>CM051836.1:22172449-23445083 GCA_028451465.1 Erethizon dorsatum | reverse complement strand
AAGACAGTGCTGGCTGTGCAAGTCCTCCAGGGACAAAATCAGGCATGTTGGCCATGGCAGAACCATTATATGCATTTTCATTACATTTGATGCATTTCTAGACCAGTAAGTTTGAAAGGAACCTGAAGAATGAACAGAATCCATTTGAACTCTTCTTTCCAGGAAAGATTCAGCCCGGAAAATTTGCTCTAAAAACCAGGTTAAACAAGGCCTGATTTACAAACAGGTGAACTTAAGGGCATTCCTACATCTTTAAATAGTGAGCACTCTGGTGCATTTTAAATAGGATTGATTGAATGCATTTTCTTAATACATAGCTTTTCAGGAATACAAAATCCTATCTCTAAAAGTACTTGAGTAGAAGTTCTTCTTTAAGTCTAGCCTGACTCCTACCTGTGATGCTGAAGGCCACTTCTAATACAGCCTAGTAGAGAGGGGTGAGGGCTGAGTTAGATTCCCATAAGTTCTGCTGCAGCCTCCGCGTTGGTAACATCACTTATGGCTAAATTTTGGTATCATTTACCGGATGTTTCCTAGCTGCTCCTAGGCATCCAGATTCTCTAAAATCGTCTTCTTGGAGACACTTGAAGGAGGATCTGTAAACGGTGCTACACAGGTCAGCACCTGCTTGACCAGGATGAACCTGACCGATCAAGTATGCTCTTGCAGGACACAGAAGTAAGCTGGGGTTCAGAGAACTAATGTGGCTTAATCGAGGACATTCAGTAAATTTGTGATGGAAGTGAAAAGACAATCCTGACCCCATATCTGGTGCTTTCCTTAGAAATCTAAGATTTCCTAAGAAATCTCTTTCTCCATATTTGGCTGTTTGTTTCCTTGAGGTCAAGAATTGTGTTTTGGTCTTTTTTTTTTTTTTTTTTTTTTAGGATACTCGTGTTAATTGCTTAAAGCATACTTGCTTACTTTGACTTGAGCAGTGCAGTGAGCTACGTATGTCTTTGAGGCTCAGGCAAGACCACCCTGGTCATGAGACACAAAAAGAACTGAATCTATAGAACTTTTATGAGGTAAGCTTTCTTAGTGCCCATTCTACGGATGAAGAAACTGTGTTTCAGAGAATTTAAGGAATGGCCTCACAGCAAGATGGTGACTAAGCTGGAATTTGAAACCAGAGTTGCTTGCCTCCTTGTGCATGATACTGCTTTACACAGTGTCCCCAGAACCTTAATGACTGGGGGAAAGAAAGGACAAGATAGGCCAAATTGTGCCTTGGTGTCCTAGTGACAAAGAAACAAAATCAATCCATCCAATTCAAAGATACAAAGACGTAAGTTGGAAGCACAAACTGTGGAGATGGGGGATGCTCACAGCTGATAGCACCTTCTGTCCAGATTCCCTTTCTCCCTCCATCCCTCCTTCAAATATTTATGGAATATGTCGGCTACGCAGTAGCTGCTTAGCAAGTTTTTGAGCTTGGAACCTTCCTACTGAAAGAAAAGCCAACCCTTCATTCTCCAACATGCCTTGGCATTGCCCAGATGACCATCTGCCCCCATTGGTCCTGGGAAGCACCCCCTTTGGCCCCTTCAGGCCTTCTTAGAACCGTAATTGGACAGCAGAAGCCTGGTGTTCCAATCACCCTCCAGGAACAGCTGTGCCTCTCCAGAGCTTTCCATCATTCTAGGTCTCTGCAAGCTTCCAGGGCTGCCTTGCTCCGGAATGCACCAAGGTGCTTAGCTCTGCCCAAGTTTGCTCTTGGCAGGTGAAGTCCCAGAACTGTTCTTCTGCTCCTCAGAGCCCTCCTCTTGGAAGCTTTCCAAGTCACAAGAAGCACTGTCTGTGATTGATTCCTAATGTCCCTGCTAAGTTTTAAGAGCTGGTGAAAATACCTGCCCATATTTTAGAGATACTGTACTGCCCTGGCTGGCAGTTCAAGTTACTATTGATTCTGTCATCGGATTGCTCACCTCAGCAGCCCAGGTGGACCTGTGTATGCCTTCTTGGCACTGGCCTTGACCAGTTGTGAACTCCTCTTGCCTTTGGGAGGGCCTAGAACTCTGCATTTGGGGAATCAAACTACCTTCTGCACAAGGCATTCCCTCCTTGAAGCTCAGTTTCCCCACTTATAAAATCAAAGAACGTTTCCATTCCATTTCATTCACGATGAGCTTTGGGGCCCTTCTATATTCAATCTGTGCCTGGCTTTTCGGAGCCATGGCTTTGGAGAGGGTGGCTCTGGGGGCAGAGGGCCTTTCTGTCCCCTGGTTGACTGCCTACATATATTGCCAGAGGTCTTAATTTTTAAAAAAATTTTTACTTCAAAATATAAAAAGACAAAACTGCAAAATCAAAATGAATAAATGTTTAATTAAATGTCTACATAATGGAATGTTATATAAACATCATTAATTGTTAAATTTGATATCCATAAAAATTTCATTTCATTTGAAAACAATTTGTTCCTTAGAATGGCTCATTTTGAAAGGATTTTTAAATATGTCTGGTGATTGCTGAGGGCTCGTGGCCATGAGTTACTCACAGCCAAATGCTCTTGAAAGCCAAACTATGTAAATCTCTTTAAATATATTACAGCAAAAAATGTTAATGTGGAATGTGGGAAACTTTCAATATACTCAATAAGATATAGGGTGAAGTCCCCAAAAGTAAGAGTGTTCAGGGTCTTTGAAAGACCAGAATACATAATACAAAGAACTAATATTTATTAAACAATTATTCTATGCTGAGCTGTGTTCTAGGTCTTTTGTTTGGATTACCTTGTTTAATTCTTGAGACAGTCTTTAAATTACATACAATTACATTTGTTCCATTGTACCTGTGGGTTTCATATCTGCAGATCAACAAACCATGGATGGAAAATATTCAGAAAATAATAAATTATTTCTGTACTGATCATGTACAGATTTTTCCTGTCATTTCCCCCTAAACAATACAGTGTAACAACCATTTACATAGTGTTTATATATCTTATAATCTAGAAATAATTTAAAATATATGGGAGACTGTGTGTAGGTTATATGCAAATATCACACCATTTTATATAAGGGAATTGAGCATCTTCATATTTTGGTATTTACCAGGGATTCTAGAACCAATCTCCCAGGATACTGAAGGACCACTGCACTATTCCCATTATATAGGCACGAAACTGACTCCTGAGTAAGCAAGCTTTATGAGAATATGTGTTAGTAAGTCACACAGTTAGCATGGGAAACCAATGGCTCCAGGGTTCATGCTCTTTGTGACTTTACCATATAAAATGCCTGGCATCTCTGGATATTTCCAGAGAAGAAAACAAGTACAGGTTGGCTGAGAAGGAACGGATACGCAACTCACAAATTAGGAGTGCAATTTACACTGCATTAAATAGAAACCACCCTTTGATTGGACCTGCCACTTGCTACATCCACTATGGTTTTATTCTGCCACAGAAGTCACCTCTCACTGATTCTGAGCCTCACCTATATGCCATGAATCATGCAAATAACAGTAATAAAGAGCTGATAGCCATTAGCAGCTCCATCAGCATTTTGTATAATACTCTCACTGAATTCTCACAACGACCTCCACTTTATAAACAAAGGAAACAAAGGGTTAGAGATTAGAAATAATTTGCCTATAGGCAGATAGCTTTCAGAAGTAGTGGAAGCTAGGATGCATACTCTGGTCTTATTCCAAAGCCCAAACTGTTTTTTAATTACAAATATATACATATTGTTTAAATAATTCAGTAAACAAGAAGTGCATTGAACAAAAAAGTGAAGTTCTTCTTTTCCCGCAATCAACCTATTGTTCTCTCCTCGTGTCCCACTGTTAGCAGTCTGGTCCTCCCAGACGTTTCCGGTATGTACTTTCTGTCTAGGTATTTACCCATCTATCCACTCCTTCATTTACTTTGGTGGCTTCACTCTCTCCTCGTGGCAACTCTACATCAAGGATTGACAGGCATCAAACTCAGCTTTGAGAAATGACAACTCCTTTCCTGAGATGGCACAATTCCAAGGGCAAGGCTGACCGGATCCCCAGTGTCCCTGAGATCAGGAAAAGCCGGCAGAGTGCTTCTTGCTCAATTTACCCAAGTCGCGCCGCTTGGCAGCTTCTCTCTGGCTAGCACACCAGTTCTGTCCACTAATGTGATGGAATAAAATGGCATCCCACATTCTCAGCCTAGGAGGCCTTAAGGCGTAGCTGGCCTTGGTTCCATAAGATGAGTGGCAAAATTTTTAGTGTTGTTTCTCTGTTTGTTCTTTGCTTAAATATGAACCATAATTAAGGCTATCCAGAAAAGAGAATTAGCGAATAGACTGAGTTACTTGAAAACAGGACCCTGCTACATTGAGAGTTGCAAGTCCAGTGCCGGTGGAGTATTTGCACAGTAGGTACGCAGTACACTATTACATGATTAAGTTGGTAGGATAATAACAGTGTCTTCTCCCAGAGCTGCACGCAGACAAGCTCTGTGGCAGTGAATTCCTACTTGCAAAGATGAGAGATTTTTAGTCCTCGGATGGCTTCTCTTCCCACCAGCCTCCTTCTGTTTTCATACCTGAGGTTCACGGGCAAAGAAAAGCTTCTATCTCTCTGAAATACTAGGAGACCCCTTGGGGTTTGGTAACTTAAACTACAGTGCGCTCTCTTTCACATTTTGCCAGGATAGAAGTGTTTAACAATAGGCACCCTACAATGTCACCTGGATAAAAGGAGTGACCTCCTGGCTGAGAGATGGTCAGGATAACATACAGCCTGAGAGAAGAAGTAGTGAAAGCTGGGAGGTCAGGCCCCTGGTTCTGGCACCTGCATCTTGGCTGTATGACCTTGAGCAATTTACTTACCCTTTTCTAATTCTCAAGTTTCATCATTAAAATGTTGATAACAATTGTACCTACTCCATAATATAGTATTAGTACTTGCATAGTAGTACCGGTACTAGTATTACTATTATTCATAGTGTGGAATGTGTGGAAGAGGATTATACAAAATAATATAAGTTAAAATATTGAGCAGAATTTTTTTTTTTTTTTGTGGGTACCTGGGGGTCGACCTCAGGACCTCGCGCGCCAGCAGGCGCCCGTGTCGCTGAGCGATATCACCGGCCCCTTTTTCGTATGTGGGTTCCGGGAGTCAAACTCGGGCCCTCGCGCTTGCCGGGCAGGCGCTTACGCTGCTGAGCCATCTCACCGGCCCTGAGCAGAATGTTTGATGTATACATACATATGTACATGTGTATAAAATAGGAGCTCAAAATCATATTAATAATAAACTCTAAACAAACATGATAATGCTATTCTCAACATCCAACCACTTAATCTTAATCACTAGAATTGGGCAGGTGGCATAGACCAGGCTCTTTAGATGGATTAGCTGTAGTTTCTAACTCCAAAGACTCATGGGGTAAGGCCAAGGGCTCTGGATTTGTATCCAAAAAACCTCAGTTGAAGTTCTGACTCTGCCATCTGTTATCTGGAGCATTAAGGGCCCCTCTGTCAGGGGCCACATACTCAGAAGGACATTCAGGAGGGATGTCTATGGGACAAACAAGAGAACCTAAGAAAGGAGGCTGGAGGGATCCCTGGGACTCTCCACACCAGCTAAGGCCCCAAGTAGAACAGTGAGGATAAGAAATGCTCCTGTCTCCTCTGCCTTGCAAGAGTAACACAGCAGTACCTCAGTTCACGAACTTAATTCTTTCCATGATTCTGTTCACAGAATTCATTCCATGATTCTGGCTACAACCAAATTGTAAGCATACACGCACTGTAATAGCTGGAGCAGCAGGGAAGCTGAGAAGGGATGGTGTCACTCAAAAGCAAGCAGCTCTCCTCAGCTTCTGCCAGTCACAGTGGCACAGGAATGCAGTCTTGGGGATGTCAGAAGGTCTAACTCCTGAGCAGGTAGAAATCTGGACATTAAAGTGAAACCTCCTAAATGTTATATATACCCATCTAATTCAAAAGTAATTCTGTAAGTTTGCGTGGGGCAACACCATGCAGGTCAAACAAAATACTGCAGGCTGTATTTGCCCCAGGACCTGCAGGAGTTTTCTTTTTCCTGCAGCCCAGTGTTGCAGATCACGTGAGGAATCTGCTTATGCAGGTGGTTAGTCACAGACCTGGGGATAGAATGGGGTCCTGGTACTCCAGCCAATCTGAGGAGATCAAAAAATGCTGTGGCAGAATGTAGCTATTATAAGGAATAATGACCAAATCCCCAGAAAAACACTAGACAAAATACTTCATCGGTGAAAATAGCACACCCGAGGCCTCCTGTCACATGGAAGGTCCACAACGGAATCCAAATGCATGAACAGAAACCAAAATAGAAAGTGACATGATCCACAAAGAAACAATCCTTTGCTACAAGAGGGGACCATATCATGTGCCCTGAGTCTCAAGCCTCTGGGTTCCAGCCACACAATGATCTGCATCCTGTTTGCCCAGATTCGTCTTTGGAAAGCTTGACTGTTAGGCTGAGATAATGTTAGTACTTACTGAGCTCTTAGTACACATTGGACAGTGTCTAAGCCCTTTGCATATATCAGTGCATTTAATCCTCAAACAACCCTGTGAGGAAAGTCTGCTAATTTTGTTAGGAGGAAACTGAGGCTTGGAAAGGTTAATAAGTTCCCCAAGGGCACAGAGCTAGTACATAGCAGAGCTGAGGATTGAACCCAGACAGTCTGGCTCCAGCATCCAAGCTTTTAAACACTGCCCATGATGGCTTCTGTCTCATTTCATGATACCAGAACAGAAGGGGATGAGAAGGGCCACTGCTGTCTACTGAGAGCTTTGCCAGATGGCTTAAGCATTCTTCAGAACAGAGGCCACAGCATCCCTCAGTGTGAGGCGTCTGCGATCCCCTGAGATGCAGAGCTGTCCTTCTCCTTCACTGTGACTTTTATCTCCCCTCATAAATGTGAATTGTGCCACAGGATAATCTAAACCAATATCCACTATGAAAGAAAATCCAGAAAGGAGACTTGCTGACTGATACGAGCATGTATATTTGTTGGAGTCTATTTGCATTCCCCACTTCAAAAATGAAACCTCCGGCTCTTCTATTGACAAGTCTCAAATGACAGGGTGATGGCTTTCTGCATCAGCTTCTTTAATTAAATGAACTCTGAAATGTTCCACCTCTATGTTAACTCAGAAACTCTCCTACTCTGTTTCCTTTCGATCTCTGTAATTTATTTTAAAGATCACACTGAACATGTTATTTGCTCTGTGAGCCATGGCCCAAAGAAATAAAATTCTAACCTGATCATAGCATTCTGTGTCACGTCACCCCCATCATTAAAAAGCTGCTGTGCTCCCCACCTCCAGTGACCGATGTCTTCAAACTGGGTCTGAATTCAGTCTGGAGTCCCAGGCTCCAGCTGCCTTTCCACATTCTGTCTCACTTTTCATTGACTCATTTTCCTTTCCTTCGAACAAACTGGGCTACAGGATTTTACCTCCAAGAAATACCCCAAAGAGTCTCCCTTCCCACAGCTGTATGGCACATGGAATGTCTTCTGTCCTCCTGGGTCCCCACAAGGCTTCCCAGGCACCTCCTCTCACAGTCCTGCTCATTATGGAGTTTGCATCATCATGCTCTCCCTCCTGGGAAGTATAAAACTGGAGGCCGAGGTCTGGAGCTGCAATGACTCCTATCATATTTTGTACACAGAAGGTGCTTATAAGTGATTTTAGGTTGAATTAATAGTTTAGGAACTCATTCGTGAATAGTACAGTCTGGACACTTGTGCTGACAAAGATGCCAAAGAAACCAGAGCACGAAGTTATGCAGTTGGCCCTCTCTACCTTTGGAATTGGTACCTCAAGGTTCAATCAACTGCAGAGCCATCAAAAATGTTGGAAAAAAGAAATTGTACCTGTACTGAACCTTTACAAGGTATTTCCTTCATCATTATTCCTTTAAAAATACAGTACAACAATTATATAGAATTTGTATTACAGTAAGTAGTATAAGTAATCTGGAGATGACTTAAATCATGTTGGGAAATGTATGTGGGTTATGTAAAAAACTATGCCATGCTATGTAAAGGACTGGAACATCCTCAGAGTTTGGTACCCATGGAGGTTCTTGGAGCAATGCCCCATGGATACTGAGAGATGACTCTATACTTTTATTTGCATGCCCTGCTTTTCATCTAACAATGATCCTGCATATTAGCAAACACAGTGGTTCTAATGTAAGGAGGGCATGCAGTGGCTTCTGTAACACCTAGGAAACTGGGTGCATACAGAATAGTATGTGTGCATTCTTTTAACTTGGTAAATTAACAAAGGCTCGTAGTGTGTGCTTTCTCTTGAACAGTGCGTTTGATACTGAGGAGCCATGGAGGAATAACTAGGTGATGATGGTCACTGGGAACTGTGGTCAGCAAAGAAAGGGAACAGAAAAACCATATGTAAGGGCTGGACTGGAGGGGCTCAAAAAGTAATATATAGAAAGAAAGTGCAAAGGCAGAGGAGAAAGGGGGATGGGAAATGAGAGGTTTAGAAAGATTACATAAATGTATGTGAGTATATGTAGAATATATATATATATATATATACACACACATATCTCAATCATATATAACATTTATCATCTGAAATTAATTTATTTACATGTTTAGTTGTTTATCTCTTTAAAAATAAAAAAGTCTGAATCCCTCTATGAAAGCGCAAGCTCTGTGAGAACATTATCGGTACTGTTCCCCCCAGTACCCCCAGAGCCTAGGCCAGCAGAGACAAAAGACTGTTTATTAAGTGAATGAATAAAATAAGCTGTCAGATGGAGTTTCCGCACTTAGAATTTAAAGCAGGAAGCACAGAAGGTGTGTGCCAAGTGGTGGCTTGGTTCCTTTCTTGGTGATTTGCAAGAAGCACTTCTTGGGTCTTCCTTAAGATGGTGGTGGTAGGTGGGTGGGATCAGCCCCAGGGGGAATGGGGTAGGAATGGCAGCTCCTGACCCTGCTGCTGGCAATTGCAAAGGCCCCCAGGTAAGGTGTTGCAGAGAGCACTGTGTTGCTCAGGGTGGCATTTATTTTTTATTTATGTAATGCCTGTGTGCTCATGCTCGCCCAGCAGGCACCATAACAGTGAGGGATCCCGCCCTGCTCCTCTCCACTAGGTAACAGGCAATTTGAAGAACAATGCATGCGTGCTGACAGCCAGCCCTTCCCTTACTGCTACAGCAAATACACTTATTGCAAAGGTTCTCATCATTGCTGGGGCTATCTAGCTTCACTTTTAGAGAAGGAGAATAAAAAAGTAATGAAATAAGAAGGCAGTAGTTCAATGTGAAAGGCTAGAAAAGCTCACACGTAAAGGCAGACTGACCTGAACCCAGTGGGGGCAATCTGGATTAGCTGAGTGGCCTTGAGAAGGACACTTCACCTTTTGGAGCCTGTGTTTTTGTTCTCTATAAAATATGGCTAATGAAGTCTACCTTGGAGTGGGGCTGGGGTGAGGGTAATGGACAAGAAAGCAAGCAGCCCAGTGACTGGCACTCAGCCTAGGCCTTGTCAATGAATGCCAGCTCCCTCCTATTTCCCTTGGGAAATGTTCTATCCCGTTCCAAGACTCTTCTTCCCAGTCTTGGCTCTGTTCATTAATATATTCAAGTGAGTTCACAGTGACTGTATCACATGCCAGTTAAAAGAATGTGTTCCACTTTCAGATTCTCAAGTTTGTATCACGGCTCCATCACTCATAAGATCTATGACCTTGGAAGGCTGGGTAATCTCTCTGGACTCTAGTTTTCAAACCAGCAACAGAGACTCCTGGTATGGAGGATAAATGCATGTTCCAAGCAAGGCATTTAGAACCGTAAACTCACTCCAGCCTGAATGCACTCACAGCTCCTCTGCAAACCCCTTCTGTCATGGTGAAACTCCTCCCTGGCCTCAGAGCCTTTGTGCATGCTATGGCATCTGCCTGGAACACTGTGCCCCAAGAACTTGCCACTTTGATATTCAGGTCCAGCCTAAGGGCCCTCTCCATGGCAAGGTCTTTGCTGCTGACCCAATCTCAACTAGCCCATGTCCATCCAAGCCACTCTCTACGATAAACTCCCACTGTGTGACTTCCAGCTTGCTTATTACTGCATGAAATTCTATTTCCTATGCATTTTTGTTTGTTGTCTCCCTCCATTCCACTGGAATGTAGCTCTAGGAAAACAGAAATCAGCCTGTCTTATGCCTCAAAACAGCGTCTGATGCACAGTGAGTCCTTAGTAGATTTGTAGAATGAAGAAGTGAACTATGAATGACTATGCTGGAGCAGCCAGTGTTTTGTGGTGTTTCTCTGGAACTTTGCTAAGCTGATGTCCAATATAGGAGCTGTGGTAAAGGGCAATTTCCAAAACTCTTCTGCCCTTTCCTCTGTGAAAACCAGCTTATGGTACACTTGGTAAAGCCTAAAGATAGCTCCACAGAGACCCTCTGGGGCTTCCTGTGATGAATCACTCCAATCACTCAGTTGGAGGAACTTACATTTTCCTTCCCTTGGCCTTCTGCCTCCTCATGTTCTTGGCTGGGCTGGGACATTCCTCTTCCCATTGCAGCCTTCCGGATGGTGCTACGAGGATGGAGGTTTAGCTTTCTTTCCATGACCAGAAGCATAGGTTCCATTCTCCCTCAAGGGTAGGAAGACTTAAATTATTCCTTCCTCACATTGATCGCTACTGAAACTGCCTGTTGGAAGGAACTGGGTGCTCCTGGGTAAACACGGCTTTGGCTGTAAGGAGTGTTACTCAGCTGATGGTATGGGAATGGGTTCAGGGCCGCAGAAAAGGGGGATGGCATCGGGGTGGCAACCTGTCTGGCCAGAGTCTTGAGGCTTCCTGGAGCTAACAGTAGGAGGGGTGTTCAGTTTTCTGGAAAAGAACCACATCCATATGTGGGGAGACTCTCGTACATAAGGACAAGTTTGGGGGCTCAACACCAGGAAGAAATCAGACTGCATAAAGGACTGAGGCCATCGACACATCAAAACAATAAGCAAAAACCAAAGGTGCTGGTTGCTAGGGAAGAGACGTGAGGCCTAGGAGGCCTTGCAGAGAGGGAAGTATTCTGCAGGCTGGAAGAATGCATGCTTTTCAGGTGGGAGGAGCACACCCGACATCCCCTCTGCTCCTTCTTGCTGCCTATGTCAAGAGGGTGTGGCAACTTGTAGGTGCAGCCCAGCCAGTTATCAGCTGTGGAACTTAAGCAAACTATTTCACTTTTTTGGGGCCTCGATTTTTCTACCTTTGAAATGGGCATGATAATACTTTTCTAATTGAAAAAAGAATACCTGGAAGAGTGAATGAGATAATGCATACAAAGTAATAGTTTTAATTAATCATACTACCATTTCAGTTACATTTATTCCCACTGCCTTTTCATTCAAAGACCTTAAGAGTTAAATTTTGATCAGTTCTGTCCTTGATCTTCCTGCAAAAAATGACATACCTTCTGTAACTCACTAAGTACCTAAGGCTTTGGGAAGCTATCACCAGTACATTATATGGATAATATCAGTCCCAGAGAGGTTAAGTGACTTTTCAAGGCCACATAGCTGGTAAGCAGCAGAACCAGATCTGTCTTCTTTTAAATCTACACCCTTTTAATCATGTCACAGATAAAAAGGGAGCCATGATGTCTTTCCTGAGGGTCTCCATAGGTGTGAATGCTTTCTTTCCTCTGGTCATGCCAAGAAGAAAACTCTGAGGTTGTAATCAGGATCTAAATCTTTGAGGGTCATTTGGAAGCCATTCTCTGGGAGTCCAGACCCCAGAGAGGATTTCTAAAAGAAAAAAAGTTAGAGGGCCAGTGAGATGGCTCAGCGGCGTAAGCGCCTGCCTGGCAAGCGCAAGGGCCCGAGTTCGACTTCCGGATCCCTCCCACATACGAAAAAAGGGCTGGTGATATCGCTCAGCGGCTTGGGCACCTGCTGGTGCGTGAGGTCCTGAGGTCGACCCCCGGTACCCACCAAAAAAAAGAAAAAAAAGAAAAAGAAAAAGAAAAAAAGTTAGAACATGTGGGAGGCAGAGACAGGGTGATGAGACAAGATACCTGGGAAATGAAGCATCCCGAGCAGCAGGCACCACTAAGTGGATGGAGAAGGGAGGCTTCTTCCTAGGGCTACAGACTGTTCAGCACCTCCATTAGGGAAAGGGCAAGCCCCCAATGCTGACGATAATCACCACTTACTGGGCCAGATGATTTTTATAAACCTGTTTGCTCATTTCATCTTCTCGGTCACTGTGAAGTGGATACTGTTGTTTCCATTTCACAGATGGGGAAACCAAGGCTTGGGATGATAAAATGGTGTCCTGAGGTTACACTGTTTATAGGGGATGGAGCTGAGACTCCAGAGGGGTTTGGAGAGTTTTGAAGCATGGCTGGCACTCACAACACAGGGCTAGTTTGCTCTCCTTTCCTCTCTCTGTCCATACCTCTTGCCGTCCTTCCTTCAGCATCTCTCTAGAATTCCTGCCTGAACTCTGCAGCTGAGGCAGGGAAAAGGCACTGCTACTTCAGGCTATTTTTGACAATCCTTGCTGGGCACAACATGGCTCTGCCTGCCTCGAGGAGCCCATCAGCTTTATTCTAAGGTGCTGGTCACACTACTGTCATCACCTCTCAGACCCTCATCTCAGCAGGCTGCAGGAAGCAGAATTCCAGGAAATCAAGGGCTCACCTGCTCTCTTGGTCACTAGGGCCTTGAAGGAAGGGACTTCGGTGTGTCTACTCACTTCCCTGTACCTCATTTTCCCTGTAGAATGAATCGTCAGAGGGAACCACTGCTACCGTCGGTATGAAAGGACATCATCCAGGTAAAGTGCTTCCTGGGTCCTGGCACACAGTGAACACTTTATAAATGCTAATTATAAGCCCAGAGACCTAAAAAATTACGGAATCATACTTGCTGAGGCCAGAAGGCCCTTGGAAAGCAATTAGCCTGAATTTCTCACATTACAGAGAAGGTAAACAAGGCCTTCCAAAGTGAAATGACTTTTCCAAATTTTCATAGGGTAGAGATGACGTTAGAACTAGAACCTGCTCACCTTATTTCCCTGTACTTGTTTCATACCCCAGGGTAGAGACTTTCAAACTTAAGGAGCTTTGGGGTCACCTACAGAAGGTGGCTTAAACACAGATTGCTGAGCTCTGCCCTCCATTCACCAGGGGTAGGGTGGGGAGGTAACAATCTCCCTGATGGTGCTGCGGATCCCAGGACCACGCCTTGAGACTGTGGCCAAGGGTCTGCAAAGCTTCTTGCCTACTGGGGTCAGGCAGACAGGCTCATGCAACAGGTTTGCCAGAGCTGAGCCAGGGTAACTGGAGATCATGTCACATCTTGTGGGGAAAGCTGCTCCTCATCAAAACAGCATGTCACTGTGTGGAAACGTGGGAGCCTCTGTTTTGTCAAGTCTGTCTTTTCATAAGAAAACACATTTTTAAATCTTAGCAACTAATTCACATGATTTAACACTCGGACCACTAAATCATATCCATGTATTGAATTTGGCTCTCAGGCTATGTGTTTGGGACCTTGGTATTGTCCTTTGCACAGGGCACCTGGATCTCTAGGCAGGACCAACCCGACAGACGGCTGTTGCCTGTTCCAGAAGAGAAATCAGGCAATGTACCAATGAATATTTTAGAATCTATCCATCCAATTCACATTCCTGAAGCATTCTCCAAAGCTGAAATTCAACTTCAAGTGGTTACACTAGAAAGCAGGGACATTTCTGGTCTGGGTATGGGGAAAACAAAATGTTACTGTGAAATTCATAGAAGAAAATTGCTGCAGGGAGTTAGCAAGGACCTGCCAGCCTCTCCAGCCCATCCTGACACATTCCCATCCTTTTTTCCCTCTTTTTTTGTGACTATAGAATTCAACAGCCAAGTTTGTTGTATACATGTGATTTGCCAGATATTCTACATGTAGTCCCTCACCTCATTATGGGTTATGAAGGGATTATTACTCTGCCTGTATTTCAGCTGTGTAAGAAAATGTGTGCTGAGAAGACATGATATGATAGCCGTGGAACTCACACGGGGGCAGCGGAGCACCAGACAAAGGTCCTGACAGTTAACCTCCCAGCAGGTTGGCTGGGTTGTTTAACTGTTTCCTGGGCCCAGGTGGGCTCCCTCACACAGAGGGCAAGCGCTCGTGTCCTGTTCTCTGTGGCCCTCATGGGGTCAAATCCTCCCTGCCTGGGTCTTCTCTGTGCAACTCTGTAGCCAGAGTGGCCGCCATCTTGTGCAAACTTCTTCCTCCTCACTAGAAAGGAAACTCGGGAGTGAAAATTACAGTTTTCTGCAAAATATGGAAATAGATGCTTGCCAACAAGTTCAAATTTATGATAATTTCTCAATACCTCAAGACATCCCACTTGAACATCTGTGTGGTTCACGGACGAGTACATGAACCGCTGCTAATCAGAAACGAATTGTGCCAGCTCCATAGACCCGTGTTTTGGGGCATTTTTAGATATTTTCCCCTCCTACTCAGTTTCCCTCTAAGTTAATTAGACCATGGGAGAGGCGTGGATACACGTCATGATTCAGAGCACCCAAGAGTCACCAGGGAGAAAGAATAGACTGAGGAAAATAATATTTTTCTTGCCATGACGGTTGATTTTTAAGTCTCTTCTCCATCACCCCATAGACACATAGCCATAAATAAGATATACTACTGACTTTCTCAGGTGTCAACATCTTAATGAGAGAATCTGTTTTCTGACACCTTGGAAAAGGTCAATACAGAAAAAAGAAATTATAGACAGACCCACATCCTTCTCATGTCTGACTGCCTCCATGCATGCTAACAGAGGCGCTGGAATTGTTATTTTGTAACTGCAGACCAGATGTGAAGCCCAAATGATATGGCTGAGTTTTATTTTTGAATGGTGCATATTTTTAAATGAGAGAAAGGATGCATCTCGACATTTATGGGTGGCAAAGTTCTTGCTGCTCAGCCGACCCAGCTGTTAAGCACAAACTGAAATAGGAAGCCCCAGAGGGGTGGGGCTGTATTCCAGAAGGGTCTGTCCTCATCTCAACCCTCCACTTAAAGAAAACTCATGATGTTCCATGTCTGCTGGCTTCCTGTGGCCATTGTTGCCCCACCCAGTTTGTTTTTCAGACAACATTCCCCACTGATCTTTTTTAACCTAAATAAGGTCATGGCATGATCTGCTGAAGACTCCTCACTAGTTGTTAATGCTCTTAGCATAAAATCCAGAATGCGTAAGATGGCCAAGTTCTACTGGTCCACTCCTGCTTTCCTTCATCCTGCATCTTATCTCTCGCACCCTCCATTCGAGTTTCCAGGTGTTCACTATAGCTGCTCACCCTTGTTCCATGGGCCTTTGTACCTGCACTTACCTGTGCCTGGATACTCTCTGTCTACCTGCCCTCCGCAGCTGTTGGGTCTTAGCCTCCCCAGCAGTGGCTCCTTGTTCTCTCCTCTCTTTATACCACATGTTTTGCCTTCAGAGCCCTTCTCCAGTTTCTAAGAGGAAAGACTCAGTAGTGGGTGATGAACCTCTGTGGACAGGTTCGTCCCCACTGAATCATCCTCCACAAGGACAGGCTCGCTGTTGTAGCTCACTTCTGGGTACCTAAGACTTAGCATGGAGTAGCAGTATGGGCATTTCTGGCCAGATGACTCTTGGTTGAGGTTGGGAGGTTGTCTTGTGTACTATAGAGTCAGCAGCAACCATGGCCTCTACTCACAAGATGCCTGTAGCAACACTCAAGTTGTGAAAAACAAAACTGTTTCCAGATTTTGCTAAATGGCCCCTGGGAAACAAAACTATCCCTAGCTGAGGAGCACTGAACTGGAGTCTGGTACCGAGGCAGCACTCCATAAAGTGCCACCCAATTCCCAACATCCTTCTTACTTTCTTTTTTAAAGCACTGGATTCCCTTTTCAAACTCAGTGGAATGTTAACACAGAAAACAATGGAATGAGGTGCTGCTCCAATAGAGAGATGGGGAGCTTGAGACCCACAAGAGACTTCCAGAGGAACAGGAGGCATAGAAGTTCAATGATAAAAAACTGAAACTAGGGCCGGTGAGATAGCTCAGCGGCATAAGCGCCTGCCTGGCAAGTGCGAGGTCCTGAGTTAGACTCCCGGAACCCACATAAAGGAAAAAAAGGGCCAGTGATATCGCTCAGTGGCACAAGCGCCTGCTGGCAAGCACAAGGTCCTGAATTCAACTCCTGGTACCCACATAAAAAAAACAAAAAACAAAAAACAAAAAAATCTGCAACTATTCTGCCACTTAATAGCCAGGTAACCTTGAGGTAGTCACTTAAATGCTCAGAGCCTCCAAATGAAGGTTGGGAAAGGACTGTCACCACCTCACAGGTTTATTGCAAAGAACAAAGGAACTTAAACAAAGTGCCTTATTCAGTGCCTGACACACAGATGGAAATAACTATAGGTTGAGTTCTTTTTGTTCATTCTTATAGTCTTCCAGGACCTTAATAAAGAAAATTTCCTTAAAAGAACTTTGAATGTCATATTAACTTTATATGAAAACTTTATATAAATATTTGGACATGTAAATTCCAGGAAGAACACATTTATGTTTATGCATAAAAGGAAAAGCAAGGTGATGTGCTTAAGATACAATTGTCCTGGATACTCTGCTCCAAGTACTGTGGTACCTTGGTTCATGAACACTTTTGTTTGTGAACAATTTGGTTCATAAACAAAAGCACTTGGCAAAATTTTGTTTTTGTTTGCAAACTCTACAGTGGATGACAAACACATCCATGGCCATCTTTCCTGCACAAACACAAACATGGCCATCTTGTCCAAAATCATGGAACAAATTAAGTATGTGAACCGAAGTATCACTGTATTTCTCAATTAGACTATAAGATGTAGAGGGGCAGGGATCATTTTGTCCTGAAGGTATCACCTTCATAGCCAGTGCATTTTTGGCACATAAGAAGTATTAGTTGAATAAATAAATATCTGCCTGTTTTAAAACTTAATGGTGGGCCGGTGAGATGGCTCAGCAGCTTAAGCACCTGCCCGGCAAGCGCGAGGGCCTGAGTTCAACTCCCGGAACCCACATACGAAAAAGGGGCCGGTGATATCACTCAGCGGCACGGGCGCCTGCTGGCGCGCGAGGTCCTGAGGTCGACCCCCAGGTACCCACAAAAAAAAAAAAAAAAAACTTAATGGTTCCCAGGAACTTGGAAATTTCACCAGCCTGTGTTCTTGCAATTCACCTCCCCGTGGTGGAAGGTGAGGCCCACTTCCCACTGCAGTGCAAAGGACAGGAGGAAAACCAAGACCAGACTGGCAAATAGAAAAAGGGCCCCATTATCCACATAAGAGGATACATATTTCGTTTCAGTGTTATTAGTGACCAAGAGTAGAATGGTTGGCCCCTGTGTTCTGGCACAACAAGGCATATCATAATCTTGCCCTGTAGCACATTTTGATCCAATAGAGGAACTACTACTGAGCAGAAGTGTTACATACAGGATGTAAATATAGGAAGGTGGGGAAGGATAAAAGAATGATACAACTCATTGTCCAGTTGTAAAATTAAAATAACTACAATATTAACCTCATAACATTGTTGTGGGTGTTAAATCAGTTGCTATATGTAAAAAGCTCAGAAAGAGGACTGTCTGCAGTAAATACTCAATGCATGTTCCTATTATCATTACTCTTATCATCAGCCCTTTATTGAACAGTGAGTATGTGTCGAACACAGATGAGCATTCATCTCATCCAGTTGATCTGTGGAAGACCATAGGTCAGGGAGGTGGCATTATCTACCCAAGGTCACACACCTAGGAACTGTAGATCCAGGCTGCAGCCCAAATCTAGGATATGGCAAATGCTCTTAAAGGGTCATAATTTTCTTAAAGGATCCAGTAAAACATGTTTAGGCTTTGGGAGCCATAACATCCCTGCCACTGCTACTCAAGTTTTTCAATGTGGTGTGAAAGCTGCCATAGATATATGTAAATGAGAAAACATGGCTGTGTTCTGATAAAAAACTTTATTTACAAGGACAGGCAGCTGACTCAAAGTCTGTTAGTGAGTCACCTAACGAATCTCTCTGCCCAGACCCTGGGCAGCCCTACCTGTTTCCCAGACGCCAAGCCTGTCCTCCAGAGTGGTCAAGTTGCTGTGCTGGCAAAGCAGTGGCAGGCGAGTGGTGGGAAACTCAGGCTGTGATGGAAAACTTTGTTTGATTTTTCTCTAAGTATGTTTGAATTATTAAGTTTCTGGCTCATTAAGTGAAGGGTGTTGCTATAATTCTATTGCTGGAGACAAAATTGCTATTTAAATTGAGTTTTGCCAATTTAGCTAATTTATTAAGTGGGCATTGCCATATCTTAATTATTATCCTTTGATCAGAGATTATTCATGGGGACAATGCAGTGTTGACATACCTCATTTATATAGGCGGGAGCGAGCCCCCTGACACCTGGAGGTTTGGGCACCCCGGGAACATTTGATCCTGCAATGGATAAACACCCAGACTGGTTTCTTCCAACATCCCAGGATCTGCTAATCATAAACAAAAGAAGTCCAACGAGCACTACAGTATACTGGTACTTTCTGCCTCCTCCACTAAAACACACACAAGATGGAATAAATGTCATTATTCACTTTGATCACCTTATAATTGGCTGTTAACTGCCCTTGGCACTGGATCTGCTAGTAACTAGCTGTGAGGCCCCTGATACATCACTTCACCTCCTGGTGCCTCAGTTTCTTTCCCTAAACTGGCCAGGCAACCTCAGAGTTTGGGTGCAAGGCCAGGATGAGGATGAGATATGAGGTGTCCCGATCTCACATGACCCTTCTTACATGTCCTGCCTGGGAAACCTCCCTTACTGTGTCCTCATGCCTGCTCTGTCATGGAAGCATCGACATTCCCTTCTCTGTCATACGGTACACAGCAGCATTATCATCCTAAGGTCTCAAAAAGTTCTGCATTTCTGTGGATTAATTCTGCGTGTACAGTGAAAATACAAATGTTGATTTGGTTCTGCATATCTTGAAGGGCAGGCAGGTGGTTTTGTACCATTTCCCCCACAAACTGGGGAACTATTTTGTTCTTATCTGCAAAAATACTTTGGAAACAGAAGAATATGCCTTTCAAATAGTTTGCCCCACCTCTACCCAAGAAAAAATATAAGCTACCCTCCTAAAGGCTGTCAGGTTGGCCTTTTATTAGTTGTGTTTAGAGGCGTGAAACTGTAACCATTTAAGGATTTAGCTAATAGAAAATGTTGTGTTCTGCCTGCTCTGCTGAGTAAATGTCATTCCTAATTATTATTTATCTGAAGGACTTTTGAGTTATAATGTCTCATTCTACTAGAAATGTCTGATTTTTGATATTTTTAGTGAACCCGTTTTCTCCTATGAAGTTAGTCTATTGTGCACAATTTGACAAGTTTTGAGACATAATGTAGCAGTTGGAGCTCTAAGCAAAATAACACCCTGATGAAAGATGACTTGCCCCCATCTGCAGCATTCATCACAGTTTCCCTATGAGGACCTTCATTTCACTGCAAAGTGGGGTAGACATGACAAAGCGCTGCCTCTCAACTAGCATATCTTAGCATTTGCTTCTTCATGTATCTCCAGATCTTGACCTGAGATTCCAGTGGCTGCTGTCCAGAGGTGGTAGCAGTTTTCAAAACTGGTTCTCATTCTAAACTTTTCCATTTAGTTGTTTGTTCAGCAAGTCAGATTTTGGCAACTTGGCACAAAGAACAGGACAGGAAAGAAAGAGAGTGACCCAGGCTTTGCAATGGCTCAGTGGCAACAGAAGGGCACATGTGGGGTGCAGTTTACCTTACTGGCATGGGAGGTGAGAATTTCTTTCTGCTGATTGGAAATGTTGATCCCATAATGTATCAGATCCCATAATGTGACACACAGATATTGACTCTATGTGAGACACTGCAAAAAGTGTACAAATTTACTCTGAAATGACAACTGCATGGTGATCCGAAGACTGTCCTTACACACGGCTGCTCCCTCCACTTACAGGGCTTTTTGCAGGCCAGCCCTACAAAAACTCTGCTTAGTAGTCTTGCCTCTGTGTAGTTGCCCACTCAAATGGACTCCCTCTCCAGTATTTGTTCTATTAAAAGAACCCACCCTCCTGAGATGACACTCCCTGTCTGGGATGACCACAGTCAGTATGTTGGCATCTAAAGTCCACATCTAGCTAACAGTGTATCCTGCCCAGCACAAACATTTTATAAACTATTTTCTAAGGTGTCTGCTGTTGTTTTAAAGCAAGCATAAATATCAAGTCTAAAATTTTAAAGTTGTTTTGGCAGCATATCATAATTTGTCTGTTTACAAATGTTGCTTAAATTCCCATATCACACAGATAATAATGAAACTAATAATGATCGCATGATAACGAGTATTTACCAAGTACTGGCCCTATGCTCACATTACCACATTCAAGAATTATTAGTACCTGAAGCATTAGGCAGCTATCGCTAGCTCCATTGTAGAAATGAAAAAGATCAGACTTAGCAAGGTGAAGTGTGGAAATGTCTTGCCCAAGGTCAGATAGCCCAGAAGAACAGAACAGGATTTAGAGCCAGGTCTGTGTGAATTTAGTACATGTGGTTAGGCTGGGAGAAAGATGGATGCTGGTGGCCCTGCATTCCCAGACATGCATCCATTCCCTTATAACCTGACGAGTGCTGTGCTAGGTACTGGGGATCCCCTGCCCTCAAGTGTTAGTGTTTAATAAACACGAGGATAGAGAATTCAGTGCAAACAACACATAGTGGGATTGGCTATGATCCATTCCAGATACCACAAACATATTCCCTTGGAGGGGAATGTAAATCAGCCCAGGAGGTGAGGGAGTCCTTCCAGCCAAAGCTAGCCAGCAAGGACTTGTCTTAGTCCCAAGAATTCACATTTAGAACCCATTTTTATTAAATGAAAAATAAACCCAGTGATACAAGCCCTGTGCCAGTTCATGGATACCCCCAACTCCCATTTGAGATTTATGGAATTCCTTGCTTCTCAGTTCTCAACCCTGGGCTTACAACCCACTCAGGCATGAGATGTGCTACCACTGTGGCTGCTGATTGATGTGCAGTGTGAACAAAGGGGAGATTGACACCCTCTGCCCTAAATGCTTAAATCTATCATTAACTAGAGAGCCTGGTACAGCTGAATGAAGAAGACAAAAACAACAAAAAAACCCAAAAACCTCAAGGTTCCTAAATAGGCACCATTAGGGATGACAACAGTGGTATCTTCAGGAAGTGCTTGATGCTCCTGGGACCACGCTTTGTTCATCCTTTCCTGAGAGTGCATCTGGACTCTGGCCACCCTTCATCCATCCCCCACCTCATATATCTGCATGCCCAAGGAACTCCAAGAAAGGAAAGCAAAGGTGAACAACTGCCAGGAAGCTGGAAAAGTGTAAGTTTGACCCCGTAAGTGCCTGACGCTGATACACACAAGAGCTTGCTTAGCATGGCAGCATTTGCAGAATGGGGGTCGGCACGGTCTCTTAACTTCTACACGCACAGCTCCTTCCCCTACGAAAGAAGGTCAAATCCGGGAAGGAAAGAAGATGAGCTGGACTAGAGATACATTGTTTCTGAACGATGGACAAATGTGCAGACTCTTCCCAGCTGAATGCAATATCAATATTAAAATAAAACAAAACCCTGCGTTCATTTATGCTGACTCTTGATGCTCAGGATAATGAGTAATTTACCAGAATGAGAAGACTTGTCCTACAGCAGGGACTCTCGGTCTTTGTGTGCACATTAGAACTACCCCAGGATGCAAAGATGCCTCCCAAACTAATGGAATCATAGTGATTAGGGGTGAGGGCTGAGTGTCCTATTGTGTAGTCTCAGGAGTTTCCAATATGCAGCCAGGCCAGAGTCCCCACCCTACAGGCTAACCCACCACACTCCAAGTAGAGGAAGTACTAGTAAACAGAACCTGGTTTCCATAGCAACACATCTTTCAGCTCCTTTCCTCACAGGGCAGACTGCAAAATGAATTATTTTGTTTCTGTGCCCTTATCCCCATCCCCTTTCAAATGATAGGGGCAGGAGTAAGAGAGCCTCTCCGAACGGCAGGAGGATGGCGCCGGAGACAGTGACTTAATTTCTTCGCAGGGAATATTGGGTAGATGTGGAAGATGTTAGGACGTGACAGTGGGGGCCAGAGAGAAGTCAGTCAGTCTCAGTCTCTCTCTCCCTGCTCCCTCTCTCCCTCTCCCCCCTCCCCTCCTTCCAGAATTGCTGTAATTTGAGGATGCAGTATTGGGACTAGAATATTCCAGTAGTCATTTTTGGAGTTTGGTTCCTGAGAAATTATGACATCAGATCTGTCCTTTAAAAATACAGGAAAACCAACATTTATTTTTGAACACTATGTATGAGTGAGTTTGTATATTTATAGAAAAATATCAGAAAAGACATACAACTCACTTTTCATACCAGTCACTTTGGAGGCTGAAATTTAAGGGACTGAGAAAGGGACTTGGGTTTTTTCCTTTACACTTGTTTATAAGGTTTGGATTATATAAAGCAAGGAGTATATAAAGATATTGTCTCTTTGGTCCAGGCTGGCTCTGATCCAGTGGTTAATTTCACATGTCATAGATTAAACACCCCAAAGCTAACAATGAGAGCATCAGCAAGTTGTGCACATTTTTCTCGAGCTTCCCCAGGAGACCTACAAGTATTCCATCCACAGGAAAATTTCCAAAAGCTTCTCTCTCTTTCCTCACAACCTCCATCTATAGCAGCTGCCATCTTTCCCTGCCACTTCTCTGCCTACCTTACATGCTTCTTCTCCTCCTCTTCCTCACCTCTTCAGCCTGTTTCATCCAACCATCTCCCACCTCCGGGTTCCCACCCCTGCTGTAGCTTCATAACTTTTGTACCCCTCACTTCATGCTTTATAGTCATACAGTGGCTTCACAAAACAAGCAATCCACCCTTTACCCTGTGTGTGTGTGTGTGTGTGTGTGTGTGTGTGTGTGTGTGCAAGCAATGCTATAGATCAAATACTAACTACTTTCTTGTCACTGAGACACAACGCCTGAGACCAAGTTAAAGGAGGAGAGGTTTATCCTGGCTCACTGTTTGTAGAGGTTTCAGTCCATAGTTGGCTGGCTCCAAGGCAGGAAGGCATGGCAGAGCGGCATGATGGTGGCGGGAAGCAGAGAGCAATCCAGAGAGGAGGAAGGGAGATCCATCCTTCCAGGCCATGCCCCCAGGTACCCACCTCCTCCCACTAGGCTTCATCTCCCAACGTCACATTTAGCTATAATCTCAACAGTAGACTAATCCACCGATGAGTATTGCATGCCCATGAATGCACGTGGCTTTGGAGGGACACCTAGATATAAACCAAAACATTAACCATGAATACTGGTTTTCCTTCTGTCACCTCCATCATATCCCCTAACACTACTTTATCTTTCCGCCTAGCACTGAATCCCTGTTGGACATATCTCCATTTGTTTATTGTGCCTATGCCAGTCTCCCACTAAACACTAAGCACTGTGAGATCAGGACCCTCTTTTGCTCACTTTTATACCCTAGAACCTAAAGTGATTCCGCATGGGGTAGGCTCTTAGCTGAATAGATGAATGAGTAAATGAATTAATGATATTTTCCTGACCCATAATGAAGAAAGAACAACAAAGAATAAGTAGGAGGGAAACAGTTCAGAAGGAAAGTTCCCAGCAGAAGTTTTCACATTTTTTTTTTCTGGGGATAGCTGGGAATTATTCTCTAGATTTCGTGGCTACATACACATCTTCTAGAGGCACAATGCTAGTCCCCCTTACCACATGTAATGTGCCATTCTGAGAAGGTCACATTCCTCATCTTTAACCCTCATCAGCATCCTACAGGGCAACGTTAGCCCACTTTCACAGATGAGGAAACAGGCCAGAGATGCTGTGCCACTCTGCTAAAGTCGAACAGCCAATTATCAACTAAAATGGAATTGAAACTTCAATTGTTTGGACCTCAAAGCACTCTTAACTAAACCACACCTCAAAAATAACCGCATCTAATTTTATGTGCCAAAAAGTTAGTGTGCATGGATAAGTGGGAAGAATTCAAGGAAATCAGAGGGTTCGATCAACTGAAATGATAACTGATCAATTTCTGAAAGTCAGAAATATCAGGCAATCTTGATCTTCTGATGGACAGCAGTGCTGAAAAGATGGCCATATCAGTCAAGCCGTTTAAGAGACTCTAGTGTCCATGTCCTTCCACTGGCCACTGTTGATGGCCAGCCATGTGCTCTGATTGCTTTTGCTAGCAATAGCCCTCTTCACTTTCCTGAACCACCTTAGTATGCCTATTTTATTTGTAAGTAGGTTTTCCAGGACTAGGCTCTGTATAAAGGAATCATTCATGATAAAAAGCATCCTATAAAAGGCTTAGCAGTGAGATCAAGGATCAATCAGCTGACCAGGCAAAGTCACTGTATCTGTAACGGGAGGAAAATGACCTCCCATGAATGCATTCTCTCTGCTGAGACACCCTTCTGTCCTTGGCACACATGTGGGTGCAGGCCATGGATGTGTAGGGACCCCTCATAAAAGAGACTGGCCCATGAAATGTTATAAGGATGGTTACACATCGGGACAGGAATCCGTGTTCATTTGTCAACAATTCTTTGGGTGGCTGATTTGTCATGAATGTAGGGAGAAAAAGAAAACCCTGATGATGAGCTGAGATAATGAGAAAAGAAACCAAGAGAGATGGTCACTGAACACCCCAGAGAGACAGGCTCACCTACTGAAGGCTTTCCCCCTGACCCCCGAAGGGCAAAAGTACAGATTTAAGAGTGAGAAGTAACGCTTCTCAAAATTAATAATTTAAAGCCAAAAAAAAAAAAAAATTACCAAACTTATTTGCTCTCTGTCAGCCACAGCTCATCTTTGTCTTCCATTATTTTGCCCAAAGTGACTTAGCAGCATTTCACAGCCACCACATTCATTTTTAAAGGACTTTCTTGTTATCTATAGCCTGTTAATATGTTCATCCTTCACCTCTGTAAGTAATTTCAGGCAGATTTTTACTCATTTGGAGTGAATGAAGCTCTTGTTGGATGGGAGGAGGGAAACTGTCCAAGACGAAATGTCACACATCACCGTAAGAGGCTCTCAGGCCCTGAAGGCTCAGACAGGCCACCCCAGTCCTGACTACATAAGGAAGGAACAAAAGCCAGGGTTTCTCCTGATGCTTGGCCATAGCCACCATCCATATGCAGTTATTTAAATTTAAATTTAAATTAAGACAAAGTTATGTTCCTCTTCATATTAGTCTCATTTCAAATGTTCCATAGGCACGCAGACCCTGCTGGTAGCACAAAAGAAGATCTTATCGCAAAAGGCTCTACTGGACAGCACTGTGTCTCAGCTTTTGGACTCCAATTAGGATGGCCTCTTCCTCTCTTATCTCCTCCCTGATTTAATAAGCTAGCAGTTCTACACAGAATTTTTTAGGATCTGCTTTATAGAAAATCCAGTTGTTAAAAAAAAATAAGCTATGAGCTTTGTCAGTGTCTATTCTTTGACACGCAAGACGATCTGGTTGGTGTCAGTGGACCAAGAATGGAGGATATTTATTATATGGCCAAAGAAGGGTGAGGCAGAGAGAACAGAATCCTGGTCCTTAGAGGCTGGTTTATAAATGTGTCATGGATTGAACTCAAGAACCTGTGACCTTAACAGTGCCCGAGTTGCCCTGGTTCCTTTTCAAAAGGGCACCTGTAAACTTCAGTCCACTGATGGGCTCAGTTTGACCTTGAGCCTCCCATCTGCTCTGCTTAGGCCACAGAGATAAAAGGAACACACAGATAGTGTTCATAATCCCCATGTTCGGCCTTTTAGCCAATCTCTAAGCAAGTCTTGGCTTAATTAATAGTGCAGTTATCCACTAATTATTCCACTATTCAAGCAGGACTAGAAGTACCCGGGACACTGAGTGAACTTCATGTGCATGATTAATAATTTTCATCACTGAGCAATTGCCTGTGTACTATTTAACCTAATAGTATTAGATGTGCATTACTGGGCCGTGATTGCTGTTTTCTTCCAGCCACCCACACTTGTATAGTTGTTCTCTATGAAGTTGTCATGACTTGTTGACAAATTTGTTCGCTTTTTTTTTTTTTTCCTGTCTAATTTTTTATACTTTTCAACAGTTTGGAAGTATTTGGAACTTTCTGACTCTTGCAAAACTTCTTCCTTTACCCTCCATCGTGCTGTCCTTTCCATGGCTTTTTAGCTTCTTTTGCATGACTCATACTTCATATCACTCATTGGTTTAGTCCTCCTGCCCAGCAAGGTTGCCTTCCTATCATGGATGCATGCTGAGCAGCAGAGAGACAGATGGGGATGGAGGAAGAAAGGCTCTGAGAAAATTAGAGCCAGAAGACTTGACTGGTTGCAGGAGGTGAGTGGAGCACTCTGGTTCTGGGGTCCTCAGGCCAGACATTCTCCATTCTAGTGGGGAGTAGGTATCTCTGTTCAGGCAGCACTGCCATGGTCACAGCCACTGGTCAGGGAAATTGATTTTGCATGAAGTAGAGTCCAACCTGCTATACGATGGTAGAGAAAGGGATTAGTGAGACCAAGCTGGCCCATCTGATCCATATCTTTGAACTAAGTGTAGCAAGCTTAACTGTAGACCACTCCTGCTGGTAGACTGAGGCTGTGGCCAGGATAGGCTTGTTCATGGGCAGGGAAAGCCCAGCCCTGGGTCTGCAGGGGAAAGGAGTTGGCTGGGAAGGCCTGGAGAAACTCCAGGCCAATAGTATTGTATTCTTGTCCCTTAGCACTTCCTCCCTTCCATTTATACCCACTCTACTACACATCACGAAAGGCATATGGATCTGTGAATTTCTACACCCAGTGAAACCCAAGGACAATACGTGGAGGACAAACCATTTCATCTTCCAACCCTGATTAAGGAAGTTTTCCTGTGTTTTACTTCCTGATCACCTTTCAAACTTTGGAATTATCTTTGATTTCTTTCCCTCTTTGACCCACCTCCGGTCAGTTACCAGTCCTGCCAACCTCTGAAACATGTTTCAGACAGGCTTCTTCTCACCATCTTAGAATAGTGGTTTCCAAAATCTAGTGTCTGGACTGTCAGTATCAGCATCACCAGAACTTGTCAGGGATGCACATTCTCAGGTCCCACCTTCAGAAATGGAAAATCCAGGGAAGGGACCCAGAAATCTATGACTAACAAGCCCTCCAGGTGATGTTGATTCATTCTCAAGTTGAAGAACTGGCGCTTTGAATTGTAATTCAGACCTCTTACTGTGACATAGAAGACTTTGGCTCCTCCCTATTTCTCTAAACTCAGCTGAAGCCAATCTCCCTTATCTTTAGCCCCTCCAGCCAATGGTCTCTGCAAGGCCCAGAACTTGGCAGATGCCACTCCTTTCACCTAAAATATTCTTATGCTCATTGGCTCTTTCCACTTTTCATATAACAAGCTTTCTTTCATCCTTTGATTTCTTCCTTTTTTATTTTTTAAGACAGGATATCACTAGGTTGCTACTCTGCTCAGGCTGTGCTCAAACTTGCAACCCTCCTGCTCAGCCTCCTAGGGTGTTGGGATTACAGGCATATCATCCTTTGATTCTTAACACAAATGTAGGAGAGGTTATGCTTGGCCACTCTACCTAACATAGCTGCCTTGTTCCTCTCCTATAATTGACAATTGTTTTTCTCTTTATTGGTCTTATTAGAGAACATAGAGGCAGGGATATTGTCTGGTCTAACTTTGTGTTTATACCCTAGCACCAGAAACACAGTACAAGCTCGATAAATAACTAGTTGTTGTGTGAACATATCCGGCCCACACTTGCCTCTTTCTACATAGCTACAAGCCTTTACAATGTTGGCTTTTCATCTTTAAACAGCTTTGAGGTCCTCTCTAGCTCCATGCCATGGTACAATTGGCCACACATGATACATCATGGTGCAGAAAACATTATTTACTATGAGAAGCCCTAGGTGTGCTGTCTTGGCTAGTTTATAGCCAGGTCAGTGCTCCCGTTGTTCAGCCTGCACAGCTACCAGATTCAGCTCTCTCAGTCCCTTTTTAAAATCAATACCTAGAAGGTCTCTGCAGATCATTCTCATTCCAAGGCTCATGTGTCCAGCGTTTGTTAGCATTAAAGCTGGGGCTCATATTGCAGTTCTAAGAGGTGGAAGATAAGAAATCCATTTTGCAGACACTTGTCAATGTCAGAAAGGAGCCTTTAAAGGTAAAGCGACAATGCTTCTTTAATAGCAAGTAAGGAGTAGAGTGTGGGTCAAGGCTGCATGTGGCAGATGAGACAATGAAAGGTGATTGGCTCTCTCGGTCAGCACCTGGATCCACTGTGGAGACGCCTAAGCCTGGATCCCTTTGGCTTCACTGGATTTGTAGGTCTTGACTCCAACAGAGGGATTCTCTTTTCTAAGCTCAGCTCTAAGCGTGGGTTTACAGATCAGAGCTGATGACACCCTGCTGAGGAAGGTGGGCTGTGTTATGAGCGGGGCACAGAGTGACACTCACAGGTGACAAAACACCTTGAAGAATTTCACAAGTGTCTCTGGCAGGGAATGTTTTCTCCTTAGGGAATCAGAAATTGCTGAATTCCAGAACACTGGCAATAGCAATGATGCATAATAAAGGTTGAGTATCCCTCATGTGAAATACTTGGGATCAGAAGTGTTCGGAGTTTTTGAATATTTCCATATACATAATGAGATATCTTGGGGATGGGACCCAAATCTAAACAAGAAATACATTCAAGGTTTTGTATATACCTTATACACATACACTGAAGGTAATTTTATGCAATACTTTAAATACTTTTGTGCATGAAACAAAATTTCAAGGTATGGAATTTTCCACTGTGGCATCATGTAAGAACTCTAACTAGTTTGGATTTTGGAGCATTTTGGATTTTGCTTCTCACATTGGGGATGCTCAGCCTGTCTTTATGAAGGATGAGCTATATTGGTCTGGCTGAGGAAAGCACTCTACATGAACAATCCCTTTAATTCTACAGTCCCACCCTAAACCACATTGGCTACTTCTACACTCTGAGATGAAAAAGTGGAAACACAGAGGTCCTGGGGTCACACGATCAGGCAATGCAGGGCTGGGACTCCCCCAGGCCAGTGTTCTCACCTCGATCTACCTGTCCTAGTCTTTCCTGCAGCATCTCAATCACCACTCCCTGAGGCTGGAATGATTTGCTCCACCTTTAGATGAGGAAACTGGGGCTCATCATGAGCTGTCCTGAACAGATCCTTAACTCCCTACCAGTTCCCCCTCTACTACTGGCCATATCTAAAAAAAAAGATGGGTGGGAGCTAGAGGAGGACAGAGAAAATAAAGCACCATGGAGAAAGAAATTTAAGCAGGAAGAGGGACAGTCTAAGGTCACAAATGGCTACATTACTCGGGTAAACAGGCTGAAGCAGGATGGAGGCTGCTGGTGCGGGCTGAAGCCTCCCCAAGGGGGACTGGAGAGGAGCAACTGTGCTTGGACACCGACTCCCCATTTTCAGTTCTAGGGGCTTCTAACATGTTTCTTGATGCATTTCAAAGTGAGGAACTGCAGTTTGGCCTTTAAAAATATGTTCTACTTACCCATGTGCTGGGCCAAAAAGAATGCCAGAATACTTCAAATGGTTGAAAAAGTTGGGAAACAAAGCCACAAAAGACGGTTTTGTTAATTATTCATCTTCAGCCTTCCTTCAAGAGAAGGCTGTGAGAGCTGCTGTGATGGCAGTGAGGAGACTCCATTTTTCAAGCAGGATGAAGCTGTTAATAGGAAGTCCCAGTCACTTCAAATGAACTTCACTGTGATTGAATGGAGCTGAAGATATGAAGTGGGTGTTCAGTGAGGGCCTTAACTTGCTCTCCAAAAAGCAAGAGAAAAATCATCGAGATTTTCTCTTTACTAAATCTTCTCAGTAACAAATGAATGAGAAAGATCTGTCCTTTTCCACACAGGACACAGGGAAAGGTAACTCACCACAGGAGGGTCGAAAAGCCAAAAGGAGTCACTGGACATAAGATGAGACAGAGGTTGGGCCGTAGTGGAGAAAAAGTGGGAGGGAAAGAGGATGGGGGCAGAGGCTGCCTACTCATATTAAAGCTCTTCCTAGCCTAAAGGCCCAGGTCTTCAAGGCTTGACCTCCTTCCTTCCCAGTTCAGGGATGGAGCTATGGTGCATGGCTGGTAGAGTTCACCTCAATGCCAAGTCATCAGATGGCTGTGGTCTCCCAGGGCTTCCCAGGCACCAGGAGGAAGCCACAGCAAGGGAGGTGCAGGTGCTTCCCCTCTGGATTCTAGGGGGCACTGTGGTGCTTGGAGGATGAGGGGAATGGCAGGAGGCAGTGAGGTGCACAGTTAATTACAAATTACCAAGCCCTTTGCAAACAAAAAGTCTCCACCTGAATGATAAATGTTATTACTCCAGCTTCATTTTGCCAGCTGCAATGTTTCTACTTGCAAATTTAGAGAATTCTCCAAGGGAACAGCAGATTGCTTATCTCACAAAACTCCCACCCTAGCTCACATCCTGACTGGCTAAGGGCAACAGGAGAAAATCCTTCCTGGCACACTTTCCCAAACACAAGTTGCATAACATCCATACAAATAATGGAAAATGGAAACTTAAGAACTTGTCATATATGCTTTTTATCTCAACACAGTTACTCCTCTTTGAGAGCGCTTTGAATATTGTAAAGTACGTGCACATTTGGTATCTCACTTGGTCCTAATAAACTCCTTGTCAGATGAGAACACAGCAGTTCAAAGTGCAGAGGTCTGCACAAGGTCCCAAAAGGGATGAAGAGGGGCAGATGAGTTTCTGGCCCAAAGTCCTCCCCTGTGTGTGTGGTGTGTTTGTGTGTGTGTGTGTATGTTTGCATGCAAACACACACACATTTGTGCATGTGTAAGTGTGTGGCCAATATTAGTGCCAGCATCTAAGGTAAAGCCCATGACCTTATATTAGAACAAAGCATCCTCTGTGTACACACTCTTTTATTATTATGCAAGTAACACAAAAACATGTAGGAAATTTAGAAAATATATGAAAGAAGAAAAAGATAAAATCCATCACATAGGCTTGCAACCCAGATATCTCATATTTAGAACAAGAAAACGTGTTAATTTGAATCACTTTCTATCCCTTTTTTCTGTCCAGTCCCACACTTGCATAAAGAGAAGAGGCAAAAAGAAGAGTCCAGCATGAAGGGGAAGAACACAGAAAGCCTGGGCACAAAAGCTAATTCTTCTAGGTTGTTGCTATGTGTCCTTAGGAAAATGCTTCTACCTATCTGGTCTTAGATTCCTCATCTGTAAAATGGAATATAATTATATCCACCTGTGGGACTGACAAGAGAAATTCACAACTTGAGATTTACAAAGTGCTTAGAAACTTGCCTATAATTATAATACATACTCTTTAGGTATAGTATATTTGTTAAACAAAGGAGTTACCTAACCTCAACATAGGAGTTCCAAACTCCCTTTCAAATGATTTCTCATAGAAAATACCTGCGGATATATCTGATACTCAAATGATGTAGCTTATATCCAACCAGAAGCTTTGCCTTAGGAGTTCTCTGGAATGAGGCAGCATAATTTAAAGGAGATATCATGGGCCAGTATCTGGCTGTAGCTCTGCTCTGTATTAGCTGTGTGACCATACACAAATCACTTAACCTCTCAGTACTATAAATCTGTAAAATGAAGTAATGATGCCAGCCTAGGAAGAAAATGCAGGTGATATTCTATAAACTGAGAAATCCTTAGTCATTAAGGATTGTTTATCTCATTGCTGTTATTATTACAAAAGTAATGGCCAAGATCCACCCCGCTGAGATAATAAAATTTATCAAGCTCAGTCTGAATGCAATACCAACAGTGCTGCCAAAGCTCTAAATTGACCAAGTGAATCCATTGCAGATCTTCCAGCTAACTGCTTAATTTATTAACAATATTTACATCATTTTTAATTATTAGCATTATTTCTTGCTGTTCAAGGAGAGTATTACCATGGTTCTGCCTGCATATACTAGGGCTCATGTTCTCAAGCCTCTCAAGCCTACTTTACCCATAAAAGAGGAGGATTTGCTCCTTGGAACTTTAGCCAATGTGGACACCCTATTAGAATTCCCTCCTGAATGCTTCCTCCAACAGCTGCACCCTAGCTACACAAATACTGAGAGGCGACAGTACTGCAATCTACATTAACATTCTCTCACAAAAGTGTAGTGGCATTAAAGCTAAAGAGAGAATGAGATGAACAGAATAGAAAGAAGGTCATTTAGGTTATGGCAAAGCTCTTAAATATTTGTTCAGTACCAGGATGTACATGACATTTTGATAGACACAGACAGAAATAATTCTCATTTTCAACCCCATATTTTTCAATATTGTCTTCCCATACTGAATAGGCCATCACAGTATTACTGTGTTCCTTCCAGAAATGAGTAAACTATTGTGGTTGTGTACTATTTAATCGAGAAACTTAAAAGTTCAGTTAAGATCTCTGGGAGAAGATTATCCCTAACACTGTTGACAGCCTGCTCTGAACAGCGGGCCCTAATCCTCAAGAAAGCAATCATCTCAATGTATTCCCCAGATTCAATCCCCTGTCTGGAATTGGCTTAGCTGAAGCCCTTCCTCACCTCAATTGGTAAGGGCTCTTTGATGAAGGGAGATTGAAAAAGACAGGCTTAAAGTTAAACATACAATCCTTATTGGATGCAGGAATTCTCAAGAATTTTCAAGACATGAGGTGAATTCCTAGGAGAAGGACCCATTATTTTTTCTGGGTAGTCTCTCAAAACTTCATATTAAGAAAGGACAAAAAATATGAATGAAGAAAAATTAAGATTATGTAGTGTTTCTCATTAGGAACAAATCTTGACTGTTCTAATCCAAAAATCTTCCATCAAGAGCAATACATACTTAGTTCCAATGATGAATACAATTTTCTGGGTATTTTCTCCATCCCTGATGTTCCATGATGTTGCAAGGCATTCACTCCTATTGACCATCACCCCACATACTTTCCCCATATAAAGGTAAGACAAAAGGACTCTTATTTAAGATATTTGTTTTAAAACAAGTAATTGGAAAATAACTGAGGTGGGGGATAAATAGAATCCTTGTGAAGGTAATTGCAAAATGTCTCTAATGAAGGAAGATCAAAAAAAATGAATCTTAGTATATTTAATGAACTTTTTAACTACATATTTTGACAATCAGAACTTCTGATTTTTAGAATCACTTCCCAATACTGGGCTTGGTGGAGCTCTGGGCTCCAGTCCTGGGGTGGCGGTCAGAACAATGAGAAGAGCCTCCCCAACAGATCGTGATAAGCTCAGCCATTCAGTTTGTAGGCTTTCCTGTAAGTGCGCAGGAACAGCCAAGTCCCATCCACAAATTAATTCTGCAGAGATGGGAATAAGAACAGAGGTGATGCACTCTCAAGGGTTACACTGTCCATCACCTGCCACTAGCATTGAGCTGTTGCTTTTATGACATCGAAGGAATTCTTCAGCTGAGCGACAGCCACATCCTTTTGCCAAATCCAGCAGTTACGCAGTGAGTGATGCATGGCCTTTATGAGTGCTGTGAATGGCAAGATCTGGTGTTGCATTTATCTCCCACATATGAATGAGTCATCTAAGTGTTGGGCCAAGAGAGAAAAGGGTGGGGAGAGCACCTTATAAACTTCACCATACCCACCCAGTTTCTGGAATCCTATTAACCATCCTCCAAGAAATTGCCTTTTCTCCTCCTTGGCATTTCTGAGATCAAAGTATGCAAATGAGTACCCACACAGCTAATGGCATATAATTATATCTTACATAATATTATATTTTATTGTATCACATTATATTTTGCACAATCATAATAATTGCATAATCATTACTATGGTGTTCAGGCAATATGGCATGGTACTGAAGAGCTGAGGCTCTGAAATCAGACCCTTGGGTTCAAACCCAGATCTGTCTCCCCTGTTACCCTTTCTGAAATGCTCAACTGCAAAATCAATCAGTGTTTTAAAAAAAAAATGTGCTTAATAGAGATGAAAATAGCCTCTATCTCATAAGGCTGTGTTGTGGATTCAATGACATTGTTCAGGTAAAGTACTGGATTCTAAATTCAATAGTATTGCTGACAATTATCATTAGGATGTGAGTTAATAATTATGAGAAAACATGGTTTGTCAGTATAATTTCAGAAAATTTTGAATGCCAAAAAATGCAATGAAATTTCACTAATACTAACCTTCTGGTTAATGTCTAAGCTTCCACCTTTGAAGCATCATCAGATTTAACTGCATGCCCTGATCTCTGTTAACATGCAAATACCCAGGGAAGAACAGTGTTTTAGCTGCTTCTGATTGCCTGCACATTAGCAGGTTTCACTGAGGTGCAAAGCATTGCTGACTCTTGGGGGAGAGGAATCATGGGCTCACTGCTTACCAAAGGAAACACAGTGATACAAACCAAAGCAAGTGACCTCATGATAACTGTAATAACAATATGCCAGGAAAATCCACCATACAGGCACCACCTCTTCAAACCATTAATGACCATTTTAATGAACACATCAAATGAGCACATGCTGGAGAATTAAGGCCAAAACCAAACAAGCACCAGACTCCAAAGAATAAGTAAAGTGGCTGCCACTCTAGGGTATATCGATGGGCTCAGCAACACTGGCTGTGACTCTTCCATTTGGGATTTAGAGAAAGTAAAATTTGATGAGCATATTTCAGTTTATGTATAGTCATTCATTGTCATGGAGATAAGGCTACTTAATAAACCTGTGTATACTTGCAGGAGAGCACTGTCCAGCCCATGAGTAAGGAACAGGGTATCGGAATCCTCATTTGGGCCCTGCCTCTGCCCTATATGATGGCATGACCATGCAAAATTTATGCGACTTCTCAGGATCCCAGTTACCCTGATACAAAACTATGAGTCGAGCCACATCACCTCTGGAACACTGTCTTAAATTTTAAATTATATCTAAACTAAGTGATCAATTCTACAGACCTTATGAGATTATTGTGTTCTTATGAGAAAGCTGAACAGTTAAAATCATCCTTGACTACACATCCAATCCCAACCCACCTCTTCTATCCAATTTAATGCTTGTTACTAATTTAGTGAATGTTCTTTCATTTTTCTATCTTACATACTCAGAAATGTACCATTTCAGTACATAAGGTTCTATCACTCTTTTAACTGCAAGATACCACTCCCTAGCAGAAATGCCCTCAGCTCATCTGGTCCTTCTGCTACTGGGCATACCTGGGATCTTCTATGTTGTGTTTATTAACAGTGCTGCAATAACCTCTGTGTACACATGTGGGCACTTCTCTAAGTCAGATACTTTATCTATCACTGGGTTATAGGGAAGTATAATTTAGCACATAAACCAGAACACTTATGTTATGGTTTAGATCAAAATATCCCCCCAAATCTCATTCAGAGGTGGGAACTGCTCAGGAGGGGTGGGTCACTGGGGAGGTGGGTAAGTTGGAATGGTATGTTCTTGTCCCCAGTTCCTCCTTTATCGCTCTGCTTCCTGATCACCATGAAGTAAGCAGTTTTCCTTCACCATATCATTCTGCCATGCCATTTCTGCCTCAGAGCCAGCTGTCAGTGGACTGACCTCATTGAAACTGTGAGCCAAAATAAACCTCTCCTCCTTTAAGTTGTAATTGTCAGGTGTATTGTCCCAGCAATATGAAAGCTGACTAATATGATTTATGAGGGATACTAATAATTATACCAGTACAGCAGATAGAAAATGGGACTAACCTACATAAACCAGAATGCACGGTCTCCTAGACAGGAAGAATGTGTTGTTTCTGGATTTAAAAAATTAACAGGAACTGATAAATGTTGTTCAAAGTAAACTCTATGGGATATTTTTAAGTCTTCAAATACTACTATCTAAGGCTTGAATTTTTCTGCTGAAAAATGAAGGGTAGAAATATTAGAAGTTTGTATTAATCCTCAGATGGTAGCTAAATATCTTTCCTTGCTGAAAGGCAGAATTCTTTCATAGAGAGCACACGATGGCTCAGAATTCCTTTCAACCTTAGTTTTGATAATTTGTAAGTCCTTTTCCTTTGAAATGTGGTGCTGCTCTTTACTTAATTCCCCTTTTCAGTTTCCAGAATGAGATACTGGTGGAAGGGAAAGATCAGCTTTTTAGCACAGTAACTCTTCCTTAATTATCAGTCTCATCTCTCAACTGCAAGGTCATCATTTTCCACATGGTGTGGCTGAAAAAAGGCTCTTTATGAGTGTGGCATTATGGCTTTTGCCATCTTCAATTACTTTCCCTGTGGACCTTCCCTGCAGACACATCTTCCCTGTCACTTCTCTTTTATGCATATCTGGTTCCTTTAGGACTTTATAATGTTTTACAATCCCTGAAAGCCAGCAACCATCAATTGAGTACTCTTCAACAAACAATTCAATTCAATTTTTATTTTACCCAGAATTGGAATTTTGAAATCAAAGATTAGCAGCAGAGCCCCACCTCAGCAAATAATTTTCTTTGTAGACAGAAAAGAGATAGTGTGATGATTGTCTTATCAACATTACCAGTTTGCTTCATTGATAACAGGAATTAATATTAGAGCTCAAACTTTGCACCAAAGGAAACTTGAGAATCCTTACTTTGACTATAGGAAAAATTACTAAGCAATGAGGACTGTTGGTATCAGGTGAAAAACAAGCAGAATCAATTTGTTCACTAGTATTTATTGAGCCAGAGAGCATCCCAGATGTTGTGGGGTTGTGCAGTTGTATAAACATGCATTAGTCTACCAAGAGCTTAAAATCACTGGTTAGCTCAATTAAAAATGAGGTGGCATGAAATACCATGAATGCCTAGCTAGATCAGTTGCCATGAATATCTCTTCACTAAAATGATGGAGTCCTTTGTCCAGGAAATGCTGTGAGCTGATGGTATGATTGTGTCAATGTCACTGGCTTTCAGAGTGGGTAATAAGGGAATAATACAGGTGCCCTAACCTCAAAGGGATCCAGTATATTTGCATGAATGAATTCAGTCTTGGATTTAGAAGAGTAAATATAAAGGATGTTCACATCTCTTTATAGCACAGTGGTTAGATGCAAGAGTTCCAAAGACTGCTGCCTTCTTTCAAAGCTGGGCTACACTACTTGCTAATGGTGTCACCTTGGCATGTTAGTAACACTTCTATGCCTTAGCTGACTCAATTGAAAATAGAGGTAATAATTATATCACATGGCAAAGTCTGCACATATATCTTGAATATTCTGAAGACCAAATGACTAAAGGACTGGTGACTAGCACATAAAATAGCTCAGAATACTGGCTGTTGTTATTAAAAGCAATATCCCACATTTTGAAAAGTTATGTAACAACCCGCAACCTAATATGCACCATGTGCTAGGTACTATTCTAAAGACATTAAATATATTCATATGTTGGATCTATATTAAGTACCCAACTTATGAATCAGTTCCATTCTGGGAGAATATTTGTAAGTAGAATTTGTTCCTAACTCCAACAAAATGAGCTTTATACAGCACACCTGTGAAAGTTTGTAACTCAAATGTTTGTAAGTTAGGCTTTTATTGTACTAACGTCCTACAGGGGAGGGTTATTCCATTTTACAGATGAGAGAACAGAGGCACAGGAAGTTTACTCAATAGCTAGATAGTAGCAGAACCATGGCTCAACCCAAAACTCTAGAATCCATGCCCCTAACTACTTCACTAGGCTGCTTTCACCATCTAAGTCCTTCGGTTCCCATAATAAGTTTCTTGAGTTTCAGTACAGAGATAGCTAGGAGAGCTGGGAACATAGTACAACCAAAGAGACAATGGCATTAAGGTCCCTTCCAAAAAGGCTGGTTCCTTAGGCCTGTGCATGTGTAAATATTAAAATATCAGTCTTCTGTGTGACAAACACAAGGAGCATTATTTTGTACCACAGGTAGGAGGTAGGTTGCTGGATTATAATAGGTTCTTTGTGAAACCAACACTCATAGAGGACTCAAGTTTCAGAATTTAAAGGAGCTGATACTTCAGCCTGGTAGAGTTAAACATGAAGCCAAGAAGACCTCAAATCTACCTCGAATTCTCATTTGCTGCCCTGCCCTATGATCTGCTTTATCATACTTGAGTATAAACATGAGAAAGTAAGAAATGAAGAATCAGAGAGCTTTTTCAATATTGTTGGTCTAGTGGGACTGGTACAATCCTACAGAATTCAGCATAAAAATTTTTAAGGAATACGATTTGGTCTAGTAGCTTTGTAAACCAAATTGTATTCTTTAGTCAGATTTACTATGGGGATCAAATCCTGAACCACCAAACATTTTTTTGTATTTCTTTACCAGCTTACTTTGGGAATGTCATCTAGTCCCACATGTAGACTCTTCAGTAAACCATTTGCTTGTTGGCTCTTTATGGTTTAATGTAACTTAAGTAAGTATGATGATAATTTCATTTAAATGATGATTTATCTAGACAATGAACACCAGGAGAGAAATATTTTGTTCAACCCCTGACTCTTATTTGTGGGTGAGAGATTTCTGTCCATCCCTCAAATCATTTCTCAATACATTCTGGAGAATTTATAAATGAATGAAAATCACTAAGACATTTGAGTGATTGACTACATTAGTTATATGACCTTGGACAGGTGACATAATCTATTTTGATCTCAGTTTCCCACCTGTACAATAGGACTAGTGGTTAAATTAAATAACATAGACAACACAAGAAAGGCCTACAGTTATTATTAGCTGTTTTGTTGTTGTTTCTGCTGCTAGATTTGAATAAAGATCCTCAAAGTACCAAAAACCAACTTATGAACAATAATAATTAGCCTTAGTTCCCCTTACTGTTACATTCTCAACAGTTCTCTTCTTATTTATTTGGACTAATTTGGATCCTGTCAGAGATAATTTCTAATTTTCTAGGTCTGTTAGTTTTTAACTCGCACTAAATCTCTTGAAAATGGCAAGTAGGGGTGCGCCAACATCAAGGCCTGGAAAGGATAATAAATGACCAGGGAGGAAGAGAGCTGGTCGCTGTCCAGGTGCTGAATGTGTTCTGAGTTTTCTTTATGAGGATCCAACCTTCTCTTTGTCCATGAGGATTCTCTTTGCCTGGCTTCTGTGTTCGGTCCAGGTGTTGCCTGTGGAAAGGGGCCACAGTAGGGCCCTGGGAAGCTAGACAACAACTGTCATGTTTCAGTGTAAAGGGATTTTTTAGATCATTTATTCCATGGGTCCCAATAATTCTACAGGAATCTGCAGATCATGAAAATGATTTGGCTGGCTGGGCATAAGAAGATATGGTTGAGACACAGGTAGTTGCAAAGACTCACATCCTCCCTATCTTCAAAGTACAGAACTGCTCAGATTACACGGATTGGTGCTTTATGGGGATGGGGGCCCATGTCACCTTTGAGACGCCAAAAGAACATCTCACATGATTCTTTTTTCTATGTGGAATCTCTTGACTTTAAAAATACTGACAATTAAATTCAATTTTAAGACATGGAATGGGCCAAACTAAATATAAACAGTTACCAATTTTGAAGTTCCAATTGTGCCTTGGTCTTCTGAATCCAATTCAGTGTTTTCCAATGACACCTCTCCCCCAAGAGTTTAAGTGCTAAAAAATAAGAGCCTGTTGGTCTGGTTCATGGATATAACTCATGGGCAGTTCCTGCCTCACAATAGGTACTCAAAATTGTTTTCTTCTCTGAATGAAAGAATCAGTGAGATTCATCTAAGGAAGGTATTATTCCTTAGACAGAAAAGCTATTATTATGGGTTATGAAAGAATCAGAAAAAGCAGGGTAAGTTTACTTGATCTTTAGGTACAGAATATGAGAGAGACATCAAGCTGAAAATAAAGAGATCATGAGGGTTAGGAGGCAACAGGTCAAAGAGAGCAAGGAAGGTGTGTTAGAGCAGAGGTTTGCTTTGAAGGGTTATCTTCAGGGTGCAAAATATCCACACCGTGGAGCAAGCACATGAATGTTTCTCAATGCACACAATTTACTTCAAAGGGCACACTCGGTAAACCCAGTGTGTCAGTGCATATCTGCCACCAACCTGCTGTATGACAGGGGTCAAGACACTTGAGTGTTCTCACTCCATTCCCTCATCCTTAAAAATGGTCATGATCCCACCTACTTCATCAACTTGGCAGCCAGAATTGAGGATTAAGAGATAATGTTCTCAAAGCCTCTTGCTCAGTACACAAAAAGTTCTTAAGTGGGATCAACCTTGTTTTTGTTATTATAATACCTAAGCATGTAATCCTTCATTGATAAAAATGAGAGGGTTACACCAGTGAGATCATTTGAAAAACCTAATTGGCTAGAAAATGTGGAGGCAGAGGCCATGGTAAGATTGCACTGTTCCCCAATGAAGAAAATACCAAAGTATGAAATAATTCTGTTCATAAGCTACACAATCCCAGAAAGCTAAAACATACAAACTGCCACAACTATCATAGGGAATTTCAGTAAGTTTATCTTTCTTTTATTTTTATTTCATTTTTTAGAGTTCCTTTTGCATCAGACATTCAAGTACCATCTTCTAAAGAGTCAAAGAAGCTAGCTGAAAAATAGATCCAAAGAGTACTCTATTGTCAGCGAGTTTCCTTGGCAATGAGCTTGTTCTATTCCCGGGGTGTAGCTGGGGAAAGAGGAGGGCAAGAAAATTGTAAACAGGTTCTGAAGAGTCTCCCTATAGTCCTAACTATACATCAGGCTGATAAATAAGACTCCAGCACAGTGGAATTTTAACCAGACAACTTTGTATACAAAAGGAAAGGTTATCTCTCCTCTTGGGATGGGCAGAGCTGAATAGTTTCCATCAGGAACTGCAGAGCTCTATAAACTTCAACAGCAGATTCCAACTCTCCTAGAGCACTAATGAAATTGTAAAAGTATAGCTGTCATTTAAATATTTGTGCCTGAAGTTATGGCCTGCTTGAAATGATAGGGAACTTGAGACAACATTTTAATAGTTATGAATGCATTTAGAGAGAAGTCTTGGCATCTAATGAGAGTGGAGAAGGCACTACAATTGGAGAACAATTTACTACCAAGAAATCAATTTGAAAATTCTATACAAGATTATCACCCATTAAATTGTCTTTCTTCAAAACTGCAGGCCCTAAAATGGTACTTCTGGACAAGGAATTTTACAAACAATAAATGCTAAGTAACTAATCTATTCAAATGGGTTGATTGAAAGAATAAAAAAAATACCTCTTAGAAAAAAATCTCAATATTCTTGTTATATTGCTGCTGATTTTACTACTACTTTTAGTCTTCTTTTCTTTACTGAAAACTGACAGGCACTGGGCCGTGAACTGGACTACTCAGATTTCTTCCATTTCATACATCATGAGATGTATGAAACTTACAACGTGGTGTAAGTGAATGTACACACACGTGTATACATGTGCATCAACCATGACACCTTAAGAAATCTGATTATGATAAAATAAGTTTAAGTGGACAGAGGTGCTTATTGCAGTAGTCAATAAAGTGGAGGGGAATGTTGATGACTCAGTAAGACCCTATGAAAACACATACATGTATACATAGACACACACACATACTCATGCACACACTAAGAGATGAATTTTTGTGTGGCAAAGACTATTTAAGACCCGTTGCAACTAGACCAACAATACTGAAAGCCAGCAGATAACAAGAAAGGGTACAGAAATAAAAACCAGCCTCATCCAAGAAAGCCAAATTTAATCAAAATAAATAATATCTTGGCCTATAACTGAAGGACAAAACAAAAGGTGTTAGAGCAGCAGAAAAAGATAATCACTTTTCTCTTCTCATACGGTCTTTCTGTAGATGCCTGCTTTCTGCTTCCTTCCTGCCTTCCTGCCTTCTTCCCTCCCTTCCTCTCTTCCTCCCTATCTCTTTCCCTTCTTTCCTCTCTTTTTTCTTTTCTTTTTCTTTTGTGGTATTGGGGGGATTGAAAGCAGTTCACACTGAGCTATATCTCCAGCTGTTTTTGTGAGACAGGGTCTGACTATGTCAGTAAATTGCCCAGGCTAGGGGAGAACTTACGATTCTTCTGCCTCCAAGAATGCTGGGATTACAGATGTGTGCCACCACAACTGGCTTAGATATGATTTTCTAAAGAAGTCAGGTTCTTTGGTTGCCTTCCAGCCTGACAAGATATACTCAGCCTCTATCTTCTGGTCTCAGGGATCTTAAATGATAACATCATTCTAGAGAAGACAATTTCAGTTCAGAAAACATCATGGAAACAAAAACAGAAAGACATTACATTCCATAGCGTCTTAGTAGCCCCTTCAGTAGTGAAGATGGTGGGCCATTACCTTTCCTGAAAGCTGATTAGAAAACACTTCCTTCCCTTTATTTTCTTTCCTGGCTACTAAGCCTTCCATGGAAGCCACTGATAGAGCTAGTGAACTAGTGTACCACTTGCCTTGTGTTGGTTTTGTACAATCTTACAAAAGATTTGATGTCAACTTTTACCATTTGGGTGGTACCAAATTATAAGAAACTTTAATATTGTTCCCTTTAACATGAAAACAGACAGAAAAGAATCAAATATGAGCATCAATTTAACATCATGTGAAATTAAGCCTGAAGGGCATTATGTCCTCATAAAGCATAATTACTCCTAAAGTTTTATCTCAAATTATCTCAGAGGAACTCTCACCAGCAGGTAATAAACAGACTTGGAAAAATGTCACTGGCCACATTAAATGTGCCCTAGACTGGACACAGAGGGTGATTTTATGTACAACTAAATGCACTGGGAAGAGTTCCTGGTTCTGAAGGTCCTGTTGGCTCTGATGTCTTCTGTGTACCACAACATGAAAAGGGAAGTAAAGAGAGAATTCCCTGACAAGCAGCAGTTTGTACACATTCGGGATGTGTGTCATCTGTGGTGTGGTCTTAGTAAGGATCTGACAAAGGCTCTTCACTTAACCATCTCTTTTTTTCGAATCCTCTGTTTCTAAGTGTAGCACATATTTGAACTGTTAAATAAATTAACAGCCTATGGAACATTTTGTCAGTAAAAAATAATGTGGAAAAAAAAAACATTAATGAAAGAACAAATCCAGAAAAGAAATTAAGTCACTGAGATTTAGCAGCGGGAACTACAGCTGTCTACTAGTTAGCCGATGAGCATCATCAGATGCAGAAGGTTTTCTGGGTGTCTTGGAAGAACCGGAGGATTTTGCTTGTCATTCTCCACTCGCACCTTTGACTCACAACCAAATATATGAAAGGCTCAGAAATTGTGCCATGTGGTGATCGTTCCCAGGGGACACATGGTTCACCAGGCCTGGGTGATAGCCAAGGCTGTAGGGAGGGACTGGTCACTTCACCAAAAGCAACAGACACCTGCTGTTTCTCTGGAGAGCCATGACCTAAAAAGTTCAGAGTAATCTGACCAAATTCCTCCAGGAGCCCCTAGAAATTGCCTGTTTTTCTTCAGTCTTGTAGCTAACGGGGCAATGGGTCATTTTGGGGACTTCATTGCTATGCCATTCTGGGTCACCTGCTGTGAACATGTACATGGCCCACTGCTGTCACTCAGGGCTAAACACTCAGCATATGAACCACAGAGGAACAAACCGGGTGCAGGCGGAGCAGTGCTGAAAATAGGGCAGTGATGTTTCATGAATTGGCTCAAGAAAAGATAGCGCATCTCCAAACACAGGCAGCACAATCAATCTGCTGATCTTTTTTAAAAAGTTGAAAGAGTAAGCAATAAAACAACAGTGAGGGAGTAGGTTCTCTGCCACTGAACTGTCTTGAGATGCAGTTTTAAATGACTTTGTAGTGACCTTGCCTACTCATAATTTCAAGACTCAAAAGAAGTTTTCCTCCCATATTCCATGTGGCAGCTTGCTTAGAAAAACTCCTGCTTTTCTCAAACAGCAATGTGTAACAATTTCGTGCCTGTCCAGTGAGTCTCCTTCTCTCGTAAATGGACAGGGTCGAGGATTCCAGTCATCCAGCACTCCAACAGCCGTCTGGGCCAGGACAGTGTGTTGGGAGAGCATAGTCTTAGCTAACACCAGGCCACACACATGGAAACAAGCTCAATTTTGATGCCATGAAGAAGAAATATTAAGGGTCACCATGACTATTCCATAGCAAACCTGTTCCAAAAGCCAAGAGAAAGGCAGCCTGATGACTTGCAGAGTCATTAGAAAACAATGCTAGCGTAGCAGTTGAGTGGCACGTTATGGCTCAAGGTATATGAGTGCCAACTGTGTGACTGGTGCAAGGAAAGGACACAGGGATAGCCGCAAAAAGTATGAAAGTATGTGTTAGGAGAGGCTACTACTGATTCTCTGTGCAGATCATTCCACAAGTTCCAAATCTGAACAATTAATCAGCTTTGTAGATGACATCTTAGAATATACTTGATTCAAAGTGACACAAGTTCTTATTTTCATGGGGGACTCATGGTTCAGAGCAGAGATGATGTGGAGGCCTGGAGAACAGAAATGAGTTTGAATTCTTGCTTTGCTTCTCAGAAGATGCATATGTTGGCCAAGTAACTAAATCTCAGTTGCTTTATCCATAAAACAAATAGTACTCACCCTGCAAGGCTGTCATAAGAATTAGCATGAAGAAAAGAGCCTGCAAGTGAGTCAGTAACAAACATTCAGAACGCCTTGTATAAAAGGCCAAAAGTTGGAGGCTTGTTGTTGTTTGTTGTTACAAATTGAATAGCACTTTTCTGAAATACTATATATCCCACTTGTTTATTTCCTTAATTTAATCACACTGATCCAGTGTTATTTAATAGAGGAAAATATTTTCCACTGACCGGTAGGGCAGCCATTAGCAACATCTGGCTCTTAGCACTTGAAAGGTGGCTTGGGTGACTCAGGAACTGAATTTTTAATTGTATTGAATTTTAATCAATTTGAATTTAAATAGCTTCATGTGGTAGATGGGTTCTGTACGGGATAGCACATCAAGTCTGAGCCCTGATAAAGAATGAGGGATCTGGTTATACAGACATAGCAAAGGTGAGGAAATGATCCAGCGGCTCTTCTATCATCGCAAGCGGCTTTCGAGGCAGGTGAAGTGGCTTGCTTGGCCTTGTTCATGTTTCCTCTATGGGCTGCAATTATGATGGAAACAGCACCGGAGAGTGGTTCTCTCTGCCATGCCAAGTTTCCAAATGTTTCTCAATCTGTTTTTTCATCTATAAAATAGGGATAATGCCTCATAGTTGTTTTCAAGGTGAAGTTTAATAATAGATTGAGAGCTATCAAATGAGGGGAAACTGCAAACATATCTCATGGTTTTGTAACATTGGTTATGATTTCATCTTGCAATAAGTTGCTTATCTTCAGGGATAAGCAAAAGCACTATTCAGGATACTATGCCTTAGGGATTGCCCCCTCTTAGCAGGTAGAAATCTATATTCATTTCTGTACTCATCCTAGCCCATCTTATAATTTGGAGATCATGTTCAGAAAACCAGCTGTCCAATGAGAAGATCAGTTTTAAAACATGGAACATAGGGAAGCATGTTCTTAGAGCACATAATAAGTATGCCTACATGTATGTGATAATTCAAAATTACATTCACAAATAACACCAGAATCACATGTGCTTGTCTACTTTATTGATTTGCCTCAGCTCTTAAACATATGCTAATAAATCTAGTTGCTACCAAAGGAGCAGCTATAAAAATAAAGCCCAGCTTAAATTAAAGGTGAAGCCATTAACATTTATCACACAACCTGTAAGACTCTAATGAGTTCTTCTGGCGTTAGTGAGCTAGAATCTTAGCTAAAATAGGGGCTGCAAAACCCACTGGAGTTTCTCTGGCTCTGTTTTTCATTGAAACCTCTTCCTGGGAATGGTTTGATCTAAATTGCTCCATCACAGCTTCTAGGTAAAGACAGAGCAAAAAAGAATGAAAATACAACATCCTGATAGAGACCAGGACTACTTTATAAAATGTAAAATGCTTCAGCAAGAAGGGCCTACATGCGAGAGTTTGTCAATGGGGACGGGCAATGGTAAGCACTGTGACTCTATAGCAGGTTTCTCAACTGCAGCTATACTAACATTTTGGACTGAGTAATTCTTTGATGTATGTGGGCTGTCCTTTTACTGTAGGATATTTAGAACGCCCCTGGCCACTACCCAGTAGATAACAGTAGAAGCCCTTCCTAGTTGTAACAACCAGAAACGTCTTCAGACTTTCCAAATTGTTCCCTGGTGGGAGGGGGAGGATTGTCTCTGGTTGAGACCAGTTTTCTAGAGAAAGTCAGACCTGGTTCATTTCCCCTTTGCCGTTTTCCAGCTGTGTGACCTTATGCAAGGATTTTGCTGTTCTGAGACTTAATTTCCTCCTGTGCAACAGAGAGATAATTGTACTTTCAAACTAAGAGGGCTTCAAACTGGAGGGGTTTTTCTTGGTGAGGATTAAATTAGATAATGCACGTGAAGCATTTTCCACAATGTCTGGCAACTAGTCTTTATTAAATGGTAGTTACCATTATCATTAACTACTTTGACTTGTTCCAAGCAAACAAGCTAAAAACTCTAGCTGCTTCTCTGCATGAGCCCAATTATCAGGTACTTAATCCAGATGGAGAGCAAACAGAAGTAGCACTGGCCGGAGACTCTTTCCCAGAGTTCCTTTCTGGAAATGCACTGCTATGCCCTTTACTAGATGAAAGCAGGATCTTCTCCCAGGCTAAGGCTCTAGATATGACCTCGGCACCTGGATGTATCTTAGAATGGGTATAAACCAAATACAAAATTAAGTTGCCTATCAATAAGCAAAAAGACATTTCACTGGTGATCAAAAATCCCTCAGTAGTCATTTGGACGTGGGTCCCAAATGCATTTCCAGCCATATCTTTTGCTTCATTTCAATGGTGTAATACATGACATCTTTCCACATGCAGGATTGTGACAGATTGTAAGCTGGATGTGGGCAGGGATTCTTCTCTGTTCACTGCTATGTTCCTAGTCACTAAGACAGTGCCTGACTCAGAAAGGGACCCAGTAAGTATTCACTGGATGATAGCATGTATTTCCCTCTAAATAGCAGTTGCTTTCTCAACACCCTGAGCAGTGGCCTTGTGCTCATTTTCAGCAGAGAGAGCTGGTTGGCATTCTCTGCCTCAAGACCCAATTCCTCCGTACAGTAAGTCTCTCACTTATGAACATTCGAATTGTGAACTTTCACAGATATGAATGAACCTCATATTACGAACATTTGTAGATGTGAACAAATTGTGGAAGTAGCTCACGTGTCTGCTGGACATTGTCATAGTTGTGCTGCAGTGTGCTTACAGTACAGTGCAATAGTGTACATTAGTACAGTACTCAATTAGAGCACAGGGTGTCTGGAAGCAAGAGGAAAAGCAGTGGTGACATGGAGGGGACTGCTAGGAAGTCAAAGCACCACGGAATCAAAAGTGAAAATAATTGAGAGATTGGACCAAGATGAAAATATGGTAGACATCACTTGTTCATATAACATGAATTGTTTACAATTCTAAAACACAAGGACAAGATCATTGAACATGTGCCAATGAAGTCAACAATAATATCCAAAAAGCATAGTAGAGTGATAGAAATGGAGAAACTTCTCAGTGTGTGGATGCAGGATCAGCATCAGTATTGAGTCCCACTCAACTTAATGCTTCTTTGTGAAAAAGCTAAAAGCCTGTTTGAAGACTTGAATTAAAAATGGGATGAACAGGGTGCATCTTTTACTGCCAGCCATGGATGGCTTAACATAGTCAAGGCTAAAGCCAACCTTCACAGGGTAAAAGTAAGTGGTGAGGCTGTGAGTGCAGATACCATAGCTGCCCCAAAATTTCTAGCAACACTTAGAGAAATTATTGATGAAGGTGCTTATTTACCCCAACAGGTTTTTAATATTAATGAGACAGGACTGTACTGGAGGAGGATGCCAGCACAAAGTTGCATCAGTAAAGAGGAAAAGTTGATGCCATGCTTCAAAGCAGCAAAGGTCTGACTTACTCTGTTGTTTGGTGGCAATGCTTCCAGTGATATAAAACTAAAGCCTCTCTTAGTTTACCATTCAGAGAACCCAAGAGCCCTCAAAAACATAGCCAAAGGTGCTCTACCTGTTGTGTGGAAGAGTAAGTCCGAAGCCTGGATTACAGAGGCCATTTTCCAAGACTGGTTGTTCCACCACTTTATCCCAGAGATAGAGAAATATTGTTTGGAGAAAGTTGTCCAATTCAACATTCTTTTGCTGCTTGACAATGCATCGGGTCATCCTCAATTCATGAAAGACTTTCATCCCAGCGTCAAAGCAGTGAATCTGCCACTGAATACTACGGCACTCACTCAATCTATGGAGCAAGGAGTTATTGCAACTTTCAAGACATATTATTTATGACACACTTTTCACCAGGAAGTAAGGCAACTGAAGAAACAGGAACAACCTTGTGACAATTTTGGAAGGACTATGACATCTACAGGGCTGTAAAAAGAACATGAACTTTGTTTGGTGTGAGGTTTCAGCTGTCACCATGAATGGGATTTGGAAAAACCTTTGCTCGCAGTTTGTTCATGAAGTTCATGGACTGGAGGAGACGGGTAAGGAGCCCAAAGAGGTCTTCAACAGCTTAGTGACCCTCAGCGAGAAGCTGGGGCTGGGTCCCCAAGAGGACAACTTCACTGAACTTTATGCAACATGAGGAGCTTACGAATGAGGACCTGATGGAATCAGAGCCCAGCGAAAAGACAAAGAGAGGCAAGAGGAAGATGGAACTGAAGAACCAAAGAGATTCACAACACAGGAAATGGCAAGGGTATTTTCTTTACTTGAAGAGAGACTGTTAGTTTTTGAGGCACAGGACCTCAATGTAGAATGATATCAAATGTTGCAGCAGCCTTTCAGAATGCCATCCAGTGCTACATCTATGCTGAGAAAAAAAGAGCCACTACTCAAACATCAGTGGAGCATTTTTTCAACAGGGCAGACAGTATTGAATCCAGCAAAAAACCTGTGCCATTAACTTTAACTATGAGTGAAGTTCATCCTGCCCTCCACCTCCTATTTCTGATGATCCTTCAGCTCCACCATCTCCCACCTACCCTCCTTCCTCCAGTTAGTAACTCTTGTCAGTTCACTCCATGCAATCCCCTATGTGCCCATTGTTGTACAGTACTGTACCACCATTTTAAGGTAACTCTAAAAGTAAAAATAATTTATAGTATTTTTTTGTTTGTGTTTGGTTTTAATGCTTTACATTGTATAATTGTGTCAAAGGTGTCTAAGACTCACTTTGTCAGAATTACAAATGAATCTGACTTAGGAACGTTCTCCTGAAACGGGACTCATTCATAAGTCAGGGACTTACTGTAGTCTTTACAGAGCTTAAATTTAGGGATGCTTTTCAATTCTTCCAGACAGCAAACAAAGAGACAGGAATGGTTCCTTCTTGGCCACATGATGGGTAGAAAGACAATAGCACTGGTGACTGGCTGATTGAAGTCCAATGCTTGCTTAGGTGTACGACTTTTGACAAGTTAATGCATCACTATAAAACTCATTTTTCTCTCTATTAGGAGTGATGACAGAATCAAATGCAAAGGCTAACATTATAATCTAGATGAATGATTATTTGGTGTTAATACTTACTACATGCTGGCTATGTGTACACATAGCCTTGTGCAATCCTTCAAGCTAGTATTGTGGAATTAGTGTTATACCCAGTTCACATAGGAGAAAACTGAGGCTCACTTAGCAAGCATCACAGCCTGGCCTTGATGTCTCAACTTTCTTACTATGGAAAGGTCCTTCCTACACAATGCCTGGCATGTGGTAGTTATTAAAAATTTATTGAACAAATGAATGAATGGATGAAAAGCTCAAATGCAGAGCTGTTCAGTAATTCTTAATGTGAGAAAAATGTTTTCATAGTCATTTATGGTTAGAACCTCACCTACTTCCAATCATCCTACACCTGCTGAAATATTATACCTTGCATAAGAGAATATGTTTATGGGCTCAAAAAAGGAGGCTTTCTGAAGGCAGCTGTTATTTTAGACCTAAAGTCATCCCTTGGTATCCACAGGAGATTGCTTCCTAGGCCCTCTTGAATATCAAAACCCTCAGACGCTCAAGTCCTTTATACAAAATGGTATGGTACCTGCATATAACCTACACGCATCCTCTTTAAGTCATTTTCAAATTACTTCCAGTACAGTACCTTATACAAAGTAAGTGCTATGTAAATAGCTGTCTACAGAGTTGTTTATAAAACAATGACAAAGAAAAATGTCCATACATGTTCAGTACATATGCAGTTTTCTCTGTATATTTTTGATCCATGGTTGGTTGAATCTGCAGATGTAGAACCTAGGAATAGGGAGGGCTGTACTCAGGTATGAGAAAGTTGATTTTAGGAAATCAGTTTGACTCTAAGGATGAACGTTTAGACATCCTTTTGTCAGAATGTAAAATCTTCCTGGCTGCTACGGTAGCACCAAAGTGTTCTCACTTTGTTCAAGTGTGAAACAAACAGAGGAGCAAGTCACGGCCACAGAGTACAGCACACAGGGGTGGTTTCGAATTCATGGATGCATCTCCTGGGGACACTACTACACGTATAACATGGCTCAGTCGTCCGATCCTTGCCTGCCTCAGCCCATCCATCTCTGTTTCAGTTTGATTCTGGACCCCACGCAAGCCCAGACACGGGACTCGGTGAGTGAGTTCTACTACTCCAGCAGGACTGAGGGTGTTTCATTACCTCCGACCAGCCACAGTCTCTCATCTCCCAATGTGCTATACGACTGTCAGCCTCAAGCTATTTATATTTAGGACCCAGTTTTAAATCAGGTTTTGGTAGGGAAGAAAATCTAGAGGTTGCAAAGGGGCAGCTTTCAGATGGGTTTAGCCTGTCCCTGAGTAAATTTAAAAAATTAAATCAGTTACCAACATTGAAAAGTTGGGACATTTAACACTAAATTCTAATGTCTTTCAAGAAATCATCTGGTAATAATACCAGATCTGTGTTTCATTTGACAGTGGAGGTGCAGTGGAGTGGCAACTGTCCCTTCGTGGCATTTTTCTCTCTAGTAATCTTGTTCTCACACTTCTTTACTCAGTGATGTTACCCTGAAGGTATGCATTTGCAACCTTTACCAAATTCACTATAGAAAAATGTGTACCGATACCTTGTATTTGCTGAGCATTGTGCAAGGCCTCATTTAATTCTCACCTACAGCCAGTGGAAGGGTTTGGTACCTTCATTTTTGCAAATGAGTAACTAAGACTCAGAGAGGTTTAAGGGCTTGTTCAAGCTCACACAGCTGGAAAGTGGTAGAGCTGGGATACCAACCTGAATCTGTCTAGCTCCGGAGGCCAATTCTTTCCTTACACTGAACTGCTCTGTTGGGGATCAGTTGTAAAAGGGCTACAGGCCTCTGTGTAGGCACTCCTACATGGAGAGCGGTCCCTATTAGGAGTGATTCCGGGGTTAATAAACCTACAAATTAGCTCCATACAGTGTTACTGATAGAAGTTCCAACATAGCTAATACAGTTAATGCTTGGTGAGTTGCAGCCACCCTTGACATCTGTCAAACTGTCACTGTCCATTTAAATGAGGGAACCTTCATTTTTTTTTTTTTTTGTGGGTACCAGGGGGTCGACCTCAGGACCTCGCACGTCAGCGGGCGCCCGTGCCACTGAGTGATATCACCGGCCCCTTTTTCGTATGTGGGTTCCGGGAGTCGAACTCGGGCCCTTGCGCTTGCTGGGTAGGCGCTTAAGCCGCTGAGCCATCTCACCGGCCCTAAATGAGGGAACCTTCTTAACTGACTAGGAACCCTCACTAGAGGGAGAAATTGGATAGGAGGTCCCCCAGCCAATGTGAAAGGAGGAGCTCATGGGGCTCCTGAAGTTGTCAGCATCCTAACGGCTCCGGATCTCTGTCAGCCCCTCTCACTCCCACAGGCTTTGGGAAGGGTGAACACTGGCATCCTCACCCTGCCCGCAGCTCCCACAAAAGGGAAGCAGTCCAGAAACAAGATGTTGGAGATGTATACGCACTCGTCTGAATTCTACAGAAAGGTAGATGACTACAGAAGGAGCAAGTAGTTCTAAAGAGTAAAGAGATAAATAAAACCCACCTCCATTCTTTGGTAAGTGGAACAGGGCATGGAAGAGGGACAACTCCCGTTAAGACTCAGGAGGAAAACCTTCCTCAGAGCCAAACAAAAGCACCTTGTGAGGGTCAGATCATTGGGCTTCTTGCTGAGGATGAGGTCCGTACATCACCTTCACCCACAGAAAGAATAAGGAATCCAGACTGCCCCAGAGAAGGCCTCATCTTCTCTCCCCTGGTTGGCCACCTGCCACCGCAGGGTGCAGTCCAGACTCCTGGTACAGAGGATCTAGTTCCAGGCCACTTTTGTCCAGATTCCCTGCTTTCTTTCCCTGGCCTGAGTAACTGCATTCTCCCCTTCAGCAAGGCTGACCATCCAGCAGTTCCCTTCTTATTTATGTCCACACCTAGAGGTCTTCAGACCTTCTGTTACCTGAAGTCACTACCCCTCCTTTCCTTCCTCCCTGTGTCAATCAGCAAGTCAACACCTTTCCACCGCCCCTGCTATCCTGGATGCCTCCTGCTCTGAAGTTATGCCCTCCCTGCCCCTCACACTCACCAGCACGAAGAGCATCAGGGATGCTGGCTGCACTCACAAACGCCTGCAGCACCCCTGCTTCTTCACGGTGGGGGACTAATCCATGCCTATGGGCTCTGGAGCAATGTGTGAACTCACTGCTTGCTCAGCAAGAATTTCCAGAAGGAAGGCAGGATCAAAAGAGGGGGCTCCGCATTGTAAAACACTCAGTGTCACCCTGGAAACCTTGGTTTCTGGGTGGTCTCATGGAACCTCAACAGCATGGGTCCTGTAGAACATTGGAATTTATGTTCGTTCACTTGTCTCAATGCAGGTCAAGACCTCCCCTTCCAGGGGGCCACTTGACCTGACTTCAGTGGCCTGTGGCCTCTTGCTACAGAATCACACAGTAGCTAAGAGAATGAGCTCTGGATATAAGTCCCTGGGTTCAAACCCCTACTGTGCTATTTACAGTTACGGGAACGTGGTAAAGTCATTCAACTTCTCTGTGTGTCAGCTTCGTAAAAGGGGGTTCACTAGGTCTGTAAGGAGTAGATGATAAAGAATTCACAACCTGTAAAAAGAGGGCCTTATCTGTAGTAAGTGCTCAATGCTTTTGATTATTACTGTGCCTCTTTGCTGCTGTAAGAACTCTTCTTGGTATTCATTGACGCTTTTTGGGGAGAAGTTAAAACATGGCAGACTAACGGGTTATTCCCTCTGCTGTTTGTTTCTTTGGTGTGCTTAGTGTTTTTGTGGTATTTCTGATGGACGGTATAATCCCTGCCGGGCACGAGGCAGCCTCCTTGTGTTTACATCCCTGTGCTCCTTTGGCACCGAGGGATGACAGACTGGGCATCGGGGTGGTCTCTTTCTTCCTGAAGAGCAATGCCTTAGATGGCAGGATGAACACTGCTCATGTTCCAAACCTGAGCGTAGGAAATGTCATCACTGTCCTGCATCTACAGGCTCTTGCAAGTTGGCCAACACACAGAGAAAGGGGTTGCCTTCTACTCCAAAAGATGTAAGTAAATGTGGTGGTCACATCATAGCACACGCCTGAGAGGGTCCAGAAAATCCTGATATGTGGCCCCAGCAAATCCTATTTGAAACCATTAACCTAAGTGACTCAAAATGTCATTTTCCAAGTCAATGCATATCAAATTCATTTCTTCCCTCTATACCTTTTTCCTCTTTAGCACCATCATGAATAATCTGTTACCAGGTTTACCCCCGATTTTTTTTTTTTGTGGGTACCCAGGGTCGAACTCAGGACCTCGCTTGCCAGCTGGCGCCCATGCCGCTGAGCGATATCACTGGCCCTTTTCTCGTATGTGGGTACCCGGAGTCGAACTCAGGATCTCGCGCTTGCCAGGCAGGCACTTATGCCACTGAGCTATCTCACTGGCCCCCAAAATTTTTTTGAATTTATCCAGTTCTCTCCATCATCCAGTTCTCTTTCCACCATGACCAGTTGCCAACCTTTCTTGCCTGAAAGACTGTAACAAGCACCTCACTGATTTTCTGCTTCCACTTTTGCCCTTGTGTGGTCCATTTTTTCTCACAACAACTAGACAAATCAATTTGAAACACAAACATACTCTTGTCTCAGATAACATTTTCAGAATCAACCAAAACATTAATGTGGTCTTTGGGACCAATATAAATGCTCCTGCCAACCTCTGTAGGGCCAACTTTGCCCTTTTCTCCAGGTTCCAGCCACACTGGCCTTTGGTTAGCTGTTGCAAAGGCCAAGTGCCTTTCCTGCCCAGAGCCAGTGTTCACAGTGTTCTTTACGTGCAACACCCTCTTCTCATCTCTTCCCTCCTCTCAAGATGATGCCCACCTTCCCCCCAGTGCAAAATCACTTCACCACCATCCCCAGTGTAACTTAGATCTCCTTATTATTTTCTCATAGGACTCCTTTTATTTGGTCACAACACTTAACAAATTTTACAACTACACATCCATTTGTGTGTTCGTTTTCTTCCTATTGACTTCTCCAATCCCTCCACAACTAACATTCTTGTAAACAGGACAATGGCTGTCTCGTGTAGCATTTGTATCCCCAGGTGAACCATGGTGCTAGACATATAGAGAAATCCTGATCAATTATTGGCTTGCTTTTGCTGATCATTTAAATTTAGTTCTAGATCAGGTTTTACCTGAATCTTGACAGTAACAGGAAATATTTTCCTTTTTATTCACCACCAAGGGCCTCTTTGGTATTCTTTCTCTCCCTGCTGACTTAATGTTATAAAGGAGAGTGGGTAACAAATTCTACATATTAATTCTTAATAAGCTTATTGTATCCCCTTATTCATCAAAAGCATGTAATACCGCTAATCAAAGTTTCTATTTAGTACCAGTGAATGAAGGAGATAATACCCTTAATATAATTACAGCCAAAAGCCAAGAGACTTGATATTTAAGTTTGCTTTGTGAACGCACTGCTCACCTCAGCTTTAAGATGTTGCAAGTAGCTCCAAAAGATCCTTTTAGCCTACAGAGTCCTTCCGGCTATGCCTCTCACCACCCAGTATTTTCCTGACATTTTGAACTTTCTCCCACCTCACTACAATAACCATGTTCAGGTGGAAGGAAGAAACTTCATTTTTCTTTCTAGACTAAAGGTGCACATTTGAACTTACTGCTTCCTTCTTATTCAACTTCCTAAACTCCTACTCAATCTACAAACCTAGCTCAGATGTTCCCCCTACCAGGAAGTATTTCCTGACTATACAACAGGTTAGGGGTTGTAGCAGTAAATTTCCACAGTACCCTGCCCTTGCTTAGAGCTAGTACTCAGCACACTGTTTCTTATTTGCCTATCTCATTCTTTAGAACTGAGAGTCTGAAGTTGTTTTTAATGCCTAACACAATGCCTAGCACCTTTTAGGTGCTTGGTAGAAGCACTGAAAGAAAAGGAAGGAAGGAAGCAAAGATAGAAAGAGGGAACAAGGGAAGGAAGAAAGAAGGGAGGGAGAAAGGAAGGAAGGAAAGAAAAAAGACATTTGGGGGTTTTAGTGTTGGAACTCCTGACAGAAAAAAAATAGGAAATTTAGTGAGAATCTTATGATCTCAGTGGAGGGAGATGAAATATGTGTAAATCAATACCAATTAGTATATGATTAGGGTAGATGCCTGATAGCATTAATTAGAGCTGTAGGAGTCATTTTTCCCCTTTAGGAAATCTGAGACAAAAATAAAAACTTCTGAAAAAAAAAAAAAAGCACCATCTGAAAACTGGGAAACCATTTGTTAGGCGGTCTTCCTGCATCAGCAAGGAGTGGAAAGGAACGCTGTGCGGCTCACCTTTGACAGCAATATCTCCCGCCAACAAAACGTGGTATGTGAAGAGGTCCAATTCAAGGACACTAATATCAAACAAAAGCAATCTGATGCCAAGGGCTTCCCAGAGCTATCACAAACCCAAGTCTCCAAGCAGCTCTGCAGAGCCACGACAAAAATTCATATTCTCCAACGCTGATCTTTTGGCCTTTATATCCTCAGATCCACTTGGGGAGGGGAAGGCTGAATTGCCAAGGCTCACTTCTGACTTCAGTCATCACTTTTGGTGCTGATGGGGAGTCCAAACTCTAAGTGGGTGGCTGCGCTCCCCCTCCATGGTCTCATAATAAGCTGAGACAAAGTCGTCAAGTCTGGCCCAACCTCACAGAGTAAAATAGAGGACTCCAGGCCAGAATCTAAAGCCCTGGCCCTGTCTAATTGGCCATCCTGGCCAGGCAACCCTGAGGTAAGGGCAAGCAGTGGTTCAGTTCAGTTTAGTTTAGATCAACAGTTGCTTTGTGGTCACCATCCACATTGCAAATATTTTTGATCACTTACTTGAAAAAGCCTAGTATCATGTCTCATGCCTTTTTCTCACACCAGATATTTGAGATTAGGTCCCTTTTATTTGTCATCTTGCATTTCTATAGTAGGCGATCATGCCTTGGAGAGCACACAGCATTCACCCAGACCACAGCTGAAGCCAGATCTACCCTATTCCACAGACTGAGCACTTAACCAGTGGGCATCACTGTCAGAAACTACCATTCTACCACCTTTCTCTTCTTCCCTTCAGTTCATTTGGTTGCTTAATTTTCCACATACTCCTCTGGCTTTCTGTTTCATTTAGGAGACATTAGACTACAGCACATGGGCCAAAGCTTGACTGCTACCTGTTTGGGTAAATAAAGTTTCACTGGAATATGCCCATGCTCATGCATTTACATACAACCCATGGCTACTTTCATGCAACAGTGGACAGAGCTGGGCATCTGGGACAGAGACCACATGGTCTGCAAAGCCGTGAATATTTATTATTTAACCCTCAATGAAGTAGTCTGTTAAATGAGAGTATCTCATTTAACTCATATTGTAATGCTCTGTGTGTTTGTGTGTGTGTGTATCCCATTTTACAGATGAGGAAACTGGGGCTTAAAGAATTGAAATACCTTGTCTTGGGTCTCAAAACTGGTAAATGAGAGAGCTGGAATTCACAGCCAGCAGTCAGGCCTCACAGCCTGCGCTCCTAACTGCATGGTAGTCCTGTCTGCTCTGGGTCCAGCACTGCCCCAGCCTCAGTCACACGATGCTGAGTAAGACGTGCCCTACCCAAGAGAAGCCCCAGTGAGGAAGGAGATGAAGGCGACACAGCTGATGGGAGCCTGGATGCAGGGGCGCTGGGATAGGCAGGACTGAGGGAGCGCCAGGGGCAGGCACTTGTTTGTTCAGGCTTAGCTGACACCAGCCTCTCAGATTGTGCTGACAGCTGCTGGGACACGTAGAGAAGAAATGATACACAAGAAGGTAGGCAGCAGGTGATACGGTCACTTCTGATAGGGAAAATGTTTCTCCAAATCTACCGACAACTGCAGAGTCACATCATTTCTTAATATTTTTCATTGCAAATAATCATTTCAAGGAGTGTCGTGGTTGCTGTAGGCAAACTGCTTCTCGACTTTTCAAGGAGCAGCTTTGTAGCAAGTGGTTTGTGGTAGAGTCAATAATCCATTTTCAAGGAAGGAAAGCTCATCTCCTCTTTTGGAGTCCACTGCTCTCTTTCATGGATTTGGACACTATAGACATGTGCCGGGAGGGAAGAGTCATCTCTATCCTGACAATGCAGTGAACCTCTCGCCTTGTCCCTGAGGGCAGCCTTCCAGACAAATGCTTGCATAGACAGGGAGCTCACTACTGAGGGCAGTGTTGGCTTACTCAGATGTGGGGGGATTTCTGCCGCTCACTGGAACCCAGTTTCCCTGTAGGAGGTATTCCAAATAAGGGCGACCTCACTTCCTACCTGGTGAAGTCAAGTGGACCCTCCCATCTCCCCACAATGCTCCGCTCTTGGGTGAAGAGCTCATATTCTATCAACCATTTTTCCTGTGATACTGTACTTTCTAAATTTCTTTAGCATTCTTTCTTTTAGAAGATAGGCCTGAAATTTTAGATCTATAAAAAATTCATAATGAAATTTCTTATAATAATGTCTCATAGAGCTCAAGGCTATATAAAGAGTTTTTACTTGTGATGAAAGAAAACACTTTCTAAAACTGAGTAATGATAAGGTTATGTCCCATTGAGTTTCCCTTTTTTACCTTGGCTTACTAAGAAGCTCATACCAAAGCTTATGTGCAGTTTTTCCTTTCTCTCCTAACTTTATTTTTTTAACTCCCTGTCGTCTGTTATATACTAACCGTTTCAGTTTTACAGTATCTTTATTTTATTATAACTTACCTCATGTATCTACTCTTTTGTTACCAACTGAGCCCCACACGCACTGTGCACAGGAGGTAGGAGACATATTGTAAATAACTTAGCTTCACAAATGAGCACTGGAGTGGAGACTGGTAAGTGACAGAAATCTTTGTTGCTTCTCTCGCTTTGATATTAATAATTATGATGCTGTCAATAGTAATGATAATAGGAGCCAACATTCATTGAGTATTTCTGACTTGGCAGGCACTTTCCTAAAGCTTTGCAAGTGCGTCACCTCATTTAAACCTGACAGCCAGCTTCTGAAGTAATGTCATTAGCCACATATTAAGGTGAGGAAATCAAACGCAGGGAGGATAAGTAACTTACCCTCCATCCCAGATACAGCAAATGGCAGAGCCAGCATTGAGACCTCGGAATATGTTTCTGCTCATCGTGCTATACTACTTGAGTCGTCAGGCCCCTCCAAGCCACTCTATATGAGATTCAAAGAATCCTGGTATCTCAGCGGAAGCAAGGCCTCCATAGTGGCTTCGGACTGCAGAAGTCTGGACCTAATCATTGGAGAGTTGATGTGAGATTTGGGGAGTTGCTCCCCATCCACCACAGCTGCAGCGATGGTTTCCGGCTTTTTGGAGATATGTCCAAGTGCTCTAAATCCCCTCCCAATTCCTGTGCGCTCCTGCAGGCAACCAGGCTCAGACATTAGACTGGGAAGTGGAGAGGCCGCCCCATCATCGGCCCAGCAAGGATCATGGAGGGTAGCCAAAGGCTGCCTGAGATTGTGTCATTTGTACAGAGGTCCCTGTTTGGGCCCAAGGGCAGGGTAATCAGGGGACAATCTCTAAGCCAGAAAACAAGGAATAGGAAGGAAGAAAGCCAAGAGATTTGCTGGCAGGTCCTTGCTATACCTATTATGTGCCAGACACTACATTCTATAAGCCAAATACCTTCTCATTTTTAAATGAGGAAACTGAGCTCACAGATAGAAGGTGACTTGGCCTAGGTCGTCCAGCAAGTTTCAACGTGAACCCAGGAATAACTGCGGAAGTGTGGTCTGGCTGGAACAAAAGGAAGGCAAAATCGTATTAGATCAGGGAACTTTTCTGGGGGCTGGAGGAAAATTAAAGCACCAAGATTAGAGGAGATACTGGGCAGCTTTTTCTCCTTAAACTTTATTTTTACTACTTCTGCTCTTAATATTAGTTAAGATTTGTCATAGGTCCCAACAAGGACACTCAAGTCAGCGCTTTGTCCAACCTCATGTCCTGGTAATGCATTAGAAGAGTAATGGCTAATATTTACTGAGCACCTACTATGTGCCACACATGATGCTAGGCATACCATTTCCTCTCTTGCAAATGAAGGGTGGACTCTTTAATGGCACTGAAGTTGTGCACTTCTGCAAACTGCGGGCTGCCATTGAATTCTCTGTTCATCTGCCACTAGATCAGACCATAAACCTCCCCCTTTCCCTTCCCTTTGTGAAAATTCTGCAGTGTAGGCAGAGATCCAGAAGCCTTCACTGCAGCTGCCTGCCAACACTTCGCAGCATCCGGTGGACGGCACACTGCAGAGCTCGGGGCCTGACACCTGTCCTTGTGGGTGTACACTGTGTGTCTATCAGGGGCAGGGCTTCTGCCAAGCTCATGCTGGGGGCTGATTCTCACACTCCCACCCTGACAGGTACTCCTCCTCCTCCGGTCCCCAGAGAAGTTCCTTGATCTAAACAGTTTTGTCTTCCTTTGGTTCCAGCCAGACTACCCTTATCTGGGTCAAATCTTTCCCTTTCACTATAGTTTCTCACCTGCAAAATGGGACTGATGAGGCCTGCTGGTGGCAGAGCTTGTTGAGAGGCAGACATAAGCCAGTAAATATGAAGGTGCTTTGAAAACCTTAGCAGTGCTCTTATAGAGCAAAGGATCCCTAGAGTGATTCTTATTTTGAGTATAAGTACTAATATTTTGATCTGCCAAATATGTCTGATTGTTGAGCCAGGAGTTAGATTTCTTCAGAATGGGAAGATATTTCTGATTGAATTCATAATAGCTTTAAACAATCTACAGGATGAGATTAACGAGTGTAAACTTGGGCTAATTAGGAGGGAAACATTTTCCAGGTCCCACAAAACCAAAGAAGGTAGTGCTGGGACAGAGAAGGAGTTTCTTTCCTTCTTCCACTGCAACTAGATTGCTTCCTCAATATGTACACTGAAAGCCTGACACCTCATCATTGAAAAAAGCCCTGTAAGTGGCCTGCGACAACTCCATACCCTATGAATGAGTCTGTTTATAGCAATGCAAATCACTGGCTTCCCAGCTTCCTGCTATCTTCACTGGGCTTGAGCTGATGAAGAAGGGGAGTGATATCTCCCCCATCTCTGCAATCCCCCTCTCATTTGATACAGTTATTCCTCTGATGATAGATCCAAAAGGCTCTAGATTATTTTATTTGTCTGAGCAGGCAGCTCCTCCAGTGTATAGACCCATAAAGAATAAACCAAATGCTTTGAAGTCAAAGGAGTATAACCTCCCAAATGGTAAGAAAATGTCACTAAAGATACAGTGAAATAGAAATACATTGAGAAATATCAGGAAAACCTTGGGAAACCATTCAAAATGCAAAGAAATCTAGAGATACTACACCAATGCTCTTTCATCTAAGAGAAGATGCTAGACTGAGTGGCAGCAGGCGCATCTGATGGTAGTAAAGCTTTTCCCCTGGAAAGAGTGAGCTGGAGGTGACCTTTAGGAAGCAGAAGCATGAGCAGCCAATGTTCCTCATCAGGCTGTGGGTAGACATGCAGGGCAGGTGCCCCAAGGTTTGCAAGATGGGCAGTTGCAAGAGATGCTGAGTCCCCACTCTTAACAAAGAACAGCCAAAGGAATGAATCACTGAGCCAAACACATATTCATGATGCATAGGAGGATAAAGTGAGAGGAGGGAGTGGGGAGGGAGAAAAGGGATAAGGAGAAGAGAAAGAAGGAGGACTGGTGTGAAAAAAAAAAGATGGCAAGAGAGGGGACAAAGAGAGGGAGAAGAGAGAGGAGATGGAGAGAGAAATAAGGAGCTGTTCAGGGGGAAAGAGAAGGATCAAGGAGGAGAGGGAGGAGGAGCAGACGAAGGAGTAGCAGAAGAAGGGAACTGAAGGAGAAAGGAGAAAGACAGGCTTAGCTGGATTTAGAATTTTATGTCAGAAGCTGAGCTGCGGGTTCATCCTGTCCGTTGTGTTCACTGTAGTGTCCTCTACGCTGTTTTGCATGACTGAAACATTTTAATTATTTATTTTAAAAATATAAGAAAGAGAATACAAATGAAGAAGAGGAGCAGGGAGAAGGTAACCATATCTTGCCTGCTTTCTTTGACAAATGCAATTAGTGGGCTGGATTGGCAGGAAAAAAAAAAACAAAAAAACAAACAAAAAAAAACAAAACCCTCTCTGACCTACGCACTCATGGGAGAGCCTCCAGGAGCAGGGAGCCTGCCTTCTGGACAAGGTCTGGCCCTATGGGAGGAACCTAACTCTGAACAGAACGGAAGCCACGTTCTCCCCATTCTCTCTGCTATGCTGGAGAGCAGAACCCTAGGCTTGGCCTTCAGTTGCACTTCCGCCTTCAACTCTGCACGCCACCGGAATAGTTCAAAACTGTTCCCTGAGCCCCCGCCCTGTGCCAGGAACTACGCTGGGGCCTTGGCTACAAACCAACAACCCTGATCCTCTTAAAGCATTGACAGGTGGAAAGAGGCTGCTTAGGACCTCAGTTTCCCCTCCTGTAACATGAAGAGGGTTGTCTCCGTGGGTTTTAGACCGGGCTTACTTGGAGACCTAGGAGGGCAGGGTAAGGTTCAGAGTGACTGGGAACCACTGGGTTCCCCCTCTTTTTCTAGAATAGCTCTATTTCACTGTGTTACAGATATTGGAATTCTATTTAAGCCTAGATTTGGAATGATGATCCAACTGCTAAAGGGAATTTGAGAATCACTGAATAAGTTGCTCCCAAGTTCTAAAGTTTTAAAAAATTCTCTTTTCTATTTCTAAGGTTATATGATTCCATGAAGCCTCTACCTATAGGAATCCTTCACCCATTCACTCAACAAACACTTAAAGAGGTTCCTCAGTGAATGGAGCAAACACAGATAATAAACAAATAAATAAACTAACAAGATGCAGCACTGATGCTCAGAGGGACCTAGAAGGCTAGAGAGGGGTCTCAGGGAGATGACAGCCTTGGTGCCAAGGCTTTAAGGGTGGGAGAGAAGCCGCCCTGGAAAGATCTGGAAGACTGATCTAGAAACAAGGAACAGTAAATGCAAAGATCAAATGATGGGAATAAACCTGGCTTGTCCAGGTTCAACAGAATAAGTTCATAAAAGCGAGGGATAAGTGGTATACGATGAGATGGGATCAGGAAGCGGCAGGGGCCAGGTGACCTAACGTACACGAAGACTATGGAAAGAATTTGGATTTGAATTTAAAGATGATGAGACAATGCTGCAGAGTTTCGACAGGGGCCTAATGTGTTCTGATTAAATTTTATTACATCTTTTGCAGTGTTGGGGTCAACCTTAGGGCCTCATGCATGCTAGGCAAGTGTTCAGAGACTGAGCTACATACCCAGCCTCTGATCATGATTCCTCTGGCTTCTGTATGGAACACAGTCAGTAAAGGGAGCAAGGATGGAAACCATTCTCATGGTAGTACAGATAAAAGATGATGGAAACCTAAGTACAAATAACCAAAATTGTGTGGAAAGGTCAACATAGCGGCACACAGAAAAATAAGAGAAAGATTTCATGATCAGTATATATCCAACATCTTTCCAGATTTCAAGTATACAGGGTTGGATCTTAATTCTATCCCCAAGTACATCCCTACTTAGAGAGTCAGTTCCCTTTGTCTTCTTGACCAGTTGGTGCAGGGGTGGGGATGGGGATGTAGCTTTAGATAGACCCCTTTTTCTTATTGAGAAAGTTGCTGGGACGATTTTCGAATTGGAAAGACACATGCAAACTTGGACCACAGCATTAACTCTTTGATTTTTAGATGGTTATGCAGGAACACTTGCCAACAGATTTAACCAAGCAATTAACTGATTAAATGAAAAGAAATGGACACGTTGAATTGCAAGACCCAGGGGTAAGTGATCAATAGTTATTTTAAAGTGCTTCCACAACTTCATCATAGTACCTAGCAGCTTAGAGGATGAAAAGAGAATTAGACATATACCTCTGCTATAGGACAAATCCTCTAGTTGGGAAAACAAAACCATCATAAAATAGTTAAATGTCTGATCAGCTAAATGGACAGAAGACTCAGGGTCCCCGTCAGACCTCCGAGGCTGGAGGCAGAGAGGCTGGGCTCCAGTTCCACCCCTGGGACTTAGGATGAGTCATCTAAATCTTCTGAGCCTGATTTCTCTTCTGCAAAACAGGGACAACACTTTCTACCCTTTCTAGGGAAGATTACACGGGGTTTGAAAATGCTTTGTAAGTAGTAAAGTGTGGTGTAAATAGTAAGGGATATTATTACTGGCTCTAAATGCAGAAGGAGAAGGACATGGCCGTGTAACACCAAATAGAGCCATCTCTGCAAAACAACTGAATCAAGAGCCTCCTGCTCACAAACCACCAATGGCTTCCCAATGCCTAAACCAGGGGGTGGGAAACTATAGCCCCCAGGCCAAATCTACTGAGCTATCTGTTTTATAAATAAATTTGCATTCGAATACAATCACAGCCACTTGCTTATATATTGTCTGACTTCTTTCCCGCAACAAATGCAGAATTGAATGGATCCAACAGAGAATGGTAGCCAGCAAAGCTGAAAATACCTACTTTCTGGTTCTTTACAGAAAATTATTGCTGATTTCTGGCCTAAAAGATTAAAGTCTAAATGCTAGTTAACATGAAAAGCACCCTGATACATAGGCAGGATGTGGATATATGAAATGAACCAGATACCTTCCTCTAAATCATTCTCCATCTATACAACATTTGGTACTCATTCCATGTGAGGTTGGCATTGCAAGGTCTTTTCTTGGTGCTACAATAGAGATCTGGTCTTATTTCCCTATGGAGTCTCCACCATGATTATTACTGTGCCCACATCATAATAGGCTGTCAATGAAGCTTAATCAAATTAAATCTGAGGCATAAATCGAGGAAACGTAATACACTAAAAGATAGACATAGTTCATTTGTCCCAGAGACCCAGTGATATATCACTGAAGGTGAAAGAAAGTTGGAAGCAAATAAATTCATTAATTCTTAATCAATTAGTTATGCGAATATTTATTTCATGCCATCCATAAAGCTATTTCATGAAGTCAGGCTACATGGCATGCAGCACTTATCCCAGTTACTTGGGAGATGGAGGCAAGAGGATCGTCGGAGCTCAGGAGTTCAAGGTCAGCTTTAGCAACATAGTAAGACACTGTCTCTCAAAATAAACAAATTTAAAATGTAAATCAAACTCTTTCATGCTGTAAAAGCTAAGGCAGATTAGATAATACAGAATTATATTCACTTCTTCTATAAGAATTTACTTAAGATGTGTTCTGTATCAAACTGGAGGCACAGAGCAGACTGTCACCATGTCCTGCCCTCAAGAAGCTTAAAGTCTAGTTGAAGAGGCTGGGAGCCTGCAGATAATCACAATTCAGGGAAGGACAATTCCAAAATATGCAAATACGGAAGTGCTAAGGAAATAGCAGGGAGATGGATTCCTGGGAATGCCATCCTTGTGCGTTCCCTTCCATAAGCAAATCTACAGCTTACTCGCCCAGGGTAAACTGGAAGGACAAAGATCCACTGACGAGTATCTCAGGTCTCCACTTGGGTTCTCTCTGACGAGCTAATACTGACTGTGGTGACCACTTTTGATCATCTCACTCAGTTCTCCCACGGCAACTCTGTGGTTTCATGGAGGGCAAGTCGTTTGTTCCAGGTCAATAACCAGAAAACGGAAGATTCTAGCACGGTTGTTCATCAGCTAAAGCCTATTCCCTTAACTCTTCAGTGTACTGCCTAAGTATACACAAGAAAAAAGAACTGAGAGTGCATTCCAGAGAAAGTCTAAATTTTGTAATCTACAGAAATAAAATTAAATTCAAAGGCATAGCTAGAATATAAACAGTTGGTTTGTGGTCAATAAATCAATAATCGACGGAGGACAGAGCAGAGTGTTGCAAAGATTAGCACTAACTCCTAGCCACTAGGGCATGAGGTAGGCTACTGTGACCACTCTAGGGAGTGATTCTGGACTCTGGCCAAGATACTAATTAAGCCCTAACCACCAAGGCCCAGGGAACTCCCTAGCAATTAGTAGACAGCTGGGAGCCTATGAGACTTAAGGGCATCCAGAGGGTTTTCCTTTCTAGCTAGGTACATTCCTCAGGACAGGTCTGTGCAAAGGTCATTGTGGGCACTGGTGGCAGAAGAGTCAGAACATCAATATCTATTTAAAGTGAAAATTGTCTATTCCCTAAACTCCCTAAGCTCTTTCTAGAACAAAAGAATTTCCACATTAGCTTGATTATGCAAATTTTCATTTTCCACTTTTCATTCTCTGCCCATACCAAATGGAGTGTGAAGCCAATAAACACAAAAAAATGCCCAATGATGAAAAAACTTCATAATAAACTAATCAAACACAGTGTCAGAGGTGCTGGTGAAGAGGCCTTCCTGTAAAACAATAGAGAGTTTGCAGATTGGTAGAACTCTCTGGAAGGCAAACTAGTAAAGTGATAATATCAACAAAGTGTAAAATGTATGGCTATTTTAACCCACTAATTCTTCCTCCAGCAATTTATTCTGAAGAAATAATTAGAGAAGTGCTCCAAGGTTCACACACAACAAAAATTTATGGTATCTTTAATAATTCCAAATGTTTGAAAACAACCTAAACAACCACAAAAAAAGATATTATTTAAATAGATCATGGTGTAACTAGACAACAGAGTCCTGTTAGCCTACCCTAACGATGGCAAAAGTCTATATGCCATCACAAGAAGCTTCCTCTGGGTTGTTCAGTGACAAAAATACTCCCGTCTATAAATCTACCCATAGGTGCAATGTTGGTGCGAGTGTTGCCCAGGGAAATGCTTAGAATGAATTTCACCAAATTATTGGTGCACACTGGCTCTTTCTGGGTAGTGAGATTTCAGGTGATTTTTTTCCTTTTTTAAAAAAATTTATATTTGAATTTTTACAATGAATACAGAGTATCTTTATGAAACCAACAGTTTGTAAAGAACAAAAGTAAAGACCTAACGTGTATACAAATTTTCTGGTAAAAAGGCAGGGCTGAAATCAGAGGAACAGCTGCTTTCAGAAGGGAAATGAGGAGGGAGTTTGAAATCTGCTGCAACTTTGCACAGGTTGATTATTCCTTTCTAGATGGGTAAAGGCAAAAAGGCTCGGTATTAAAAACCTTGATCCAGGTTAGGCTATGGATTCAAATGTCAGTGCTATCATTTGCTAGGTAAGGAACTTGGCACAAATTACTTACCCTCTGCACCTCAGTTTCCTCATTTACAAATTGGGGGAACCGACAGCACCTGCCTCTAAGAGTGCCACCAGGATTAAAGAAGAGAGCAAATGAAAAGCTCCTATCACAATGCCTGGCACATCATCAATAGTCACTAGACACTTGTGCTTATGAAAACCAGCTTCAGACAACCGTAGCTTGTGTAAGTTAACATTCCGGAAATGAAGCACTAATGAAGAGTTAAAGAGAAGAAGGCAAGGATAATTAGGCAAAGAAATCCCAAAAAAGCAGACATACAAATACCTAAGCTCTGCAGTACAAGAGTGAAAAGTATGATACTCAGATCTCAATAGCTCACTCTGCAGAATGGTGATCAAAGATAGGAAGTCATTTTGAGGATTAAATGTTAAGTGCTAACACAGCACTTGGCAACAGTTACTTTTTAATACATATGTGCCATTATTAATAAAAACACATTATTTGACTGTAGGACAAGCGGTGTACTCCCTGCCCCCACAAGTATTCAGATAGGCTTAATTATTACCTGAGGAGGAGGACACAGAAAGGACTTAATTATGAAATGAAGGGGTGGATGACTGGATTCTTCTACATCTGAAAATCCTAAGCAAAGGCATTGAAACATGGAGCAGATTTTGAAAGTGGGGTTGTTCAGGACTATTGTGCAGAGTGACTGGGGTTTCCAGCACCAGCAAGGTCATCTCCCTAGAAAGTTATATGTCAGATTCTCTCAGAGGTTAGCTCTGAATTCCAGACAGGAGAGGCAAGTGAGGTAGCTCCCCCAAACTCTGCTTATTCTGTATCTTAGGAGTGGCTCTATCTGCTCTTGGATAAGCTGCAGGTGGTTCAGCCACATTTGGGCTTACAGAGCCCCAAGCACATTGCTGAAAGCTATGCTCCCTCTCCCCGTAAATAAGAACATCCCCACACCTTCTGGATGTGGGACAGTCACAACAGCAATACTGGGAAATATGCACTGTGGCTTACTGCCCACTGGGCTGTGGGCTAAGACCATTGCAGACATTGTCTTACTGACATCTCATCAGACCCATGAGTTTGGATCCACACTATAAACATTACCCTTTTTTTTTTTTCCTGTGGGTACCGGGTGTCGACCTCAGGACCTTGCATGCCAGCAGGTGCCCATGCCACTGAGCGATATCACCGGCCCTTTTTTCACATGTGGGTACCAGGAGTCGAACTCAGGACTTCACGCTTGCCAGGCAGGCACTTATGCCACTGAGCTATCTCACCGGCCCAAACATTACCCTTTTTAAAGATGAAAAACACACAATCCTTCAACCAGTAAGGATGGGATCTGAAGCCAGTTCTAAGGCACACTTAGAAAATGGAGGGCAGTTAGTTGCAAGAGCTGATAAGTTGACAATTCATTTGCGTTTTAGATGGATCTGAGTCCCTTTCAGGATCTGCCAAAGTCTCTCAACCGTAGGAAGTCAACTGAATCCTCTAAAGGCAGCTGGGAGCAGAGAAAAGCAAAGTTGTCATGGGCACTGTCACCCAACCCAGAGGCCCACAAACAACAGTATAGAAGATGCTATTAATAGCCCCTGAATTGGGGGCAAAGGATCCTTGCTTAAAGAACCCAGAGGTTTTGATCTGTATGTTAAGGCTGCGTGCTGCAGACAGAATACTCTTTCAATGATATCCAAAACACATGTGAAGTATTAATCCCGCATTTTCTTTTAAATCTCGTGATCAACCAGAAAGATTTGAACTGACCCCATCCCAGGTCCCTCCGACTTACAGCAAACTCTTTGGTATGTTTTGCCATGGCGAGGCAACTCTCAGATCGGCAGAGATCTTTAAAACTTGTTCTCAAATCACTGATGTTATTTGTCCATGTACCAGGCAGAATCCAAAGAGGGCAGAGACAAAACCTCCTAGGTTCAAATTCTAGCTCCTCCACTAAGTTAACTAAACCTCCCCATGCCTGTGTCCCTCATCAAACTGAGGAAGACAGTGACATCTCACAGATTTGTTGTAAGGATTAAATGAGGTGATGCAATATTGCAAAGCCTTTGGGGTGTAGGGGTTGAGAGCACAGGCTCTGGGGCCAGACTGGTTTAGGTTCAGCTTTAGCTCTTTCATTACCTGGGTATCTTTGGGCACATTACTTAACCTTCTGGGCCTCAGCTTTTTCAACTGTAAAATGGAGACAATGACAGAATCCATTTCTTCAGAGGAATTTTGTGATGAGTGAGTTAAGGCTTAGAAAGTGCTTAGAACAGCACCTGTCACATTAGTGAGTACCCAGTAAATGCGAGTTGTTGTGATTAATGTGTATAAAGCCCTCAGCACGGTAAAAATAAATGTTCAATAAATGGTGGTTGTTATTGTTACAAGGTACACGCTCCTCAGAGGAATTCATGCACATTTATCTCTTGGAAAGCAATAAAAATGAAGATGTTAGGGGAAAATCTTGTCCTTAAGTAAATGTTGCGGTCATATCAGAGAGAAGCCCAGGTCCTCTTGCCCCTGCAGGACACCCAGGGCCTCTGCCTCCCCTGGCCATGCTCAGGCCCTCCTTTTCTTCCAGAGAGTCTGCCTTTCACCCAACCCTCCAATCTTTAACAAATGCTCATCGAGTACCTATAGTGACCAGACGAGGTGGACTGGGAATACGTAAGCAGCGACTGGGCTGGCTCCAGCCCCATGCTCCTGGAGTTTACAGGGTAGTGGGGCAATGTGCATTAAATAAATATACATTCAAGTGATTATGTAAGGACAGATGCAATTTGTGTCATAAAGGATGTGATAAGAATGAAAAATGCGGGCCGGTGAGATGGCTCAGAGGCCTAAGCACCTGCCTGGCAAGTGTGAGGTCCTGAGTTCGACTCCCAGTACCCACATACAAATAAAGGGCCGGTGATATTGCTCAGCGGCACGGGCACCTGCTGGTGCACGAGGTCCTGAGGTACCCCTGGTACCCACAAAAAAAAAAAAGAATGCAAAATGAGAGTCCCGATGTTCTCTAGCTTTGGTGATGTGGATGAGGACAGAATCATTGAATGGCTTCTTGAGGAAGTGACATTTAAAATGGTGCCTTACAGATGACTAGGAATTGGTTGGATAATGACTGGGAGGGGAAGGAGGAAAGGGCCCACTACCCACAGGTGGCCGCCTCCCTCGGAGTACAGAGAGAAGGGCAGGTTGGCTGACTCGTTCCTAGGCCCTCCCACTCAGAAATACTCAGCTAGGAGGCTGGAATTTGGTGACTGCGATCTCTTCCTTTTCAGCCTCTCTTTGCCTGCTTCCAAAGACTGCCTGGTCCCAGATGCTACACCACAGACCAAGTGAACACCGTTCTTGGCTCCACATCCCAGAAGCTGCAGACGTGGCTCGCTTTGCTCACATGTGAACTTCAGCCAAGACACCATGTCAAGGGACTCTGCCCTCTGAATTCCTCTGATGCCTCAGTCCTGTCCTGGTCATACCCTACTGGGTTTTGTGAGGCTATTTAAGGAGACAAGTTTCCCTCATTGAAGAATAGGGAATAGCATGAAAGAAAATAATGGCCCGAAAGGAAGAATCTGTGATTGACATAAATGAGGATGTTCCCTTAGGAGCATCATGCGTCATCACAGAAGCAAACTCCGAGGTCATTTATTTCTCCACCTATTTACATGTTCTGGAAAGAAGATGTCTCTGACTTTCCCATAGTTTTACATTGGAAATTGCTGCCCTGGGAAAGGAAGGGGTGTGTTCTAGACTGCAGGATTCTATTGGACACACACTTTGGGAGTGTGGCACTACCCCACAAATAGAACTTTGATTGCTTTTTTCTTCAAGACAGCAAATTTCTTCTGGGATCAGAACTGCCTCCCCTAACCTGCCCTGATAAACAGCCCACCAGCTCTCTTAGCAGATCAGATGTTTAATAGTTAGCCTAACTCATTGTTTATCTAAGTAGCAATTGCGACAGCAGTGGAACAACATTTTAACTGCAGGGGGAACATCTCAGACAGCTCCCAAGTGGAATCTACAGGCTGGGAATGGCTGTCAGGGCTCCCTATGCTAAGAGGAGTGGACTGCTCCATCCTGGCTGGCAGTTCTCCTGGTCTAAGATGCCAAAAATAGATGTTGCCCCAAAGACCTAAGGGAGATGTGCTCAAGAGAAGTGTATGGTTCTACTCCTTTCCACTGAGGCCCAATGGCCCAGCAAAGTATGAAAGTGAGACCTGTGCTCCTAAAGCGGAACAGCCTCGAGTCAGTGGAGCTTGTGAAACAACCCCACCACCGCAGGAGCAAATCCCAGCAAGTGCGATTCAAGGAAGATGGGACCACTAAGAATCAAACTGGCCTAGCTGAGATTGACGCCCAAACTCCTGAAGACCCAGCTGAGATGGGGAAGACGCAAGCATCTAGGCACCATCAACCCCACACCTACTCTCTGTCCTTTCCCCGGGCCCAGAAGGCGGGGGGGTTTCGGAACATCGCGATCCAAACCTCCCCCAGTCTCAGGAAGCATTTCCCAGTTTTCAGAAGGAAGAAACTCACGTCCAGCAAGTCCCTAGTGGAAATGCCGACAGCATCCCAAAGTGCCATCCAGGTCAACGGCAACTTCTCTGAACAGGACATAGTGTCTTCCGACCTCACCCACTTAAGGCTGGCTCAGCATCTCGAGGATGGTCCTCGAAGGGTCAAAGTGTCCCACCCATTTCTCCCTAGGTTGCCCAAGTTGCAAAGCAATGGCCCTGTTAGTATACGCTTGGAAGCTGGGACTTGGAGGGGCTCAGAGAAAGCAACAGCTGCCATTCAGGTCCCAGAAGATATCTATCACAGTCCTTCCTGGGAAGCTAGGGAGCCCACACTCAGCCCAGACAGGTTGGCTGAAATAAGCAACTCAGTACCCCCTTTGGTTGACATGTGTCCGGGTGACAGGAAAAAGATACTGAGGTCAGATTTAGAAAGATCCCCCTCCTGCTTAAATGCCACCAGCGGTGCCAACAATATGCCAGGCACAGGGAAATTCAAACCTGAATTGCTTTTGCCCAAGGACAACTATAATGACAAAGGTCGTGGCCCACTGTCGTCTCAGTCAAAGGAAACATGCATTCCCTCACCTCCACGGACTCACAGTCCCCCTGCACCAGGGTCCCACATCCAGACAGCTCATTCAGGAAGAGCCTCAGACTATCCTGCATCAAGTGACAGTCACCAGAACCCGGTGTCACTCAAAAGTAGCAGTGCATCAAAATCTGCCCCTTTGTGTCAGGAGAAGATGGCAAAGAACCCTACTCAGTCGGACACTCTAGAGCCTCAGAATTGTCCTGGAAGTGATCACCTCCCATCCTCTCTTCCAAGGAGCGAGACCAAAATTCAGAGCAACAGGGAGATTAGTGGCATGAATCAGATTCACTTGGCACAGGGTGAACTCTGTGACCTCCAAGGCCGGCTGCAATCCGTGGAAGAATCTCTGCACTCAAACCAAGAGAAAATTAAAGTCCTTTTGAATGTAATTCAAGACTTGGAGAAAGCTCGAGCTCTCACTGAAGGGTAAGGTGAATTTTTTTATATTAAAAATTACAGAGCAATAATTTGCCAGGACCAGAGCAGAGAACAAGAGCTCTGGTTTCCATTAACATAATGTTGCCAGAGGGTTGGAAGTTCACTGTTTCTCCAGGTCAGAACTCACATTTTCCCTTTACTCTGATTGGATTTCATTTAATTCTAGGCTTTGGTGGGCTTGGGTGGTATAACATTCAGCTTTCCATTGATGTGACCAAATCCTAATATACATAACTTAATGACTAAAACGTTTATTTTTGACTCACGTTTTTCAGAGTTGGCTGGCCCCAAGGTGGAAACATTATGGTGGAAGAACATGGTAGAGGGAAGCTCCTCAACTCATGGGAGCTAGGAAGCAGAGATACAGGGAAGGAGCCATAGAGGAAGGGCCAGGGACTAGATACAGTTCTTAAGGTCACACCCTCATGACCCACCCAGACACACACGGAAGCATGCTGTATTAATCTCCTAGCATCTCATTGACAATCAAGCTTAACTATCACAGGTGGATTTCTATGTGGATTTTTTTTTTTTTTTTTTTTTTGCTTTTGTTTACAGGTATCAACAGACAGGGATGGGGGATAAAGAAGGTGAAGAATCAGAAATAATTTTTTTAGAGTTCAGGTTCCAGTTTATAAATGATGGGAGAAAATAACAGCAGGCAGGAATATCCCCTACCCTATCTTCTTAGTGAGTTACTGAATTTGCACAGTACGTCTGTTAGTGCTGGTGTGTTTATCACAAAGGTCTTGACCTGGTTACTAAACATCCTGCTGACCACTCCCTCCACTGACCACTTTGATGACCTGGACCAGTCCATCACTGACAGTCCCCACTCAGTGGGAACTGAAATGAGATCACAATTCTGCAGAAGGAAAACTCACAAAATGCTGTCCTGAGTGACTCAGCACCTGTGTGCGGAGGAGCGGGCAGTGATTTGTGTAGGTGTTGACTGCCTGCTCCTCCCTAAGTCACTCTCTAAAGATCGTGAAGAACTCATGGCTAAAGCTCATCAAAAAGGGTCAGAGAGAGAAGTAACTTCCTGGCATTTGCTGTTAGTAGTTAGGATCCATAACACCTTGGAAAAGAGAACAGTGGTGATACAGAAAGAAATGAACTGAACCAAAGGGTCAGCGGTTTTAATAATCATCCTCTGCTCACTTGCAAAATCCTTCATATTGCACGATTGCTGTGAGCAGGAAAACCCCTCAGATTTGAAGTGTTTAAATGTATATAAAGCCCTGTAGGAATGTGAGGTTTCTTTGTTTGTAATGGTCATGCAACTTTAGGGCATCATAAATACTGTGCTGTAGGGAATAAGGGGTGGGTTGGTAGAATGTGTTTGTCTCATATGGCTTCTGCCCCATAGATTTATTCAGCAGATGTTTTATCTTGCAGGCGCAACTTTTATCGAACTGGCCAAGATCTCAACAACTGCAGTACCTGCCAGAACACGGCGTGCATCATATACAGGTACCTGGCCAAGACCAAGGCCTGCTTGGCAGAGCTCACAAGCTGCAGTGTCCACTAAACACTCTAGTAAACTCTCTTAAAAGTAGAAAGTCAAGAGAGAGGAAAAGGTGAAATCTGAAACTTAAAACACATGGTGTTTAACTATGAAATATCGACATCCAGTTCCTAGACATGGATTGCTTTGTTCCTTATGTTTGGTCCATGAGCAAATCCTTTGGATGTAACCAGTCTTATAGTTATAGAACCCTGGCTGCAGGCCCCATGGTCGTCTCTGCATGCACACAGTGTTTGCATCCTATATTGGGAGATGTGTGTTACAATCCTCACAGAAGTTAAGCCATCAGTCCAGGTGGTATTGCCTTGAGAGCAGAAGGGACCAGACTCAGGACTCACATTCAGATTTTCCTAATTCCAAACCTGTGATCTCAGTTACTCCACTGCCTCACCTCTCCCTCCATAGTAGCTCTTCTATGCCAAACACTATATGTCAAAAACTGTGCTGGGCCGGTGAGATAGCTCAGTGGCCTAAGTGCCTGCCTGGCAAGCGCAACGTCCTGAGTTTGACTCCCGGTATCCACATAAGGGAAAAAAAAGGGCCAGTGATATCACTCAGCAGCACAAGCACCTGCTGGCAAATGCGAGGTCCTGAGTTCAACTCCTGGTACCCACATAAAAACAAAACAAACAAACAAAAAAAACTGTGCTAAGCACTTGGTGTGTTTCTAAATATATCATTTCCTTCCAGCATGAGTGAAGTGTGTGACAATAACGTAGATTTTTAAAATTGACAGATGGGAAACGTATACAGTAGTAAAAACACCAAGCTTAGAGTCAAAAGGTCTATATTTGAACCCCCAACTCTAATGTCAGTTAACTTGACCTGGCTCAGTTTCCTTATCTGTAGAGTGGTGACAGAGTTGCCATAAGGGCCAAGTGAGATAATATGTGTGAATGTCTTTTGTAACTGCAAACCCCTGCACAGATCCAAAGGGTCATTACTGTTATTACCGGAAAGATCAATGCCTCCTCAGCTGGAAGCCCACTTTGGGTGGCACAGTGGAAAAGTGGTCAAAAGTAGTCGTTTCGGTTGATGACACCTAATTTTGTCTGACAGAAGTGTATGGTTTTGCTTTCTGCATTACTTTTCTCTTTTCAATGAGAATGGCAGCTCAGGGTCTGAGAAAATTACAGCCCAATTGGGTTGCCTATGTCTTCTTTCAGAAATTTCTCATTCTCTCTGGCAGCATCCTGAGATTTGTCCTAATATGGGATCATGTGTCTGGAAGTCAGGAGGTGCTTATACTTAGGCAGGGTCCTGGGTGTCTTCTTATCAAAACTGTCAAATGTTTACATGGAGGAACCACAGGATCACTTGTTTTCACCAAATGACAGAAGACTCATTACTGCTCACTCTTCCCCTCAAACATGCACACAAATACCTTTCATCTCAATGAGAAGTCCCCCCTCAGAAAAGGGAGCTGAGGGAAATTTTGCAGCACTGGAAAGTATCAGTAGGCAGTCTCATCCATTGCTATCTTTTTTCTCCTCTTATCTTTTTATGTGTCTATCTTAAGCAAAATCTCTAATCACTAGGAAGACAAAAATTATTAAATATACAGATAAGGGAAGACAAAAAAGTATTTATCATAAGCAGGAAGAATTGATTTGAATGAACCTCCATTTAAATTTTGGATAGTCTCTCTTCAGTTAGCCAGATGTCTTTTCTATTACTGCAAAATGCTTCTTTACTTGGCTTATGTAAGTCAAAGTGGCAGGTAGCTATCTCCCAGTTTCCCTTGTGTTTCACGATTTGGTCTTGAACAAGTCATTTCTGGCCTCTGAGGTTTTTCATTTGAAAAATGAAAGCCTTTAATTAAATGGTCCCAATCTAGTTGTGACATTCTGTTATTCCAAGCTGAATTAAAAGTGACAATATTTAGTTAAACTGTGACCTTCCAAAAAGTCTGAGAATGTTTGCTTTTTTTTTTTTTTTTTTTTGGTACTTACTACAAACATCCCAAGCAAACATTCTAAATTAAGTTGCACTCCTGGATGGCATAGCAAACCTTCACTCTCATCTCCTTTCCAAAAGAGCATACATTGTTTGCATGTATCCCCATTGCCATTCAAAGCCAGGCTGTTCTCTCAGACAGTATCTGTGTCCTTGTATCCAAACCACTGCAAAGGAATGGGCAATTAATTTGATGAAAGCAAAGAGATCAGAACAACAACCCCATCATAGCATTGGTGGGAAAATGAGAGTTGTCATTTTTTAAAAAAACATTTCAAGTGACTTCAAACTTGTGTTATGTCCTGGAAAGTCAGATCTTAGAAGCTAATGAATAAGTGATGTGAAATGCTCATTCGGAGGCCTTGTTAAACCACAGTGTCTCTCCCTTGATGATGGATGGGCCCAGTGCACGTCACTGTACATAAAGCACATGGGCGCATGATGGATTGCCCACTGGGCCATCTTCTCTGGAGATCTTGCTGCTAAGTTAGCAACATACGATTTCCTAAGTGGATTTCCCACAGGCCCCATGAGCCAAAGGCTATGGCTGTGCTGTTTGCTCCTATCAAGACATGTGATGTCATCTTGTTCTATGCAACTCATTCCCTCTGCTCCCTACATCACCAAGGAGCAAAGCACCAACACTGATGCTGAAGGTCCCAAGCATGGCTCTCCAGGACTTCTAGGGATCTTATACGTCAGGGAGAAATTCTCCTTTGACTTTCTACTTGTTTGCATTTTTTAAAAACTGAGTTCCAAGAGAAGGGAGTGGAAATGGGCTCTAATCCTTAAACTGGTTCTCAGATGTACCATCTCCACTCACTTCCCTCACCTCTCTTTAGCTTTAATCCAAGGACAATTTACCCAAGGGGCTGAGTTGTGGAACCCAAGATTAAGTAGCATGGAATTACTTAGTGGGATAGTTGTTATCTTTTCAGATTTATTTCAATCCTTCTGATTAGCTGGAGGGGGACATTTGTGTTCAGTGTTAGAATGTCTTTAAATCCTTTCTAATGCTTGCATATCACATTTCTTTGCAAAGAGAAAGCAGGTCTCAGGTTCCTAGCCCTGGGCAAGCAAAAATATCTAGCCAGAATGTAATAATTTTTAATTTTTTAATGGAAACTTTTAACTTTTAAAACTAATCCTCTTAAATATTTATGGTAAGGGATGCAGATCCCCATCTCAAAGTGATATTCCTATTTGGTATAGTTGTTTTTTAGGTTTATGATTTGAATTGATTTAGAGGAAAAAAAGGTTAAGTAAATAATTGGGCAGATGGTATGGGAAACCTTATAAAAACCATGAAGGTGGTAAACCACTGATTGAAGTTTGGGAAACAGTGTCCTCAGGGACTGACTACTTTACTTCTTCTCAAGGACATAAGGCCTCTCCAAGCACACCCCCTCCTTCCCTCAGTCTGTTCTCTGCTCCTCCAGCCATATCTCCCTGCATTTCATCATTTCATCTTTACAATCATTCTAAAAATAGTCAGCAGAGCCTCTTTGCAGGATTTTTTTTAAGAGTAGGAAAATTTATTGAAGAAAAGGAATGGGGAATAAGAATGGGGGAATGGGGAATAGGAATAGCTCCTGAGAGATAGGAGGGGTTCCGAATGGGTTGCCCTCTTGCAGCATTTCGACTACATGGTTCACACATTTCTTTTCTGGACATAGTTCCCAGGAAAAATCTACTTGATTTAAGCTGTAAAATGTTTCTAATGTCTTATGGGAAAATAATAGAAGATCTATTTCAGAAAAAATTTTATCTACCATCCAAGAATGTTGCTTTAAAAATAAAAATGAAGAGCAAGCTGCAAATGCATAATTTTCAATAGGAGAAGGAGCGGTTGTCCACATAAAATTTGAAAGGTGCTAGAGCAAAAGAGAAACAGATCAATTGTTTGTGTGGGTCTACTCGGACAAGCTACTCTTCTAATCCTTAGCCTCTTCCTCTTGTTTCAAAGGCCTTCCTGTGGCACCACTTTCCCCTATTCTTCCTTAAGATGTGGGAAGATACACACACACACACACCACTTTTCAGCTAACCACAGACTTCCACTTAATATCTGTATTAGTCAGTTTCATGTTGCTATAATAAAATACTAGGTACAACTGACATATAAAGAGAAGGTTTAGTTAACCATGGTTCTGGAATCTAAGATGTATCTTCAATCTAAGATGCAGCAGCCCATTGCTTTAGGCCTCTGGTGAGAGCAGTACATCATGGCAGAAACACATGGTAGAGCAATTTACTTATTCATGAGTTAGGAGGCAGATCAAGATGGAGAGAATAGGGTTCTATAATCCTCTTCAAGGATTACAATGACCTAAGCACCTCCCATAAGTCTATACCTACTAAATGTCCACAGCACCTCCCACCACCACCACCACCCTAGGGATCAATACTTTAATACATGAATGTTTGGGGACACTCATCCAAACTATAGCAATATTCCAAGGCACCAAAAATTTACCATATCTCAAAATGTACACTTCATTTTCACCTACAAAATTGGTTCCTTTCCCATATTCCTTATTTTGTTCAACACTAATGACCATGCAGTGACTCCATAAAGACACTGAAGTCCCTGCTCACAACACATAACAAGTTGACTACCAATTCTACTTCCTGCATCTGGCTCCTTCACTCCGGCTCCTCTGCTATAGCTCAAAAATGCCCTCATCATTTGTCATCTGAATGCTGGTTGATCTTTCAGCCACAGGTCCCTTTGTCCTATCCCAAATAATTTTCCATGCAGATTGCTAAATTACACCTGAAAAACAGAGTCTGGCCATATCACTCCCATGATATACAATTTTGCCCTGGTTCCTGTTGTTTCTTTTTCCAAAGCCCTTTGAGTTTAATGCTCAAGCCATTTTACCTGCTACATCTGCAGTTCTTCTCCTGTCCCAAGGAACTACTCAGCTGGAAGGTCCTTCAAGACTCAGTACATTTGCATGAATTTTCTCACTGTCTTGGAATGCCCATTCCATACCCCTTTGTCTGGACATTTCTGGTCTTGCCAAGAAAGATAGTTCTTTGGACAACCTTATATCTCTTCCTATGAAGGACCCCCATCCATGGCTTGTACTTTCCTCTGCTATACTATCAATCTTAATGAATTGTAATGCAGTTTGAGTTACTTTCCTCCAACGAATGGCTAGTAACTCAAAGTCATAGACTAGACTCTAATATGTAGTTGGTGTGTAATAGATTCTTGTCAAATAAATAAATAAATATATTGAGTTAAGTAGGACTTAAAAGTAGTGGAGAGCTTGAGACAACTTTTAGCCCCAAGTAAAGTCATTGTTACCATTTGTGTGTACCCCACCCTTGGGTAGGGACATGGGAGATCTTAATTAATCAAATATTCTTAATAGGAAAAGAAAACTTTTATGTAGTAGGTTCTCAGTGAATCTTTTTGAGCCAGTTCAAATAATGACTAGATGCAGTGCACGAATTGTCAATTTTAAAATACTTGGAACACTACATACTCTCAGTGAGATGGAACCTAATCAAATCTTCCTCTGATGACTCAGACAGCTTGCTGCACTTTCACAGGACATTGAGATCTTGTTCTTCATGGCCATCTAACATTATTGCCTAGGACTCATCACTGGCTGGAGCGGGAAGGGCAAAGCTTGCCTGTGGAGAGCCACAAAACTCCCTCCAGGCTGAAATATCTCTTTTTGTTGGTATCTGAGCTGTCCAGTAATCTTGAAAGCATTAGATCTGTAGGATTTCTTGGTTAAACATCAAAACCTAGGGTAGCAGGCAGAATAATGCCAGAGATGTCCATATCCCAACTCCTAGGCCCGTGGACATGTGACCTTATCTAACAAAAGGGGTTTTGCGATGTGATTAAAAATGTGAGATAGTGAAAGCACCATGGGTGGTCTGGATGGGGTGAAGATCCGCACAAATATCCTTGTAAGGGAAAGAGGGTGGTTAGGGCCTCATGAGACAGAGCAGAGAAGTGAGAAAGAGGCAGAAGCCAAAGTGATGTGTTAAAAGGTAAGGAATGTGGGCAGTCCCTAAAAAGCTGGAAGAGGCAGGGGATACATTTTCTCTGTCTCCAGCAGGAACGTAGCTCTGCTGACATCTTGATTTGCAGCTCTAGAGGGCTTCTGATCTCCAGAGCTATAACAGTTAAATTGGTGTTGCTTTAATCCACTACATTTGTGGTAATATGTTTCAGCAGCAATAGAAAACCAGTACACTCAAATTAAATCCCTATGACACACAAACTCTGTATGTCTCACTGGAGGTCAGTTTATTTGACTTTGATGACTTTACAACTACAACAGCTGAGGGCAAGTGTCTGGTGGGATGAAATTTACAGAAAAAAGGAAAACAAGCTACTGCCTACTGAGCATCTATTTTCCATTGGTGATTTCAAGAACCCTTTGTTTCCACACTTAATCCTCACAAATATACAGGGTAGATTAAAGTATTCTCATGCTACAGATGAGGGAAATAAGACTAAGGAAGGGTCAGTCACTTGTACAATGTTCAAAGTAGGGAACTGAGGCTGAAAAAGACCAGGTACTTAATTATTATAGAACTAGGAATAGCAAAAGTAAGATCAGAACTCAGCTCTGACTTCCTGCAAATGCAATTCAACAGCATGTTGCCTCCAGAGGCCCGACCATCTGATGGCTTTTGGGGCTCAGTGGGATGTTCTGTCACTGCTGAGTGGAAGTGTGGGCCCTAAACAGTGCTCACAGGGTGTGACCATGCACCATCTGCATCAGAACTGCCTGGCTCTCCGTTAACACTGGTTGTTGGGCTTCAGCCCCAAGGCTACTGCATCAGAAGGCGTTGGGCAGAGGATGTGTCTGTAATTGGAGCAGTCATCCTGGGAAAGGCTGAAGCTTAAGGAACATTAAAGTAGGTAAAATTGGTGTCTTGAAATGAGATGACAACTGATTTCCTAGAAGGTTTTGTGACAATCAGCTGACAAATAGAAAATAATGCAGAAATTAGTAATTTTAATGCATCCTTGGAAAGAAGAGTTACCTGTTTGCTTGGCTTTGATGGGGGGTGGGTTCAATAATTATCTATGGACCTACTTATATATGTAAGGAGTAGGCAATAATGGAAGCAAAGGGGAGGGAGGGGGGTACTTGCTCTTGGAGTGAGCACATCTTCTGATAACTTCTGCTCCCAGCGATGCTCTCCCAGGCCACTCAAGGACCCAGGCCTGCATTATGCATTACTTATGGGATTCATCTGAAGCCTATTGTTCCTTCCACATCTCTGAGCTCCTCGGGCTCATTGAGATAAGGAACTCTTTGGCAATCAACCCAGGCTGACATTTCTCATGCAATTAAGGTTAAAAGCAATTAAAGCCCAAGTTAGGTCCCCAGCAAGTAGCCCAAATACTAGGCACTGTCCTCCACTGAGTCCTGCAGGATCCACATCAGAGGCCTAACAGGGCTGGGTGTGCCAAGGGCTCACTCTGCACTGATCACTACTAGGTTCCTTCTTCAGGAGAAAGGTGTGGTCACCCAGCTCCTGAATTAAGACATATGAGTAAAGATAAATGCCATGCCAGAACCCTCCACTGCCACCTCTCACTTCTTCGGACTCCATGGATCACACATTCTTTTCTTATTATCATCACTGACACCTTCACTATTAAAATCCTTCTCAACCAGACTGAGCAAAACTTAACAAATGTGTCAAAGGAGATTTGCTATGGGAGCCTCTCTTGGTACCTAGCAACCGCCATTCTTCTACCTGGTGTTTCCCCTCACAGTTTTGACAGCATGTGACAAGGAGGCTCCCTGGAACACAGGCCACAGCCTCATGGGTGTGGACCCTGCAGGAGAAAAGCAAGGGCTTCACTTTGTGGAGGATCAAGAGGCTCGGGAGCTAGTGAGCCACCTGAGGTAACATGGTTGGAGGTGCTCACAGTTTTACCTTGAGTTTCTTTCTATGGACAAGCTGTTTGGCCACTGGGCTTTGGCTTTGCCTGCTACTTGAAGCAATTACTTAACTAGAGAAAAAGGCATTTCTCTAGAAATTGCAATACGCATTCAGTCCTATGGGTTTAGCAAAGAACTTTCCTCTTAAATTATTTAGTATTTTTCTTTTTGTCTGCTTAGGATGCTCTCCCAGCATGGAGCCAGGTGAACTGTGAGAGCCATAGTCTTTAAGCCACCACCTTTTCTCTGGCCAGCAATGAGGTCTGCAGTAAAAATAATTACAGCGCACACAGCAGATCTGCGCTCTCCAGTAATCACAGGTGCATTTGCAGCACTCGTCAAATTCCCGTGTGGACTGAGCTACACTAATACAAATGCTGGAACATGAACGTCGTGGCAATACCATCCAGCATCCCCAAAACAACCACTCACGACACAGCTTAAATTGTCCTTTGGGAAACACTCATAAAGCTTGGGATACAGGTGAAAATTTCTCAGAGCCCCAACAGGTTGATACCCAAGACATTTATTTGTCTCTTATCCCTACTTCTCTTGGTAGCTTTATCCCTTTCTTATTCTCCCTGAAGTACAAGGGAAAAGGAGTAGAACTTACAACATCAGCAATTTATCTGCAATAAAAATGAAACCTACTTTAATGCATTAATAGCTAAAGAGTCTGAAACATGCCATAAATATGAAATCAAGCAAGTTGAGTATTTCTGAGGAATAACAAATATGTGCTGCTGGCACAGAGGCCACAAATGACCATGCAATGATCCAATCTTTCTTTGTCAAGCTTACATAATGCACATTACCATTTGTAGAGTTGGCCACCATATATTTTGTTCACACTGCACTTGTGCCACCTCATTTTACACCTAAACGATCCTAAAATTTGGATAGGATTATTATTCCCATTTTATAGATGAGAAAGCTGAGACTCAGAGAGGTTGATTTATCCCAGATCCAAGGCAGCCAGATCCAAGCCAAACCTAAGTCCTATTTCCAGGAGACTTTCCTATTGCCTTCTTCTTTTTTTGTTCTGACCTTGCCTCATCAGTGAACATACATGTTACCCTTCTCTTAGATGATAGAACATTTTTGAGATCTTAATATGTTTCTTGTTACAGAGACACAGATTTCTTTCAAAGGCAGCAATCAGTAGCAAAGGTGTCTATGGCTTGAGCCTGCTTACCTATGTGCCTAGAAGAGGACTTGTGAGTCTCTGAAGACTCCTGAGACCCCTTAGGAGAAAGGGTATGGTTGCCAACTTGACATGGCTGCAAGTTGTGAAGCTCGAAATTACACTGAACAAACTGGTCACTGGGAGAAAGTCTGAGAAATGACATCACTACGCGGTGGTGGGGTGGGGGTCAGATAACTAAAGCTCCTACCTTCCCCGACTGTAATTCCTCCCCAGAGATGCTTTCCAAACTGGTGTGATTTACCCAAGTGGACAGGAACCAGACACCTCTTGCTGCACTGATCAATTCTTACAGCTAATCCTTTAAAACAGAAAGTTGCAGGAAGCCAATAAATCTGTGGAGCACCTGGGGTCTGTGGCAAGTGGGACCACAGGAATGCGCCCATGAGAGATGTTGAAAAGGTGGACAGAAGTTTGGAAGACATTCATTCATTCCTCAGCCAACTTACTTCTAGTGTAGAGTTGATGGCAGTGGCTGTCAACATTTGTCTTTGTAAAGGAGCAAGACCCATCTGCTAAGCAGGGAGTGCCAAGGGCCCACTGAGACATCAGCAAGGGCCCACCTGAGACCCAAGCTTGCTAAGCCCAGATACGATCAGGAATAAGCTGTCTCCTAAGGAGTAAACATTGTTTCAGGCCTCACCATCAAGTCTATGCTGAAATCTAGAAAGAAGATTGCAGGGTGACTGGTCAACTGGGCCATAGAAGGTCTTCTATGCAGCCCATCCCAGCATGGGTGTGGTCAATAAAGGACTGTGGGGTCACTCAGGAGTGCCACCAGACCACCTGCATCCCCTATACACCTTTTGCAATCTGGATATCCTACCACTACAGAAACTGCGCTTCACTGCAGTATGTCTTAGTGGCTAAGCTTTGGAGCCAGACAAGGTTCCAACCTTGGCTCTATTACTTACTGGTATGTACCCTCGGCAGAATATCTAACCTCTCTTTGCCTCATTTCCTCATTTGGGAAACGAAGATAATATAGTCTAATCTCATAGGACCATAGGAATTATATGAAAGAAGGAATGTAAACTTGCAGTACAATGTCCAGAATATAAATTTCACTCCATGAAGAACAGTCATTCTTCTTGTCATAATTATAATTATTACCTATTTAAATTACTATATATCCTATTCTGATATGCTCAGGTTCTCATTGTTTCTTCTTCCAAGAATATGATTCTGAAAGGTCTAGGTCCTTTGACTCCTCTTAGACAGAAAGAACCAAGGACTAGGACTCAGAAATCCATGTGCTATGGGCTAAATGTTTATGCTCCAAAAAAATTCCTATATTAAATCCTAATGTCCAATATCATGGCAGTTAGGAAGCAGGGCCTCTGGAAAGTGATTAGGTCCTGATAGTAGAGCCGTCATGGATGAGCTGGTGCCTTGAAAACACTCCAGAGAGTTCGCTTGCCCCTTCCGACATCTATGAACCAAGAAGTAAGCCCTCACCAGGCCACCTGTTGCCACCTTGGCCTTGGACCCCCCAGCCTCCAGAACTGCAAGAAATAAGTGTTTGTTGTTCAAGCCACCCAGTCAATGGTATTTTATTATGGCAGTCTGAACAGATTTCAACACTAAGTTTAGAGCTGATCCTAATTTGCATCGTGACTTCCCTTTGCCAACTTGCTTGCCTGCTAAATGGGCATAATATCTTCCCATCTTTCCCACCTTCCTGCACTATCCTGAGGATAGAATGAGACACAAATCTAAAGTTTTGCAAATTGGAAGGTATCATATAAAATTAAGAGATTTATTTTTTTGTTTCTATATAAACAGATACTTCCTTTTAGCTTGCCCAATTTCTGCTTTCCCAGCCAAGTTTCTGCATCTAGAACCTCACATTTTTGTTGATCATGCATTTATATATTGAGTTATTTTTTTCTATCTGCTTCTTACTGTTTCTTTGTCCATGCAAGCCATGACATAGGCCTCTGGCTGTTCCCAATTACCTAGAAAAGCACCCCTCTACTTACACCTAGCATAATTACTGGAGCCTTGATCTGTCAACTAGATCAGTAAGGTGCTCTCAAGAGAGAAACCTGAAAATTCTCATCCATTTCTGGTTTACACACAGCTCACTTTCTAAACGTCATGTGGCACCAGGCTCAGACATGTTCTCGAGTGTAAAGGGTTCAAGGGATCGTCAGTGAGTTCAGCATCCCTTACCCAGAGTTCCTATATCCTGTGCATCCTCAGGAGGATCAACTCCATGCCCTGACTATTCTGGACTATCTCAATGGCTTCAGCCCTGCATCCTGCATTTTAACAACTACTTATCTACTATTTGTCCCCTACTATACATCAGGGTTCTGCATGACCTAAGGAGTCAAGACTCATCTTCCTTCTTATGATCTTGCATGGAATACAGAGTGTAATGGAATATGGATGATGGAAGACGATGCAGGATGTGGGGGGCACAGGAAGGAATAAAGAGAATGGGAGATAAGACTGGAATGGTTACTAGTGTTCTACTTTGATTCTTGGGCCAGAGCCCAAGGCAGAGACTCAATCCCCAGAATCTATAATCAGTCCTCCGCTAAGAATTTACTTGAATTCTTACCAAATTGACAACTTATTCCTCTTTTTCAAGGGGCTACTGAACATGCTGTGGGTTGGCATCTCTTCTTTTCCACCCAGCCTCAAGATGTAAACCAGATGAGGGAGAGAAGGTGCTGGCCCCTCCCCATTTACAAGGCAGATGCCCACCCAAGCAAAATGTATTCCCTTTCTTCCCCTCCAAACTAAACAGTAGTTTGTCAAATAGATGAATAAGGAGAAAAGTGACAATTTTCCTTTATGTTAATAAATTGCTTTGGCCTAAAAAACATTAATCAATTTTTTTCCAAAGTATACACACTTCTCTAGACTCTGCTATTTGCCTGGCCTTGAAAAGAAAGTCACTTTCAATCCTTTTTAAACTGTCAAGACCTGTGGGGGACAGTCACACGAGGTGGGAGGGGAGCTCCCTGAATCCCAGTGATTATAATGGAGCCCTGCTGTGTTTCCATAGAAACATAAAAAATGTATTCTTCCCTGAATGTACACAAAGGGGAGAGTGAGGAATATTGCTGTGGGCAAGGTGTACAATTACTAAGAGCTAAAGGCTTAAGTGTGGAGGTTCCTAAGATATGAAGATAAAGGACTTGGAAGAAGACTGTAGTGGGCAGAGACTGTGCCCCGCATAGGGTGATAGTACCTATTATCATGTCCCAGCAAGGTAGCTATTATAATCTCCACATTCCGCTGAGTTACAGGGAGCAAAGAAACTTGCCCAAAGTCACCCAGCCAGTGAGAGGAGCTGCTCCTGTCCAAACCCATGAGTGTTCAGCTCAAAAGCCCTTGCTCCATCCTCTCTGTTGGGCTGTACTTGAAGTTATGACAGTGAGGCAGTTTACATTCCATGTCCTCTCTTCTTCCCCAGCCTGCCAGCTCTGTACACATGCCAGAATTGCCCGGAATTATTTTTCTAATAGATAATGGGACATTTGTAAATCTGATAAACTCAGGTGGTTTGCTGTTTGTTGTGGTGGTTGTATGTGTTTGTGTATGTGTTTGTTGTGGTGGTTGTGGTGGTTTGTTGTATGGTGGTTGTTGCTTCTTTGTCTGTTTGTATTATGAAGTAAGAAACATCACATATAAGGGGGGGGAAGCAGCTGGTCATGCAGGTGTGCATTCATATAATTTGGTAGGAACATATGGATGAAGAACTAGAAGGCAGGAGTAGTTGAGAAAAATAAGCATATTTTGAAAGCAATTGTTAGCTTAATCACCTACTACCAGGAACACTGGAAGCAAGCTCCAACCACAGGGACAGCATTCAGATCTGCCTACTCACTGTCATATCAATAGAACCTAACCCAGGGGAAGGGTGGGTGGGTGGATGGGATCTACTAAAGTGGAGAATTCTAGGATGAGCAGGGGAGAGCCATTCTCCTTCACTCTACCTGATGCTCTATGAGGAAGATGGTTTTTCTGTCACAGCGGGTAGGGCAGGGCTGTTTTGAGAGCTAAGAGAACCGTGAATATGGATGTTTCCTATCTGTGAACCACGCATGTCCCCAGTGCTACAAGTGCTAAGAATTGGAGTTCGCAACTCACTGCTTTAAATTCCTTCCTTGGTGCAATGCAGAGGTTGTCTGGGACAACCCTTCCCCAGCCTCTGTCTGAATCCATCTCCTTAACTAGCCACTGGGGAGAAGAAGGCATGGGTAGTGCAGACAGAAACCCATTCCACCCCTCAAGACAAATCAGGGCACAGTACCAGGTGGTGCATCTGGAAATGTGAGACTCAGTGTGCCAGTCTGTGGATGCCCTCTCCTACTGACCTGGCAAATCCTTGGCTTTGATAGAAAGGTCTCTAATCACCATTGCATGGGTTAACACTGCCTGAGGACACAGAGCCACTGGACTAACACTGCCAGCTGGGCAGGGAGAGTGTCAGTCTCTCTACTGCTCCTTTCTCAGAGTTAAGGACAGGGCCCGGGACTCAGTCAGTTTGTCAAATGACTGAACAGTTGGTGCCAGCTGTGCTGCATGCTACGTATGCACATGTCGTTTAAACTTAAAGGAGGTCCTGGGAGTAGGTACCACACTCATTCTGCAGATGACGACACCGCTGCATGAAAATGGGAAGTGACTTCCAAAAGATCTCACAGTTGATGAGCTATGAAGCTTTGCTTTAAAAAACACAGCCCGTGTTCCATTCATTACATACATCACCTAACCAGGATTATGTCCCTGTAGAGAAGGACCAGGCAGGAAGAGAAAGGATGAAAGCAGAAGAGAGGAAAATCTGGGTGATGCTTATCAAAAGTAGAGAAGGAAACAATTAGACATCCTTCCTCAGTGCTCCCCGAGAATTGATAATACATCTTTCCGGCTACACAATAGGCCTCTCTGCCCTTCTTTTTGGCTTGCCTCTTCTAACTCAGAATTCTTGGTGACAAGGCACCATTTGGGGCTTCATTAGTCACACGTAGCAATGGTGATTTATCTTTGCAGCAGCACGCACTGTGATCCTGAGCACTAGGAGGTGGTACAGAGATAGTAGACAAGGGCAGGTGGCCCTCTAATGATGGCTGCTTTTCATCCCTTGCTGGGTACAAAGGCCTTAGCCAGCCCTGCCACATCACAAAACAATGTGAGGTCTTTCGTCTTCCACACACAACCTTTCATTTTCCCCCTGGCTAAACAAGGAGCATGCACTTTTTTCGTGACTCCACATGTCCTCCCCTTCCTACACCCCCATGCTGGTTCCTCATCCTTGGAACTTCTGAGAGCCCTGGGATGAAACCAGGTAACAAATACATCTAAAAGCTTAAGAGCCTCTCTACCAGCATCCCGCAACTGAAACCTCCTCCATAAATCAGTGTCCTACAGAGGAGGGTGAACAATTAAGGACACAGGGAGCCCTACACAGCCCGCAGGGCTGTCTAGGAGGATTTGTTTCCTCTGATCCTGCTCTTTGGCTTCTGGGGCGGCTAAGCAGAGTGATGAGACAAGCTGAGAGTCCCTGAGACCTGCTTGCGTGGTTCCACAAACACAGAGGTCAGGGGTAGCACCAGCTCCTACCCCTCCCAGGCCAGAGCTCTAATCCAGCTCCTAGATCCCTAGACTTCGGTTACATCGCTCCCTGAGATGGGGACCCCAGCCCTCAAGGACTCCTCTGCATTTCTGCAAAGGCCCTGGGCTGGGCTTCATGTTTATCTCACAGACCTTTGTGTTAGGCAGCACAATACAATGGAGTTTGGACATTAATGACTCCAAGATGCACAAATAAAATAGCAAAAAATGGAGGTGTTTAGAAATGTCCTTCAGTAGAATATTTAAATCTGTTTGTATTGAGGAGTGCCGAGAGGTAGTTGTATATGCAAAGGTCTCCAAGACACATTTTTGAGAAGAAATTCAGAGCAAGGCATGGCACATCAGTAGTGATAATGGTAATGATGATAAAAACGGTAGTAGGAATTAACACATAGAGAAGGCTTACTACAGACCAGACACTGTTCTGGGTACGTGATTTGTATCAGCTCAACTTAAGCACAATCATTCCAAAGAAAGCCTTTGAGATAGGTGCAATGATTACTTTCATTTTACAGATGAGGAAACTGAGCTCAGTTTTATTATATGTTATTATTATTATATTACATTATGTTATTTAAATATTTTATAATGAGGTGATTTTCATGAAAAATGTGTAAAACAAGGCTAACAATGAGAAGCATTAAATAAATGCAAGAAAGAGACAGGACCGATATTTATTGAACACCTACCATCAGGCTGCCATGTCACATGTCTTAGTTACACTTAATAAATTCCCTGCAAGGGAGGATTATAGGTGCCAATTTAATTGATGAAGATTGGAGGTTCAGAGAGGTGGTATAACTCTCCCATGGGCACACAGCCACTAGGTCACTTAAGACTTGCAACCATACTCTTCCATGCTAACTGGGCACCTGGTGATGCTGAATCCATGTGTACTGATTTGAGTTTACCTCCCTTCCTTGTTCTCTGTGTTTTTCAGTGTAGAGTATGACTTTCGGCAGCAGGAAGGTAGGTTCCATGAAGTTCTGCAGAGCCTGGAGGAGGTGGAAATAGTTGAGGAGGAATCTTCCCCACCAAAGTCCCCAGCAGAACCCCCGGCCCCTGAGAAACAAGACTTGCGGCGGAAATCCAAGAAAGTGAAGAAAAAGTGCTTTTGGTGGATCTGAGCTCGCTGGGACCACCTCTTGGCCTCCCCACTCTGCTCCCTGTGATGGGAACTCACTGCTCCCAAGGCCTACGCTGCTTCTTTACAAAGGCCCCAGCTGGGAGCCTTGACCTGTGGAACAGGAGAGTGTGGGCTGGTGTGGCCTTGCTGGACCCCTGATCACCAGCCTTACCTGAGTGTGTGTCACTGCTTGCCGAGGACTTCATGGACATCGGCATGACCACTTGCTGAATTCCCTATCACACGTGGCCAGGCTTCATCCTGGTCTGTTAACTCCAAGTTCCCCGTAAGCAAAACCCCCACTTCACTCCCCAACAGCTCTTTGAGGCTAAGCATTTCCTACTCATCTGGGGTCCATCAGCCCAAAGGAAAAAAGAAATAAATCCATGTTGTACAGAGCAGAAATACAGAGGAGGGTTATAAGTGGATACCTCTCCCCAATTAGATAAATAGCCTGGCAGTTTCCTAAGATGTCAGCATACATAAGCACAACAGAAATGGGCAGGGCATAAACTTGCAAGATCACTCTGGTGTGTTAGGGTCATTTGCATTTATAATGAGACCTTGATTCCAAATCAAGGAGCTGACATCTCATGTTGTATGGGCCATACAGTCTGTGGCACTGTAAGGTCACCCCAGGATATCCATACTTGGTATGACCATCCTGTGCGACTGAAATTCGGAGAGGGTTTCACAGTTGTAGCTCCTCCAGGGCCACCTAACAACATGTGTCTCTTCCTGGAGCTCAAGCCTGCCTGGAAGAGGGGAGGGTAAATCTGGTGGGCTTTGAATTTTATTTTGTAGTTAATTTATCTGCAACACTGAAGACCATGAGATTCTGTAGCCTGTCAGTTTATCTTTTCAGTGACTTACATAAGGCTGAGAAAAACCACAACACTCCTTTTTATCCATTCATCCCTGTGCCCCCCCTGTAGATAGGTCCAGACATATACAAATCTATACAGTGTCCCTTCCTAGTGACCAGACAACAGGCACCCAATTGAAGAAGCAGCAGGACTGGGGATGAGGACATAGCTTTTGCCATTTTCATATTAAAGATGGTTTCTCCCAAAGTCTGAGTTCTTTAAGGAGTGATTCACTCTTTCAAAAAGATCTCCATACATAGGGGCCCAGTCAAACCTGCATGGCTGAACAAACTTCCAAGAGTAAATAATTAAGTAATTGCTACACACACTTAGAGAGGAGGAAAGGATAGAAAGGCTCGGATTCCTTTGCATTAAATTAAATTAAATTCTCTGCCAGCCCCTGGTTGGAATGATGCTGCCAGAAAGGGATCCTAAAGCTAACCATATCTTAAATTAAGAAGGAATTTCATAACCCCCTTTGCTGAAGCCCCGGTGTCTTAGGGAGAGTCTCTGCAGAGCCCAGCACCCCATGGATATGTGGGATGTGCACACCCCACTGCAAATCGAGACTAATTGAGCAAACCACCCAACAGTTTCACCTTTTCCTGTCACAGTGCTGCAGCACTCAAAGCTATTTGAGGGAGAATGAGAGGGAAACTTGGCAAAGTCTCAGTTTGCACTATTTAAGTCTTGGAATGTCATTCAAGATGTTCTTGTTCTGTTTCTAGTGTAATGTTTAAACCCACAAAATGAGACTGGAATACATAACATCAAGTTAGAATTAAGATAAATACACTTGTCATACTTAAACCACATTTCAATAAGATATGCTACCACTGGCTAAAAGCCACAGATCTTTCTTTCTGTATCCATACAACTAACTCTCAATTGGCCCCAGCAATGGAAAAGAACAGCACAGAGGATAATCCAATAAAGCAAAATCATTTGGGATCTCTTATGTAATTTTATCTTGTAGAGCTTCCATCTTAATTTGCTTTGCTTACTTTAATTTTGAATGAATTTATATTCTTGGGTATCATGCTGGAATGAAAATAATCCTGCTCCTGGAATTAAGAGATCAAGCACCAGAGCAGTCTATTCCACTAAGCTGGAGCATGTTGCTTAGGTTTTCAGGGCCTGTTTGTTCATTCTTGAATGAAGATAGGAACAACTGTATTCTCTACCCGCCTTACAAGCGATGTGCACCTTCTAACATCAGACGAGCAGAACTACTCAGAGCTCAGTGGGAGCATTTGCCTCAGTTAGCGGGGAATGGTGAGACAAGTTGGAGGTAACTCACACAAAATTAAGAAGCTTGTGTAGTCACACACATATGTTGAGTTGGGAGGCCTCACATAAACCCTTAACTGAATTAAATAAAACTGGGATTGGAAAATGTTGGCATTTCTAGAAATAAAACAAACCAAGGTTATGATGATTCTATACCAAAGCACAACACCACATTACTTGGACCACCTACCTGAAACTGGGAAGGAGGTCCCTTTTGAAAATTGAACATTTATAATCATTATGAGGAAAAAAGGATTTGATAAACACCTTCTAGCTGAACACAAAGGATTATTTCTATGTTTAAAAATCCACACATAACATGTACCAAAACTCCACTCATTTACTCATGTGAAAACCATTGCTTCTTTGTAAAATACTATGTAACATCTACCCTGATAATCTATAGAAATGCTGTACTTGACGTTATATGGTTTTATGGAGAGAGATTAATTTAGCAAAAATTACTTTTATAAAATTGAAGGAGAAAAGACTGATATATCCACTTAAATTACAGAAGTTTATGTAGCTGCTTTCTCTGTAGTTAAAAAATGTGTACTCACTATCCTTGGAACTTAATACCAGCTCATCTATAGAGAGCCTTCTTAAAGACGATGTACTAATATAAGGTTTTGTAAATTTCTAAACTATTTTAAATGGGATATTATCTTTTGCAATAAACTTACGTATTTTTCCTAGACTCCATTATTAGCTTGGGTTGATTTGGGTTATAAAATGTAAACTCAAGAAAGAAGTCTCAAAGGAACTTTGACCAGGGTGGCTTTCATCATAATAGCTTTAACACGTAGCTTGGGGACAAATGACAGATGCAGACCTCAGTGTTACAATGGCCTCACAGAGCCCTATGTGTCCTGGGAGCAAAGGGAGGCCACATCAATCAATGTGACCATCCCCAGTTTAATTCATGGGGATACACATTCATGATTTTTATCATCATGCCTGTATACCTGTCTCTAATTTATTCAGTATTTTTCACCACATTTTTCCTTAAAAGGTACTTTTGTATCACCAATACAAGAAAAACCAACATGATGTTCCAAAGACAGAAGATGAAATAAAAATAATTTTATTAAGTTCAAAAATATTTATACTTCTGAAGGCTGAGAGCTCTAAGCCTGCGACCAGCTCTCTTTGTGAAAAAGTGATGTTTGCAAATATTCAATGCGTAAGTCACATTAACACCAAATCCATTTTCTACTTGACTAATCAGGATGTTTGGGAAAGAACTGAAAAGAAAACAACTTTCTCATCATATGAGTTGGGTGTTTTTCTGCCTTGTCCATGAACCCCAACTTGTTTATACCTGGACTATGAATCTTCCACTCGGGAAGTATCAATTTAAGGGAAGCAAAAACAACACAAATCCCTGGACATGAAATCAGAAGTCTTGGGCTTGCTAGCCTTCTTCTACCTTTTTGCTGAGTGACCTCAGACAACCTCTGTGAGCCTCTGATTTCTCTTTATATAAAATACAACCTCAGTCTCACAAAGGTGTCCTGGCAATTAACTGAGAGAAAGCCCTGAGCAAAAGGCAGGGCACACAGCAAGTGTCCAACAGATACATATCTATGCATTCATTTGCTGGTGGCAGTAAATTAGGAAAGAGGAAGGAGGATGCTTCAGGAGGCTACAGTTGGTGTCAGAAAGAAGATTATGATTTTCTCAAGGCAAGGAACAAACTCTCCTTGGCTTTATTAGAGCTACCAGAAACCATGACAATGCATTTTAAATAACCAAGCGGTCAATGACTCCAAAGAATATCCAGGTGTGTGAGACCATAGCATGCAGTAGCGCTTCAAGGAAATATGGATCCCTGTGGCACAGAATCAAATATCCCAGAAGTGAAGGAGACTCCAAGAGCTGGTTCACTTCTGCCTGGAGTAAGAGGCCACTAAGTAAGGCTAGACAATCTGCTCCAGCGTGCTGCCCATCGTGGCATCCTGTTTCAACCTCCTTCCTGTCTCAACTGGCCTCTACAGAAACTGCCCCAGGGTTCTCCCCTCATTCACTCTCTTTCCCTTCTTGTGCATTCTCTGCACAGCAGCTAAAGTAATCAGCTGCAAGATTTACATCGGAACCACATCACTCTTTCTATTGAAACCATTCAGGGGCTTCCTGATAAGCTCGGGAAGTTAAGACCAGGCCTACTGCTGGGATACAGAGGCCCTGCAGGACCTGCCCTGCCTCTCCAGTAAGGTCCTGGCACAGGACTGCTACCTGGCTGCCCTCCAGCTGAGGTAATTCTTCCTGGACTCCTTGGCCCCATCATGTTGATAACCCCCACAGGGTCTGGGGACGTTCTTTCTCCTGCCTGGAATACTCTTCACCACACTTCTGCCTGACAAGTCTCCAGTAGGTAATGCCACCCATGACTACCACCACTACTGCCCCAGCCCACCCCAATTACTCCTCTTAGCCATGGATAGGTACCTGGGAGCTTGCCTCAAACACCACAGTACAGTGGCCCTTGTCTATACATTTGTGTCACTCTTCAGCCAACGTATTTCTCACTAACCAGCCTATCATCTTCCTCAGAGAGGAACCTAGCCTACTTTTGCTTGCCTTTTTTATTTCTAGCTTTTGCCATGATGGGATTCAAATATTTGCTGCAGGAGTAAATTAATGAATAAATTGGATTTTGTGGGATCAGACCTTAAAAGTGGTCCCCAGTCTTTCCCTTGTCCATCAGTCTTCACATGGGGATGGCACTGTTAGCATTATTCAGCCTCTGTCTCTGGGCTCCCAAGATGGGGGCCTTCAGGAGGTGATGCACCCAAGGCTTCTAACTCCTCTGTAGTTTATGTGGCAGGACTCCAGAATCATCAAGACACTACTGTCTTCTGCCTGTACCTTTATCCTGAATATTGACAGCCAAGCTTAACCTTGTTTCAGAATAAATTGGCATCATAATTAAATCCCAGTGCATTTTGCACATTTTACCAAGATACTGCCTTACTGTAGGAGAGAGAAAATGAGTTTTGAAATTAAAGCAGATTGTTAACTATTTTCACTGTAATGTTTCTATTAAAATGCCAACATTTATTACATATGACCTAGTCCATTTCAGACAAAATGCAATTTAAAAGAGACAGGGTCTAACGAAAAGAACATTTTGGGCAAAGCATTTTGCCTCGGCTTCAACCATTACTAAAGTGAAAAGACATAAAAATCACACCAAAGGATTATTTGCTCCAAAGCAAATAAAAGCTTTATTATCATGAATGGCTTTCACCAATTCTCAAAATCCATAAGTATATTATATTAAATTTCACTCAAATGAAACCCCTAATTTTTCTTCTGACAAAACCTCAATATGCATTATTTTAGATCATCAGACACAGTGACCTCCACTCGGCACTTTGGCTTGGTTTCCCAGGCAGCAAGCACAATGCTGTGACATCATGTTATACTCTTTTCTCAGGAGCCATAGAGGCTGAGTCATTTTAATTGCTGAACTCCAGAGCAGTTCATACCGGTCTTCCACTGAGCGCACCAACTGACAACTCCATTCACCAGCAGACACTCACTGTTGACTAAAGGGACCAGAAGGTATCTGTGGTTGTCACTATTTTCTGTTTGCTTGGCTTTTTCTCAAATAAAACAATATACCTTTAGTATTTGCAAAATGAAAGATCAAAGAGAGCAAAATCAAAGCAATGCAAAACACCAGCATTCACAAACTCAGGCTCCTGGCCCAGAATGCATTTCTGGGATTGGATTACTTCTGCCGCTCCATACTCACCAGCTCAGAGAATACATCACAGATGAGTCCCTGTCTATAGTCACTTCCTTCAGCATGTAGTTGTCCAGCCCCTTCTCCATGCCAGGCCAGGAGCCAAGGGCACTGAGAGAAAATCACCCATGTAATGCTGGCCTCAGTAAGCTGTGGTCCACTGGGGCCTCCCACAATAAGCAGGTGTCCTTTTCTGATGTGTCCTGCCTGGAGGTCATATCAGCCTCCTTTCAACCCCCTTGGAACTGTTCTGTATCCTCTTGTGACTATGTGTCATCATTGTCCCCTTTCTTCCCTGTACGTTAAGCTCCCTGAGAACCAGACTGCGTTCCTCACCTTGCAGTGTCCAAAGTCTAGGAAGACCTTGATTTTGTTGCACTGCAAGATTTCATGATTGTGAGCTTTATCTCTTCATTGTGGACCCTGTCCTGGCCTTCAAGGTCTTCTTTTGCTCCCTGTTTTCCAGCCTTGTCACAGTTGCCTGGAGAATCTCTCTAAGACACATACTCAACCATGTTATTCCCTAACTTTTCTGTCTCTATTTTCTACCACCATGCACAGGCACTGATACTCCTTTGCAGCAAACAAGGCTCCTCATCAATCTGACTTCCACCCAGCAGTTATACCTAACCTCCAACGAGCTCACCTTCCCTATCCTCATCTCCTTGCCACTTTCTAAAAGGTCAGGGGCCATTATACATTAGCGACCTTGCACATGCTGTTCCTTCACCCTGGGATACTAGTCTATTGCTTATCTACCACAGGAAACCAGTTTCATTTGAGGTGAGAAGGGTAGCGATATTACTATGGATAGTGGTGATTGAAGCTGTAGTCTCTTGAAGTTATAATGGGCTATTATTAAATGCTTTGCTTCCATTGTCTCATTTATTTCTCAAAAACATTACCACAAGATAGTTTATGATGACCTCCATTTTCTAGCAGTTTTGGTAGAGTCAGGGGGGAGATAAGTAATTTGTCAAAGTCCACGGTATGGGGTGATAAAAAACCACAGTTACTTCAGGTCTGCCAAACTTGGGAGCCTGGGCTCTTAACTCCTGTGCCAGACAGCAAGTTGCAATTTAAATGTCACCTCCTCTCTGTAACTTTTTCTGATCATCTCCCGCCCCTGCTGTGGAATTAGTCATTCCATTCTCTGAAACCCAAGACACACTGTACAGGCTGCCACTTTTCGCGTTCCGTTGAGATTTCTTTTGTCAACCTTTCATGCTCATCTCTACCAGAAAGCAAAGACTTAAGAGACAAGAACTGTCTTTTCCATCTCTGGGTCCCTCTGTGAGCTTCCTGCTTTGCCTAAGATGCTATAAATGCTTCATATAGTTGGTTGAATGAGTTGGGGGGAAATATGGCTATGAAAACATTGAGAGGAGAAACAGTCCAGAAGAAGAAAGATGGTGAAGGACAAGGCCAGGAGTCCTAGCTTCTGCCAGCTTTTCTGCCTAATTTTGAAGAAGGACCTTCATCTCCATGTTTAAAATGAAACCACCTGCCTTTCTGGTTTCATGGACTGTTTAGAAGAAAAGTAAAATCATATACATGGGAATGCTCCAGGGAGTTTGCCTATCTCATTAATTTCTATTTTTAAAGAAATAGCATTTGAGGTTTTTTTCTTCTGATCACAAAAGGAAAGCAAAATTATTTTAGAAAGTTAAACTCCAGAAATGGGCAAAGGAAATGTTCTCTAAGCAAGCACATTTCAGCCTCAGAACAGAGGCCTAGATCTGGCCTCTGGGACATTGCGGGTCTCTGTTGTGGGGTCACATATCTTCCCCCTCCCTGGCCTTCAGTTTCCTCGATGACATGGTTGCTGGTGTTGTATTTCTGTAACCCTTCTAATTTGAAGTCATAGAATTTTCTTATGTTATTAAAAAATCATCATGGATATCATTTAATGATAAATATGCAATGTATCACTGTATGATATAGACTAGATCTAGAAAAACAGGTTCCGATTTAGAAGATCATTTCACAGAATTGACTCCTTTGACTCACAAAGGAATCCACTGAGTCTTCTGAGTCATCCCAGGTGGGGATGACACAGACCGGAGACTTTCGGGGGAGCATGATTCATTAGCAGCTGTTCCAATGGGGCTTCTCGGTGGGCCGCATTAGTCCTACAACAACACTCCCAGAGGGAAGCTGGTGGTGGGATTTCCCCTTCCAGCTGTGTTTCAAAGCCTCTGTGGCAGACACAGGAATGCCTTGTTCCATCTCACCAGGGCTTTTTCGCAGCCCAGCTGCTATGGCTTGGGTGTCCTCCAGGAGTACACTGCGAACTAAGGCCTGGTCTGCATGGTGGTCCTACCGGGAGGAGGTGAGACCTCTAGCAGATGGGGTCTAGTGAGAGGTCCTTAGGTCACTGGGAGTGGGCGCTTGAAGGTAGGTCTCACGGGACTCTTTGGTAGCTGTTTTGAAAAGGTTGTTTTATAGTCCTGAGTTTAGTCCTACCCAGTGTTCTCTGGTTTCTGGCTCAAGATGTGACCACTTGCTCCAACGTGGAATCACACCATTACCATTCATCATTTGCCATGAGGTCCTCACCAGAATTTAGCCAATGTAGATACCATGACCTTGAACCTCCAAAAGCGTGAGCTAAGTAAACCTCTTTTTGCTTCATAAGTAGCCCATCTTTGGTATTTCATTATGATAATGCAAAGCTGACTGATACACCAGCATGGGAACAGTTTAACATTATTTCACACGTCCAGGAAAGATCTCAAGACAGGACAACGAAAGTTTGTGTCAAAGCAGGAAGAAGACTCTAGCACAAAGAAGAGTCAACATTTTTTTATTTACTGAGGGTCCATGATATATTAAGTCCTGTGATACAAGCTTTACACTTACCTTCTTATTCAGTCCTCACTACTATGCCGTTGGCAGGTCATAGCTATTGCCAACCACAGTTTACATAACAGAAAACTTAGGACCTGAGCCATGAAATAAGGGTCCCTCACTCATTGGGAAGGGAATAACAGCTACTTCCCTGTCAAATCCTTTCAAATACATAGCTTGTCCCCCAATTCCACAGCCCTTAGAAAGCAAAGGTGGGCATGGAGGTGCCCAACCAATGCCCATCACAGAAATTCTGCTTTTACAGTACTGCACAGACAAGAAAAGGCTGTCCTCTGTTCTAGTGCCAGGAACTAAGACAAGAAATACCGTGGAGTCTTACTTTTAAGAACACACTAAAAATCACTTACACAAAATCAGATTTGTCTAGCTCCAGTAACAGATGCCGAAAGGCACTGAGCTATTCCGAGGTAATTTCATTAGGATTTGATGACATACTGGTCTTTCTGTGACTGCATTTCCCAGCAATTGCTGAACAGTTCCCAAATTCTGTGTGTATCTCTCTCTGCTTGTCTGGGTGCTGACAGCTGCAGCCCAGTGTGGCCAATAAAAACTCCAGCTCAGACATCAGCTTCCCCAGGGCCTGAGCTCACCTGCTATGCAGAACCACAAGGCCTGTGTCTTTGAGTCAAGTGTGAAATCCTTCCAGCCTCAGGAACAGCAGCACCAGTTCCATCACCCAGGAGCACTCTGGACTTACAGCAAAGGTGTACTCTGCTGGACAGGCCGTAGGGGATGCAGCAGCCACTCTGCACATCTGGAGCCTCCTGCTTCCTATTAATCCCTATCTCTGCAGCTGATCCCAGATCAGAAGAAAGGTTTGGAGGACAAAATAGGCTCTCTTACAATTTGTCAAAAGGGCTGGTGTGGTATTTGGAAATTTTATATAAAAAGATCCTTAAAAGAAAGCTTGGCATAAAATGGACCTTTTCTCACCTGATTTTTAAGGTCAGATCTTTTCAAAGCTGATGATTTATTTGTCCTTTGCTTTCATTTGTCCTTTACATTAACTCACTCTCAAAAGTTTGGGTTCAGTATCTGCTTCTTGCCAAGCCTTGGATGGTAGGACAGGAACCCCAAATGCAGTTGGAACCAGTCCCTTCTCGGGTGGATCTTAGTTTACTGTGAAGCATAAATAAGAGAAAATCCCGATATGATACAGAAATAGTAATAATTGTAATGTGGGATTACACTGAAAAAAGTTGGCCTAAGAAGTGGCACATGTTGCAAGGACCATGAGCTGGGATGAGGGAAGACACGCTACTCCAACTTAAAATGCCCCAACCTTTTCCTCCACCTATCTAAATTTCCATGACATTCAAGACCCAGACCCAGTCCATGAAGTCAAGGTTAATAAATGACTTCTGCCCATATATGCAATGGGTCCCTTGAAAGTGGAGATGCTAAAGTATTACATATATTTTTGTCAAAATAAAGTGTCTCCACCCATAGGACATGAGCACCAACTCATTACCATATTAGGCAACAACAAAAGTACCCTCCTCTAATGATGCCACTTTTGGTCTACCAACTGGAATTTCAGGTCTGTTATATCACTTATACTATTTTCTTACTTAACTTGACTTTCCCTAATACGCACACACATGCAGACACTCACATATGTGCCCACACATACACATAGTCTTGCAGGAATTTTTCCCATCAAATTGGTTTTATGTCAGCAAAACAACTTCATAGATATGCATAGCGAAGTGCTTACAAATGCTGGCTTTAGCTCTGGCAGAACTGCATAAGGCATGGAGTTGCATGTGCTCCTTAACAGGCTTGCGGTGCTGGGCAAAGGGTTCAAGCCCTCTAACTGTTGTCTCCTATTTGAGAGGTGATAATAATTTTTGCTAGCCTCCCAGATTAAATGGTAATGTTCTTAAAGTGCCTGGTCCCATCTCGGTCACACAGTGCACCACCGGGGTGCACTCTCATCATCTCCCCACACAGCCTGAGCAGAGGAGGAACCCGCTCTCTTGCTCCTCTTCCACTCGGACCAGGTTTTCAGTCGCAGCCTTCGCCCACTCTGATGCTCCTGGCCTGCTTGTGACAGGAGAGGAGCAACAGTGACACTTGTGTGCTAAGGAAAGGATGGATAGTTTGCATACAAATAAAATAGACAGTAAGACTCTTCCGGCCATTCAGAAAGTACTGGTGGAGGTCGTCCGGCAGCCAGGGACACAATGTTTCCTAGAGACACAGAAGTGAACAGCAGAGGCATTGGTCTGTGGCGCCAGGGAGAGTGTTCTGTTCTCACCACGCTGTGGTGTGCGCAGGCTAAAGACAGCAGAGAAGCTGAGTGTGGTGGAGGTGAGGAGAGGTCACCAGGTGCCTCTTGGACCAACACATGAAGAAGGAAGAGGAGTCATGGAGGTGGTTAGTCTGGCAAAAAAGAGAAGAGGAGGATGTTCCAGGCAGTGAAAACGGCAGGCAGGAGGCTTAGAGGAGAAGAGAGAATTCGTGGACTAACAGATAAATGGTCCACTGCGCTGGGCTGTTGCAGAGTGGAGTTAAAGAACAGCAGGGTAAAGACAGGGCCAGACTTGGGTGCGGTGACCATCTCAGCCTTCATTCTTGGGCTGTGGACATTTTTTCATCCAGAAAGTTTTACTTTAGGGGACCCCTTTGACTGGAGATTAGATTTGAAAGAGACCAGAAATGAGCCCATGTGTCCTCTTAGGAGACACAACAGTGGCAGTGATAAAGGATGGTGGCAGTTTGGTCCTGGCTAGTGACTTCAGTAGAGAAAAGTGTCTGGATGTGAGAGGTCTTGAAAGACTCACATAAACAGTGAAATATGAAAGGAGAAGGAGGTTCTACCTCAAAAACCCTTTAGAATCTCCAGCTAGCCTCGTTCCTTTGTGCTAAAACTGCTATTTCTTATATTCCAGCACATAAATAAACAAAATGTTCTTTTTCTAACTTTATAACTCATTATGGGTATTGATCATCTTAAACTACTGCAAATTCTGTGGCATTTGGCAGTTTCTGAAAGTTGCCACATAGGTTATCTCCCTATATCCCACGGTCTAGGCCAGTGGTGGTGACCCTATGGCATGCGTGCCACAGTTGGCTGTTTGCTATCACTGAAAGCTCTAAAAGGTTCACCATCACCGGTCTAGGCAGAGTGGCAGCTGGGCTCAGGTGCTCATTGTTAGCCTTTAAAATAGTTGATGCCTGAAGGACACCTGTAGTTATTGATAGTTTGACTATACAACATACTATTTAAGAGCAGGGACTCCAGAAAGAGTACTCCTGGATTCAAATCCTCTTTCTTCTAGCAAGCTGTATGATTACAGGCAAGTTACATAACCTCTCTGTGCTTTAGTAATCTCTCATGAAAAACATGAATACTTAATAAGTGAGATAAAACACACAAGTACTTAGCTTTTTGCCGGACACACAGGATATTTGTTCAATAAATGATAGCTTCCTTACAAATACTGCATTTTAGCAAGTGTTGGGTCACTGAATGAAGGTCAGGAGCTAAGTGCACACTCTGACTGGGGTCCCGGGATCCACACCCTTACGTTCTAGCCCACCCCCATACCTGCTCTTGATGGATAACAGTCCAGGATGGGGAGTATTTGCTACTGTCTTGCTGCACCCCCAGGCTGGCCACCCGGAGTCCTGGGGCTCATGTTCTGGTGACCACTTCCCGCTTGGCATCCCAGGAATGCAAAGTGAGGTCAGAGCTCTGAAGCTCCAGCTTTCTGATGATGCAGGTGTTTCCTGGCACTATGGGGAGGTAAAGTGGTGGAGGATGGGTTGCTTTCTAGATTTCCATTTTTTTTTTCTTTTTTAACAAACTGCTCTGAATTTCTAGCGCTGGCACGATGCCAACTGCCTTTACCTTTATTTAATTACTCCATAGACTTCTGTATGAAAAGCAGGATAATTAGGCCCAAAATATATCACCCAGAGGCTTATTTTAACTACCCAAAATAAAAGCTAGATACCGATTTCAACAAAACTACCAGATTGTTTTCCTTCCAATGATGCCTGGCAAGGGGCAAGTTCTCTGGTTGGCTCTCCCCGTGGGACTGCCATCCCCAGCGTGGGGAGGCAGGAGGAAGGGACTGGCCCTCCGTGGGGTCAGCACAGACAAGCCTGCAAATCCTCACGCTGCTGCATTTGGGTGGGACAATGCTCTCTGGAAGAAACCTCAGGGGACTGGAGAAATACACGTGCTCTAATATTCCTGGTCACATCTTGCCTTATTGCCACTAGCTGTGTGACATCAGGCATGATGCTTGCATTGTCTGATACCTGCTCAGTCTATTCGTCTGAAACAATGGGAGAGAGTGAGCGGTGCATTAGGACTTAAGATGGGATCCTTTGTTATACTTTAACACTTCCAAAGATCACAATCTGCGTCACAAGTATCACATTTTACATTTGATAAAGAAACCATCCCCTAATAAAATGTAGGCTGTCTGAAGTCATCTGTTTTTTCCCATTTCTCTTCTGCTCCCACATCACAGCCTTCTTAAAGGAACTACAAGTGTGTAGAAGAGATATCGGCTATATGAGAGCATTTGGACTGGGCCACAAAACAAAACTCAATGATTTCAGTCATTATACAATATTTACAAGTATCTTGCATACATTACTATTCACCAGTTTTGTACTATGATAGACATCACTAACTGATTCAGCACTTCTTCCCAGTGAGACAAGATGTAGCCTCTAAATTCCTCTCAGTACAGTACTACAGGCAGCCATTACCAATCAACCAGAGTTGGCCTGTGAAGCAATATCTATTTTAGGTTCCCACCTCAGAAGATTGGGAAATAGGGAATGACAATAGGAATTAGCTAAATCAGAACACACAGACACCTGAAAAAGATCACAAAAATGATATTCACTGTACACAAGAAATGAAAGTGGAGAGAAGTTAAAATGCATAAAGTCACAGAGCCAGTTCTCTGCAGAAAGAATGTGGAAACTTTCTCAGTTCCCCGTCTCCAAAACGTTCTTTGTACCAAACCATGCTGCCTTTCACATAATCAAAATCAAGTTCCTTGGTCACTTACGTAGATAAGCAATTATCTGACAGATTGGACTCTGGCAAAGAGGGGAAGAGAGGACATCAGACATGTAAAGGATTTTTGCTTTAGATTTTTGTAAAAATTCCTTTTGCTCCTTTGTCATCATCAACAATTCATTGTTTAGACAGGTGATCTACAGAAAAATATGGAATGGTCATTTCTAACAAATGATAATTATAAGGCACTGAGCATAAGAAGCAATCCGGCCTCACCATATGGTTCCTGTGGTTTTAATAGCTAAAACATTTTACCACAACACCCCTAATTCTACAAATGAGAAAAAAGTCACTATTCAATCCAATATAATGAGGAGTGTTGCAACCAGCCACCCTGCCCCCATCAAGGTCTTACTGGAATTTCTGAAGTACTAGAAATGTCTGGTGTTTGCCATAAATATTGATTATTTAATATTCTCCAGCAATGGAAACCAACCAATAAAAATCACATCTGGAAAATTAAAAGTGACTGGTGGAATGGTTATTTTTCCTTCTTGTCAAATTTCAGTTTTAAATTAAATTGGGGCCTTGGGTGCAAAGACAGGGACCCCTGACCCCTAAGTAATTATTTTCTGACACCATTTTCCTTAATTTGGAGGAGATATCTCCATGCTAGAAATTGCTGAGAAGGCCCATTTCATACAATGAGGCTACCTCTTAAGAAATACCTGGGGCCGGTGAGATGGCTCAGCGGCGTAAGCGCCTGCCTTGCAAGCGCGAGGGCCCGAGTTCGACTCCCGGATCCCACATACGAAAAAGGGGCCGGTGATATCGCTCAGCGGCACGGGTGCCTGTTGGCGCGCGAGGTCCTGAGGTCGACCCCCCGGTACCCACAAAAAAAAAAAAAAACCTGATTTTTTTCCTTCTGTTTGAGGCATGTGCCTGCTCCTAGTGAGGTGCACTCGCTGCATGCCTACAATGCTCCCCACTCAGCACCCTCATTGTTGTAACTACACTAGCAAGTCCAGAATCACTGAGACTAATGGCACAGCTCGCAACTCAGAACATTTGCAAGGCTTTTGGAAACAGCCCAAGGGACCGGGAAAGCCTGAACAGGCAGTTCCTTACATTGTCTCCTGAAATGTGGGTTCCTGACATTGAGAAAATACATTCACTGAAGAGGAAAAACAATCTGAAGAAAGCACGTACAGAAATAGGAAGATATGAAATGACACAGCATTTCCAGGGCATACTTCATTAATTCATTCATAAATTCATTCATCATTCGTTCACTAGTTCTTTCATTTGCTCAACAAATATTTATCGAGTACCCACTCTATGCCAGGCACCATTCTTGGTGTTGAGAATAAAAGAATGAGTGAAACATGGTCCCTTCCCTGAAGGGGTTCAAAGAATGAAGGGGCATAGAGAAAAACAGGAAAGCATCTTATAGTGTGCTAAGCACCATGGGCACAATGGCCTGGCCAAGCACTGAGCTCTGAAAGCAAATAGTATGGCCAAGAAGGGGTAGTAGAGGGTCCCTCCAGCCCCCAAAAGGGCAGGAAATGAAGTCAGACACACAAGAAGCCAGGACCAGGACCAAGATGTGGTGGGTGACTAGAAGTAGCAGGCAGATGAGTGAGAGGGAGGGGTCAAGGGCATCTCTGATTCTTTTTTTTTTTTTTTTTTTAAATGTGGGTACCGGGAGTCGACCTCAGGACCTCATGCTTGCCAGCATGCACTTGTGCCTCTGAGCGATATCACCGGCCCTTTTTTTCCATTATGTGGGTTCTGGGAGTCGAACTCAGGACCTCGTGCTTGCCAGGCAGGCGCTTATGCCGCTGAGCCATCTCACCAGGCCCACATCTCTGATTCTTGCATCAGATCATAAACTGAAATCCTGAATTTAGGGACAGTGTGCAGTGGGCTTCAGGGAGCTGGTCATTGGTTGAGTTTTGAGAAGAGTGAGTTTGAGATACTTGAGGAACATCCCACAAAAGAGGTCTGATTTTGAGGGCACAGATCAAGCCTAACTCTTTTCTGACTCTTTGTGCCCAGCACATAAGGAGTTCTCATAAAACATAGAAAGAATAAATAAAGAATTATGTGTACAAAGGCTTCTCCTGTGTCACACCTACTCTATGAGACAGGTCTACTATTAGCCCATTTTATAGATAGGCATAATCCTTCAAAAGTCTTCTGGCATAAGCAAGGAGCTCTGACATACCCCACTTGAAAAAAGGAAGAGAGACACATGACGTGAAAAGGTGTTCAACATCATTATTCATCAGGGAAATGCAAACTAAAGCTATAATAAGCTAATGGTAGAATTCCTACAGACCCATTAGAATTGTCAGAATCCAAAAACTGCCAATACTAAGTATTGGTGAAGATATGGATAAATAAAACCCACACACCTGCTGGAGGCTAACTTCTTACAGAGGTAAATATACACTTACTATATGCCTCAGCAATTTCATTCCTAGATTTTTAATTAAAAGAAATTAAAATATATTCATATGAAATGTATATGTAAATGTGTATAGCAGCATAAATTATAAGAGCCAAAAATTGAACACAATCCAAAGACCTATCAAGTACTAAATGGATAAACCAAATGTTCATACAGTGTAACATTATTCAACAATAAAAAGGGGTGAAGTACTGATAGATCCAAAATATGGATAAACCTCAAAAATATGCTAAGAAAAGAAGCTAGACACAAAAGACCTCAAATTGGCCAGGCAAGGTGGCACGTGCCTATAATGCCAGCTACTCAAGAGTCTGAGGCAGGAAGTTCACAGCTTTGAGGCCAGCCAGGGCAACTTAGTAAGAGTCTCACTCAAAATAAAATAAAGGGCACTGGGGGTGTGTTTCAGTGGTAGAACACTTGCCTAGCATGCACAAGGCCCTGGGTTCCATCCCCAGCACTGCAAAATCAAAGTAAACCAAAAAAGATCCCAGATCACATGATTTCACTTATGTGAAATTTCCAGAAAAGGCAGATCTGTAGATATGGAAAGTAGATCAGTAGTGGCTTAGGAGTGGAGAAGGGATGGAAAGTGACTGCAAATGAATGTTGGGGGTAGTGTTGGTATTCTAGGTGCACAACTGTATAAATTTATTAAAATTCATCAAAATGAATACTTTCAGTGGTTCAATTTTAAATTACACCTCACTAAAACTCTTAAAAAAAAATAAAAATAAAATACAAAGGCAGAGAGAAGTATGTAGTTAGAGAGGAGGTCCCAGCCAGGGCTGCTTCCTAAGGATGTGCACCCCTGCTGGCCTTGGAGACCAGGTAGGAAGTTAACAGCACAAGAAAGATTCCAGGCAAGAGAGAAGCACAGACTGCATGAAAGTGAGAGAGTGGCCGGACATGCTTGGGCAATGGTCAGACATCCATTATTGACGGGCTGTTTGGACAGAGAACAGTAGATGAAAGACTAAAACAACCAGCTGTGTCCTGACCAGATGCCTGCAGCTGAGAATGGTAAGGCTAATGCATTTATTACTTAATTTGGTAGGCAGTGGGGAGCCACTGAATATTCCAGAGTACAGGAATATCCTGGCGTAGGCTAATGGAACAGCAGTAAGGAACGTGTGTTGGGAGAGCCAGCCACCAGGGCACAGGAACAAATAAAAGGCTCAAAGAACTAGATGGTGAATGAGAGCAAAACTGTGATCACTTGCTTGTGTGGATAATGCAAAGGAACAGAGAGACTTATTGTAGCAGATAGAAAGGAAAATAATAACAGACATCATTTAGCACTTCCTACAATCCAAGGCCTGTTTTAAAGAATTGCTCCTCTAAAGGAAAGACAGAGAGTTAAGAACATGCTGTATACAGAATGAGTCAAATGGATAGATGATCATCTTTAGGTTTGCTCCAAAGAAAAAGAATAAAGATTAGAGAGGTCGTAAAATGCTTATCTAAGGTGTGTTACAGGAGCCATGGATAAGGAAGCTTGTAACTGAATAAGTAATGGTGAAACTTGCGTGGCGGAAGGACAGTAAGTGAGACAAACAACCAAGACCGGTTTATAGGGCCCTCTGGCCCAGGAAAGCAGGAATGCCTGGTACGGCTGCTGCTCTCCATGGGTGTCACTGCTTCTTTCTTTTTATAGTTTTACAGTGCTTGGGATTGAACCCAGGGCCTCATGCATACCAGGCAAGCTCCCTACCACTGAGCCACACTCCCGGCCCAACCCAGATTCTTTAAATGTAGAGTAGACGGAACAGAATTGGGTAAAGGAAGACTGTTATGTTTGGGCTGCTTCTAGGGATCAAATACTGTCCCAGTCACTATTAGAACAATTCTTATCCTTTAAGTTCTATATCCATGTGCAGGATGGTAGCATGCTGTCATTCAACGTCCCCAAACCTGGATCTCACCATATCAGTGTAATGCAGAGATGCCAGTCTATTTTCTGAAAGCTGGATCTAGTTATCTGGGATCATATACTGTTTGTCAACATTTTTAAATTAGGTGCCAATACTTAAATGTCAAGAAATCTCCTATAAAGTATGGAAGTTTTCAGCTTCTCTTAAAAAAATTAGTATTGTCAACTATATGGCCCAATCCTACACAGTGTCAGTCAATCAGAGCTGAGCAGCCCTGGTCCTCCTAAAACACTAGGAGGTATACTTCATCTATTTGTTCATTTGTTCATTCCTTTATTCCGTAAGTATTTATCATGCACCTACTATATGACAGGCACTTTTGTAGATATGGAGAAACAGCAATAAGCAAAACAGATGAAAACACTTGCTTTCCCAGAGCTTCTATTCTCACAAGGAAAGCTAGAGAATAAAGTGATCTGTAATTTAGGTAATAAACACTAAGAAAAAGAAAGTAAGCCATAGAGATTGGAAGAGGGTAAACAGGTGCCAGACATTGTAGACATGGAGTCAGAGCAGGAAAGATTCTCTGATCAGGTGATACTGGAGCAAAATCTGATTAAAATGAGAAAAACATCCCCAGATACCAAGGGAACAGTGAGTAGAACCACATATTATGTGTGGGAGAAAGTAAACACATGAGCAAGGGGGAGGGGCACCCCAGGCCTAGCAATGGCTTGGATTTTTCTGAGTAGGATGTGAATCTACTGGCAGGTTTGTGCAGAGAAACAAAGGGGTTGGACATACACATTTATGCTGGGGACTGGCCCCTGTAAGCATCCAATGTTTGATCCTTGTTTTAAAGCAAGAGGGACAGAGGATAAAAGGTTAGTGATAGGTTTTGTATCTGGGGAGTGAAAATAATCATACTATAGGGCAGAATCTCTTGATCTTTAGCATTTAATGTTTTTATACAAGAATAACCCCAAAGTTAACATTGACCTTGAATTAAATGGTATCTGTGGGTGAGTTAATACACAATGAAATTACTTAGAAAATAAGGCCCACAGAATCCGAGACTGGGTACCATTTGACCCTATGTCAGAAGGAAGCGTTCCTGGTAGAAGATTCCACCTTGCTCACTTACAAAAAGCTCCTCTCACTTCTCTCTTTACCAGTGATATGCCACCCCTTCTGCTATACTCAACCTCTTAGACAAGTCCTAAGTATTTTACTTTTGCACCTTGAGTTAATTCTCATGTTCTCCCAGTGTAGACAGGAACAACCTGATCTTTGTTATCCAAACCAAAGCAGTGATTGGCATTGGTACTCAGTGTGATCTGGTCTTCCAGAAAATCCATTCTCAGACCCTGAAGCATTTGAAACATTCGGCAGGAGGAAAGGATCTACTCACAATCAGAACATGATCCCGGCCCATCGTGATGACTGTTCGGTTCACTGTGCGAAGCAGCTGGACCATGATCTCCTGAATGTGGTGGTAGGTGAAGGCCTGTAACATAGGCAGAGACATCTGTGTGACAACCAGGACATTACGCTAGCGCAGCTTTCTAAAGACACATGTGTGGTCATAAATGTTGATCACCACCGCTACTGCTACCACCGACAACGTCAATGCCATTATCATCATCATCATCACTGTCATGTTCTAGTTCTAGCCACCCATCACTTTGTACTGTGTTCCAGAAATTCCATAATCACCTTCAGTATAAATTAGTGTTGAGGATTTGAAAACAGGAACTTCGGATTTAGAATACTAGCTCTGGCAAAAATTAGTTATACTACACTGGCTAAGTTATATAACTTCTCTAGACCCATGTTTCTTCATCTAACAGAATCTCGCTTGAAATAAGGATGGAGTTTAAAGCAGGGAATTTGTTTTACAGGCAACAGAAAAGCTGAAGCCTCAACAGCAAGAAGGCATTATCATCCCTAGGCTGGACGGAATAACATAAGAGGCAGCATCCTTCAATCCCAGGGATTGGGGTGATGCGATGGAAGCTGACCATTGTGGGTATTTAGATAGCAGAAGCAGCATTGTCCACAGTGGGGTGAAAATCCATTTGTAACATGTGTAGTATGCTTCCCACTTTAAGTACAGGTCCCTACATCTTCTACAGGCCTTGCTGATGTTTTCTGAACTTTTGCTGTGGGCAAGCTAGGTTTTCAGGTACATTTGTTTATATACTCAGATCGTGTTACAATATAGCCTTCAGGCAAGTTTCACCCATGCCTCCCTGTGAATGCAGATAGGACCAAGTAGAAAGGCCTGAGATCTTAGATTCAGAGTTCTGGGTCTGAATTTCCATGTAATGCTTGTCAGCTGGGCAACTTCACTTAGCACTGAAACTTTCTAAGCCTTGACTTGCTCATTCACAAACTGTGGGAGGTCCTCTCAAGTTTGATGTGAGCCTCAAAGTGACATGTGCAATTCTGGAAGAAACACACATGCATGATTCCCCTGTGGAAGATTCTGTAGGTCAAAACTAGAGCCTGGGCATAGGCAATTTCTGGATTTTAGGTGCATCCTTTGCATGACTGAGAACCATGACACAATCTAATGTGAAGACCTGGAGATGGAGGCTCAGGCTTGGGAAGGGCTCTGTTTCTCCAAGTCCTAAGGGAGCCTGCTGTAAAGAAGGTGCTAAATAAATGGTGGCTGAAAAGCTGAATGAACATGCGCACTCATTCCTAAGTACATGAGGAATCTTTGCTGCATTGCTGCATTCAACTCAACTGCAGTTTTGTCTCTCAATGGACCCTATGAGAGGAAATGGATCCATAGTTTGAGAAGGGCAAGGAAAAGAAAGATGTACTTATTAAAAATGTCCTCACTTCCTAACATGCTCTCAATGACTATTGGTGTCCAGAAATAAATCACCCTGAGCTTGCTTTTCCTTCTGCCTCAAACTCATTTCTTTGGCACTTTGACTAATCCCCTTTCTCTAGCCTTGTGCAGCGACCAGCAGAACCTCAAGCTTCTGTTGAAGCACATATTTTACGGAAAGGAGTTCTCACACTCCATCACGTCCTGGCTTTCTTTGGACTTGAGCTCCTGATTCTGAGGCCCAGAGGTAGGAAGGGTTGCATATCCCTGTACTTCTTGGTTAAAGGCAAACCTTTCTCCTTTCTCCTCTATTTCTTCAAGATTTTATCCTGACTTTTAAAATCTCCTATTTCTTAAATCATGAAAATATGCTATCTACAGATATAACAGCAATAGTAAACATTTTCAGGTGCAGTACTTCCTAAAGGTCTGGCATCCTGCTAAGCACTTGACTAGTTCTCACATCAACATAAACAATATTATGCTCCCCATATCAGATGAGGAAACCAAAGCCCAGAGAAGTTAAGTAACTTGACCAGGGTCACCCAGCTAGAAAGTCAGGGAAAAAGAATTCAAATTCGGCAATCAGGCTCCAGACTCTGTTCCTTTCCAAAACTCACCCACAGAGATGGGAACATGATCATAGATCTCTGGCTGCTACTTTGGGGTTTGTTAGTCTCCTTCCATTTGTCAAGATGAGTAGGCTTTGTCTTCAATTGGACCAACTTATAACTCCTTCAGTGACTTCTGATTTCTTTCCTTCTTTTTTAGAAAGTCTTTTGTTTCTATTTGTTCATTATCTACTATCTTTTCTGTATTCCTTTGTAATTTCATCAGATTTATATAATAGTTTCCATTTGATTCAATTTTGTTCTACTATGATATCTTTTCCTTTACCAAAAGAGATATTAAAGCCCCCCTTTCCCCTTTTTTTCTTTTTTTTGGTACCAGGAATCAAACTGAGGACCTTATGCTTGCCAGGCGGGTGCTGTGCTACTGAGCTATATCCCCGCCACCCCCTTTCCTCTTAACCTTCTGCCTCTCGCTTCTTTTAAACAGCCATTTCTTCTTAGTCCAAAGAGCAGCAATTAGACTGCTCTGGAAGTTTGGTATTTAAAAGTGAGAAACTGTCAAATTCAATTCACTTCACTCTGAAGGCTCCCAGTGTAGGCGGGTATCTAGCAGAATGTTTTGAGATCAGACAGACTTGAGTCTGAATCTCCACTCTCCTAACTTGAGCTGGGTGACCTTGGGCAAATTACTTTTCCTCTCTGACTTTCAAATCCTGCATTCATAAAATGTGGCAAACACTAGAAACCTTGAGGTTACTAGTTTGAGGAATAAATTAGATAAAGCAGGTAAGAGCCCTTAGAACCAGGAATTGGCACATAGAAAACCCTGTGTAAGTGGTGGCTGCAATTCATGTTTCCCTTGGTCTGCATCAGCATTCAGGCTGGGCTTGCTGATTCACAGCACGTAGAAGGAAGTGCAGTACAGGGCAATGCATAATATAAACTCTGGGTGATATGGAAATGTCACCCAAAGAATGTATAGCATAAATGCAAATGGAAAACTTTCAAGATGATAAACCTGTGCTAAGCAGTAAAAGTGCAGCCACAAATCACCAACTGTTAATTGCTCCAGTGCCAGGCAAGTGGAGGGAAATTCTAAGAAAGTGTCTTCGGGACCTGAACTAAATGGTGGCTTGTAATTGAAATGACAAAATCAGTCTTCCCATTATGGCTGTGGTTAAGACATTAATCCATCCAACCTAAACACACTGCAAATTGTAGTGATTTTTTTCTTTTAATAATTATAGGCTATGATATCTGGAAGAGACTTTAAATGAAGTTGCATGCATAAGCCCACCGCATAACATGGTAGAAGGAGAACTCAGGTGGACAAGGGGAGGGTAGGGGCTAGGGGTGGGGTGGAGCCAACTCCTTTCTTCTTGGTTCATCCAAAGCCTTAGGTTTTTGTAGAATACAGTGTTGTTGTTGTTTTTGTTTTTTGTGGGTACTGGGGGTCGACCTCAGGACCTTGTGCGCCAGCAGGCGCCCATGCCGCTGAGCAATACCACCGGCCCTTTTTTTGTATGTGGGTACCGGGAGTCGAACTCAGGACCTCACGCTTGCCAGGCAGGTGCTTATGCCGCTGAGCTATCTCACTGGCCCTAGAATACAGTTTAATACCACTGATTTCCTGCAGTATTTCCAGAACAATAAGAGGTCATACCACCTATGAAATGATTTTAAGTAAAAATACAGGGACACTATATTTCATAACACTGAAAGGAATCCTGTCTTCTTTGTTCTTTTTCTTTCAGCCATTCTGATGATACTGAAAAGAAAAATGTCTCTCTTGTGCAAATATGTCCTTAATACCTCCCTCCTTTGGAAAAACCCTTTGTTTTTGTTTTTTTTAATTAACAAAGAGGGAAGGCCTCAGGTCACAATAGGCAGTAGACAAACAGCATCTCCTTAGAATTTAAAACTGATTGGTTTTCACTGTGTTTTTAAAATTATAATTATGGCAAACGTACAGGAAAAAAGATCTAAAACTTGGAAATAAAACAAAATGAAGATCGTGTGACATATTTATTAATGGAACATTTCTGATGAACCCAGCTGAGGGTCCTTTCTCAGAAAATGTAGCTTCATTTGACTAACCATCCACAACTGATTAGGAACCAGAAATGTTATAGTCCTGGAGAATGAGAGGACTCTACAAGAGTATAAAAGGCTAACTTGCAAAAAAAAAAAAAAAAAGTTTGATATTTGTTTGTTGGTTTGCAAAGACTGTATTTCTACTACTCTGTATTATTTACTTTACATCTATTGACATTTTTACATAAGTATCTCCCATCCCACAAGAAATCAAGAATTTTAAATACCTTTAACCAGCTTATTTGTTGTTCAGTTTATTCTTTAGTTTATAAGTTAACTAAAACTTTGACACATCAGTATTTAGTTGTAGAGGATAGTTTTAGCAATTTGGGAATTCTACTTTTATACAAGTGATGCTGAGTATTTACACCAATTATAAAAAATTTTATTTATTTTTATGAAACTAATAAATGTATATCTTTTTAAAAAACATTCTCCAGGGTTCATTCAAAACCAACCAGGGGCTGGTGAGATGGTTCAGCGGCATAAGCGCCTGCCTGGCAAGCGCGAAGTCCTGAGTTTGACTCCCGGAACCCACATACAAAAAAAGGGCCGGTGATATTGCTCAGCGGCATGGGCGCCTGCTGGAGCGCAAGGTCCTGAGGTCGACCCCCGGTACCCACAAAAAAAATAAATAAATAAAACCAACAAAAAATAAAAATAAAAATAACCAGCAGTCCCAGATATTGCTGTCACCAGAGGAACTTTTTTACTTATTTTCATTATCACAGTAGTTACTTTGTATTTATGACTACATTTCCTATAATATGCTTGCATGACTCCATTTTAAAATACTCTTTTTACTTAGTGACATTTTCTATTAACTGTCCTCCATAAAAGACAGCATTTCACTCTTTTCTCCCGGGGCCCTCATCAGGCACCTGCATCCCTTCCATTTCTCCTTCCGCCCGTACAACTATGGAATAATTTTTGTTGTATAAATAATTACTATTTAAAATATTTTGACTTTTTGTAAATCCCATTCTCATCCAAGTTGTAAAATATGACACATTCCCATCATTCCCCAATTCGAAAATCTCTGAGATTCCTTTTAGTTTTCTGAATATTTTTAATACTATCTTATCATGATGAGTAACTGCCTCTTCTCTTATTTTTCAAGGTCCTTTCTGCCTGATTTTGAAAATTTGCCTGTTTCCTCCTAGTCACTGGTCTTCTGTTGCTATTTTGCACCTCTCTCTTGGGTCAAAGTTCTTCCTTAGGTTTTTCACCCATGAATGTCAGTTCTCATTTCAGTGTGGCCGATGCTGATGCTCACCCTGAGCACGTGAGTAGACGCTTTGATTGTCTGTGAGCTTCACTATAGGATGATCTGGTTGGGACATTTACCTGGAAAGATTCAAATATCAGCGTACTGCAAGTCTTTCCTCCTGGGCTGTTTGGAGTCCACAGATAAGAACGCTCTGATCCCCTCCCTGTAGAGTGAAGTCCCGGCTGTCAGCGCTGTAGATGCTGAGTGAGGAAAGTGCTGGAGGTTTCAGCCTCCATGGTGCAGATCAGAATTGGAACCTGGTTCTGAGTTGTGGTCTCTTTGCCTTCAATGCTATCTACTGTCCCTGAGGACAGACACCTTCTGTTTTATATTCTCCACAAAAGAAACCTCCCACGGCTCAGCTGCATGCAGTTAGACTGCTTCTTCAACGACTTTCAAGTGAACCTCCCCACCTGAAATCCCCACAGGCACCAGATCCTGCCATTTACTAAAACTTGTGGAAAATCTTACTTTAGATTGAATGCGTTCTCAGCTGTCTCCACTCCTGGCTTATGCATCACTTTTCTCAGTTCTGCTAAGTCATTTATTAATTTTCTATGTGGTTCCTACCTCTCTCTCTCTTTTTTTTTTTTTAAATCCCTTTGTATTTTTTCCCCAGTAGGTTTTCAAGAGGAAGCAAACATGTGCCTCTGTATACCATCTTTACAGGTAATTCTACCCTAAATTTTCATCTTTAAATATTTATGAATTGATTCAATTAAAATATTAAAAGCACACGAAAATAATAAATAAAAGAAGTGATTGTGTTATGCAAGCATCTAAGGTTTTGAAAAGAATACTGGTGCAACCCCAAATTTTACAAAAAGAAAAGGTAGTTTGAGGAAAAGATTTGCATAAGGTCAAGTGATCAGTGACATGCCGCAGGTAATGGTACCAAAGCCAGGGTAAAAACCCAGTTCTGGGAGTGGGGGTATAGCTCAGCTGTCTAGTGCTTGCTTAGCATATGTGAGACCCTGGGTTCAGTCCCCAGCACTGCAAAGAAGAAAAGGGAAGGAAAGAAAGGAACTGCCCATTCTGCTGAATAATGTGGGAAGAACCGCGCTCTCTGCTTCAGAACACAGGCCACCTTGACCTAGGGTTCATGCCATGGATGATCTCATCTCATCTGCCTGCTTTGTCATTAGGCCTTTTTAGCACTAGGATAAAGGCCACAAAGTCACAGGCACAGCATTAAATCTAAAAGCCTGTTTTTTTTTTAAACAAAAGAGAAATAATTCATTTTCTGACCATGGACCTAGCTGCAATCTATGGCCACTACTGTTTTTATCTGCTTCATATTCCTATATAAGAGGTATTTTCAATTTCTGTCTTATCTTGAAGGCACCAGAAACATTCATCTGGAAAGAAAATATCTAAGGAGATGGTAACAGTTATCATCTAAAGCAGAGTCACACTCTCTCTTCCTTTGGCCCCTAAAGATAATGTGGGTTTTGTGACTGTTCTTTCCCACTGTTTGAACTACTTTCTGTCATGAAACACTTTACTGGATGTTATAGTTTTGACCTATTATGTCCCCCATTGCTAGGTGTGGTGGCACCTCTTTGTAATCCCAGCATTTGGGACACTAAGGTAGGAGGATTGCCATAAGTTTCAGGCCAGCCTGAACTATATTGTGAAGCTGTTTAAAAAAAAAAAATAACATAATATAAAATAAAATGTCCCCCAAAGGCCAGGTGCCGGGGCCTTGGTTGCCAGATGATGGACCTTGGGAAGGTGACTGCATCATGAGGGCTCTCATTTCATCAATAATTAATGAGCTGATGGAGTCATAATTTGATGGCATTATTGGGAGGTGATGGAATCTTGGGAGGTAGGGGCTACTTGAAGGGAATGAGTCATAGGGAAACCTTGGGAACTATATTTTTGTCTCTGGCTTCTTCCTCTTTGGCTCTTTTTCCCTCCCACCTGCCCTGCTTCTTGGCCACCATGAAATAAGCAGCTTTCCTCCAGCACACGCTTCCACCATGATACTTTTGCCTCACCACAGGCCTAAAAGTAATGGAGCCAGGCAACCATGGACTTAAACCTCTGAAACTTAAAGCCCTCCTTTAATTTATAATTCTCAAGTATTTTTTCACAGCAATAGAAAGCTGAGTAATACATGGGGCAACACCTGATTGTGCCAGGCAAGTCACACAGGCAGCTGGGGACAGAGGTGTCAGTGCAGCAGGAATCAGGGGTCAGTGAAGTCCAGGGTAGGGGGTTGCAGTATCACATTAGCTCTGCCTTTCCTACCCCTTGGGTAAAAGCCTTTTTCAAAGGTAGGACTCCTCATGGCCCTGAGCATCCTAACTTTGTATTAGCCTTTTCTAGAAGGGGAGAGTTGGAGTTGGTGGCAAAGGACATGGTATGAAGGAAAAGAAGATGTGAGTTCTAATTCTGACACTGTTGGAACCTCACAAGTTTTGAAGCCTTATTATTTGCCAAGAACTATGGGTATAGATTTGACATCTTGTAATCTCATTTAACTGTTGATAAACCACCACTGAAGTCCCAAGTGTATGAAATGCGAGGATTAGAATGGTCTGGTAATGTGCCCAGGAATGATCCATTCATAGGTGGCCAGGCCTAAGCCAAAGCTCAATTCTGCCTTTTTCTGGGCTCTTCCCATACTATGAAGCATGGTGCTGCTGGAAGGATTGTGGTGGTACTTTTAGCTCTCCACAGCCTCCCTGGCAAAATGTGCTCTGAAAAAATAGTCTCCTCTTACACAGAGACTATTGAGGTGCCTTCAATTACACTCTTTCCTTGTCATTGACTGAGACTAATATTGGCTCCCTGCACCTCAGTTTTCTCATCTGAATATTGGACATGTTACCCATAATATCAGAACTGTTTTGAAAACTATGGCTAGTTCCAACATGGATAACTAATATATTTTGAGCTTTTACTCTGTTGCATACTCTTCTAAATATTCCATATACATTACTTAAGCAGTCCACCACCCTCAGTGGTGCAATTCTTTCTGTTTATTTAATAAGTAGGATGTAGGAATCCTGTAGGCACCTATGAAATGAGAGAAATATTTCCATTACTCCTGATTTATAGATGAGGTAACTGAGGCTCTGGCTATGGTTACATGTCATAAAAATGCTAATCCAAGTTCAAGTCCAGGCCTGCCTGATCCAGTCCAAGTTTGTAACTGCCATTGCTTCCACCTCATAGGATCACATAAATAATGTGAAAATTCTTTGTACATGGTAAACATTCTACAGATCCGTCCAAAGAACATGATAACGCAAATTTGTGTGCATAGCTGTTTATAGCAATATTATATGATTTATAATGTCCAGATATAGCAAGCAAGATGAATGTCCCCAAATCAGGAATCCTGTTATATATACACATTAATATAAGTTAATACATGTTAATTCACACAATGAATAGAAGAGATAAGTAGGTCTTGGGTTGGAAAGAGATCCTCAGTGTATTCAGTAAGATACTATAGAGCACTGTTTATAATATAATACCATTTTTTTTTTTTTTTTTTTTTGTGGGTACCGGGGGGACGACCTCAGGACCTCGCGCGCCAACAGGCACCCGTGCCGCTGAGCGATATCACCGGCCCCTTTTTCGTATGTGGGATCCGGGAGTCGAACTCGGGCCTTTGCGCTTGCAAGGCAGGCGCTTAAGCCGCTGAGCCGTCTCACCGGCCCTATAATACCATTTTTGAGAAATATTTTTTATATCAAAAATGTCTGGGAAAGTATATGACAAACTATTCACAATGGTATCATGAGTATAGGAAAGAGGGGGAAGTGTGATGTTAATGTGGTAGTTTTACTTGCTATGGTTTGTTGGAAATTTTCACAATAATTGCACATGCCAATAAAGAAAATAGAACTATTTTCCAATGGGAAAGCAATAAAAGTCAGTCTGCAATGCTAAGGAATCATGTTCACAGGAGACTGACTGTGTCACTGCAGGGATTGTGGGCTCCTGCGGTAGCCCTGTGTGGAGGGGTGGTACACTGCTGAGCACATGGCACTCCACCTACCCACTGCCCTGAGACCCCCTACCCTGGCCATGCTGGAGCTATAGATGCTCATAAGCAAGATAGATGGTCATTGTCCATGTCACAGAACTGATAGAAAAGAACAACAAAGTAACATGAGTTCCTACTTGTTTAAAGAACAACTATGCAATCTTTCATTCCATTTACCAAATGCTTTTAACTTTCATTTCCAGACAGATGAAAAAAAGTACTTTAATCAACCAAGGGGGGTGGGAGTCATCACCTCCAACCACAACAACACACATCTCATTGTCCTTATAGCAAAACATTTTTGCTTTTACGCAGATCTGTACATTGTTTTGTGAGGGCTTTTATTAAAATACACTGCAACCTCCAACCTGTAGCCTAGAGCAGAAAAAAATTAAACCTCCCAAAGTCTGTAAGTCTAATATTTTAATACTGATGAATGAAGACTGGTTGGAACCAATTCTGGTCTAATGATGTACCTGAGAAAGGCTGTACTTTTGGCTATGTTCTTCAAAATAGGAGGCATTTATGGGGATCACATAAACAGATATGGGTAAAGAACAATACTAACATTTGTTAAATTCTTACTATCTTATAAATCTTGAAACTTATTCATGTCTTGGATGGCTTTCATGCCCTCCATGCTTTTACTTCCCAACAAGCCTCCTCCCTCCCTCCAGAACTATCCTCCCTGCTTTCCTCCTCCTCCACTGGCAATCTTAGAGTTTCCTCTGTTTCCTTTATTTCCTTTCGCTTTATGTCTCTGCTTTATTATCAGTTTTCATCTCCAATCCCAGGATGGTTTCAGTCATAAGCAGAGTAAGGACCTATGGGGACCAGCATGATTCTCCCTCACCCAAATATAACCTTAGCTCTTTACTAATAAATACTTGAGATTCCATACATAGGATTTCATTCTCTGATTTAAGGCAGTCCTGAATGAGAGCACTAAAATATCACACTGTAAGCTCCTCTGAGGTAGGAGGTTATAATATATCCACTCCTACCTGCTCCCTCATACTGCTAAACAATTAGATTGTGAATAATTGGTGAGTTTCTTGAACCAGGGATTCTGTATTTTAGGTTCAGCACTATTATGAAAAGCTAATACAGACTAAGCAGTCACTATGGTTTTATCAAATGGATATATATCTTAATTAATTAATTGATTAGAAAAGCTAAACCTAATAGGAGGTGAATGATAACTGTTTTGGAGAATAAGGAGGCATTCTTAGGTGAGAGAATGGAACCAGAATGGAAAATCTGAGAGTTTCAGGGCATGGACTTCCTCATTTGTACTGGGAACACAGCTTGGTCCTGCATGAAAGACTAAGGCACGCTTAGAAAGGGAAAGAGAGAAACCAAAACATATGCAATCTTCTCCCCTGCTTCCTACAGTGAAAATACGACTAGTCTCCCCACCATCCTCCAGAGAGAGCACACAGACCACATTAGACAACTCATTCAGTGATGACAAATGTAGTTCCCTCGGCAGGATCTCCTCAACTCAGAACTCTACTGTCCTCATGTGTTTTTTTTTTTTTTTTTTTTTGTGGGTACCAGGAGTCGATCTCAGGACCTCGCTTGCCAGCAGGCGCCCGTGCCACTGAGTGATATCACTGGACCCTTTTGCGTATTTGGGTTCCGGGAGTTGAACTCGGGCCCTCGCGCTTGCCAGGCAGGCACATACGCTGCTGAGCCATCTTACAGGCCCCTGTCCTCATGTTTTAAAATGGACTCTTCCTACAAATCTCTTCCAAGTCAGGCAGACATAAAACCAAGCCTGGAGACATCAAACATCCCAGTGTCCTGTGCCTCAGCCAAAATTCAGCTGCTCTCGCTAACTAGTCCACTTAGAGATTGATTACACCAGAAACTTGAGAAAAATTACCAGCAATGAGAGACTTTAAAATCCTACCCTTGAACTTCTTTTCCTTTGCCAGGAAAGGATGGAATTATGTCAATCCCAAGTGCAAGAGAATTGGCCAGGAAAGGACAATAAACCAGAGGAATAAATGTGTATCCTCTGATCCACATGTGCAGTTAAAACATCAAGGTTGTTTCTTCAGTTCAGATTGGATATAATTACAGCCCTCCCCAGAAAGCCCTCTCTATAAAGAACAAGCAAGAGATAATGCGTGCCCTTCTCCATGGTGATGAAAAATGGCCGTTTCCTAGCACAAGGGCATTTCTCATTATGAGAATTTCTCAACACCCCTGTCTCTCAATCTCTCTCTCTCTCTCCACATTCACTCTCAATCTCTCTCTCTCTCTCTCCACATTCACTCTCTCTCTTTTCTTCTTCCTCCCTCTTTCTTTCCTGATGCCATAGAGAGTTTCCATTTTAATGTCAAAATAACACATATGACCTTTTCACTGTTTCCTAATTGTAACCAACAATTTCTACATATCTTCAAAGTTCTGTCACATTTCTAATGTTATCAGCATCTCCTTTCAATCCATTCTGGCAAGTTTAAACTGCGTAGTCCCACTTCTCTCTCTCTCCCTCTGACCAACCTATACATCTACAGTAAATTTGGAAGAGGTAGAAGTAGTTTACTTTTCCTGATTTATTTCAAAATTTCCAATTTGATCTATGGTTTCTAGAGATTTTCCGGATATAAGGAAGATGGCTTCATTTCCCAGTCACTATAATATATTCACTCTCTCTTTTTAGTCCATGGCCCTGATCCCTCCCTGACCAGCTGGTGAGTGGGAAAGCCTTTCCTCTGAGTGTTCAGCCACTTTATATTTCCCAACAGTGACTGTCCCGCTGAGTTGGTCAGCCTAATCAATTCATCTTGTACCAAACTTGTATGCATTCCTGGAAGTACATTAAGGGTTTCTTTCAGATAAGTGCTCACATCTGGAAGCAGCCACCTCCTCCCAGGGTTCTGAGGTCTGGGGCGAATTTGACCCTTGGGAGCTGCCTTAACATCAAGCTACTGATCCTCCCAAACCCCTTCTCTACCAAAAGTTAGATATCCAGGATAGTCTTTGTTTGGTATCTCAAAAACATTCTACCTCAGCCATCTACATGGCTGCAATTTTAGAATTAGCTGGGGATTTTCTAAATCTAATATATTCACATGCACGGCCTGTCCCAGACTAAGTCTAAATCTCTTGGGAGGAAGGGGAGCAGGAGTTGAGGGTTAAGCATTATTATCTTTTGAAAGCACTCCACATACATTCTGATATTCAACCAGGGTTGGCTTATTCCATTCCATGCTCTACCCTGCATTCTGTGGATTCAGAGACAGAGAAAATCTAGTGCGTAGGCCACAATGTGCAGACATGTATGACTATGGAAGAACACGCCTTGAGGAAAGGGCCATGGCCATGGTATCACAGGGTGCTGAGGAAACATGAGAATGAGATTAAGAATTCATTGTAGGGGAAACTGGTAAGATGCCCTGAGGGAGGTGTTATCAGAACAAGCTGGGAAAAATATGCATCGGATGAACTCTCTGCAAAAGTAAGTAAGGCCTTATAATGGGAGTGTTTTTCTACTTGAAGGGCACAGCCTAAGAGAAGATTAACCTTTACATGTTCTTCCTACCCCTTTCCCTCGATCAGGTCTTGCAGTGGGTCAGACCAACCATTTTTGGCTTTGAATCTGTTCCCTAAAACTCTGATTGCAATCTTCCCATGATGCTGATGTCTTCATGAAGTAGAACTCACTATTCCTTCACTTCACACTGCAGGCAGCTCCTTGAAGGAGCCCAGTCCTTTGGACCTGGTGAGCTTTTATATTTCCCTGACTTTGCTCCAACCCATCATGGTCAGCTCATCCTCCCCACAGTGAAGAGAGAGACATGAGATGATAAAAGCATGCTTTCCATGTCTGAGATGTCCCTCCTTTCCTAATCACCTGCCATTTTCCTGCTCACCAGTCGAAAACTCAATTCAATCATTAACTTTTGGAAGCCTCACCTGACTCAACCATGCCAATCCCCACCCAACCTCAGGCAGAGCTGTTCTTCTCTTTGATTACCTAAAATCCTCATTCATATCTCTTGTAAATAGGGGACCACATCTTTCCATTTTCAGTCTCCAAAGTACAGTATCATCCTTGACACCAAGCACCCAGTACATATATAAATATGTGAAATGCATGTGTCAATGGATGGATGGAAAGTTGGACAGACAGAAGGATGAAGGATAAGTGAATAATATTGTCTAAATTTATTTTACATCTTCACAATTCAAGTTTTGATACAAAATAATAGATGTACTAGATCATTTATTCTCAAAAATCAAAGAAACTAGGAACTTCAATCCTTTTTTCTTACTCTCACCACCTTTTTTGCCTTTTGCCAAATAACCATGAGGATATGACATTGTGACTTGTTTTCCAGGATAGATTTCAAACAGATAAATAATTAGTCTTTGGGGAGTATTCTTGGAAGATTAAAACTACTCCAGCCTTTACTAAATCATACAATTCCTTGCCCCTAGATATGAAAGTATTTACTTCTATTCCCAAAAGACAGGCTCTATTCATAGGAAAAAAATAGTCCACTTTCAGAGGCTGATTTTCAGCCTCTGCTCCTTGGGCTTCCAGTGACTCCTCATGATTTCCTTTGAGGAATATTTCCCCATTATTACCTACTCACCGTGACACTTGCCAAGCCAGAGGCAGACATAAAATGATACCTCCCTTGCCCACATTTTAAATTTCTGATCTCTCACAAAAATGTGTAGAATGAATTATAACATCAAACAAAATCAACTATCTCTTTATTCAAATTACACCTCTAAAGTATTCAGAGTCTTCTGATGCTATAAAAGCATCCATTATTTATTGTACAAGCATTACCAGAAACAAAAATGAAATAATATATCCGTAATCCCAGCATTTACAGCATATCTAACTTCCCATTCTTCTATGATGTGTTCATGTCCTTATGAATACAGAATCTCTATGCAGCAGCCAGACACCTGTGTTCTGCTTTTTTCCAGTTAACATGCCAGAAGTATTTTTATCAACATATTTGATGGTGGCCAAGGGATGTCTCTGTTTTTACTAACCCTTTGATAAAGTGTAGGAGAAAGGTTTAGACTTACACAGACTAAATTCTTGCCACTCACTTGCTCTCAGACCCAAAAACGTTTAACTGCTATAGGGCTCAGTTTTCTCCTCAGTAACAAGGAGAAGCTAACACATTGCTCACAGGATTGCAGTAAAAACTCATCAGCCTCTGTACGTGAAGTACTTGGCACAGTGTCTGGCTTATAGCAGGCATTTATTGACGAGTGACTCATGAGTAACATTATATTAGTGTTTTTAAAACACGGATCTATCACAAATTAGAATATAAAGCACACATGAATAATTAAGATAAAACAGAAAATTGAATTCAAATAAACTCTGCCTTTAGGGTCCACCCCAGAACATTGGGTATTTATAGTCTTTTGCCTGAAGTCAGCAATATATACATGAAAAGGATTGGAAAAAACTGAAATCCCTCCTCATTCTTTGGCAGATATACTGGAGTGGCCTGCCTCAGACTACAGAAACTGTTAGAACTAGACCCAGAAATACAATCAACGTGTTCCCAAAAGCTGCTATAAGACTCTGACACCAAATGTCATCATCCAGGTCACCACAACACAACACCTCAACCGAAACAGCACAAACATCATCATTTAACTAAGCCAAATATGTTTTTGAGAGGGTACATTGGGGCAAGAGGGAAGCAAAGAAGAAACATCTGAAGAATCACCTTCAGTAATTTCATGGTTATGATTAATAAAATAGTATGGAGGGGTAAGCTGAGACTTAGAGAGAGGTCATGCAATTTCCCCAAGAAGATTTAAGATCACGTCTACATGTCCCCAGAGTCCATAATCATTCAACTAGAATTGAACTCAGTGCAAACTAACACATATTTACTGACTGCTTAATCTATGCCAGGCACTATGTTAGGACATGGCAGTCAACAAGACAGATGCTATCTTTGTGCTCCTGAGACTTACTGTCTAATGAGAAAAGATATATTGTAAAGGTGAGCCAGGCATGATAAGCGTCACATACAGTGGAGTACCTACGGTATCAGTAAACTTCTTAGGCAATGAGGAGGAAATGGAAGCCTCTAAACTCAACCCCAGAATTCAACTACTCTGTCAGTGAAGCACGCTCATACAGGCTGGCCTGTGCATGTGACCATCCCAGTGTATGATTTCCATAGGAAATGCATGCTGAATTTTAAATTGATGTATCTATAACTTTGGGAGCACCATATTACTCAAGGTGGTTACCTGCTTTTTATATGATGTTTTAATGCAATAGGAGTAGATTTACCTTTCTCATCAGGTTCTGCTGAGTGTAAAATTTAAATTAGTGTCGGCACATCTCTGTAGAAAGTAGACTAATTGAAGACAGGAGGATCAATGAAACCACAGAGATTAATTATTGAGTGTCTGCTCAGAATTCGTCACAATGTCCAGGAAGTGTAGAAATATAGGAGAAATGTAAAAGTGAATAAGCCCTATCCTTGGAAAGTTTGAAAACCGGATGTAGGACAGCTATAGCAGAGCACTTTTCAGTAAATGAAAGCCTATGTCAAATTTTCAAGATGGAGAGATGGGCACATATCTGTGGAAAGAGCTAGATGGGTCAGAGATGAGAGAAATTGGTCCAAACTTCAAGTGATGTTTAAATATTCAGATAAAAATTCATCATAGTAGTGGTACGAGTGTTAGCCATGGTTGGAGGCATAAGACGAGGTGTGCCTGGAAGTAATGAACAGTCTACTGTAGCCAAGGGCTAGAGATGGAAAGGGTTGGGAAGTGAGATTTCTGGATTGATTTTGGAGAAGAGAGCAGCTTGTCTTAGTCATCTTTTTATGTCCAGTGCCCAGCACGCTGCCTGCCAGATAATAAATGCCTAGTTAATGCTCAGTGAAGTTATGGGATAGAAAGATACAGTCTTAATTGAAAAGTGAAACAAAAAAGTGCCAGTGTTGTTGCAGCATGTACCAGAAAAGTCTAACCTGGCAAGTACAAATGTAAAACCGTTCATAATTAAGTGCTAAATTCTATGGTGGAGCCCAGAGCTGTCAGGATGCAGCAGAGAAGGTGATGGAGATAGGGCTGAAAGAACTGGGAATGAGTGTTTAATGGAAGGGGAAACTGGGATGGGTCTGTCAGGAAAGCCAGTGGTTGGCTTTCACAGGTCACAATGCAGACTCTCTATAGAAACAGGACAGGAAATATAAAAGGCTGAATCCACGGCGATTCATTACTGAGTGCTCAGAATTCAGCACTATGTCCAGGCAGTGTACAAATACAGGAAAAATGTAAAATTGAAATAGTTGAAAAGTCTGAAAACCAGATTTGGACACCTACAGATATGACACCTAGAAAATATCAGAAAGTAGTAGGACTGCAGCCTTTGTTAAAACATTCTGCAAGCAAAACAAAATATTTCTGTGGGCTAGATTCAGTTGTAAACTACCAGTTGGAGGCCTTTAGGACAGGCAAAAGGAAGAAAAAGAATGCCTTTCAGGGTAAAGGACAGAGAGAGAAGAAAATGCATTCAAGGTGGTGGAAGAGAGACTGGCCTTACTGGAATGCAAAACACCAGGTGAAAACAGTAGGAAATGTGGTTGCAGAGAAAAGTTCTCCTGAGCTTAAATACCAGGTAGAAGAAATGGTAATAGAGAGTCAAAGACAAATTTAGCATGTCAAGTTGCTCAAAGAAACTGTCCTGAAATTAAACTTCTTATTTCTCCAATCTGGGCTTCTAAATCAATCATGTTTATCTCAAAAACAAAAGTTATCTAACATCTCCCCAAGGAAGTGTTCATTCTAGAACACCTGGACTGTCTGCAGAGGCTTTCCTGGTGCAGTCCTTGGTTGCAGCCCCCAGACTGCATGTGACAGCTGGGGCCCTAAAGACAGAGCTGTGGCTCAGCAGCATCCTTAAAAACAGAGAACCTCCTTCCTTGTTTAACACATTTCACTTAAGGATTTACATTTACACCAGTTGAGCAAATCAAAGTTATAGTTCCCTCAGTAACTGTAACCTGGACCAAACACAGATATATTTTTCTGATGCTAAGCAGGCTTTTAACTCATGCCTCCCAACTGTGAGGGAGAGATTTAATTCAAACATTATGCAAAAATACTTTCTGGAAAGTAAATGGCTGCTGGCCCACTGAAGGTTTAGAGCATAAATGGATGTTCTTTTCAACAAATGCCTTTACACAAGCATTCCCCACAGAGAGAAATCTTCCACAGAATCGTCTCCACTGTCGGGAGAAAACAGAATGGATCTTCTCTACTACTCCTATAAGCTTTTCTACCTTCATTGCTAGGTCAGAGCCCATTTTGTTATTGCAGGCGAAAAGCATTATGACAGGGACTCTGCATAGCCAGCGCTGGGGTGTGGGAGTAAGGTGAGTGAGACATTTGCCAGGGGTGCAGATTTGAAGCAGGTGCCTCAAAAACATCAGTAATCAAGACAAAATTTAGCACAGTATTTTTTAAAATAAAAACTACCAAAAATAAAACTGCATACTGAACAAAATATCAAAATATAGGTATTTTTAAATATTGCATTAAAATATTTTATCTTGATTAGCGAATTTTTGGTGCCCAGTTATACTCTGCCCGCATCCCCAGGCAAAGGTCTGGTTTGCATCACCCTGCCCTGGCTCTGCTAGGCAAACAAGAAGGTACGAGATTGAGAACAGGAAGGAACAAGTGCGAACAGGTCACTGCAGATTTGACTGCAGGCAAATTCCTTTAAACTTTGGTCAAGGCAGATAAGGCAATATTGAAGAGCACTTCAAGAAGTGTTTTGAGTTGGTGCTGATGGAATGAAACATGTTGGATTATTAACTTTATTGGGAGAAGTTCTAGCCAACTTTCCACAAAAGCTGTCTTCTAACATTCGAAATGGATCCTTTGAGAATAAATGATCCAAAGACCATCTGGTAAGCAAATCACTCATTTTCTAAGCAAAGATCAGGTGACATTCAAGCCCCACACCCTGGTCTAAAAATTACCACATGGACAGGGCTATCAAAGGGTCCATATGAAGTGTGGGATACTGTAATGTCCTTGAGAATGGGACAGCATCTTACGCTCCTCCTTGTTGTCGCTCTCACATGGAGTCCTGGGTAAATGCTTACCAAGTGTTGGCTTGGTCCATAAATTACCTAACTGTTCATTTGGTAAGAAGTTTCATTGGCCTCTAGATGGATTGGGCAATTAATAGGAATTTTGCAAGTGAAATTCTCTAATGAAGTTTGTCATTAGTTTATACATGTTTTTGTTTTAACTAATAAAAGCAAATCCTTTCTCTATCAGCATGCCCTTTCACTGGGACACATGTACGTTGAGGAACTACTCACTCTTAAAACTCACTCACTTACATACTCTTAAAATAAGCTCTTAAAAGTTTTTTTTTTTTTAAATAGGGTTATATTTACAGAAAAGTTACAAAAATAGTACAGACAATTCCTATGTATCCTTTACCCAGTGTCCTCTAATATGAAGATTTTGCATAAACAAATTACAATGATTAAGCCAGAGAATTCACATGAGTACAGTACTATTAACAAAGCTATAGGCTTTATTCTAATTTTGTCAATTATCCTTCTATTGCCCATTTTCTAATCCATAATCCAATTCAAGTTCTGACACTGAATGTTCTCTAAGACCTCTCCATTCTGTGACGGTGCCTCAGTTTTTCCTCCTCTTCCATGACTGTGACTTTTAAAAATGTCAGTCTGTTTTTTTATACTCCTCAATTTGGGCTTTTTACTCTCCATATTAGATTGAGTCTGTGCATTTGGGGCAAGATTCCCCACCAGCATGAAGTTGTAACTTCTCAGTGCATACAAGTGAGAGGCATGCGTGACACTGAAGTTTCCCTGCTGTTGATCAACTTTTCTTCACTTGGCTAATTCCAAATATTGTTTCATGCTATATATTTTTGTTTTTCATCTACAGTTCGTGACTCATACCTCCCTCCCTAAAGCATGCCATGAAGACTAAGAATTTCTCATCTTCAAGCCAGGTTCTACAAACTCTAATCTTCTCCTGACCTTGGAACTGGCCCTAAAGAAATCTCTGACCTACCTTGTCTGATAGATAAGATGCCCATTCCAGAAAGGGTTCCATCCTACTCTTTCAAACAAGGAATGGAAGAATCTGAATAGACAGGCTTCACTGGGTTTCCCCATGCTGGCTATTAGTAATTATACCTATGCTATGAAGTGTCCACAAAACCTCAAAAGTGCAGGGTTCAGTCAGGTAGTTTCCAGATACACGAGCACATGGAGGATTCTGGAGAGTCTAGCTAGGCCATGGGCGCTCCATGTCCCTATTCTCGTACTTTGTCCTATGTATCTCTTCATCTCTATGAGTCATGATATCCTTTACAATAAACCACTAGACATAGTGGTTCCCTGAATCCTGTGAGCTGCTCTAGCAAATTAGGCAAGCCTAAGAAAGGAGTTGAGAATTTTTAGCTGGTCAGTTAGAAGCACAGGTAAAAAGAAAAGCTGGGACTTGCAACTGGCATCTGAACGGGGGCCCAGTCAGGGATGAGCCCTTAACCTGTGGAATTTAACACAATCTCCAGCTATGGTAGATAAAGTAAGAATTGAATTGAATTAGAAAGCACCCAGCTGGCACCTGCTGAACTGACCTCTTGTTTACTGTGTGGGGAACCCTCATCTGTTATAAGAAGTGACCTGTGTTGCAAGACAAGAGCAGAAACTTTGTCAGTTTGTTTTTCTGTTTACTATAGATATAGGATAAATATAACTCCCAATCTGATAGATGTCAGATGTGCTGAGTTTGTGTCCCCTGAAATTGAAGAATGAATTCCAAGGGACAACAGAGGTTAAGAGTGGGAAATGTTTATTGAGAGATAGCTCCTGAAAGACAGGAGGTGGCCTGAGGCACTTTGTCAGGGGTAATTTATATAGCAAAGTCACAATGTGGGTACAACATGGGTCAAACTATAGTCAACCTGTAGATTACAAGTATAGCTGCTTAGCTAATATTGATCCAATAGGGAAGCGGGTCACATAGCAAGGGTACATGGAAAGAACAAAGGCATTTTTAGGAAGGGATGGGTCCAGATGCTCTGGTTACCCACCTGGGTGACTGATGCCTAGCTGGATTTCCTGGACCAGGTGGTGCTAATTATAGTATAATTCCAAATTACTGCTTATCCCTTAGGCAGACATTTAGGTCTGGCAATTGCATCTTTACCTTGAGTCCTGGTCTTCAGATGCACCTCCAGCCACAGTTCTGATGTTTTTATTTTTTCTGCTAACTTCTTTGAGAAACCCTTCTCTGGTTGTATATTAATTTTTTTCTAACTTAGCTGCCTATAATACTATGTCTGTCAGGCTTCCTCACTGTTAACTTCCCATCTTTCTCTGTGTCATTAATGAGTGGGTACTTTGGAAAGATATTTTGAGACTATACAAACATCCTTCACTTATTACTATCATGTCCGTCAATGTTCTTTCTGGTGACAATGAATAATCTTGTGTTTGCCTAATCAAAATCAACTCTTAGTAATTCTTAAATAACTTTAAGGGTAAAACCTACTGAAGTGAAAGATAACAATCTCCCTGTCAAACCTGCCTTCCCCACATCTGTGGCATCAACATCTATATGAGGTGTAGTAAAGCCATAGGACCTGATTTATCATCCCCACCCTGACTTACCATTCTAGCCCAACCTATCATCCCATACTCCGCACCTGCTGCAGGACTCAAGGCTCCACCTTGCACTGGCCTAAGACCTCAGAGTCCTCAAAAATATCACGGAAGAAGCCACTGCTGATCAGTAAGAACTGTCATGAGAAATGGACCACATATTCCCTCCCTAGCCTAGGTTGGGTGCTTAGTTTGTCTTACTAAAATCGATACATCCCTGGAGCTTACTTAGTCTCTTCAACCAGTCCCAGGAAAGCCTACAGCTGATAGCAGATTTAAAGTCACTGGGGACATGAGAAGCACAAAGGCAGCTCCCATGGGCTTCTGGGTTTTTCTTGTTTTGGGCAATTCCTTTGAGTCTCCAGCACTAGTGTGCCAGTGGACCTCTAACAATTGGCTCTCCACAAAGAAAAAAAAAAAAAAAAAAAAAAAAATATATATATATATATATATATTTCTTCATGGTTGATGTCAAAGTTCAGTAGCCAAGCATTCAGTAGTTTTTCTGTCATTCAGACACAATAGATATATATAATCTCAAGCATGTAGAAAAGAATAAACTGTAGTAAGATCACCAGGAAGTTTTTGAATTCTGAGTGTCTATTACATTTAATTTCAATATAGTTTATGCATTATAGATTTAAATAACTTTTTTTTTTTTTTGTGGGTACCAGGGGTCGACCTCAGGACCTCGCGCACCAGCAGGTGCCCGTGCCGCTGAGCGATATCACCGGCCCTTTATTTTCTTTTCGTGTGTGGGTTCCAGGAGTCAACTCAGGACCTCGCGCTTGCCAGGCAGGCGCTTATGCCACTGAGCTATATCACCGGCCCTTAAATAACTTTTTAATAGTGGCAGTTATTTAACAACTGCCTTATGAAATTTCTAAACATTTAACACATACTGCTCAGGGGCTGGTTTGAGCCAGCTTCAGCACTCCATACTGCACAGTGGCTTTCACAAGTCCTGTGGTTCTGGCCTACTCCAAAAGAACCCCTTAAGAAGAAAGATGACACTCCTCCAGTCCCTCCGGAAATGCTGAGTTCCAGACAGCCTGCAGGAGAGGCTGTCCTCAGGGAGCAGTATCTCCTGCTTCTCGGCAAGTCTCCTGCAAGCCCGAGAGGTTCCCAAAGCATCTGGCTGCCACCAGAGCTGGCTTGGACAGTGCCTTCAATGCTAAAGGGGCTACAGAGTCCTCCCCAGGCTCAGTACCTGACTGTCATTCCCCCAGGAAGCCACTTGGCTCTTTGCTGACCTTGAAAGCATTACAGAGATGTTTGAGAAAAAGCCTGTAACAGTGAGAAGGGAAGGAAAGGGGAGCAGGCAGCAAAAAAGCAAAGCCTGGTACAGAGCATGGGTTATATGCTAGGTATGTGCTGAATGTTTCCACATGCATTCCTATTTACTGTACTCCAGACACCCCTGGGGAAATAGTATCCCCATTTTATTCAGGGCTTAGATTATTCCCCCAAGATTCCACAGCTGATAAGAAGAAGACTAGGATTTCTCCCTGCTCTGCTCACTGCTCTAGCCCCAGTATATAGAATGGTGCACATGACAGGATCTCTCTAAGGGTTTGTAGTATGAATTCATGACTATTCTGGCTCCAAAGCTTGTGAGCTCACCTCTACCAGGGACATGACGCTAGGGACATAGTACAGTGCACATGGGAAGTGGCAGAAGGAGAAGTGATAGGTGAGATGGGGGCATTCCTCACAGGCTCTGCCTTTTACTACTCCAACTTCAAGCCTCTCTGAGGTTCAGCTTCCTCCCTGGTAAAATGAGAATAATAATATCTATCTCACCATGTGGTGGCCAGAAAAAAACTGTGATGCTTGAGAAGCCATAGCATTGGCATGGGAAGGGTCCCTCAAACACCATGGAAGCCAAAGAGTCAGCAGGGATTAAAGACAGAGTAGACACAATGGAAGGGACAGGATTCTCAGCTGATTCAACCTTAAGTTTGAGGCACCATTAGATGCCCTGGGGAACGTACCACAGACAAAAGAATTTCAGAAAGCCCTATCTCCCTGCCTTTTATTTGAAATGCTCAAGAGAAGATAGGTTGAATGAAACCCCCACTGCAATTGCAGGGTGGTATTGATTCCTGGGAATCAAATGGTAATGCGAAGAGGCAGCAGCAGCCTCTCTTTGACCTTGCATAAGGCAAGCTGCCCAGATCATCAGAGAATCTACAACTGAGGGTGCCCAGAGCAGTGCGCTTTGGAAGAAACACAAGAACTCAGATTGCAGGCTCAGCTTTTTCCCCATCTGGCAGATCAGAGATCAAGATGCCCTCAAATCTAGATGATTCCTGCTCCGCCACATCAGGACCCTAGTAGAGCTGAAGATGCCACTACCTCTTGCTGTCTATGTCTGATCCTCTCTGAGGAGAGTCATGAGTGTGTGTGTGATTGTGTCTGTGTGTGTGTGTGTGTGTGTGTGTGTGTGTGAGAGAGAGAGACAAAACACATGGACCCAGAACCCCCCATGCATATCCATGCATATTCATTGCATGGAGAGTAGAACAGGGAACGGAAGACGAGGACAAATGTAGGAAATTGTTAAATAAAAATATACAGTTGTACTTAGCTCCTGAGCCATCCACAACAGATCAAACTGTGCTAAATGCCTGTAACCAGATATCCCCAAGCAGACCAGTTTTTCCTAAAACAGGAGATTCACAGCAACCAATTAGAAAAGGCTCAGTCAATCTGAGCCAGCATCATAAATTCTCTCAGCTTTTGTCCTTACAAGGAAAGTAACTTGAAATAATGTGGCATTATCGAATCTGCTTTTTGTATTATGTTGTTTCTTAGTTCTTGTTCAGGCTACTTTGCACAAGCCAATTGTTGAGCCATGCTCAGCAGAGTTGCTCCTGAGAGCAGAGTTAGAAGAGATGCTACCCAATTCATGAATTACTAATAAAAGCCAATTAGATCACTAAATCAATTTGATAAATTTTTTTTTATACAATACACACATTAAACAAGTCGTCATTGCATAGACCAAAGAGGAAGATGTGTCATGAACTAAGTGTTGGGGTTAGTGCAGTCCTCTGCACCTGATGTCTAAGGATGGCATGAAGAGGAAGGAGAAGAACCTGCTGGCACCCAGCGCAGAAGGCCCTGACATTCACTGATTTGGGTGGGCCACATTCTTTCATTTATTGCTTCTTCTAACAAATAGCGTCCTGAGTAGGCACTGTGCTGGGACGGGTGATAGGGTGGCTCTGCAAAGACAGGTAAAGCTGATCTCTGTTCTCAGGGCACTCCTGGTTCTGCAGCAAACACACAATTCTTCAACAGAGGCTGATCACACAGGCAGGTGCTACAATGGAGCAGGTGAGCTGCTCCCAGGACCACAGCAGAAATTGGGCAAGGGGATTAGAAAAGGCTTCCCAGGGAGAGTGACATTTAATCTGACTTCTAAACTAACTACTAGGTAGGATTTAGCAAAGAGTAACAGCAGTGTGTTCAACAATGCAAGCAGCATGCAGGGCAGTGGAGAAAGGAGAGAGTAAAGCACACTTTAGCAGTCAAAAATCTGATTGGAGTAGGAAGCTGGAGAGTGCAGGTGGGATTGGCCAGAAGTGAAGCTGAAAATGAAAGCTCTAAACAGACAAAGGTGAGGTTTGCTGTCTGAGCATCCGTGCTCAAAGCCTCGGAGGGGACATGTGCAGAAGAGGGTAACACCAAAGGTTTGGAGCTAGAATATCAGAGTAAACACACAGTTCTAAAAACTGACAAAAAAGTCATTAATTCTGCTTGGGTGTGGGGACAGGAGATGAAATTCAGAAAACCACAGAGAGGATGTGTTATCTGAGAACCTAAAAGCAATTTAGGATCCATCTGCATACAGGGCACAGGAACTTGAGCATTCCAAGCAAGAGAAACTGCATCAGCAAAAGCCCTGCTTATAGTATCTAAGGCAGTAAATAACAGCAGAACCCTCAAACTTATCATGATTAACCTGCAACAAGAAGTTTGCAAGGTGGTGGTAATGGGCAGCAGGGGGTGAAGGACTACAAGTCCACTACAGAAAGTAACTTGGGAACGGAAACTTTTATGAGTAACTTGGTGTGCCTCCCTACCTCACCATGTGTACAGTCAACCAACGCAAAGTTTTTGCAAAGGCAATTCTGGGCATTCCCGACTTCCATGATTCAGATACCATGTCCTCTTCATAATTAGGAATCTTCTTTGTCTACTTTATGATTGCTAAGCAGGGTACAAAATTATGACTCTCCTTTCTCTTAGAGGAATGAATCATAAAAATGAATATCCTGTTTAAAGAGGGGAGAAAAAACCAATTCCTTCTGGATTTGGTGTGAAATTGAATTTTCCGAGTTACGCAGCAGCCGTGAGGTGCAGAATGTAGCCTATGTGAACCCGCCTTTCTATGTAACTGGAGCTGACAATCAAACTTGCTGGTAGGGGAGAAGAAAGAGTTAACAGAGGCAGTAGTCAAGCCTTTCATCCTTCACCTGAGCTGGTCCCTTTCAAAAGCTAAGTGTAACTCTAACATACTAGGTGAGAGAGCTTAACACTATCATTAAAAAAAAAAAAAAAAAGGGAAAGAAAAATATTAATACTCAAACTAAGGCAGACATCTCCCCCTGAGTCATGTGCTACCCGGGGTTACAAAAGAATACCACAGGCCTACTGAGCTGGGCTGTAATTACCCGCACATGACAACTGAAGGCAAGCATCCTTCCCCATTCTCCAAACATGCACTGCCTCCCTAATGGAAGCTTGGTGTCTTGCACCATAATTGCTAAACTTCCACTTGTGGTTCTAGCTCTGGGCAATGGGTACAGAAGGTGGATGCAGTCTATGCTTGGGAGCAGACATGGGGTGGTTTCTCAGTGCCAGCTATATGTCAGAATAAAGAGCTGTTCTGTTTTCAGCATGGAGGGTCCAAATAGCCAGAAGAAAAATACAGGACATTTACTCTAGGAACTGTTACAAAAATTTTTTTTCCCAAATTTCCAAGCTTGAGAAGCTGGTGCCTGCAGAAACCAAACAGCACATCCAGTGTTGTGGCTTTTCAAAGTCAGATCTTCATCCAAGCCATGTCCCTCGCTACCCTACAAAAATAGATTTATGAGTAAACTGAATGTGCTGGAGCCTTTGTTATCTAGTGGTTTACTGAATGCACATTGGAAGGTGTTAGACTTCGTAGACCAGAGAGCGCACTTAAATTAAGAAGGTAAAGAATCAAGAATGTGCCCAGCTGTTCCTCCATTTCCAGTGAACGCTAAAGGAAAGAAAATAGGTCACATTAGAGTAGTCGTTCTTCAAATGTTGTCTCCAGGCCAGCAGCATGACTATCACCAGGGAACTTGTTTGAAAAATAAATAATCTGACCCCGCTGTCCAGACTTGATGGTGAGAAGTGTGTCTGAACAGCTCCTCCTGGCCTTTGGAGGCACACTCAGGCTTGAGGCTTTCTGTAGTGGACTTGTGGTCCTTCACTCTGGCTGCTTGTTAACACCACCTAGCAAACTTCTCATTGCAACGTCCTCACCCACCCCAGAACATTCAATCAGTGTGCTTAGGACTGGGGCCTCAGCACTGCTACGTCTAACAGGGTCCCCAGGTGAACTGAACAAGCAATCAGCATTAAGAATCACTATCAACTAGAACACTAGGGATTTAGATTGGATACTTCTGGACTTCTGATTTTCCTTTTGGCTCAAAGTAGTCATGGCCATAGAATGGGTCTTATTTATCAAATAAGGAGCTTTTGAGAAGAGGAGAGATTTCCACCTTCGTGAGTTGGAGAGATGGGATGTGAGGCTCACCAGAGATCGCAGAATCTCAAAGCAGTGGTGACATTAGCATTTAATAATTTGCCCAGGAAAGACCCTAAAAGAGGAGTGGGCTAGTCCCTACAGGCAGAATTCATTATAAAAGTGACACACTCAGAGGCACTAAAGAGTGATACAATACCTCCTCCACACCTTGAGTCCAGATGACACAAGCCCTCAAGGGGGAGTTCAGGACCTCCTACTCAGTGCTGGGTTTTGAGGCTCTGGACGCCAAGGGTATGTGGGACAGCAGCCTCTTGTTACCTATGTCTGGGTACAGAAGGTACAAAATGATGACACTCTGTGTCAGGGCAAATCTGGAGGAGGTCACTGCCCCAGGTTAGGCAGATCCTCAGTATCCTGCTTTACAAATGAACTGTGAGCAAGGCTTACTTTCTACCCAAGTCAGGAACTAATAGCCTATTGTAACTCAGTTCCTCGAATTTGGGTACACCAGCATGTTCCCAAGGATCTGTGATTTCCTTCCCCAATAAAACAAGATCTGAGTGCTACTAAAATGGAAGAAACTGCAAAGTAGATTTTCAGCAGAAAGAGGCAACATTTTTATAATGTCCCAGCAGAAATGATGGGCCAACTCTCTGGTTCCTAAACTGTAAGAAAAGACCAAACTCTCTCTTCAAATAATAATATATAAGACCAAGTGGCAAAGTTTGAAATGAGCTAAACAGCTATCCAGTTGGTGCGCATATGGAAACATCATCATCCTAATATCACTATCTAAAGGAATCTTGTGTAACCAAGCTCTTGGGTTTCATCCTCTTTTTTTCCATAAATCATGGGGGGGGATAGAATGAAAAAGAGAAAAGACCATGCCTTTGATTCCTGATGCCCACGGTTATGCAGACTTTATAGTCTGACCAATCTCGGCTTAATGGTCAGACATTTAACTATGACATTTATTTGCTGTCTGGCCTTAAATATTAATTAAGTCTATGAATCTCAATTTTTCATCTATGAAATAGAAATAATAAGCTGTAATACCTAAGTTCAAGATGATCAGACAGAATGCATGGATTGTATTTTGCACAATGTCCAAAATACAGCAAATAAAGTACAGCTATGATCATTAATTATTCACCCCTGCATACCTCCTGAAGTTTTACCTCTTTTGTGAAAGCTTCTTTGCCTAAATTGCTTATATGCACAGTCCTTTGTAGCTTTGGTACCCAAACTATGCATTTATATTTTAGTTATTGTATTATAAGTTGGGTATCTCTTATCCAAAATGCTTAAAACCAGAAGTTTCAGATTTTTTTTTAAATTTTAGGATATTTTCTTATACCTACTGAGATATCTTATGTTTGTGGCTTATATCTAAACATAAAATTCATTTATGTTTCATATATACCTTATACATACCTGAAAATAATTTTATGTGACATTTAGTAATATTATACAGGAAAGATGGTTTCAAGGACTTGGATTTTCCACTTGTGGCATCAAGTCATTGCTTGAAAAGTTTCAGATTTCTGAAGTGCTGCAGATTTTGGGTTTTCAGATTAAGGATGCAGAACCTATATATTGCATTTGCTTATTTACATGTTTGAAGAGATTTTCTTAAGGAAACAGATCATTTGTTTTGTTTTGTTTTGTTTTGTTTTGTTTGTGGTGGTAGGGATCAAACCCAGGACCCTGCACATTCTATGGCAAGCATTTTACCGCTAGGCTACACCCACAGTCTAGATCAGACCTTTATGTCCTTAACGCCCTGCACACACATGCTGTGTCGCATTTATTTCTGAATGAATGAATGAATGAATGAATGAATGAATAAAGCAGGCTACTCCATTTACTTAGCCATTAGAAGAATCTTAATTAAGATGGTAAGACTAGAAAGGAGGAGGAGGAGATAGAGACCACACACATTAGGAAGTAATGATAATGGTTGACAATGGGATAAAAGCAGCAAAGACCTACTGCTTCACAGAGTTTTCTAATTCTAGCCAATCGTAGGTACAATTTACCTAGAAAACTCTTCTCTGAGGACATTCTACAGAGGGAGAAAAGAGAAAGAGTTACAAAGGCAATACTTCTACAAACACTTGGAGAAGATTTTTCAGTTGTTTGGGTCTACATAGTCTTTTTGAAATTTGTCCCATCCGAGGGCAGACTGCCTTGTGGACATTACCCATAGACCAGTTGGAGCTGCCGAAGGAACCTGGGTCAAATCAAGAGCCCTCATCTCCATCTTCCGATCTGGAGAATTCGAGGCCTGTGTCTAATTGCTGCCTCTCAGTCTGTACCACCGTAGCTGATTATCACTTTCTACAGATCCTGTCCTCAGGAATCCCTCCACCGATTCCACTGATTCTTTCTTTTTAGTTCCATTACTGCCTAATCTCTCAATAATAACTAGTAGATATATACTGGCTATATTGCCTCAGTCATCTCCCTTCCACCATCCTACTCTACACCCCCTCTTTCTCGAGTACGGGTGGCCTGGACAATCTGCTTAGTCAGGAAGTGTCTCAACCATTTTCTCCATTGCAGGAGATAACTGGAGAAATGAAACCCCAATCCATCAGCCAAGAAGGAAGATTACAGTGTTTACTTGACCATTAGGCATAAAAAATTCCCCCTTCCACCTTGCAAACGAGGGCTTTAGTAAATAGACAAGGCATCCAGAAAGGCTGTAATGGTGTGCATACCTGCACTCTGAGAAAGTCTGTCCACTAGGACACATGATGGCAAAATGCCATCCCTAACTCCTATCTATGCCTACACCATCTTTCACAGCAAGTGGGTTAAGTCACTGAAAAAGTGGGCTTGCTGAGCAAGCTGTTGACTTTTATCTGTAGACCTCAGCTGCTATTCATCAGTATCAATATTTTAGAACTTAATCAGCTCAGCTGTAGTCTTGAGTCCAGCACAAAATCATCATCCTGGCCGGGCATGGTGGCGCGTGCCTGTAATCCCAGCACTTGCGAGGCAGAGGCAGGAGAATTGCTGCGAGTTCGAGGCCAGCCTGGGCTACATAGTGAACTTAAGGCCAGTCTGAACTACACAGTGAGACCCTGTCTCAAAAAAAAAAAAAAAAAAAAAAAAAATCATCCCGAGAGCTCACCGCATCCTGTGAGCTAAGGACCTCCAAGATGCTGTTGAGTAATTCCACGCAGTACTTCTTCTCCAGGGCCTGGTGCTGCATCTCATCCTTTGGTTCCAGCAGCTCCTTTAGCTCTTTGGTGATGACAGGGAGCAGAATGTCCCGGCATTCTGAAAAGACAGCAGTTTCACAGGCATGTGAACTTCCTCTCACTGCATTACTTTTGTTTCTTTCATATATACATATATAAGTATTTTTGATTATATATAAATATGTAAACTTTATCACATACAACAATTTTTCATTAAATTATGCACAAATATATTCTTATAAAAATTTCAATATTAAAGATTAGGTTAAGATTCCTTTGGATTATCATTCACAATTCTTATCTATCCCCAGACACAAGCAGTATATATATATATGCATATATACATGCATATACATTTAGATATGGTATATTTATACATACATTTATAAATAGTATACATGGTACATTTACATTTATACTGGTACATTTATAAATTTGGTATGTAGATTATATATATTATACATCCGTTTATGCATATATATCAGTATAAACTCTCGGGTCTCATTTTTATTTTTCTTCATCTTTAAATACAGGGGTATTATACATTGTACAGGGGTTATAAACCTTCAAAATCTTTTTATATGATTTTTGCATACATATGTTTCAGTATATAAGAAAGTGTCATTCTCTTCTGTTTTCTTTCTCCAAAAGGGGACTAGGCTGTGAGTATTGCTCAGCACCTTGATTCTTTTCACCTACTAATATTTCTTGGGTGCTTTTTATGTTATTATATATATAGACTTAATTATTTACTTAACATTTTACAGTATTTTCAAATTATAGGTATACTTGCTTATTTAGCCTACCCTCATTGTTGGAAAAATTTTTACTCTTATAAACAGTACAGAAAGTGAACAACATTCCATTTGGATCCTTGTGCACATTGTTTTCACTTTAAATAAATTAAAACTTTTGCAGAGAACAGTATCTCTGTTGACATTGCTGTCTTGGGAAATTTCTGGAAGGTTCTGAAACCCTGTATAGATTTTCTCCATATTTTCCTTGAAAATTAAAAGCTTAAGAAACCTCCCAAAAATCCAAAAATGGTTCAAGCCATTCACACGCAATTGCCACCTGAGCTGAGATGTGAATCATATAAATCAGGATTTCATTTAAATTCAATAAGCAGATGTTGAACAATTTTTGATCTTTTAGGAACCATAGTCCTGGAGATACACAGATGACACACGGTTCTTGGCCGTTAGGTACTGAAAATACAACAAAGGTGGTTAGCAACAAAAACAAGGAGTGATGGCAGAAACCGGACTAAGATAAAAGTGGAAGGAAGGAAGGGCATCTCTTGTTCTGCCAGCTCGACATCCGCACTGTCTTCTGGCACAGCCCCTGGCGGCTCTCTGGGTAGCCATCCTTCCATGGCTCTGATCCTGAAGAAACTGTCATAAGGCTCAGGACAAAGACTAGACACCTGACTCCAAATAGGATGGGCCCCTGAAATCTGAACTTGAGGGAATATTTTATAATAGAAACTGCTAATATTACTAATGTACACTGAGTGCTTACAATGTACTAGGCTACTACAAACTGTTGCACTGCTGGTTTGGTTTTGTTTATTTTATTTTTTTGTTGTTGTTGTTGTTTGCCCTCTTCTTTTGTGGCACTTGGGATTAAACTCTCAGAGATGCTACACCACTGAGCTGCAATCCTATTTATTTATTATTTATTTATTTTTATCTTTTAAGACTGGGTCTCGCTAAATTACTTAGGCCTTAAACGGTTTTCCTCCTGCCTCATCTTCCTGATGAGCTGGATTTATAAGTGTGTGTCACCACACTCAGGTTAGGCATTGTTTTAATCGCCTTGCATAAATTACTTGAATTAACCCTCCTAGTGACTTTAGTTGGTAGATACTATTATTTCCCCATATTTCTGATAAGAAATCTGAGGGACTTACCATGTGTGCACAGCTAGGAAGTGGTAGATCCCGTCTGACTGCAGAGCAAGTGCTCTTAACCACTAAAGGGGAGTCTTGTCCCTTGTGGAGATCAGCTGTCATCCCAGAGGTGCTCTGAGGAGGTTGCCCATGGGTGCCTGTTGCTTCCTCCCCCAGAGTTCTTCTTGGGTCTCTGACGACTGGCTTCCCAGCTTTCCCTGATTCTACGACTTTCTGTCTTCTAAGTATATTTATTTTTACTTAACTTTACCAAAATAGGTTTCTGTTGCTTACAACCAAATCATTCCAACTGGAAGAGTTGCAAAATGCCATGAGAGTTTCAGAAGAAAGAAACTGAGTCTGGTTAGAAAGTTCATGGAAGGGGCCGGTGAGATGGCTCAGCGGTGTAAGCACCTGCCTTGCAAGCACGAGGGCCCGAGTTCGACTCCCGGAACCCACATACGAAAAAGGGGCCGGTGATAGCTCTCAGAGGCACAGGTGCCTGTTGGTGCGTGAGGTCCTGAGGTCGACCCCCCGGTACCCACAAAAAAAAAAAAAAAAGAAAGTTCATGGGAGAATTTATAGGTTCTCACTGAATTGTGTCCCTTATCTCAGAACACTGATTCTTTTTTATGTCAGTACTGGGGAGTTTAGCCCAGGCAGCCCTGAGCTATATCCCCTGCCCTTTTTTATTTATTTATTTTTTACTCTGAGACAAGATTTTACTAAGTTGCCCAGGCTTGCCTCAAACTTGTGATTCTCCCACTTTAGTCCCCCAATAAGCTTCGGTGATAGGAGTCCCTATACCTATAATTAAATTATAATCATTGCAGTTAATGTCCACTCTGTCCAGCAATGTGCAAGTGCATGAAAGATGGACAAAAATTTAAATGCCCAATACAGCACCTGAATCTAGTATCAAGTCAGTAAATCTTGGCTGAATGAACAAAAGAAGTGGCACTTGAGATGGTCCTTGATGTGAATAATATTGCCATAGAAAGAGTGGAGATTTAGAGAACAGTGAGTGATGTAGAGTATATAGTTTTAGAGAAAGTGGAACAGTCTTTTTGAAATAAATTAATGGGACATTACATTTAAAATGAAAGTTCTTAAATGTTTTAAGCAACAAAAAATTTTGATATAGTGATTCTTAAAATTATAGATGGAATCATAGGCCACAGATTTAATAATGCTTGATTCTTCACTCACTTATTCTGGTAAATTTAAATAAGAACAATCCAAATATGAAAAATTTGGACTTAAGAGCTTGTTGCCCTAAGCCAGTGGTGGCAAACCTATGGCATGCATGTCACTTTTTGTATCATGTGGGCTTTTTGTATCATTGAAAGCTCTAAAAGTTTTGCCATCACTGCTCTAAGCATTTTTGAGACTACAAGACACTGTTTTGGACATTACCCTTTGTTAAGAGATTATGGGGGTAGATTGGAGAATATTTATATACCAATTATCATAGGATTTAAGTTACATCTATACTTAGTCCTTTTCTTGTCATTAGAAAGTTGAGCTTTTGCCAGATCTATTTACTTAAAAAGGTAAAAAAAAATTCCACTATGTTTTGAAGTTTGCTTCCAGTACTGAAATAAAACCATAGCTTTAAAAGGATATTAACATATGACTTTGAAACATTGTGTTTATTCAAATAAATTATATGGGTTAGGATTGTTGTCAGAGAAAACAAGGAGATCATTTGAAGTGGTAAACAGTTCTTTGGAGATAAATAACCTCACCATCCTTAGGATACTTAACTGTCTAATTATGCCTCTACTGGTGTTCTCAGAATTAAACCAAATAGAAGATAAGAATTATAAATTCTCTTACTAAGTTAGATAAGGATTATAAAGTCTTCCCTTTTCAAACAGTTAGTTTTGTAAGCAAAATAAATAAGATATTCTAACAAAGGAGATTTAAAATGCAACAAATTCTTTCACAATTCTCTTATCGTTATTCTTCTACAATTCTCTAGGCAAAAGGAAGTCACCAAAAAGTGCTCTTTAAGAAGATTCATGTCACTGCAGTGTACAGGCTGGCTAGAGGAGGAGGAGACCAACAAGAAGAGACCTAGGAAGATGCCCTCGTGGTTATCCTGCTGAGGATAATGAGAACAGAAATCCTGGTCTTCTCCCCAGCCCACCCCCAGATTCTTACTTCTGATATAACATATCCATTTATCTGCTGCAGCTAATGATTTGATAAGACCTTGAAGGAACATGAAAAAAATGAAGCAAGAGTGGTCAGTTGTCTTGAGTTTAAAATAAAGAAGAGGCTGGGAATGTAGTTCAGTGTTGAGCGCAAGCTCAGCAGTCACCAGGCCCTGGGTTCAATCACAGACAAACACACACACACACACACACACACACACACACACACACACACACACACACACTTGTTCAAGGACAACAATAGCCTTTTAGTCTTGAGTCAAGGCTAAAAATCATGTAAAACTCTCCTTATTTTTAAAATGAGAACACTAGGACCTACAGCAAGGAGATTTATAAAGGCAGATAAAGGGCTAAGCCATTCATGTAATTAACTGGTTCACTCATTCAGTCATTCCATTTATTGAAGAGTTTCACTATTTTTGGGTGAAAACGAATGACCATGGGTCTACTACCTATCACTACAACCAAGTCAATGAAGATAAGAAGCAGAATTGTATGGATGACACAAAATGTAATACCTTTACCCTAGAGCGGCAATATGTTAGGAGTGGTAACAAAACAAAGCTATGCGATAACAGGTTTTTCTTTAAAAATTTGTTCTATTAGTACTCCTATTATGAAATCCAATTAGATCCCATGGCAAAATATGAATCCAAAGGAAAAGGCTGAGGACAGATTTTAGACATTAATGATCTCAGGAAGCCATTGGACTTAAAATTCAACTTAAAATTGAGCTAAATTAGTAAATTTTCATGGAAAGTCTGATTTTCCTGATAATTTTCTTTCCATGGGAAGTCCCGCCCCTATGACTTTTTAAGAAGTAGACAACTGTCTATGGACAGGGATGATGAAGAGCTGAAGTATCAGACAAAGGGTGAAACTGAATGATTGTTACAGCCCTAGCCAAAATTCTAGGATTCCATAAAATATAGGTTCAGAGGAAGTGGTAGGAGAAAGATGCATTTGCTAGGTAGAAAGACAGTGGACAGCTGCATTGCTCATAAGTGACTGAGACTGTAGGAGCTGCACGCCACGCTCCAGCAACAGCGAGGCATATCAATCTGAAAGGCATCGGCTTTACAGATTAGCAAAAGCAGCATCCCCATAAGCTGGCGGCTCATGGCGCTGAGAATCAGCAAGATTTTTACCCAGGAAGCCATTAATAACATGGCCTGTTTTTCAGAGGGTACTTTGTCTTCTCTTTAACCATGACTTCTCAGAAATGTCTGGCTCCTCTGTTTTTAGATGAAATAATTTTTCTCATTTGTAATTGGAGCTGTAAAATTATATTAGGCTGCAAAGCTTCAGGAAGCAGCATTTCTAAATTGTCACTTGATTGTCAAGCAAACAAACATAAATGATTTAAAAGATAAATATTGTAAAGCCTTAAATCAATTTTAATAGGCCAAGGTAATGAGTATCAGAAATGTGCATACCCCCACAGGGTTCCTGCCCTAGGTGCCCAACATCTGACAAAGGCTGGGAGATGTGCCATCCAGTGACAAGTCCAAATTGTAATTCAGACCAGCCACTAAGGAATCCACAGAGCTACTCAACTCTTCATATTTTAACCAAATGGAATTTTCTTTTGTCCACAGGATTGCAGAGAGAATGCAGTGTTTCTGGGCTTAGATTTATCGCTTTTTCAAGAAAGTTTTCTTCTATGGCAGTTGGTGCCACCTGCTTGAATCCATAGCCCTCTTGAAGTGTGCTGTGTTTGCAATAATTTCAAGACTCAGGAACACTTCAAATAAGATAATCCTTTTCCTCATCTGCTCCTCCACAATATCAACCCCATGGAAAGGATGAAATGAAGATTCTTTGTGCTCTTTGGAAAACCATTTTGATGTGCTGCGAGCCAAAAATCTGTCTGTGATCACAGCCACCATCCCGACCTCAGAGGGAAGACTCCTGAGACCCACGTCTGGACCTAGTCATGCTCCCCACAAGGCTGTCTTTCTCCTTTACTTTCTCTCAGAGTGAAGATGCCTTCTGTCACGCACTCTTCTCTCTAAACCCAACGTCCAATCCATTGTGAAGGTATATGCATCACACCCCAAGCCAGCTTCGTCTATGTTCTGGGTCGAGTCTCCTAACTGAGTTCTTTTCTGTCTGCACACAAGAGCCCCTGTGGACAGGAAATTCTTTGGTAACTTCCTATTGAACTCAGAGTCAGTCTTATGAATTCTCTGTCACAGTGCCAGGCCCTTTATAAAACCCTTCCTTGCCTCTCCACCCTTACTGCTCACAACTTCTCTATCTCCCATGCTTTCTCCTTTTCCACTTCTGGATTTTTGCACATGTTACTTGCTTTGTCTGGAATTCTCTTCACTTGACTCTTTCTTGCCTTTGAGGTCTTAACTAAGATGTTAAATTTTCTAGGACAACTTTCTTGGCCCCCCCAATTTTCACACAGGTAACTCTCTTCTTTGTTTCTGTAGCACCCAGAATGTTTTCTATAATGTCATTAGTATTTCTATCCTACCATTTATCACAATATGTGGTCATTGTCTACAGAATAGGACAACCAGTGAGATTCATGGTTATCATCCAAGAAATGAACCTGAGACTCAAGCTGATAACACAAGGTACTAATTATAAAATTCAAATTATCTCCAGTAGCTGAGGTATACCATCACCCCTTTAGGTTTTTGAGAGGTGCCAGTTCAGGACCAGATCTATACCATGTTGCAGGCACTCAGAATAAAGAGAAGATCAGCAGAAGCCTCTAGAAACAATGTCCATCCAGAGACTCCCTTACCCCTCTCCTCCCAGTAGCTGAGAGAGAGAGAAAGAGAGAGAGAGACAGAGAGACAGGCAGGCAGACAGACAGACAGACGGACAGATAGAGATAGGCAGGCAGGCAGGCAGGTGGAGAGAGAGAGAGCGCAATATGGGCCTATTATGTCCCTGCTGGGAAAATGTGAAATGTTTACCAGCCTCTGATTCTAGGCATAGGCTAGTTCCACTATCAGCAGGGAGAGCTAGCAGAACATTCCAGAAGGTGGTACACTGTGTTTTCCAGCTCCTCTGTTGCTGTGAGTTTGTGTTGGGCGTTCAGCCACATCCAATGTTGGTATCCACGTTTGTCAGTGAGACCGTGGCAGGCTGCACTTGGAACTGTATTCCACTCATAGCCCACCTCTCACTTTGTCACCAGCATAGCTTAATCGACTCTTCAATCCTGTTCAATTTTTCACAGACTTTAAGGTGAAACTCATTTGGCTTTGGCCAAGTTCCTATTGACTGGAAGGTGAATTCAACTCAGCTCAAAACTCTCTTGGTGGGCAAGGAGGGTTTGTGGCTGTGAAGGCTGACTCTGCCTCCCCCAGGCCTTTTGGCATCCCAGGAAACCCCCTGATTGAAACCCCAGGCTCTTCTGGACAAGGCTGCAGAGTCCATCTCAGCTCCGATCAGCTGCTTTTCTGCTCTAGGGTCTGAATATCTGCAGATGTCAGAGGCTGCTTGGCTAGATCAACTGGACCTGAAGGAGGACCTCCACTGACACAACTCTGCCCTGACAGTAAGCAATTGTTTCTCATAGCTTCCTCCCTCTAGTCATGAAGAAAACTAATTCCGCCCACTGGGAAATCAATAACTATCCACAAACTTCATATTCCAGATCAGGTTACAAGTCTTTTATGACTCTACTAGTATTTTCCTCCAACACATTTTTCAGTGGCTCCTCACGACTCACTTTCCTTACTTTCCCCAAACACACTTAATTACAATATCCAGAATCATCACTCACTACCTTCCAGCCTGCCTCCATCATATCATATATTTCCCTGTTGTGAATGCTTAGGGCCAAAATATGTCTCCCTAGCTAAACAAACACAGCCTATTTAGAGATTATAGAACTCAGCAACTGCTGAAATTCTCTTCAGGTATCTTAGAAGGGAGAAAATTTAATTACATAGTAAATCCTTCCCAAGAAATGTACTTGCAGAACTTTATTCGAGGCACCCAGTTAAGGTCCAAACCATTAGTGTTTGCTTTTACTATATATCCTTTACATTTAACATAAAGTGTGATTTTTTTTTTTTTTTGTGGGTACTGGGGGTCGACCTCAGGACCTCGCGCACCAGCAGGTGCCCGTGCCGCTGAGCAATATCACCGGCCCCTTTTTCGTATGTGGGTTCCAGGAGTCGAACTCAGGCCCTCGCGCTTGCCGGGCAGGCACTTAAGCCACTGAGCCATCTCACCGGCCCTAAAGTGTGATTTTGCATTAAACCTATAAACAAATGCCCTATAACTTGCTGTATGCCATGCAGAAGCCGAGCAACAATGGGAGGGGTAGACTGATACGTAATTGTGGAATTTTTAAAAGAATGTGTTAAAGCTGTGTCCAAAAAGGTCATGGTGATTATAAAAATAATTTGAAATCTCTGCTAGTCTCTCTGAAATCTCTCCTTAAATATGAATCTATGCTTAATTTATATGCTTAATTTATTTTATTCACATACACAAACCTACATACACATGCAGTCGATGAATACTTACTACAACAGGCACTGTTCTCCTTCATATTATATCCTGAGCTGTTATAAACAATCAAATAAAAAAGATAATGGTTGTCTTCTCCAGAAGTAAACTCTGAGATGAAATTTAGGTGAAGGTGATTTATTAGGACTGGAAGGGGCGTGCAGCAGTGGGGCCATGGAAAAAAAGAAGCAGCACAAGATGCAAAACTCAAGCCTTTTGGGCTCAATCCCCAGGGAGCTCTGCAGACTGTGTAGGCCTCAGGAAGAAGGACCTGGAGTATTCTGGCCCAGGGGGTGGACAGCCCCAGGTTCTCTGAGTGTTTCCGGTGCACGGGAGAAACAGCCTCCTGCAGCTCACGGGCAGCCCTGGGAAGCAGGTACCGGCTGTTGAAATAGGAATCCTGGGCAGAGCCTGGTGCTGAGGCTGCAACCGTGAATCCTGATAGCTGCTTGCAGGACAGTCAAGCAGGTACTGTGCAAAAGGGTGGGGGGGGCAGTAATGGCAAGGCCATTTCCTATGGGCAGTCACAGAAGGGCTCCTTGAGATAGAAACACTTGAGCTTGCAGAGATCACAGGAAGAACATTCCAGGCAGAAGAAAGTCAGGCAAAGGTCCCAGGACACAGATTTGCTTAAGCAGGTGGAGGAGTCATGTGCAGACAAGTGTAGCTGGACTGTAGGAAAGAGAGAGAGGGAATCATGAGACAAGAAATTTGGAGAGGTTGGTTGGGGCTTGGTCTCATCAGGCCCTGGGCCTAGGATTTTAATTACTGCATGGAGACAAACACTTTTTATCTTTGTGTTTTTGTGGGGCTTGGGGAGTGGGACTAGAGAAGAAGGCAAGAGAACATAAAACAGATGTTTTTAGAGGGGAAAGGGAGTCTAGTATTTATTGAGCCTCACTCCTCTGTACCAGACATTTTTGCTATGTAGTATGTCATTACATTCATGGATGAGAGAACTGAAGTTCAGAGAAGTTTGGTAACTACCTAAAATTGCACAGATAGTAAGAAGTAGAGGTGACTTAAACCTAGAAACTGTGATTCTAGAGCCCACATTCACACCTACTAAGCTATCTTGCCTTTTTACTGTAGCAGCGCAGGAGACAGAAGATGAATGTTGGATTATTTGCAGCAGTAGAGAAGAACCGGGTAAACTTGGGCTGTTTTTGAAGCAGAGTCAACATGACTTACTGCTGAACTCAATTACTGTATACATGTGTCGGTACATGAGGTTTCGGGTATTCAAGGAAGAGAACATGAGATTCCTTTTAGGGTTTATCACATTAGGAGTTAATCACGGAGAATATTTCATTGCTCCACCTAGCAAGTAAGGAAAGACTCCCGTCTACATTTCTGCAAAAGTGGGAAGTGGCCAGCTGCAGAGAGGGCCCATTGTCATGCCTTCCGCCAGTTCTTAAGTTACAATCAGTGTGTTCATGTTCACCTTTAGTTGCCTCACTTGTACTTTTCTGCAACTGCTGACCAGCCTCCTCACTGAGAGCTCATTCATTTAACCACAATCCTGTTCCACAGAAAGTGCTTTTAGGAATATAAAGATGCAGACATGGTCTGTGATCCAAAGTGTGATTTGCTACCAAATGCTTAGAATGATTACATTTGCAATGCTACAGCAGATGAGTGCAGGTCGGCCTATTAGAAGACGGAGTCTTACCTACCTCCCCACCCTGGTGGGTGGAAGGAGAAGCAGCAAATAGACAAGCTTGGAGATGGACCAGTTGCCTCTGTACTTGATAGCATTAGCCATTCTTAACAGGATCCCTAGGAAAGCAATGTGCTCCAATTCAGATGCATGAATGAGGAGAAATGCATCAAGCAGCTCTCTGACTGCTGGGAGCCCATGTCTGATATCTTATGAGCCCATCGGTTCCAGTTCAGGGACAAGTGGAATTCACATCCATTTGAAGGTGCTCAGGATGCCCGTTAGACCAGTCAGCACCATCAACACCTCTCTGTTACTAACCACTTCTGAGCCACTGCTTCTCTTCTGCACCACACTATGCAGTGTCCCTAATCCCTTCACCCAAACCTCTAGAGACTCATCCAGTTTCCTGTATCCTTAAACCCCCATCTTTGCTTAATCAGAGACTCTTGCAGCTTTAACTCCTTTTGAACTAGTCTATAGTCATACACGCAAAAGGGTTTTCTCAGCAATCGAGGTTATTACGACAGATCTATTTTAATAAGGGACAGAGACTGTTGGGAGTGAGCCAACGGGAGGGTAAACATCGATTATGAGAGATATGCAATGTATGTTGAGCTCCTGCTGGGGTCTAGACATCATACTGGGAATCTGACCTTTGCCAAAACCTACTGTATAGATTGCATTTCCCCCATTTTACAGATGAGAAAACAGGTGCTCCAAACAGCTTGCCCAGGGTCACCTAGCTAGTGTGATGACAACTGAGGCAGGATGTCAGTGCACACCTGTCGAACTCCAGCATGCTCAAGCTCAACTGTAAGGCAATTATTCCCAACTTCCAGATTCTGCAAATTTGAGGCAACCAACTCTGACTTTATTAAGTCCTTTCAGTTGGCTTTAAACAGAGAAGCTAAGACACTGGTTGATGGTTTGTTTAACAGCTGATTCATGTTTGTTTTTCTATAAGGCTAAACTCCCACGGGAATTTCCCAAAACAAACAAAGAAACAAAACCTCAATTCTAATGTTCAACTAATGAACGTTAGTCAACTTAGATTAGTCACTTCTTTCGTTTCTTAAATTAACTGAATTTGATTGAGTCTGTCTCACTGCAGTGGCTAACAAACAGCCATCTCTACCTTCACATCGTTCAGTAGCTTCGCCCTAGGAGACAGAGCCTGGGATGAGGCACCTAATCTCAGTCAAGTCGTGTCTCCTACCGTTCCCAGCACAGTCACAGTCACAGTCACACAGTAGGGTCCTAATAAGTGTTAGATGGAAGAGGGAGTGTTTGCAGCAGGCAGAGAGGGGCCTTTTCTCAGAATCAGAACACTGGTATTGGGTTATCTCAGTATTCTTCATTCTGACCTCCTGAGGAGAGCAGGTGGTCACAGCTGGGACTAGGTGGGGCTGAAAGAGGACGAGAACTGTACCAGTGTTCTTCGCTTTCACCATCTCCCCTGATCAGCCCTGCTAGCAATTTCTTCCCATTTTGGGCTTTACCTAATCATAGAGGAATATCTGGGGAAGCAGAACTCTACATTAAGGTTAGGAGGCCTATCTCAGCCTTTCTACTATCAAACTGTATGACCTCGATTGGTCATTTCGTTTCTCTTCCTCCAAAAATGGGGATTAGAATGCTCTTACATAAGTAGATCAAAATACATGACATAAATGCAGCTGCAGTAGTATGTGTAATGTAGCAGTGAAAGCTGACACTATGCCCGGAAGATTTTGAGTCCAAAGCTGAGCATGTTGAACTGTCAGGTTCCTCCAGGTATGTACATACATCACAAAACACCTGGTCCACACATGCTGGAATGAAATGGACTCAAAGCCATTGTCTGCATCATTCAAAGGACATTTTGGTCTGAAATAACCAAATTCAGAGAGCTGAGATTCAAGAGATGGGTAAAGATTAGGATACATGCCTCAGATTTTCATTTTCCCCTTTTGTAAATGGATTGACTAAGGAGGGCTCAGGCAAACTTCCTTTGAAAGTCCTTTTACATTTCTGTTTGCAACTTAGAATAATAACACCACTTACAGACAATCTTCTGTCGCTGCCAACACAAAACTTGCAAATACAAAAAAAAAAAAAAAAACCAACAGTAATGTTTTGGATCAACAGGAGCAGCTAACATTCCATTTCTGGGAAAAGCACACATTAAAAGCCTCTTGTTTACATTTTAAGGCTAACAGAGGGGCTCTCATTTCAGAGAATTAAATGAGAAAATTCTCCTGGATTCAAGCATTAGCAAAATGGAATGGTTGTGTAATGGTTTCCAATCATCAACTGATTCTCCCTTCCCTCACCTTCCCACATCAGCTACAAAGCAGAGGCGAGGCCCCCTCCCCTGCAGCTTCATACACTTAAAACCTAGTGTTGTTTATTACAAAAGGAGCGCCAAGAAGTAGCATATACTTCAAATAAGCTGAGTAACTGGTAGCAAACTTCAAAACAGAAGGGGGGAAAATATCACTGCCATTTTTCTGTAAATAAAAATGGAAATGCGAAGAATTTACTCTCTGGCCTGGCTTTCTTTTCTTAATGTGCTCAGCTAAGAAGGTGGAGGGCAGAGCAGAGGCAGCCCTGAAGGGGAGGGGCACTTGCCTGCTTCCTCTTCCACTTGGGCCCCAGAGTCAACATGGGCCCTCCCCTGGAAGGCGCAAAGCAAGGAGTGATTTAAGAAATGAGTCCCCACTTAAGCCCATTTTAAAATAAAAGGATCAAAGTGACGCTGCTTGGACTCTAAAGCAATTGAACAGGAACTGGGGAAAGTGAGATGGAAGAAAGTGAAGAGAATAAATATCCCTTATCGACATGTAATGAGCTCTTTGTACAAAGGGAGAACAATATATGGTCCTTGCCCTTGAGGCAGTCCTAGCATAACAAAGAAAAGAAGAAGCCAATTGATGGGAACAGAATAAAAAATACATACAATGAAACATACCATGCTTCCAATTATGTTCAGTCCCTGTGGATGAATCTCAAATTGTGCTCCTATGAAATTGATATTAATATTTTATTTTGGGTATTACTTGTTCATATGTTTATTATTAGTTATACATACTTCTTTGTAGGCTACCTTAGCTCAAAAAGAATTTTTAAAAAAATATGCCAAGGTAAAAGTTCACATAAGGGCTCCAATCACCTTCCTCAGGGCAGTAAGGAAAATCATGCAAATATTGAGGCTGGAAGCTACAGATTTTTGTTCATTAAGGCAGAAGAGGAATGATTTCTGGCAGGAAACATGGCTTTTTCTGATACTAAATTCTTAAAAAAAAACTTTTCATATTGTAGTGTGTTTTAATGTTAATGCTGTACATTAAGTTGAGTCATGATTAGCTGCTTTTGATATTAAATTGTGAAATTTTAGTTCTGAAAAGAACTAAGGAAAACCTATGAGCACATATGAAAATTGAAAAAGAAAAAAGCCAGGTGCAATGGTGCACACTTATAATCAAAGGTATTTGGGAGGCTGAGGCAGGAGGATCATAAGTTCAAGACCAGCAAGGCAACTTAGTAAGGCCAGCCTGGACAGCCTGTCCCAAAATGAAAATAAAAAGGCTGGGAATGTTAGCTTGGTGGTAGAGCATTTGCCAGCAAGCACAAGGCCCTGAGTTCTATCTCCAATGCCACACACACACACACCAAAAAAAAAACCACCCACACACGCACATAAACACACACACGTATATACGCATCCACTAGCGACCGGTTCAGCACTGAGGACCTACAAATATCAAGCATTATATATGGCACAACAGTGTCCTGGACTTGGATGTAAATGATAAAGACAAAGAGAAGTGGCCAGAGTCTAGGCACGTATAAGAATGTTTCAAAGGCTTTTGTGATGGACTGAAAGTGAAAAATGAGGCATTATAAGACTTGAGGGCTGTCTCTGAATATCTAGCAGAAAAAGAATGGAAGAGGAGAATAGAATAATCACAGTTTTGTAAATGATGAATTTGAATGCCTGTAAGATCTCCAAATAGAGATGTCAAAAGGCCAGTTGACTAAACATGTCTGAAAATGATCTAGCATAAAGGGGTGAGCATTAATTTAACTACATGTAAGACACAATGAACAGAGCTGCTTCCCACCAAAACACATCGACAAGGGGCAATTGCAAGTGATTCGCAAAGAGTGGCTTTTTGTTTTATTTTTTGGTGATCATGAAGGTCATGGTGAAATAAAGAAAAGAAGGAAAAAGGGAGAAAAGAGAGAAGAAAGAGTAATAAACAAATGGGGAAGTCATGATAGAGAAGGAGAAGAATGGAAGCAGAAGAAGTTAAGACAAGGAAGAGGAGAAAGAGAAAGTGAAAGTAGAGAAGAAAAAGCAGTGACAACAGATGTATGAATGGAGAGTGCAAGAAGATGAAGGAATATACGAAGTTGGGCAATAGGAGCTAAAGGGTGCTGAGAAACTTGGGATTTTAACCTGAATATTTTAGACCATCACAAGAACAAGGTTTAGATAGAGCCCAAAGGGGTGAAGCATCTTGAACTGCCACCCAGCCAGGTGATCTGATTAATAAGTCTGTTCCCACTGTTACTTCACCAAGCAGTTTCAGGTGGGTGGGACCTGGAGGAAGCCACTGGAAGTGTCAGCCAGTGACCTTCTAGAGCACCTAGGACATGCCTGTTGAAGGTAGGGGTGGAGTAGTCCTCCTCTCTTTCTCAAGGACTCTCTGTTAGAGCATCATACACAGCCTGCTGACCCAAGACATGGTGAAGCAATAAAATGAACTATGGAAGAAGAGGAATGAAAGGAAGTGGCAGCCATCAAGCAGGCTCCCTTCACATTCCTCTATGCAAGGCCACATGGTAAGTGCTGTACGGTCAACAGCAGAGCGTAGAGGGTGAGACCATGGAATCTCGGTTATTCTCTGTGTGATCCTAACCTCTCTGTACTCTTATTTCTTTATCTGTAAAATGGAGGTAATATGTCACCTCCCCAAACAAGAGCGTGAGATAAAATAATATACATATAGCACTTACAGCAGCTCTCCTGGTCCATAGGCAGCACTGTAAATATGTAAGCTGCTAAGATTTAATTTTAAAAATATTTGTGTCATTTTCTAAGTAAAGGATGTATGCTATATTTTGTTATGGGTGGTGGTTACATATACGCACACATATGTAAGAAATTCACTAAAAAGTATAGTTAAGATTAGTATATTTTCCTATATATAAATATGTTATACTAAAGTAAAATATATATATTTAATTATATATAACTATATGCATGTATATAGTTATATTAATATAATATGTACATATATTGCTATATTTCTATGTACATATATACTATAGTAATATATAATATACATAATTATATATTTCACTATACAGTACACATTATTATTTTCTCTGTTTAACAGAGTACACGGTGAGAATTCAGGAAGCCAGGAGAAGTGCCTAAGGTATCTCCCCAAGACTGACCCTCAAGCAGCCAGACTCTAGAGTCTGCTCTTAAAGTCTGGAGTGAGTAAGTTCCCACAAGCCCTGGTCCACAATAGGAAGTAAGACAGCACACAGTTACCCGAATATTGGAAGGGAAGAGAGAGGGGGAGAGAGACAGAGAGAGACAGGGGTCTTTTCTCCTCTCTCCCATTCTTTCTCCCAACTTCGACCCTCTTCTCAACTCAGGCTAGTTCCACTGTCTCATTAACTCTTTACACCAAGAACTCTGCCAAGCAAGAACCTGGCAGGCGATGACACCCTCTACCTGCTGCCGGCAGGGAAACACCCAGCAGAGGGCTGGAAGTGATTAAGGACTAAAGGGAGCATACCCCAAGCTCCCCAAATCCCTCAGGGGCCAAAGATGTCCCATGACGAGCTGCAGCATGCCCATGAAGAGCATGCATGCGGCTCTTGCCAAGACAGAGCATCAGCCAAAGGAGATGGAGGACTCGTAATTTACGAGGTGCTATAGAAATTAATTTTGTATGTCCCCTCCATTAGCAGTGTGTCTGAATTAACTTTAATATGCAAGTTATCATGTTAATTTTTGATATTCAAAAAGAATGTATCATCATTAACCTTCCTAGCCCTGAATTTAGCAATGCAGTCTTTTTATTAGCAGTAATAGAAGGAGCATTATTTCTTGGCATCTCGATACTCTTAGCTATCAGTATGCAGTTCCACCAGTCACTTGGTAAAACCTCTGCTGATTCAGAGCCCATTTTTCAAACATTTGACTCTAACTGCCCATACGTCATCAGAAGTTGACTCCACCTTGCTTTTTTTTTCCAGTTTCTCCTAAATGAGAATAAATTTTCTACTGAAGGAGCAGTCAGTGGGAGGAGGCTTACAGCAAGAGTGGACATGAACATGTGCTGTGTTATGCTCATGAAAGGCAAGTTTGTCCTAGGTTAGCCGCTGTGCTCTTCAGAGCTCTGGGATTCCTGTTAGCACACTTATAACTAAGAAGAAACACCTCCTCTGGGAGGAGGGAAACATGTTAAATAATATTGGAAGATTCACTATTAAAGATAGTGGGAAAAACACCCAAATAGTGCAACCTAGTACATCTTTCTTTCCATATATTCACTTGATATAGGGAAATTATAGACAACAAAAACCATGAAAAATTCCATACCATATTTTGATGCATAGCATTAATATTCCTATTTCATTTATTCTATACATGCCAATATTTAAAATGTAACAATAGCAGGAAAATATTTCATAAATTGCATCTTGCCATCTTTTTCTTCTCTTCATATCCTTTAATTGAATAGCAAGATAATCAGAAGTTAGATAACTTCTTAGAATGGGATAAAAAAGGTGAGAAAAAGGTGTAAAATATAATCTTAAAATAGAGTATCAGGCCCTGAAAAATAAAACCAGTCTCTGCTCACAACAAATTCAATAGCATACAGTTTAAAATTTAAAATATAAACAAAAATATTGAGATGCTGAAACTAAATTGACTGCCAATCAGATTTTGGCTTCTAGGAATGGTACCAATAACAAGATTGTTAACATATCTGAGATTATCTTTGGTAGATGGGTAGTTTTATGTTTTCCTTTAAAATATAATAATAATTGTTTTTCTAGCTACTACCTTAAAAAAGACATGACATGAATAAGAAGGAAACTTGGATCCAGCCATGTCTATTCTCAAAGGGTATTGAGAGGATAAAGGGAAGATCAAATATTTTTCAAGCTTTAATTAATCATTATTTTGCCAATGGGAGATCACCATATACTGGCCATAATTTACAACCTGCACTGTTATTTCCTTGATATTTTTCATAAAATAGATTCATCTTAACCTTCCTACATTTTTTAGAAGAAAACTTTGCTACTTCAGATGGAAAACCAGTATCTCTTGCCATAAATGGAAGAAAATAGTAACAATCAGTCTGATGAAAACAAGACACTTGTATTAAATTCTAAGAGAAGAATAAGCCTGAGGTTTGCTCTTTCTTTGTTATCGCAGGAGATTAGGAGAGAAAGATTAAAGGCAAAATAGCTAAGGTATACAAATCTTGACATAATCAGAGAAGAAGCTGAAAGAGAATGAACGATTGCCACCTCTATGATACACTACCTGTGCACATTTAAAATTATCTGTCACACTATGCAAAATAATTTTGCACAATGGGGTAGAGGGCCACACTTTGAGAAACACAAGTAAAAAAAGAAAGAAAATCAGGATTGCTAGCTTCTAATACCAACTCTTGGGCAGATCATGTTCCTCTTTTGGACCAGTTTTCTTGGAAGTAAGATGAGGAGGTTGGGTTAGATAATCACTCAAAGAAGACACTCAGTTCTATTTCTTATGAAGTCCTTAAACATGTTAACAAAATATCTTCTCTTCATCTAAATATGAGGTAGTTAATTGCATTTACCCTGTTATCTGAAAGGTTTACCAGCAAGAAATAGTAAAGCTTTGGAAAACATCAGCTATTTTGGGGCAAAAGAGCTTTCAAAGCTGTAGTGTTGGGAAAAAAAAAAAATCAATGAAATTGACTGCAATCCACACACAACAAAAGCTGACAACCAGGGACAGATGCCTAGACTTTGGGAGCCAGCGGGCAGGTTGAAGCTTTAAAGGGGCCCCACAGACCCTCGCCTCATCACTCGCCGGGACCAAACAGCAGTAAAAGAGGGTGCCGACTTCAAATGAATAGTTTAACTCCCTCTTCATAGGAAAGGAAGTAGAATGTGAGACCAAAAATGCCAAGCAAAATAAATAGTTAACAATTACTTAAGTATCTGCAATCTTGCTCAAGCACAAGACCTAACACAATTAAGCGAGATTTTCTATCCATAAAAGGATGACAATAATTCACTTCATAAGGTTGCTATAAGGAATCATAAGAAGTAATCACTGGTATAACTACAGCAATATACATGTACAGTATATCCTCTTTCATACAGTTTTTGTTTTCCTGTCTTGATATTTCAAAAAAAAAGTTAATTTAAACAACATCTTATTTTTAATACTCTACATTGGCTCCAACTCTGAACTGATAATAATAAAAGTGAACCTAGTAATTATAAATGAATAATTAAAATGGAAATAATAATTATACTAATTTGAAGCTATCATTTATGGAGCATTTATTACCATCGAGGGACTTTACTAAGCATTATTTCATTTAATATTCATTCTAGCCCTGTTATTATCTCAAATTACAGACAAAGAAAAAAACTGAGAAGCAAAGAAGTAGCATGACTTTCCAAAGTCCCTGATGGATATAACTCAAATAACAAAACAAATAAACCCTGCAGTGCTTCTCCAGAAGTCAGTATGCCTTTGGTAAGGAGCTCGCCCAAGAAACCAACTTGATACATTTGGAGCCAAAGTTCAGGTCATAAAAAAGTCAGAAGTGACCCAAATCAAACTGAATAGAGGCTAAATAGTCACAGTTGCTGAAGCCTTTTGGTGTTTCTTTTTAATAATTTTTAGAAGTTGTAAACAACAAGAATGAATTTAGAACCCACCAGGTCTTTTCTCAGGAGTCCCATTGCATTTTATTTATATCCCTTTTGTAAAATATTCATTCAGCATCTTAATAGAGAGCCTCACTCTGCAAAATGTGGACAGACGAGCTCCTTGAGGACATCACTAGGCTGTTGTCATCTTCGTGTTTTCTAAATGGCTACTCAATGCTCTGTTTACACCAGAAGATCAATAAACACAATATTGAGTTGGAAAACCTGTTCTAAAAGTTGCCTCACTTCTTAAAAAAGGTGACTCCATCTATCCTGTGGGGGATTTGAGATGTCCAAGACAAAGTTAAGATGAGCTTTGAGGCAAAAGCAAAGACTTCAGACTAAAGTTTCAGTTCCAGCGTCGTACATATCTGACGGCACTGAGATGTGGGAGTGGATGACGACCTCCCCAGGCAAGAACAGGTAGAGCAGAACCGGAACACTGCTGAGAACCAGAGCCTGGAGGGGTTGCTGGATGAACTGAATGCAGGAAGTATTCTTTTTTCTCTTTGCCGTACATTTCCGACCCTTGGGCTTAGAAATAAAGATCTGGAGATTTGCAATCACACAGTGTCCTGGGGATGCCCCACTTGCTAGGATAACCAAGGGAAAAAAAAACCACTACAGAGGGCTCTGGTGTCCTCCTCTAGGTCGACAAGAGAGGGAGAAAGGGGTTGCTGGTCAGATTTCCGTTGAGGGAGCTGCAAGGAGCCTGGCTGCCAGGAAGGAGCCTAAGCAGTACAGCGGCTCCCTCTCCAAGGACTCAGAGCAAGAAAGAGCTCTCTGTCTTGCTTGTCCCCAACTCTGGGGTCTCCTCCTTGATATATAGTATTTGGCTAAAATCTCCTGATAAATTTGGAAGAGAGAATAACACATCTTAAGGTCGGGAATTGTTTTCTCCTTTTCCTGCTGAATCACAGGACAAGCCACCGTACTGTACGTAGACAGGTCTTCCACCTAGCAAGATTTGCAACCCACTGCAGGTCCCTGAGACACCACAAATTTCCTTAAGAGCTAACTGGGACCTGTTTGATTTCTCAGAACAGGCCTTGAACAGAGAGCAGAGTGCTGTGGCGAGCCTCCTGTTGCCTGGATTGTAATTGATTTTAAAGTCTGTCACTGCAACCCCATAAACCAAGCCAAACCAAACAAAGCGTCCCACTACAGACATTGGTCCCGGCAAAGCTAGGGCACAGGCAGGGGTGAAACCTGAGAAAAGCAAGTTTTCAAGGCCTACAGAAACCTTTATATGGGGAGAAATATCCACCCGCAAGGGGGCAGCGTTGTCCGTATTGCTGCCTCTCCGGAAGGGCTGGAATATTGGGGTGGGGTAGGGTCCCGGGTCCCTGGCAGAACACACAGACCCACACCTGATGGCACTGCCTCACCAGCAAACCACAGATCCATACACCACAGGCCGTGTAGACAACACAGGGCCCCCAGTATGTTTGAGCACAATGAGCTTTCCTCTCAGGCTGACACCAGTGCCCTCAAAACCTCAGGATGACAAGACATTTTTCAAGCATTTGGAATAGTACATGAAATGACTGCCTCTTTTTCTTTGCTGTCCTGGCAATACACATCCACTAACCCTGAGAGATGGACAGGAGCTTAAAGATCCAATTCTTGGACCATACACACGAGGAATAGAGCCCAGAGAGGTTAAGGGGTTTTTCCAAGGTCACAAAGTGTGTTAACCGATTTCCTGGAGTAGAGCTTAAATTTTCCAACTCTTAGTAGAGTGTTTGCTCCAATAGGAGAAATGAACATAATCATCCATTTGTCCTTGAAACACTCACTGAGCACCTACTGATTGTGTTATTAGAAATAACAGAGAAAACACACACTCTTTACTGAAGCCAAGCAGTCAGTGTTGTGTAAATACATGAAAATCTCAGAAAAGCATGAGAAAGAAAGACCCCCCAATCCAGAATATGTGGGTTTTCTTTGCATTTGTTTGGATTATGATAAATGAATATGAACAAGAAAGAACCCCTCCCTGGCCATAAGCTGTCAGCACATGAGGTTCAAAGGTATGATATTAGGTGCCAAATTCTTTTAACTCACCCCAGGAAGAGAAATTGACAACTTTTCCAACCATTTTGGAGAACCCACAAAGACTTCTCTGGGAAGGTATGTTAGAATGACCCAGCACCCAGTAAACATACACACACATGCTGACACACAGATGTCCATTTTTATTGGGGGTGGGAAGGCAAAGCTGAAAATTCGGAAATCTTATCAGAGGTGACCCCATTCATCCTAGGGAACAGGACCATCCGCTGCTAGAGAAGTGCAGCGACTCTCAGGCAAACAGACTCAAGTTGGCTGAGAATAAACCAAATGCTTCTTAGCACGATAACGGCAGGGTCCCATGGATCCAAAAGCATCAAGGCTAAAGCCACACTAGCATGGGAGCTACACTTCTGGCAAACGAGATTAGACTGTTCTGTGTCTGAGGGATGTTCGCCTTTGGGGAGCTATGCCTTACTTCTCTCCTGACCCAGAAACAAAATTGCTTGGAGCTCTCTTTGGGAGGGAAAATGGAAAGAGACAAATTTCTCCAGTGCACCCTCCCTCTGTGGAGCCTACAGTCTGTCACCACGCCCACCCCCAGAACTGCAGGGACCGGGCGGAAGACAGCCTTGCTGGGAGCCAGCTGACGCCTGAAGCAGGTACAAGTTGTACAAATTCAGGAAGCAAGCAGGGGGCAAGTAGGAGCTCCTCAAGAGCTGTGGTGAGTGTGCAGGTTTATATAAGGGGCTGCACGGGGGTCGTGGTTGTGTGGGGCAGGAGTAGCACAAGCAGGCAGCTGGTGCAGCAGTGAACTGAGCTGACCCAATCTTTTCCCAAGTTCTCCACAGGCAGCCTTAGGACATTAGCCATCTGCCACAAGCACCGATGGCACACCTGGTTGACTGCAGGAGCAGTGATACCTGACTGTCAGCACTGGTAAAGACTCTCCAGCCACTGGCACCGCCTGGGCACAGGCAGTGAAAATGGAGTCCCCACTCCATCCTGATGCACTGAAGTGTGCCTTTAGTGGCAGGAAGAGAGGGGCCACACTTCCAATGAGCATAGTCACTGTGGGGGCAAAAAAGGCTAGGGCAGGAGTGGGAGTCCTGATTCTTTCTACTTCCCAGTCATGCAGGAACACTTGACCTCTCAGGGCCTTTTTAAAATGGATTGAGAGGGAGGGTGTTGGATAAGGCAAATGTGCACATGTGTTCATTGAGTAGTACCTAGTCCCCACAGGCCACCTGTCCCACACACATTGCCTCCCCAACCATGGGTGTCCCCATCAGAGCCAGTTCCATTGTTCACATTGGCTAAGTGAAATAAACCAAGCACAGAGAGATAAATGCCATGTATTTCTTTAGACCTAGGAATTTTTGCTTGAAATTTTCCTGGATGAAATAAGACAGAAACAGAGACAGAAATAGAGGCAGAGAGATAGAGACAGAGGCAGAGGCAGAGACAGATGGAGAGATAGAGAGAGAGAGAGAACAAACTACTGTATTACCGTATTAGATGCCAGGAGTGGGTCTGTTCGTTATACACACCAGGGTGAAGCCTCTTCAGAGTTTCTGTGAACTGATGATTTGTACTGTATCCCTGCAGCTGGATGCTAACATCTGTCCAGCTCATGCATTTGATATGCCCCATGTGCTAAATTCTTTAGTACATACAAATACTCAATACTTGCCATGTAAGGGAGTATGTATCAGTCTCATTTTACACAGAGATAAAGTTAAGTAAAGCTGAGGTATCAAGAACTGACCCCAAAGTCTAACAGGTGTCTCCTTCTAAACTTCTGTGCCTATAATTTTGGGGAGATGGAATAAAGAGAGAATAGTGTAACCTGAGCACATTACTGAGCTTCCTAACCAGCCCAGACCTTCAGATACCTTGAGGGCAGCCCAACAAACATTTATGAGCACAAACACATTATTACCAGTCACTACATAGAACGCTGGGGACACAGATAATTAAGTACAGTATGGATGTTAGGGGCCTGTTGTTAAATCTCCACTTCCTGTCAAAGTTTCAAATTTAACTGCAAAAAGAAGGCAATATCAGCCCCTGTGAGACAGGGTCGACAAAGGATTTATGAAAGTAATGATGCATAGTTCTTGGCAGAGTGCACTTTTGATGCACTTTTGACATGTCTGCAAGCACTCAGCAAGGGTTAACTAAGAAGCTGGGTTCCAATCATCGAGGAAGACTGACTAAAATGGCAGTATTGCGTGCTGCTGCACATGGTCACTCAGACCCCAAGCCCTCTGCACACAATTACCTCAGATCCACAAACTTTGGGGTGAAAGGGACCTGGTATATCCCCTAAATCACATCATCACTTGAGAGATGAGGAAAATGAGACCAAGGGGTGAATTTACCCTCTAAATTGGAACATACCAAAAACTGCAGAGCTGAGAACACAGGTCTCCTGACTTCCAGTTCCACATTCTAGTATACCATGAGATGATTACAAATAATAGTAACAGTTATAGTTATTGTTGCTACTGATAATAATAATAATAATGGGGTGACACTCCGTTTATAAGCTGTTACTATGTATGAGACCTCTCCATGCTTTTCACTGGCAGTATCCCATTTAATAATCACAAGTCAATGAGGGCAGCCATTTCTTATTGTTTCCATTTGACAATTGAAGAATCGGGTGCTTTTAGAGGTGAAGGCTCCTGGTTAAGGTAGTAAAATCTAGTACTGATCCAGGCCCTTGTTCTGAACAACTGTCTTAAATTGTGCCTAGATCAGAAATGGGAAGTCTCTCCTCAAATAATTTTACACTCTTTAGCTGAAGCCATAATTAGACTCTCATTTGCCTTTGAATAATGGGCCTCCCTTTTTGCTCTGGTCCCTGGCTCCACTTGGACATTCTCTCCAGCCTGGATAGCATCTTGCTCAGCAAGTCCACTCTGGCTGGCTGGGCTAATGAGGGCTCACGGTAAGGCTGCATCAACCTGTTGGGTATCACAGAGAACAACCACACACAGACACACCCCTACCATCAAGACGATGGCAGGACTGTGAACACGCAGGCCTCCCAAATTGGATCGAGTCTTTCCAGCTCCTCACACAAGGACAACACCACAGTCTGCTTAATGCTGGGTCTGCTGCATAAGTAGGGAGCAAAATTCTGTGTTAAAATGCGTGTGTGTGTGTGTGTGTGTGTGGTGCATGTGTGTATAAAGGAGGAAGGAAGGAGAGTAAAAACTCTGGATAAGACTAAGAAAGCTAGGTGAGATTATGTCCAATAGTAAAGAAATAATGAGCAAAGAGGATAATGATTTGTCTGTTAAAGCTATGAACTGCAGTAAGTTTTTCTATCATACAACGAAATGAACCTAAAGGTTTATAAATAAGAAAATACTGAAATTGGTTATGGGCCAGATTTATAACAAAGGCCTATGAACTCCCTAAAAATACAATGGGAAAATGTTCCCACTAATTCTCATTCCCCCTAAAATCATGAACCTGTTAAAACAGTATCCCAATTATATAAAATATATGATACAAAAGAATAAACAATAGTTTTCTATAAAACAGGATATCATAGGTACTTTAATATATTTCCAGATATTCTACAATAAAGTCATAATATTTTAATAATACTTACTTCTATGAATGATAAATATCTTTTCCCAACTCCAGACCATCATTTCCTGGAGCTTGCCTGGTAGAGGCTCCCATTAGCAAGGAAGATGTAAGGAGAGAATGGACCTGAGTTTCCTGGGGTTGTGTGGGTAGCCCTGCTACTCCAAGGTTCCCACTGACTACTGTACAGATAAGGCCGATGTTACACTCACTGTCCCTTTATGTCCAATGAACATCCTGCCTCCTCCATAAACCTGTCCCTAACATTCCAAAAGCACTGTTCCCACTGAATGCTGGTGCTAGTCATTCTTATATGGCTGTAGTAATTTATAAAATTGTATTATGAAGTAAATGTATAATAAATGTACTAGAACCCTATGCACTTATCAATATCCTATAAATTCTAAATTTACACCACAGGCTGCTGTTCTGGGTCTGTAACTTAGGGTGTGCACAACCTATATATATATATTTAAAAATAAATCAGTAGGTTTCCTAGTAAAACCTACTTGGGGTATTTTTCTCAAAAAGGAAAGGAAAGGAGAGGAGAAGAGATGGGAGGGGAGTGAGGGAAGAAAGGAAGGAAGGAGGGAAGGAGGGAAGGAAAGAAAGAGGGAGGGAGAGAGGGAGGCAATTAGTTCATTTAGGGTCACTGAGCCCATATATAGACAAGGCAGCAAGCAGCTGACATTGACTTCTCTCCAGTCCATGCCACTCCCTGTCATTTCTCCTTCCTAAGATGAGTGGTCGTAGATCATTTCTACTCTTGTTTCTTTAGTTAGAAAAATATTTCTCTGTATATGCTTGTCTTTGTCAAAGATGAGGAAATGAACGACTAGCCAAATGGTGCTGTGTTTTAGGGAAAAAGAAGAGAAATCACACTTCGCTCTGAAGTGAAGAAAGTTTCCATGTGTTGAATAGGCGAGTGGAAAATCTGTGTTGTAAAAACACAGCTAAAGATGAGACTAGGAGCAGCTATTTGATAACTGTGACGCTGTCCTTTTGCTCATTTATATGGCCTGCCTGGCCTATGCAAGTGCAAGTCTGAACAGATGTTGGGGTAAATCTTTTCTCCTACAACTGTAAGCTTCCTGGGGATAGAACCTCCTGTTCCAGATGCCATATAGCACGAAAGTTCAGAAGACACACTGGGGAATCAGATAGACACCATGTGGAATGCTGGCCCTGCCACATTACTTGATATGTGACTGTTGGCAAGTTTTTGGACCTTTCTAACATCAGTTTCCTCACCTGTGAAATGGGGGCAGGAGCACCTTCATGTTACAGGAATGCCATGACAGTAAAATGAGCTAATGTATGAAAAGCTTAACATAGAGACTGGCACGAAATAATGGTTAAATAAATGGTGACTGTAAAATCACTTACTAGTGGATTTCCTTCATATTTTTATATTCCCCACATAGTGTTGCTATATTTTTAAATATTTGATAAATATTACTTCAACTAAAATGAATCAGCATCTGACTTTCATTCCAACCATATTTTAGTCATAAGAAACCTTCCTTCTATTCCAGGGAAACACAAGAGTTGGGGAGGAACTCCAGCAAAAACAAACTTGAATAGATCAACATAAGACTTCCAGAACATTCTAAAGTTTGCCTCATCATAATTCAAAACATGCAGAATTATAAATTAACAGCGAAAACAAAACAATTTTGGAACAAATACGTAACCTTATAAAGATTTACATAAACTCCCTCATTATGTGTGCCTCCACTAACACAAAGAATCATCCACAAATTGGAAAGCAGTTCTGAGCAACATGGGAAGATATACAAGCAGCTGAGCTCTGCAGAAGAGCTGGAGCATCATGGAAGACGTGATCTGGGATTTTCTTCCCCCGATTAAATTGTACTTCGTAATGTCATAAAAGCTGCTATCCTAGGTGTTTTTGGAGGTTCAAGAGGATTTTTCTTTTATTGTATGCCTATATATATATTATTAGCCCCCCAAAAGAGACACTTTAATAAATCTCTGTTGGATTTATTCTGCAGCTTATTAAATCACAGTCTTCTCTGATCCAGAACCTGAAGGATTCTTTCTGCTAGAGAATGTGAGATCAGTTACACGAAAAGGGAGGTGAGGATGTGAGGGGAGCCCCTCCTCCGATCTCCAGAGTGTGCAAGGGATACTTTGGAGCCAGATGTGGCTTTGTGGCACAGCAGAGGAGACCGGCAAAATGGCTTTTCTATTTGAAGATCTTTGATGTCTCTGAACACTCTGATAAGAAGTAACTTAAGTCCTTAAAACCCAATGGTTCTTTCTTGAAGAAGAGAAATTGGCTCCAGCACTTACATCCTTTCAATGTTTTCAGGGTTCTGAGCCTGGTGGTGCTAATGACTGGGTGTGTGAACTTGAAGCATCATATAATTTCCCTTCGTTTGAATAACCTTCCATAAAATAGCCTCATTCCTTGCCATTACATAATGAAAAGGATTCAGAAATATTACCATTGTGAATCAGAGGATGATTTTTTAGATCATAGATTTTCATTGTTAGTGGAGTTCTAGGAAACTTTGTTCAATCTCATCACTTGCAGTGGTTGTACAAAGGTCAGGTGACTTGCCCAGCATCACACAAGTGTGCATTAAATGTGACAATGTGCATAAGTGTGTAGCAGAGTGCTCAGTAAACAATAAGCACTCAATAAACCTGGCATGCTGTCACTATTGCTGATGTGATTGTTGCTACTATGATTCACGTTTCCTTAATTGAATGTGTCTAGTTTAAGAAAATTTTCTCAAAAGTCACAACTATATGTACTTGTATTTTTACTAAGTTTTATAATTTTATGTATGATACATAAGTTCAGTCCATCTGCTGGGTAAGTAATATGAGGTGAGTATGCTCCTTATCAGCTATGGGAAGAATCTAGTAGAAGCTTGCCCTGCAGGTTGTAGCAAGTTCCTGCCATAAGAAAAAGTATTTCTTTCATAACAGAAAATCTAAGCCTAGAGAAGGCGAAGTAGTATGTCTTAGCATATAACTCCCAGGATGCTCACAGCACACCAGAGCCTTGCTGGAGAGGAGAGGTCATCTTCAATCAGAGTAAGCACTGAAGACCTGTACATCGAGGACCAGGGACTGAGTCCAGGCCACTATAACCCTGCCCGTGGGCTCCTGGGAACAGTGATGTCTCAGAAATGCAAAAGGAGTCCAGCATAGAGAAAAGAGAAATTGCCTGAAAGACAAAGCTGAGAAAAATGTAACCTGGAAGAGGGGTAAAAAAAAAAAAAAAAAAAAAAAAAAACTCCAACAAAAGCAGATTCTCACCTCATATATTCAGTAGATGGATAGAACCTATGCATCATTAATACAATTATAAAACTTAGTAAAAATATAAATGAAGGTATTCGTGATACTTTTGAGAAAGTTTTCTTATACTACACACATAAAAAATTTGGCCCTTAACATGGTCACTAAATTTAATTATATTCAAAGTAAGACTTTCTGTTTATAAAAATGCACCTTCAAATAAAAAGACAAGTTATAACCTAAGAGAAGATATCTGCAATACATAAAATGATGAAAAAATGAGTAAAAAGAAGATGTAAAATATGCCACATCTCAGTAAAAGAAATACAACCATCCCATTAGAAAAATGGGTAAAGTACAAGGATAGACGTATCACAGAAGTGAAATATATGTGACAAAGCAACATAAGAAGACACTTTCAGCATCACTGGGGATCAAAAAAATGTACATGTAATGAGTGATGACATATTTTCAAAATCCATTTTATTGGCAAAACTTAAGAAGCAAGGTGATACCCAGTGTTGAAGAGAATGTAACCCATGGGATGTTTCCTAGATTGTAAAGGAGATTGTAAATGTAAAGGAAATCTTAAAACTTTTAAAACTTATAAGTCTATCCTCAAAGATGAGGAAAGGCAGGTATAGACTGCTCCCATAATTAGAAAGTGGCAAAGCTCGGCTGGCCTTAGCATTCCAATGGCAGCTGCAGCACGTAAGATAAAGTGCATCTCAAATAAAGTGTATCTTGTTGTGTTATCCCGTTCCAAGGTTTCAGGGAGTTATCACTCCGAGACAGCTTGGCTCAGTCTAAAACAGTGATTGATTCTTCCTGCTCACCCTACCCTTCACCTCCCTGTTTTAGGATAGAAAACCCCAATTAACTTGCCTGAACCAAACCTGCCTAGCAACGTATGACAAGACAGTATGTAGCCAACTATAAAGTATCCTGTTATCAGCCTTTTGTATTTACTGCTAACAACCTATATAAGTGATTGTTTAACCCCAAGATGGGACTGGTGATTTGGACTTTTGGGTCTCCCAGCCCACTGGCATTAATAAAGCTGATTGTCTTCCAAGTTCCTTGGTGCTAAGTGTCTTCCATCTGGTTCAGTCCTGCTTTCTTTCCGCAACAGATTGCTGGTAGGAATGTAAACTGGTGCCTTTGGAAAACAGTTTGGCAATATCTCCTAAAGTTAAATATTCAGATCCCCTTGTGACACGGCAAACCTATGAGTAATTATATCCCCAAAAGAGACTCTTGAATGTTGACAAGAGTCATGTACAAGAATGATCTTATCAGAAATGCTTACAATAGGAATGAAAACTGAATCTAACACTGAAAACCTAAATGCTTAAAACTGAAAGCACGAATGAATAAGCTTTGATTTATTCATACAATGGAATTTTTCAGTCATCAAAACAATGAGTTCCAGCAACCTGTGCAATGTGCGAATCAGTATTACACTAAATGAAAAGGTAAATTTCCCCAGTGTATAAAATAAAAATGAATAAAAAAGAAAGAGGACCAAGAAACAGAGGGAGAGGTTGAGTGAGAAGAAGATGTAAAAAGAATTAAGATGTGCCATGTATGTGGACCAACTTCCCCCAATGAATGCAGTCAATATGTCCTGCAAATATATACTAATAAAACATTTATTATTAAAAATAAAAATAAAAAAGGAAAGCAGCAGAATGATTAACAAATGATTCAACAACATGGTTCTCTTAAGTGGGGAAAGGCGGAGTCTTTTATATAAGTGATTGTTAAATTTCTAGTTTTTGTTTTGGGTGGCAAGGTCATGGATGCTGAATGTATCATTCAAAATAACTAACTGAATATGTATATAAATAAATCCCACCCTTATACAGACCAACGATGAGATGTGTTATGAATCAAGGACAATGGCTACTCCCATTGGATATGACTGACATCTTTCCTTTTGTTTTCTTTTTAAGGGACACTGCCATTGAGTAATGGTGTGTTTCTTGCCAAGGTCCACTGACTGGTATCAGTAAACTCCTAAGTAAACTATGCATACAAAGAAATAAAACATCACTTATCATTCAGGAGTTTATTATCCATCAACACAAAGTCACAGAAACAGAAGACATCTAGAAGAGTGGTCAAGTGTCACGATGCAAGCTTGCACTGTGTCCTGTAAAAGCCACTTGTCTCTGCCCAGGCCACCACCTTCCTTTCCCTTCTCAGGCTCCTGGAGCTGCATTTCCCTCTGGAGAAGGCTCAGGGGCCACTGCACCAGAACTCCCTGGATGGGGATGTGGGGATGCCACCCACACCTCCCCAGTGCCTTTCCCAGATCTTTAGAAACAGAATCTTTGGTTTAGGGTCCAGGATTCTACAATTTGAGCGAATTCCCAGATGCAGCTAAGCTTTGAAAAATCTCTCTCTCTCTCTCTCTCTCTCTCTCTCTCTCTCTCTCTCTCTCGCTAAACACCTCATTTTCCCCTTTGTAATTCCAGGGCTTTATTTTGTTTTTTTGTTTGGCTGGTTGGTTTTATTTGTTTGTTTGTTTTTGTGGGTACGGGGGGTCGAACTCAGGACCACACACTTGCCAGGCAGGGGCTTATACTGCTGAGCTATCTCACCGGCCCCCAGGGCTTTATTTTGAACATACTCAACTCTACTGTCTATGACTTCCCCCAGTAGGGATAGAGTTAAGTGTCCACTGGGACTGAGTAGAAATGCCTGAGCCACTAGCAGGGACTTGCTGCAGATTAGATTCTGGCCTGGGGCTCAAAGAGATGAGGAGTTAGTTACCTGTTGAGCTCCTGGGCTGGGCAAAGAGAATGCAGAGGCAGTAGAAGGAATTCCAGGCAGTGTGTGCCAAGAACAGGTTTGTGCAAGCTTGTGGGCAGTACAGGAAGAAATGAGAGGTCTGCCATGATGCTGTAGCATGTCCTGAGAGGCAGAGACTCCATTCTCCTCTACCCTTTTCCTCCAGAACAGTCTTGGTGGCCAAGCCTGACATTGCTGTCCTGTCTCCAGCAGCCTGCTGACATCATTGCTTGCTGGGGGCAAGCTATGCTCTGAGAAGCCACAGCTGGAGTCTCCCCCTACTCCCGCCTAGGTCCCTGTCAGGGAGCTGGCTGCCGAGCATTTGGAACAGGAGTGGTCACAGAAGAATGGAAGAGAACAAAATCCCTCCAGAGGGATGGTGGAGCACATCTAACAGGGAGAAGGAAGTATCTCCAAGACAATAAGCACTATCGGCTTTTTATTCATTATAGAATAAAGCATAATATAGTGGGAAATGAGTTTTGTTATTCAAATGACTTTATTCAGAATCTAGTTCTAAAAATTACTACCAAGGAAAGGCAGATGCTTTCATCAAAGTCCCTTTCTTCCCAGAAACCTAACCAGGTAGGTTACATGTGACGCCTTCCAGTCCCCAGGCTGTGGGTGGAATGGGCAGGTGTCACTTTCCGGCTGAGGGAAAGACTGCCATTACATTTCTTCCCTCTCTTGTCCCTGCTGCAGGGAGGCCATAAGTGCTAACTGGCATAACTTCGGGAGGGACAAAAGACATATGGCCTTTATCAGACTTTGCATGAGAGAAACAAACTTGGTTAAATCCACCGAGAGTTTAGGAGTCTTTTGTTACTCCAGCATCTCATAGCCCTGAAAACTAATGCCATAATACACTGTGTAACCTTTGGTCTCACTGTGACAGAAAGAACTTTCTAGGCCTCCATTTCCTTAACTATAAGATGGGGGGAGAAATACCTATATCATTAGGTTGTTGTAAGAATATAAAATATATTTATCCAATATATATAGCATTTGATACATAGCATTTAATAAACATAAATTTCTTCTTTTAAGATGCTATTGATGTCATTAATATGTTTAGAGTTGTTATAGATGCTGTTTAATAAACAGCTATTATGTCTTAGGTTCTCTGCTTGTTGTAAGTTACCACATTATTTGTAGCTACAAAAACCGAAGCTAAGAAAAGTTTCTTAATTAAAGGAGCACAGCTAGTAAGTGACCAAACCAGGATCGTAAACAAGGACGTTCTGAATCAAAAATCCTTTATTCTAATGATGACATTCCTATTCACATTTACCAGACATGGAACCCGAGGCTCAAAGATGTTACATAAGTAAAGTAATAACTGCTTGCGTCTCAGGACATTTCTTTCTCCCAGGCCAATGCTGCAATGATACAATGATTAGAAAAGACAAACCATTTATAGCACTGGGCACAAATATTCACATTCCCTTCCCCCAAGAGTTGCCAGGACCACTAACTGGGCCAGTTGCTAATTGTAAATGTGGATGCAGCAGGGTTGCAGATACCGTGAGCAATGAGGAAAGGAGGAAGCTACATCTTGGTAAAGGGAAAACCAGGTGCCTGTGATCTCCATATGGCCTCATAATTAAGTTCCCAATGAAAAGATCCACTAGCTGGAAATAACCATTGGAAGTTTCCAAATCTTTATCCTCCCCCTCCTCTGTTTTCAAGGTTGAAGAGAAAAGTGAGCAATGTGGATCCTAAAGCAGTTTACACTGAAGCAGATGGTGCGTCTGATTAGCATCCAACTAAAAAGACAACATTACTTAGAGATTAGCTTCTCATAGGGACAAATCTGCTCTGAAGGCGCAGGAGGTTTGATTTTCTCTCAGACTCCCCTCAGCGCAGTCTCCCGGCAGATCCAGTCAGCCTTTCTCCCATCAGTACCATGGAGCAAGTCCGAGCTTGTGCTAGATTTCTTGTTTGGGGTATAGCCATTGCAGGTGGGGTTGTGGCTGATGAGGACCCATTACTCCACATGATACCACTGAGTCTGCACAGAGATTCTGAGAGCATCCTGTGACGGGCCCAATTTTACAAATGAGAGAACCGAGATGTATTAGGATTAAATAACTTCCTCAAGGTCACACGTCATGTAGGAGATGAGGTTCATGGAGGCTAATAAAACATTATTTGTGTGCTTTAAAAGAGCCCCACGCAGCAAACCATCAGCCGAGGACAGCTGCCAAGTATCCCCAAGAACTGTGGGAAGGCCTGGAGCAAGATACAATGAAGTGACAAATTGCAAACATTTCACCCTGGCCTAACCCTCTCCTTCTAGGCATACGAAACATAGACCCTTTGCAAAAGTGCTCTAGGGAAATGGAAAAAAAATGGAAAAAAAAAAAAAAATCCAAAGCCAGAATGGGATGAACTTAATAGACCAAGGCCCTTTTATTCATTAAATTCTACATTTCTCCAACCCTGAGGACAAACATGTTGCTTCCAGGGACACGGGGACTCGTGGCTTAGGGTCATGTACAACTATCAAACATACAGAGACTTAATTACTGCAAGGAATCTAAAGGATGGATATTTGGATACTGCAAAGAGTAGAAGGAAAAATAACTACAACATCAACGATAGCGGTTACTTTTAGCATGGGATTATGCTGAATGTGATGCTGTGTTAAATCTTGAAATGTCTCAACCATTTCATTGGCCCACACAACAACCTTCTAAGACTGACGCTATTATTATTAGTCCCATTTTTCTGTCAAGCTTACTGAGGACTAGTGAGGTTAAGAAAATCACTCACAGTCACACAACTGAAAAAGGCCTGAGCCAGAAATTAAATCAAGTCTAGTGTGAACTAAGAACCAGTACCCTAAGCCAGTAAATCCTTTTCCCTCTTCGCCACAGAATACCCTAAAAACAGATCATAAGGTGGTCTCCCCAAATCTGAGCAAGTGCTTAAAAGCCTTCTGGCCCCACTGCTTGATGTCAATACAAATGTTCAAGGTTGTGAGTACAAGTTAATGCCAGGGACAATACTCCAGGCAATTTCTACATCTGGCAGTTAAATGAGTGCAGGCTCAAAGCAAATCACGTCCCTGAGGCACTAACAGAAGGAATTTCATTATGGCTCAAACTTGGCCAGAGGAATCAAACTCACCTTATTTAAGGGTATAAAAAGAAACACTTACCCCAGAGCAGCAGACACCAGGAAGTGCCCACGAATTCAGCTTTTATTCATTTGGAACTCCAGCTTAAGAAAGGGGAAGAGCTGAAGTTTCCCTCTGGGATTATTTTAGTAAGAGGGTTCACTTAGCAAGCAAACAGTGGGCGAGGTGTGACCTCTAAGCTGTGTATGTGAGTCGACTGCTCTCACATGTGAGCCGAGGAGGCAGAGGCTCATTATACTTTCTGTCCTTTTGAAAATGGGTCCCTAAAGGGCACTTTGCCTAATTCTAGTCTCTGAATGTATCTGAAGGAAAGAATTTTGCTTCTTTCGTAACTGTACAACACTAGGGCTTGCTTTCTGCCAATTAATATTAATCACAGGGTTTTACTGAATCTAGAACTCAGACACGCAGCAGGACTGGTAAGCAGCAGCTGTCCAGCCTGCCCTATGATTCTGCAGGCCCTCAGGGACCCCTAGCAGCCCAGGAGATGTGGCTCCAGTAAAGGAATTACTCCTACTTCTGCAAGGCTGAAACTGACCCCACATGACCAGTCCGGGACTGTGCTAGCTCTCCATCTGGCCTCGACGCTAAGCTGGGCCCTTGACAACGTCGGCAGCTAGGAACAATGAGGGACAGCCAAGTAGCCCAGCTCTCTGCTGACTGTGCAGCACTATATGTAGTGAGAGGTGTCCTTGTCATGTCCCTAGGACAGGACTTGATTTGTCTCAGCAGTGACAACACCCGAAATCCTAGGAAGGCCTGGCAGGGTAGGAAGAGGCCTGCATATTTCAAACCCTTGAGAGTGAGGGCAATTCATTTGTTTGTGGATTTCAGAACTTTAAAAACATCAAAGCCTCACTATATGGAAACACGCTACTATAAGAAATGCAACTACATGTATATCTTCCAGTTCCCCAAGAAGAATGTATTTATTATGTATCCCAAACATATACTAATAAAAAAGGAAAAAATATTAAAAAAAGAAATGCAACTAGACTTACCAGGATTAGTCTCCCATCACTTTGCACAAACCACCTTGCACAAACAAACCACATATGCACGAGATTTATCCAGTACCATACATCTGTCTAAATTAGCAAAAAACTATATACATGGAAATAAAAATCACAGGAAGAAAGCTTTTCTTCCCCATGTCTCTCTCCTACCCTTAACTCTAGGGACAGGATTTAGACAGCAATTTTGGATGCACCATGTTCACCAAGCATTAGAAAAAAAACATCTTTACAGTGAAGTGGTTCCTGAATATTTCTGTGATTACCAGGCAATTTGCATAAATATTCAGGCTTCACTCACTGAATAAATTACAGCTGGGTGAAGGCTGATCCTCTGAATTCTAAGACTTCTTGCTTCTTGCTTAGTTTGGTTCTCGTTTTATTGTTGACATCGGTGGACAGCGGAATTCAAAATTGGAAAGCATTGATCTTAATGTATAGAAAACAGTGATGACCTCCAAAGTCATTTTTTCACCCTCACAGAAAGGAGCGAAGAAATGTAGCTTTGGAATATGTAATGCATTTGCATGGGGCAAAATTCATGATACAGGAATGCAGAATGCTACTGTAAATGACGTGGAGGATGAATACGAGCTTCTAAATCTTGCCTGGTCATATGCGGGGGAGCTTTGGACATCTAATTCACCAATATCAAAAACAAGAAACTCCCAGTCTCTTGGCAGTGGAGTACTTATCAGATACTCCATGTTTACTGATTTGGAAGAAGCGGAATTTCTGACCACAACTGTTCTCAAATCCTGTCATTCCTTAATCTCTAAAAGCTGCTATTGCATTAAGAAATGCAAAGTACAGAACAGTAATATGATATGCTAGCATCTGAGTGGTAATAATAAAAGGCCAAGGGAGAATATATAGCATGTACGTATTTTAGTATATGTGCTACTGTAGTGAGCACAGCATATATGTATTTGATTGCATATCCATGAGGTATCTCTGGAAATATTAGCTGCCTCTGGAGAAGGGACTAGAGTGGCCCTGTACAGGGCATAAAGGGACCCTTTCCACGTGGCATCCTTTCATACTTGTGCATTTTGACCAGGTAAATTCATTAACTATTCAAGAATAATTTACATTTCTCTAAAAACAACAAAAAGAAATCCTTGCTACTTCTTACACATACTCAAAATTTTGAGAATTTTTCACTTAAAAATTCATTCATTAAAAAGAACTTCACCAGCTTCCCTTCAGGGTCAAGGCAGTAACAATAAACCATATAGGAAAAAAAATTACTTACATTGAAAAGACCTAAAGCATAGGATTCCCAACTTACCATGCCACTTCATTAAACTTCTCAAGAGAAACAAATGAGACAATCTAAGCTTTTAAAAACTCAATTTAGATTTTGATATCTAAGCTGTCAGCTATTTCCTGCTTTTCAATTCATGTGGACCAAGTGAGTTGTTAAAAAAAAAAAGATGTTCTAGTGCCCAGACAGGTTGCCCTTTCTTGCCAGGTTCCCAAAGAGGCCCTGCCCAGCACAGTTGCTTTACACTCACCTTGCTTTTTAAAGAGGTTGCTCTGGACAATCTCATTCATGGACTGCACTTTCTGCTTCTGCAGTTTCACAGGGGGGATGCAGGTATAGAACTCATACAAGAGTTGGCTGAGGGCAGGAAGAAAAGGAGTTGGCAGAGCAAGTGAGATCCATGTTTGCTATCTGACAACACTTACAGCCATCCCTGCACTGTTAGCTCTTGGAGGGACAGAAACAATGTCAGTCTCGCTCCCTTGACCCCCATTTTCTGGCAGAGCATCAAGTACATAGCAAGACCATAGTAAATATGTGTAAGATTTGTTCATTTTGAATAATAGCATTGATTTAAATTGATAGCATTAAAGTGATGCAAAAATCTGAAGAAAATCATCAATAGCCCTGAGTACACCAGGCATGTGTTTACATTGACATTTGCTATGCCATTTAACTCTCATAACCCTATGAGGTCAACAGAATGTTTATCCTAATTTTACAAATGTGAAAACTAAAGGTTAGAAAGGTTAACTAACATTCCCAAGGTTATACCACTAGGGAGTCAAAGACCACATCATTTTATTTACAAATGCTTTATGCTTCAGAATGCTTTATGACAAGTCTTAAGATCAAAAAAGGCCCTTAATTTTTTTTTAAAAAGCTATGAAAAGTTATGGGTTAGAACCAGTTCAGATATCAAAAAAGAGACTGTTCTTCCCAAATAGAGTGAAGACAAAAATATCACAAAACAATTATAATCCCTGTCAGCTTTCCAAAATAAACTCATTATATTCATTCATTCTTTCAAGGACTTATTAAGCATCTACTTAGTATGTGACAGGCAAAGTGTAGAGAAATGGAGATGTAATGGTAACAAACCTGGTCCCACTTGGCATGGGACCTACATTCTAATGGAGATCAACACATAACATGGAAACAAACAAATCAGTACAATGCAATAAATGGATTGAAGGAAATAAATAGTAAATGGTGTCAGAAAATAATGGCCCAGGGATTGGGGGAGGAATTTCATTTATTTCTAATATTTAGAGGTAGCTTTTCTGAAAAGAATAACCTTTAGTCTGAGCCCTAAAGGATGAGGAGGCAGCAAAAATCTTATATGAACAAAGAAAAAAAATCTGTGAAAAATCTTGTGATATCTGAATCTGGACTATGATTTAAAAAACTGTACTGACAATAATTTCTCTACTCAGTAAATGTGTCACAGTTATGTAGAATGTGAACTTTAGGGGAAACTAGATGAAGAAGATATGGAAACTTTATACCATGTTTGCAACTCCTTGCTAAACATGAAAGTATTTAAATGCAAAACCTTTAAAATATCTTCTAGTATGTTATCTGGGAACTTAAATGAATTAAGAAAAAAAGGAAGAAGGTACTATATATCAGACTCAAATGTTCCTATTCAACACCTAGGTCACATTAAAATCATGTCTTCACACATGAGATAAATGGAATTAAAAAACAGAAATAAAAACAGGGCCCAACTTTATCACCTCTTTAAGTGTCCTTAGGGTGTTCTCCATCTGCAACTATAGGGTTTATCAGGCAGACTGGGCCCCAAAACAACCTTCGAGCCCAGGTGAAATAGAGACTTTTGGCCCAGATCAATTTCTGAATCTACAGGTTTACAATCAGTATCTCCAAAGAGGGATGCATATTAAAAAGTGGTTTTCACCAAAATCTGGCACAACAAAAGGTAAAAATCACAGACTGGGGCCCCTGAAAGCAGCCCCTACCGCGTGTCCCCCCAGTCGCTGCACTGAGTGTGCATCCGGAACTCCCCACAAGAGCCCTTCTTTCCTCCGAGTTCCTGGCTTGACAGCAGCCAGGGAAAGGACATCATAAGCGCTCACCTGAGTAACTTTGCATCAAAGACCATTTCCACATCGTGGAGGACAGATGGGATGTATTTCAAAGCCGCCACCTGGGTGGAATATGAAATAAACATGAGTGATGCTCACATCTAACAATTCTGGGCTGGTGAGGGGGACAATTCGTGACACAGCACAGATCAGAGGAGAATGACCCTGCATCCTAGATACTGCTATAATGACACAAGACTCTGTGGGGAGACTGAAACATATGCATGTACTTCTTTGTATACAAAAGAGAAATCACAACTTCTATCTTCCAGAAGGCGGTGATGTATGATAGTGATCCTAGAATTGCAGAGATAGAGACTGCCGGTCAATTTCTATTTCTACACCTTCTTAGTCCTGTGGTTTTGGACAAAACACTAAACTGCTCTGATTCTCAATTTTCCTATTTTGCAGGATTATAAGGATTAAGAATAATGAGTCACCCAGTAAAGCACAGGGAGTATTTTGGGTACTAAGTAAATGGTAATTCCTATTATTACTGGAAGATGGTGTGTACTTGGATTGCTGGTGACAACGATGACTTGTATTAAATTATTTATATTTTTCTCTCCATAGCCGAAAATAATGGGTACATGAACAATAGTGGGCATGTTTTGGCCCAGTAGTTGGGCTAAGCATTGTGATGGGTTCTTTCCTCTCTTCAAGTTAATGGATGCACCCACAGGTAGGAACCACACCCATCCCCTGCATGGCAACACCATTTGCTAAGCGGCAGGGGAAACTACAATTTCAGCAGGAGTTAGAAGTTACACAGATAGAAAATAACATCTAAGGATCTAATGGAAGTATTATTTTTTAAATGCTTTTTCTTTTTCACTGTGTTCTAGATGTTCTGTTATCAACATATCATCTTTAGCAATCAGACCAAAATAAAAAGAGTAAAAATTACTTTCTTAAAATGTTAATGCTATGTGCTTGCTTTGGCAGCACATACACTAAAAATGTTAATGCTAGTAATTATAAATAAACGTCTTAAATAATGATTATGGCTATTCTTTGAGAATTTGTAATGGGGAAAATACTGTGCTGAATACTGTTAATGTATTATCTTCTTAATTATAGTCCTGGAAAGGAAATACTATTTTCATAGATAAGGAATCTCAGTCACGTCCAGATTCAATAACAACCCCAAGGTCACAAAATTAGCAAGAATGCAGTGGAGGGTTCAAATCTAGCCAGGATGCTCTCAGAGTGATTCGTTATAACCCTTCAGCTGCACAAACGCTTCACTCACATGACAGCTCTCTCTCTATGCCTTCATCTGCTCTTTATGATTTCCAAATGTCATTACTATACGTTTGATATAAAAATCACACAAGACATTAGGGTGCAAACTGCCTCTTACATCCCACATCTTTGTCTCAGCCCCATCTCTCTTCTCCAGAAGTGATCTCTGTTAATGTTATGGTGATTTTCTTTCCAGATAACTTTGAACATATGTGCACATGTGTGTTCATGTATGTGTGCATGTGTGTGCACCCATGTATGTACATAAAGACAAAGTACTTCAGCTTCTTTTTGCAGTTAATGAGGTGCCACAGGTTCTTGCCATGCCAATTCATGGAGTATACGCATTTCATTTCCAGCCATGACTCAGTAGTGCCCGAATGGGTATGATATACTTCTTTCAACAATCTCCTGCTCACGGACTCCATACTATCTTCAATATTTCTTAACTATGGTGATCCTGGGGATTGAACTACATCCTTAGCCCATTTTAAAAATATTTTAAAATTTTGAGGCAGGGTTTCACTAAGTCTACAACCTGCCCAGGGTGGGCTTGAACTTGGGATTCTGCCTCAGCTTCCCATGGTGCTGGGATTATAGGTATATGCCACCACACCTGCCAGTATTTCTTAATTATAAAGCATGTGGTATTAAGATATTTAACATACATATATTTGTGTAGATTCCCTGCAGGATGGATTTCTCAAAGAAAAATTAGTGGATCAAAAGGTATCTAAATATACATTCTAGCCTCAAGATGGCGGATGAGTAAGAAGCAGGCAACGAAACTCTCTCTAAAAGTTACCATTGGAACACGAGAAAATAGCGACCCGGAAAGCGCAGGAGGGGGGGAGATGCCTCCCCGAAACCCAGAGAAGCTCTGAAGCGCAATCTGGGACCCCCAGCACCAGTGACGGGTGACTTCTAACAAAGAAGACGGAAAGAAGGAGCAGACCGCGCGCGCGCACCTTCTAATATCCCGGGAGTTGGAGTGCCGGCGGAGGCTCAATTCTACGGACACACGGTGGCAGCTGGCGCCCAGGGAGCCCCCACGGAGGATCCTGAGACAGCAGCGGGGCAGGGGAGCGGCGGAGAACGGCGCTGACCGGCGGTGAGTGTCTCTCAGCCACAGCTGCCCCGCGCCAGAGAGCGACCGGCCGGGCGCCATTGTGGGGGGTGTGGCGAAACTCAGAGCGGCTCAGAAACTGCTCTGGGAACTTGTGCTCCGGACAGGGCAGCACAGGGCCTCTCAATTGAGCCCACGAAAGTGTGCTGAGGTCAGCAGGTGAACGAGACTGGACTCTCAGCCACACCTGTCCCGCGCCAGAGAGCGACCGGCCGGGCGCCATTGTGGGGGGTGTGGCGAAACTCAGAGCGGCTCGGAAACTGCTCTGGGAACTTGTGCTCCGGACAGGGCAGCACAGGGCCTCTCAATTGAGCCCACGAAAGTGTGCTGAGGTCAGCAGGTGAACGAGACTGGACTCACAGCCACACCTGTCCCGCGCCAGAGAGCGACTGGCCCGGCGCCATTGTGGGGGGCGTGGCGAAAAACCAGAGCGGCGGGAACCAGTGCAGGAAATCCGCGCTCGGACAGCTCGCTGAGCCTCTCAGGCCCAGGGACCGTGAAAGGGCGCTGAGAGCGGAGGCGAGCTAGACTGGTCTCTACCTGAAAGTACGCGCCTCTGCTCACCGCCCGCCAGAGGGCACTCCTGGCTTACTGGGACGGACCTGCACAGAACAGGTAGCTGCCTACAACAAAGTCAACACCTGGAACTGATTCTTTTTAAATTTTTTTTTTTTTTCTTATTTTTATTTTTTTTTATTATTATTTTTTTTTTCTTCTCACTGATTTGTTTTTTGTTCTGGCGAAGGGTTTTGTTTTTGTTTTTGTTTTGTTTAGTTTTGTTTTTTGGTGGGGTTTTATTTTTGATCTGTCTGTTTTATTGCTTTTATCTTCGTTATTGTTTCTGTATGTGTATTTGCTCTTTCCTTCATTATTCTCTCTGGTTTTTTATATGAGTGTAAACAGCGCCTCTAACTTCTTTGTGATTGTGGTCGTGATCTGTTCTTCCTTTTATCACTTCCTTCTCTTTTTACCACCTGTTCTCTGCACTAGTGTCCCAATTTTAGTGGGATCCCTCTTGGTCCTCTAACCTTACATCTAATTCCTTCCTCTTCTCCCAATACTCTATTTCCTCCTTAACTCATTTTAAATTTAAACTCCTTAGGGAAAAATTGACATACATAGGACTTGTATACTGCATATAATTTTTCTGGTGTGTTTTAGATTTTGTTATATAACCGCAACTCTATACAGCTAAAAGTGGTAAATAACTGGTTAGCTCAGTCTGTCATTTTCTAGGCTGTGTTTGATGCTTTAGTTAACATTATAGCCAAATGTGAAATAATTGTTCTAAACATCTTTCCTTCCTGATATTTCATGATTGAGATTGACTAAGGGACACAGAAAATACAGTGGCACAGTACCAAAGAATCAAGGACTGGGCCAAACAGGTAGCAACTTCGCATACCCAACGAATTGAAGAGGTAGGATCTGGCAGAAAGCTCAAAACACAAAAGCAAGCTCCACTTGGAAGATACTGCAGAGAAGTAGTCATCTTCTAAAGATCTTAAACACTAGCAATAAAGTAACCTACTATAGGTAATTTGCAAACATCACCCCAGGAATTAAAGAAAGAAAACATGAGACGTCACTTAAACAAGATGCAACCCCACACATCCAATTCACCAAAGGCAAACCTAGGGAGCAACGAGGTGGGACAATCCGAAAGCCACCCACCTGGCCTATCTGAAGTGGTAACAACAAAGCAACTGAATGAGGTTCTGGAAAAAATTAAAACAGAAATAATCTCACAGATAACTGCAGAGATAATGTCTACAACGAAGACCATGCTTAAGGACACTATAGATGATACAGACAAAAAAATAGATGAACTTAAGAAAACTATAGAAACCATGAATGCTCAGCATAGGAAAGAAATGGAATCCATAAGGCAGATTCAAACAGATATCCAAGAGATAAAAAATTCCATTGAAAGTATTTGTAGCAGAATAAGCCAATGTGAGGACAGAATCTCAGATATAGAAGATAGGCTTGCAATTAGTGATCATGAAATGGAAAAATTCTTAAAAATAGCAAGGGACCATGAAAAATCAATTCAGCAGCTGCTAGATGACTCAAAGATAAACAACTTAAGAATAATTGGAATAAATGAAAAAGCAGGAGATAACATCAACGACATTAAAACCTTGTTCAAAGACATAATCAGGGAGAACTTTCCTGGAAGAGAAAAGGAATTTGACACCTCTATAAGTGAAGCTTTCAGAACACCAACTAGACATGATCAAAAAAAAACTTCAGCCAGACATATTATAGTCAAGATCCCAGAAATTCAACAGAAGGGCAGAATCTTAAAAGCTGTTAGGGAGAAGAGACAAATCACCTATGAAGGAAAACCCATCAGAATCACAGCTGACTTTTCAGCACAAACCCTCAATTCAAGAAGAGCTTGGAATGATGTATTGCAAGCTCTAAAGGAAAATAATTTTCAGCCCAGATTGATGTACCCTGCAAAACTATCTTTCAAAATTGATGGAGAAATAAAATACTTTCATGACAAAGAACATCTGAGAAAATTTATGACCACCAAACCAGCACTCCAAAACGTTCTGAAGGACATTCTAGAAAGAGATAGGAACCCCAACAGAAGGAATCCACCAGGCAGGGCAAATAATTAAATAGCCAGAAAGCGGAAAAACAAAGAGTGGGAACCAACAACAGGAAAATATCATGACGAGTCAATACATATCAGTTTTAACCATCAATGTTAACGGTCTCAATTCACCAATCAAAAGGCACAGACTGGCGAAATGGATCAAGAAGCAAGATCCAACAATATGCTGTATACAAGAAACACATTTAATTCAGAAAGAAATTCATAGACTGAAAGTCAAAGGATGGAAAACAATACTCCATGCCACAGGAACCCAGAAAAAAGCAGGGGTAGCTATTCTTTTTGCAGACAAAGTGAACTTCAAGCCAAGAAGGATTCAGAGAGATAAAGACGGTCATTACATCCTTGTAAAGGGAACAATCCAAGAGGAAGAGATAACGATCATAAATATATATGCGTCAAATACCAATGCACCCAGCTATATAAAACAAGTACTAAAGGACATGAAAAATCAAATAAGCACTAATACAATTATATTGGGAGATCTCAATACTCCACTGTCACAAAAAGATAGATCAACTGGACAGAAAATCAATAATGAAATAGTAGAACTGAACCAAACTTTTGAACAAATGGACTTAGTAGATGTCTACAGAGTGTTCCATCCCACAACATCAGAATACACATTTTTCTCAGCTGCACATGGGACGTTCTCCAAAATAGACCACATACTAGCTCATAAAACCTGCTTAAGTAAATGCAAAGGAATTGAAATTATCCCATGCATATTATCAGACCATAGTGCAATGAAATTGGAAATCAATGGCAAAAGATCCCACAAAAACTCCCTAAACACATGGAAATTAAACAGCATCCTCCTGAACAACCAATGGGTCACAGATGAAATTAAAGAAGAAATTAGTCACTTTCTACAACTGAATGATAATGACAGTACAACATACCGGAACTTATGGGATACAATGAAAGCAGTCCTAAGAGGGAAATTTATAGCATTAAACACTTATATCAGGAAAATAGAGCAAGCGCAAATAAACAACTTAAGGGTGAACCTCGAGCTTCTAGAAAAAGAAGAGCAGGTTAAGCCAAAAGCCCATACAAGGGAGGAAATTATAAAGATCAGAGCAGAAATTAACGTATTGGAGAATAAAAAAACAATACAAAGAATCAATGAAGCAAAAAGTTGGTTCTTTGAAAGAATAAATAAGATTGACAAACCCTTATCCAACCTTATTAAAAAAAGAAAAGAAAAGACTCAAATCCATGCAATTGAAAATGAAAAGGGTGATATCACGACGGACCCTGCAGAAATCCAGAAGATCATCTATACCTATTTTGAAAATTTATATTCTACTAAGATGGAAAATGCAGAAGAAATGGACAGATTCCTAGATTCGTATGAATTACCAAAGCTGAATCAAGAAGATTTAAAAATCCTAAATAAACCAATATCAGCCAGTGAAATTGAAGATGTAATTAAAAACCTCCCAACAAAGAAAAGCCCAGGCCCTGATGGATTCACTGCCGAATTCTACAAGAAATTTAGAGAAGAGCTAACGCCCCTACTTCTCAAACTTTTCAATGAAATTGAAAGGGAAGCAATACTCCCAAATTCATTCCTGGAAGCAAGCATTGCCCTGATACCAAAACCAGAGAAGGACCCAACTAAGAAAGAGAACTACAGGCCAATCTCCCTAATGAACATAGATGCAAAAATCCTTAATAAGATACTGGCAAACAGAATCCAACAAATCATCAAGAAGATTATACACCATGACCAAGTTGGATTCATCCCAGGGATGCAGGGATGGTTCAACATACGTAAATCAATAAATGTAATACAGCATATTAACAGAACCAAAGACAAAAATCACATGATCATCTCAATAGATGCAGAAAAAGCTTTTGACAAAGTCCAGCACCTTTTCATGATAAAAACCCTACAGAAAATTGGAATAGAGGGTCTTTATCTCAATCTGGTAAAAGCTATCTATAACAAACCAACAGCCAATATCATACTAAATGGCCAAAAACTGAAAGCCTTCCCTCTAAAATCAGGAACAAGACAAGGATGTCCACTGTCCCCACTCTTATTCAACATAGTTCTGGAAACTTTAGCCAGAGCGATTAGACAAGAGAAAGAAATAAAAGGAATAATGATTGGAAAGGAAGAAGTTAAATTATCATTATTTGCAGATGACATGATACTCTACACAGAAGACCCCAAAAACTCCACTAAAAAACTGCTAGATTTGATAAGCAAATTCAGTAGTGTAGCTGGATACAAAGTCAATACTCAAAAGTCAATAGCCTTCCTGTACACAAATAACAAACTTACTGAAAGAGAAATTAGGGAAACAATACCTTTCACAATAACATCCAAAAAAATGAAATACCTAGGAATCAACCTCACGAAGGATGTAAAAGACCTCTATACTGAAAACTACAGTACTCTGAAAAAGGAGATTGAAGAGGATATCAGAAAATGGAAAGATATCCCTTGCTCCTGGATAGGAAGAACCAATATAGTGAAAATGGCCATACTTCCAAAATTGTTATACAGATTTAATGCAATTCCAATCAAAATTCCAACAGCATATCTCACAGAATTAGAGAAAACAATCCTAAAATTCATTTGGAATCAGAAGAGACCTAGAATAGCAAAGGCAATTCTGGGCAACAAAGGCAAGGCAGGGGGCATCACAATCCCCGACTTGAAATTATACTATAAAGCTACTGTGATAAAAACAGTGTGGTACTGGCAAAAAAACAGACCTGAAGATCAATGGAACAGATTAGAAGATGCTGAAACAACCCCAGACATACTAAGCCACCTTATCTTTGACAAAGGTGCCAAACACATTCGCTGGAAGAAAGATAGCCTCTTTAATAAATGGTGCTGGAAAAACTGGCTCTACACATGCCGAAGATTAAAACTAGACCCATATCTTTCACCATGCACTAAACTAAATTCAAAATGGATCAGAGATCTAAATATTAAAACAGAAACATTAAATCTGCTGGAAGGTAGGATAGGTAAAACCCTTGGAGACATTGGTGTAGGCAAAGACTTTATGAATAAAAACTCAACCGCACGGGAACTATCCCAAAGAATCAATAACTGGGATCTCATCTTATTAAAAAGCTTTTGCACAGCAAGAGAAACCACCAACAGAGTGAAGAGACAACCCACAATGTGGGAAAAAATGTTTGCCAGCTGTTCCTCAGACAAAGGATTACTATCGAGAACATATAAGGAACTCAAAAAAATCAGACCTCCCAAATTTAAAGACCCACTCCAAAAATGGGCATCTGAGATGAATACACATTTCTCAGATGAAGAAATACTAATGGCAAATAAATATACAAAAAAATGTGCAACATCACTAGTCATTCGAGAGATGCAAATTAAAACAACACTGAGATACCATCTCACCCCAGAAAGAATGGCTACTATAAAGAAATCAACTAATAACAAATGCTGGAGGGGCTGTGGGGAAAAAGGAACCCTTCTCCACTGTTGGTGGGAGTGTCGACTGGTACAGCCACTGTGGAAGTCAGTGTGGAGATTCCTCAAAAAGCTAGGGTTGGAGGTCCCATTTGACCCAGCTATTCCCCTTCTGGGCATCTTCCCAGAAGAATTAAAAACATCATACCACAGCGATATATGTGCACCCATGTTTATAGCAGCACAATTTGTAATAGCCAGATCTTGGAAACAACCCAAATGCCCATCAACTGAGGAATGGATAAGAAAGATGTGGTATTTTTATACAATGGAGTACTATTCAGCCATTAAGAAGGATAAACTGGAGACTTTTATAGGTAAATGGATGCAACTCGAGAAAATACTCATAAGTGAAATAAACCAGAAGCACATGTGTAAGCATCGTATTGTCTCTCTAGTATGAGAAACTGAAAGAGTATATAAGATCCAAAATGTACAATAGACATGGTGAATCAAAAAGAAACTGGTCAAAAGGAAAGAGAGACTGGAATAAGGAAAAGAAAGAAGGGAAAGGGAAAAAAAATTGTATATATATATATAAGATGGTTAAGATAGATACACTACGATTTTTACTTAGTTCATTGAAGAGTAAGGTTTGTGCCAATAATGTTTGGATAATTAAATGCTAATGTCTGGTGTCCTGAATAACTAACTTAAAGATAGTAATACGCAATGTATTAACCATTCTTACCCTCCTATTATGTTGTTTTGAAAATTTGTTCTTCTTTTGATTTGTTTTGTTTTTTCTTCTCTTTAAAATAAAATAAAAAAAATAATAATAATAATAATATACATTCTAATAGATCTTGTCAAATTACCTTAAAAGAAGCAAGAACCAATTTCTTTTTACTCACTCTCCTTTTCCCTATAAGCTTGCTAAGACTGTATATACTATCTTTTTTAATTTTTGTTAATCTGAAGAACAATTTATAACTGTAATTTGCAACTCTTTAGTTGCTAATGCAATTGGGCATCTTTTCTATGTTTATCGAATATCTGTATTTACTAAATTGCTTGTTCATATTGTCTTTCCATTTTTCTTTCCATGTGTGATTTTTTTTTTCCTATTGGTCTGTAAAAATCCCTATGCATCAGTAACTTTAACCCTTTGCAATAGCACATTTTGCAGGAATATTCGTTTGCTTTTCATATTGTTTGTTGCTTATCTTTTAGCTTTATCATATCTTTCATTGCACAGAAAGATTTTAATTTGCATGTTGTCAAAGTTGCCAGACTTTTTCTTTATAATTACTGGATTCTGTGTCTAGAAATCTGTTCTTTATTCTTTCAAATCTAAATGACAAGAGAAAACAAGCCAGTATTTCTAAGACTTATGCTCTACTGGACACTCCTGACCCATAGGATGGTGTCAGGTATTCTGTGTGGGAAAAGGGGGTAACAATCAAATAAGTCCAGGAAATATTGCTTTAAGCACAGATTAACCAGTGACAGTTTTTGTTTTGTTTTTTAACTGCAGAATTCTTCACGATTTTAATATGCCATGATGCATTATGACATTGCTCCAGGCAGTAACAGTATACAGTACATTACAACCTACTTGGTCAATGGCCATCTTTATCAGGAAATGCCAAGCAGTTGTAGCAAAATCAGACACCTGCAGGACTGGGTAAATAAGAGAAAGGAGTGATGTGGGACAAACATAGGCCAGTTGAAAGTGATGAGTTGTATGAAAGCTACACTCTTTTTAAAAAATGAGTCGACCTTTTTAAATTGTTCTAACACTGTATTGGCAAAATCAAACACATCTGCAGGATGCATTTCTCCCAACATCTAATGTCCAAAGAGATCAATATATTGAGGTCTATGCATGACTTGAGAAAGGGTAGTCCAATCACTTCTAGCAAATTTTTTCTTCATTTGATTGTAGGCCAAAGAACATAGGCTCTCCAAAGACCTAGGTGTGAATCCCAGCTCTCCACCTGGCCCTGGTACGAGCTAAGACCCATTTTTTTCACCCTCTGAACCTCAGTGTCCTCAAGAATATGTAAAATAAAGCATATCTGGACCTATTATAATGCCAGCACACACTAGGCCCTCCCAGGTAAATATGCCAAATCTCTCCATATCGCACCTCTCCAGCACCTGCCTTCACTTTCCAATGCCCAAAGGATAATGTGATTTCTCATAATTTAGAACAAAGTGACAAAATGAAGACAGAAAGAAACTCCTGGCCAGTGAAGAATGCCAGGATTTCAGTGTCTGCTAGAGGCTGCTAGCTTTCAAGAGCTGCACATCTATCATTCTCGGGCTGTGGCGTGATGCTATAGTATCACAGTCACCAGGAATCTCCACAGACACCCACACCTACACACTTCAGTTATTAGCCAGGAGGAACTTGGCAGGTTAGAAGTGTGGCTACAGAAGAAGCCAATCTTCCCAGCTTCCTGGTCTGGGCTGGGAATAAAGTCAAATAAACTGAGGAGCTGTCACCTGAGACTCAGAGAGTGTTATCAACACAACAGGAGAGTATTAAACTTTCATCTGGCCCAGTTGGGCCCACAGAGAAGTGGCAGGCCTGTGGTTCCCTTTGCAGGTGAGGACAGCCTATCTCTGACTTTGAAAATTTGCCAAGACTATTGTCACAGCTAGCACTGGCCCCGTGGCTTCTATCCGTGTTCTTTCCCTGACACAACTGAGCGGGTGACAGCAAGTGCCATCACCAAGCGATCCCAGAAGAGAGGAACTCAATCATCTGACTTACTGGAGGCCCTGTGGGTAGCATGTTTCAGAGGCCTGGAAACTAGAAACAGATGGATTTTATAGACCTGTCAGCCTCCCGGGAACTGTGCAGCTTTACTGTTTCTGTTACTATTACTATCATTTCCACTAGTACTGTATATAAAATGATATTGTAGCATTATTACTTTTATCCCACAGTACATATTCCTATATTCTATATTACACATAAAACACATACATGCATACATATAAGTACATATATATGATACATATATACATATATAATGGAATTATAAAATGTAGGGTTTAAAATAAGAACCTTTATTGAAATTCTATATATGTCAAATACTTAAGATGCATAATCTTGTTTAATTCTTGTGACTACTATGAGTAGATATTGTCAAACTAATTTTACCAATGAGAAAACAATGCCACAGAGAAGTCAAATAATTTGCCAGAATCTGTGTAGCTAATAAGTAGCACAGCAAGGAAGCGTCCCGGACTGCCCAGCTATTAACCAGCATGCTCTACTGTTGCTTAACACACTTTGGGAAAGGCATCCCTCTTGATAAGTGGGGTTTTCAGTAAGGGACAGAAGGCTGGTTTATTCAATAACACAGATAAACAGCCTCCCCATACCCCATAGCTTTTTGAAAAGAAAGTAGTGTTCCCAAAATCCCTTAATTTAGGGACTGTCCGTACCATGTATATAGGGGGTTTCAAGAATGGCCATCATAAAAATGCTTGCTAGCTTATGTGAGTAATCATGTGGCATCAAGTGAATTTCCTAGATTAATCACCAACATAGGACTGTCTGGAAGGACAGATACGGCCCTCAAGAAGTAAGGCAGATCCAGACCTAGTGAGGTGATGATTTAACTGGCCCAGAGAGAAATCAAGGGAGGATAGCAAATAGTAGCTCTGTGCAAATAGTAAAAATTTAAAAGCAATAGCAGAAATCAAAACCAAGCAGTGGAACTGCCCCAAAATTCAAAGGGGACTTGTCTGTTGAGATGTTCAGGCTGACCCCTACACATACATACACACACACACACACACACAGCAAGAGTGACCAGCAGTGGTGCCAACTGACTTCTTGTCAAAAAGAACATGTCTTGAAATGATACACAGCTATGTAAGAACACTAGATATCTCCCTCATTCAAGACCTTCAGGCATTCAAGACAGATATTACTCCCAGCCCACTAATTTTCAATCTTTTTACTTTAGCCAAGGGATGGATGGTCAAGGTCCATAGAAACTGGATGCAAAATGTCTCAGAAATTCACCACAGTGTGACCATAAGAAGGCAGCTTCCTTAGCCAGACAGACTGAGCCGTGCCCGAGGAAAATCGACACAAGTTTCTCAGGAGGTCCATTCATCATTGTACTCCTTGGATATGAAGCCAGACTGTGTAAGACCAGAATTTTGGATCCTAATCCTCACCACACAGTAGAGTAGTTTCGTTAAATGATAGTGCAGGTTCTCTCTCAGGGAATGAGAAGGGAAGTGAGATCCACAGGTTCTGAGTATGTGTTTGTCCGTGCGTTCTCTAACTCGGCACTATGTTGGAGCTGAGGTTCAGCAGGAAGCAGTAGAAGTCGGTGTTTAAAACACCTGGCTGGTGAGAGGAAGTCTACACACACCTTCATCTGCACAGCCCTGGGAAAGGCAATTGTCTGTGCAGCAGTTTCCTCATCAGAAAAATGGACAGGTCCTTCATCAGGAAAATAAGGCCACAGTTACCTAACCTTACCTGATTGACATGCATATCACATGAAAAGTGGGAGCTATTAGTATCACTACAGCTTCCTCAGTGGGACAGAATTTTATCCTGCCGGTCACTGACTCCATCATTCCCAAATGGTACCCATAAGTATGGCTTATACATTGAGAATGAGCCAAGATTAAAGAATCACTTAAAAGTCTGGGGTAAAATTCTAGTTCTTGATGTTGAGTCTCAATCCCCTTACCCCTGGGGTTCAGCCACACCCTGTGGGCACTTCTCAAGAACAGGTCATGTTTTCCTTTTAGTTTGTATGAACATTTTACATTAATTAACAGAAAAAGAAGAGGGAAAGAAGCGGCATTCTAAAGCAGCTGGACCAAGCACCTGCCATCTCTACTGTTTAGCTTTGATCTGCCTGCCATTTTGCCAGAAGACTTTGGTCTTTAATGAAATGACACCATTGTTCGATGATAACTAAGAGAATGGACAAGGGACTTACACAGCCTCAATTCAAATCCAAAATCTGCTGGTGTTTTAGCTGTAGTTAAGTTCCTCAACCACTCTAAGCCTTTTTTTTCTTTCCTCATCTGAAAAGTAGAGATAAGAAGAGTATTTGCTTTATAAGGTTGTTGTTATAAAGATCAACTGAGCTAACAATATATGTAAGGCTTTTAGCTCAACAGCTTGACATATAACAAATGGTAAAAACATTTAAAAAGGTAGAAGCTAGCATTCATCCTTTCATTCAGTCAATAGATATTTATTTGCACACTTACTGGCCAGCCATTGCTCCTGATGTTGGGGATATAAAAAAGCCTTGCCCTCCTGGATGCTCTAGTGACTTTTTAAGCATGAGTGGCAGAGTGGCTGAGAATACAGGTCATTCAGTATATCTATTCACTTAACTTTACTTGCACCATCAAATTGAGAAATTATGAAATATCATGGATCTTGAGAAGAATGGGGCAAACTGGCCTGCATGATGTCACCATTTGCCCTTTGCTCACATTTGAGCAACATCCAGTTTAGCACATTTGTTGCTGACCCTCTCAACATGACATTGGTTTTATCAACAGTGCTTATAGAGCTGGCATGCACAGGGACTTCTGAACATGTGACCCATTGTTGAAAGCACAGGGAAACCACTGGCCTGAGTCACTTCCGCTGCAGAAAGAACATCGGCCTTGAAGTCAGGAGACCTAGGCGGATTCAAATTCTAGCTCCACTGCTATGGATAGATGTGATTTGGGATGATTTATTTAAGCTTATGACTGCCTATGGACACTGAGAAGAGCAGTGTTTTGCAGAGCTCTAGCAGAATCTAAAACCCTGTATGTGAAGAACTCAGCCCCATCCCTAGCATATAGTAGGTACTTGAGCAATGGGAGGTGTTTTTATTGATCTTTCTACCCTCTTTGAACTGCTGGTTTTAAATTCTGCATGGTTTCTCTTATACGGGAAACCCAAAATATAAATAAAGAGCAAGGGGCCGGTGATACAGCTCAGCGGCATAAGCACCTGCCTGGCAAGCGCGAGGTCCTGAGTTCAGCTCCCGGTACCCACATAAAGAAAAAATAAATAAATAAAGAGCAAAATAAAAGATGGATAATAGGAAGCAGGGAGATAGATCTTTCTCAAATGGGAAGAGAATCAAGAGATAGAGGGAGGGGAGAGACAGGAAGGGAAAAGGGATGGAAAAAGGAATTAAGATGTGTTATATACATGGACCAACTCCCCGCAAGGAATGTAAACATTAGGTACTACAAACATGTACTAATAAAAAAAGAAAAAAAAATTCTCCATGGATTTTAGTGAGCTGTGGCCATAGCAACTCTGAACAACAAGGAAAAGCACTTTACAAAGACCAGATGAGCCTTACGAATGGGAAATAACTTACTTAGGTCCCATATCTTGCAATGGACAAAGCTGAGATTTGAACTAGATCTGCTCTGCTCAGAACTACAGCGAACATGAATACGGGTTTCCACTGTAAGCCTCTACCTAGATGAAAGTGTTCAAGCTTGAACCAGGAATGTCAATCAGGGCATTCTTACTCTCTACTCCCACCAACATCCATGCCAGACATGACTAGTAGATTGTAGCGCTCATCCCCACTGTGCTCCCTGCAGTCTCAGAAACAAATCTCCAGTCATCTTGAGCTATGTCACTTGGTGAAACTTTGCCATCCACATTTTTTTATACAACAATTCTTGTGGATTTATTCTTATTGAAATGTGTGCCTATATTTCTTGATCTAAATGAATAACTGGATGTCCTAACACTAGCCTCATGTGACAAGGTTAGGAATGCAAATTCCTCCTTCTGGCTACAATTCTACTAAAATACCCCCCAAAAGCTTCTGTTTTGTGATAAAGTAAAGGAGGCAGAAGTATAAGCAAATAAAAGTTATTTAAACTAAAGTATATAACAGACTCCTGTACTTCATGCTTTATACATATTACTTCCTTTCATCTTCTCAAGAATCCTCTAGGGGCCGGTGAGATAGCTCAGTGGCATAAGTGCCTGCCTGGCAAGCGCGAGGTCCTGAGTTCGACTCCCAGTACCCACATACGAAAAAAGGGCCAGTGATATCGCTCAGCAGCATGGGCGCCTGCTGGCGTGCGAGGTCCTGAGTTCGACCCTCGGTACCCACAAAAAAGAAAAAAAAGAATCCTCTAAATTCACCATAGGTCTTCCCATTTTACAAAAGCACAAAGGCCTAGAAAATGGAAATGATGTGCCTAAGGTTAAATGTCCACGTATAGGTGACCAGCTCACCACACAAGTCTCAGTCTCAAAAGCTAAAGCTCTTACTCCTGAAGCAAATGCCAAAATCTGTAAAAGATTTCTTGTGTGGAGTTTACTAACATGACCTTGACCTCTCTCTTGTCTTCAGTCAATTCCTCACACACTTAAATAGCATTACATGCTCCTCCAATGGCACTGCTGTCCAAATTTGAATATGACTTTAAATCCCTCTTTGATAACTTTTTAACAACCATGTAAAGAAGTGGAAAGCATCATTGGCTTTATGTAAATCCCTGAAACTAAATTTGGCCCTTAGAGCAAGTTTAAAAAGAGATAAAGCCCCTTTTCTACAGCTCTGGGGTAGAAATCCATTAGAGGAAACCAGCATAATCTGGCCCAAATCATGGAGAAAATGAGGCATTTCTAACAGTCACCCAGACAATAAGAACTCGGTAAAAAGACTTTTGCCCAAACCATAACAATCATGTTAGCTCTCTGCATTTGCATAGCATTTTACAATTTGCTCTTCTGCTGACATTATTTCTTAGACCCTCACCACCAAACCGTGAGGTTTTGTAGATGAGGAAACAGATACTGGGAAGTTACATGAACTGCATAAGGTCATATAGCCGAGAAAGAAGGGCATTCTCATTAACCCAAGCTCCTCCAGATTGGAAATACCGTACTCACATGCTCATCTTCGCATCCTTGCTTCTGTTCTTTCTTTTCCCAACTTCTTACTCCCTCTGTCCTTCCCCCAGGATGTGTCTAGTTCATGAAACTAGGAGTGGCTCCAAGACGCCTTATTCTCTCCATCTTTCTCTCTCTCCATGGCGCTTCTACCTCCTCTAGCATTTGCTCCTTTCTTTTCCTCACCACTAGCTTCCTCTGCTTGCCCATCATTTCTGTTTCTTCACCCTACAACCTTCATAGAGGCTCACCCAGCTCTGTTCAGTGATAGCGAACCTTTTAGAGCTCTCAATAACAAACAGTATGCTGCAGCACACTGCCCTAGGTTTGCCACCACTCTGTGTAGCCTCTCTCATTGCGACTGGTTGGCCTCATCTCCCTGAATCTCCTAATGCTGTGTGGCCATTCACCAGGAGCTCAGCTGCTCCCAGTATGGCACAGATGGAGTGGGAGTGGGAGATAGCCTCCAGCTTGTGCCACATTTCTCCTTGCCTCTCCTTGCTCCTGTTACCCTTTTGTTATAGAATGATGAGGGTTGTAGGAATATTGGAACAACATTTTTTTAAAACCAGTAAAATAAAAGGGAAGAAAACACCTGTAAGCCTGAGGTCCCAACTAATCCCAGGGGCAATATTAGTATCCTCAGTAGGTGCTCAGAGAACAGTATCAGGACAGTAGAATATAGCAGAGTGGGGAAGAACTTATGGCACGTGTGCTGCAGCTGGCTGCATCATTGAAAGCTCTAAAAGGTTCACCGTCACTGATACAGTGGTTGGAGCAAGGTCTTCAGAGCCAGGCAGGAACAGAACTGAATCTTAGCCATACCACTTCCTAGCAATGGAGATCTGAGGAGGCCTTATCAACCAGCTCAGCTTCAGTTTCCTCATCTACAACCTGGAGATCATAAGACTTGTCACTGGACTTGGGAATTCATCCATTCAACAGATAAACTGATATTCATTAAGCATCAACTTTGTATGAAGCTAGTTCTAGGTGCTAATGATACAATGATGAACAAGACAAAGCCCCCTACACATACACACACACACACACACAGAGCGAGAGCAAGAACGAGAGCAAGAGCGAGAGAGAGAGAGAGAGACGGGGGAGGGAGAGAGAATGGTTCTATTTGTTAAACCAAAGGAAGCCATTAGCAAAGTGGTTCCCAAACTTCACTTCACATTAAAATCACCTGGGGAGCTTTTTAAACTCTTCTTGCCCTGGTCACACTCCATACCAATTAAATTAGAGTCTAGTAGTGGTAAGCAGGCATCAGAATTTGTTAAAGATCCCCAAGTGGTTCTAATGTGCAGGGTTTGGAACCTACAGCATTAGCAGAGAACATTCCCTAGACAGACCGCTGCCTCTGCCTCTTCAATGCCTTCCCAGCTAAACATGTGTCTCTCATTCACTCTAACTGGAGGCTGGGCCATTCCAAGTAAATGAATATTTAAATTATCAACTAAAAGGATAATGTGATTTAAAGAAGAAACAATGTGCACTAATTCATTGATTTAGATAAATGTGTTTGGGTTTTCTTCTTCCACGATACATCAGAGACCCCCACCCCAATGCCTGTGAAGCAATTCTGTGAAGTATCCCCCAAAAGTGTCTTCATTCAGACTCTGCTGCTAAGCTCCTCCTCAAGCACAGGCAAACCTTCAAAGCTTCTCAGAGTTAACACGATTTGCAGATGAGAATCAGGAGCCACTACCTTAGACTAATATTCTCTGTACAGATATCTTGTCTGTTGAGGAGGTTCTTTAATCCCAAAAGAGAACCTGAGTTTATGGTGTTGAGAATAAAAAGTGGACTCTTAGAGCCCTATTAAAGGATTGCCACCTTCCTATTCTCAACATTTGAAATGGATCAGGCATGATCTGTTATTTCCTGCTAGCTAACAAAAGCTTCAGAGCATTACTGAAAACTACATCCATGGAAAACAAGTATTTCATATACTTTCTCCTGCCCTGAGTGAGGCAGAAGATTAGGGTGTGGCCAACTGGCTGAGCAAGTAGACATGATGTGCCAGTCACACAGATCCAGGACACAGGAGCAGAAAGGACCTATACCTGGTACCAATCAGAAAGTTCTATCTTCAATTCTTCTGGCACAAAATCAATCAGGGTTTTAATAGGATGGCCTAGATCTGACATCAGCCTGAAGAATGGAAGGATACAAAAGACATTTGCTAACCTTACGGCCACTGTGAGTAGTCTCAGAGGCCTGTTCTCACTCTGCAGAGATACTTCTTCTCCTACCTTTAATTGGCCCTCTCTCACTCTACAGAGCATACTTCTTGTCCCACCTTTAATAAATGTAGAACCTCACTATCTTTTCCATGTGTCTTGTCCAATTCTTTGTTTAGGACACCAAGAACCTGGAAAGAATTCCTGAAAAGAGCCTCCAGCATCCAGAACCTGGTAACGTGAGGAACCAGTGGTCTTCATGATTCTTAAACCAGGTAGCCAGCCCAGGCTTTCAGTTAACACCAGGCTGCACACATGACCAAAAGTAGACCTTCTCTGAACATGCTGTTAGTTCTCGAACTGCGACGGGAAGAAACAGACTTCTTTTGCAGTGTATACCAACCTGCAAAAGGATGGTGGTTTTATATTGACTTTTCATCAGGTTGTTGATGGATTCGAAGAGCCGTCTCATGGATTCTTCAAACTCCATCTGTTCTTTGCCTTCATAAAGCCTGAAAGAAGACACATCTGGGTCATTTCTCAAGCCAACAGGCAGTACATTTGCAAACACATACCAGCTACAACCTTCATTTAAAATTTCAAAGTAAAAAAAAGGTGGGGGGTGATGCGGCCTTCTGGGGAAAAGGAGTTGGTTGGTTGTTGTTCTACCACAATTCACTCAAGGGAAAAACCTCACATCCACCATAGTGAACAGACCCCATCCAATTGGTGAGGTATAATAAATCCACTCCTCCCATCTTTTTTTTTTTAACCTTGAAGAATCTCAAAGGAAATAAATGTTACTTGAGCTGAGAGAACATTAATAATTTCACCCCTCTGCTAAAATCAGAGAGGAGAGCGGGATCATTTTCACAGTATCCTGAAAACATCAAAGAGAAGTACAGTGGTGCTTCAGTTCACGAACTTAACTCTTTCCATGATTCTAGAGAATCCGCTTAGCTGTTGCCTGCCGTCATCTAAAGAGTGACAGCCTGCTCTATGTCAACCATTGCATTCTTACTCTCATTTTAGGATTGTACTTACTGCCTCATTCAAATGCATGTTCCTCTGATTATAAAGACCCTATGTTGTTGTAAAAAAAATAATAATACAAACATAGCAGGAATACATAATTTAGAAAGTGAGACTTCTCGTTAATCCAACTGTGGAGGTAAGTTATTATTACACGTTATGTGTATCATTCCAAAGGTTTTCAGTGCCTTTCCTCATAGACACGTGTAATTGCCTGGAAACCGTCTTTCATATAAAATCAGGCCCTGCATCTTATCAGCTTCTTCCCCCAGCTTTAGGAGTGTTGCTCAGCTCAAGACTTCTCCAAACAAGCTTTTATCACCAGCCAGGAAATATCCGCAGCCTAATCTGTGGTATCCAGTGTGAAATACACAGAAGAGCACGCCTGCCTCTAATTCAGATAAAGAGAGTCTCTTCTGTCACAGCCCTACACGTCAAAACCTTGTTGGCGGCCTGGGCTTTGGTAAAGGTGCTTTCTTTAGATAAAGCGCTGACACACTTAACAGGTTTGTTTGCTCCTTCAGCTGCAGAACAGACCCCTCACAAATCCTCAGCCATCCTCTCACCCTCCTTTCTTCTTCTTTCTACCTCCTCTCTCTGGACCTAATCATCTGTCTGTTTATCATCTTCGGCATCACTTTCTCTCTATGGGTCTCTATGTTTTTAATCTCTCTTTATCTCCTCTCTCTCAGTGTCTCTCTCACTTTCTCCCTCCTATTTCTCTCTCACTCTCTTTCTCTCTCTCCCCGCCCCTCCCTTTCCTCACTAATCCTCTCTGAAGCCCCACTCCCACCTTAAGAAGCTGAAAGGAAAGCCAGTTCTGGATGTTTCTGGTAGCTACAAGGACTCAGCAATTATTGCTGATCTTCCCATTGTCTGGTTCAAGGTCACAGAGATAAGGCTGTGAAGACGAGCCAAAAGTCCTGCAGTGGCCTTTGCCTCAGGCTCCTTCTTTCACTTCCACTCCAAAGTTCCATCTTGTTTCTCACTCCTCCTCCTTCACAACTCCTTCCTAAACCTCTTTGCTCTGAGTTCACATCTCTGCTCTGCCTGTAAGAACAGGGCAGAGGTCACAGAGCATCGTTTGGATGGATATTAGATCCATTTTACAGACTGATGAGGCTTTAGCCTCTGCCCTAGGAAACTACCTCAGTGAGCATTAGAGGCAAAATTCAAACACGGCCATCCAGCTCTGTAGCCCCTCATTTTGTTCTATATTCGATGAGCTCTCTGAATTTCTGCAGGCCTCAATTTCTCATCTTCACAATGTAAGCTATCACAGAACTGTGTCAAGGAACTGTGAGGTGACCAGTTTACGCACGAAGGGCTAGCACAGTGCTTGCTTCTCAATGAAATTTAGCAACTGTTGTGTTGTTGTTAATTGTACGGGTAGAAGTATTATCATTGCTGTCATCTCCACTACACAGATTAGGAAATAGGAAACTCTCAAGAGATTATAAATTGTTTAAATTCCACTTGCTATGGTTTGGATGAGATCTGCATCCTCAGGAATCATATGTTGGAAGCTTGGTTCCCAGTATGCCTATGTGAGAGGTGGTGAGACTTTCAAGAGGTGAGGTCATTACATCACTGGGTTATTCCCTTGAAGAAGGGATTACTGTCATTCTCCTGGGACCTAGTTACAAGTCTGGCTTCCTGTCGCACCATGTGATATCTCCCCTTTGCCTGTGCTCCAACCACGGTGCCATCCACCATGAAGTCCTCACTGGAACCAAGCCAGTACCAATGCTTGGCCCTTTGAACCTCCAGAACTGTGAACCAGCTAAACTTCTTTATAAAACTGGCTAGCCTGGGGTAACTCGTTGTAGCAATAGAAAACAGACTGATACACCATCAAAGTGGAAAGCTTTCAGTCCCATCCTATACTTTTTCTGACACAGGGAAGATAGAATCTAAACTCATCTTGGTGGTGGTGACTTCCCCATAAGATCGGATTGTTTGTTTTTCTCTTCCTCTGGCCAGCGGGTAGTCCATCCCTCAAGCTTTTGGCCTGATAATCTCTTACCTTTTCTACTACCCATGGCTGCCTGAAAATGTTTAATAAACTACATCACAATGGCTGTTACTGGTCTGCAGTACAGAGTCTGCCTACTGTCTCCCACCCATACTTGCCACCCAGACTCTGCTGCCCATGTTTTTATCCACAGAAGGGCTCTTCCTGTAGGGCATCCCGTTTGTATATGCGTGTGTGTGGTGGAGTGGTTCTGACCAGATCATCTTCCCAGGGACCACTGGCCCACCCACAAGCATGGCCTCACCAACACTTTTCTGTTGAATGACTTACTCATGCTATCCCCACCTTCCATGACTTAGTGGCCACAGCAGTTCTCTTGCTTTCTCTGAAATTTGCCGTTTTCAACAGAGAAACATAAAAAGGGGGCTTTGTTGGGAACTATCTAAACGCCAGCACTACTGGAGGAATGTTCTTAAGCTCCTGCTAAAGAGATCCCTGAGGCTGCCATGGTTCCCAGTCACTCTGTATCTGATGAACTCTTTTTTGGTTTTGTAGCTGCACAAGTACACTTACAATAAATTCTTCTTTCTGCTTAGACGAGCCCTGGTTGGTTTTGTTGCAATGCCTCTCTAGTCAGGACTTGGCAAAATGGAACAAGCTTCTTCCTGCAGCTCCCTGTTGTGGGGTTTGAAATGAAGAGCTCTTGGGAAGTCCAGTGAGCACTTAGGCCATGCTCTCATTGGACAGAAGGGACAGAGGGTCAGAGTGGGGAAGCGACTTGGCACTACTATTTTAATATTATTTGGAGGTGAGAAGTAGAAGTAAAAGAAATCTTTAGCATATGTATAAGAGCAAGTCAAGGCTCTCCACTCAACTGTAAACTTCATAGGACACTGAATTTAGTTTCCATTAGCAAGAAGGATGTGATTTGCTCTGTCATGGACATTACCCATGGTAGAGCATGAACCAGAACTCAGCATTCTTCTTCTATGCTCTGAGATGCTAATAGAAGAAGACAGATGACACCAATCCCATGAAGCAAAGACCAGGGGCTTACACCCCAGTAGGAATCAAATCTCTCTCTGTTTTTCATGTTACAAGATAAGAACCTATATGCCACGCTCAAATTCAGGGATGGAAATATATTCTGCACCTGCCTAAGATTTATAAAGGATAAAAACAGTATATATATATATATATATATATACATGTATATATATATGTATATATATGTATATATGTATACATGTATATATATATGTGTATATATATATATATACATGTACACATGCATATATATACACTTACATGCATTAGGGACATGCATATATATATATATATGGTACATTATATATCTAGTACATTATATATAGTACATAATATATATAGTATATTATATATGTATGTACATATTTATATATGTATGCACATTTATATATGTACTACATTATATATTTGTATATATGCATATATATACATGCATTAAGGACATGCGTATATATCTAGTACATTATATATGTATATATAGTATACATAGTACATTATATATATTTATATATGTATGCATATAGTACATTATATATACATATATACTGCATTAAGGATAGGGAATGGTGGAAAATGGGAAGAAAATCAGCAGATATTACTACCGTTGGAAGAAAGAGAGGAAAAGCTGTGCAGTGTAAATGGCTTTGCCATGGAGCCACACTCCTCCATATACTGGCTGTTTTGTTTCCCTTATTGATAAAAATGGAGATATAATGCTCACCCAAAGGTTTATTTTGAGGTTAAAAACATTAGACAATGTCTTTCAAATACTTAATATTTTAGCTAGCATTTAATAAGCATTAAGTAAACACTGGCAATTCTTACCGTTGTTGATGGCTGATCATAAAAGCTCTCCTATTGGCGAACTCTAATGTGAGTGTAAGTAGAGGGGATATTTCAAGTAACAAGAGGCCAAAAAACCAAAACAAACAAACAAACAAACAAACAAAAAAAAACCATGGGTCTTAGATAATACAGAAGGAATAACCTGATGACAGTGGGGTAATTATGCATCGTGCAGCTTCCCCTGGGAAATCTGAAAAGCAGAATAATACCTCATCTATCTGTGCTGCTTTAAATGTGGCCTTGAAGTCAAAGGCGCAGCAGATGTAGCATCCATGTTCTTTTTTAGTGCTTGCTCTCTGTTATAGCTTCAGGAGAGAAACATCCTTTCTGGCCTAGAATGCCTAGAATGATACTTCAGAAAAGAGCTGATGGTGCCAGGGAACAAATTATTGAAGGGCCCTAAGGCCCTGACCAGAAGCAAAACTGGAGCAACCTGCAAGGCACTTGTTCTGGGGCATGAGTCTGACCACAGCCGGCGCTCTGCCTCCCAAGGCTTGGATAAATATAGCGATGCTCGGCTTGCGTGTGATTCATTAAGGAGACGCTGCGCACAGCTGAGCTCTCACTAAATGCAAATGGGGCCCCATATGGTGGAACGATGCTTCATGCCACCTCTTCCATCCAGGTACATAAAGCCTCAGCCCCAAACTGAGATGCCAACCTCAGGCCAGCAGCCCGTGGGAGTGAAATCTAACCAAAGCCACCTTAAACTGGAAAGCAAGGAGAAAACTGACCTTAGATCCAGAAGTAGAGGGTTTCTTGGTGCCCTGGCCCTATTTTATTTTCCATACCTCAGCCACTTCCTGCCCTCTCCTCTAGGCCTCCAGGCATCCCCATGACTGCTCCTCTGCCTCTTGAGGCAAAATAAAAATTGAGGTGAGACCTCCTGTGTTCCAAACCCTGCTGTGTCACTTATTAGGTGGGTGACCTTGGCTGTGTTACTCACCTCTCTAAGGTCAGTTTTTTCAATTAGTAAAATGATACTAGCCCCATAAACTTGTTCTAAAAAAAATCAAATATAGATGGAGTACTACTTATCCAAAAGTGGGACTAGAAGTGTTTAAGATCTGGGATATATTTTGAATTTTAGAAATCTTGCCATATACAGTACATAATGAGAGATCGTAGGGATGAGCTCAAGTCTAAACAGGAAATTCACTTATTTTTCGTGGGTCCCTCACACACACAGGCTGAGGCTAATTTTATACAAGATTGAAATTCTTTTGCATAAACCAAAGTTTCACTGTGTGGAATTTTCCACTCGTGGAGTCATGTTGGTGCTGGAAAAGTTTTGGATTTTGGAGCATTTCAGATTTCAGAATTTTTGGATTAGAGATGTTGCACCATAACACACATAAAGCAACTGATCATAAAGCAACTAGCAGCATATCTAGTGCATACAGTCACCAATTAATAAATATTAGCTATTATTAAATCATCTTCATTTTCTCTTCTAGATTCATCCTGTCTTATTTCCTGAGCATGATGGAGAAAGAAATCAGCACCTTCATAAACACTACCATTTACTGAGCACCTGCTATGTGCCAGGCACTGCACTGGAGACAAGCACAAGGCAGGGAATATAGGAGGCAAGGACACAGGCCTTACTTGTGGGAATCTGAGTAATGAAAGTATGATATCATCACTGAGCTCTTCCTAAGGCTCAGGCACTGTGCTAAGTCCTTCCCATGCACTGGCTCTTTTGATAGGGGTGATCATAGCCTGTAATTTATTTATGAGGAAGAAAGGCATGAACAAGAACACAGTAGAGGCATGAACAAGGGAACTTAAGCCCAGAGAGAGCCAGAACTATGACTGACACCAACCACAGCATTGTCGCCTATTTGGTGGCACCTTTGTCTTCAGTGTCCATCCCTTCCACTACCCCATGATAGCCTGTACCCCCATCTCCTCCTTCCTCCTCAGCAGCCCCAGCCCAGCACCCCTCTGTCTCCCTCATTCCATCACATCTTTGCCTAAATTTGTTCTTGGTGAGACACATACCTGACTGGTTTCACAGGAGCCTGGGAGCAAAACAAAATTAATTAAAAGCTTTTTGAAATGAAAAATCCATTTTAAATGATTCTATGATCTTATATAGAACTAAGCAAAGCTATTCAAACAATGAAGTCACCACACATTTTGGTACTTTGCATGCAAGCCAAGATACCTTTGTGCCCCCAGATATGAGGCTGAGCACTCAAGAATATCACAGAAAGGGGCCACCTACTTAGTGAATTTGCTTAGACGATGCGTACACACTGCACATATCATTAACTCAGTGTCATAGCAGCTGAGTTATTCCTATTGTAGCACTTTATTCTTTGTGTGTGTGTGTGTGTGTGAGAGAGAGAGAGAGAGAGGGGGTCTCACTATGTGGTTCAGGCTGCCCCCAAACTCATGATGATCCTCCTGCCTCAGCCTCCCAAGTGCTGGGATTACAGGCGTGCGCCACCACGCCCAGCTAATGCTTCATTCTTAATCATTATTATTTGTCTCCTTCTCCATTACAGCAGAAGCTGTATGCAGACAGAGATCAAGGTGGTCTTTGTCATAAAATCTCCATGTCTAGCAACAGGTCTGAGACATCAAAGGTTAATTCTAAGCAAATGCATTAACAAATGATGAATTGTGGAATAAATCAATCTCATGACCTTTATTGTGGCTCCATAGAAATGTCTTAGGAATCCAGAACTCATTGCAGGTAGCCAATTTTAAGGGCTCCTATATGAGATCTTAAAGTTGATATTAACATCATCTTTGACCATGCAGTGTTCATTACTATTACCACATTACTGCTAAGAAAACTACTACCTTCAATCGCTGCTACTTATTAAGCACCAAGCACGATGCTGTGTGCTTTGTAAATATCTGTCCCTTTGATCCACATAGCAATCACATGATACAGGTGTTATTACCATTAAATAAATAAGGAAATGGAGGGTCAGCAAGGTTGCATAATTTGTTCAAGGTCACTCAACTAATCATTGGGAGAGCCAGAATTTTAGCCCATAAGCGTCTTTGGCTCCAAATTTCACCCCTTAACCATGAGGTAATATCGCCTACAGGGAACAGAGCCAAATAACAGCCAAGCCAGGAGCTGAAGCAAGTCGGTGAACAGGGGAGCATCATCTGCCCAGGGGACCGCATTATGGGACCACTGAAGGAAGGCTGCAGGGCTGGCGCCCAGCTTTCTCTATTCAAGCTCTAAACCCAAGGTGACTTGGCTGATATTCCCAAGTCTGAGCCAATCATATATTTTATTAGAGTAGGTGTAAATTAGCAACTTTACAAAAAGAACCACTGAGGAATTTCTGGTTTCAGAACAGTGATTACTCTGGGAAAATCACAATACTTTTAGACTAGAGCCAAGAAGTCAAGTGTACTTTCTCTTTCCCTCTCTCTCCTTCCCCTCCTATCTCTATCTCTTGCCACCTGGGACCAAGCATAGCAGCAGTGAAACCAGTGCAATAGGCCTGGAAAAGGCCCACAAAAGAGAAGGTCCCCTTCCTGACTCTGCTCTTCCTGTACATCACTGTCACAATCCTTAACTTTTCCCTTCCACCAAGGGTTATGAACTTGAAATAAATGAGAAATTGCAGATTAAGGTATGAAATTTTGCTGGGATGAAGCTGTAGTTAGCGGTCTCACTCAACAGTGACCAGAGAAAATTCTCTTTGGAATGGTCACAAAGTTGAAATGTAAGGAGTTATTCTACCAGAAGCAAAAGAGTAAAGATCTATCAAAAAGGGAACGTGTATGAAGGCTAGGACGATCACAGCGTGGCCAGTGTGAACTGTCAAGCGTTCTGGTGGCCAGAGAATAATACCACCAGCAGCCAACAGGTAGGGTTCAGACCAGAGTCTGGTGCCAATTCTTCCTCAACAACGAAAGCATCTATCTGTAAGCTGTTCCTTTCCCCGAGTTTGACATTTAAAGAGGAATCAACCCTTAGGGCAAACTGCAAAGAACTTTCACTGGACAGTCTTCGTCCTGTAGATGACCCCAGGGAAGAAGGATTTGTGGATGAGAGGAAAGAAGACAAACTCAACATGTGGGGGGAGCCTGCTTTGAAAAATGTCAAGAGAGAATGCATAAAAATGAATGCGATTGCTGAAGAAAACCTGCCTCAGGTGGAAGCATGAATAGCCTGATTGAAAAAAAAAAAAAATAGAAGTAAACAGTATGGAAGAAATGAAAGGAAAAATCCACCTAAAACATTCACTTTACTTTTAAATTATGGCAACCCTGTATAATAAATTAATAGTAAGTGGGTAATAAGATGCAGGCAGAAGCCTTGGAAAGAGCTCTCAGTTATGAATAGAGTGCGATGCGTGCCCCACACCATCCTTCATTCTACTGAGAGGAGCCTCAGACTTTATGTTATTTGGCAAGAATAACTGCATTGCATAATTTTACACTTAAGTAAATTTCTCCATTAGCATGAAAAATGCTATTCAGAGCTTTCTCTGATATAATTAGAAATTGAATGTTCCCAAAACAATGTTCCTAAGGATAGAAACACACAAACACACACACACACATACACACACACACACTTCCATGGTTTAAGACATTTAGAGAAAAATACAAATGGCACCAGTTGAAAGAGAAGTAAATATTCCTCAGACTCCTTCTAGCTCTTTCTTTATGGACAAGTTGTTCTGAAAGTTGGGGTGTCAAGAATTTAGGTTTTGACTCCATCTCATACCATTTTGCCCTCTGGTTTTTAATAACCTAGGAAGTTTCCATGATCTCTTCAGTGATAACAAAAACTTGCAAAATGGTTATATATGCAATACAAATAGTAAAATCTGAATATCTGTGCATTACATTGACAGTTTAGTTACTTCCTGGAAAAGGGACTCTGCTGTGACAATGGTGGCATTGTACACTCTTATACTCTATTCTGATTTTTAAACAAGTGAACATTACAGTTAATTTTCACAGGAGAGATCTGCTCCTTCAGCGCAGTGATGGTGTCTTGCCTCCACCCCCTTCTACAGCAATCCTTTTCCTTAAAGCCCCTTCTGAATTCCCTCACTCTCACTCTGGGTACCAGCGCTGCAGGCGGGGATCTAACACAAGGTCACGCCCCTGGAGGCGGTTTGCCTCTCCAGCCACAGAACAGAGATGCTGATTTTTCACTTGCTTCCTGGTTTTGGGCATAGACTGCGGCTAGAGAGAGACAACTGCCTAAGAAATGTCAAGCTATTATTACTTTAAACTGCGGTCATGCCAAGACTATTTGAACTTTGTCCTTTGAGTCCAGGCTTCTTGAGAACGATAATTAACCCCAGGCTTTCTGCTCCATTCCACTGGGAGCCCTGACATTTTTGGTGTTTGCAGTTAAATAGAATTTTTAACATTTTCCTTATTAATAGGCCAGTATTAAAACTACCTGTGCAATAAAACTCTATTTTGAAACTTAGAGACTCCAGAGGAAGCACTGAGTTCAAACACTGAAGTTTGTATCATTTGAACAAGTAGGAGGGGCCGAGGGTTTCTCTCTTCCCACTGCTGGAAGAGAGCAACCCAGTAGGAAGCCGGGTGTCTGAGTCTGCATCGGTGCTAGACCAGAGCAGGTATGAGTTAAGGTTGTGACTTCTGGAGGTCATTCAACCTTAATTCCTTCATCTCTTATTGAATGACTTTATCACAGAGGTAAACCTCCAGAACTCTTTTTTGTTTTGTTTCCTCAGGATTGTGGGGGCAGTGCTGAGGATTGAAACTAGGCCCTTGCAAACATAGGACGTGCAATTTACCACTGAGCTACACCTACAGCCCCAAACCTCCAAGATTCTTAACTGGCTCTGTTTTCAAAGAATCAGGGTGAGACATGCTGATCTTTCCAGATCAAGACTACTCACCCTCCAGGTTCCAAGCATAGCATAGGGATCAAAAGATATCCAATTCAATGGCTCAGTGGCATAAGTGCCTGCCTTGCAAGCGCGAGGGCCCGAGTTCGACTCCCGAATCCCACATACGAAAAAGGGGCTGGTGATATTGCTCAGCGGCACAGGTGCCTGTTGGCTCGCGAGGTCCTGAGGTCGACCCCCCGGTACCCACAAAAAAAAAAAAAAAAAAAGATATCCAATTCAAAGCAAACGGGGGTAAGAAGTAGCAGATTTTTTTTTTTTTTTTTTGGTGGGGGTACTAGGGATTGAACCCAGAGCTACATCCTCAGCCCCTTTTCTTTCTTCTTTTTTTTTTTCTTTCTTTCTTTTTTATTTGTTTTGAGACAGGGCCTCACTAAGTTGCCCAGGCTGAGGTGGAACTTTTGATTCTCCTACCTCTGCTTCCCAGAGAGCTGGGATTACAGGTGTGTCCACCATGCCCAGCTGCAGTGGATCCTGAAGAATGTAAGTAGCACTCATTTTTCAAGACCCCGTTACACAACCTCTCAGAGCCATTTTCTCTCCCCCTGTAGCAGTCCCACTATCGGCCAAGGATCCACCACCTCTCCCCTGTAAGGGCTCTGAACCGATCTCTGAATCCTCATGGTCACTCTTCTCAGTCCATTTTCTACACCACAGCCAGAGAGATCTTTTTAAAATCTCAAACACAGCATTTTCCTATTTAAAATCCTGTTATAGTTCTTCATTTCCTTGAGGACAATGGCTGCCCATGATGGCCCGACATTCAAAACTCTTTAAGAGCTGCACCTTCCCACCCCTCTACATGGTGAGATCTAGGTGACCTCTACACACTCTGGCCTGTGCCCACTGAATTCCAGCCACCCTGGCGTTTCCACAGTCAACGGGGTCAAGTTTCCTCCTATCTCAGGGAGTTCCTCTGCTTCTGGTTTCACCTATCACACCCTCTTCCTCTCACCTACCAACACCTACTCAGCATTGTTCAGGTCACAGCTTAGATGCCACCTCTTCAGCACAGCCTCTCTGTGCCTGTGGAAGACCTGATCATATTACATGCTTCTGGGGCATCTAGTATACCTCCCCAGGTTTCATGTGCACCTACATGATTATCTACTTAATGACTCTTCCCAACTAGACTAAAATGTCTGGGAAGACGAGGCCTGAGATTGTCCAGCTCACTGTTGTATTTCTAGCATCTGGTACAGTGACCTACTTGTAGATGTGTTGAATGAACATTTGATTGCTAATGTCAAACCACACCTCTCCCACTAAGCAAATATCCCAACAGCTTTCGAAATATAAACTTGCATTATCAACTGTTTAAAAAGAAGAGCCAAGTCTTACGGATGAGTATGCACAGAACATGTATATAATGTGTTGTTGCCGAATGTAAGGAAGGATAAATACTCAATTGAAAGGCTTATAGAAGCCATAGGTTCTAGGAGTATAGTAGTTCTAAAAACGTTGAGAAACACCTACATAGTAAAATGTGTGTATGTTTTTTAGATTTTCAGGCCTTGAGATTACCCATGAACTAGCTACAAGGCACGCCTTCTGCCTGCCCAACAGATGCCTTCCAAAAGGGGAGGAGAAGTGGCAAAAGGCCAGGCTTAGAAATGCTGATCATGCAAGGCACACAGCAGACAAACACTATGGCATAAGCAAAGGCAGGGTCCTTCATGTGCTCTTGTGTTGGTCTCTAAGGTTTAGGAGGGGCCACATTCTGACACTTAACTGCAGTGGGGGTTGCACTAGATTTCATGTTAAATTATACCAGAGGAGGAAATACTGATTAAAAAAAAAAAAAAAAAGAAAAAGAGGTGCCCTGACCCAAATGGGCAAGCTTTAAATCCAAATCTGCATGTTAGTTATCAGACCTTGCTGCCCCAGCTGTGCATACCTGTCCTAAAACTAAATGAGGGCAGCAATCAAGTCACCTCAGGAAGCAAACTGTAAGGGACAAGGGAAAGAAAAACTGAAAAATAACAGACTCTAAATTCTAGGAGAATGGCTGCTTTTACTTCCCTTAAGCAAGTGTGTTTAGGGTTTCCGGGAGGTAATTTATTCAACTAACAAGAATCTACTGAGCACCTATTATCCACTGATCACTGTGCTATCAAGAAATCTCTAAAGAGATATAAAAATTGATACCCAAACACTAAAACAGCAGCTGGGACTCATACTACAAGGACAAATTGTGTGGACAATGAAAACAACAGAGAGATTTGACCTAGCTGGAATAGACAGGGACAGGTTCCCTTAAGGCGACACAGTAAAGGTGAGTAAGAGAAAAAGATGAAATTGAGAGGGCAGCGCATGCCAGGTCACAAGAACAGGAGTCACATCGGCCCTGCAGCAAGAAGGAGAGCAGTGAATCAGAAGGACTGCATGGAGGCCACAGAATCCAGAGGGAAGAGACCTGGGCAGTCAGGCGAATGGGGAGCAGAGAGGCTACCAGGGGCCAGACCAGAAGCCTCTCCCCGGCCACCTGATGGCCCTTCTTCAAAGAAGAGTAACGATGAGAAGTTAAGAGAATTTCAAGGAAAGCAGAGCGGTCTTCCCCTTTCTGAAGTTTTGTCTTCTGCGTATTGAGTTACTCCTGGTCAAGGACAATCAGAAAATATTCACATCTGTCTTGGCTCAGACAAAGAGAGAGAGAATATTCACATAATTTTTATTAAAGTACGGTGTAATTGTTCTCTTTCACTATAGCGTTGTTACTCTCTTACTGTAACTAATTCGTAAGTTAAACTTTATTATAGGTATGTATGTAAGTGTTGGAAAAAAAAAACACACAGGGTTCAGCACTGTCTTTAGTGTCAAGCATCCAATAGGGGTCTTGGAATGTCTTTCCAAGATTAGATTATTTCAGTTAACATGATCAAATGGTAGCTCTAGCTTGAGCTTTCTGAGGGAACTCCATACTGATTTTCATAGTGGTTGCACTAATTTATGTTCCCGCGGAAAGTGTATAAGGATTCCTTTTTTCTCACATCCTCACTAGCATTTATTGTCTTTTGTATTGTTCATGATAGCCATTCTCACTAGGGTGAGATGGAACCTCAAAGTAGTTTTGATTTGCATTCCCTGATGGTTAAAGATGTTGAACATTTTTTCATATATTTATTGGCCATTTGTACTTGTTTTTTGAGAAATATCCATTCAGTTCATTTGCCCATTTATTGTTGGGTTAATTATTGGTGTTAAGCTTTTTGAGTTCTTTATATTTTTTTAGCCAGACCAATTAATCAAGAGAAAAAGATAAAAGATACAAATAAGAAGACAAATATCGGGCCGGTGAGATGGCTCAGCGGCGTAAGCGCCTGCCTTGCAAGCGCGAGGGCCCGAGTTCGACTCCCGGAACCCACATACGAAAAAGGGGCCGGTGATATCGCTCAGAGGCACGGGTGCCTGTTGGCGCACGAGATCCTGAGGTCGACCCCCCGGTACCCACAAAAAAAAAAAAAAAAAAAAAGAAGACAAATATCATGGGTTTTCTCTTAAATGTAGAATCTAAAGCAACAACATAGATGGCATGAAAATAAAAGGAAGACCACTACAGAAAAGGAAGAGGAAAGGAATGTAACGGGGGGTGGAACGGATCAAAGCATATTATATGCGTACAAGAATCTCCCAAAATGAAACCCTTTAGGAAAGAAATGAAGAAAGGAAAGAACAGGAGATGGCTCAGTGGTAGAGCAAGTGCCTAGCATGCATGAAACCTGGATTCAATTTCCGCACTACAAATAATAATGATGATAGAAAGTATTTTAAAAATTACTATTTTTTAATTGTGGTTAAAAATGTATAACATAAAATTTACCACCTTAACCATTTTTAAGTATACAAAACAATAATATCGATGCACTGTTATTGTTGAAAACACATAAACAAATACTGAGTGTTTAAAACAACAATAATGGGCAGGTGAGATGGCTCAGCAGCATAAGCACCTGCCTGGTAAGCACAAGGTCCTGAGTTCGACCCCCGGTACCCACACACACACAAAAACAACAATAATGCCAGTTGTGGTGGCACATGCCTGTAATCCCAGCATTCAGAGGCTGAGGCAGGAGGAATTGTGAGTTCAAGGCCAGCCTGAACTGCCTGGTAAGACCCTTTCTCAAAAAGAACAAACAAACAAACAAACACCAATAATATCTAATTTGTGGAGTTATTTATAAAAAGTGAAATTAAAATACCTCATAATAATAGCATAATATTTAACAGGGAAGTAACAGGCTTCCAAAATTCTTTTAGTATTGAGGGGGAATGTAAAAATATATTAACTCTAAACTTCATTAAGCTAAATACGTGTGATAAAATATCTAGATAGCCACTAATAGAATGAAACATAAAGTGTAATTTTTAAGCTAGTAAAAGGAAAACTTGGAGAAAATTGAAAAAATATTCAAAAGAAGAAAAAAAAGTATAGAAAAATACTGTGTGAGGACGACAGCTAAGATGGTAGAAATAAATTCAAAACATTAATCACCACTACAAAATCTATTATCTCTTCATAATGAACATCACTATCAAATTACTAATAGAAAGGGACTTTCCTAAACTGAAAAGAATCTGTAATAATAAAAAAAAAAACCTAATACACACTATGTATTACCATTTTTATTCAGCACTAACCTAGAATCCTAGCCAGTGCAGTAAGGTAGAAAGAGAAAGAATTAGGATTAGAAAGAGAGATTAACAAACTTTTATTTTTAGAGACATTATAGTTGTCTATTTAGAAATCCAAAAATCTCTGTAGAGAATGGGCCATAGGAGGACAAGAATGGATGCAGCAAAACCACTGGAGAAAGCGCACACAGCAGCCCGGGTGTAAAATGATGAAACAGCACAGGACATGTAGCAGCCATGGGAAGATATGAAAGAATTACAAGATTATTTTAGCGAGGAAAAGGTTGAGGCTTACCTGTGGCTCATATGCAGAATGTTAGAAAATAAAGTGTCAAGAACGAGTCCCTCTTTTTCTGCCTCATGCTACATGTTGGGTTGTGGGTCTGTGAGAGGGAGGCATCAAGAAATTGATTCTTTTTTTTTTTTTTTTTTTGTGGGTACCGGGGGGTCGACCTCAGGACCTCGCGCACCAGGAGGTGCCCGTGCCGCTGAGCGATATCACCGGCCCCTTTTTCGTATGTGGGTTCTGGGAGTCGAACTCGGGCCCTTGCGCTTGCCGGGCAGGCGCTTAAGCCGCTGAGCCATCTCACCGGCCCAAGAAATTGATTCTTAATATGCTCTGAATATCTGTTGAGATGCTAATGAGGGAGAGATCAAGTAAACGATTGGACACATGGCTCTGGAACTCGGAAAAGAAGTCAGGCTGGCTTTCTGTGTTCTCTGCAATGGTTTGAATTCACTCATGTTGGAAGCGGAAATTGAATGACACTAGGAGAAGGCCCATCTGAGCCATTTAGGACCTCCAGAGAGAGCAGCAGAGTTGTCCGAAAAGTAGGAAGACCAAGGAGAGAGGTCTGTGTTATGGAAACCAAAGGAAGAAACTGCTTCAAGGAGGAAAGGGAGGTCAGTGCTGTAAAATGCTGTGGCTTGTACAATTTCGGATATTCTTAATTGTTGGCATGAATAGTCATCTATGACTTATTCACAAAATATGCTCACTTATGGGAAACCTCTTCATTTGTATCGCCCTTATGATACCCAAGACATGCACGCTTGCCTACCTTCAAGAATTCCCATCTAATAGAAAATCAGAGAAGAAAAAAAAATGGTACCACCTAGCTGAGAAAATTATACTTTAGAGGAACTTTTTTTTGAGGAAAAGCATACCTGTACACAACCTTTTCTTAGTACACACTACTGATCACATCGAATGACTGATAGCACCTGCTAACTTGAGTAATATGGGTCTTTATATCCGTATATTAACAGATAATTGAGAAGGGACCGCGACATCTACTTAAAAAACAACTTTTCCAAAACTGCAATCAGAAATTTAGGTAGCTGAAATATAAATGGCTTTAAAAGAACAGTAAATGTTACTGTGAAACAATAATGCTTATCAGAATTGAGAGCTGGCAAGAAGTATAGGGATTTCTCAGTGAGTCACTAAATCAAGGAAGGACAATTTATGTCATGTGTATCTTATACAAGGTAACTTACGAGCTTATGAGGGCTTTGAAACAAAGGTGGCACAAGACACAAACTTTTCTTGCCATCCAAGTATTCTAGTGTATGACCTGACTTGCAAGCATTTTCAGTTAAACACCTTCTAGGGACTTCGTAATACACTGAGAATAATCCCTGTGTATTAGCTTTCCTTCTCTGGGACAAAATACCTGACATACACAACTTAAATGATGAGAGGTTTATTTTGGATCATGATTTCATCCCACAACTGGCTGGCTCCAAGGTAGAAACAGCATGGCAGAGGGGCATGGTGGAGGGAAGCCACTTACTCCTTGGCATCCAGGAAGCAGAAAGCCGGAAAAGAGTCAGAGAGAAAGGAACCAGAGAGGAGACACAGTCCCCAAGCTCATGCCCCCAGGACTCACTTCCTCCAACTAGGACCCACCTCCTCATAGCTGAATGGGCTATAAGGTTAACCCATTGATAAGCTTAGTCTCCTCACAATGGGCCAACCCACTAATGAGATTAGCACCTTCACAATCCATTCACCTCTCCAAGAATCTCTTAATCCTTTCAAATTGGCAGTGAAGATTAACTGGCATGTCCTGTATGAGAAATTCAGCATAGCTCGCCAAATTCACCTCTGTACTCTTCTCCAGCTGGTTCAGTCTACATCAGCCACACTAGTCTAATTTCCTAGAAAACTTCAAACTCATTCTCATTTTTTGCTCATACTTTTCTTCCATGAGAGTCCTCCTTCTATCCCCTCTGTGGCTGGCTCACTTGTCAGTTTAAACACTTCCTTGTCCGAGGTCATACAGACACTGTGGTTCAAACCCAGGCAGTCAGAGCCTCTTCTTCTAACCATCAGGCTCCACTGCAGCCCACAGGTTAGATCCCCAGGTTTCACATTTGCAGACTCAACCAACTGTAAACAGAAAATATCAAAAAAAAGGAAATTGGATCTGAACCAATGCATTCAGACTTTTTTCTTGTCATTATCCTCTGCTATGGCTTAGATCTGGGTTGACCCCCAAAGTCTCGTGTGTTGGAAGGTGATTGGATTAGGGGGTGTTGTGGCATTGAGTTCGTGACTGACTGTTCTGTTAGGAGGTTGGGCTGGTCAGAAGAAGCAGATTTCTGGGCACGAGTCCTGGAAGGGAGTGTCTCCCTCCCTGGCTCCTTCCTTCTTTCTCTGCTTCTTGGCCACCATGATGTGAGTAGCTTTTCTCTACCCAGGCCCTCTGCCATGCCATTTCCGCCTTGGAGCTAGCTGATCGTGGACTATAACCCTGAGCCAAAATAAACCTCTATGCCTTTAGGTTGCAAGTGTCAGGTATTTTGCCCTAGTGATGAGAAAGTAACTAAGACATCCCCTAAATAGTACACTATGACAACTACTTGCATAGCATTTACATTGTATTAGGTATTATAAATAATCTAGAGGTGACTTAAAGCATAAAGAACAACGTGAATAGATTTTATGCACAACTGCACCATTTTATATAAGAGACTCAAGCATCTGTGGGTTTCGGTATTGATGGGGGGATGTCCCGGAGCTAGTCCTCTTTGAGGACAACCGTACTTGCTTATTTCCCTGATTTATCATAGTTTGCAACAACCTTTTTCTTCTCTTCTTTATTTCTTTATTTATTCGTCTGTCTCTCCTGGCATGAGGCAGAGACTACATCTCTCTTGTCCACTATAGTTGCCTCGGCAGAACTTGTCCAAATAGTAAGATTCAAAAGTGATTACTGAGTGACGGATGGGTGAATGATGGGTAGATGGAAGGACAGATGTATAGATGGGTAAACCCAACGTGTTTCTGCAGAGCCTCCATTGGCAGAATACATCTAAGAGGAGGGACAGGTTTAGAGATCTAAAGGACAGGGACGTGATGTACCTCATGATTAAGTTCCTTTCCATTTTTCTTCCACGCAAAAAATACAATAAGCGGCAAGCCCAACAACTGAGCAATATATTATTTCCTATTAAGGAAACGCATCCTCCTGCGGGGAGATGCCAGCCGCACGTGTATTTGAAGTACATCACACAGTACACCTACTCATCCTAATTCAGTTCGTCGTCCCTGACAATCGTGCTAGCTTGGTGAACTTCACCCCTCTGGCAAACAAAACCCCTCTTATCTAGCTTGTTCATATTTAGCTGCAAGTGACTTGCAAACACATTTCCTAAGTCTATGTATTTTTTCAGTAGATGGCTCTCCTACCCAAGTCATTTTCTGAGGAACTGCAAGCCTTGCCATTTGACAGGAAGAGCCAGTTTTGCGCTCAGGCAAGGATTCTGCCAGCTCCCAGGTTTCTAACAAGGAGTTAACAAGAAAAGGAAATCATCAGCTGCTTCAACCTGGAAGAATGAATAGCTCGCGTCCTCCATGGCTCTTCCTTTAACAGTTCACGGCGCAGATAGTCTTGTTCTGCAAAATTAAGCCATTTGAAAGGACAGTGGAAGCAGACAAGACCAATGTTTTACACTGTGCTGTGAGCAGAGTAGGAAAAAGTTTGCCCAGCCTCTGAAGGGTAGGCAAAGGGAAGCCAGCCTAGGATTACACATTAGCAAAGGCCACGCCCCCTGCCTGCTCTGGCTTTCTGCTTGGTGATGTGATCTCTTCTTCTCTTCCTTTTCTCCCTTCCCCCCTTCCTTCCTCCCTTTCTAGTCCATACTGGTGACTGAACTCAGGGCCATTGTGCTGAGCTACATCCCCAGCCCCTGTTTTTTAATATTTTAGACAGTGAGCCCAAACATACCACAAAAACCTCTCTCTCCTCTGTGTTCATCATGCCGGTCTGTAATGCTGGGTCAAAGGGGCCAGAACGTTCAACATCAGATCAGCTGACTTCACCCTTCCTTCAGTTCCATTTTCACATTCAATCAGTCTGGCAATCCTGTCATCTCTAAACCCTGAGGTGATATTGTAAAATCTACATTTGGTCTTCCTGCCTGTTTCCTGGCACACTACTCCTAAAATCCTTGGACTCTTCAAGTGATGTCTTTTTTCTTTATGCTAACAAGATAAGTGGTGATTGTCAGCCCCTAGGTAGCTTCAGGATGGTGGCTGGTCACTGAAAAGGCCCAAGAAGGAGTAGAAGATTAGGACTTTTGGCCCAATTTTCTAAACATGAATCTAATCGTGACCTCTGGGGAGGTCACAGCCACCAAGGTTAAATTAATCACCAATGACCAATGGTTTTATCAGCCAGACCTATGAAATAAGGCTTCCATAGAATCCAAATGACAGGGTTCTGAGAGCATCTGGACAATGGGACATGTGGAGGTCCATCGAGGGTGGAGGTTCCTGGAAGCTGGTGAATCAAGAGAGGGGATAGAATCACTGCACCCCTTCCCACATGCCTTGCCCTATCCACCTCTTCACCGGGTGTTCACCAGTATCCTATACAACTACTAAACGTAAATGTTTCTCCGACCTGTGAGCTGCTCTAGAAAATCAAATGAACCCAAGGAAGGAGTTGTAGTAAAACCAATTTATAGCCAGTCGGTCAGAAGCACGAGTAAAACAACCCAGGGCTTGTGAAGTGGGACAGTACGGGGGCCTGAGCCATTGACCTGTGGGATCTGAGGCCATCTTCAGGTAGGCAGTATCAGAGCTGAACTGCACACCCAGTTGGTGTCTGCTGAAGAACTGCTTGCTTGGTTGGTGTGTAGGGAAAACTCCACCCATATTTGGTCACAGATGTCTTCATTAATTGTTGCGGTGTGAGAACAAGGGAAAAGGTTGGTGTTTTCTACAGACTTTGCCTTCTTCCTTCTCTTCTTGTCCGGCCCCAGTGGGACCACCTGCGTTCAAGTCTCCCTGCCTGAATTATTGCAATGACTTCACCAGTGATTGCTCACCGTCTTCCTCCCTCTTTTGTACTTTCTCCCATGTGCTAACTCTGCAGTAATCTTTCTAAAACATGAATCTAATCATGGTTTAAAAATGTTAGGGCTCCCTCTGCCAAAAGCAGTGGTTTTCAGACTGCTCCTCTGAGTAAAACAATTTTAGTCAAGCTTCTCAAGAAATGCTTATTTACTTACAAATTATATCCACATGCTATTGCAAGTGTTTGTAAAGTTTAAAATTTCTTCATCTGGGATAAACTAAATTTTAATATTTTTACCTGATGTCAATGAATTAATTTGTATATACACCAGGGTACTCACTGTGTCCTTTTAGGACAAAGAGTAGCATCTCTGCCAACCACCACCATCCCCTACCCCCACCCTCACCCCCACAGAGGATGGAGTCAAGCTCCTTGGTTTGGCTTTCAAGGGTCTCACAACCCAGCTTCAACCCTGTCCAGGTGCATCACGCCTCCCTCTTCCACCGCCACAGCTTCACCTGCTAGCAATATGTGTTAGTAAGTTCCAGCACTGTCACAAATGCCTGAGGTAATCAACTTAAAAACAGAAAATGGTTATTCTGGCTCACAAATTGAGAAGTTTCAGTCCATAGTCAGTTAACCCTGTAGCTTTTGGGCTTGTGTCAAAGCAGCACATCGTGGTAGGAGCAGGTGGTAGGACAAAACTGCTCACCTCATGACCAGTGAACAAAAGAAAGGAAGAAGAAAGGACTGGGTGAGAGCACACCATCAATGACCTAAAGACCTCCCATGAGGCTGCACTTCTTAGAGTTTCTACCAGCTCCCAATAGCACCACAAGCTGGCAAACTAGCCTTTAACACTTGGACCTATGGGGGACACTTATGCAAACCACAGTACCACTTTCCTCCATAAACATGCTATTCATGCATGGGCACAGCATAGTACAAAGAACATAGGGGGTCAGATCCCTCCTTACCAATTGTGTGACCAGCTGTGAGACCCAGAGTCATGTTCTGTACCTTTTTGGACCTCCATCTCCTCTTCTGTACAATGACCATAATAACAGCTATACTTTGCAAGATTGTTTCAAGTATTTAGTGAGGTAGAGTGAAAAGTGACACAAGGCCAAGCACAGAAGGAAGCTTAATACATGGTACCTAGAAAGAGCAGGAATAACTAGAAGTTCTTGCCAGATGTTAAACTTACAATGTGGGATTCTCTTTTCAACCAATAGCTACCTTCTCAAATACCTTTCAGTGTTTAAAACGTCACTTCTGTAAGAAGAATTACTGATCCTCCCCAAGTGGAGTTTGTCATTCAAATCTATTGGCCTCCTAAGAGCCACTTGCAAGCATTTATAGCATTGGATCTGTATATTACATCACTGATAATTTATTATCCAAGGGAAGGGTGATTTGGTGGCTAGGATACTTGTCTACCTTGCCCACTACATTGCCAATTCTCTAGCAACCTACTTCACCAATTCCAGAGTCCTCACCACTTAATAAAATGCCTAGCACATAATAGGTATTCCATAAATGTTTGCCAATATTTCTATAAGCAGAGGGAAAAGAGAACTACTTAAAAGTTCACGTATATGGACAATTTCATGTTACAATAACAGCAACTCACTTCACCATTGACAAAGTGCCTTCACATATGTTCATGAGAAACAGGTTGTTAGCTTTCCCTCAGCAGCGCAACAACTCATAAAAAAAGATAATAAATTAAAGAGTAACTGATGATATCCCTCTGATGACGGTTTTCCATCTTGATATGATGCCAAATTAATGGTATAAAATAATTCCATTAACTGCAATTGTGCAGTTTGTAGAACCACTACTATCATCAAAAAGTGAAATTATATTCAAACCCAAAACAGGGGCTTACACACAAATAAATGGCATTAACATGCAAACAAATTGCATGCTGGAGAAACAGGAATAGCAACATGACAGGCATTCCAGCCTATAGTCAGCATAAGCAGATGATAGCGTTTTAATATTTATTCACACATGAACAATGAAAACAAATCATACTGGCAAGTAACTTCAAGTTAAATTCATGCTTGCTTAAAAAGGCAGAGGCTTATGTATTCCCTCGGATGACAGGCTACCCTGGGCATGCCTGAGCTTCCTTCAAACAATCTTGCTGCCTGTCATATTTGTGACCTGGAGATGAGCTAGATGCACATGTAATATTTGTATTAAAAGAAACTGAGCTGGTGGGGGTGAGGGAAGATAAGAAGAATGTGAGCAGAGTTTAGCAGATGCAAAACAAAAAGGCAAAGAGAGCACCTGACAGCCAGTGTCCAGTCTCATGTCATGGATGCTGAGGACACTTCAAGAAAAACCCCAGATGAGGGGAGCCATACAAGGATACTCATGGGTCCTGTGTACTGTGCTTCTAGGATGCATATATGGATGGAGCAGCAGCTCCCATGGTGGACCAATGGCACTGTGCACACCACAGCAATCCTTCTAGGTCCCTGGGTGAGGGGTGGGGAGCAGGACGGCACTTCCCGATCTGTGGCTCTCATCAGAATGGGGAGCACATTCTCTTGCCAAGGAGTGTGACCTCCCCTGGAGCCTTCCCCACAGCAGCTTTTCTTTATTCCTTCTTTGGGAACGAGGGTAAAGTCATGACTGCCTGCACAGATTCATCATCACACTGAGCACACGTTTCCCATCCTCCTCTGCTCCAGGTCCTCATTCTCTTTAATAAATCCTACCGTGCTTAAGGGTTGTACCAAGTGACCTGGCATCTAAGCCCAAGAAGGCTTGGGGCTCCCAGCAGCTCCTGAGAGCACCCAGAAAGTTGACCATGCCAGGCTAACTGCTCTGCCTCAAAATGGCTCCTCTTGTTGGCCAAAAAGATTTCACACCTGAATGGACCAGCAAAAGCTCAGTTCTCAAATTGACTTCATCAGATGAGGCAGGGTACACAACCTCACTCTGCTAATTCTTTGCTGTGGAATCTTTGAGGTTGAATCTAAGCCTCAGCCTCCTTATCTGAGAAAGGGGCCAGGAAGGGACCCAATTTCACATTGAACAACTACCTACTACATCCCATGTGCTGTTGCTGGCTCTTGGAATGGTGCAGTTCCCATAACTATCAACAATTTGTGTCCTCCTGGAGTTGATGTGGCAGTAGGGAGAAGGCAATTTAAAAAAGCATAATTATTATACACTTTGCTAACATGTGGTTAGTTCTAGGGTGAGAAGGAAAGACAAAAAGCAGAGTGAGAATGAAGGAAATGAGAAGGCCTGGGGTTGGGGGTTGTGATTTTTAAATAAAGTAATGAAAGAAACCTCTGAACAAAGATGTGACCAAGATGAGCGGCTGAGCAAGCAGACTTCAGGAGAAAGAAGCAGAGGCCTTGCACGAGGAGCTTGAGTCCAGCAAAGATGTCCATGTGGCTGGTGTGGGTGAGCGAAGCATAGAAGAAGATGCAATGAGAAAATGCGGTCTTGCACTAGATTCGTATGAAGACTACTAGACACGATATGCGGAATGTGCTTAGCGGATAAGGATAACCACGAGCTCTTCCTGGGTGACAGGCCCTGTAAAGTGCCTTCTGTCATCTAACTCTCTCAATCTGTACAACAACCCTGTGTGGTAGATACAAGCACTATACTTGTGTTATAGTCAAGAAACTGAGCTTTAGGCAAATTAAATCATTTTCCCAAGGTCATAAACACTAGTAAATGGTAATGGGAGGGTTCATACTCAGAATTTGAACTCTAGCAGCTGGTCCCTGGAGACTCCGATTTTAATTACTGAGCAAAAGGGGTGGTAAGGATGGTGGGGATGAAAGAGGGGTCTGTGGAAAGCAGGGACACGCACCAGGGATGGGGGCTGCAACAGAAGAGGAGGAAGCATGAACTGAGCAACAGACTGTAAGCAGAGCAGAAGGCAAGAGGCAGAGAGGACACAGCAGAGTGGGCAGGGGCCAGCCATCTGTGCAACAGCTGCTCAGGCCAAAGGGGCCCAGTCACACTCCCAAGGGAAATAAGAACAGAAGGCAGGGTCAGGGCCCACCCACAGGGCCAGCAGAACAAGGTGAATTCATGAGACCAGAAAAGTCTTCACACTGTGGTCCTGAAAAAGCACAGACAACTGGTACAAGGTATCCTGCCTCCAAAAAATAAACAGCAAGTCATGTTTAGACTACACTGAACCAAAACATGGGAACTTCCTCTTACTCATTTAATCCTGAGCTTTCGAAATAGGCACTCTTGCTGTTTTTCTAGTGAAAACACGTCAACAGTGAACATGGATCCCTCATGGAGAAAGGGCCAGATACTGCACAGAGCACATTGCGCATGTAATCTCATTTCATCACCAAAACGCTATCAGCAGGTTGATGTCTATCTTGAGAGGAGGAAGTTGAGGTTCAGAGAACCTGGATCACTCTCTAAGCCAGGCACTTAACGGGGCATAAATATCACTGCCACCATGATCTGTGCAGCACGAAGCTTGCACTCACAATTAGGCCACACCACCTCCCATGCTGTGGGCTATGGCCACATTAGATGTGTGAGGAGCAAGGGCAAGTGGGGGCAAATGCTACTGCAGCTCCAGACTCTGGTTCTCCTCTCTTTAGAGCTGTCCTTGCAGAAGCTCCACTCTTGCTGCTTGATGCCTGGCCAGTAGGAAGGGGAGCTGCTCAGCATCCATCACAGCGCAAGGAGGCTCAGGCTGCTCCAGACTCAGTAATTCCACAAGCTCGGAAGCCTCAGGGATCAGCACGACTGGTGTCTGAGCTTCAGGATTAAAGATCTGGCAAGGGGTTTTGTAAAGAAGTTCAATGCCTCCAAGATAATCACCTCAGCTCTTTCTCTGGGTTCCTCACTGTATACCTCCTAGGGGGTCAGTCATTCTACAAAAGCCTAGTAGTTATCAGCCATATTTAGGTCATATTTATGGCCACTCGGGGTCTTCCATGCACAACCTCCAACATGTAGGAATTTCCACATTTTCATGACTTCCTTCCTGTGGCAAAAGATGGAACCTGATCTTCCAGCTTCCATTTCAGTTGTGATGCAGGCTGTGACCAGAGACACCTGGCCCAGACATTCATTCAGGAGCTAGTGACTTAAGGAGTGGGGACAAGACATTCATTTTCTTTGGTCATAGTTTAAAATGAAACATTTCCCAAAAATTAATAAAATAAAAACTCTACTCCTTCTCAACTACTTCTCCCCCTCCTGTACCCAACTACATCCTGCATACTGATAGAAGAAAATCCTTTCCTTTGCAAATGTTCTGTGCAGTACATGCAAAGAAAATGGCAAGGGAACAAATAATGGGAGCTAGATCAGCTGCAATTACGCACATGGGGAAAAAGAACAAAGAATAACAGGAAACACAATACCAGACACAATAAACCCAAAAGCTATAATTATATTCTTACTTCCTACCAGCTGGCTTAGGAATCTCAAGGCACTGAGCCTTCTATCTTCTAGTTTTCTGAGTAAGATGCCCACCGATATAGGGGGAAACCCTAATTCTTCCCAGTGTCTTTGAGGCTCCACTGGAAAGCAGACCATTGCTAAAGATTTTGCAATGAACAAGACATAGAAAACTTACCTTCTCCTACCATGAAGTAACAGACCACATTTGAAGGTGAGCCTCTATTTTTGCTCATAATAAAGCATTCAAGGTGAAGTCTGTGCTGTCTCAGAGGTATCTATTCTAGTCAAACATTAGTGATGTTCTATTTGCTGAGGATACAGCAAGGAATAACAGACCACCACATTCCTTAAAGTGCCCAAAGCCAGACACTTGGCACTGACTGAAGAGTTAGGATTTCTGCAAGATGACATGCACTGAGGCAGAGAAGAAGAAAGCTAATGAACAAGTGTACATTGTTCTACTAAGTAGGAAAAAAACAAGAAAGGAAGAAGATGAGGAAAGGAAGGAAGAAAGCAGGGAGGGAGGAGGGGCAGAAGGAAGGAAAAGGGGAGGAGAAGTAAAAAATAAATTAAAGAGAAGAGTTAAGGAAGAAGATATGAATAGAAAAGAAAAGACGTGTCCTTCTTATAGGTCAAATATTCTCATTTGGAAGATGGGATGACATGCCCTTACTTATTAATCTAGAACTACAATGTCTGAATCCTTGAATTCCAAGAAACTCAATTCTTAGAAAAAGTTTTTTTTTGTTTTCCTAATGCTTTGCAAATTATTGAGAAGTATTCCTCATCTTGGAAGAATAGTGCCTAAGATTTAACTAAATGACAAGCCAGAGCAATTGAAACAAACACTTCACTTCCAGAATAACCTAAGTAGCATAAGTTATGTGGCATCTCTCTACTCCTTTCCTGCAATTTCAATGAGTTTCTTAGGAAGATCCCAAATGATTGCCTATTTCAGATGCCTTGTTAAGTATGAAGCTTTAGCATTCCATCCACTGTCGTAGTCAAATGAGGGTTACAGACTTTAGCTTTCTTTTGCAAAATCCTCTCTTCAACACAAGTCTATACTATAAGTGGCGGACTTGACCCATGCTCAATGGGGCCATTGCTACACAAAATGCCTATTCACCTTACCCGCCACACTGTTTGATTAAGATCTTAGCACACGACCTAAGACAGTTCTTGGCATAGGATTTTGCTGGGATAACAAGGAACCTAGAGCTGCTTCATGGACTGTGAACCTGTGGCTTCTAATAGTCTCTACACTGGAAAACATGCTTCAGGAGGGAATCAAAGAAAGGAAAGCAGAGTCGAGATCTAGAAAGACAGATATAAACCACTGGTGCTGAGCATGTGAATTCAGCCATACCCGAGGACAATATACTGCAAGGATTTTTCAGTAATGTAAAGTAAAATAAAATCCTTTTTCTCCCTAAGACAATTTCAATAGATTGCTCTTTGCCTACAGTGATAAGAATACAGGCAACACATTCCTTGTACTTTTTATTTCCCATTGCACACCACCAATCTGACCACACACATAAACAATCCTCTGCCTACTTTTGCCTTAATGCTAAAATGAAAATAAGTTGTTCTTTTGTAGGTCATATTTGAAAGCTTCCATCTCCAGAGTCCCTTAAATAGATATCTAACTTCTGTAATACTAATCATCAAAATCTCTTAAGGTGATAGGACATATCCACTGTTCGGTACTAGGATCCCTAGGACAGACATGCCAAACGCAAATAACAGCTCATCTGCCAGGCACAACCTACTACATACAGCCAAATAAATGCCAAACTCCCAGAGTTATGCTCTCCCCACTCCCAGCCCCTCTAATATTAAATATAGATTCCTGGAAACTTTGCTTAAAATTATCGTCAATCAAATGAAGAATGTTAGATGAAACACAGAAGAGCCTCAAATTACAAATCACATTCATTTGGTGAAAAAGAACTGGAACATGCTAAGATTCCTCTTCTTTTTTCCAAATGATCTTAGAGCATACAATTATCACATGCTCATAACTCTTAGGTTGGATTTGGATTTTTAAGTTTTTAAATCAAAAGCTGATTGCAATTTTTAAAAGAGTTTCTCCCATGATAAAAATATGGTTCTATACCTAAGGAATTGCAGAACTAATCAATTATTCTTACATAACAAGTACTCACTGTGAAAATAATGTTCTGGACCGAACTATGAACTTGAACACATATTCCAAAGCTTTCAGCGTCCTTAGGATAGGCTCACATTGCTCCCCTCTGCTGGAAGTATCCAAATAAGTCTTCAACACCGTCATCAATTTCCTGAAAAAGGGATAATATTTTCAAACTACATCTCTTTGTAGCTCAGGGCTTGGTAATTAGTTTGCTCAGTAAATTATAAGGCATTCAATCAAAGGTCAAAGGTGATAGTACAGCCAAGCTCACTGTTTGTTTGCAAGCATAAAAATAAATGCTTAAAAATGTATTTATTACAGGGAATGAATAAGTATTTCTTGTCTATAAAAACCAGTAAAGGTGGGCCGGTGAGATGGCTCAGCAGCATAAGCGCCTGCCTTGCAAGCGCGAGGGCCCGAGTTCAACTCCCGGATCCCACATATGAAAAAGGGGCCGGTGATATCGCTCAGCGGCACGGGTGCCTGTTGGCGCGCAAGGTCCTGAGGTTGACCCCCCGGTACCCACAAAAAAAAAAAAACAGTAAAGGTAAAAGTAGTTATAAAAAAAATCTTTTGCCTCAGAAAACCAGGCATAATCAGGTGATGAGTGGGAATAATGATGGTGACACCTTTTTATTCAGCTTCTTATTTCTATAGAAAATATTCTTGTAATCATTATGGAACTCTCTTGCTTAGAAATATTCTATGTTTCTTCATTCCCAATAAGAGAGGCTCTAAACTACTTCACAAACTGGCCACCATCAGACTTTCTGCCATTATTTCTCAACTCCCATTCTCAGTTCATTATACCCAAGCAATATTGAGCTACTGGGCGTGGGCACTCGCTTCTCTGTAGCCTTCTCTCTAGCCTGATGTTTACAAGTGACAGTTCAATAAATGATAGCTGACTACCTGAATAAATGAATAAATGAGCACTTCCATGTACTACTGCCACCATAAGATATATATCCCAATCTCTGCATTTCGCCTATTTTTTAGGATATCCAAATTACATGGGCATGGGTTAGATTTGGTCAGACAAGGGAGAACTCATAGACTTTTGCCAAAAGAAAAATGATCATCTTTCTTGTGCCCTATACATCCTGCAGAGCAAGGAGGAAGCGTTTAGGAAACTCTTGGGTGCATAGCTACTTACTTGTAAGCCAACGTAGCACTGAAATGCTGTTGAATGTAAGCCTCCAGGACTGTGTTGAAATGCTGGAATTTCCTGTCTGCAATGAGTCCTACTATGTAGATCTGAGAAAGATGCAATAAATTATTTTCTGGGGGATAAACTCAGAGCAGCATATCATATTTACCTGGCAAAACTGAACCCCTATCAAAATTATTGTGCCGGAGTTAGCTCTCTAATAAATAGTCTTTGTCACTAAAGTATTGTCTTTCTAAAAAGTGTTTCATGAAGTATGCTTCAGGGTGTTATAAGATAAAAGGATTTCATGGTCAAATAAGTCAGAGAAATCTCAGGTTATCAGTATTAGACTGCCTTCTTTACTGCAGGACTTTCTAGAGAACTTAATATACTTATGTGTATTGTGAATCTCCAAAAGGGTCATGCACCATTCAGCACTTCCCTAAGTTATTTAACCAAAAGATCTTTTAGTCATGAAGTGTCTTTCTTATAAGGTTAGCATTCTAGGGGGCCTTCTTGAAAAGCACTAGATTTTAAGTCACAACTACATCGAAGGGGCCTCTTTACAAATGCAAATGCCCATGACACAAGGAGTTAATATATTAAAGTCTTACTTGTCACCTGATAATACTAATGCAGATGTTTCTTATGTTTCTTTTAGCAAATTGGCCACATCAGGCTCCAAAAAAAACATGAATTTCAATAGGAAAATGATAAAGAGAGCTTGTGGGAAGACAGGGAGGAATGATCTGGATAGTGAAACACTGTGAAACCCCTCGGTTGGCAGGAGTGCAATGACTCAGGTGAGTCAGAGGACATGAGGAGAAGAAGGCAAAGGAGAGAAAGGAAACATCTGGAGTCAGAGACTAGCTTCCAGCACTCAGGGGAAACCTCCATCAGTGGTGGTGAACCTATGGCACATGTGCCACAGCCGGCTGTTTTAGTTATCATTGAAAGCTATAAAAGGTTCATCATTAGGCTGGGGATGTAGCTCAGTGGTAGAGCTCTAGCCTTGCATGCACAAGGCCCTGGATTCGATTCCTAGCACCACACACACACACACACACACACAAGTTTGTCATCACTAGCCTAGGTGATCATTCACAGAATCCAGCCTCATGTACTTTCAACTAGTGTCAATCTGACATCAACAGTGAAAATTTCCCTTCCACCCACTATGCCTCAGGCTCTCAAATGAACTGGAAAGAAATGAAGGAAAACAGCAGCTCATTCATCTGTCTAGTTGCCAAAGGTTATAATGCCTCCAAAAAATCTCATGAAAAAGAGCCATGAAACCCATTATTTTCAATATCCTTATGCCTTCATGCCAAATGTCACTGAACACCTGTCTACCTCTCTCACCAAAGCATCGAAGACGAGGATGTCGTACTCATTACTTTGAGAATGCTCCATCATGATGTTGAACAGGGCATCCAGAGTATCCTGAAGAAACTGGACAAAAAAGAAAGGTTGCATTCAGAAAGAGGACAAGTGTCCCAGAAATCTATTGAAGAGAATGGGGAGATGCATCTGCCACATGCCATGTTCCAAGGGTCCAGTATCATTCTCAAGAGCCAGAACTTGGAGCAACCCAACTGTCCAGCAATGGCAGCAAGGATGCGTACATGGCAGCCTTGTCTCACAACAGAATACCGCACAATACAGAAGAGCAAACCGCTTCACATTCAGAGATGGGCATGACCTCACAAGCACTGTGTTGAGTAAAACAAGCCAGACAAAAATGTACATTCTTTCTCTATTTTTATGAAATTGAAGAGCAGGCCAAACCTACCTACGTGCTATGGTTGCCCCTTAGAGGATTAATGACTGAGATAGGTATGAAGGAAGCTGCTGCAGTGCTCTGTATTTCCATCTGGGTGCTGGGTATGTGGCATGTACCATATATAAAAATGAATTGAGCTGTACTCGTAAGTGCTCTGTACCTATTTTATTATATGTATAATTATATTTCAATAACAAACTTTTTTTAAGAAGAAAAGAATCAAAAAAGGAGCCAGTTGAATTTCCTGAGCTGACTTCTCCAAGCTGCCCAAAGGCAATGGACCTTATCAGAGGGATGCCTGGGGGACTTTCTTGCCATTGCTAAACGAGGTAGGTGGGTCAATAGTGTATATTTAAAGCACTGACCTGGAAATTCTGCCACTGTTTCTCCAGGGTTGAGCAAGTAAGCAAAACTTGACACCTCTCCCTCTTAAAAAATGAGTCAATATTTCCTATAATCCCTCGAAATCCACAGCTACCACATGAGATGTTTAATCTGAGTTTTTAGCTACACCAAGTTCCTGGTGGAAACCAGATCACCAGGACTGCTGGGAAACACATGTCCCAATTCACAGTGCTGGAGAGGAGGGTTGCCTTAATTAGACCTGTGCTTCAGACAATTTATATTTTCCACCAGCATGAGGACACAATAATATACCTGACATTTGCATTGTTTTCTGCTTGCTTCACTTCAAATATAAGCCCTGATGTCTTTCTCTTTCTTATCTTTAATACATAATGCTCTCCGAGCAGCATAAACTAAGAATAGTTTTTATTTCTAGCAATGTGCATATTGTGCTGAGATCATACTACTACTATACTACTATGTATGGCAACTTACAACAACAAAAATAATTAAGATTTACTATTTATGGCAGTTAGAGTGCAGTGTCAACCTGATTGGCTTGGGGATCCGCCCACGGGATTGGTGGAGCACATTTCTGGGTGTGTCTAGGTGGGGCATGGAGGGGTAGCCTTGGGTCTATGATCGGCCCCTCACTCCTTTCTCTTTGGGACTGCTCCCCTGCCTATTTCCTGGCTGCCACGGACTAGGCATCTTTGTTCTGCCCTGCCCTCCCATCGTTATATTTCTGCCTGGAGCCAACTGACCACGGACTGAGTCTCTTTAAAACCTTGATCCAAATTAAACTTCTCCTTTAAATTGTGGGTGTCAGGTATTGTGTCTCAGCAACAGAAAAGCTAGCCAGTTCACTATTTATTGAACTTTGTATATTTTATTGCTTTTGTTCACTTATTGTGTATTGCATGTAAGGGATTGTGGTGAATATTTACAAATATTATCACTTGAAATATGCCATGCCGTGGTAAGTGGAAGAGCTGGGGTTTATATCCAGGTTGACTGATTTACAGAGACAAAACACAGCCAGAGTTTTCTGAGCCCAGTATTCAGGCCACTGAGCCAAGTCACTCCGTTATATTTCCCAATAAAGATCCCTCGTGGTGACTTGGGACAGTGTGTTTTATTGTCAGAGGGAAAATCATCTTATCTCCTTCCACACTTTGTTCCTCTACTGGCATTACTCTTGATTTAAAGTTCTGTCATAAGTGCAGTGAAGTCCCACTGACCTTCATCACTTCCTCTCCATCCACAATCTTCAACTTCTCTAAATTCTCCTGTAGAAGTTGAGGCCTCATTCGCCACTTCAGCAAACCCAGCAAGCCCACTACAATAGAATCCAGACAAACAGAATCACTATTATGGCCTAAGCATCCACATCGGGACTTCCCTGGGCTTGCACACCCATGCACACCACGGACAAAATGCTCGACAGTTGCATTACCGTTCTGGGTGAGCTTGGTGGAGCACACCAGCGTGGAAATGGAGAACACATCCCGGGAACTGACAGAGAGCCCCCCAACACTGCTGTAGCTCCGGCTCAAAGTGGCCCCCTTGTTTTCCACATGGTGCCGATAAGAAGGGAGAGTGAGGTAAGCACTGGCATCCTCCATCTTCTTGCTGTCCCCCTGGAAACAACACCTTGGTTACTGCCCAGAACCTAGACTTCATGTGCAGCCTACCCGGGGCCTGCAGTGGCCCAGATAAACACTGTGAGGTCAGTAGGATAAGAGTGAGTGAGCAAAAGCATGAGGGGATTAGTAAACATGAAGTGAGGAGGCAGGGCTACCACTCCCCAAAATTACATTAATGGAAAAGGAGTTGATCAACTAATTGAAGGCTCTGTGAACTTCGTTAAAGGTTAAAAAAAAAAAAAAAATAGAGGGCCAAGGGTATAATTCAGTGGTAGAGCACTTGCCTAGCATGCAGGAGGCCCTGGGTCCTAGCCCTAGTACCGAGAGACAGAAACTGAGAAACGAAGGGCAAGGAAGGGGGATCAGAGATTCCCAGATAGGAAATTTTAATCCATCCTAGTCCATCTTAATCCATATACATGATGCCATCAGTAAGAGAGGGAATTCAGCTTAAAGCTGAAGTTAATGAAAAAGACACTGGCTCCCATGGCCTTGGGATCTAGACACTGTTCTACCATTCACTAGTCCATGTCATCTTGGGTTCACCTCTTGGCCTCTCTGTCTCATTTTTCTCGTGATTAAAAGGAGTAATCACATCCTCTACTTCCTTGAATTTCTCAGCGGGCTAAATAGGATAATGCAGAATACATAGCATAGTGATAGACAGGTAAGAGCTTCATTCCTCTGTGCCGGAATGAAAGCACAGAGGCAGGACTTACCAGGAATCATACTTAAAGGCCCTTATCTCTCACTGGGAGTGGTGCCCGGTGCTCTACAAGCCTCATGACAAGCATATGAAGCAGAGTCTATTATCGTCCTCAGTTCACAGGTGAGAAAACTGAAGTTTATTGGGGTTAAGTCAAGAGAAAACTGACTACGACTGGATCTCTCCCCAAAAGAGTTCATAATCTGTTGGGGAAGAATGACTTTCAAGTTAAGAACAATGTGTAATACATGAAAAAACAGAGGCTATATGGAAGAAATGTTTCTTGTAGATCTCCTACACATGCCACAGAGGTCTCTATATAGTCATGAGCCCATGTTTATCTTTTCTCTTCTTTTTTTTTTTTTTTTTTCTTTTTCCAGTACTGGGGACTGTTCACACTCACGTCTCATAAAGTCCTCAGGATGATTCACAGAGGCCTCACAGACGAGGAAACAGTAGCCCAGAGAAGTTAAGATTTGTCTAAAGCCACACAGCTAGTAGGCCCTAGTGTGTGTGATCCTGGGGTCCCTGCAGTTAACAGCTAAGCCATCCTGCCATTTCCCTTTCCTTCCTATACCCCCCTCACTGCACTGTACCTTGAGGACAACGAGGTCATGGCATCCGTCGTGCAGAGTGGTTCCATCTTCTTTCATCAGTTTCACATAGGACATGGCAAAGTTCTTTTCTCCTTTGTCTTTAGCTGGAAACAGCATTGTGGGGTCAGGAAAGAAATGACATGTGGTCCTGCCAGCTATTCTATTCTCTCCCTTAAAGAAGCTGCGGAGATATCATTTGTTTGGATACTCACATTCCAGGGATGACCGGTGTCGAAACATGAATCGCAGATGGATCCTCTGCATGTCTTCAATAGGGACAGCCACCTCAGCAGGCAGAAACACAGCTCAGGAGACAATAAGTTAAAGGTCCTCCTGCACCCCTCTCCCACAAAAGCAGCCTGGCCATTTAACTGAGAGTGCTGCATGCTGATTTACTAGCCATCCATCAAGCCTGATGAACTGTAAATAAATTACATAAGAACTAGCTATGAAGAGAAAATAAAGTACCAAATGCAATCCATTTGGCAAATTGCATTCCCAGCCAATGAAAAGAGGTCTGTAAATTACAGTGAGGAAAAATGAATCTCCCCAAATTGATATAAAAGTCACATAACTTTAGCACAGGATTTGATGCACTGCAAACTGCACAATGCACATTTTCCTTACACACTCCAGGAGTTCTGGCAATCACAGCAGGGCTTAGCAAATTAACAATGGCCATTAGGGGGTTTGCTTGAGGACTCTCATTTATGTAAATTAATAAAGTGCATTAATCCAATAATATTTGAAAAAAATCCTAGGGATCATCCCCTCTCTGATTGGACACATGTGCGGATGGTTTTGCTTCTGAAAACACTAAGCCAAGACAATCATCCACTGGTCACCCCAGCACCATTGTCTGTGAGGGGTCTGCTGGCAGCATTAATTGAGGTGCTTTCAGCCTGGCGCTGGGCTGCCCCAACTCCCAAAGCCTCACAGCTCTTCCACTACGTGCAACTGAAGCCAATGCAGAGAAGCTCAGCTACCCGCAAGAACAATACTTTAATTTTTAAAATGGATAAGTTTGCACCATATCAATGACTATTAAAAGCCAAACAGATGTATATGTTGCTGCACTTTCTGCTCCAGAAAATAAAATTTGACCTAGAAGAGGCCCACCCTTCTGTCTGTGTTTCAGATTAAGCAAAAGAACTGAGGCTCATGGGCCACTGCAGTCTAATTCATCCGCTCATTGCATTCTGAAAGGCAACCAGAAGCTGCAATTGTGCATGGCACAGGCCATGCTTGCGTACAGCAGCATCTGTGCAGCCAAAGAGCTCACAGTTTACATGGGGTGACATACAACGGTTGTACAGCAAAAGTTAAGTAGGTTACAAGAGGGCACAGAGAACCTACCCAGTTCAATAGCTCTCTAATCCTAAAGTTGGGTAGGTCATCATTTTGTAGAGAGTGAGCACAAAGGGACCCACTGAGGAAAATAGGAATGTCTGTGACAACGCAAGAACCATTAGGGTTTCAACAGCTATCATCAAAAAGAACGTCATGAGTCTTAAGTTTAGAGCCAGACCACAAAGTGGGTAAAGAATGGTACCAATTTATGAGGCAGAGATATTTGAAGTTGTTATCAAACTTTATTTTTCAATGAATTAGTTGCAAATTCTCATTCCAATGGAGAATATTCCTTCCTGCTTAGTGTGATCATTTGGTAATGCAAATATTTATGGCTAAGGCCCCTTCTATCTGAGGAACCACCCACAAAGGGCATCTTTTAAGCATTACAAGGCTCACATTTGACTGAAATCTTTGTCATTCCTCTGTGCTGAGTAGAACAGCACAGCTTTATGGGCTGGGCACTGTCCACAAGAAGATTATTGGGCAATTTCACATTGGTTCAGAAGAATCAGGGTGTCTGTTCACTGGGCTAATATTTCAAGCATGCTAGGGTATTGTTTCAAATCCAGGGCAGTCCCTTACATGACACTGCACCCTCACAGACGATGATTTCTGCTGCAACCCAGAACTAAAGATGGTTCTGTCACTCTGTAACCCTCCAGTAAGCACAGTCATACATGAACCCAGAGCCAGCCTGCCCAGATTCCAACCCCAGTTCTGACACTTCCTGGCAGTGTGATCATGGGCAAGCTACTTACTTCTGTGCCAGTTTCCTCATCTGTAAAATAGGGGAAGTATAATGTAAACCTACCAGGTAAGCAATAAATGAATTATTTAAATGAAACCCTTGCAAAAATGTCCAGTTCACTGTATGAACTACACACACGTTTGCTTCTATTATTATTGTTATCATTACCTTGACTGTCTCCATCCAGCGCGGCTGTTTGACTTGATAGTATACGACAGAGCGATACTCATTCATGGGCTTGTCCCCTGCTCCCACACAAATTGCATTCTGACCCAAGAAAAACAGAGAGAGAGAGAAAACACTGCAGAGTTGCCATTTTCAGTGGTTGGGCAATTTTGGTCCTAGGTCAAGGCCAGTCTTAGGACCTAGGATAAACCTGCTTTCCCTAACTTTCTTCCAGGTCCCTATCATGGCCCTTTTGCATTATGGATTTATATGTGAGCACGCTGGGCTCGAGAGTGACAGCTGCTTAACTACAGAAATTTTATTACTCCCATCCTGGAAACCACTGGAGCATGGCAGGCACTGACATGGCTGCCTTATTGTAGGTGGTAACCAGCCTTGGAGTTACTGCATGCTGCCAGTCTTATTAATCGTATTTGTTTCCTCAGTGTGAAATGTGCACAACATTTACAAACAGGCTTAGATCAGCTAAGCAGCACTCCTTCTGATGGAGTTCTAATGCTAACATGCCAAAGTTGGTGAGGGGTCGCTGTGTGGTGGGAGACAGCACCAGCTTGAGAAAGATACCTAGGTGCCCTCCATGGAGAACAAGTCTGAGAGAAGAGGTTGGGGAAGGTGACTCAGTTCAGCCCACAGTGGCAGAGCATTTTGTGGGTGCCAGGCCCATGCTAAACCCCAAAGAATGGGAATGAGTCAGGCACTGAACCTGACATGACCTCACAGTTTGTGGAGAGGACATTATATGAGCTCATCGGTCATTACAGTTGTGCAATGTGATGACAGACAGACAGACTCCTGAGGCACAGAGGGGGGATACTTAAGTGCAGCTGAGGATTCAGGGAAGATGCCTTGAAGATAATGAGTTAAGCATCTGAAAGAAAGATCCTGAGTTGGCTTTGAGCAGAAATATGGGGAGGGCTGGTGAGATAGCTCAGCGGCATCAGCGCCTGCCCGGCAAGCACAAGATCCTGAGTTCAACTCCCAGAACCCACATAAAGGAAATAAAGGGCCAGTGATATCGCTCAGCGACACAAGCGCTTGCTGGCAAGCGCAAGGTCCTGAGGTCGACTCCTGGTACCCACATTAAAAAAAAAAAAAAAAAGGAAATATGGGGAAAGCATTGTAAGTGGAGAGCAAGCATGGAGCATGTGCACCCGTATATGTACTTATTCTTTGCCATAAAAATGACCTTCTGAGTTTCAGAAAGGAACAAGGTAACCAGGAACTATTTCAAATTTTATATACCAGCACTGGATTCATATTCTTTCTCTCTCTCCTCTCCCTCTCCCCACCCTCCCCTCCACCTCTCTTCATTCCAGCAGTTTTAGCCCCAACACAAGATCCAAGCTAGGATCACCCAGAATTAGCCTAAGTGTAGTTTTCATACCAGAATAATTAATTTTTAATCTCAATCTCTGGAATTTTAGAGGCACGATGAATGGTTTTGAAACCCCGGATCCTGAAATTTCAGTACTATGTGTACTGGACACCTTTATGGTGAGCAAGTCCATGCCTCTCACCAAATTCTCCCATGGACCCTTGACCCCCGCCAGGTTGTGCCACCAAAGCTGGACACAGCTACGTACTCCGTGACCCCCAGAGAACCAAGCTACACTGTGGGAAAGAAGACCTCCTGTTCCCTCTGCAAAACTCCCACTTTGCTTCCAGGGCATAGGAAAAGAAAGAGCTCAGTTTCGGTACTGACTGATGGTATTTGCTGACAAATAAAATCCATTTGAAAATAGAATAGAGCTCTTTCAAAGTACTTACCTCTCATAAAACAAAGATAACCAGTGAGCTGGAAATGAAAGAAGATGCTAACCTCTTGGTTTTCTATTGTATGAAGCCTTTCACAACTTCTTGAGGCAATGAACTGAAACATTCTTCCAAAGGTTTTCAAACCACCTAGGGAATACTTTATAACCAGTGTCTTGTAAGCCCTTTACACATGCCACCTCACTCAACTCAAACCTCACAACCACCTCTGATGCCTACGGTCATTGTCCCCATTTTGCATCTGGGTAAACTGAGGCTCAGAGAGGATAAGCACTTGTCCAAAATATGGCAGAACTGGGACTGCATCCGAGATCCTCTAGCTCCTATCCAGTGTTCTGTAAAAACCCACAAGCCGGGCTGGGGATATAGCTCAGCGGCACAGTGCCTGCCTGGCAAGCACAAGGCTGTGGGTTCAATTCCTGGTGCCAAAAAAAAAAAAAAAAAAAAAAAACTATAAGCCTTATAGCCTTACAGAGATTTATATCTAGTGACATTTATGGGCTTATAGTTTCTGTAGCTTCAGTGAATCCTGTGTAGGTTATAAAATCTGAAAATATACATATATCTCTGGTGAAGGTAAAATTGCTCTACGGCAGGCAACTGAATATCACAAAACTATCCTGATGATGAAAATTTTTTATTTCCTAAGAATAAAGAAAAACGTCTCAACATCATACTGAGTAAGACCAAAGACACCCTCCTCCCCTTCAGCACTTCAGGGATCAGGCTGAACGCTGCGGTGCGTTGAGATAGCATCGTGACCAGAGAATGAACCCAGTTTTAGGGACAATATAGATCTGTATGTCTCAAGTAAGACTTCAATAATTTTCACATCGCCCGTTCTCATGGCTCTCAGTTGATGGCAAGAGGCCCAGGTTGGTGTCAGCGACTTCAGGTCAGTTGGAAATCTGAGTGAGAATCGTGGAGCCAGAAGCTTTAGTGCTGACTTGGTGTCGGAAGAGACATCTCAACAGGAGGAAAAGCCAAGCTCCCGACACATGCCCTGTTCACTCCATGGGAACCACGTAAGGAAGGATGATATCCCGGATGTGAATGCACTTTGAGAAGGCTGTGTTCTGTACCAAGCCCACATCATGAGAAGAGGCTAATTAGCACCTGTAGGTGAGAATGAGGTCTAGAGCTCATTATACCTTTTTAATAATAATGGCTAAATTTAATGAACACCTATTATGTAGATTACCTCATCTGATATTCACATGAATAAAGTGCCATTGCTGGTCCCACTTTTAGGCAGACTCTCAGGTTAAGAGTGGTCACAGAACCTGTATGAGGTCATGTTACTAATCCAGGCTGTTCTGGGTTTTGAGCCTGGCTGCCTGGCCCCAGAGGTCCTGGACTTAACCACTGTGTCAAACTGCCCCCAGCCTTTGCCTCTGCCACCTTAAGCTGTGGCCTCAAACAAGCACAGGTTTCTTGGCCTGGCTGCATCTGGGCTTTTTCACTTCTCTGGCAACTTGTTTCGTGTTGGATTGCCAGCTTGACTCCCTCCGTTTCCTTGGAGGGCTTCCTTTCTACTTGGCCAACCTTCTCTGAATATTGCTTTCCTTCCCGTTGCCAAGCATTTACTGCATACCAGGTCCTATACATCTACTGTTTGCTGAGTCTGCAACCCCATGAGAATAGATTACATTTTCCCTTTTACAGATGAAAATCCTTGTCCAGGATCACACAACTAATTGGAAAAGAGGTAAAGACTGGAACTCTGTCTGATCCGAGAGCCCGCCCCATTAGCGTCTGTGCTACAGCCCCATTTTAGCAATGCCCTGGAGACCCCAAAGTGACTCCACCCACTGGTCCTGTTCTGCCAAAGACAGGGTGCACCTGGAGCAGGAAAAGAAGCTGATACCCCTAAAGGAGACTGTTCCCACAGGAACCTACCAATATAAAGCAGGAGCATTTGAATGTGCTCTGTGACACTTAATTGGCAGTAATATTTATTTCTGCAAATAAGGAAAGAAAAGCCTCCCACGGACTTACTTAGTAATTTTCAATAGTCAATCAACTGAACTCCCCCATAACTTCCCTAATAAATGAAACTGCAAATTATCACTGTGCCCCATAGTTACCTTTCTGTCTCAGCCCCCAGAATGTGGGCTTCTGTATTCATCTTTGATAAGCGTGCCTCTCCAGCCTAGGTGCAACTTGAAAGGGTGGCAGAGGTGGAAGTGAGGATAGTTCGGGCATGAGATAAGATGCCTGTTCACCTGCTAACTGTTCCATCTAATTTTTCCTTTGGCAACATGGAAGGCAGGCATAACAATGTTTTAAAAATGAGGCTGAGGTTAAAAAATTCTCCAACACGTATTGGATAAAAATAACTTCAAAGCGATGGTCTATACCTTGGTGAAATGCAATTTTTTCTTTTCAGATAAAAACCCTCAGCTTTTCCTTTATGTTCCTTTGAGCCAAGTGTTTCTCACTTACTTTATTTTTCAGAAAAGTTTCATCATCTGATAAAAGCAGGATGAGATAAATGTTAGGATTTTGCTCAAGTAGATATTAATTAATGGGGACAGTTTTATGAACAAAAAGGCAATAGTAACGATCTCTTTACACTTAAAAAATAATCCTGAACCCTCCCAGAAGTTGATAGAAGTGGTTAGCAGCCTCGTTTTTAAAATGAGAAATAAGCTAGAGAGGTTTAATGAAAATGTGCAGCCGTTATAGCGGAGTGAGTGTTTAGAGAGCCTGAAACCTGCAATCAAAGGCCATCACTGCCATGTACAAACTGTGTGAGCTTGGGTCAGTTGTTCTACTTGACAAAGGTTTGGGTTCCCTATGTTAAGACCGGGAGATGGTAATGGAAGTGCATTACACTATCACACAGCCTGAGACACCGTAATTCCCGTGGGATGCTGATTGATCTTAGGTACAGGGTGACCAACCAGGCCTTGGAGCACGAGGCCCCAAGGCTAGAACTGATGACCTATCAATCTTCCCACCCCCTCTCTCTGATCAACACCCCCACCCTACTTTGCTATCTGATTCCTTACAGTGGCCTAAGAGAGATATTTGCCCACGCTAGAACTACTGCTGAGAGCTGGTTTTATTTTCAGCTAAGTATTCCAAAAGGAGGAATTGAGAAGCAAAACCCTCCCACACGCTGGACATAACTGCTGACAACCTTAAAGGAAATATAAGTAAATAAATGTAAACATGCATGGCAAATATTGTACAGGACATATGCTGTATAAATATAGCCATGTGCTTTGCATTCTTGAATACACTCCGCTAGCCCTCTAGAGACCAATTTGCGAATAAGGCTTTCCACCCAAATTTCTGGCTGAGCGCTGGGGAGCTGGATTAAGTGTTGAGAATATCTGCTTTGAGGACTTCCTGAATCTCCACACCAGCCCAAGGCTCTGTATTGATCTTCCTTCTTACCATGGATTTTGTCTGAAAAAAAAAAAAAACCTGCTTGGGTTTCAACAAGAACATTTCAACAGCAAAAAGCAAATCTATAAGCAGAGGCGAAGCCAAAAAAAAAAGAAGGAAAAGAAGTAGGAGTCATGAAAAGAAAAGAACAGATGCTGCAAAACTGCTTAGTCGTAAAGATGTAGCAACATGAGGTCTTACTATGGGACACTGTGCCAACCAAGCTGAAAAGGTGTAGCGCACAATACTCAACACTGTCCCAAGGGCACCTGTCATTTAGGGAACAAATTTGGGAAAAGGAAAAGCAAATCTTTATAATCAGTGCCCCCCTTCCCAGCAGGGCCCTGTCACCCAGAACACAGCCATGGTCCTTACCGGCAGCGTTTTGCCATCCTCCGCGCACACACACATGATCACTTCAACGTTCCTCTGTGTGGTCTTGTTGTACTTGTCAAAGTCACCTTGTAAGAGAGTAATGTAGATGTCGTTCCTGACATCCCCTGTGGCAGAAGAAGAGAGGAAACAAGAGTTAGAGAGGATCTCAGCGGGAGAGGCCTTGCTAACTAGAGGGGCTGCAGCTCTGAAGGAAGCACGGTAATGAAGCTAACATCAGAACTGCTCAGAAAAGGCATTTTTACCTGCTAGGGAGGCTGGTGAAGTAGGTGACAAGGGGATGAAGGAGCACTAGGAAATCAGTTGTGAAAAGGGATGTAGGATGGTCAAAAATTGGCCATGTTTTCTCTATGTTAAAATCATTTAATTTCCATCCTCTAGTGACACCTTCTGGGAAGGCAAAGGAAATCTCCAAGTGAATTGATCTTGCCCATGAATAGCAGCCCGATACTGTGTGCACACTCACAGCTCTTCAATGTACAGGAGCAGAAGAGCGAGGATTGCTCTGTATCCTAGGGACACGGGGCTAAAAATGAAATGCAGAGGACTTCCAGGAAAGGGGGGGATCAGAACTGAAAATCCTGTTAGGGAATGCACAAGGCATCGAGACCTAGAGTAAAGCAGGGAAAAATAAATCACAGGACAGGCCCCAGTGAACCACCATTCAACTACAAAAAACACAGTAAGTCAGCAAGAACAATCATGGACAGAAGTACAAGACTCAGGTTTAAGACAAAAAAAAAAAGACATTTCAAGAGCGTTTCCACATAATCTCATTTTGTAAAATCTCACACATATTTGGAAAATGTTAATAGTAGTGGTAATCCCTGGAAACAAAGATTTGAGGAAGCGTTTAGCATTTTACTTTATACGTTTTCATGCCATTTGAATATTTTACAATAAGCATAGATTCCTTTGGTAATAAAAAATAGTTTAAAAATTCAAGAGAGTGACAATATTCCCCCACAAAGAATGGAATTCTTCTACATGTAGTAAAGTAGAACTGATGTCCATGATAAATTACTGAGTGGTAAAGCAGTTGAAGAACGCTATAAAAAGCATGTTAAATAAGGGTATATCATGTATACAAAGTGTGAGCCCCATTTGTGGGGGGAAAGCGCATGTGTGTGTAGTCATGTGTTACCTTCAGAGAGAGAAATAGAGACAGGCTGTGGAAGAGTGTAGACTCTTCAGAAAGAAAAATGACTGGGCAATCTGAGTCCCTCTCCTCCCACCCCAGGAGCACCCCAGGAGCAAGTCACAGTAGCTGCATCCCACCTGGCATGATGATCTCGGGGAAGCCCAGTTTCCTGGCTACCACAGTGGTCCTGTCCACCAGGTGTGGGTAGTCCTTGCGGATTTGAATGATGTCACCCACCAGCATCTTCATGGTCACCCAGAGACCTAGAAGGGAATGCTCACCATGAAGAACCAACTTCTGCAAGTCATTTACTTAGTTTGCTCGCTCCATCCTTTCTGGAGGAGACCACTGAAGCAGCGACATACAACCATGGATACAGTGACCCAGCCCAGGGGTCTCTGGGGCCAGGCACCTCTGGGTTTAACAGTCATGTACAGCAGTGACAGCCTCTAAGAATTATCTCACCTCTCCAAGCCCAGGCTTTCTAAAAGGGGGATGGCAATGTCCATCTATTTCACAGGACAAGGGTGAGGATGAAATCCAACAAGGAAACATTGAAGTGCCTGACACACAGGAGATTTTTGGAATATACCAATTCCTCTCTTCTTTTGGGCACTAGGGCATGCCTCTCATTTGCTTCAGAAAGGTAGGTCACATGCTCCCAGTCTTACCAATGGTCTGTCTGAAAGGAAGGCTAAGTTCCCCAGGATTGAGGATCTTGGTGTGTTTATTGGAGAATCGGAGGTTCCTGGGCTCAGCCTACTCTGCCTGTTGGCACCTTACCTTGCCCTCCACTGTCTCCCTTGGAGGCTATAACTTTGCCCAGCAAGGTATGTAGGAAGTCATTCTCAGCTGTGACTCTGCAAAGGAAAAGAGCACAAGTATGCATGTGATACCCCCGTGGGGTCCCCAAATTACAGTCCAAGGCACCCCAGGGAGTTCCTCAGCCCCTCCATATGCCTTAGATGAAAAGTAAGCCCACATATCTCAGCTGAGAACATATAGGAATGGCTTCAAAATTTGGGAACACCAATGCTGCAAGCAGATGTCATTTTTTCATACCTTAGGAAGACTCATAAAAAGGAAAGATTCCCCAACCCTCAATATGAAGGTCTGCTCCACAGTCTCCAAGATTTCAGTTGCTCTTGCTATTCCTTAATCCACAGACATTGGCCTCGTTACCTGAGTACCCTTGGGGTAATTAAGTATGGACAATGTTCCTAAACCAGGGTTCCACTTTCTTGAAGACTCTTTTTCGAGCAAGGCCAGGAAGTTTGTCTTCCTCACTGCCCTCCCTTCCAAGTCACAGACATGTCTGTCCACAAGGACCTCCCGTCACAGTCCTGAGACACTGCTCCTTTACAGCCCCAGCTCCCTGTTACACTTGTAAATAAAGCATTAATCCTGTGTTGATTATCTGTTTAAGTGTCCATCTAAAGAATAAGTTGCATGATGACACAGCTGTGTCATGTTCACTCTTCATTCCTATGCCTGGTACAGTGTCATCCTCTGCCAGGGCTGCAGTGAGAATTTGGTGAGTGAGTAACATCTGATGAGTGAGCAACATCTGATGAGTGAGCAGGTGAAACCATGGGTGGGTCTGAGTGCCTTGGCACTGAACCAGCATTTTCAGTCTGCCCTGCTCAAAAGGCCCCACCTGTCTACCCTCTCACTGACACAGGCAGCCAGTTCCCTTGCTCTCAAGCGGCCCTGCATGAGAAAGGAAGTGTGTAAGGCGATGGAAAGAAGCAGGAGATCGCTTACGGGTGAAAAGGAATAAAGTGCTGCTTTTCTTCATCACTTTCTGCTTTTCCTTTGATGATGTCTGTTATGTCCATAACTAAAAGAAAAAAAAAAAAAAAAAAAAAAATGAGATGAGATTTTAAGAAAAGAGGCAGGGGGCCGGGGATATAGCTCAGTGGCACAGCACTTGCCTGGCAAACACGAGGTCCTGAGTTCGATTCCCGGTACCAAAAAATAAAAAAAGGAAAGAAAAGAGAAGAGGCAGAGTAAAAGATTCCTGTGGGTCAGAAAAGCCAAAAAGGCAAGCAAGCCAGCAAGGGACCACACGGAGACAGTGAAGCTCCTGGCGTACAGCAGCCAGGCCGATACCTGAGCCAAGCGGGCTGAAGAACCAGCAGGCTGGAGAAGCATCCAAGAGCCTTCGCAGAGAGCAAAAGGAAAGAGTCAGAGCAGCGGCTCCAGAGTGAAGTGATTAGGTTCAAATTTAACACACACACTGAATTATCTACTGTGCCTACAAAACCCAATGCAGTGACTCCCTGTAGGATTTGAGAAGTCAATGAAATGGTTGCCATCTTTTCATAAACATGCTCATTGGCATAGACATGTAGCTTTAGAACCAGTGAACCCTACAGTTCTAGGGAGACCCCAGACCTCTGAAACCTCTCTTTAAATCAGCTAAGATCCATAACACTAAGGTAAAAGACTCTAGCACTAAGGCGGGCGGTCACAGAATTGGGGGTGCTGCTGAGGAAAGCTAGTCAAATAGAACCAAAACCCTACTAATAGAAAACACTTCATACATCCTGGGCACTGTCAGGGAGCTATCAAAATCGCTTGGGTAACAATTAGCCACTGACTGCATCAGGGAACAGTGAGGAAGAGGAATTATGACCTGATCCTGACCAGCATCCATTCTCTCTGACGGCAAACCCTTCTCACCCATTAGCCCATCTCAGTGCCCCTGGTGTGGTGTGGATTTGGGTGGAGCAATCTCCCTCTGGCTCTAGGCCTGTCATATGACCTGATCTAGCCAATCAGAAAACATCCCCTGACCTGTAAATGCTTTGGAGATCAAGCATTTCACCTATATATATGTAGCGCCTGAAGCTTTTACAAAAAATAATGGAGAAAGGACATTTTTTCTTCTACTGGTTCCTTAGCTGACAGGATGCAAGTTTGAAACAGCTGGCTGATATTTTGCCAACTAACTGGATAGCCAATTCTTCTTAATAAATAAGCACGAAGACATAGGAACTAAGACATGGAGAGCTATAAATTCATTGAAGTTCCTGGCCCACCTATATCTGAGGCGATCTATCCCTAAATATTTCAGTTATAATAATAAATGAAGTATTGTCCCATGTGCCTATTACCCACACCGCTACCAGTTCAAATTAGAGTTCTGTCACCTGACATCAAGAGTGGCCTAAGGACAAAGCTGAAGACAAAGGCACACTTTGAAGTAAAGTTGGAGGGCTCTCCCTGTCTTAAAGGGAATACAGTGATGTCAGAAGTGTCCCACACAGAGGATCAGGAGGGGATTTCACAGGCCTTGCAGATCCAAATTCCTCATTCTGCACATAGAGGAATGAAGGTCATAGAAAAAATGCTTGCCCCAGATCACCTGACTGACTCATGAGTGATAGTGCCTGACATGCTAAGTTAGAAAGCCAGCTAACTCAACACGATGCCTTCCTCTCCTCCATTATGTAAGTTGTGTGCAGGGAGAGCCAATGGATTCGTGGTTGCAGAAGACGAGAGCATCCCGAAATGAGAAACGGTTTAGACGTGGTACACAGGGATTATAAATGGTACACGATTAAAAATTTATTTTTTAATAAAAATAATAAAACTAGCATATCACATTGCCATGTCACAGGTGCTTAAATTGTCTTTTAAGAAATGTACTTTAGTTTAAATAAAATGGGTTAATTAAAAGAAAATATATTGGGGAAATAATAGCACAAGCAATAGCCAAATAGAACAAAAACCATTGAAGTAGGACAAGAATGACGAAGTCCTGGAAACCCCAAGAGAGCTAAAGCTTGGCTAAAAATGCAGAGCCTGTGTCGCATTCCTCAGCCTCACAAGGGGTCTTCACGGGGTCCCCCCACTCTTCCAAGGTCTATTTTCATCCAGAATTTAGATGTGCGGTGGGTGACTCATTCTGTGTAACTGCATTTCCTGTCCTGGGTATTTTTTAAAAAATGATTTGGCCCTGGTAATTAGATCCAGTCTGTATTGTTCTCCCTTTTTCACAGTGCTGGGGAGCAAAGGCGCCAACTGCTCGGACTGCGTGGAGCTTCCACTGCTCTGCTCCAGACCCGAGGACGGCGTTACGCACTGCACTCCTCATAAATCTGGACTCACTCACCAATTACGCCAGTTTAGTCACCAGAAATGTAGTTATTAAAGGGCTGTCTGCTATAAATTGTCCAAAAGGTGGAGCTGACAGAGGAAGGGGGCAAAGAAATAATCCTTAAAATTCAGTGATATAAGATGTTCACTCCAATAAAAGTTAATCATGTAGCGCGTCATACCTGCCACGCCGAAGGGCCGCCTCAGTCCCTGTGTGCACTTTTTGGCATTAGTATCTTTAAGATCCATCTTCCCAACTCTCACTATCTGGCAAATCAAGTAAATCTTATCCCTGTTGAGGTCTTTGTTTCCAAGATCCTGCAGGCCAAGAAAAAATACATATGCTTATACACATTATGTGCTGAACGAAAAAAAAAAAAAATAGAAAAAGCAAACCTAGTAATGGTTACTCTGGAGAATGTCCTTAACACTTGGTGTTCATGCACAAATCACACAATCTGCCCTGGAAAATGTAGAAAACAAGCCTACCACACCCACCGAACAGATACGAAAGGCGAGGCTTGGAAAGGACATCAAGTGACAGGACTCTAGTGCTCAATCCCAATTCTTCCACCTTGCACTGATAGAGGGAGAGAAGGCTACAAGCGTGGCATTGGTTGCACAGGCAGGATTCCCCATAAGCATAAGCATGGTAACATATTCAAAATTAGCATTTGCTGCAAATGCCCTCATCGGTCGCACCATTGCTGTACATCTCTGAGAGAGAAGGTAAAAGAAGATGGGGAAATAATAACAGCTGCCATTCACTTCAAGTATGCATACTGGCTGGCTTGTGTTGGTACCACACAGCTAGGATATCTCAACCCTGTAACACAGCAGAAGCTTACTTCAAACGCAGGGTAGTGCCCTACTCACTCTGGGCCCCTAATGAATCTGCTGTGACACAGGTGGTTCCACTGTCCCTATATGCACATTACTTCCACTCACATTTCATTGGCCAAAGCTTGGTAAGCGGCCACACCTACCTTCAAGGGGCCAGGGAACTGCACTCAGCTATGTTTAGAGAGACAAAAGCTGAAACTGAAATGCACTAACGTGTTGTGTATTAAGTGTCCCATATGTCTTCATCTTTTTTGATCCCTAGCAGCTCTCTGAAGTATACACCATATTTGCATCTCCATTTCACAGATGAGGAAACTGAGACACAAAGAAGATAAGGGGCTTCCTAAAGTCTACAGCTTTTGTCCTTTGAGACGCTGGGCTTTGAGCCCACTTACTCAGTCAACACCATAGAAGTCCGCAGGAAGGAAGGAACACCACCCGAAGCATCTCAGGTTCCAACCTCCCTGCTCAGATCTCCATTGCTCTTGGGGTTCCCTGCCAGCTCAGGTCAGCTGGGGAAAGAATAGCAAGGCAGGCTGTCGGCACCAGGGCAGAGAACCCTGGGCCTGCCCTTGTCAGGGAGCAGTTTCCTCCTCTGTGCGTCAATTTTCACATGGGAATATGCACTGAAGACAAGTTAATGGCTCACATCTGAGCCAGGGCCCAGGCAGAGCAGCTGGCTGCAGCCTTTCACTGTGGCTGATGCAGGAGGCCAGGAGCAGGGTAAGCAGTGTCTCTGGACTCAGTCAAGGCCTTGATGTGGCCCACACTTCCCTGCTTGGGACTGCAATAGTTAAATTTCACATGGCAACTTGGCTAAGTTACTGTGTACAGCTGATTGGTCAGACGCTCATCTAGATACTGGCTGTGAAGTTACCTTGTAGGCCTGATTATCGTCTACCATGGGTTGATTGTAAGTAAAGGTGATTACTTTCCATCACATCTGTGGGCCCCATCCAATCAATTAAAGGCCTTAAAAGCAAAGACTGGGGTTTCTCTGAGAAAGAAGAATTTTCCTCAAGACTCTAGTCTAGAAGTTCTTCCTGAGTTTCCAGGCTGCCACAAGAGTTCAAACGCATATCCCATGGGCTCTGTTTCCCTGGACAACACCCACTCATCCAAGAGCTGTCCTCTGACCAGCTTGAGGAATGGACACCAGCCTCTCCTCCTCCAAGTTGCACTGCTGGGCAGAGACAGAGGGAAGGTAGCAGAGGAGTGGAAAAATCCTCCTCTACTCCTTTGTACCCCTGCCTGGCCCTGTAGGCATCTGGCTTTGCGATCCCAATTATGTAATATCCACACAGTTGGAACAGCCTCTTCTTTGCCCTGCCTGACTCCTTCCTCCCACCCATCCTGAAATCTACAAACTCGTCTTTTGAAGCCACGTTTATTCTTCCATTCTTCTCCCCGCAACAACATTAATGGCTCCCGATTTCCTACCCTATTAGCGCTAATCTTTCCTAGTTCACATGAAAGAGCCTAGACGCAATTTAACCAGCTGTCCTTGCCCACTGATTCTTCATTATTCTCTGAATATAAGTAATCTATTTTTGTCACAAAGATGTTTTTATTGCTCCACAAACACACAATGCTTACTTTCAATTCTGTATCTTTCTTCCTAACCAACCCCTCCCGCATCGCCATCTCAAATACTTACCTCCTATACCTCTCTGTATGTCCAAATCCTTTCCATCCTCAAACACTCAAACCCTGCTTCCCTTATAATGACCTGCATCCTTAACTACTTCTCTCCTCCCATTAGGATTATTCATATTTTTGAAATATCTAGATTGGTGTCTTTCAGAGGCATTTCAGAGCCACAGAGGCCCTGGCACCTGAAAGGGTCCCACATGTTATGGCCTGAATTGTGTTCCTTCCCTCAACACACAAAAGACATGTGTTAAAGTCCTAATCTCCAGTACCTCAGAATGTGACTGCATTTGGAGTTAGGTCTTTAAAGAGGTAATTAGGTTAAAATGAAGCCACTATGACCAGTTTCTTTATAAGAGTATAGTAGAGAATAGACACATGCAGAGGGAAGACCAGGGAGAAGACAGAAGGTAAAAACAGCCATCTGCAAACCGGGAAGAGAAGCTTCGGAAAACCCAAACTTGCTGACACCTTGATCTCAGGCTTTTAGCCTCCAGGGCTATGAGAAAATAAATTTCTATTGTTCAAAACAACCAATCTGTGATACTGTGCTATGGCAGCCCTAGCAGACTAATATACTAGATAAGCCTGGAAGATTCCCAGATAAGCCCTTAGTCCAGCCCCACTGCTCTAAAATGTTACTTGCTCAAAGGAAGATACCAGATCTCTAAGAGCTGTTTCATTGGGGAACCCCTTGCCCTAGAGAATCTCAGGCTGTTTGTACACTAAAGCAAAAATACTCTGGAGGTTCTTCTTACTGAGAATGGCGCTCCTATCTCCAATCTGTGTTTCCCAACCATATCTTTTTTTTTTGTGTGTGTGGGTACCGGGGGTCGACCTCAGGACCTCGCATGCCAACAGGCACCTGTGCCGCTGAGCGATATCACCAGCCCTTTTTTTCCTTTATGTGGGTACCGGGAGTCGAACTCAGGACCTCACGCTTGCCAGGCAGGCACTTATGCCACTGAGCCATCTCACCAGCTCTTCCCAACCATTTCTACTTCAGCCTTACAAAACCCCATTATAGGGAAGCATGACAATGAAATTTAAAACAAGTGTCACCTAATGTAACAATTCATTACTGCTCCTGTTACCATTCACGCATACTTCCTGTGTGTTAGCAGCAACCCCACCCTGTGCTGAGTCATGGTACATGCTGCTTTCTTGTTGCAGGACCAAGAAGGGTGACACTTATGAAGTAGCTGAGGGGTGGGGGTGTCAGAAATCAGCGTCACCTACATGCCAGCTCCTCAGCCCCAGTGAGCTGGAAGACTGCCCCTAGGAAGGGACTAATACGGCTAACATCCACAGGGGAGCGAAACGAGGCCAGCACTGCACGTGGCTGCCAAGTCTCATCTCATGTCTCACTTAAGCGTCACTATGGCACCCAATTGAAAGTCACTTCTAGTTTTAATTATCTGTGTTGCTTGGATTGCTTTTTGTCATTATTTTTGCTTCTGTATTGATTTATTTATTATCTAGCCACTGCTCCCCAGCCCCCACATTGCACCATGAAAGCTGGGGCCTCATCAGCTTATTTGCTGCTGTATCCTAATACCTAGCATAGATCTTACACATATTAGGTACTTGTTGTGTAGCTCTCGAACTAATGCAAGAAGAGAGAGCACCATGATCTCCCTGGTCCCAAAACAAAGACCCTGATCATCCCAAGGGAGGGAAGCGTCAGCTTCTTAACCCAACCAACCAAAGTTCTCAAGTTCACTTGTGGGAAGCCGAGGCATGGCGTGGGCAGAAGTGCACCAAGGCAGGGTCACACTCTCATTAATACTGTGTGACAGATTTGCAGATGCCCTTTCCTCCATGTTTGTATCATGAGTTTGTTCTCTGCAAAATGAAGCACTGATTGATTCCCTGTCCTTTCTCCTTCTTGTGAAACATCTGTCTTGTGGTTTAATCAGGAAGCCCCATGGGACTCTCCTATTTATCAAGAAAATAGATAGGCTCCTCCTTCCAACTGATCATAAATAAACACACATTTATACATGCCAAGAAAACTTTGTCTGAGCAATTAAGACCTATGGTCCTATTCCATGCCTCTGGCCTATTTTTCAGGAAATAACAAACAAAATGAATCAGCTCTGTCTCAACCTAATCGCAACATAACATAAGACATTGCACTTAACTGGGAAATTATTGTAGAGCAAGGTAGGTTAATCTAGCGTGTCGGTCACTCCTGGATCTAACACATCAGTTTGGTTAATGCCCAAATACCTCCCTGGCTCATCCTCTGTAATTTCCCTTGATAACACAGACAATGCAGTTGGGGGGGAAATCCAAAGCTCATAAATGATCTTCTCCACAAAAGAGCTTGGAGACAATATCCTTATTATCTTTAGATCACATTCTTAACACAGGGTTGTGGAAAAAGGACAAGAGAAGGGGCTCTGCTGGAAATGATAACATTCATTTACCTCTTTGTTTCCCCTGTCTCCCTTATTCAGAGCTAAAAGGCCAAGTTCACTCTCAGAAATAAATCATTCAAATAACAATTGATTCCAACATTTCTATATAAGTCTTGCCTGGTAAGTATTGGTATTTAGAAAAACGATCTCAAGAATGCCACCAGATCTTTAGTCATCTATGCTTTAATCATGTTCACAATATTCAACTGAACAAGGTGGTCAATGTTTCAGGAAGGACCCTTTTATTTCCTGGTATTTTTCAGCAAGTTTATCAGAAAGGTGTGAATGTAAGAAAAAAAAAAAAACAGTTTAACCACAAATTAAATGGAAAGTCAAACAGCAACGGCTATGCCTGGTGGCATAGCATCATGTAGGCATTGTTGGGTGTGTACTTGTTTATGTAATGTTTTGCATGTGTTCTCTGTGTGTACAGGAGTGAGAAACAGAGAGGGAGGGAGGATGTCTTAGTTACTTTTCTCTCATTGCTGAGACAAAATACCTGATACCCAAAATTAAAGGGGGAAAGGTTTGTTAGCTTGCAGTTTGTGGAGGTTTCAGTCTAAATCAGCAGGCTCCAAGGCAGGGTGGCACATGGCAGAGGGCAACAGTTCATGGTGGCAGAAGACCACAAAAGCAAGCAAGGGAAGAAAAAAGACTATTTCTGTCCCTTATGTTGCATGCAGGCTACCCATCCTAGGGTGGGTGTAGCATTCACACCCTTAACCCCACCCAGCATTGGACCATGAATCAATCATAAACTCTAGATTCAGCCACCTCCAAAAAGCCCCACCCCATGACTGCATGAGGCTTTAGGGGGATATCCAGACACAAACCATAACAGAGGAAAAAGAGAGAAGGAGAAATCTGTCTCCCAAAAAGCTTCCTCAGGGCATACAGTGCCTCTGCCAGTTCTGTATCTCTGCATTAAGCCCAGAACACAGCTCCATGCAAAGGCCACACTCCATACTGACCGTTGCACTAGCCACACTTCTAGGATCGGGTCCCTATGAGTGTGGAGCGTCGTAAACAGAGGACAATGCACACTCACTGTGAAGACCACCTTGAGGTTGTTGAGCATCTCAATCTCCTTCGGGAAGCCCCTGCTGCCCCATCGTACCAGGTAGTTCTCACTGTGGGAAAAGGAGTGGCAATCTGTTAGTGCAGGGCACTCCACATTAATTCAGTAAAACACTCCCTAAGCACCAACTCTGTGCCGGCACCATGCTGGCTGCTGGGAACATATTTGTGTTTGAGACAGACATGGCTCTTCCTCCTCAGAGATCACGGTTGTGTTGGGAGACAGACATTAGACAAGCAGAGAAAGAATTACCAACACATGTAAATCCATGCCCTCTTCCCTCCCCCATCAGCTAAGTGAATTCTGCCACAGCTGCCCAATATTTTTGAAGAATAACTGCATCCTTTGTAGAGGATAGAAGGAAGAAGTCAGAGATGAGAAGGGAAAGGATGTCAGTACGCTTTGCTGAAAATTAAGAATACATTCACCCTTTCCAGCCTACTCTACTTTCACGATTGAGTGAAGATTAAAATTATTTTAAATTGCCCTTGGAATGTAGGATCTTTCCTTGAATGCAATGTCATACTGTAATGGGACATATATTATAAGGTGCTAACCATTATCTGAGATATACTGAACTATTTAAATGTTGTTGTAATGACTATTTATATGAAACTGTGCTATAAAGGAAAAGTTCAGGATATTGTGACAATGTACATTGGAAGGCCCTAAGCTAGTCTGGGTGGTCAGAGAGATCAAGTCTTTGCTGAGGAATGGCAAGTAAAGTTGATAACAAAACAAAAAAGGAGGAATGTTTCAGGCAAGGTAAATATGTGTGCAAAGGCCATGGGGCAGGAAGGAGCTTGATACATCTAAGAAACAGATTCAAGGGTGAAGCAACAAGAGAAAAGCTAGAGGGAGAGACCACACCATGTAGGCCTGGTAAGCCAGGCAAGGATTTTGACCTGATCGTAAGTATAATGGAAACCCTCTGAAGCATTTTATGAGGGGGTAGTAACTGAACGAGTCCCATCACTCAAGGATCCACTAAGACAGATGTATGATCATTTATCATCTCACCACTTCCAGCAACCACACTCCCCCGTGTGGCTAATACCAGTCAGCCAGCCATGCCAGGAACGAGAAGCCTAGCACTTACACAACTCAGAAAAAGCATAGCATTTGCTGACTCCAGTCATTAGGTTTTCTATACCATCTAGGAGCAGATAGTTGTTGCCAAATAAATGTCCATTATTTTGAGTTAGGAAAAAATGTAACACTCAAAACCTAACTTAGCTCTAGAAGGCGAGATAAGAGAATCAGCTAGGTTAAGGAGAATTGCCTTCCTTACAGAACTTTGTTCCCTGGGACGTCTAGTTCCTCTCTCTCCACTCACCCTTAGAAGATTAATGAGTGCAGTCTGAGCAAAGGTCAAGAAGGAAATGGAACCAAGAGCAAACTGACCTAGATGAACCCGTGGATAAATACAATCAAACTAAATGTACCTTCTCATCTTATTTTTTTCAACAACTTGAAAATTGTAGTGGACCTCATAGGAAACTAAACAGCACAGCTCCACTCCCCCTAAAAATTGTAAATGATTCCCATTAATTATTTATGGACTCCTCTTACTGGAATGCATGGGTATCTTCCAGCACCTTTCATTACATGTAGCAAGCCCCTTAGTGACACAGCCTGCTACATTTAAACAACAGAAACCAGCAATTCTCTTCTTGGAGAAGTACAATCGCAAGTAAGAAAAGCAATTTAGAGGGCTGAGCTGGGCCCATCCATCCTTGCCCAGAAAGACCCGGATGATAGGATCTGAAGGCTCAAGCCACCAAGACAGGTGATATTGCCTCTGAATGACATCCTCCTCACAGGAAGGGAGAAAGCTATTCTAATTCTTCCTTGGACTTGTATTGGACATAAGCTTTTGATTAACCTGATGCCCAGGTTGCTGGGGGGGTTTTGCCCTATAAAAGTTTAAATTTCCCATACCAGATCTCTTCCAGGATCCCCTGGGGAGTGAGCATGATTCAACCTGATAGGAAAAGATCAGTTCCAGACAACTCCACACTGAGCCATACTGAAGATGCCTGAACTTGCCTGTTGCTCAAGGTGTATAAACCATGGCTAGGGTAGACAAGAGTGAAGGAAATGTCTTCTTAGAGAAAAAATAGTTGTGCAGTCCACTGATTTTGGAAGTGTTTCCAAAGACCCTGGCCTCTTCTCTAAAGCAGCTCTCTTTTTTTTGTTTCTCCTCCTTCTTGCTCTCATGGGTCTTTGCCATTTTTGCCTCCTTCTTCTTCTTCCCCACTATCCCGGGGACTGCCTCCTGTCTCAGGCATCCTCACAGGCATCACTTAGACATGCCCATCAAGCACATCATCCAGATACAGCACATCGCGCAGATCCATTGCTTCCCCTGACCAAGGTGGCTCAAGGCATCTATCACAGAGCTGGACCAGCCCACTTGTTGATGCAGCCATGAGAAGCCCTTATTCTGAGAGAAAACAAGGGTCCTAACTGTGTCTTCAGAATCTTTACCACAGTGTTGTGGTTGCAACTGTCAGGGACCAGCAAGGGGCCTATGATATACAGGCCACGTCAAGGTGGGCTCCAAAGGAGCAGGCACACTCATTGTTGGTGTCACATGCACTGAGGCAGAGCCAGGGGTACCAGGATGACTCTTAAATGTTAAAGACTTAGGTGGGCTACAAAGTATAGCTGTCTACTATAATAGTGCTGCAACTCCCATAAGAATCACTGGAGATATTTGATATAACTCACTCCTCAGTAACAGACCAAAACGGAAAAGACAAAGCAATTTCCCGTTTTGGTCTGTTACCGAGGAGTGAGTTACATCAATTGTCTTTGAAGTCAGATGAACCGGGGTATCAATCTCAGTTCTGTCATTTATAAATACGTGTGACTTTGGGCAGGTTGCTTGCCCTCCCTGAGCCTCATTCCCATCCCCCACCAAATGGCATGGAATAATGAGGATCCAAAGGGATCATGTGCAGATCTCAGCGTGGTCTTCTTACATGGACAACCCCTCCATGTTTTATAAACATCTCCAGGTCAGACATATTGACTAAAGGGCTACTATTCTCCAGGCAGCATATGTTATTTCATCTTATCATCAACAACCAAGCTCTTCATTTATTTCATAAAGGCAGAGAGTTCATGCTCCAGCTCCATTTTGATGTGTCAACTAGTGACCATCAGCCCAAGACCCCACTGAATGGAACGGGCAGTGGTTACCTGGGAGGAAGGATTACCTGAGTCATTAAGAGGCCAACAGGCTGGCAGTGTGGGCCAGTGGTACGCTGAAGTTTCCTTCTTGGAGGGTCCCAAAGGCATTTCCCCTTCTTTGAGTTGAGGCACCTACAAGTTCCTCACTTCCTCCATGCTCAAAAGCAATTAATGAAAGTAGCAATAATAATAACTACCACCTCTTAGAGCACATGTGCCAAATCTGTGCTTCATGTGCTTTTCCTCATGAAAGCCCAAAGGAAATGACCCTGAGAGGTCAGCACTCATATATTACTCATGGGAAACTCAGGCTTAAGAATGATTAATGACCAGTTCAAGGTAAGAAAGAGAAAACAATTTCTCAACTCCCATTTTAACACTACGTGTTTTCATTCTATCCAATGCTATATATGTGAATCTTACAACCTTTGGTTGTTTTCTGGTAACCAAAATCTACTGACAAAATCCTGTAATCATAACCCTACTGTGGGATAAATCTGATGGCAAGTAATATGTCCACTTGACTTCCACACTCTCTCAAGGAATTATTTCCACATTCTTATTTAGTCTTAATCTCTCTTCTGGGTGGGAATTATTCCCCAAGTGATGATGGAAAGAAGAGATACTCTGTGTACTGCCAACTCCAACCTCCCACATACAGAGAAATCAGGCAATACTGAACACTCGATACCTACCTTATGACCATTTGCTTGTTGGGGTCATAGAGAGACATGAAGAGCTCAGCATCTTCCCCAATTCTGCACACAAAATTTCTCATAAAGACATAGAGGCTGTGAGTGGGGGATGAAGAGATTCGGGAATACATTCCATAATCTGGTTGATCCTTTGACTAAGAAGTAGAAGGAAAAAAGGAGGAAGAGAGAGCAAATTAGTCCAGCATTTCACTCCGCTCTACCAACAGAAGTTACTGTCTTCTTAATGAAGTCACTTCGACTCTATTTGTCTTGGTCTTCCTATTTTGGGAAGCACCGCTCCTGACTCACTGATTCATATAACCCTAGTTTATTGCCTTTTAGATTACCATGTGGAATTAATGTTTTATTTATTTATTTACTTTTTTACCACCTTCCTTTTCTTCTCTTCTCTGGAATCTAAAAAGCTCCAAGAGACCAGGAAACTTGCCTGGCATTTTGATGGATGCTGAATGAATTAAACATCTGCATACAAAACCACAATGAAGTACATGTAATTGCTGGTCATCTCAGGTCATAGGACAGATGGCCCCTTGAAAAATATAGTCTGGTTAATTAGCCTATTATTTTAAGTTTATGATGTGCTAAATGCCTGCCTCACTTGCCCAAATCCTATTTAACAAAGCTCACCATTTCTTCCTTGATGCGCTCTGTGATTTTCTCTGTGGCCTCCTCGTGTGCACGGAACAAGCTGATGACACTGGTATTATCAGGGTCCAAGATGTTTCCATCTTCATCTCTGACGATCAAATCAAGCTCAAGGATTCTGAAAAGCAAATACTGGGAGTGAAGATAAATCAGGGAGGACTTTAGGGTGCTGGTGAGAAGTTTTTCCAGGAAGTTCAACTGATCTCTGAGGATCATGGAGCTACATAAAAGAGTCTACACAGATGGCCTCAGACACCACTGGGGGACACATATTACTATAAGACAGCCTCCTGGGAAGGTATGGTGGCAGTAAGAATTGAATTGTTTTCAAAAACATGTATTTCCTATGATATTAAACCAAAAGAAACACCCCACACTTGAATGAGGACATGTGTTGTAGCATTGCTTACACCATCGAAGTGTTGAATAAAACCCAAAAGGTCTATCCAAAGAGAAATGGCTAAATAAACTGAGATATATAATGGAAAACTATGTTACAAATTTAAAAATTATTATGTACTTTCGATATGTTTAATGATATATATCTCCATAAAGAATCAAGTATGGAAAGATGCATAGTGTTTTATGTGAAAAAAATCAAACCACAAACAAAAAAAGCCAGATATGTTGATGGGCACATATGCTGTATAAGAGTATCAACGAACAGAGAAAAATCTGGATTTAAAAGAGCCGGACTGTTAGCAGGGATCACGTGTAAGGAGAGGTAGGGAACCTGGGGCTTGGAGGAAAGGAGGGATCCAAGGAGGCACGTTTTGTCTTAGTTTGTTTAATGTTTTACTACACACGCACGCACAGAGATATTCAGACGTTACTCAATAAAAATTGGAAGATAATTGCTGGGGGAAACAATCACGGATGTATCGATTGTTACCCACAGCTTGCTCTTCAGCTGTCACAAGCTTCTTCCTGTTTGGTATTGATTTCTTCCAGCTGCACTCTGTCATTCAGCCTGGCATCAGTGACACTAACAGCAAACACACAGCCTCATGATAGGCTCAGGAGTGTTTTGCACACAGCGATTCATTTCACCCTCCGAACAACCCTGTAGGGGGGTACTGTACTATTACTACACCCATTTTACAGATAAAGAAAAGGCTGAGGACAACAGTCTTCAGATTAATTAATTTGTTCAAGATCACATAGCTACTAAAAACTAACATGCACCTTGTCAGCACTCTTAAGCTCCATGGTATACTTTCTAGACATGAGGCACTTAGAAACAATTGCGAGTGGGCTGAAAGGGGCAGTGCAGGTTTGCAAAGGCCTTAACTTGAAGCTTCATCTGCATTTGATGTTGACTGAAGAAGCTATATTGTACATACACAGACGGTAAGGGGAGGTGCTTAGAAGACCAACAGTGGTTCCACTTGGGCTCCGCTACTGAGTAACAGATTCTGGAAGGGCAGCAAGGTCAGATGCAGGATACTAAGTCTTCATACCTTATTTGAGGATCAAATTGAGAGGCACAGCTCTCATCTTACCCAAACAGAAAGGAACCAAGGATCACACGTTTGTCCATATTCATTAGGAAATTAGCTCCCAACTAGATGCGACTCATCGTGTTGCACAGCCATGCTGTGTAAGGGGCGACACCAAGGGGAATAAATGCGTTCAGCTAATGCTCAGCAGAGGAACGCATGACCTCAGAAAAGATGGAGCAGAGCCAATACATAATTTAATGCCAAGATCTCTCTAGCTCTTTCTCTTCAAAATTTATCAAAGTGGATTCGGTTCTAAAATGTATGAATAAAATATTATCTCAGGTCCAGCTATCTTGGGATTTGGAGAAGTCATCTGAGGATTCCTCGCTGCTTGGATACCAAAGAGCTTGTGTATCACGTGTCTCGCTTGGAATTTTGGGAGCTTTAACAGTCACAGCAGGATGGAGGGGACTCCTGGGGTAAGGTCAGGAGAGGCTGTCCTGCAATAGGACAACGCCACCCCATATGCAGCAGCTGTTCATACTGGGAAGTGGAGCATTTCACATGTTCTCCTCAGGAGGGAGCCTCTTTGCTATTTTCTGTCCAAGGAAGTGATACTAATGAACCCAAGATGACAGAAGGGGAAGAAGCCCCCACCGTAAGCATTTTAAAAAGATAAGAGTAATGCAAACCAAACTGGCTCCTGCCATGGCTCCCTACTGCACTCTGAACAAATCAACGCTTCACTTGGCACTTGGGGCCTCCTGCCTTCCTGTCCAAGTTCATGTTTATCTCTCCTCTCCCCACTCTCTCTCAGCCTCTCCCTTTGAGTTTCTCTTCACCACTTCACCTAGTAACTCCTGTTCCTCTTGTTAGACTGGGGGCAGTTATCACCCCCATTCTGCCTCTTCCTACAGTGGCCATGTTTCTGTCTCTCTCGATGTGTCTGTCTTCTACCGAAAGTGTGTCTTCACTTCTCCACCAGCCTCACTTACCAACCTCGTCCCTGAGAGGCAGTGTAACTCAGTGGCCACACACTTGAACTCTGGAGCTATGCCACCTGGTTCAGGTCACACTGCCTCTTGGGCCAAAGCACCTAATCACTCTGTGAGCCTCAGTTTCCTCATCTGAAAAATAGGGATGATAATAGTACCTACCTCGTAAAGTTGTTATAATACTAACTTGAGTTAATAACATGGGAAGTAAGTGCTTAAAACAGTACCTGGCATAGAGAGAGCACTCAGTAAGTTATCCCTAGTTCTTATTGGTTATTGTTGTCATTAAAAATTGAAGCTGTATTTTATGTATGCCTGCACCCTTGGGCCCTGTCAGGTGTGCAACAAAAGTTTAATGTCCGAATTAAGGAAAGGAAGGGGCGTGTGAAGAAACAGACTGATCCCGACCACTCCTCCAGGACTCAGCTCCACCATGGTCCATGTTCCTCCTACCACCCTCAAAGCTCTGCCCAGACCCTGGGCCTCCTGGCCTTCAGGAAACTGCCCATGCTATATCAGAGCTATAAGCCCCCAAGATGTCGAGCCCAAAGTAAGGTACCCCATTCTCTATCACTCCTGCTGACAAAGATAGCGAAGGGAAGCAGGAGGCCAATGGCCGCACAGCTTGGGGCCTTAGTCCCTGAGGCAACACATCTCACTTCCCCAGAGGAAACTGACTGAAACCAAAAGCACGGGGCAGGCCAGGGAGATGGTGTGGAAGAGGGTTCGGCTTAAGGTGGGCCCTGTTCTTTTTCTCTCATCACCGCCCCTGAACAGGCATTCTGTTATCACTGCCTGAGAACCTGCTGTGTGTGGATCCGCTTCCAGACCCGGGGTGACAGACATGAATGAAACACTCAAGGTCTAAGAGGAGCTCCCAGGACAGTAGAAAAGAGAGACCAGGAAAGAGGCAATTGCTGAGCCACATGTGAAGGGGCTGCCGGAGCACCAAACTCAGCTGAAGTACTTAGGGAAAATTGGGGAAGGCTTCCTGTGATCCATGACTATGTCTTCCAGCCCTGTTCCTTCTTCTCGGGAGGCTTCCCTGAGGAAATAACATCTGACGGGCACAGATACCATTGTAAAGTAGCAGCACACCCTCAGTTCCCACTCTCACAGCTACAAATGTGCTCAGCTGAAGATGCCACCGTACCAATGGCATCAGAAGATGCGTGGCAAACTATTCCAGTCACTTTGGGATGACATGCTTATAAGCAGGTTTGGACACGTTTGTTAGATGATGACAGGAGCCAGCAGAGGGACTGTGCTTATGGGATGAGGGCTTGCTGACTTTCTTCTTTGGATGCTCTTCCTAATGCACATGACAAGAATAAGAAAACCTACCACCCAGTACACTCTCCTTCTTTAGCTTAACAACTCAGAGGGGCCATCTCCTCCAGGAAGCCTCCATTAACTTCCGCCTCCAAGTCAAATTCACAGCACACTTGCTTCCTAAGTTACCCAGCTTAGTACAGTACATGTCAACCGTTCACGTGTGGCTTACTCCTCACTGGCCTGCTATCCTGTGGTATACAGGAACCTTTATTTCTTTAACCCCAACACATAGCTGGAAATCCACTCAACTCTAAGTGTTACATACATGTTTGTTGTTGGAATGAATAAACACATAAAAAGGAATTTAGAGGATATTTAAAAACCAAAAGGGAGAGGAGGCCCTTACAGTTTCAAGCACTGTCCATACTCTCCAACACTCAGAGTGGCTGGGACACACTGCCTAGGTCCAAATTCTGGGTCTGGCATGTACTAGCTGTGGGACTCTGGACAAGTTACTTAACTTCTTTGGGAGTCTTCGTTCCTCTCCCATCTGGAAAAATAGGAATCATAAAACTACCCAGAGCTGTCAGAAGAATTAAAAGAGAGAAAGCAATTAAAACACTTAGCACTAAGCTTGGTGCATAATAAAATCGGATCCAGTGTTTGTCAGGGTATCATTGTGACTACTGTTATTGCTCTGCCTCAAAAAATTATTTTGTTTTCTCTGAAACTTCAGAGCATTCAAATTACAATCAATTCCTGCTTCTCTTCTTCTTGGAAACCCTTTTGTAACTGTGCGTGTGAGTTAGCTGGTGACGGGTGGCTTAGATAATTTAGGATAGGCGAAGAGGCATTAAGTCTCACACTGGGATTTAAAGCAGGGTTTTATAAATGCAGGGATAAAGTGACAACTAAGCTGAAAGTGAACCAGCATGACTGTGCTCCCCAGTCCCTCAGAAGTAGGTTAAATGAGTGTCCTAAATCTCTCAGTCTGACAATAACCACTGCACAGGCAAGCCTCAGCTCTGCTCACATGTCCCTGGGTCCCAGGGGGGTGATAGCAAAGGCACCACATGCACGGCTGTGAAAACAGCCTTCTCCCAAGTAGAAAGTGGCACACTCATATCTGAAAATGAAACCAAGCTTCTCAAGCTGGAAAAAGGAGAAGGGAGAGGAGGGGCAATGCAGCTTTTTGGACATAAGAGAGCTTACTTGTTGCCGTAGTCAATTTTAGATGTAACTTTCTGCTTCAGCTCCTTGAGCTCATCCTTGGGCAGAGTCCCTGAGAGGAGCTGGGACCTCCACTCCATCAGATCGTACATCATGGATTGCACCTGAAGAAAGCGCTCCGTTTTGCTGGCCTAGGAGACAGGAAACGATGCATAATCACCTGTGTGGAAGGTATTTAGCAAACTGTGCCAAAGTCAGGAAAGCACTGTCAGGGGCCACGGCTTAAACCTTTCTCGCAACCCTATCCGGCTGCGAGGGGACAGGGTGGTGGTCTTAGTTGCTGATATATTTATTCTCCCTTGGGTCACAGAGGTTTTCAAAAAGCAAAAATAATAATCTCTCTCTCTCCTCTCTCCATGCTAGGATGGAACCCAGGGCCTTGTACATGCTGGGCAAGTGGCTCTACCACTGAGCTTCTTCCCCAGGCCTTTTTCTCATTTTATTTTGAGACAGGGTCTTATTAAGTTCCCCAGGCTGGCCTCAAACTTGCAATCTGTCTGCCTCAGCCTCCCAAGTAGCTGGAAATACAGGCATGCACACCATGCCTGCCCACAGTCACTTCTTGGCCTTGGCGACTTTTATCCAAAAAGGCCAAAACAGGCAGGCCATGAGCATCTGCTTTAATGGAAACCCCAGAGCTCAGGCTCTTTAAGGCTGGGAGCCAGGGCCATTGCTCTAGCTATAAAGGACTGCTTCTACAACAGCATTCCCCAAAGCATGGCCTGTGTCTGACCTGCAGGATCCAAGATGGCTTTGAGCAGCACAAAGATACAAGGCCAAATAACACTGACCCATCTCGTGACCTCCACTCTCCTTCCATCCTTCTGTTTAAGAGAAAAAAGAAAGTCCTAGTCTTATGGTTCTGTCTTTACACCTCTCACATACTTGTTAATTGCTTCTTTAACAAAAAGACTTGGTTTGGGGCTCAAAGTTTTTGATGGATACTGTAGAAATCATCTAATGATGGTATCTTGTTTTCATTGCAAGTACAGTGGACCTCAGTTCACGAGCCTAATTTGTTCCATATTTTGGAAAAGATGTACGCATTTGTGTTTTCGTGGGAAAGATGGCCACAGTTGTGTTTGTCACCTGATGATGAGTTTGCAAACAAAAACAAAATTTTGTCAACCAAATTGTTCCCAACCAAATTGTTTGCAAACAAAAGTGTTACTGAATCTCCACTGTATTTGAATAATGTCCTTCTATCTAACTGTGCTAAATACTTTTGACTTTCCATGAGGGAAAGCATGTGTGGCCATATATATATAAATATGTATGTGTGTGTGTGTGTGTGTGTGTGTGTGTGTGTGTTTGGTCTTTGTTCCTGGTTCCTGCAGCAGTGCTCTTAAAACACTTGAAATACGTACATAGAGTGATAGAAATGTCTTATTATTTCTAAGGAGCCCTTTCAACCATACCTGACTTAATGAGCCAACTTTTGGTGGCCCCCCCAAATAGCTTCAGGATGGGGGATGGCTGCCATAAGAACCAACCAGCAATTAATTAAAGGGTTGGAACTTTCAGTCCCACTCCCCTTCTTCTCACCCTCAACCTGGGGGTGCGGAGGCTGGTGACTGAGTTCAATCACTTAATCGACCATGCCTATGTAGCTGGGTGTGGTGGCTATGCCTGAAATCCCAGCATTCTGGGAGGCTGGAGCAGGGGATCGATCACAAGCTGGAGCCCAGCCTGGGCAATCCAAGTGATTTAGTGAGATTCTGTCTCTAAATAAATAAATAAAATGGCTGGGGATCTAACTCAGTGAGGCCTGGCATCAATCCCTAGTACTACCAAAAAAAAAAAAAAAAGAAAGAAAGAAAGAAAGAAAGAAAGAAAGAAAAGAAAATCACGCCTATATAATGCCACTTTAAAGAAAACTTCAGCAATATGGTTCTAGAAGCTTGACAGACAGTGAGCACTAGCGTACTGGAAGGTTGCCCACCTAGAGAGGACATGGAAGTTCTGTGGCCTTCTGGGCCTCCCTATCTCTTCGATTTCGCTACTTCTGAGTTACAGCTTTCATAATAAAACTGTCACCATAAGTATAGCACTTCCTTAAGATCTAAGAGATGTTCTATGAATTATGGAGCCTAAGGTGGGTAGGGGATACCTGGGTAAGGAGAGATAATGAGAAATCCTGAATTTGTAGTCAAGCACAAAAGAAATCCCAATGGCATCTAAAGTGAAGGCGATGTTGTGGGGTTGAGTCTTTAAACTTACAGAGTGTGAAGCTACTTCTAGTTAGTGTCTGAATTGAACAGAGGGCGTCTAGTTAGTACGGGGGACTCGGAAGATTGTTATTGGAAGGACACAGCATGATGAATTTTTTTATGTAAAAAGAGAGCTAGTTTAGGTATCAAGTAAATATTACACATGTGGCATGCAGAGTTGGTAAAAATCATGGAGGTGATACTGAAATAAATAGATGTTTAGGGATTTCTTTACTTGAGTAAATTCACTGTCAACTAGCTATTCAAATATTTCCTAGAGGAAAATGTCAGGTTTCCATGGTGTATGTGTATAAATATCTGAAAAACGTAGTAGAGATGAACAAGAAATCACTTTAGCCACAGTGTATTGTTTGCTCCTTGCAATGGTCTGAGTATCCTCTGAGGTTTCATAGATTAAAATTTAATGTCACTTGTGAGTTACTAGGAGAGAGGAAATTTCATCAACCATGGTGTTTAGAGGTGGGCCCTTTGGGAGGTGATTAGAATTAGATAAAGCCATCAAGTTGGACCCCCACAATTGAATCCCAGTGGCTTTATAAGAGGGAGAGGAACCCCACACACACACACTTTCTGTCTCTGACCATATGATGCTCTGTGCCACCTTTGTCCTCTGCCCAAAAGAAGGACATCACCAGAGGCAGCCTCTCCACTTTGTACTCCAGAACCATAAGCCAAAGTACACTGCTTTTTCTTTTAATAAAGTAACCTGTCTCAGGTATTTCATTATAGTAATGAAAAACAGACTAATACACCGCTTAAACTTTCTTGACATATTTTGGGAAACATAGAGTCAGAATTGAGTATTCCAATTGCCATATATTTTGAATGTCTTCCTTGGTGTCAACATTGAAGACCACAACAGGTAAGTCTGCAAATAGCCTGCCCATCCCAGCAGATGTGCACAGTGCTGTAACAAACATGCAGTGAGTCTTGGTTGACATTTTCACTCTCAGCTTAATGGTTTGCTTGGCTAATTGCTTTCATTAAGAGCTTTGGAGCATCAAAGGAGAATCTTAAATTAGATTTGCCTCAAAACAGGGAAACACATGCATAATGTGCTCTTTGCTTTTTTAGGGTCAAAGCTTCTTCACAGATCTGAAGACAAAAGCCATCAGTTAGTTAATATATGAGGGGTTAAGTCTTTAAACTTACAGAGTGTGAAGCTACTTCTAGTTAGTGTCTGAATTGAACAGAGGGTGTCTAGTTAGTAGTAGCAGTACAGTATTTCTCAAGGTGTTGTCAGTGGACTCCCAAATCAAATCCCCTGAGTTTATCAAATATGCAGATATTTAATACTGCAGCCTCATCAGAAGAAGCTTTATTTTTTAACATATTAAGTGACTCATGTGCAAACCCAAGTTTGATAACTTTTGCATTAGTTTCAAAACATAAATGTCTGGGGGTGTAGTTTAGCGGTAGCACACTTGTCTAGCCAAGATTTTGGGGTCCATCCTCATCACCAAAATAACAATACATCAGACCCCGTTTATTATGGCTCTGTCACCAGTTAGCTGCATAGCTCTGAGAAAGTCACTTAACTTTCTGAACTTCAAGGTGCTCGCACATAACAGCACACGCTCCGATATGTTACATCACCTTGGCCCGCCTTGCTCAGGTCTAAACGTCAAAGTTAAAGCAAAATGAAGGGTGCGAGAGCTTCCGTCCTAGAGAGCAGAGTTTTGAGTCTCACCACATAGAGCTGTTTCCAGATGCTCCCCCATTCCCAAAGTGTCGTTGTCACTTCTTGTGCCAGAGGAATTTCTGCTGGAATAATGTTCTCAGTATTTCTATTTAGAGTGGGAAAGAAAAGGCGTGAAATTGAGACTCAGGTGCTAATGAAATAAAACCCTGGCAATTTTGCATCAACCTCAGCTGCTTGTTGACATTAGATTCAACTGTCTCTAGAAGCCACCAATTATACTATGCAAATACGAGGTACTTCCTTTCAGTGTCCTCCTTTGCTGGGGTGGGCCTCTCATGCTCATTATTTAGAATTAAACTACTTTAATAAGGTTGAAAAACAGCTGCCAATGAAAAGCTGGATTCTCCAACCTGGTTAATTCCCCCTCAGAATCATATCTGAACTCAAATCAATTTGGATTCAACCACCCGTTGAATGAGGGAAAGAAGACACAAATAAATTCAGGCACAAAGAAGAGGGCTGAGTACTCTTCACATCTGCCAAATCAGATTTTCAACATCAACATAACAAAGACATCCACGAACCAGTAGAGAAGTGTGGTGAAAGGTGGCAAATACCTTCTTTTCTCCACTGTCACTTCCTTGATGTGGATAAAGGATGTTGGGAAAATGCCCTGTTGGAAACAATAAAATCAAATGAAAAGACATTCCCTATAAAAATGAGTCGCTCTAGGTCTTTAAGATTTTTCCAGAAGCCACTGACTGGTATTAAAAACCATTAAACTTTAAAGGAATAGTCACAGGGTCAGACAGAGCAGGGATAGATTCTAGATCCATTTGTTTAGATCTAGTTGTTCTAGATCCCACAAGCAGCTCTAGATCCCAAAAGATACACCAACCCCATCGAGGATGCTCAGTCTATCAGAGGGGCAAGGTGGGAGCGTTGCTTGAAAGACCATCTAAGTCGCTAGCTCTACATGAGTTAAGAAGGGCTGTTTCACCCCTTCCTCCCCTTCCTCTGGGAAAAGCCATATCCCTTCATTGTCAGGAACAAGTGGAAGTAACAGACCTTGTTTTAATTTGAGCTAGTTAAAGCTGAGACCTCCTTCCCCTGGAATTATCCCATCGTTCTTTGAGAAATCTGAGAAGGACTGTGCCTCCCCACACAGCATATCAGGGAAGAAGGAAGAGGTTTCTTTTTTTTCCTTGCTTCACATGTTTGGTTCCAATAACAAGAAAAGTCCATCATTTGTTTGGAAATTCCTTCATAAATTCAAGCAGCACGCACCATGGGAATATCTGGTCACTGTGCTAGACACTGAGAGAGAGAATGTAATGGCAAAGCGAGTGCCTACTTTCAGGAGATGATGGAGTTATGGGAGGCAGGAGCAAGGGAGCATCTCAACAGTGGACTGAGCCTGTTCTTTCTATGTCACATGGGGGAGGAATGCATAAATTCCCCAAACAACATTAAAGGAAAGCAATAGAAAATAGACATCAAGTAAAAATTGCACCATTCCACAGGAACTCGAGGGAGGGAGAAATCAGGAGTGCCGTATCAGGGGAGGTTGCAGGGAAATGACTGGCCTTGCAGAAGGAGGGGAAAAGGAAGCAAACTGAAGCTGAGTGAGTATCAAAGTGCAGAAGTTAGCTCAGGACACAGTGAGGGATCCATTGTTGGGAGCAGAGCCAGGTGGGGTGGCAGAGCCAGGTGAAGACATCCAGTATTGTTCCAAATGAAAACCAAGTGGTCTTACCTGCAACATTTTATGCTTCATGAGGTATCCCCTATACCAGTCTGTAAAGATAAAACAAAGAACCAGGTCTCTCATTTATTCTTACAGGTTGTTGTTGGTGCCTTTGGTTTTGTTGTGGTTTTGTGGGCTTATTTTCAACTAGCAAAGAAAACCACTGAAAATTGTTCTAGACATTTAGTACAGATCAGAGTTTGGGGGCTCACTGTCTTCAAAATCTGTTAGATTGGTTTAAGCAACACCCAAAGATATAGGGTTTCACATAAAGATGCAAATTTCCTCTTTCTTTTGGGAAATCAGCAGTTCCAGTGATGCTGCCGGTACCCTAGGCCCACAGCCATGGTTCACGGGGTCAGGGGCAGCAGCACCCATCGGGAGGCAGGTGCCTCTGCTCTGATTCGCCAGCCTCTGGCTTCCCTTCCCTCACTTATCTGCCTGGCCCTTTGGTCATATGTATACTTTCATGTCTTAGGGGCATGGAAAAGCTCAGGGATTTGGGCAAAGATCCTAAAAATAATATCAACAGTTCTAACAGCAGCAAATGATATATAAAATACGATTTTGCCAAAGTTCATCAAAGGAAAGCAGAAAATTTCAGGGACAGGGATTTTTAAAGGATTCTTCCTTGTGCAGAAATACCAAAAAGGATACAATTAACAGAAATCCAAATGCACCATGCAGTCCTCTGACAAAATGAGCCTCAGTGTAGCCAGTATTGATGACTACATGGAGTCTGCTGGCCTTTGAAATGCTTTGAGCACAATCAAGTGGTGGCATTTGTCATCTTTAAAAATAAAAAGCATCTTCCAAGTGCCTCATTAGCAGACCCTCGTTACAGGGCTGACAGATTGTTGCTAAAATATGTTCTCAACAGACATATGTGCAAGCCCCCAAAAACACAACAGAAAAGGGAAGTCGCTCTCAAGCCATAAGCCAGCTCTTGGGCCAGGATCTAAAGGAAGTAATAGGAGCCCACTGGGGGCTCCTATTTTGAGTTACAGAAAAATGAGAAGGAGAAAAGGACCAAGAGACAGAACAGGAAAAAAAAAAAAAGGAAGGGAGTTTAGGTAGATTAGAGAGGAAGAATCTCAGTTTTGGAGTAAAACTACCACTGTTTGAGGCAGTCTTCCTATATTACGCCTTTTAATCTTCGTATGAGGCAAGAACTGTCACCTATTTTACCTGTGAAGGGCCTATGGCAGGCACAGAGAAGCTAAGTGACTTTCCCAGGGTAACAGAGCTAGTGACAGTGTCAAGATTTGAAGATCGGCAGCCATTACTCTATGCTCCTTATCTTATGGGGGAAGGAATTTGGTGGTCATCTAATATTTCTATCATTTTGACATCTTAAGCCCCCAAACTAAATTCCCACAAAGCTACTTTCCAACTGAACATTTCCAGTGAAGGAAAGTCTTCTATTTCATGAAATATACTATTCTCAGTTGTCTCTAATTATCTGTCAATCACTATTGAAAATTATTAACAATAGCGCATATATGTTTTAAATGCTTGTTACGTGCTGGGAACTCTGTTAAAGGTTTTTATATTTTTAATTATAAATTAATCTTCACAATAAACCTATCAAATAGGTCCTACCCCTGCTTCAGTTTTGCAAGTAAAAACAGACAGGCACAGAGATTAAGCAACATGCTCATGATTACACAGCTTAAAGTGTAAACTCAATGATCTGACTCCAGGGCTGACATTCTATTGCATGGGTTGCACAATGATGTCCTTTTGTCGCAGTTCGGCCCCCTTCCACTAACTATATACAAATATATCTTTGTGGTACTATTACCAGCATCCCTTTGCTGATCATTTAAAGCATGTGAAGCTCTATGCTATCATATTTTCCTGAAAATAAGACCTAACCAGAAAACAAGCCTCAGCATGAGTTTTCAAAATGCTTATAATATAAGCCCTACCCCCAAAATAAGCCCCAGGTAAGCTCATCAGCCAGACAGATGCATTTAGTATAGTACATCTGTTGCAATGCATGACAGACACATTGAATTATAAAATAATAATATTAATATATGATTATATATAAATAAATATTATTGACATTAATACTTAAAATAAATGATAATAGAAATTAGAATTAAGTATTTGTAAATACCCAAGTGGGCATCTTGGATGAAAGGTAAGCATCTGTGTGTAAGCAGATAACCTCAAGACTTATTGTCAAATGACCAATCAGAGTACAGACACAATGCACGAATCAGTACACACTTGATATGAACTGATGTGGTGGCGTCCAGTATGACTCTTCATAATTCAATATGCTGTATGTTGTAATGGACATGCTTAATGCACTCATGTGAAATAAAGAAACATTTTCTCAATTTTGTTGACTGCGATTTTTCCTTGCTTTTGTGTGGACCATCATTTTCAGCTGTCATCATTTTGTTGCCCCCTCCTGCCTCGCAAGTCTTCAATTAACACTTGATTTAATGGAAACTTTGTGAAGCCTACCCTGCAGGAGGTCGTGACTTGGGTGAAGAATTCATGGGATGAAATCATTGAGAGCTGGGCTGCCAATGTACTACGAGCAGGCTACGTGGACAAGAAGCACTCATTTAAGGATAACTCTAATGCTGGACGTGAGAGACTGGGCTAATGGTTCTACAGGAAATAAAGTTCCAAATAATTCAGAACAAAGTCAGGGTTCAGAGAGTCATAATGATGTTCCAGAAGAAGATAACATGACTGTATTTGAGTAAATGGAGATTTTGTACATGAACAACAACAACAGAAAAAAGCCTGCTTCTCTTTGCTCCCTATAGATGGCCTTTTTGCCCTCTGTCTGCCTGCACTCAGGCACAATAAATTCCACATCATGTTACCTCTACACAAGCCTGGTGGTCTCAGCTGGTCTCTGCCTCACACAGTTCCTTACATATTGTACATGAAAAAATAAAACATCCCTTGAAAATAAGCCCTATTGTGTCTTTTGAAGCAAAAATTGATATAAGACCTGATCTTATTTGCAGGGAAATAAAGTAAATGCTGTACATGCATTCTATCATTTAATCCTCATAGCAACACTGTGCACTAAGTTTTATCATTATTTTATATATGAGAAGTTGAAATTCAAGTTAGTTGACATACTGTGCCAAGATCACATAGCCAGGGCTCATGTCTAAGTCTGTGTGAATTTAAAGGCACCCTTCAAAACTATTCAGCCACATTGTTGGAGGTGAAGCACAAACACAGACAGTGTTACATTGGTTGCATTGACTTAAACCAACTTGATGGCCAAGGCCACCAAAATCCATCAGAAAGCAGAAAAATAATCTGGGAACCAAGAATCCATACCCAAAACTCATGCCTATATTTACATCTCTGTGACAGGGGCTCCCATTCAGGGTCCCTTGGCTTCCTAGGTCTGAAGACTTTGCCTTGCTCTGACCCATGCAACCCTCAGTTACATGTGTATATTTTGTAGGTTTCCTAATCTCAAAGTTTGTACTTGTGGCTGAGCACAGGAATCTGCTGACACTCACCCCCAGCATCCACATTCTGGCTACCAGATTCGCATTCAACCAGTATCAATGACACACCTAGCATGTACATGACACTGGGACACTGCTTTCAGAAATAGACCCCCCAGTGACCTTTGAGGAGAAGAATTTATCATCATCTCCACTTGCTAGATGACAGCACTGAGATTAACCAGATGAGGACAGGATCCCAACATTTCTTCAGCGGGACCCACATCTGTGCCTAAAGTATCGACTGCGTTGGGACTGTCCTTTGGACTTTTTCTGACATCCACTCCTCTGCAGGGTGATTGATCTCTGACCCTTGCTGTCAATTCCCTGATATAGTCACTAGTAAGCTAATTCTGACCATTCAGCCGCATCAATGGGATATACAGATATAGGCATGAGCTTTGGGTGTGAAGTCTAGGTTCCTCAGGTTTTTTCCTATTTCTAGTGGACTTTGGTGACCTTGGCCATCAAGCTGCTTCAGGTCAGTGCCCCAAGACCTGGCTGGGCAGATGACAGTTGGCACATAGGACAAAATCTTAGAACAAAGGACCCCAGGATCGACAGTAAGCATAACATATCTTTTATCTGATCCTGGGACTTGCCAAAACGTAATATCCTTTTGAGTTCAGTAATAACAAGAGAATTTTTGCTAACCCTTTCCTTAAGATAACTACTTATTTTTCTAACATAAAATTCACAAAGTGTATTGCTGTGATCTGAGTGTTTCTGTCACCCAAATTCATCTGTTGAAATCCAAATCCCCAGTGTGATGGTATTAGGAGGTCGGGCCTTTGGGAGACAACTGGGGAGTGAAAGTGAAGCCCTCCTGAATGGTGCTGGTGCTCTTACAGGAGATCTCTGTCTGTCTGTCTGGTGGTCTGTCTCTCTCTTTCTCTCTCCCTCTCCCTCCACCTCCCAACAAGACAACCCATCTGCAAACTGGGCTCTCACCAGACACCAAATCAGCTTGTGCCTTGACCCTTGGGATTTCTCCACTCCAAAATTATATGAAATAAATTTCCATTATGTAAGCCACCCAGCCTATGTTATTCTGTTACAGTAGCCTGAACAGAATGCGGGAAGATACGTCCTGGGGAAGGATGAAAAAAGGAAACTCTTTTACAGTTCTTTTGGACATCTTTCAAACTGTCTTCCCTTTCTATATCCCCAATACCAACATGAAATACATCTAAATTCTCAAATAATCTAGCGGTTGACAGACAGGGAAGATTAAAAATATCCTGGAACATCAAAAAAGAATCCAGAGTCTAGGGGTTTAGTCCTCTGTCTGGCATTTCCCAGCAGCATGTTCTCCAGTGATTTTACTTAAGCCTCGGTGCTGTCATCTGTAAAATGAAGAAAGTAACACCTCACCTCGCAGGACTGTTAGAAAAACTTTTTAAACACTGTTATGAAGGAGTACACATCTGGTAAAGGCACAAAACCTTGGACAGGAAGAAAACATTCCTATTTTAGGATAAGTGATACCTATTTGTGGGCAAAAGGAAAAGAATGGTATAGGGGAGAGGCAAAAACTTCTGAAACTTTTATTTTAAAAAGTCTGAAGCAAAAATGGTAAAAATGTTAATATTTATCTGAGCGATGAGTATATGGGAGTACTTTTATTTTCCTCTATGTTGAAATATATAATAATACTAAGATCAAATAGAAGTAAGTGCCTTTCAATGGTTAAGAATATGCGCTCTGAGTAAAATCCTTCAGCGAAGCAAAGAAAATACTGAGCAAAATTAAATGACAACTCACAGATTGGGGGAAAATTTCCAAATAATATATCTGATAAGGGCTTAATATCCAAAATTCATGGAGGACTCATATGACTCAATAGTAGAAAAGCAAATAAACCAATTAAAAATAAGCAAAGGAGCTGGGCATGGTGGTGCACACCTGTAATCCCAGCACTCGGGAGGCTGAGCCAGGAGTATTGCCCTGAGTTCAAGGCCAGCTTGGGTTACATAAGCGAGTTCAAGGCCAGCCTGCACTACATAGTGAGACCTTGTCTCAAAAAAACCAACCAAACAAACAAAAATAAGCAAAGGATATGAATTTCTCAAGACAAGATATAAACATGGCCAACAGGTGTATGAAAACTTGCTCAACATCATTAGTCATCGGGAAATGCAAATCAAAACCACAAGGAAAGGCCACCTCACAACTGTTAGAATATCTATTGTCAAAAAGTCAAAGATAGCACATGTTGGTAAGGGTAAGGAGAAAAGAGAACCTTAGTACACTGTTTGGAATGTAGACTGGTGCAGCTATAATGGAAAACAGTATGATGATTCCTAAGGAAATCAAAAACAGCAGTACCATACAACCCAAGAGTATCTCTTCTGGGTATATACCCAGAGGAACTGGAACTGGAATCACCCTCTTGTAAAGACATCAGCACCCCATGTTCACTGTAGCATTATTCACAATAGCCAAGATATGGAAACAATCTATGTGTCCATCAGTGTGTGAATGGAAAAAGAAATTAAGGAATACGTACACAATTGAATATTATTCAGCCTTCAAGGAGATACTGCCATTTGCTAGAACATGGATGAACCCAGGTGGCATTATGCTAAATGAAATTAACCAGACACTGAAAAAAACTGCATAATTTCACTTATGTGTGGAATCTTAAAAAAAAAAAAAAAGTCAAATATACAGAGACGTGGAATAAAACAGTGGCTACCAAAGGGAGAGGGGCAGGGCAGGGGTGGTAAGGAGACGGGAAGATGTAGGTCAGAGGTTATAAAGTAGCAGATATGCAGAATGAACAAGTCTAGAGATGTAACATACAACAGGAGGACTATACATAATAAAACTGCACTGTATTTGAGAATCCTGCTAAATTGTTAAATTTTAGCTGCTTGTGCCACAAAAACAATTGCCCAAAAAGTGGGTAACTATGAGAGGAGGGATGTGTTAATCTGCTTCACTACCATAACCATTTTTCTATCTATATGTATCCCAGAGCGTCATGCTGTGTACCTTAAATATACACAATAAAATTTATTTTAAAAACAGAGCGTGGGCTGGTGAGATGGCTCAGCGGCGTAAGCGCCTGACTGGCAAGCGCGAGGGCCCGAGTTTGATTCCTGGAACCCACATAAGAAAAAGGGGCCGGTGATATCGCTCAGCGGCACGGGCGCCTGCTGGCGTGCGAGGTCCTGAGGTCGACCCCTGGTACCCACAAGAAAAATAAAAATTTAAAAAATTTAAAAAATAATAAAAACAGAACGTGAGTTCTGGAATCAAATGCTGGATTTGAGTGGAAATCTACAACTTACTGTCTGCATGATCTTTGACAAGTTACTGCATTTCTCTGGGCCTCAGTCCCCTTATCTGTAAAATGAAAATAAAAATTATGCCTCTCTCAAGCTTAAATGAGGTGAAAAATTCAGAGATTGCCCAGTGTGTGACATTAGGAAAGTGTTCAAGGACATTGGTGGATGTCATTCCTTCTTTTTACAAGAATTGATTAAAATAGCAGTTATAATTTAGAAAAAACGAGCACATTTTCTACATTCTTTCCAGAATCTACAGATTTAGAATATCATTCTTTTCACTGAAATTATTTTAACTGCCATAACAAAGAGCAAATGAGACATAGTGGAAGTTTATTGACATTTTAGCCTTAACCTCGTTCAGAAAGGAAGAAAACTTGACTTCTAAACTCCTGATAAAGGGGCAGCATCACTCAACAAAATGGAGTTCTTTTTTCACACTGGTCTGCCTCTAAAGTAAACTCAAACAAAGAGCCATCTCCTGCCAAAGTGCTGCTTTAAAAGATTCCATAATGTCCCCCACTTACCCCAAAAGCAAAGAACTTGGATGGGTCAAGATCATCCTCAACAGACTTACCACTACAAAGGTTGTTAATGGGCTCTGGGTGTACCCCACTTTGAGTGGTAAATTCAAAACATCATTGTGCAGAGCTCTTTGCAACACAAACAATACGGTCATGTACATGTGCCAACTTAGAAAGAGACCCAAATGTCGTCAAGTGAGAAGAGCATGTCCCAGATCGGTGTGCATGGGGTACTCCCACTTCTAAAAAACAATAGCTATGCATTACTTTATGAAGGCAAAAAACCCTCTATCAACTTCTTCTCATCCTTCTTGGGAATCACAATCTAGAAATCCCATTTCTTTCCCCACTAAGATGGAACCTACAGCCCCAACATACATGAGCATCAGTAGATAGAATTCAACTTTTCCCATTGTTTCAAAAAGGAAGCATCAAGTAGCAAATAACCAAACATGGAACATATGTCCCTCTGGAGCACTTCCATAAGAAGAATCTATTATTATTTTTTTTTTATTTTAAAGAGAAGAAAAAACAGAACAAATCAAAAAAAGAACAAATTTTCAAAACAACATAATATGAGGGTAACAATGGTTAATGCATTACGTATTATTATCTTTAAGTTAGTTATTCAGGATACCAGACATTAGCATTCAATTGTCCAAACATTATTGGCTCAAACCTTACTCTTCAATGAACTAAGTAAAATTGGTAGTGTATCTATCTTAACCATCTTATATATATATATAAAATTTTTTTCCCTTCCCCTTCTTTCTTTTCCCTATTCCAGTCTCTCTTTCCTTTTGACCAGTTTTTTTTTTTTTTTTTTTTGATTCATCATGTCTATTGTACATTTTGGATCTTATTTACTCTTTCAGTTTCTCATACTAGAGAGACAATACGATGCTTACACATGTGCATCTGGTTTATTTCACTTCTGAGTATTTTCTCGAGTTGCATCCATTTACCTATAAAAGTCTCCAGTTTATCCTTCTTTATGGCTGAATAGTACTCCATTGTATAAAAATACCACATCTTTCTTATCCATTCCTCAGTTGATGGGCATTTGGGTTGTTTCCAAGATCTGGCTATTACAAATTGTGCTGCTATAAACATGGGTGCACATATATCGCTGTGGTACGATGTTTTTAATTCTTCTGGGAAGATGCCCAGAAGGGGAATAGCTGGGTCAAATGGGACCTCCAACCCTAGTTTTTTGAGGAATCTCCACACTGACTTCCACAGTGGCTGTACCAGTCGACACTCCCACCAACAGTGAAGAAGGGTTCCTTTTTCCCCACAGCCCCTCCAGCATTTGTTATTAGTTGATTTCTTTATAGTAGCCATTCTTTCTGGGGTGAGATGCTATCTCAGTGTTGTTTTAATTTGCATCTCTCGAATGACTAGTGATGTTGCACATTTTTTTGTATATTTATTTGCTGTTAGTATTTCTTCATCTGAGAAATGTGTATTCATCTCAGATGCCCATTTTTGGAGTGGGTCCATAAGAAGAATCTAAACAAGGTGTGTTACTCACAAAGAATATCCCCTGCTACCATCCACACCAGAGGTGGTGAACCTATAGCATATGTGCTGCAGCTGGCCGTTTGTTGTCACTGGAAGCTCTAAAAGGTTTACCCTCACTGGTCTACATGATCAGAAGAAGGGATAGACAGGGGGTCTTTGGAGGTTGGAGTTATTGTCTTAGGAGGCACAGTACAGCTTCTCCACACCAAACCACATCTGAGCATAGTGTGGCTGCATTCCATGAAATTTACCCAAAGAAGTTAGGGGCATCCAGCATCTCATCCCCCATCTGCATAGCTATCTGTGCAGTGGACTGGCTGGTCTTTGGACTTAATTGAGTAGCAAAGACAGAGAATTAGAAAGAGAGCACCTCAAAATCCCCCATTCTCCAGGCTTCGTTAAAGGTGGGAAAAGGGTAGAAGCAGTAAGCATCACACTGGATATGACGGGACATCTTTGAAGGTCATTAAATATCAGGAATAATGTCAACCAAATGAGACCAAAGGACATGATTGGGAAGAATAACACTGTTTCTTTGTATTTGTCCCTCCACATGGAATTCTTACTGCTCAATAGACATGCAAACATGCAAATGTGTTTCCTACTTCCTCAATCAAAATGGAAGGATGCAAAATGTCTATGATTCTCGGCATAGAAAAGACAGCTGAAGAATAGTAATATAAACCAAAAAAATGTGTATTTCTAAGGCCCAACAGTGCATATTCCCTTTTGAACTATTTAAATTGTATAATTACCAGATGTTATCTTTATAATAAATATAATTCCTTTATATTGAAGGTCAGATTTTTGTTTTCCCCATTTGTCCAGCTGTGTAAAGTTAGTGCAAAAGTGTATTAGTCAGCTTTTCAGTACTATCATGAAATATTTGAGGCAGGCTAATTTATAAAGAAAAGATGTTTGTTATAGCTCATGGAGCTTGAAAGTTGAAACAGCTTGATATAAGTTCTGGTGAGGGTCTAGGAGCATGTGTGTATTTCCATGTCTGCGTTGGCTCTCTTCCTCTCCTTAGAAAGGCAGCAGGAAGAAATCATACAGCCTCTACCCTAATGACCTTGTCTTATCACTTTCCAAAGGTCTTACCTCTAAATATTATAGTCAAGTTGAGTTCCACTCTCTGGATACCACTAACATAAGACTTTGGGGATTGAACTCTTGCATGAGTTTGGGGGGCATGGTGGAGAAGGGGGGATCAAATTCAAGCCATAGTGTTAGGCAAGGAAGGACTAGCCTCACCCATTCTAAGCAATCAACCTTCAGCTTCCAGGTTACCATACTGTATGGAGATACACCTGCCAGTCTCAACAAAGCTGCACCTAATAGGGAAAGGGATGGAATTAACCAACACAAAGCAGCTTTTATGAGCCAAGCATGGTGTCAGACAGCTTTACTTTTTTTCATTTTATGCTCATAACAAGCCCCAGTGTAAGGTAATAATAACCTCTTTGACAGATAAAAAACTGAAATCCACTCAGCAAAGATCATGTAGCTAGTGGGTAGTGGAAGCAGGAAAGGTCTTTCTGATTCCAAAGCCCATGATCTTTGCACTTCTTTTTTTGGGAAGGAGGGAGAATGGGAAGGTAGATTGGGGGACATTTAAAAAGCTACCAAATATACAAAGGATAAAATAAAGGTCCCTCACATTCCAACCACCATAATTAATCATGTCTGAGGATATTTGCCTTTATTTTCCAGACTGTATTTTTGTCTAATGATATGTTATCATAAATAATTTAAACTACACAGAAAAACATAAATACAAATGCTAAAAGACTAATCTTGAATTCTAATGCACAAAAAATGATTCCAGTCTACTCTTCATTTATATTTATCTACAGAGAAAGACAGACAGATAAATAGGTAAGATACATATTATGTAGGTAAAAAGTCACAAATTTAATAGCATATTTAACAGAAGTAAAATAAATCAAATGAAAGTGAAGGCAATCATATACCTTAATTAAATGTTTTTTCATCACTAGAAAGATTTCCTTAAAACTCCTCTAAAATGAAAATAGTTACAAGCAACATTAAAATATTAGGGTGATTATACTTTTTAAAAATAATGTTTTGCTTCTAATTGATATTGACCACCTCTGTTGTGGAAGTAATGTCGGACCTTTCTTCCATTCTCCTCCCAATACTCAATTTCACTAGATTTTTTACATTGTTCAGATTCCTAACAATAACATTGTGTTGGCAGCCATAAATATCATAACTTTTAATGCCGGTTTTTATAAATCTATTAATTCTGACTCAGTGTTCATCACCATTTCCTTTTATCGGCAGCCTTTCAATCCCATATGGTTGTATTTTGATTCATCTCTGAATTGGCTGAATTTTGCTTTTCAAGTAATTTCCTGCAAGGTTCATGACCATACTCAGGTTCTTTCACACACACACACACACACACACACATTTTGGGGGGTTGGGACTATTTTTCAGATCAGGAGCGCAGCTCCTGTCTGCAAGGCTGACAGCACCAGGCTTTCTCCAAGACCTTTCCACAGTCATTTCTCCTCAAGGCTCTCAGGGAAACCTTTGTCCATAAGTTCCAGTTTGAAAGTGTTGTATAGACATGAATGAGTATATGCGTGAGAAGTCCTAATAATTTGCATACCAGTCCCTCACATAGCTTGAATCAGTCCAGCAGACTTCTGAATACTGTATTTTCAAAGTATTCATGAATTAGCAGCCACTTAGCAAATTAAGACACCAACTTTTTCCAGCAAGGTATTGTAACTGGTTATTATAGGATACATCAAAATAAGACTAATAAAATCCAATTAAAGGTAAAAAACTTGAGCCAAAGAACAAACAAAGATATCCCAAAGACAAATAAAGATTGCTTGAGTCAGCCAGTGTAGCCCTGCCGAAGGCTGGGGCAGCAGGCTAGGCAGAGGTACTTGTAAGGCTCTGACTGCAGGCAGCCTCTGTGTTAAAGCTACTCCCTCAGGCTCTCCATCCTGGGAAATAGCAGGAAAAGAAGAGGAAAATATGCATCTGAGTTTCAAAATACAGGACACAGAAAATAATAACCAAGGCTTCTCACAGTTTGGGAGGCATGAGGCAAAGGAAAGAGGATGAATTCACTAAACAGCTGCTGGTTCACTGTGTGACCTTGGGCAAGTCATTTCTCTTGCCGGAGACTTGGTTTCCTCATCTATAAACAGGAAGTCTCATGCCCGTTTCTCAGGATTAGCATTAATAGCATTTTTAGATACACTGAGGAGAGTGCTTGTGACTCTATTTTCATTCTTGGCCGTTGGCCGACACCTTCATTCATCTAGCTAAATGAAGAAATTTAGACCCCAGGCAAAGAAGGCCAGGCGCACCAGTTGAGGCAGAGATTCAACCTCCAGGTTACCAGGGCCACACTGTAAAGATATGTACCAGCCTGTCTCGATGTGGCTGTACACATGGAGGGATGGAACTAACCAACACAGAGCACCTTCTGTGAGCCACGCATGGTGCCGGACAGCTTCTTGACTCCCCTTCATTTTTGCTGCTAACAAGGCCCGGAGCAAGGCAATAACAGCCCATTGGACAGATGAGGAAATTGAAACTACCCAGCCAGGATTCCTTAGAGTGGGCAGCTGAAGCAGGGAATACCTTTCTGAATCAAAATCCCATGCACTTTCCATTCCTAATTTTGGGGGCCATGGAGGAGATTTTATAACTATCAAAAGTAAAAGAATAAAATAACAATCACTCATGTTACAATCACCTAGAATTAATCATTGCTGATATCTGAGGTTATTTTCAAGAATCTATTTTCTTTGTCTAAAATTGATAAGTACTGTTATAAAGAATTTAAGGTGGACACGTTGGTTCGTGCCTGCAATTCCAGCACTCTGGCAGTCTGATGCAGGACGATCACAAGTTGTAGACCAACCTAGGCAATTTAGCTATTTACCAAGATCCTGTCTTAAAATTAAAAAATAAATAAATAAATAAATAAATAATAAAAAGGGCTAGGAATGTAGCTCAAGGAAAAGGCCCTGGGTTCAACCTCCAGAACTGCCAAAAAGGTGGAGGGGGGTGTTTAAACTGAGCAGAAAAATACAAATATAAAATCTTATGTGTCTGGGCCGGTGAGATGGCTCAGCGGCTTAAGCGCCTGCCCAGCAAGCGCGAGGGCCCGAGTTCGACTCCCGGAACCCACATACGAAAAAGGGGCTGATGATATCACTCAGCGGCACGGGCGCCTCCTGGTGCGTGAGGTCCTGAGGTCGACCCCCCAGTACCCACAAAAAAAAAAAAAAAATCTTACGTGTCATAGGGCAGAATTAGATGTACAAAAGAACTGCTACACCGGAGAAAGGGGCAGGTGTTTGGAATCCCAGACCTAAGTCTGGAGGAAAGCATACCTTGTCCCTAACCCCAGCTTCATCCACTCTGTATGTAAAAAGCTTCAATGTGATCCTCCTAGGCCATGGAAATTGAAAAGTGCATGTTACCCCCTTAGACATAACCCTAAATAAAAATAATGCTAAAGCATAAAAATATAATGAAGAGGAAAACAGTTCTTATTTCTCCCATAATGACTCTTTTAAAGTTGTTTAGAAGTGCTAAATATCAAATTATCCCTCTCTCCCCAAAAGAGGTTTTTTATGTGCTTTTTTGGTTTGTATCTGTGTGTGTGTATGTGTATCTACATGAGCTTGTATGTCTGCATGTTTGTGTAGATCTGCTATTGTCTGTATGTGTGTATGCCTTTGTGTAGGTGTGTGTATCTTTGTGTGTTTAGGGGTGGGTGTGGATGTGACACAAAGACCCCTGTACAAATCTGCAGAGACAGCAGGGGCTTTGCTGCCAGGAAAGCTGCATTTAGCGCATCTGGCACTGGAGATGCTGCTGCCTATCTTGAGTTGATGTGAGGAGTTAGCAGCACAATGTGCTATAAAGAACTGAGCACAGTGTCTGCCTTGCAGTGAGAAGCAAAGGGGCTACTCCATTCACGGGCTGCCTGTCTCCCATGAAGATCTACTGTGTAGCACATGTGCCTCCTACCACCTGCCTGTCCTTCTAGGGCCTCCTCTGATAGATGTGCTAGGGGAGGGAAAGGCCTGGGTGCTCAGGCCATTGCTTTCCTCTTCCCCCTCTGTTCTGCCCTCCCATAGAAGCACTTACGCTGTGCCTTCCATGTATGATGAGTCAAGCTGGGCCAGCGAGGGGTGGGAAAACCTGCATGATCATGTGTGGCACATTACCAAGCTCACTTGGCTCTCATACTCAAGTCATGCTTGCAATATCAAGTTTATCAGTGACACAGGTGACATTTTAAGTTTTTAATTTTCAGCTCCCTGGCTTATGAGTCCAGGCCTTTAGCCTTTATTCTAATTTTGAGAAACACCCCTACTACCACCACCACCGCCATGGGTGACACAACAAACAGACACTTGGCTTCACTATAAGGTGGCACCTTTGTGGGAACAAACTGGTACCACTTTGCCCAATTAAAGGCTCCTAGCTTGGTGACAAGAGTGAACCTCTGCTCACTGCCTGGATGCATTTGTGCAGTATACAAATCACCCCATTGCACACAGCGGTCTCTCAAATCAGGGATATAATTTATGGCACCCTTCTAAATCCTAATAATGTTTATTTTCCTTTATAATAATTTTCTTCCTAATAAAGAAGTGCATCCAGAAGAAGCCACAGGGCCAAATAGTCCTATGGCTACAGCAAATGGAGAGTAGAACAAACGTCACACCACTCAGTTAAACCTGTGTTATGAAACAAAGCTTCCAAATGTAATAAAGCATATTTGTTCAATAAACTCAAATTACAGTCATCCCTCAGTATCCTGGAGGGGGAGAGCTGGATACAGGACCTCCTGTGCATAGCAAAACCCACAGATCCTCAAGTCCCTAGTGTAATACGACATAGTGCTTGCATCTGACCTGTGTGCATCCCCTCATATACTTTATATCATCTCTAGATCCCTTATAATAGCTACTACAGGGTTAATATTATGTAAATAGTCATTATCCTGGATTATTTATTGAACAACAACAAGAAATGACTGAAAATATTCAAAATAGATGCTATTTCTTTCAATAATTTCCCATCTGCAGTTGGTAAAACCAGTAGATATGGAACCCATGGACACAGACAGCTGACTCTACTAACATCAGCAAAACGTATTTACACAGACCACACGAATGCAGGTTTGGAGAGAGTACTGGACGTGCCTCTTTTGTACGTGGAGTTCCATAGTCAAAGGTCCCAGCATCTGCGGGTTGGGTGGGCACTGACTCACCTCCACAGGTCTCCTGTATTCTCACCACATCACCAATCTGCAGGGTGAGCTGGGGGGATCCGTTGCCTTGGAAGTTGTATATGGCTGTGAAATAGAGGAGAAAGATTGTCAGATAAGACTTCTTGGTACTTTGAGTTTGCTGCTTCTTGCTATCCATGCCTTGGGTCTGTCCAATACCATGAAGCCCACATACGCTAAACAAAACTAGTGCAGAAACCTATTGCCTATGACAGCAGTTACTCCAGACCTAACCTGGCTCCTAAAGGTCTCCACTTATTAACTGAACCTGTCCTCTCCCCAACACAGGGCCTGAACCGCAGCCTGAGTGGCAAGGGGGCTGTCTGTATCATCTGCTATGGGTTGACATCTTGCTGTACACCAGGCACGTGCTATTTCCACCCTCACAGCAACCATGAGGAAGGAACTGTGATCCCAAATGAGGAAAATGAAGACAATGAGAGGTTAAGCAATTTAGCTGGAGTCATCAGGCTAGGAAATGCTAGAAAAATTAGCATCCAAATTCTACATTCTCAACAACTAAGATGGTAAGCTTTCTGCTCCTTAATTACTCCATCCCAGTGAGAACAACCTGAAATGCCAGTCTGTTCACTACTCCATTGTCACACAACCGTTATAGTCTAAGTAAGCCATATCTGTTTCCTACTCAGTTCTAACCACCATTTGTTCGTCAGCTGTCACCAAAGCAAATCCCTCAGGCCTAGGTCCTACTTTCTCCGTAATACTCTCCCTGGTTTCTCCAGACCACACTCACCACCTGTATCCTAGTGGTTGATAGGGCTCAGATGAGTACTTAACATTCAGGAATGTGCTTTGCACACCCATTTTACTGTTAGTTCCTAGGGAGCAGCAGTTGGCTATGAACACACCCAGAATTCTTTCTGTACTGGCAGAGCCTCCACTAATGACTTAGAACACAAGATCATGCCATGCCCTAGCCAACATCACTTGCACTCAGCCTCCACTCCCATGGCGGCAGCAGTCTTGATGATGGCAGCACACAACTCTTGTATGGGCAGCAAGGAGGACCTTGTTCCAAAGAACTGTAGTTCTGTTTTCATCTGCATGTGAGAGCCCTGCAAGAGCTTGCATGTATTTCCCAATCTCAGAATTCTTTCAGAGTACAGAAGCAACTATGCAGTAGGCATTGGTCAAAGACATTTAAAGTGAAAAGAGATACCTACTTCCACATAGGGCAAATAATATAAGAATGAAGAAAACAATAATCTGCCAAAAGTCCTGCAAAGAAAGGCTTAGGAGTGAAGTACTTTAGAGAATAAGGCTTGGCAGAACACTCACAATTTAGAGGACCATGTATAAAGTTGGACACGTGCAAAGAAAAGATGTGAGGAAGCCCTAAACTCTCACTCTGACTGACCTAAAAGCTCCATGCAAGCAGAAGTCAGGCTAGGCCAGAACTGTAAAAGCCTGACTAAGCATTAAGGCATTCTGCAACACACGGAGTGCCCCATTACAAAGACCAGACTTTTTCTTTTGAGTCACACCATTTAGAGACTTCATTGACTGCATACAACAAAAAGTACTCTTCTCAAAAATATGAAAAAATCACTAACAAACAAACAACTACAACTTATATCTCAAACAGTGATTGCAAGCCCTGGTGAAGGAATAGAATATGACTTCCACAGTTAGCACAATATAATATTAGAAATTATAGGTTTTCAGCTCAAAATTGTGAGGCACGTTTAGAAACAAAACAGTGTGGACCACTCACAGGAAAAGAGAAGTAATAGAAACTGTCCCTGAGGAAGGACACATAGCAGACTTAGGAGCAAAGACTTTAAATCAAGTATCTTACATATGCTCGAAGATCTAAAAGAAACTACGGACAAATAACAGAGGAAAACAAAAGAATGATGTTTCAGAAAATAGAGATTATCACTAAATAAATGAAACTTACAAAATGGAACCAAATAGAAACTCTGGAGCTGAAAAGTATGACAGCAAATGCAAAAAATTGATTAGAGTTTCAACGGTAAATTTGAGCAGGGACGAGAAGGATTCAGTGACTTTAAAGATAGGCCAATTGAGAATGGCCAGACTAAGAAGCACAAAGGAAAAAGAACAAAAGTGAAAATGAATAGAGTTGAGGAAACCTGTGGTAGGCTCCCAAGCACACCAACATTCACACAATGGGAGTTACATAAAGACAGGAGAAAGAGAAAGGGGCAAGAAGAAATTTTGAAGAAAGAGTACCCAGAAACTACCCAACTTTAAGAGAAAACACATCCAAAAAGATGAATGACATCTAAGCAGTTTAAACTCAGAGAACCAAATCATCATACACAAAGATGCCTTAATGAGATTAACCTATCCCTTTAGAAACCATCGAGGCTAGAAGACCATAAGATGACATATTTACAGTATTGAAAGAAAAAAACTGTAAACCAAGAATTCTCTCACAAAAGTATCCTTTAAAAATGAAGAAGGGCCTTTAAAAATGAGATAGCTCAGCGGTATAAGCACCTGCCTGGCAAGAGCAAGGTCCTGAGTTCGACTCGTGGTACCCACATAAAGGAAAAAAAGGGGCTGGTGATATTGCTCAGTGGCACAAGCTCCTGCTGACAAGCGCGAGGTCCTGAGTTCAACTCCCGGTACCCACATTAAAAAAAAAAAAAAAAAAGAAAGAAAAATGAAGGAAAGGCCTGGGGATATAGCTCAGTGGTAGGATGTTTGCCTAGCATGCATAAAGTTCTAGGTTCAATCTCTAGCACTGAAAAAAAAAAAAGGAAAAATTAAAAATTAATAGATAAAAACTGAAGGAGTATATTGTTAATAGACTATTGGAAAGAAATACATGAAATTATAATTGTACATCTGTAATAAAGGCCACACAATATAAAGATGTAATTTGTAATAATAACATAAAAGGGGACATACAGAACAATACAGAAAGCAGAGATTTTTGCATACCATTGGAGTTAAATTCAAACTAGATTTTCATAAATTTAAGATGTTAATTTTTAACTACTAACAAAATAATGTACAAACATAAAGAAATCAGAAGAGAATAAAAATATTACATTGAAAAAATTAAACACAAAAGACATTGTAATGGAGAATTGAGAAACAATAAGAACAGCAAAAATGTAAAATATGTAGGAAACAACCAAATGAAAAAAGTAAATCCTTCTTTACATATTTATTTATTTATTTATTTTGTCTTTCTGAAACATATTTATTTATTTATTCATTTATTTTGTCTTTCTGAAACAAGGTTTCTCTGTGCAGCTCAGGCTGGCCTTGAACTCACTTTTTAGCCCAGGCTGGCCTTGAACTTGCTGTGATACTCCTGCCTCAGCCTCCCGAGTGCTGGGATTGCAGGCGTGCACCATCATGCCCCGTAGTATTTACTTTGAATGTAAACAACCCCTCTGTCACCCAGGAGCCACCCGGGAGATTAGTAAAGCATGCTTTTGATGTTTCTGGGGGGACCATGGAGACATGACCTTGGGTACTATATGGTCCCTGGTCTCTTCCTCTCTAGTGCTGCTTCTCTGCTGTGCTTCCCGGTCACCATGAACCAAGCAGTTTTGCTCTGACGTGCCTTTCCACCCTGTGTTCCTGCCCTAGAGCCAGCCTACCACGGACTGAATCCCCTGAAACTGTGAACAAAAACCCTTCTTCCTTTAATTCGTATATGTCAAGTATGTGGTCCCAGCAATAAAAATCTAACTAATACAGTAGTGATGGACAGAAAAGATTAAAAAGAAAAACACGATCAAATTACAGCCATGCCTCAATCAATTACAGCTTTGAAACTTGTTGAATTTGGTACTTGACACATTTTCACAAGAAAATATCGCTGTACTCATCATTTGTTTGGCACTACATGCATGTGCTAGAACTTGTCAGTATTCAGTGCACATTGCCTCATAACTCAGTACACATCACAGCCAAGATAATCAGTTTGGTACTCATTGTTCTTGTTGCACCCACTGGAACTGATTAATGACAAATACTAACTGCATATGTTGTTGCAAGAGACTCACTTCAGCTCCAAAGACACAAGTAAGTTCAAAGTGAAAAGATGATAAAAAAATGTCCTATGCACATAGTAAACAAGAACTCTGGAGTATATGCTAATATTAGCCAAAACAGACTTTAAGTCACAAATTGTTACAAGAGACAAAGAAGAATGTCATATATTGGTTAAAGGATAAATACAACAAAAAGAAATAGCATTTATAAGCATATAGGCACCTAAAGGCAGAGTACCAAAATATATGAAGTAAACATTGACACAATTAATGGGAGAAATAGTTCTACAATAGTAGTTGGAAACATTGAGAACATGACATCAATAACTAATAGAGTAATAGGCATAAAATCAATAAAGAAACATAAGAATTCAACGTTATAAACAAGTAGATAAAATCAACACATACGGAATACTCCACCCTCCAACAGCAGAACACATATTCTTCTCAAGTCCACATTGCATACTCCACAGAATAGATTATATGTTAGGCCGCAAAGCAATCTTAATGAATTAAAAAGATTCAGTTCATACAAAGCATCTTTTCTGACCACAAGAAAATAAAGTTAAAAATCAAGAACAGAAAATAAAAACTGGAAAATACACAAATACATGTAAATTTACAAATGTATTCAAGCCAATGACTGAAAGAACTCTCAAAGAAAATAGAAAATATTTGAGATAATTGGAAACAAAAATACAACCTACCACAACTTATGGATGCAGGGAAATGACTGGCCAAAGAGTAATTTATAGCTGTAAATATTTATTTTAGAGAGAAAAGAGATCTCAACTAATAATCCAACTTTCCACCTTTTAAGAACTAGACAAAGAAGAGAAAACCAAACCCAAGAATAGAAGAACATAGGAAATACTAAAGATTAAAGTAAAGATAAATGGAATCAAGAATAGAAAAACAATACAGAGACTGCACTGAACCACAACTTGGTTCTTTGAAAATATAAAAAAATTGATACTTTGAAAATATGAACAAATTGATAAACTTTAAGCCAGACTAAAAAGATGGAGGCCTCAAATTACCAAAATCAGAAGTAAATAGTACTACTAACCTTACAATAAAAAAATGTTGTAAGATAATGCTATGAACAACCATATGCCAACAAATTGGATAACCTAGATAAAAATGAGCAAATCCTAGAAGCGAACTACCAACATTGACTCATGAAGAAACACTCTAAATAAAGCAAGTAAGAGTTCATTTTGGTAACCAACACCTCCCAAAGGAGACAGCTCAAAGCCAATCACTTCAGTGTGAATTCTACCAAACATCTAAAGAATGAACACATATTCTTCTAAAACTCTTCCAAAAAGTAGAAGAGCAGGCAACATTTCCTAAGTCTTCTGAGACCAGCATTACCCTGACACCAAGACAAGGAATTCATAGGAGAATACCAAAACCCTTATGAATATAGATGCAAATAATACCCACAAGAGACTAGCAAATGGAATCCAGCAGCATTTAAAAACATGACAAATAGTATTTATCCTATGCACACAAGATGGTTTAACCTAAAAAAGTCAATCAATGTAATATATATTAATAGCATGAAGAGAAAACCTATTTGATCATATCAATTGATGCACAAAATCTAACACCATTCCATGATTAAAAAAAAAATAGCCAAAAACCTAGGAATAGAAGAAAACTGGGGCCGGTGAGATGGCTCAGCGGCGTAAGCACCTGCCTTGCAAGCGCGAGGGCCCGAGTTCAACTCCCGGATCCCACATACGAAAAAGGGGCCGGTGATATCGCTCAGTGGCACGGGTGCCTGTTGGCGCGCGAGGTCCTGAGGTCGACCCCCCGGTACCCACAAAAAAAAAAAAAGAAAACTTACTCAACCTGATAAAGGAGATTTATGTAAAACCAATGGCCGCAATAATGTTCAATGCTGAAAGACTCAATGCTTCCTCCCTAAAATCAGAAACAAAGCAAAGATTTCTACTTTCGTCACTTCTATTCAACATTTACTAAAAGTTCTAGCCAGAGGAAATAGAAAGGAAAAAACACAAAGGCATCCAAAGGAAGTCATTCCATAAGGAAGATGTAAAAACATCCTTATTCACAGATGGTCTGATCATACATATGTGAATATATGCTAAATAATACACACATACACCGCTGGAGCTAATAAAATCAACAAAATTGCAGTTATAGTTCTTTACACTAGTAATGGACAATCTGAAAGGAAAATTAAGAAAATACTGTAATTATTCTTAAAATTGCCAAAACATAGAATAAAATATATAAGAATACATTTAGCCAAGGAAATATAAGACCTTTACACGTAAACCTACAAAACATTCCTGTAAGAAATTAAAGAAGACCTAAATGAATAGAAAGACACCTTAAAAGACTTAAAATTGTTACGATAACAAAATTTCCAAAGCTGCCTACAGATTCAGTGCAATCCTTGCTGAAAACACAATAGTCTTTATTCCAGAAATAGAAAAGCGAATACTAAAGTTCCTATAAAATTGCAAGAAAATCCCAAGTAACCAGAATACCCTTGGAGACAAAATTTTTAGGGTTAGTAAATTTAGTTAAATTTTTAGGGTTAGAAATTTAGTAAATTTCAAAATTTACTAAAAATCTACAGTAACTTAAACAGTGTGGTACTGGCACAAATATCAACATGTAGCTCAGCGGGATAGAACAGTTTTCAGGGCACCAAGACTATTCAACAGGTAAAGAATCATCTCTTCAACAAATATCCTGGTTCAAGTCGATACCCATGTGCAAAAAATTAAAGTCAGGTGCTTATTTCATGCCATAATTAAAAAATAACTCAAAATGAGTCAAATGCATAAACATAAGAGCTAAAACTATAAAACTCTTGGAAGAAAATATAGGGGTAATTCATAACCTTGAACTTGGCGGTGGTTTCTTAGATATGAAACCAATAGCACAAACTTTTACCGAAAAAAAAAAAAAAAGACAAATTAGTCTTCATCAAAATTAAAATCATAATGCATCAAAGGCCACTATGAAGAAAATGGAAAGATAACTGCAAGTAGGAGAAAGTATTACAAACCATGTATCTGATAAAGGTCTATAATACAAAGAATGTATAAAATGGCTTATAATTCAACCATAAAAAGACAACAGAAAACAGTTTAAAAATAGACAAAGGACTTGAAAACATTTCGCCAAAAAAGACACGTGAATGGCCAAAAAGCACATAAAAAGATGTTCATCATCAACAGTCATTATAGAAATGCAAATCAAACTACGAGATACATTACACCCACTAGTATGACCGCTAAAATTTTTTTAATTGAAAAAGATAATAACATGTTGATGGTGATGTGGAAAAATAAGAAAGCTCAAACCTTGTGGGTGGGAATTTAAAATGGTGTCACAGCTGCGGGCAACAGTGTGCCTGACCATCAAAAAGCTAAACACAGCATTAATAAATAACCCAACATTTCAGCTCCTACTGATACACCCAACAGAATTGTAAATAAGTATTCAAATAAAGTTTTTGCATGAATATTTATAGAACGCTATTCACAATAGCTAGAGATCAAACTAAATGTCTATCAGCAGATAATTGGGTAAAAAAAAAATGTAGTATATGCACACGATGGAATATTATTCAGCCTGAAGAAGAAACAAACTACTGATACATGCTATAACATGGACAATCCTTGAAAACATTATGCTAAGCAAAAGAAGCCAGACATGGCCGGGCATGGTGGCGCACCCCTGTAATCCCAGTACTACGGAGGCTGAGACAGGAGAATCACGAAAGTTGGAGACCAGCCTGGGCCACAGAGTTCAAGAACAGCCTGAACTACATAGTGAGACCCTGTCTCAAAAAACAAACAAAGGCCAGACACAAAAATATCACATATTTTATGATTCCAGGTATACAAAGGGTGGGCAGCTGAAAAATCCAGAGATAGAAAGCAGCATAAAGTTTGCTGGGGCCGGGGTGACGGGACTAGGGAGGGGCTGCTTAATGGGTTTTGGAGTAAGGAAAATGTTCTGTAACCAGACAGTGGTAATGTTTTACATTGGAATGTGCTTGGTGCTGCACAACTGTGCACTTTAAAATGATTACACCCGTTAGCTATACGTGAGGTGTGTTTTGTCACAAGTGCAAAGCAGCAGCTGCAAACTCAGCCCTTGTTGCGTGGCGACGCGCGGCGTGGGGAAGGAGAGACGCGTGGGTGAGGCACGCTGGGGGCGTGGCCCCGAGAGCCCCGCCTCTGCCCGGCCATGCGTCCCGGCACGCTGACTCCCGACTGGAACTGCAGGCGACTGTGTCAGCACAGCTACTGTCAGAAGGGTGGGGTGCGCAGTGCTCCACCGCGGTAACCATGAAAACGGACACAGCCGGCATTCCGCCGCCCTGCGGGAGAAGCGGACAGGTTCACCTGCGGTCTGGGCGCAGGGAGGTACAGCAGGGTGAGGGGGGCTTCCTGGAGGCAGGGCTGGCTGCGCTGGGAGCCTCCCCTCACCCCACTTGCAGCGCGCAGCTGTGCAGCTCTAGAGGCCTAAGCTGGGGCCTTGGGGCTACCACTGCCAGGGCCTTGCGGGAGGAAGGCAGGTCCCCGTGTAACTCCAGCCCATCCTGTGGCCCCCGGCCCTGCCGCTCCCAAACCGCAGCAGCAAGTCCCATTCCCAGAGGGCCGGAACCTGCTGCAGCAGGTGACAGCTGCAGAGACTCCTTGGCCCTCAGGCTGCCTCTCTGCTTTTAAAGTGAGCATAGTTGCACTGTCTCTCGTCCACTTGCTGGGTTGGGGGGGTGGAACTAAGGTGAGGAGGCCGAAGAGGTTATTCCCCCAAACGAAGGAAAGCCTCACCAGCCTGGTAGTGAGCTTTCAATGCTAATCCCAGTAAACGCTATTTATCAAACATTGGCGATGCACAGACATGGTTCCGAATTCTCCACGTGGATCTACTTGTTTAATCCACACAATGCACCTTCCAAGTAAGAAATATTATTTCCAGGTTTCGGATGAGTAAGCTCAGGCACGGAGGTGAACTTGCTCCGAGTGACACAGTGCAGCAGCTGGGAGTGCAGGCCCGTGCTCTTCACCACTGCTCTCCTCTACAGATGCATCTCCCTGTGGTTAGCTCCTTCTAACTCTGAGGAGGAGGACAGGAGTCTGAGCCACAAAGTGGCCAAGTCCAGGTAGACAGTGCCGCTGTGTCTGGCTATATGCGTGCCCTGTGTGAAATGCCACTGGGTTTTGTGCAGATCATGTGGCATCACAAAGCCCACTTCCAGTCTTTGATTTCCTCTCTTCCTTTCCCCACTTATCTCCTTCCCCCACTATTCCCTCCTTCCAGCCCTACCTCCTTAACATATGCCAGCCTAACCCACATCAAAGCGGGTACAGTGGTTCCAAAGGAATCCCAGCTCTGCCATTTATTCCTGTGTGATCTTGGGCAAGTAACTGCACCTCTCTGAGTCTCACTTTCTTACAAGGAGGATCTTAACAATGCCTATTTCACAGGGTTATTAGTATATTTCAATGTAACTGAGCACAAGGTGTTCCTCATATCCCTAACCTTCCTTTGTGGGTATTCACAGGGATGGAAAGTCTCCATCCACAGAGACCTTAAGGTTTAGGAATCACAAGCCATGTTTCTGGAGCCAGACAAATGTGGCTCTTGAGGTGGGTTCTGACCTTTACTGGCCCTGGCCTCAAGCCAAGGCCACAGCGTATAGTCACCCAGGCTGTGCCCTGCACAGGCCACTCAGCCAAGGGGGCAGTGGGGCCTGGCACTCATCCTGCGATGTACATGCCAAAGCCTACGCCTTGCCCACGGTCTGTGTCTACCAGAAGGGTTTGAAATCCGCATGTGGCTGCTGTAGGGACCAAGACAGCTGCCTGAGTAGGCGACTTCACCTCCCTGAGCCTCAGCTTCAACTGTCAAATGGAAGTGATAATGGCCTCTACCTTGTAGATGTTAAGGATGAAGATAAAAATGAAATGGCCCCACTTAAAAGTAGGTTAAGAGTCCAGTGATAACTCTGGCCTCAGACTCCTCTGCATCTGAGGATGAACTGGTGCTCATATGCACGTAGGCATCATTGACCTTGGCTTGGGCCAGCGTGCAATTCACTCGCTTTTGTCAGCCATTTGTGAAACCTCCCTGCTTCTCTTTGTGTGTGTGTGTGTAGCGGGAGTCGAACTCAGGACCTCGTGCTTGCCAGGTAGGTGCTTATGCTGCTGAGCCATCTCACCGGCCCCTCCCTGCTTCTCTTAAGTTACCTAGAGTTTGAGACAACACCCAATCCCGTTCTTGTAAAGCTTAGCTCTCATTATTACCAATCATAATTCCTAATAAGTACACAGTATCACCACCCTGCCTCTTGTGGTTTAAAGCTATAAATACAGCCAACTTTTTGTAAAACCGGGGAGTACACCGAATACTGCTTAAATCTATGTTTTCCTGGTTGCAATCCTAATTAGTCCCCAAATAAATGTAATTATCTTTGTTGATTAGGTTGAGTTTATTCTGGATCAACACAGTGTTCATAAAAAGCTTGCCTGAGATCATTGCACATAAAAGTCTTTACTCTGTGTCTGGCCACAATAAGTGCTCAATAAATAGTAGTCACCTATCTTTTTAGTAGCATTATAATACCTCCTAAAGCAATCCATTCAGAACAACAGTAACTCCTGCCCAGCTTTATGTCACCTTTAAATCAACTTCTCTGCAGTTTGCAGCCAATGGCACTGTCAGTCAATAAAATAAAATCAATCCTTTGTCTAACAGCAAATTCAGAGCTGCCCTCTGGGGACTGTGGCTTCTCTTCTGCACGGCCTGGCCTGTTTCTTCCCTTCACACTTGGCCCGGTTTCGAGCCCTCTTCCTGCACAGGCTGCTAATGGACAACCTCCAGTTTGCCAGTGTCCTCACTGGACAGGCTCTCTGCCACCTGCTCCTCCAGCCCCAAGGTCTGCATGGGGATTTGACCAGGGAGCTGACAGGGTGGTGGAGGGAACTAAGGCTTCCCACAGGAGAAACTATCCACAGCATTGCAGCACCCACAAATTAGGAGTGTCCATCAGATATTTGGAGAGTGGGACATGTTGTGTTCTCCTTACCTCCTCTTGGTTTTCCTCAAGAACCACTTCATCCTCTGCCCACCATTGTCAGGTGAGGAGGTTCCAATCTATGGGCTTATGAAGATGTTTCAGAACCTGGTATGGTGGCGCACACCTGTAATTCCAGCACTCTGAGAGGCTGAGGCAGGAGAACCACAAGTTCCAGCCCAGCCAGGGCAACTTAATGACTTAATGAGACTGTCAAAAAATATTTTTAAAGGGCTGGGGATGCAGCTTAGTACAGAGGCCCTGGGTTCAATTCCCAGCACTGGAAGGGGAGGTAAGCAAGTGAAAGAGAGGGCGGAAGGAGGAGGAGGGAAAAAGGAGGAGGAGGAGAAGTTGTCATAGGCAGATCTGGAAGCTGAGTAATGTGAAGGTCAATATCCATTCCAAGGACTCCTGATTACAAAAATGAAAGTAACTGCCATTGTCATTTAGCTTATAAATGTATTTGTGCTTTTGCACAAGGGCCTCTGATCTCCAGGCTTCATTTGGGGAAAAGCAGACTTACTGAAAAAGGAAGTGGCCCTGCTTACGAATACCTAATTCTGTTAAGTTTTCTAAATGACTAACAGGAAACTGAGCCAGGATGACACTTTTTGCTAAAACGTGATTGCTTATCTCTGATCCTCCATTTGTGTCTGACCATGTAAGAGCTGTCATCTTGTTTCCCACTACCTAAGGGCCTAGCCACTCCCTTTCGAATGAGGTATGGAAAAGGCAGAAAAACATGAAGAAGATAGAGGATAGGGCATGAGTGAAAATCACTAATATCCTAGGCTGCCCTATCCTGGCTATCTCCTGCTCACAAAGGATAGACAAATGGGGGGAGGTTGCCCACGGCCCCTCAGGCCATTCCCACAGATACCCATTCCAGCTTCACATCATAGGATGTCTCCATGTCCGGCAGAATGAATATGAACACATTCCCCATGGAGGATTTGACTCCTTCCTGCATCAAACTACTACCCCCAGAACCAAGGTAGCAGTTGATTTACTGATAAACCTACCCAGTACTTATGGCAAAGGACCAAAGGGGTATTCCCGAGTACAGGGCCATCTAGGGCCACTGACTCTAAACACCAACTAATGTTGGAAATTCCAGGGTGGTAAGCCACCAGACCAGCTATTTTGAGGCTGATGGGCCTTCCAAAAACCTTGAAAATTGAATCCACTGGGTGCCTACCAATTCTACCTAAAGGTATCAACATATTCCACTCATCAAGAGTCCAAATCAAGAGAAAGAAGGTAAAAGTACACACCTTTGTTATTGTGCTATATCTCAAAAAAAAAAAAAAAAAAACGAATAGGATCTCTGTGCTTTGTGCAGTGTTAGGAGGTACAGTGCTTCTCTTTGACTTATAGATGAAAAAAAGCGAGGCAAGGGGAAGGTAAATAACTTATCCACCAGTTAGATAGATAATCTAGAAGTCTGACTTCTTATTTCGAGCACATGTTATAGACCAACCATACACTGTGAAAACACTGAACCCGTCTTTCCCTTCAGCCTCAGGTAGGGTAGAGACTGAGCCTGTCTTGTTGACTACTGAGTTCTCAGGGCTGAGAACAGCACCTGGCCCACAGCAGCAGTGCAATCAGTATTTACTGAGCTTTTCATAAATACTTGTCGGACTGAAGGGACGAGAACGGATATGAAGGACAGGTATGTCCCTTCTTCTCGCTATGCTCTTTCTTGGATTTCTTAAGGTTGCTTCAAGAGACGCTGACCCAGCGTGACTGCCAATTTTTATTGCAGCTCTCAAGTGCCCTGTGACCCTTCCAGATGGATTCGTACCGCATTTGGGGCCCTGTTATTTGCTGACATGTTTGAAAACAAAAGCTTCAGCCAACATCAAGTGTTAATAGAGTTTAGACAAGTGGCCAGGTAAGAGGAACAAAAACAATAATGGAGAAAGAAAGTGTAATTGCCTGAAGCTCACTTCTCCAGACCCTGAGCTGGGTTTTGGAGTCTCCACTCCAGGGGGAAATAGAAGTAGCCAGCAGGTTCCCTCTGCATTCAAGTGCAGTGTGCCTGTTGCTATGCAAAGCAGTGTGCCTGAAGTCTGGACAAGGTGCTTGCAGCCTCAGCACCACAACGACATGGGACATTGCTTGGAGGTGGCAACTGCAAGAACCCAGCCACAACCCCAGATTCCATCCCCAGGTGAAGGTGCGAGTCAGCAGCAAAGGAGGTGAAAGAATCATAGCGAGGAGAGGGGCCTGGCACCTGCACTGTGCTAGAAGCTCTGACCCCTTATTAGATCATGATAACAACCTTCTAGGCTGCAACAGTATGGTGCTGTCTTTAGTGAGCCAAACTGAGAGGCCAATGACAGGAAAGTTAGAATTCCAGTGTGTTCTCTAAACCAGTGCTTCTCATCAGACGTTATATGCCTCCTAAATATATTTTTGCTTTGTCTGAACTTGGGGTAAAGTCAGGGGTGCTACTAGCAACTAGTAGATAGAGGCCAGAGACACTGCTCAACATTGTGCTAGAGTGTGGATATGGTTTGAGCGTGTCACCCAAGGCTTCATGTGCTGGAGGTTTTGTCCCCAGTGTGACAGCATTAAGTGTGGAACATTTAAGAAGTGTACCCTAGTGGAGGGTGGCTAGGTCCCCAGGAGAAGCATCCTTGGAAAGGATTAGTGTAGTTTTCATGGGATCCCAGTTTGTTCCTGAGAGAATGGGTTATTATAAAAAGAACAACTTGAGCCAGGCATGGTGGCACGTGCCTGTAATCCCAGCAATTTGGGAAGCTGAGGCAGGAGAATGCCAAGTTCGAGCCCAGCCTGGGCAACTTGGCAAGCATATTAGTCACTTTCCTCAACACTGAGGCACCCAACACCCACAGCATGAAGAAGGAGAGGTTTTTCTTGACTCACAGTTACAGTCCACGGTCAGCTGGCTCCAAGGCAGGATGGCATGGTTAAGGGGCATAATGGAAGAAAGTTTCTCATGTCTGGATGGCCAAGAGTAGACAGAGAAAGGAGGAACCAGGGAAAAAGATACACCTTACTGGGCCGGTGAGATGGCTCAGCGCCGTAAGCGCCTGCCTGGCAAGCGCGAGGGCCCGAGTTCGACTCCCAGATCCCACATACGAAAAAAGGGCCGGTGATATCGCTCAGCAGCATGGGTGCCTGCTGGCAAGTGAGGTCCTGAGGTCGACCCCCAGTACCCACAAAAAAAAAAAAAAAAAGATACACCTTACCAGGTCACACCCCCAGTGACCGACCTCTTCTGACCAGGCCCCACCTCCTAACATCACATTCAGCTACAGCACCCCTATGATTCAATAACCTTTCAAAAGCAACGCCTCTGAGCCTGTGAGGCTTTAGGCGGACATACATATCCAAACTGTAAATTTGCCAGACACTGTCTCAAAAAATAAAAAGGACTGGGGATGTAGTTCAGTGTGAAGGCCCTGAGTTCAATTCCCCAACAATGAAAAAAAGAAAGAAAAGAAGGAAGGAAGCAAGGAAGGAAGGTAAGAAGGAAGGAAGGAAACACCCTGACCTGTCAGACAGAATGCCTCAGCTATGTGTATTATTTTAGTTTACAAAGTAATTACTGAATGTGCTTCACCAGGGACCTTCACTGGCTTCCATGAATGGGGTTTAATGAAATCATAATGTAAAACTGCACGTGTGCATTTTTTTGTGGGAAGAATGGTTTTATAGCTTCCATTGGATTTTCAAGGGGACGCATAGTTACAACAGCTACAACAGCGATTAGTTTCTCTGACCTCCCAAATTCCTGCTATTACCTTGGAGCAGGACAGATTCAGAGTTAATCCCTAATTGAGTTTTGCCCTCAGGCAATCATCAGCTAGTGGGGAAGATAGCATACATGTACATAAGTAAAAGACAAGTTGCTAAGGTTTGAACATGTTCCCCCAAACAAAGTTCACAAGTTAGAAACTTAATCCCTAAATTCATATGTTAATGGTATTTGGAGGAGGGTCCATTGGGAGATAATTAGGATTGGATGAGATCAAAAGGATGGGACCCCCCATGATGTCATTACTTGCTTTAAAAGAAGAGAAAGAGAGGGCCGGTGAGATGGCTCAGCAGCATAAGCGCCTGCCTGGCAAGCGCAAGGGCCCGAGTTCGACTCCCGGGAACCCACATACGAAAAAAGGGCCAGTGATATCTCTCAGCGGCACGGGCACCTCCTGGCGCGTGAGGTCCTGAGGTCAACCCCCGGTACCCACAAAAAAAAAAAAAAAAAAAAAAAAGAGAAAGAGAAACACGAGCTTTTCTGCTTGCCCTCCCACCACGTAATGTCCTCTGCCATGCTATGACACAGCAAGAAGGCCTTCACTGAATGTAATACTCTTGGACTTTCCAGCCTGCAGAACCTTGAACTAAAAATATTGCCATTCTGTATACATTCAGTTATAGCAACAGAAGTCCAACCAAGACACACGGTGAAAAGTGACAGCTTCAATAAAATAGAAGGGCAGATATGTATTTTTTAAAAAGCCCAAAACAGATTGCATTTCCGACACCTTGAAGGCTTCTGCACATCAGTTTCCTCGTCTGTGACATGAAAATAAAAGTATTCATCTAGTTGTGAGTGTTTAACACAAGTCTTTCTAAATGCTGGAAAAAAGTGAAGCAGTGGTACTATTTATGAATGTTTTGGTGGCACTTTAGATCAGGGGTTAAATTACAGAAACTGTGTTGTGCAATTCCTATTCTTCCAGTTGTTCATACCAAAAACCTTGAGGTCACCCTCAACTTCTTTCTCTCATACTCACCTCTGCCCATGAGGACAATCTCATTTGCTCCACCTATAACATGTACATCCGGAATCTGAGCTCATTTTGTCACCTCCACTGCCACCTTCTTAATGCGAGTGCTGCCACCTCTCATCTGGGTTACTGCAGCAGCTGCCTCACTGGCGTCACTGCTACCATATTTATTTCCCCTTTGTTATTTACCATAAAATTTCTAGAATATATTTCAAAACACAAGACAGATTGTTCTACAGTTCTTCTCCAAACCCTGCAATACCCCCACCCTTTCCACTGAGAGTAAAAGCCCTACAAGGCATGCTTCATATAGCCTCCTCTCACAGAATCCACTGCCTGCTATTCTGCCCCTTGCTCAGCCTTCCAGCCACAATGGCCTCTCACATCTAAGAGGCTTCCTTCTCAGCATTTTGCATTGGCTCCTCTTTCCACTTAGAACAGTGGTGGCGAGCCTATGGCACGTGTGCCACCACAGGCTGTTTGTATCATTGAAAGCTCTAACAGGTTTGCCATCACTGACCTAGGCCATTTTCTCCTAGATGACTCTCTTATTGCCACTACCAGTAAGGCAAGCACAAAAATCCCACTTTCCAGGGCTCAGGGGCACCAGGGATGCCCCTCCACTGTGGCAGAACATGTGAGTTAGGGTGTCTCTAGGCCTGCCGTTGTACCACTTAATCTACCTTCACAAATTGCTGCTGCATATCCACTCCATTCAGACCTTATTCTGTGTCCAGGGAATCCATGCAAGTCATCTGCTTATGTCTCCTTCCACTATTCTAATCCAGGCTTTGACTCAAGGGATCATGTGTTGTCCAGGGAACCTGGGGCAAGGCTTGGAGAAAACTGGGCAAGTGCCCACATTGTTAGTCATATTCCCCTCCAGCCCTTGTTTCTGCCACTGCAAATTTAAAACAATGCAGAATCCTGCAGAAGCCTGTCTTTGTTGGGCAGGGGGACAAGAGATGGTTTTCTCCAAGGAGAACAAAAACAGAGTAAGGTTTAAGCAGCTCAGCTTGACTGCTTTTCAATTCATACCAATTACAGGAGGTAGGAAGAAGGGTACAGTACCTATTAAAGGGAACATTTGTGGTGTCTCTACCCACATTCTTCTGGAATTGGGGGATGATAAGCATCATTGTCTTCCATTTGCATGATATATGCTGCCGGTATGGACTGTGGCATCCATGTGTAATTGGCTATTAAATTAAAGGTCTGTAGGCTTTAAAAACAACAAACCTAAAAGTCCAAAAATTAGCAGAGCATTATGGTGGGTATATATCCTGTCTCAAAATACAGCAGCAATATGAAGATGCTGATCTCAGAAGGAAGCAGAGATTACAAATGTGATCTGTCATTAGAGCTGATTCAAATACAGACATTATGGTTGGGGGCAAGATGGCCATTGATGCCTGAGGCTCCCTATACCTAGGCATTAGGCCAACTCCTTCCATGGACTCCATCAGCCAGCCCAGCAGGCACTCCAAAACAACTCCAAGTTGCTGAAACATCAGAAAGTAGGAGGCCCAGGCACCTAAGAATCGGTAGTAGAAAGGAATTAAGATTTCCAACCCACATGTTTTTGTTGCACCGGACTAATTCCTGGGGACCAGTTCAAAGATACAGTCAGCTGGTGTTGCAAAGATACATGTACTCCCCTCCAAGCATTTCCTTTAGAATTCTTTTCCCTGTAGCTCCTCAGAGGCCTCCTCACATTTTCCAAGTTAACATTCCTTCCTATCAGTCATGGAAAAATACACCTTTATTTCAATAGCACATGTCACAATTTGTAGTTATGTTTATTGATGTATCCCCAAAGTCCCTTTTTTCCCCTCCTTACCAGACTATACATTCCAAAATGGTAGGTACCATACTGACCTAATAGTTATTTCAGTGGCTAACCTAGTGTCTGGCACATAGAAAATGCCCAGCAATATATACATAAGAAATAAATGAAGAATGAACAAATGATAAAAGAGTGAGTTAGTGAGTGAATAATGCTCTCTATCCCTTAACTCCTGCCTTAGCAATAAAAGCAATATAATTGATCCCTCAAAGTGGAGGTCCACTGTGGAGAACCACCTGGACGGCTCTCCTTGAAAGAAGAGCAATTATCTCCATCTCGGCTGAACCTGGCCCTACTTCCACGTATTGATATGTACAGAGCTGGCTAGGACTTTTCCTTATCTCTTCAATTGGCTTTAGGCAATGCAAATCGGTCTAGCCGAGGGCTTGATATATAGTCTTTGAAGCAAGGCGACAGGCCTGTGTTTCCCCGCCCCTTTGCTCCCAATACATGGTTGAGCCTGGTGGGATGGAGAGCCGTGCTCCACCTGTCGGCTGGGATGGAGCCTTGAGAAAGAGGCTATGACTTCCCAAGGCATAAAAGATTACACATCAGAGCTGAAGCACCAACCCCAAAACATTAGATGCTATCTTGAATTGTGTTATGCATATTACTCCTTCTGCATATCCTTCCCTCTGCATGTTGCAAAGGTGATTTCAGGCCACCAACCTAGCCCAGCTCAGGGTACACGGACTTCCCGCCATTCTCGCAGTCACTCATCCCCAAGCCACTCCCCTCCTCGAGAATTAATAAAACTTGGGTTCGGCCCTGGGTCGAGGCCTTTGTTCCAGTAACCATTATTCTGGTTGGATTTAGGACCCCCTTGGCTCCCCACAACTATAGATATGTCTTAGTGTCTTTATTCTCACCGTGGATTGCATTGGAAGTGGTAGATTGGAATGAACCCGCTAGAATTCCAATAACTTTTCCATGGTATTACAAATATAAACTTCCCAGACCGTGACGAGGACCGGGAAGGGCTCGCTATATTTGGCACCCAACGTGGGACACGAACCCATGACCCTGAGATTAAAAGTCTCATGCTTACTATAGTCCACCCTGAGTGTTTGGGATATGTGTTGTGCTGTCTATGCTGCCAGCTGGCCACGAGTCACAAGCCATGTGACTCTACCCCTTAGCCATGGCAAATAGACTAGTCAGGAGCCGCACCCTGACTGGAGTGTGGGCCCATTCTTAGGCTGGCAATAATCTTTGACTTGAAAGGACTTTCTTGAAAAGGTGACTCAAGCCACCACTCTGGATCTTCTCTCTTGGGACTCTAAACAAATAAATACAGAAGATAAAATGGACGCACAAACCACATGGCAATGTACAGTTGGGGTAGATGGCATGCTGGGGTCACCAGTGTGATGTCATAGAATATCAAAATTATAAATGTGGTATCTACACATAATGAGATACTACTTGGCTATAAAGAAGGATAAATTTGAGGCATTTGTAGGAAAATGGATACACCTTGAAAACATAATGTTAAGTGAAATAAGTCAGAAACACAACCTTAAATACCATATGGTGTCTCTCACTTGAGTAACCCAAAGGGGAAATAAGGAGCAAAATAAAAGACTGATAAAGGGAAACAGAGATAGATCTTTGGCAAATAGGAAGGGGATCAAGAGACCAAGGTGGGAGAGGAGGAGAGGAAGGAGAATGTAAAAAAACTTAAGATGTGTCACATACAAGTACCAACTACCCACAATGAATGTAATCATTATATGTCACAAATACAATGTAAAAAAATAATAATGAATATGGGGAAAGGGGATCTAGAGAGAGAGGTGGGGAGGTAGGTGGGAAGGGGAATAAAAAGAATCCAGATATGTTAAGTACATGTATCTACTCCCTAAGATGAATGTAAACATCATGTACTGAAAACATGTAATAAGAAAACAAAAATAAATTTAAAAATTACAAAAGAATGATGGAATCAGAGGGAGTTGGTGAGGTGAAAAAGAAGAACGGAGCTATTGTATACAGAGAAGCTGAAAAGCCATGAGAGGAGAGATGGAGACTTTTAGGGCTGCCCAAGTTCAGGCATCTGGAGCCTGGTCCCTCAGTTTCCTAGATTTCCAGATGATCCATCTGATATTTAAAATACACTACTTGCCCCAATCTTCACATCTTCACATCTTCACACACACACACACACATACACACACACACACACACACACACCATCTTTTAAGTTAAACTATAACAAGAGCTCATAATGCAGAGGACCCCAAAACACACTTTCCACTCTAAATGTCTCAATCTCAGGACAGACCAGCTTTGTCCATGGTCCTGGCTGTAACAGCATCATCCACAACCCTGGAGCAAGGGGTAGAGTAAATTGTTCCATGTCCTCCAACAAGAAGTGGAAAAGCCCCTTTCTCTGCTTTTGCAGACCCTATTATGACTTGAATTTTGCCCACCTCCAAAAGAAGAGAGATCTTAGAGCCCTACACTCCAGTACCTGAAAATGTGACCAAGTTAAAATGAGGTCATTGGGAGGCCCTGATCCGATTATGACATGGTGTCCTTAATAAATGGAGAAATTTAGAAACAGATTAATGCAGCAAGAATGGCAGAGATCAGCATGATGCATCTGTATGCCAAGGACTGCAGTAAACCACCAGAAGCTGGGAAAGAAACATGAAACATAATTCCTTAGAGTTCTCAGAAGAAACCAGCAAATGTTCCCCAAACACCACACACAGGTACAAAACCATAACTGGAAACAAGTTAAAGGGGGAGCTTCTGAGAATCAAAATATGCCACCCCAAAACATGCCTCTTTAGCATAATGACTATTTTGAGCTGGAGGTAAATGAGAACCAACAGATATTAAAAAAGAAGCCTTCTTGGATCTTCCTTTATCTGACTAAAAGCAGACCCTTTTTCTTTGTCCTTTGTTACTTCTCTAAAAACGTCACTGTTCCTTTGCTAAGATATTATATAAACCCAAGTTCAAATCCAATTTCTCTCTGGATAATCTCATGTGTGGGCATAATGTACAAGCGAATGAACTTCTGTTAGTTTTTCTCTTGTTAAGCTGTCTTTTGTTAGTCTAATTTATAGGACTCCAGTATGAGAACCTAAGATGAGTAGAGATTTTTTTCTTTCCTAGGAGCATAACTGAGGCCCACACAAATTTGTTTGGCAGGTTCAGCTTTAGGGCAAACAAAACTTCTACCCTAACCCTCTACCTGAAGTCCTCTGCCTTGAAACCTTTCTTTATTGTCCCTAAATACCATGCCAGAAGCCACAGATCAGATATTCTAGATTTAACTTTGCCTCCCTAAAATGAGTATGTTCAATCCCTAATCCCTAACACCCTAGAATATAATCATATTTACAGATAAGTGTTTTAAAGAGGTGGATAAATTAATATGAGGTCATTATGGTAGGATCCTAATCCAGTATGACTAATATTCTTATAAAACGATGAAGAGACATCAAGGATATAGACGCACATGGGGACAACCATGTGGCAAGACAGCAAACAGCATCTGCAAACCAAGGAGAGGCCACAGGAGAAACCAACCCTGGTGGAACTTTGATCTTGGACTTTCAGGCTTCAGAACTGTGGCAAAATAACCTTCTGTTATGTGAGCTACCCAGTCTGCGGTATTTTGTTATGCCAACCCTAGAAAATGAATGTGTCATCTTCAATATCCTTCTTCCCCTCCTTCTTTAGAACAAAGATCCTATTTTAAGCTGGGTACATGGCTACCTCTACAGCAGAATGCATTTCCTAGCTTCCCTCGCAGGTAGGTTTGGTCATTTAAGTTTTAGCCATGGGTTATGAAAATACCAAGTATATCTTCAGCTAAATGTCCTTAAAGGGAAGGACCATACCCTCTTGTTCCTCCTTTCATCCTTCCTGCTGGAAAGAGACCAGATAGTAAAGCGTATGCAGCCAGACTGGTTCAGAGGCAGACACCACATGCCGAAGAAGCAGTGCAAGAGGTAGAATGAGCAACTCTACCACCTTCATGGCTTGGGCTTTCCATGTGAGAGAAAAAATGAACATGTAACTTGGTCAAGCTTCAGTTTGGAGGTTTTCTTTCACTCATAGTCAGTACTTTAACTTGTACTGTTATTTTCTCTTTTACCGCCTTCTTTTCTGGCCTCCCCTCTCTCCTCCCAGGAGAAAACTCTTCACTGCCCAGAATCTCAGGCAGAGAGGATTAATGTAGTAACGTTAATTGGAAGTGGCCTTCCTCAGATCAACTAGTCAGGCAATCAGTGGACAAGTAAAATTTTACCCACTTCCTTTTAGTCTGTATTCAATCCCCACCCCTCCTCCCAGTTAACTGCATTAGCTTCTTACAGGTGACATTCCCGCTCAAAACTCCAGTACTCATAGGAGGAAATGCAAACTGAGCTTGGCACGCACAGCTCTTTAAATCTGACCATAATATACCTCTCCCATTTTCCTTTTTCTCTATGAACATTTTCTAAAGTCCAATCAACTGTTTATTGGTCGATCCATATGCTACACACATCCCATTTTTCTGCCTTTACCCATGCATTCTCCTTCCAAGATGCCCTCCCAGCATAGTGCAAAGGGCCTGTAGTCTGACCACTGTGGGATTTAAGGGTCAGCTTCGTTACTTTCACATTATAGGAACTCTGAGCCTTGATCTCTTTATCTGTAAGACTGGACTCATAATAGACCACCTTATGTGGGTATTATGAAGTCAGACAAAGATCCTGCATGACGATACAAATCTTAGAACACTACATCCCTAAAAAGCATGGCTGTTCTGGACTTGCCATTGGACAGAGCACTGCCTCTTGGTTCTGCAATTACTGTACTAGGTGAGCCCCTCGGCCTTAGTCAGTTATTCTCACTTACTGAGCCAGACACACTACTAAGCGCTACACATGCATTACCCTGTTCAATCCTCACAACCACCTCACGAGACCTATGTTGCTGATGTTGTTGTTATTATTGTTATTATTCCCCTACTTCATAGAGGAAGAAATGTGCAGATTTGAATTTGGTTCTGACTTCATAGCCCAAGCTTCTAACCTTATATGTAACTACTCAAGGCACAGTCTGTCCCTTTTGTACTTTGGAGGCACACGGCCTTGTCTATCCTGCTTCTATCCCAGGTCTTCTCTGAAACTCTGATTGATACGTCAAGGTTGCAGCAGGAAAGGAAAATCCCAGCCAGGAATTGACATAAGGATCACCCTGGCTGCCCACCAGACAGCAAGACAATTAAGAAAGCTGGTGATGCCACGGCCCCTCTAAAGCCCCCTTCCAGCAGATACCAGCAGCCCTTGCCAGTGAGACTGCAGGAAGGATGGCCTAAATGCCACCTGTTCTGAAGAGGAAACCAAATGAGACAGCATCCAGAGATGCCCCTCGTGAAGTTCTAGCTCTTTGTCTTCTTCCAAGTCCCCATATCTATCATCTCAAAAGATCTTCACATAAGAACGCCTTGCAATAGAAAAGCATTAGTACATGGACTTCAAAGGAGAAAATCTGAGCACAGATCAATCTGCAAATAGCGATGGTGTCAGAGACAGAACCCCACATCCTCACTCTCAGGTCAACTACTGTTTCTGTTTGTTCTCTTTTTAGATGGTCCCAGCCCTGCATATCACCACAACCTAAGCCTTGCCTTTCTTTTCCATCCCCCAGAGCCTACAGATGAGGACGGGAGATTACGGTCACTAGCTTGTCACTAGCTCGGCCATCCACCTGCAGGGAGAAGAGACTGCTGTGATGTGCAGGCATCTGTCAGTGCTTTTGGCTCCCTATAGGGTCACAGGCATTCTAAGCCCCACGTTTTTTTCTTTTTGGGGATTTTTTTTTGTTGTGAGACAAGATCTTGCTACATAGTTCAGGCTAGCCTTGCACTCACTATGTACCCCAGACTGGCCTCAATAAACCCCACATTTTCATAAATAGGCAATGAAAAATATTAGTTCTGCCTCCAAATCAAGCAGCCTCTAGAGCTGGGACCTAACAGAATCCTACCCAAGTCCACACAGGTGGGCTAATGTCTGCTGCAGAGGGTGACAATCCTACTCCATTCTGTGACATCAATCCATTCTGTGACATCATGCCCTCAACTAGGACCAAAGGGGACAAAGCCTAAAAATAATAACAACATTTAGTAAGAATTCCTTTGTATAATCATCATTCTAGGCATTTTTTGCAGATAAGTTCATTTAGTTTATCTCACACCCACGGGAAGCAGGCGCTTATATTAACCTGGTTATACAGACAAGGAAACTGGGGCCTGGAGAGAGTAAGCAACTTGCCTTAGGTCACAGATCTGGAAAGTGTTGGAAACTGGAATCCAAAACGGGCAGTCTGGAACTAGAGCCCATGACCTCATACCACAGCAAAAGGCCTATGCAGATGTGGACTGTAGCCCTGGGGTGACAGAGGGGATGCTGTTCCACCACGTTCTGGCTCCCTCATTAACTGCCCTAATTACCCTGACCCACCAACGTTGCCCTTTGTCTGCTTCCCAGGCACCTTCGCTCTTCTGTCCTCTCAGTCTCCCTCCACACTGGCCCAGAGCTCCCTTCATGCTCTCGCCTCCTCAGAAGCCCTCTATGGGTCCCTGCGGCCTAACTAGAAAAGGCCCCAACTCCTGAGCCTGGCATTCACAACCCTCCAAAACATAGCTTCAGTTTCCTCTGAGCTGAATCATTCCCTTCACTGCACCTCTTTCTCCAGCAAAAGATGTCGCTAGGAGTTCCTTCCTTCCTGGATATGCTCTTTATGCGCACTTCCAACTCCTATGCCACACTGGTCCCTCCAGGTATGTGGCCTGCCCCATTCAATAGCCCCCTGTTCTCCTGCGCACTTAGCCTGATACCCACCAGCTGGGAGGGCCAGAGTAAGAGAAGCTTTGAAGTTAAGAAGGTCTTTACTGAGTGTGACTCAAACTTTCCATTCTGTAGCCAGAGGTACTTGACTGAGACCCCTTGAGGTTATGGATCATTATTTGCTCTCTGGATAGGGACCACTCCTCTTAATACCTAGCATATGAATGGGTACATGTTGAGCTCTCTGGGCTGTATTTCTTGAACAGTGGCCTGGGGAACCCCTTGCAGGTAATCGCTCTGGGGCCCTTGAGTGGTCTAAAAGTGGCTGAAATCATCCCTGGGGTGGAGTCTGGTATCTGCCTGTGTAGCAATCACCAGAGTGAGGCTTTAAATTCACACTTAAATTTATGAGGATTGCACCACTGATACCACTTAGAGTCACAGTACCTGCCACCTCCCTTCCCCCAGCCACCACTTCCGCCCCTGAGCCTGAGGCAGAGGCCTTTAAGAGCTGAGATGGCTGAAGATAATAAGGCTGGCTTCTTGGTTATCCCCAGATGCCCCGGGGAGGCCCTTCTTCCCAGAGGTGCTCAGCTGAGTGAACGATCTTGCCTACCAATGCACACCCCAAATGTGCACTGGCCCCTGGACGCTGTGCCATCTCAGGGGTCACCTGACCCAGGAGGAACAGGCGGGAACCCAGCAGACAGACGGGTACAGCTTTGGAGAAGGGTAGAGGGAGGCGTGCTGAGCCCGCCCAGGCCTATGTAGGGGAGAGAGCAGGCTTCCTCGACGGTGGGGCCATAGCGTCCACTCCTTGGGAGACCGAGCCTGGCACCAGGAGCCGGTACCAAGCACGCAGTTTGACCCCGTCTCACAAGCATTCGGCAGAGGCGGCCCGCGGCGGGCGGAGAGCGAGAGCCAGGCTGGGTGCGGGCTGCGGATGGGAGGCCCACCTTCCTCTCCCCTAGCCTCCTCCTCTGCGCCCAATCGGCCTGCAGCAGGCTGAGGGGAGCCTTGCGACCCGAACCTAGAGTGGGCGCGCCTTGCCCGCGCCCAGGTCCCGCAACATCTTCCTGCGTGTGGCTCTTTGGCCACCTGCCCTTCTCCGCTGCAGACTTATGCCCACACCTACCCACACCGTGCCGCTCCTTGTCAGTTTTGCGCCAGGGGGCCATGGCTGGGCCGGGGGCCTCAGGGCCTCACGTCCTCCTGTGGGGAAGCCGGCAGGGGTGGCTAGGCACTCTGCCGGGCCCCACTTCCTTCCTCTTTTCAAATTCTCTCTTAGGGCCCGCCCACCCCTCCCCGGGGCGCCCCGCTCCGCCTCCCCACTCTCCTACGCAGAGGCACACTAGAAGGCTATGGCTAGACGCCCCCCGCAAAATCGGGTGCCAACCTCTATTAGTTTCTTCCCTGGACCAATGGGCAAAGGCCAGGTACCTAGGGCTCTGAAGTCCCTGCAATGCAGAGCCCCCTGATTTCTGAGGCTACTGACAGAAGAGAACCTACATTAAAACGTGCTTTGCTGTCAGGTCTGGGTTCAAATCCAGACCAAGACAAATTACTTCACTTTTCAAAGGTTCTGTGTTCTCATCTGTAAAATGGGATGCTAGTACCTACTTCGTATGATTATCGCAAGGACTAGAAAGATAGTGTACACAGCAGGTCACATATAAGAGTCAAATATCCACCTGGATTGGAGTCATTTGTAGTTTTTATCCTTTTGGTGCCAGGGACCCACTGGAAAATCTGATGAAAGCTCTAGAAACGTCTCAGAAGATACACATGCGCACAATTTACCAGCAGTGCCAGGAAGTCCCCGTCTCCCTGACAGCCGGTCAGGCAGGAAGGGAGTCCTAGACTTAGCCCAGTGCTGACATTTGTCCACAAAGCCTTATCTTTGCTCTTGGGACAGATTCTATCCTAAAAGGAAGATGTCCCTAGGAGTCACAGTGACGAGAGTGAAGCTGTCATTCTGCATTTTCTTTCTTTATTCTTGATTCTCACTATCATTTTCTGCTCTACAGTAGAGTCACTGAGACAGTTAGGCAATATTGCAGCTGACGGGCAACTATCACAAAATAGTGTACTAATTTTATTTTACTTGAAGTTATTAACTTTTCAGATTTCTAGCAGCACAAATTGGATGGTATTGTTTACAGATAGTAGTTGCATTGGTCAAAGTTCCACATAAGGACCAGAACTAGTACAATATGCATATATATATATATATATATATATATATATATATTATATATATCTTATATATTATAAGCAATTGACTCAAGTAATTGTGGAGCTGGCCAGGCAAGTCTGAAATCTATTGATTTCTGATTGCTAAAGATTGCTTTTTCTCCTTGTAAAACTAGCTACATAAATATCTTTAATTCGGACCATTGACCTACAAAAGCTAAAAAGTGAACTACCTGGCCTTGTAGGCCTGGCTGGAAACTCTCACACGAGAGGTAAAACTGCCTGAGATGGCAGTTTCTTCTTTTTCAAGGAATTTCAGTCCTACTCTTAAGCCTTGTCCCCTAATCTGGAACAGGCCCTCCTAGATTATTGAGGATAATCTACCCTATTTAAGGTCAACCCATGGTAGATGTTAATTACATCTCAAAACACTTTGTAGCAATGCCATGATTGGTGTTTGATTAAACGAGTGGGAATTACGGCCTTGCCAGTGGTCTTAGTTACTTTTCTCTCATTGCTGAGACAAAATACCTGACACCCAAAGTTAAAGGGGGAAAGGTTTATTCAGCTCTCAGTTTGTTGAGGTTTCAGTCCATAATCAGCTGGCTCCAAGGCAGGGTGGCATGACAAACAGGCACTGCAGAGGAGAAACGGTTCATGTCGGGCAGAAGGTAGCAAAGCAAGCAAGAGAGGAGCCTTATACTGTATCCAGGCTACCGAGATTAGGGTGGTGCCAAACCAATCAGCGGACTGATTTAGTAATCACCCACCCATAATCCTAGCATTGTACTCTGAATCAATCACACTCTAGATTCGGTCACCCCTGAAAAAGCCCCATCTACATCCACATGAGACTTTGGGGTGGGGGACATCTAGGTACAAACCATAACACCAAGTGACTCACAGAACAAACCACTGCAACAGTATTATAAATTGGCACTATATATTGGAATTTGGCAAATATTTTCTGTAGAGGCCCAGATAGTAAATATATTATTAATCTTTGCAGGCCAAGAGGCAAAAAACCAGGTTACTATATAAGTTCTAGTAAAACAAGAGAAAAAAAATCTTCCATAACCCTTCATTGATAATTTTAAAATACACTAGTCACTGAATGTATTCTTTTGTAATATAGATGTAGTAAAGACAGAAATAAATCTGAGAGTCGGTGAGAAAATACCTTACTTTATTTGACTTTAAAGTCAAATTTAAATTGAGTATTCCCTGTCATTAGAGTTCATTACAAGTGTTCGTCTGTTAATGTTGATCACTAGTGAAATTTTATGATCATCTTAGAGAATATTTTCTCACATGGGTGGTATACAGGAGACTCTTCTTTTGATTTCCTTTCAGCCATTTCAATATGTGGAAACTATTCTTAGCTCATGAGCCATCCAAAAACGTGTGGCAAGCCAGTTTTGTCAAGAAAGCATAGTGTGCCATCCCCTGCAATATGCAGTTGTATTGCCTTCACACACCATGGCCAGGTGATCTCAAGTACAAAAGCTTTTTCATCTGTGGTTTTAAACATACAAACAACTTCACACTAACACTGCGGTGAAGTACTTTGTGGGAGGCCGGGAGTAGGAGGTGATGCCAGACAGCGGGGAAGACTGAGACTTAAAGAGTACTAAAGATTTATTTTCCCATTCAGATTGTGACATAAGCTAAAATAGTAATCTGTTCCTTAAATAATGTTAAACAAACAAATTACTCGCACGCTTAATAGAGTTGAAAAACTGCCCATATTTGAAGGAAATGAAGTTTAGAAAGTTATTTTGACTGGAAGCTAATGAACCTCTTAGTGGGGCAGGTTTTAATACAGAAACCTTTAAAGTTCATACTGACTAGGAGATGGTTTTTAAGGTTTTGAGATAGAGCCTTTTTATTATAGTTAATTATTCCATGGAACCATGAAAAAATTGACAAGAGGGATATATGTCAAATATAAAGACTGACTAAAACCACCTTAAAAATTTACAATACTATTGGTCACACAGTTTTATTAAACCAGCTCTTTCTAAGCCTCATTCATTGAGCACTTACTGCATGCTAGTCCCTGACTTAAAAACTTTACCTTCATTTTCTCATTTCATTCTCAGAGTAGCCCTGTGAGATATTTTGCTAATAAGTGAAGTGAGGCCAAAGGGATGAGACCCCTTACAGCCATCAACCACTGTGACTGCCTAGGAATTGTATCATTACCTTCCATGTCACTTAGGGCAGGCACTTGACCCATCATAATCGTAATCTCCCCTTTCACTCCAAAGGTTGATTTCAAAACCAGCTGTCGAAACTGTTCTCTCCTCCATTCCACTACCCTGTGAAGATTCCCCTCATTTGAAACATTGATTTGAGCTCCTCACCTCTCTCTTCTCCAGGTTACATCTGCAACTCTTATCCCCAACAGTTGTGGTCCCTTTAATCTCCCAGAATAAGCTTGAAAAGGTACACAGAGCAGACTTATGGTAACTTGAGAGATTTTACTATCTTTGCGAAATCAGGGCATTCCACAGGAAAGAGCGAGGCAGAGCCTCAAGTGCAGACTGAAGAAATCATTTTAGACACATGTTTAGAGAAAACAGAAAACTCTTTCTCCAAAGCACAGCACAAGGTGAAGCTTTGGAGGTCCATCAAATATTCGGGTCTGAGATTTGGCTGGAATTCGGTAGTATGACTGTAAATGTTACAAAATATTAAAATATGTTTATATGAGTTGGAATAGCCAATGCCTCAAAGCCCCTGGAGTGCTCTCCTCCCGTTCCTGGCCTGGGAAGCCCACTGTGGATACCACTGTGTTACTACAGCACCTGCCAGCTTGTTCCTTCTAAGTCACAGGGGTGGCTCCTTCCCACATGTTCCCCTCCTCCCAGATAGAGCGCGCCTGGACCCAGGGCAGGGAAAAGCCTACTTGGCAGCAGTACAGCCCATTATTAAATTCTAAGGGTCTTCAGTTCACCCCCTTACCAGTGTCGCTCATGTACTGCCTTTGGGAACTGCAGCTTCCACGGTGTTATTTGCTTGTGCTATGTCTAATAGTCATGGGAAAGAGCTCCTGTGAATATGCTCAGAACAGTTCAGGTAGTCAGGAACTAAAAGTCCTATTCACCTAATATAAACTTACTAGAGAGGATTCTAGGTCCCTATCAGGACCGCAAAAGGTTCTAGGTAAGGAGATGAATGTGCAAAGTCATTAGCTAAAGGAAAAACAATGACAAAGGCTGTATGTAAATAACTGGGCATTCGTAAAATTCTGCCTTAAGGAAACAGTCTAATAACTAGAAGTGAATGGGCAGGAGGGAAGATCAAAAGCTTTCCTACTTATCTAAGAGTTACTTTATTCTATTAAATGTCAGTCTCAAACTTACTGCTAATTAACACTCTCCAGGGCTGCAGTGGGATCTATCTCAGCTGTAAGATGGTAAGGCCCTGATTAATATCCCTCCATGCATCCTCCATACCCTTCAGGATACTATTTAAGGTCCTAAGGACACCAACGAGCCCCTTATAGGGTGGTTCCAACCCCTCTGCAGCTTCATTTCCTGCCTCCTCTGCCCCTCCTACACCACCACCTCCCTACTTCCCACTCACAATCACCCTCAGTCCTCACCAGACTGTGCCATTTGACATCTCCCCAAAGTATCACAAGCTCTCACATCTCCGTGTGCTCTCACCTTTCCTCCAACAAGAACACCCCTTTTTCCCTAGGCTAACCTGTCCTAGGAAGACTTCCTGGGTGACCCCGACCTCCCAACTCCCCTTCCAGGTAGACAGCCCCCCTGGAGCTCACAGCAGCCACACTCCTGAACTGCTCTCGTTTCCCTCTAACAGCCCACTCTGTTTGGAGGTTCCTGCAGCCTTGCTGCACAGCCGCCGGGGCTCATATGTGTGCACAATGACAGCAGTCTTGCTCCTTGTCCATGTCTGACTGGCACTGACTGATTCTTCATTGTGAGACACACTGGATAGAGCCCAGCACTACAGTCCAAAAACAAAACCTGGAGGATGATCTATTTGTCTTACAAGCGTGTTTGGTTCTTGTGGTGGTTAATTTTTTTTATAAGAAGAAGTATTGTCGATAATTGACAACCAAGTGATTTCATCTAAACGCCTAGATTCTGGTGTCTAAATACATGGAGGGTCTGCATTTTCTGAAGGCAGAATCAAGGGAATAATGTGAGCAGCCACCCTTTGGCCAGAACATGTACTCTGGCTTACCACAGCCCCCAGTCCTTCTCTCAGACTGAGGCCAAATCTCAACTGCCATTTAGCGTTAGATTTACACAATTGATTTTCTTAATGTAAAGACAAAAATGAAATATTACTTGGTCTTGAGTTTCTTCAAAAGTGGGAAAACAAGAGAGACGGAAGTTATATGATGGCAGAGGTTGTGTATATTTACAGATGTGAAGAATATTCCTAGATGTTGGTCTGTTTTGAAAGCGATCTTCTTAAATTGCCATAATAAAAACAGACCCAGTTTGCTTCACTCATTTAAGTGGCCTGAGTAGTCCCAGTCTGAGGACATTGTGTTGTGACCTAGGTCCATGTGTTGCAAAAGAGGGAAGCTAGCATTTTTCTGATGGTTAGGAAGGCTTTGTTTGGGATGACAGCAAATCTACCCAGTCAGGTCCTCTCATTTCAGAGGTAAACCAGGTAAGTGTTCCTAGACAAAGCAAACTGCCAGAGGCAAGTTTTAGAGAAACCAAGAGCAGAGCAGTGAGATAGCTTAAAAGGAAAGAATAGATTCCTTCTAAACTCTTGTGTTTTGGCAATAAGCTTCCAGCAATGTGGGCATCTTTCTTAAGGAGTCCAGTATACATCTACGTACCACGCTGTAACTGTTGACTTACTACACCTCCACCCATCCCCAGAGTCTGAGAACTTCTTTATCCTGCAGTCATTGCAAGTCCATCCTGGGAAAGCCATCAAGGCACTGAGGATATACCTTGGGAATGGTGAGATTCCTGCTCTCATGGATCTTGTAGCCTAACAGGAAAAGCAGAGAATGGACAAGGACACAGTATGGTTTATGAGAAATTTTTTTTTTTTGAACCGGGAACCGAACTGAGGACCTCGCACTTGCCAGGCAGGTGCCATGTTGCTGAGCTCTACCCCCGGCCCCACAGTGTGGTTTAATAAGGAAAACTAAACAGGGAACTGATAGAGTGTCTCTGGGGAGCAGGAAAAGAGTGGGCCAGAGAAGGGCCCTTTGGGGCAGTGCTATTTAAGAAGTGACACCTGAGAAATGAGTGGTCCAGTGAGAAGTAACCACAAATGTAAAGGTCCTAATGAAAGAACGGGCTTGGGGCATTCAAGAAACTGAAAAATGGAGAGTGTTATGGGAATGTCGCGACTGCACGGTGGGAGGTACAGTTTGAAGTTGTTTAGGAATCAGATTGCGTAGGACCTTGAAGGCCATGGTAGGAAGCCTGAATTTGACTGTAAGGATAATTGGAAGTGAAAAAGAGACAAGGATTCCCTGACAGTCAAGTGCTGGCCAGGCCCCCACAGCTGAGCTATGGTGCTCTGTTGGACATGTGCAATTTCTAGAACATCACATCAGAGAGGGCCACTTGGATTGTGTTTGATCAAGACAGAAACAAGAGCACTTTGTAATCGTGTGTGAACAGACACAGGCGAATGTTGTATAAGCCACAAAAACAATCAAACACCTCCTTGCAATGGGTTATATGAATGACTTCTGACTTAATTTTGTCTGCTTGTTTTTTATTGTTTTGGAGGTTTTGCACACTTTCTTTTTAATTGGCTTTTAGCTTTATTCCAGTCTCACATCCTTCTGGATGAGATTTATTAAGATACCCGATCATTGAATTAACCCTGCCTTCTTAAATACTACTGCAAATTGCTTAACACAGACCAGATTAATGTTCCATCTACCACACTGCGGCACCGTAGGGCTCCCCATGCTGTGCAGACACCAGCAATAAACCCAGCTTCTACTATTGGTGTGTTGCTGGTAGTCTTTAGATGGAGGGCACTGAAGAATGTCACTGGAGAATTTTAAAAATATAATATTTTAAAAAATTATAGTAGGTCCCCCCCCTTGTCTATTCTAAGACTCCCAGTGGATGCATGAAATGAAACCCTACATATACTATTTTTTTCCTATATGTCTTGGAGGGAAAGACAAGGCCTGGTTACCATATGACACCAGAGTTAATCTGTCCTTCTACATTTTATGCCTCCTTTGCATTATTACTCTTACACTTTTGGGTCCGTTGTTAAGTAACATTGGGTTACCTGAACACAAGCACAGCAATAGCATAACAGTGGATCTGATGACTTTGATAGCTACTAAGCAGCTGTCTTAGTTAATTTCCTCATTGCTGAGACAAATACCTGACACCCATAGTTACACAAGGAAAAGTTTATTTAGCTCAGAATTTGCAGATGTTTCAGTCCATTATCAACTGGCTCCAAGGCAGGGTGACACATGGCAGAAGGGCAACAGTTCATGGTGGCGAAAGCAAAAACAACAAGAGAGCATGAGAGAAGCATCCTTCTGTCCCTGATATTGTATCCAGTCTACTGGGATTAGGGTGGTGCCAGTCCAATCAGTGGACTTATCTAGCAATCACCACCATAAAGGCCAGCACCCTTAATCCCACCATTGCACTATGAATCAATCACACACTCTAGATTCAGTCACCTCTGAAAAAACTATGACTGCATGAGGCTTTGAGGGGACATCTAGACACAAACCATAACTATAGCTAATGGGCAAGTAGTATACAGAGGGTGGATATGCTGGGCAAGGGGATGATTCACATGCCAGGCTGATGGTACAAGATTTTACCATACTACTCAGAATAGCGTGCAATTTAAAAATTATGAATCATTGCTGGAATTTTCCATTGAATATTTTTGAACCATGGGTAACTGCCGAAAGTGAAATAGTATATGAAAGGGACTGCTGTATTCTGATTGGAAAATAAACACTACAGGTCAAAACTAGAAGAAATAAGACGAGTTAGAGGCTACTTCAGCATCCAGCAGAAGATGATGACGGACTGTACCAAAGTGGAAGGGGCAAAGCAATCAAATGCAAGATATATTTCAGGGTTGGCATCAACAGAAAAACCTACAGAATGAAGGAATACACAGATAGAGATAAGTATCAAACCAAAGCCAGGGAACCAAAATAGAATTAGCTAAAACAAGATAGAAATCTACTTCCATTTCACATCAAGTCCCAGTTGGTATTGCAGATCTTTGAAATCATCAGGGGTACAGGTTGCTATTCTAATATTCCTAAGATTTATAAGAAATATATGCATGATCCAAAACGACTCGCCACCATATTCCTATTCCAGTCAGCAGGAAGGGAGACAGTGAAGAGTATGGTCTAGGGTAGCACTCATCCCTTGTGCTCACATTTCATTGGCCAGGACGAAGTCTCATGTCCTTGTGTAAGGAAGTTTGGGAAATACAGACTTTATTCTGGGTGGCCATATGTCCAACTAAAAGGTATATCACAATGGAAGAACAGAAAAATTACCGAGATTGTGCGGAGAGAAAGACAATGCCTTGTTGTAGTTAATTAAAGAGAACATAAAAGGAAATGGAAAAAGTGAGCATAAGTAACTCCTTTTAAGAGTTTCACTGGAAAGGGAATGGTGTGTGGCTTTTTGTCATTGTGATGAAATACCCGAGAGCATTGGCTTAAAGGAGGAAATTTATTTTGGCTTACAGTTTTCATCACTGTTCGCTTGGTTCCATTGCTTCTAGACATGTGGTAAGGCAGAAACATTATGGCAACAGGGTATGGCAGAGGAAAGCTGCTCACTTCGTGGCAGTCAAAAAGCAGAGACAGAGAAAGAGCCAGGGACAAGATATACCCTTCTAGGCTACATCCCCAGTGACCTATTTCTTTCAATTAAGCCCCACTTCCTATGGTAACAGCCTTTCAGCTGTGATTAATCCACCCGTGAGGGTAGTGCCCCCGTGATCTGATCAGTTCCCTAAATCTCACTAGCTGACAATCAATCCTTCAGTGAAACTTTGGGGGGACTTTTTTTATCTGAACTATAAGAAATGGAGTAGTAGGTGGAGTAGACCACAGAATGGAGAAGAGAGATGTGGTGACTGTGAAGTTATGACCTGCAAATCTCCCTCTATGAGGAGCAAAATTGCTAATGATCCCAACGACTGCACTCAGAAATCCTTTTCCATTTGCATCAGGCTTGCACTACCCATGAGCGGCTCACAGCAAGTGACGGAGGGTGGCAGTGAAACAAAGGCTGGATGTTCCTGTGTGACACAGGATTGCTCTAACCGGCAGCTTTGCCTACAGGTCTCCCCACTGGCAGCCCTCTTTCCCTTCCTTCTTCTTTCTCCTCTTCAAAGGGGTCAAATATACATCACGATCTGTCAGCAATTCCAGTCTCCTTATTTTGCCCCATAGGTGTCTTCCCCAACACACTTTTTAAAACTATGTCTAACGCCTATCTTGGAATCTGTTTCTTGGAAGACATGAACTAAAGCAAAAGGAGATACTGGGGTATGTTTTTAGCCTGAAGGGAAGGATACAGATATGAGGGGATCACTACAGCTATATGAAATTGAGTGGGATACATAGACTACAACAGAGTCACCCGCTGCAAAAGAGGAAGAGGAGAAGACGTGAGAGTGCAGAAATAGATTGGTGAGTAAATGCGACAGGAGACAAAGGTCATTCTTTTTCTCTTTGTTTCAGCATCCCATAAGAGGTGGTATTGTAAGGTTAGTGAGAGATGGATTCTGGATTTAAATGTAAATTGTGTCAAGTACTAACTGTGTGATTTGGGGCAAGTAATTTTGCATTTCTGGATTGAAGTTTCTATATCTTGAACGTGGAGCTCTTTTGTGGCATCTACTCCAGAGCGAAGAATACTGAGTTAATGTAAAAAAGCATGTAGAATATTAGTATTTGACACACATAAAGGTGCAGCGAATGTTAAATAAAATATGAAGTTAGGACTGAGGAGGGGAAGCAGGTGAGGAAAGAGAAGTAAAAGCCATTTTGAAGAGTTGGAACACAAGCACTCATTGGTCATAATATTCAAGTGAAAGAGTGAACACAAGAGTGGTTTTCTTCTGCCATTTTAAGCTATTCTAGTAGAGGCAAGAATTAGACCTAATGTATTCTGGCTGTACGTTAGAATCACCTAGGGAAAGTCTAAAATTTATCAACGTCTCGAGTCCTCTCTTCTTCCTAATTCTGATTGAGTGTTTAAAAAACAAGTTTTTAAAAATATCCAGCCATGTGTTGGTCAGTTTTCTGCCACTGTCAGAATACCATTGTCAGAATACCTCAAATGCCTGACACAATCATCTTGTAAAGAGAAAAGGTTTGTTTTGCCTCATACATGTGCAGGTTTCAGTTCATGATCATTTGGCCCCTTGCTTTTGAACCTGTAGTGAGGAAGCACATCATAGTAGGGAGCATGTGGTGGAACAAAGCTGCTAATTTCATGGCTCAGAACAAATGGGAGAAAGAGGGAGGGGCTGGGTCTTACTCTAATCTTCAAGGCCTGCCCCATGGTGAACGGAAGACCTCCCAATAAGCCTCACCTTTTATTGGCTCCACCACCTCCCAATAGTGCCAAACTGCGGACCAACCCTGTAACGCACGGGCATTTGGGAGACATTTAAGATCCAAGCTATGTATCATGAGGGGAACAGAGAAGCACCAGAGTAAGTTGGGTTTAACTGAGGATTGGAGGTTTTCCAGGGGAATTCAGAGGAAGAGGGATAAAGAGAAGGTTTAATTATAGAGGTTAGAATCTAAGTTAGTTAAGAACAAAATCAAGGACTTTCGTGATGGACAAAGAAAAATGGTAGTCACGGCTTAGAGGATCCACTGGAACAAAAGAACCATCGAAGTGAGAGGTGCTCTGTGGGTCATGAACATGCCTTTATCCCAAGTGCCAGACATATGGTGAACCGTTACATGTCCCACTGAAGAGGCAACACACGCAATAAAGTAAGTAATTAAGTACCTTCTGAGAATTATTCTTATTCTGATGAATCTTTCCAAGTCCTGTTCAGTAAGTTATTATGCATCTGAACCCCATTGACCTAAAGTGTTTTTGTTCTAAAAAGACTACTGTGCTGCTAGTTCAGGTCCAGAGATCAGAATATACTGTGACTAATTTAAGTAGGAAGCTATGTATTACAGAATATCAAGCAGACCACAGGATTGATGAGAGAGCTGAAGCAACAGCCTGGATTTCCAGAAATAAGTAACTGCTCTAGCTATATTATAGAACTGAGCTGAACAATTGCTATGTCTATCATGGTTGATGCCCTCATTCTATGGCAAGTCAGAAAGACAAAGAGCAAAGGGAACCATCAAATAAAATTAGGGATATTCAACTTGTAGCTTTCAGTGTCCTAGATCAGTTTTCTCACTTTGGAGTGTTGTACATAGTTTACTATTCCTTTGCATGACTTTGTGTGTGTATGTGTGTGTGTAAGGGGAGTAAAGTTTATCTGCTGAAGTAGCCTTGTTTCTTTTTCCTGTATATAGTAGTTTTCTAAAACTTTAACTTTTTTTTGTCTATTTCTATTCTGGAATTTTGGGGTATTTCCTGCAAGGTTCCTTGTGAAAGAGTACTCCCTTCTGTCAGAGCAGCAAAGTACAGTCTTTGTTTTTTTTTTTTTTTTTTTTTTTTGTGGGTACCAGGGGGATGACCTCAGGACCTCGCGCGCCAACAGGCACCCGTGCCACTGAGCAATATCACCGGCCCCTTTTTCGTATGTGGGTTCCGGGAGTCGAACTCGGGCCCTCGCGCTTGCAAGGCAGGCGCTTACGCCGCTGAGCCATCTCACCGGCCCCAAAGTACAGTCTTTAATAATAAATAGTTTTGTTGTTAGTGGCGGAGGTGCTTGAGAGAGAAGTTTTGAGACCTCTTATTTTGGTTTACTCGGTCTTATGACCACACACGGATTAGTCCAGTTTTCATAAGTATAACAAAATACCTGAGGCACACTACTTCATAAGGGAAAGAGGCTCATTTAGCTCACAGTTTTGGAGGCTGAAAGTCTGAACAGCAATGCCCAGCTTCTGACAAGTGTCCCCCTTGGCCACATCACATCATGGTGGGAATGTGTTCGTGTGTATGTCTGCGTAGTCTCTCTCTCCTTATAAAGCCAGCAGGATTCAATCATGGGGCCTCCACGCTCATGATCTCATTTAATCTAATCACTCTCCAAATGCCCCACCTTTAAACATCCTGGTAGAATTAAGTTTCTACCATCTTAATACTGTAAATATAAACTTTGGGATTTAATTCTGTAGGAGTTTGAGGGAACAACTATATTCAAGATAGTACCATATTTCTCCTTCTTTCCCCCTCACTTTCCAATCTACAAACTCTCTTTTGTTTGTTATGGTGAAACTATTTCTATTTTTAAATTAAAAAAAAAATTTTACAGCAGTTACGGATTTATAGAAAAATTGAGCAGAAAATAGAGTTCCCATATACATGCCCTCCCCCACATAGTTTCCCCTCTTATTAAAATGGTCTAATAGTGTTGTACAATTGTTATAATTAATGTGCCAATACTGATACATTACTAGTAAACCCGTAGCTTACATTAGGGATTTTTTTTGGGTACCGGGGGGTCGACCTCAGGACCTCGCGCACCAACAGGCACCCGTGCCGCTGAGCAATATCACCGGCCCCTTTTTCGTATGTGGGTTCCGGGAGTCGAACTCGGGCCCTCGCGCTTGCAAGGCAGGCGCTTACGCCGCTGAGCCATCTCACCAGCCCTACGTCAGGGATTCTTTTTTGTGTTGTACAGTTCCCTGAGTTTTGACAAATGCATAATGTCCTGTATCCACCACTATAATATCGCACAGAATAGTTTCACTGCCCTAAAAATATTCTGTGCTTCACCTCGTCATCCCTATCCTTACCTCAGCCTCCAACTCCTGGCAACTCCTGATCGTCCCCTTATCTCTTGAGTTTTATCTTTTCCAGAATATCATTTACTTAGAATCATGCAGTATGTAGCAATTTCAGATAGGCTTTTTTCATTTAGCAATATGTGTTTAAGTTTCCTTCATGTCTTACTGTGGGTTGGTAACTTCATTTTATCACTGAATAATATTCCATTGTATGGTCATATCCGTTTATTCACTTACTGAAGGATATCTTGGTCATTTCTAAATTTTGGCAATAATGAATAAAGCTACTATTCTGGTTTATATCTAAAACGTCCCCCCAAAGTCTCATGTGTTTGAATGGTGATGGGTCAGTAGCTGAATGTGGTTAGGAGGTGGTCCCTGGCTGGAGGTGGACCGCTGGGGGTATGACCTGGAAGGGGTATTCTCATCCCTGGCTCCTCTCTGCTTCCTGTCAGGGGTTACCTCTATTATCTTTTTCTAAAGCCATTTTCCATAACAAATTTTTTTTATTAAAAAAAATTGAAAGGGCACTATTTTGTTTATATAAATTATTCAGTTGCTTCCCATCAACTGCAGTGATTTTTCCAAATATATTCCTAGAGGACTCAAGACTCAATGAACTGCCTTAGTCTCTAAGTTTAAGGCAGAAGCTGGATGTGTTCCTCTGCTAATCCTCTTCTTCAATCTTCAATTCAGCTGATTAGTGTGCTTAAACATGTGTGTAAACTTTTGTCAAAAAGATTTCTAAAAGTTGCTGGGTGTGGTGATGCACACCTGTAATCCCAGGACTTGGGAGGCTGAGGCAGGAGGATCGCTGTGAGTTCAAGGCCAGTCTGGTCTACATAGTGAGTTCAAAGCCATCCTGAACTACACAGACCCTGTCTCAAAAACACCAACAAAACAATAAAAGATTTCCAAAAGAAAGCTCACCATGTTGCTTTTAGATCTCTATTCAGATTTATTATCACCATTCAAAACCCTTACACAATGTCATTGAATCATTTGATCAATGGGAAATAGTTTCACACCTTTATTCTTTAAATAGTTATTTCTTATACTTGTAATGCTACATTCTATGTCTTAGAAAAATTCTGAAATGAATGCATTTTAAAGATAACAAAAATCTGTAATGCCCACAGGCAGTTCCTTGTTCCCCTTTCTGTTCTTATGTATATAGCACTTTGTACACTCCATCACAACCTCCACCACTCCTATTTTTTCATTATTTAAAAATTTATTTGTGCATGTTTGCAGTACATATTTACACTCCTTGTGTGGAGCTGGGACATGTTCATAGCACATTTGATTCCTTTTACTCTTTCCCCTTCCCGCCCTCCTCCCTACCTTTGTTTCTCTATCCCCTTCCCATCTGAGACTTATCTCCCTACTTCCCATTATCTACCCTTTAATTCAGTCTTTACATTTTTTTGATCTTGGACAAGTAACTGCTCTGGGGCATTGTTTTCCTCATCTACAAAATGGAAGAAAATACAATGGCTACTTCACAGATGAGAGGGTTAAATGCAGTAATAAATAATAGGCCTTAGTAGAGTGCCTGGCATATTACTTTATCAAATGTTAGATATAACTATTACTAGTAATATTACCACTGCCACTACTTATCTACATGGGTCTGTTAAATTATGAGCTCAAAGGGCTTATTTCTGCAGGCAGTAGATAGCTCATAGTAAGAATTCGATGTTGGAATTGATCTACATTCTTCAGTATGCAGTATGAATACTGTATTTTATTTAATGTTATCCTCAGGTTGAATTTATTTGTTCTTTAGTGTCTTCAAGATACTTCTTTTTATAAGACATGTTATTTAATATGACTATTTTTATTTCCTGAGTATGCTTTTTGCAGCAAATTAAAACAAATTAAGTCTATTATTTGATCTATTGAGATGTCAGAGGCAATTTTCTGTTACCTAATGTTTCAATAGACTTACTTAACTGGTACAGATGATGGTTATTTTATGCCAACTTGCCCCAGCCACAGTGCCCAAGTATGTGGTCAAATATTATTCTGGATATTTTTATAAGGGTACCTGTGAATGAAATTAGCATTAAAATCAGTAGACTCTGAATAAAACAGATTGCTTTTCCTGATATGGGGGGAACTTCAACAATTAGTTGATGTCCTATACTGTACAGAACACAAGACTGATCTCCCTGTGCAAGAAGGAATTCCGCAACAAAGGACCTTCGGACTTCAACCACTGTGTTGTCATCTTTTCCCTGGCTCTCTCGCCCGCTGACCCATGATGTAGATTTAGACTTGTCTCCAAAATCATATGAGCTAACTGCTGAAAATAAGTCTTCCTCTATGTATATCTCTCTCTCAAGATAGATAGCTCTCCATCTCTCATAGAAATATATATATTTCATATATCAAAATTTTATAAATTTTCATATATAAAATATGTATAAAGTATATATATTTTATATACTGTATATATAAAACCTCCTGCTTATCTGCAGAATACTAATTATCCACCTACAGAAAATAATATATGAAATTAAGTTATAGATCAATCTATGATCATTTAAATTTTAAAAAATCTTTATTTGGAAAGTTTAGAATTAAATATATTTAAAATATATTTAAATATATATTAGAGAATATTAGAGAAACGATTATATATGATATATAAATATATATATACATAATTATATATTGGAAGTTTAAGAATCTCTCAAGTTTTCCCCTCCTTTATTCTCTTCTGATAACATCCTACTTTTATACAGAGTAAAAAAATACAAAGGGGAGAAATTATTGCAATTTTATTTTAAATTTCTAAATTTTTTTTTATATGCTTGACTCAAACTCTAAATTATGTATTTGAATACAAAAGTGAATACCGGTGCTTTAAACATGGACAAAATCCTGCCATAATATATATTTCTAAATCAAATTACCTATTTTTACAACAGTGAAAAAAATAAGAAAGTACACAGGAAAATATAATGATTTCAATGTTCCCTTTTCAAATACATGGCTTCAAATGGAGGTTAAGTGTTCACATCACTTTAAACATCCAGATACAATGCAGCCAATAGATATACACTAATTATAACATTTTCCTCCATCAACAGTTTATTCACTGCGACTCAGAAGCTCCATGAAGGGTCATCAGTTAATCTCTTCAGGTTAGAATCACAACCACATTTTCAGCACTCGGTCAAAGAATCATGAAAACGCCAGGACCTGAAAAAATGGGTAGGTACCAGAAATCCACGAGGAGGTGTCCTTCACATAATGACAATCTTAACTAAGCTTTACAGTGGCTTCACAGTAGTAAAAGAGAGGTCCTTACTGCTGAGGGCACTGAGACTCTGGAGTTGATCTGGAGGACACATATAGAATAGGATGTGATTTCTTACAAGGCTCCTTTTCCAACTTGCTTGCAGCTTCTTTCCCTTCTTTAGCTTCTGTCTGAAGCTGTGCTTCAGCTGCTAACCTACAGGCATCAAAGCATCCACTCTGAATTCAAATGAGGTTAGGAAAAACGAAAGAAGACACAAACCCAAGTAGGATGGTATTCCAATGAGGCATGGTGATATTTTAAAAAATGTACATAAGGAAAAAAATTATAGCTAAATCCAATACCATAAAGAATACTAAATGACTGCCTCTCTAAAAGAATTTTTATACAATAGCTTAATTTTTTAAAATGTCTAACAAATATCTTTAAGGTTGATAAAAAGGCCTGGCAAGGCCTACATTTAAAAATTACATATAATAGGATACCTATCATGAGAAGCACATACAACACAAAAATGAAAATGCTAGAGTAATATTTTAGTTAGCATGATATACAATAGGCTAAGCACAAGTAAAATTAATATGGAATCCTGGGCTACATGAGTAGATGTCTATTTGTCTTACACAAAGGAAAAAAAAAAAAACACCTCAAATTTACTTTCAATTAGCAGAATTAGTAAAGAAAAAATAAACGGTGGCCAAAATATTTAAAAAGGCTTGTAAAGTTTTTTTTATAGCAAGACTATCAATTAAATTTATAAAGCATGCAATAGTGAAGTTCCCAATAAAACTCATTTACTTTAGATTGTGTGTCTAGGTTAAGTGTGTGGAAATCAAAAGGTTGCAAACATCTTAAGTTAGCAGAGGGACACACACACACAAAAACAAATATTTTGTGGTATTTTATTTGCTTTTGTTTAAATAGCAAGACAAAAATTTTCCACTGTATGATTTAATCAAACAATTAGCTACATACATTTTTTTCAAGTTAAAAAGAGCAGAAAAAGAAATAAAGGCAACAGAGATAGCAGGGGCTACAGTGACCGATTCTGGAAACCCACTTTCAGAAATACACACACACCAAGCGCACTTACAAAAGTGCATCACATAGAAACAAGCATAAACTGAGTTTAATTTCAGGACAACTTGGAACCAAGTATACATGTCACATATTATCCATTTGAAGTTGCTTTCCTAAAATATCAACCTTTTATTTATGTGACTTACTGGTTATAACATTATATAAAAATTCAAGGAAGGGAATAAGTCTTCCTTATAATAATAAAAGCAGCTAATATTGTTTTCTCATTATTGAGTACTATATTTAGTAGCACTAAAGACTGAAAGAAAAATCAGACAAAACATACACAGAGGTCCTTTTACATGAAGTGGCTGTGTCTTATTTCAATCACATGCACGCTGGTCAAGGGTGATTCTGTACCCCTCTCTCTAAGACTGATGTAGCCCTGCACCCACTTAAAGATCTCATTTTTGTGTTTTTCCAGGAGACAATCTAAGTTAGCTATTGACAGATCAATAGATGTAATTTTTAAGTGGCTAGATAGATTTATTTTAAATGCATCTATGATTGCATTGCATGCAGACATCCTTCATCATTTTCAAGACGTTTGCCTTGTCTAGTTTCCCATCCTTGCTTTAATCTCACCCTTCATCCTGCTGTGCATCCAGAACACTAGCTTCAGCCAGTGCCCGACTTCTCCCTCCACTCACTTGCTCTTACTTTCTTACTTTGTTTTTATTTTTTTAAAGGACAAAGCCCTCTAAACATTAATTCAGATACACATCTGACACGTCCTCTTTTAGTCATTAACTCGATCTTGCAGAAACTAGAGGCTTTGAAGTTTTAGAAAAATGAAAATAAATTAGCTTTGACTAAAAAATGTCAAAATAGTTATCAAAGCCCATTTCTGAAGGCTAGGTATAAACAACATCAAAAGCCATAAAAAATTTCACCTACGTTTTCTGAGCGAAACATCCCAGACTACTGGAAAGCACTCTAAGAAGGTCAGTTAGTTATTCTTTCATGGCTACTCTTGAACCAGAAGAAAAATGATAGTACATTTATCCAAACCAAAAAAATACTCAGAGAGTATCAGTCTATGATATTTCCACTTCATAAAACAAAAAAGTATAACTTTTTAATAGGATTCCCTTATTCAGGAGTCTTTTCCCCTTGCAATCATTTTAGTCTTTCTTAAAGTCCTGGAAAAGTTGAAAGTAGGCAGATGAAACTGGGGAATTACACTGCATGCAACGCTAAGGAGATAGATGAAGAAACAAACAGCATAGTTCATGCAGCGAGAGAGAAGAGGCGGAGAGGTCTGCCGGCCGCCCTGAGGAAAAGAGGACACTGACCTGGGAGAGCGGGGGGTGTTTCCACTTCTTTCACATAAGGCCTCAGCATCAGTTGGATCATCTATGAGCTTCACACATTTCTTTTCTTTCTTTGGCTGCATATCCACTGGCAGATTTTTGTGAGGCGAGAAAGAGGCTCTGGGCGTGTTTGTAGAAATCAGTTCTTCTAACTGCAAGTCAGTATCTTCTAAATTATTAGGACACGACTGTGCCTCCTCTTTGTGAGGTGGGAATCTAGAAATTTCTTCCCCATCAGCATTGTTGGCACAAACATCTTTAGGGATGGTTACATCCACAGGTAGCACCTCACGCCTCTTTTTGAGTACAGGCACTTCCATTTTCTCTGAGAATAAAACCATTTTAAAAAGTCATCAATAAATAAGGACAAAGCCACACTCAACTCAAGGAAGAAAGAAGAACAAGTTATATATAAACTATTTTCCTTTTTTCCATTCTCTTAAACTTCACTCATCTTCTTATGAAACACACTGTTTCTTTTATCCTTTCTTTTGCATAGAGCCCAGTAAGCTATACATTTTAAAGTTCACTCAGCCATAAACTTTTCCTTGGGAACTCAATATATATAATCCCAGGAATGAACAGAATGTCCTCTTCTGATATTTTCATAAAATTTGTAAGGGGGAATGCTGCATACGATCTCAGCCCAAATGGAGATAAAGGTGCAATGACAGAGTCAAGGAGCTTGAGTTCAAGTCCTAGTACTATGCCATCCATGGTAGCACTGTAATCCCAGCACTCTGGGAGGCTGAAGCAGTAGGATCTCAAATTTGAGCCCTGCCCGGGCAACTTAGCAAGACCCTGTCTCAGAATAAAAAATAAAGGGCTAGGGAGGTACCTCAGTGTGAAGGCCCTGGGTATTTAAATTTCCTGCACTTAAAATGGGAATTACAAGCACCCACTTCATGTACCGTCGTGTGTTGTAAGGATTAAATGAAAATAACATGTCATACTTTGAATACTGGCACTCTGTGACAGTCAGCCTCACCTACAGAATATATTCAGAATCTAAATACTTCCATACCACACACCCTCCCTGTCCCAACCATATCATGTTCCACTGCAGACACTGTGGCTGCCTTTCATCCTCGAGGCCTAACATCACCCTATCCCCTAGGTAAGTCCTATAGTCACTGAATTAAATGCTGTAATACACCCCCCCACCAGTGCGTCTTCATTTTCAAAATCAAAATGTTAGTGGAGCACTCAGGAGGCTGAGGCAGGAGAATCACTGTGAGTTTGAGGCCAGCCTGGGCTACAAAGTGAGTTCACGGCCAGCCTGAACTGCATAATAAGACCCTGTCTCAAAGACAAAAAATAAAATAAAAATAAAAAAGGTATTGGAATCTACAGAACCACGGTAGGAAAAGGGGTTGGTGTTCTTGCTCCACACTGCTGCTTTCAGATCATTACTTCCCCTTTCTCTTGCAGGGCTTCTTTGAAACCCACATCATCTGAATTTACTACCCACCCTCCTACCTCTTTGCTGTGTTCTATTCAACAGACCTTTGAAATTTGTCAGAAAATTCTTAATCAGGGAAGCTTATTGGAATCAGGGAAGAGAAAAAGGAGATAAGAAAGAGACGGCTTTTAAACCTGTATAACATTCCTATTGTTCACGACCTCCCTGATACTGATGAGAATCACTACAGTTCACTGAGACAATGATGAAGAGGGTTGGGCACGAAAACAGGGCAGGAAGAAAAACTGGTTTAGAGGTCTTAACCTAAAATATGTTAATAACACTATTTTGGGAGGGAGGGGGTTAGAACAATCACACCTACAGACATCTTTATATTTGGCCTTTCAAATTTATATATAGTAAAATTCACTCTTTGTAGAGGTTATATGGTTGGGATATTTTCTATCTCAGAAGTTAGACTGGTTAGATGTTTCCTAAAGCTTTTCCTTAAAAACAGAATTCCTGAGAGAAAGGGTGAAGCATGATGGTGAAGTAGGAATCTCCAGTGATCGTTCCTCTGCAGAAAGATCCATTTGAAGAATTATGTGCACATAGAAATACAGGACAAGAGCTTCACAAGAGCTTAGAAAACCAGGAAACGTAAGTGAGATTGTGAAGACCCTTTTAAACCGCAGTTGAGCAAAACTGAGATTGGACTAAAGGGAAGGTTTGTCTGCCTGCAACTCCCCTGTTCCTAGCTGCTATAGTATCCTGCACATAAAGTCTCCCGGAACTCAGTTTCTAGAGTGGGAAAAGTGAGCTGGAGGCATGCATTTGGCGTCCACATCATCCCACGCGTCTCGGGGGGTCTCGCTCCTGCACAACTCCACAGGGAGCACTAAAAGTATCACTGGTGCTGTTCACCTGAGGCCTGACAGGAACGAGGAAGAGCAGGGCTAAGGGCAGTGAGCACACAGAGCTTGGCGGTGCGCTTTCCGTTCCGGCCAGAGGAGACCTTGCTCCGGACAGGCTATCTAGGGTGCCATGTTGCTAGAAGCATGGGCCACAGATCCTTTGGCTTTGATGCCTGGATCGCTATCCCGCACGGCTGAGGGGCCCTCTGAAGCTCCGGTGAGGCCATCCGGGGCAGACATCGCGCCAGCAGTGGAGCTGTCACAAATAAAACTTGCATCTAACCTGGGCTCAGAGTGCCCTCTTATGCTGAAACAGAATATAACAGTCTGTTCAGTGAACAACATTTCTAAACAAGCCCACTCAAACAGAACAGTCACGAACTCATACTGCAAAGAATGGAATAGATACATTCATCAGTGTGTGGACAGAGGTGCATACCTACGAGGACTGAAAAGAGCCAAGGAAAGATGGTTTTACCAAGTGGAAAAACATGGTGCCAATGGCAGACCCGAAAGACACGGATATGAAGGATTTGACAAAGAATTTTAAATAGCTGTTTTAAGAAAACTCAACCTCAAGAAAGCACAGAAAACTAACTCAGAAATCTATGAGAGAAATTTAAGAGACTGAAATAATTGTAACAAAAATGTTGGAACTTAAAAATACAATAAATAAAATAAGAAATGCAACAGAGAACATTAACATCAGAATAAACAAGCAAGAGAATCAGTGAGCTTAAAGACAGGCTACTTGAAAATATAGTCACAGGAGGAAAAAAGCATGAGAAGGAGTGAAGAAAACTTACGAGAGCCATGAAACAGCATCAAAAGAGCAAATCTACGTCATTGGTGTTCAAGAGCAATTAGAGAATGAAAAAAGGGTAGGAAGTTTATTTAAAGATAATAGCAGAAAACTTTACAACTTTCTAAACCTGACGAAGATACAAATATCTAACTATGGGAAGTTTAAAGGTCACCAATCAGATTCAACTCAAATAAGACAACTCCAAGACTTTATAATCAAAGCCATGAAAGTCAAGGGCAAAGAGAGGATCCTGAAAGCACCAAGAAAGAATAAGGAAACAACACTGGCAGCAGGCCCATCAGCAGCATCCCCACAGCCATCTATTCAAAGTGCTGAAGGAAAAAAGAAAAAAGCAGCCAGCCCGAACCGCTCTACCCACCAGAGCTTTTGACGTGAAGAAGAGAGAGACAGACATTCCCAGACAAAAAGCTGAAGAAATTCACTGCAGCCAGATCTGCCTTACAAGAAATGCTAATGGAAGTTTTTCAAACAAAAGAGAATAGGACACTAATGTGTGACATAAAACATCTGAAGATAGAAAACCCATCGGTAAAAGTAAGTAGGCAGATAAATTCAGAATCCTCTAACACGGTAATCATAGGATGTAAATCACTATATCCTTAGTAGGAAGTTTAACAACTAAATCTGTTAAGATATAGGCAATATAAGAAGACGAAAAATTTGACATCTAAAACTCCAAGATTTTTAAGCTCCAAGATTTTTTATTATACTTATTTTAGTCTCTTAAAATACAGGTATGAAAGAGACGTAAAGATTTTTTCTTATTTTTTTCTTTTTTGCATCAAAATCAAGTTCTTACATCCAAAATAACCTGCTGTAAGATATTCTTTGTAAGTCATCTGGTAATCACAAAGTAAAAACCTCAAAATAAAAAGCATGAAATCAAAACACACTAATACGGAAAAATTACATAACCGCAAAGAAAGACAGTAAGAAAGAAAAGACCAAAAGATCCACAAAACAACCAGAAAAGAAGTAACTAAATGGCAGTTCCAAGTCCTTAGCTATCAATAATTATCTTGAACACAAATGGATTAAATTCTCTAATTAAAAGACACAAAGTGGCTGAATGGATTAAGAAGAAAAACCCCAAGTACTGACTCTATGCTGGTACAAGAGACTTCATCTGTAAGGACACAGACTAAAAGTGAATGCATGAAAAAAAGATATTCTGTCCAAATGGAAGCAGTAGGAGCTATGCTTATATCAGATAAAATAGGTTGCAAATCAAAAACAATAAAGAGACAAGGCCATTATAGAATGATAAAGGGGGTCGGTATAACCAGAGAATATACAGTAACAATCATAAAGATATATGTACCCAACATCAGATCACCTAAATAACTACTGCAAACATTATTAAAGCTAAAGAGATACACAGATAGCATTACAAAAACAGCAGGGGAGTTCAACACTCCACTTCCAGCAATGGAAGACCATTTAGACAGAAAATAAAGAAATATCAGATTTAATCTGCACTCTAGACAAAATGGAGCTAATAGAAATTTACAGAGCCTCTCACCCAACAGCTGCATAATTCACATTCTTCACAACTGCGCATAGAACATTCTCTGGGATAGATATGTTAGGCCACGAAACAGGTCTTAACAAATTAAAAAACAAACAAACAAGAAAACACCAAAACTGAATTCATATCAAGTATCTCTTCTGACCACAATGAAATAAAACTGGAAACTCATACCAAAAGAATATTGGAAAGGGTACAAACACATGGAAATTAAACAATATACTTATGAACAACCAATAGATCAATGAAAAAATTAAAAGAAATTTCAAATTTTCTTTCACAAGTGAAAATGGAAATACAACATATAAAACTTCTAGGATACAGTGAAACTAGTCCTAAAACAGAGAACGTTTATAGCAATAAGTGCCTGCATCAAAAAAGGTACCAATGCTGCATTTTAAGAAACCAGAAAAATAAGAAAAAAACACCCCAAATTAGAGGAAAGAAATAAAGATCAGAGCATGAATAACTGAAATAGAGACTAGCAAAATAAGAAAGAGAAATTAAACAATTTTTTTTCTGAAAAGATAAAGTCAACAAACCTTTAGCTAGATTTAGAAAATAAGACTCAAAATCAGAGATGAAATGGGAGACATGAGAACTGGTATCACAGAAATACAAAAAATAAGAAACTAATATGAACAAATATATACCAATGAATTGAAAAACCTGGAGGAAATAAATTCCTAGATACCTATATTCTACCAAGACTGAATCAAGAAGAAAGAAAATCTGAACAGACCAATAATGAGATTTAAGCAGTGATAAAAACACATCCATTAAAGAAAAGTCCAGACCCTGATGGCTCCACTGCTGAATTCTACAAAATATTTAAAGAACTAAGACTAATTTTCACAAAGTAGTTGAAAAAACTGAAAATTAGAGAATCTTTTGAAACTAATTCTACAAGGTGAACATTATCCTGATATCAACACAAGGACACACACACACACAAAAAAAACCTGTAAGTCAATACTCTTGATGCATATAGATGCAAAAATCATCTACAAAATACAAGTACACAGAAACCAACAGCACATCAAAGTGCTTATGCACCATGGTCAAATGGGACTCAACCTAGATCTTAGGATGGTTTAACATACATAAATCAATAAATATGATGCAGCATGCTAATCGGACAAAAAGCATCATTTCAACAGATGCAGAAAAAGCATTTGACAAAATGCAACATCCCTTTATGATAAAACTCTCCAAAAATTACATATGGAAGAAATATACTTCATTTTTTTTTATTTTATGGAAAAAAGGTAAAGCACAATTTCATAACAAAATAATAGGAAAATAACAATAGTTAATACATTACATGTTGCTATCTTTAAAGTAGTTACTCAGGGTACAAGATACGGGTGTAAAAATTTCTCCAATTGATATTAGCAAAAACCTTCCTTTTCAATGAACTAAGAGACACTAATAGTATAACAGACTTGCACTTTTTCCCTTTTCCCTACTGTCCCTTTCACCCATCCTAGTTCCTTTTTCCTTTTGTACAATTTCTTCCCATTTCACAATATCTATTGTACATTTTTAGACCTTATTTACTCTCAGTTTCTCACACCAAGGAGACAATATGATGTAAACACATGTGAATCTGATTTATTTCACTTAGGAGTATGGTCTCAAGTTGCATCCATTTACCTATAAAAGTCTCAAGTTTATCCTTCTTTATGGCTGAGTAGTACTCCATTATAGAAAAATACATCTTTTTTATCCATTCCTTGGTTGAACATACCTCAATTTAAAAAGGTCATATACAATAAACACATAGACCATACTACACAGGTAAAAGTTAAAAGCATTCCCCCTAAGATCTAGAATAAGAATGCCTACTTTTACTACTAATAAACATAGTACTAGAAGTCCTAGCCAGAGCAATTAAACAAGAGAAGGAAATAAAAGGCAGCCAGTGAGGAAAAGAGGAAATCAAATTGTCCCTGTTTGCAGATAACATGATCCTATATATAGAAAATTCTTAAAATTCCATTCAAAAATTGTTAGCCCTAATAAATGAATACAGTAAATTTGCAGGATAAAAAAATCAATATACAAAAGTCAGTAGTGTTTCTATGAGATAATAGCAAACTATCTGAAGAATAAAGCAGAAAAGTAATCCCTTTTACAAAAACTAGAAAAAAAAATTTAAAAAAATTGAAAAACCAAAAAACAAACAAAAAGCCTATAAATCAATTTAACCAAGGCTGTGAAAGATATCTACAATGAAAACTATAAAACACTGATAAAACCTGAAGACAGAAAAACATGGAAAGCTATTTCATGTTCACATATGGGAAGAATTAACTGTGAAAAGGCATTCTAGAAATCAATGCAATCCCTATCAAAATTATAGTGTTACCTGAAATAGGAAAAAAAAAAAAAAAAAAACGTACAATTTGTAAAAATCATGGAAGACTGCATAACCAAATAATGTACAGCAAAAACAACAAAACTGGAAACATCACACCACCTGCCTTCAAAATATACTACAAAGCAGTACTGACCAAAATAGCGCATTTCTAGTATAAATACAGATACACAGACTGGTGGAACTGAAGAGAGCGCCCAAAGTTTTTGACAAAACAGTCAAACACATAACAAAGAAAGGACAGTCTCTTCAATAAATGGTGCTGAGGAAACTAGATCTACATGCAATAGAGTAAAATTACACCTGTCCCTCATCATATACAAAAATCAACTCAAAATTATAAGACTTAAATATAAGACCCAAAACTATGACACTACTAGAGGAAAATATAAGGGAAATACTACTACAGTAATACTAGTCTGGATGAGGATTTTTTAGATAACTTCTCAAAAGCATGAGCAACAGAAGCAAAAAAGCACATGGGATTACATCAAACTAAAAGGCTTCTGCATGGCAACAGAAACAACAGTGAAGAGAACCTACAGATAGAAAATATTTGCAAATTATACATCTGACAACATGTTAATATGCAGTAACTACAAAGAACTCAAAAAACTCAATAGCAAAAAATAAAAGCCCTAAGCAATCTGATTAAAAGCTGGAAAAAGAACTTGAGTAGACATTTCTCCAAAGAAGACATACAAATGGCCAACAGGGTTATGAAAAAACTACTCTAGACACTAGGAAAATGCAAATCAAAACCACAATGAAGAATCACTTGACTCCATTAGAATGGCTGCTATCCAAAAACAAAAAATAACAAATGCTGGTGATGACATGGAGAAGGGGAAACTCCTCCACACTATCAGTGGGAAAGCAAATTCATACAGTCACTATGGAAAACGGTTTTGAAGTTCCTTGAAAAATTAAAAATGAACTACCATATGAGCCAGCAATTGCCCGACTGAGTATATCTATCCAAAAGAAATGAAATCAGCAAGTTGAAGAGATAGCTGCATTCCCACAATTACTGCAACGCTGAATAGTGAACACAATAGCCAGATATAGATCAGCTTAAACGTCCATTAATGGATTAACCGACAAAGAAAATGTATATATAAACAATACTGTGTAGTCATAAAAAGAATGAGATCCCATCATGGTGACAATTTGGATAAGCCTGGAGAACCTTATGTTAAGTGAAAAATAAACATTATGGGATCTCACTCATGTATGGACTCTATAAAGGTGACTTTGTAAAGCTGAGAGTAGAAGAGTAGTTACCAGAGTCTGGTGAGAACAGGGGGAGGTGGAGATGGGGAGTGGCCAGTCAACAGGTAAGATATTAGACAGGAGGGAAGAATGGAAGTTCTGGTACGCTTCCGCACAGTGTGGTGACAGGATTTCACGCTTTTCTATAGTTCATCATAGACTCCTGCATATATACAATAATTCACTGCATATTTCAAATAGGTAGAAGAGATTTTGAGTCTTCTTACACCAAAGAAATGGTAAATGTTTAAGATAATGGATATAGTAATCACCTTGACTTGATCACTGTATAAAGCATACGTGTATGGAAACATCACACTATCCCATAAATATGCCCAATTATTTGTCAATAAAAAAATAGAAATCCCAATGTTTAGTTGGGAACATGGCCCCTCACAATTAACATTGCATTTTCTCAGCCCACCCTGTAGCAGATGAGGCCACATGATTGAGTTCTGTCACTGGATGGTGGCAGACCAACAACACACAAGAAGCCTGAATCCTGACATTATTGAGTTGGTCCTGGAATGCCTTCTCCAGGCTTCCATTATGAGAAATAAGTATTTAAACCCAGACCTTCTTTAGGTTTTCTATAAATATTCCTAACTAGCATACATTCCAACATTAGCTACTTCAACAAAATTTAACTCTTTGGTATGAAAATGTTGGACTCTTACATGGAAAAGTCGCAAATGTTATGTTTCTATTACATAGCATGATGAAGATATCCAAATATAATGATTATATTCACTCATAACTAGTACCCAGATCTCCGAATTTTCCTACACATTTTGCAGCTGTAAATTTCCTTTAGCTATGGATACATAACCATAAACTAGTTTGTAATGAAATTTGCTACAAAAGTATAGTAAAAAAATATTGATATAATTTAGCTAGTTAAAATTTAAAAGAGAATACATGAAATATACATACCTTCAGGTTCATATTTCAGCTTTAATTCATCTAGTTTAGCTCTTAGTTTCATATTTTCACTTTCTGAAAGCTGGAGGCATCTCTCATTTGCAAAAAGTTTTCGCTCAATATCCAGGGCCCGCTGGCTCTCAAATAATGCTTTCATTCGCTGTATGGACAATTCACCTTTGGTGCTTTCATTTTCTTTGCTACAATAGTAATAAAGGAGAATCAAGGAATATTAAAATAATATATAATATAAATAAATATAGCATTTCAAATGTATTTGAACACTTAGTTAAAAATAGTTCTTTAGAGTTTTTAGTGACAAAGAAACAATGTTTAACAGTAGCATCCAAAAAAATCCATATGTTCTTTAAAGGAAAAGGACAAGGGGAGAAAATATTCTTATCCAAATTTATTCATACATAAATTTCTGTCAGTTTTAAATTGTGATATTTATTCTTAAAGCATCTGGATTATAAGAACATTTTCCGTATTAAAGTTCTCTTTAGTATAAAGAGAAAACTTTAACTTTATCTATAAAGTTAAAAGCAAAGAAATAAAAATTATTCACTGAAAGTCTTTTTTCTTCAATAATCAGTAATTAATATATCTTGCATAAAACTTAGAACACAGTACACAAAGACAGTTTTACTGACTTTGGTTTTTGGAAATTTTGACGATTCAAAAAAAAAAAAACTGTAGCCATTAATGCTACTTATTTTAAGCAGGTGAAAAGTCTTCATCTTTCCATCTACGCATTCAGACACTTACTTTAAGTTATCAAGTTTTAGCTGAAGTAAATCTGTATAGTAGGTTTTGTCTTCTAGAACACCAGAGTTGTCTGGTATGGAAGGCTTAGATTCCATACTTTCACACAAATTCTAAAGAAAGCAAAAATGTTTGTTATTTAAGGTACATAACAAATTAGGTTACTATATATTTATTAATAGCAGCTACTATTTGTTAAACACTCACCATCTGGCAGGCACTCTGTTAAGAACTACCCACTAATTCATTTGCCTTCTGCAGTAGGTAAAACAACCAGCATTCCTTTCCCACAGTTAAGGAAAGTGGGTCAAGATGCCATAGGCAAGTAAACTGAGAAAAGATAACAAGAACCCATGTCTAACTCTAAAGCTATGCTTTCAACCATACCTAAGTCTTATGGCTTCCTCTCTTGCCTTTTAGAATGAAAGCAGCAAGTGCTTGCTAGGTTGAATTCTAAACTTTATGACAAAGCCATACAATTGAAAAATATGAAAAAGAAAGGAGATTCTTGAAGTTATTTTTGGTATCTACTCTCTGGATACTGGTGTAAACTCTATTCGTGTCCCTAAGGGAAAAGAAAATCTGTTTAAAAGTTATAATTTCAGAGGCTGTAGGTAAAAAAAAAAAAATCTCCTGATTTAAGACCATCATTTCCAAATTACAGCATTGAGCTCATTTGTGGACCACAAACATCTGCCCAGTAACATACTACAAATTTAACCAAAATTTCAACAGTTTTTATAAGAGATAGAAATAAAGTAATATGAACTTAAAATCTTATAATACATTACAATCTACAATGCCTAAGAGATTATTAAATTTTACAAAAATTTGTTGTTTATAAAATTTAACCTTTCACTGGGAGGTTCATGAGAAGATATCAACGTTCCCTATATGAATTTAAAAATTTATAAATGTACTATAATCCTAATAAAAATACCAATAAGGTTTTTTGGTGCTAGACAAGTTGTTCATAAAGAAAAGCAAACATGCAAGAATAGCCAGGAAAACAGTGAAAAAGAAAAGCTATGGTGGGGGAATAGCCTTACAGATAATATATGCTACCAAATCTGCATCAGTTAATAAAGTATACCACCAAACCTGCATCAGTTATGCACAAATAGACTAATAGGAAACAACAGAAAATGTAGAAATAGACCCAAGAACATACAGAAACTTGATATATGATAGTAAACCTGGCATCTCAAACCACTGTGGCCAAGATTTAGTAACTGATGACAGTCTCCAAGTATCTCCTCACCATATACTTAATTTAAAAGAGAAAAGTTGTAACTTTATTTTATAGAAACCTGAGAGGTACAACCGTCACCAAACGATCAAATTTAATATTGCCAGTAATGGCAGACATTATGTACCACTTAATTATGATGCACTGAGAAAGGTACATTACTCAAGTACTGTCAAAAACAGCCTCAATCCAATCACATCGGAAAAACTCGAAATGAATAATTTATAAAAGTAACTGGCTACACTCTTCAAAAATGTCAAGCTCATGAAAGATAAAGACTGAACAATGATCCAGATTAAGGAGGACTGAAGAGACAATTAGCCACAATATGTTATCATGGATTAAATCTTAGGATAGAATGCATTTGTTTCTTATTTTACTATAAAGGTTATTAGTGGTAGTTGGCAAAATGTAGTTAATAGTATGAATCAACTCATATCTGCATTAATTTCCTGATTTTGATTACTTGGTTATGTAAGAGAATACTCTTCAATTAAATTGAGGTAATTAGGGTTAAAAAGACACCTGGTTTGTGGCTTACTCAAATGTTTACAAAAAATATACATGTACAGAGAGATACAGAGAAAGTAATAAAGCAAATGTAGTAAAATTGACAATTGGGGAGCTCTGGGTGAAAGGTAAATAGGAATACTTTTAAATGTTTTCTAGAAGGGTGAATTTATTTTAAAATATAACAAATTTAGAGTTTATAAAAGACTTCTATGAATTCCAGTAGAGCTGGTTTTAGCTGAAGAAATGTTGGAAGCGACTAAGCTCCATTACGCAATGGAAGTAGATAACACTGAAACATAACCAGTTATTGATAACACACAAGAGGAAGAAATATCATTGACATAATATTAAGCAGAAGACAGAAACAAAAGAATATATACTAAATGCTTACATTTTTATGAATCTCAACAGTATTTATTCATGTAATGCTGAATGATATAAAGTTAGGTGGTAGCACTCACTTAAAAGTGACATAGAACCTTTCTGTAGTGCTAGATATATTTCACATCATGATTTGGATGGCAATTACAAGAGGTATATGTGTCCTAAATTCATTGAATTGTAAATTAAAGGTATAGGTGCTTACAGTAATCTGATAATAACAGCAACAAAAATGGGATGGGTTGGTTGGCTCTGCTAAAAGAAGCGGTAGTCAAAAATATTGAAAAGCAAAAGGAGATTAGAAAAAAATAATTTAAAATCAGGTCAATTTGGGAACTGAAAGTTAATTACATAACAAAGAAAACTAAGTTCAAAATATTAAGAAATTCAAATCATGGAAGGGAAAAAATGGAAGCAAAGCTTTTTTAAATGAGAAGGGGAAGAAGGATTGAAGGGAGGGTAGGGAAATGGGAAAAAAAAAAGAATGAAGACATTGTGTACAGGTACAAATTCCCTATGTTGAATGTGATCATTATGTATGGCAAATATGTACTAATAAAAATTTTAAAAAATCAAACTTTGACTGCATTTTTAAAGGTGTTACACATACCTTAAATTTCTCCAGATTTCTAATTTCACCTAAAAGATGTTTTATTTCACCATTCTTCTGCTCCAACATGGCGAACAACCGTTCCTGCTGTTCGAATTCAGTCTGAGACCCTCTCATCTGCAGCAAAGTGGAAATCTGCAGCTAGAATCCCAACCCCGATAAAGCTGCGTGAGAGTCTGAGAGGCACTTTTCTGGTACAAGTCATATTTTATACTATCATATCTGGCACTGATTTTGGGAACTAAAATAATTACCTATTTCTAGTCTAATTATTTGAAAACGTAAGTATCAGTAAGTTTTATTGTAGATAAAACTTTGTGTACTTATCTTGAACACTTAATAATGATATATAAAGTCTTTAACATGATTATTTGTATTCTTCTGAAATATAAAATTAAACTGTATGGCTGTGGTCTGGAACTATGTTATTTAACTGGTAAATGAGCCTAGTCAAACATTGTTTATGACTCATCCTTTGTTGACATTTATTAAAGATCTGATGGAGTTTCTCAAAATTAAGTAAGGGAAATTAAGCTACTGCCAGTCACAAATGTGAGGTTCACAAGTGACAAGGATGGGAAGCACCATGGAAGTATTTTACCACTGTAACACTACAAAAGTTGTGAGCCAGGTCCTATCTATCACCTATTTCTTAGATGAGATAACTGATGCTGTCAAAAGTTAAAATACAAGCCCAACGTCACACAGCTAGCAAGTGATAGGTCTGTGGTTCAACCAAGTTCATCTGATTTCCAAGTTTAATCAGTGACCTTTCCCGTTTCTTTGGTAAAATACCATCCTGAATAAGAAGAAAGCAGCTTTCTAGTCTTCTAAATACCACCTTAGGAGTATCAAGCACAAGAAATCAGAAATCAGGATTCTAAAGACAGGCACATCACTGGCATCTTTACTGACACAAGTTTTCTGTTACCTCTTATTTGACATGAATAATGCCCAACACAATCTTTAAATTAAAAGGGGCTATCTGTTTAACTTTAGAATCTTCAAAAAAAAAGATCTTGAGTAGTCTCAATTTCGGTCTAAAATAAGTCTTCATGAGGGGAGAAAGAAATGTGAGCGCGCTGGTCTTAGTTGGAGTAAGACCCTGAGCTGTGGTCAGGATGACACCAGGCTTGTGCTAAGAAACAAACTTGTAAATTGTTTTGTTCTCTACTTACAAAGAAAGATTCATACCTCCCTAGGAAGGTGAGTGAGTAACTGTTTAAATAATCACTAGTTACTAAATATACTACTATTTTTCCAAGATTATTTTTTAAAAACATAAAAGAATCTTTTGATCAATTTAAAAATATTGATTTAAAAAAAAAATCATGTAGTATGAGAAATAATTATCTACGTATACTCCTTAAAAGAAAGATGCTTTCTTTGATATACTGGACATGCAATACCAACGCTGTACAAAGTACATTTAGTAAGCTTTTAATAGTGATAACTCCATACCTTCATTCTTTGCATCTGTTCTCTATTAAATGCATTTTGATTCTTTAGTGACTGATACTTGACTTTCATACTTATAAGCTGGCGCTCCATTGCTGCCCTTCGATCTTCCACCTGGAAAGGAGCAAGTTTAATTGTTTTCACAGTAGATAAAACGCCAACTTAATCAAGACAGCCATTAGAACACTTGTAAGTACCTCTGCAAACAAAGAGTTGCCTTTACTACTGGGATCCAAGGCTTGCTGGAGTGCCTGATTCAGCTGCACCTGAAGATCTTGATTTTCTACACGGGCTTTCTAAATTCAAAAGAAAGTAATTTAGCTAGTAGATTAGATAAGCAAGAAAACATTTTATTAGGAACTGGAAACATGATATTACTGTAATCATAATACCTCTAAGGCACTGTAGTAAGAAACTGCTTCTTTCTCCTGCTCTTCTTTCTCTTCTTTAAGTCGGTCTACCTGGCGCATTAAGTTATTACTGAGACTTTCTAGTTGCTCCTGTCTGTATTGCAGTTCATTCACTTCTTCTTTGAGGGTGGTCTATTCAACCAAAATTGAAAAAGAGAAAATTATCTTCAATAATCTTTCATTTACCAGTTTCTCAGTTTATCTTAGTGGTGGCTCACACTCCAAACTAAAACTAAAGAACTACTTAAAGGTTTTCAGGTGGATGTTAAAATTTTTTTTACATACTGAATTTTCCAGCAGGGAAAATAAAAGGCTCTAACAATTGACTTTCTTTCCTATGAATTTAATGCTTTAGTTTTTAATCACCCATAGCCTGAAATAAAAATTTACATTTTCATGAATTTCAAATACTTTGCTCACATTTTGTGTTGAGCTTTTATGACACAAAGTAGCATCAGAGTAAATGCCTCTAAATCCTTCCTGAGGTTTCATTAATCTAAATGTAAAGTCTGCCTTGCATAATCCAGCAACCTAAAGCTACTTTATGAAGCAATCCACATAAAAACTCTGTAAAATATTTTTTGGTTAGATCAAAGTTAGGATAAAAACATTTCAGCCTTCAAGCCAGTTCGTAAGCATTATTACAAAAATGGAAAAAATATGCAAAAGAAAAAAGAAAACACAACCCATAAAAATTACCTTCATCCTTTCCATTTCAGTCAGCTCAATCTGAAGAGCCAGCATCTCTGAAGACATGCTTTCATGTACCCGCTCAGACATCAGCAGTATTTCCTCTGATTTTTGAGCCAGGAGTTCCTTCTGGTGATCTACTTTATGCTTCAATTGCTTTTCACTAAGCCTCGCTTCATCTAACTCCGCTTTCAGTTTTTCTAACTAAGGTGAAAAGAAAAATTCACAATTTTATAAATCAAAATGTATTTTCTTTCTGAAAAACACTACTAAGTGACCCAAACTTAGCGTATGATGACTACTGCAGTGTTCTATTTGGCCGTAGCTAGGCATCTTTTAACAGGCAGTCACTCATTCTACCCTGTGTTATAAACACAGAAATATTCCATACCAGTAATCAGAGTAAGCCTGGGTCTTAGAAACGATGTGAAGTCAGTGTTGCTGACCAGGCAGGTGCAGTGTGAAGAATGCGGTAGTAGTCTAGGGAAGAGATGGTGTTTGGACTCGAGTGACACCGGTCTAGAGCAAGATTTTCAAGGTCAATTTACTGATGTGTTATATACGAGAAATAAGACGTTGATTAAAACTCCAAATATTTGACACAGGATGATTGAGAACATCAGTAAGCCTGAAAATTTTAATTGATTTACTCTCTGCTCTACTAAAAAAAGCCATCTCTATAACATTCCCTAGTAATGACAGCTACTGCTAAGAGGAAAACAACATCCGGGGGAAAAGAAGAGACTACACCATTACCTGTCATCAGTCTCTCAAATCAGATTAGTCTCAGACGAGCTGGATTACCCTCCGTCAGAGTCATGCAAGATGACTCTACTACACAAAAGTATTAGTTAGGTTTGTTTTATTGCATATTTTTAAAAACCCAGCTCAAGCATCCAATTTCATTGATAGCATTACTTAAAATGGGAACACATTTAAAGAGTTAATTTAGGGCCGGTGAGATGGCTCAGCAGCTTAAGCGCCTGCCTTGCAAGCGCGAGGGCCCGAGTTCGACTCCCGGAACCCACATACGAAAAAGGGGCCGGTGATATCGCTCAGCGGCACAGGCGCCTCCTGGCGCGCGAGGTCCTGAGGTCGACCCCCTGGTACCCACAAAAAAAAAAAAAAAAAGAGTTAACTTAATGAAAAATTAGGTAATGGTATAGGTAGTACACAGACATGGAAAAATCTTAGAAGATACCACACAAAAATTTAAAATTAGGGCCGGTGAGATAGCTCAGCGGCATAAGTGCCTGCTTGGCAAGTGTGAGGTCCTGAGTTCGACTCCCAGAACCCACATCAAGTAAAAAAAGGGCCAGTGATATCGCTCAGTGGCACAAGCGCTTGCTGGCAAGTGCGAGGTCCTGAGGTCAACTCCTGGTACCCACATTAAAAAAAAAAAAAAAAAATTTAAAATTAGAAGACAGACTTCTGAGAAGACCGGAAAAAAGTCCAGCGAATTCTGGTAGAGGTCTAGAAAAATCTGGACTCCACACAAAGAGAAGCCATCAGAAAAGATCTGGAATCCTTAAAGCAATCTAAAGGCACTGGATATTTGGGGGTGCTAAGAGGGAATGGGCAGTCACTGAACAGTTGTTATCTATTTTGTATTTATGTCTGAAATGGAGCCAGTATGTACTCCGTATCACTAGCCTAAGTACAGAGACTCAGTAACACAGGAGTCAGCCAGCCTCAATTCAAATTGTGACTGACAACTTCTAGCTCTCTTATTTTGTCGAGTTTACTCAATTTGTCTGAACAGTGTCTTTCTCATCTGGTACATGAAGATAATAATGGTACTTCCCTTACTAAGTCATTGTGAGAATTGGGTCACATATGTTTTTCTTCAATAAACAAACTACTAAATGTCAATTCTAATGTACATCAATTTAAAAAGGAGCTACGGGTTTGTCCTGCAGAATTACAAAGTGCCTCACCAGCTGCAGTAAAGACTAGGGAATTCGTCTTTCTGCAAGGGGACTGACATACTATGTACTCTAAGGAAGCGATGCCGGTCACTGAACCAACTCTACCAAGAATACCCAGTTAACAAATTAAATGTCTGTAGGTTACTAGAAGGCTATAACTCACATAAGCCCCTTAAGTAAACTCTTATCTCTTAGTGCTCTCACTTCCAACATTAAGATAGAGAACTTAATCTTGGCTATTTTGCATAAATATTGCTGAAGACAACTTTCATAACCTAACAATTCACAACATAAACACGGGATACTTTTGCTCTGAAACACAGATATCCAAACCTTATTTTTCAGTTCATTCATTTCTTGTCCGTAGCTTCTACTCAACTGCTCTTCTAATTGCTCCAGCTGCACTTTCTGTTGTTGTTTAACAGCTTCACATTCACAGTTCAAACTTTCCAACATTCGGCTCTTGAGTTCAACCTCTCTCTGAAGAGCATATTTTTCTTGTTCATAATTCTGAAAATAGATTCATTTACAATTCAAGTACATAAAAATTACTTAAAGCCATTATATACAATCAGTTCTTACCTTTAATTGTTTCGTTCTATTTCATACATTTGCTGCTTTCCATGTAACAACCACATGTTAAATCTGGAATAATTTCATAGCTGATTAGTCTTAATGAAGCCCTAAGGTATTCTGTGAGACTAGAGAAGTCTCAAAACGCTCAGGCTGAAGTTAGTACAGGCTTGGTCCCAGAAAAGGCTCGAGGTTACCACTTTCCAATTGATGGTCTCTGGTACGCTAGCAGCCCGCACTGGGAAGGAGAAACGGGGCAGTGGGAAGCATTTTCTGGATTCCAAAAACTGAAAACCTCACATTGACCAGTACCATAAGGCTCCCTTTAAAGGTTCTTGCTCTGGAATATCAACTGCATGGCAGTGCATACTATTTCATGCTGATCAAAAACTAGGCATTTGACTGAATACCAGGAAAATAAGCTACTTTTTAGTTAATAGGCTACTTTTTTAGTAATTAAGCTATTTTTTAGTTTGATAAACAGAATCTTGTCAAGTATGGAGTCCACTGAAAGAGATCAAGAAGGAGACTTTCAGTAGCAAAAGACCAGAAACACTGCCCTAGAGATAACAGTCTTACAGAGACATTCGACCTTTCATCCTTCCATCCACTCTCCAAGTATTTATTAAGAACCTAGCAAATATGCCACCTGATAAAAACTCCGTTATAAATAAAACACGGTGCCTGGTCTCAAGGAGAGCAGTCCAAAGGAGCAAATAAACACATAATTCAGCAATAAAAGACCTCATGGTAATTGGTACTAAGGATAAATGAAGGACCAGAGTAGGCTTACAGAAGGAAGTGATTTTACGATAGCAATGGGACATGGGCAGAGATGTCACGTGTTCTGATGCATAAAATATAACAGAATGAGTAACTGTTTAATAGGTCAGATTGGGTGTCTAAGCTTCAGTACAGGGTCAGATGTCATTTCTATCTTATCTGCAGGGGATGCATTCTAAGACCCCTGTGGATGCCTGAAACATCAGAAAATACCACACCCTATACATAGTATGATTTTTCTATACATACATATCTTTGATAAAGTTTAATTTTACATTAGGCACAGTAAGACACTAGCATCATAACTAATGATAAAATAGAATTACAATTAATATACTATTAATTACAATTAATACAATTAATTACAATTAATATACTATTAATAAGCTATATGAATGTGATCTCTTAAAATATCTTGTTATACTATAGTCACCCTTCTTGTGATGATGCATGCCTGTAATCCCAGCACTCTGGGAGGCTGAAGCAGAAGGATGTCAAGTTAAGCCCATGCAGCACAACTGAGTGACTTAAAGAGACCCAGTCTCAAGATAAAAAAATAAAAAAGGGCTGGAGATGCAGCTTAGTGTAAAGACTGGGTTCAATCACTAGTACCACAATAAAAGTCCACACTAGAGATACAGTAACTGATTCTAAGCTCTATGAAATAAGTAAAAACTGCTCCACAGCACGTCAATGTATCAAGTAATCTCTTCTGCTAGCGGAGAGAAAGGAAGTAAAAAGATTTATTAGCACTTAAATTTCCCTAGTGAGCATTACTAGTCTGACTGTGAAATGCTTCACTTGTAGCTCTGAAAAAAATGAAGAAATAGAATAGATGAAAAGAAGAAATAGTGAATTAGGCTTTACTTTTAGAACAGTCATCTGAGAACTGTTTGCAAAATGACGACCAGGATGATAAAGTGCTGAGATGAAAGTATTAAAAGGGCTTTCACTTACTTACAGGGACATTTAGAGATAAAAAGGTATCAGTTCAAACTCCTTCACCAAGTTTTACAAAGTAAGACAAAACAAAATTCAATTAAATTAGAGAAAAAGATCTAAAACATATACATTATCCCCCCAAAGCCTTTCTATTTTAAAAGAAGGCACAGAAAACATCAATTGTTAAACTAACACCTAACTTTGATGAGTTGTTTACTAAAACAAGTGTAACATGGTTTAATTTTCTACTGTTAAACTTGTCATCTTTGCCTTTGTGACTTGGTATTGAGTTCGTGGTCAAGAGTTGCATTACATGGAAAAACAAAGGCCATCACTGGTTATTCTTACTTGCTGTATTTACAATTTTGAGATTTAAGTTTAAATATACTACTATTTACTACATTAAACAGACTTATTCATTTTTTAAAAAATATTTGTGTGCCAAGCATTAGGAATACAGCAGTAAACAAGAAAAACAAAAAAACAAAAAAACAAAAAACAAAACCCCTCCACTTTTATGGAACTTATGATCCTGGAAATAATTACCACTTCACAAAATTAAGAGCAAATGATAAAAACTTTATGTTACATCATCAGGGTGGGCCCTTTGCTAAGGTGACATTTACTGAAACCTGAGGGTTGAGGACTCAATCCATGAAGAACGGGGGAAAAAATAATACAGTAGTAGGAAACAGGTAGTGTAATGCTCACAAAGCAGGATTAGTCTAGCCAAGGATAAGGGAAAGTAATCTGACAGGAGGTAAAAAGTTTAGGCAAAGCCAGGTGTGGTGATGCAGACCTATAATTTCAGCTACTTGGGAGGCTGTCAAGGCCAGCCTGCGCAACTCAGCAAGACCCTATCTCGGCAACAACAACAAAGGCTTGGGATGTAATCCAATGGTAGAGCACTTGACTACCATTAGAAGGGCCTTGGATTTAGTCCCCAGTGGTGTTTAAAACAGAACAATTAGGTAGAAGTCAAACTGTACATGGATCTACAAACCCAAATAAAGCTCAGACTTTGTTGTTTATATCACTGAAGCCTTACGGTTTTTAGCAAGGAGGTGAATTGATCTTTTATGTAGTCTTCCAGCACAACTTGGCTTGGCTACTAAGTTTACAATGAATTGATGAATGGCAAGGATGGAAGCAGGCATCCTGGTTAGAAGACTAGAGTATTAGTCTAGTGGAAAAATGATGGTGGTCTGGACTAGAATAGCTGTAGCCTAGATAGATGTTCTACAGGTCAAATCTTTAGAATTTATTGATTTGCAGAACTACAGATTTGTTAAACGTGAGATTCCTAGATTTCTGGCTCAAGTAACTGGATGATTGCTATTCTGTTTACTAGGGAAGTGAGAAAGGAATGTTTGACTAGTGGAAAGGACTCTACTCTGTTTATGTCAAATTTGCGATATCCATTAGGACAGCTGAACACTTAAATTTAGACTTCAGGGGAGGATTAAGGGATTGGGGCATTTAGAGCTCTGAAATAAGAGAAGTTGAATGTGGAGAAAACAAATCTGATAGTAAGTGTGATAAAGGGAGCAATCATAACTTGATTTTTCAAACTTAAGAACACACTGTGTTGGAAATATTGGGAATTCATTTAGTTCGTTCTACTAACGGGGATAGGAATTAAGACAGGAATTAGAGCTTCAGAAAAGAATAAAATAGTAATCGCTAGACAAAATAAATCTTCAACAGATAAGCATGTCCTTGTAAACAGAAGAATCCACAGTCCTACCTCAGTCATGGTCATCATTTCATTACGATATTTATCCAGTTGATTCTGCAGTTCACTCTGGCTCTCTAGCAGTTGTAAACCGTACTGTGCAGCTGTCAGTCGCTCTTTTTCAACCTCTTTAAGCTTGCTTCGAAGATCTGCAATTATATCTGCCTCCATGTTCTATTCCTATTTTTAGCCTACTATAGAGGAAATACAATTTATGAGCTTACAGAAAAATTCCATGCAATTATATCAATAATAAAAGGAACATATCTTCAACACCATTGCCACATAAAAACACAGTATTAAGATTTTCTTCCTAACTAGCAAGTGCTCAAATCTGTATACCCATTCTAAGAGCAAGAATTGATCTGACCATTTTGTTACTTGATTTGCGTTCAAATCAAAAAGAGTACATTCACTTTTCTTCTAAGAAATTCACCATCAGGAAACTATTTGGTTGTTGTGTGCTAAATGTCTATGAATGGTAAGGGAGGGTTGGTCTCATAACTGTGCCATTATCCACACAATTGAAATTAAGAGAAGAATGAAATAAATCAAGATCACTACTTAGAGTATAAAAAGACTTGAAATAAGGCTCACAAGGTAAATAAAGCAAGGATTATAACAACTTATTTTTACAACAGTAAAATGCACCTTCTGCATATGGTGAATTTGCTTTATTGAAAAGAGCATCACTGTATTTTCCTAGTTATTCTTAAAGAGGACATGTAAAACAGAAACCACATTCAAAACACTCAAAAGACTTTGTTCTCATTCTAGCTTTTCAAGTTAAAACTTAAGCATTATATATAAGACCACTCTAGCTCAAACTCACTCATCTTCCTTTCTTATTGGCCCTTTCTCTCTTAAGCAAAACTGAAACTCAGCTTTGCCTTTGAAGAGCACCGGGCCATTACTATGGTATTTCCCCACATCTTAAGTCAATGAAGTTATACATTCAAGTATTTCTTGAATGCCTTACCTGCTGGGCTCCATTCTGGGCTTTTCAGATTCCTTAAAGAATATAATTGACAAAAATTTCCTCCTTCATGTAACTTACCTTCCAGGACGAGAAGACAAAGAGTAAGCAACAATATATTAATGAAATACATTAGAAAATGGAAATTAAAAAACAACAACAACAAACAGAACAGGGTAAGTAAGGGAACTCAAAAGAGATGGGTATTTCAAACAGGAGTCAGAGGTGAGAGAATTAGCTATGTACTTTTTTAGGGGAAGAATGTTCCAGGCAGATGGGAAACCCTAAGGTAGAAAGAAAGCCTAAAAAGTAAACTAGAATTTAGGTCAGAGATAAAAGGGGGAGTGGTAGCTGGTCGTGGTGGCGCATGCTTATAATCCTATAACTAAGAAGGTTGAGGCAGGTGGATCACTGTGAGTTCAAGGCCAGCCTGAACTACATAGTGAGACCCTGTCTCAAAAAAAAAAACAAAAGGTGGAGGGGGGGCAGATAAGCAATGCATGGCTCCTACTTTGTGTAAAATAAGAGGTCATTCCAAAGTTTGGAGTAGAGGATCTGACAAAATTTAAAAGGATCATTTCCCTGTTGTGTAGAACAGTTAGGAGGAAACAAAATTTGAAGCAGTGAGACCAGGTGAGACAATGTCTCAGATTAGGGTGGTAGCATAGTAGACAGGAAGAAATGGCCAGATTCTGCACATATTTTTTAAGGTGAACCCAATATGATTTTTCTGGCAGAAGGAATATGGTATGTGTGAGAAGGGAGAAGAATTTAAAATGCCTCCAAAACTTCTGCCCTCAGCAATTAGTAGAATGGAGTTGCCCTCAGTGGAGGCATTTATATAAAGAATGTTTTATGGGGAAAAAATCAGAAATTCATGTTTTGGGCATAAGAGATATCAAGTAGGCAGTTAAAGTATGAGGAGGTGGGTCTAGGGTACAGCTATGGAGTTCGAAGCTATCAACATAAGTCCTATCACCAGAGGATGAGTATAATTAAAGAGAAGAAGATCAAGAACTAAGCCCTGTTTGGACATGGGAACGAAGACAGCAAAATATGCCCAGGAGTTACCAGTGAAGTACGAGGAAAATTATGAGTATGTATTGTCCTGGAAGCCAATAAACAAAGTTTAAGAAGGTAGGAGTGGTCAATCAACCCAAATGCTCCTGCTAAGTCAAATTAGGTCAGAACTAAGAACTGCCCAATGGATTTGAATACATGGTCACCCCAAGAGTGGTTTTGATGGAAAGGTGGGGTGAAGGCATGACTGGAATGGGTTTGAGAGAGAATGGCAAGAGATGAAAGGGACAGCATATACAGTTTAGCTGCAAAGAGCAGGTAAATGGCGCTGTAGCTAGAAAAGAAAGGCAGGTTTTCCTTGGTTTTTTAAATTTTAAGATGGAAATATAACAGTACGTTTGTATAGCATGAGATAAATCCAAAAGAAAAATTGATGATGTACGTGACTCTTGAGAACTGCAACAGTGACATCCCTGATTAAAGACAATGAAATCTAATGTACAGGGAGTGAAACATGAATATTTCATCCAACGTAAGGAAAAGCAAAGCATCCAAGTACAAATGCTGATAACTAGGTAGAGTGGTGGAAAAATGTTTAAATACTGTCTAAATATTTCAATTTATCATTGAATTAGGAGGCAGTCTTTTAGTGGGAACGAACATGAGGGAGGAGATACAGGGGTTTAGGAGAGGAAACAACAAAAGGTACCACAGTTATTTAAGGCCTTGCTTGTATTTACTGCTTTAAAACACAAGACTTAAAATAAAAATTTTTTTGAGCCTGTACACTATGGAGCCAACCAGTGGTTCCACAATTAGTAACTTACATGAGTATTTACCCCACTTGTCCAACCAAGTGCTTCAAATACATTACCTCATTTAATTCTCTTGATAATCCTAAATTTAAAGAATAACATCATTTCCATCTACCAAAGCAAAAATGGAGTTAACCTGAAGGCGTACCACTGGGGAATATGTAAGAAAGCCCAAACATCGGTTCCTATTCATTCAGAAGATTTACTTGAATTTCTATTGGGTCAGATACTGTGCTAGCGCTGAAGAAATCATGGTGACTCAAACACTAGACAGCATCACTGTCTTCCTGAATCTTAGTCTGTTAATAGAAAGGTGTTAAGTCAAAGAAGTGACATGTAAAGTTACACGTGTGAAAAGAACAAAAGGGAGAGATGTATAGTTCTACCTGAGCCTATAAAATGGGGGAAATGTCCTAATCTAGTGGGGTTAGAGGGTGGGGCGGGGTAGGAAAGAACAGGGACAAGAGGAATTTCCCTGCAGAAGTGACTTCTCATCAGAGGGCTAAAGAATGAGAGTCTATCAACCTGCAAAGAGAGATAGCTATGGCTGAACAACAAGCAGAGTAATATGTGCCATACACTGTGCACAGGGCTCTGCGTACATGATTTTATGCAACACTCTCAACAACCTTATAAGGTAGAAAGTATTTCCATTTTAATATGTGCAATCTTAATGAGACACAGAAAGATTGAGTAACACACCCAGGCTTATCAGCTACTAAGAGGCTAAATGAGATGGAACCGTAGTCTAGCGCCAACCCATAGTGCTCTAACCACTTTTTTGTCCTTCCTCTCAAAGTACAGCATATATAAAGCATATAAAAGGAAGCTTTGGGAATCAGTCTGCCTCCGTTCTTATCCCACCTCCACCACTCACTGGCTGCATGAATTTTAACAAAGTATTTAAGGTTTTGTTTCATCACCTTTAAAGCAAGGAGGGCAACAACATCTAATAGGGTTGTGGAGAATAGTAAAGCTGATAATGAATGCAAAGTATTGTACCTAGGCCAGAATCTGACACAGGGTGAGACAACAGAAATATAACGCGAGTCACATACGTAATTTATAATTTCCTAGGTGTCACAGTAAACGAAACATTTGAAAAAGTAAGTCTTAACAATTTATTTAACCCTAATAAATCCAAAATATTATAATTTCAACCCGTAATCATTACAAAAATTGAGAAACTACTTTTTGGGTATTGTCTTTAAATCCGGTTTGAATTTCACATCTGCAGCGTTTAACTCGGGCTGCCACAGTGCCCAGGGGCTACCATATTGGACGACGCAGATCCAGTGGTCATTACCCCGAGGCTCAAGCAGCCGACTGTATTTATCCAGAATCCCGGAAGGCAGCTAGAAAGTCCATCGCAAGACTGAGGCCGGCACGGAAGCCGGTTTATAAGAATTCAGAGTTCCGGGAGACAAAGTTCCCACTAAGGATCCACTGAGACCTAGGCCCCAGGTTTACTTAGGCCCTGCTCATCCCCGCCCTCATCCACCCTTCCTCTCCGCAACCACCCTCACCAGGCCTTTAGCCCTCACCTCTCTCCTCACTCCTTCCTCTAGGTGCTGCAGCCTGCGGCTCCAGGTGAGAGCTCGGGACGCCCAGATTCGCTAACCCTACCTCACCAAAGAAACACCCTCCCATTCATTCCGCGAGTCTCCGGTAAGCGCCAGGGCTTTTTGAATGCAGTTCCCGCGAGAACTACCACTTATCACGAGACCCTCCGCCCCAGTGGCTCTTGGAAGAAAAACAGCGAAACACTCCTCCGGAGTGCCCCGCCTACTACAGCGATTGCGCACGCGCAAGTGGCGAACCCTAGGTTTGGCGCAGGCGTAAATCGGGTCGCCTATTCGTCTAGTTTACGGAGGCTTGTTTTCTTGGGCGTCTGCTAGTTAGGGTTTTGTTTGTTTGTTGTTTACGACAGGGCTTTCTGGAGGAACAGTGTCACTAGTCAGCGAGTACAGAATCACCATCGATCGGTGCCATTGTATCAGCCTTGTCCACCCTGCCAGGAGAGTGGCCGGCGTGCTCTCTGAACGCCTTTCCCTCTGGTCGCTTACGATTCCAGGAACCCGAATTGGTGACAGTGCCTAACAGCCTTATATGACAGACTCCGTTATGGGACAGGATGACTGTTAGGGCATTTTATGTGTGTACCTTGTACCAGTACAGTGCTGACTTTTACATGAATCATCTCATTAAAGCCCAAAAGCTTTAAGAGGTGGACATCTGGACCCCTTGTTTTCTACAGATGAAAACAAAACCCCAAGAAGAAAAGTGACTCGCCCTAGTGATAACTATAGAATTTGAACTAATGCAGTCTGATTCTAGAGTCCAGGCTTTTAAGTGCGTGTGTGTTTAATATTTTGTAAACCTGATGTCTGTTTAAGCAGTCAGAGTAATGGCTAACAGCATAACCCAGCCCTAGCAACTGTGATGTGGCTCCTGTTCTGCGCTCATCTTTACTTGCCTATTTGAGGACTTGGCGCTAGCTTCTTTCTTGTTCATTATCAATTTTTTCTTTGTTGGATCTTCCTTAGCAACAGATAAACGTACTATAATGACTTCCATTGCAAAAAAAATATTAACTTCTCTGACCTCAGTCAGCCACGGCTCCATTTGTTTGCTTCAATTTGTAACAAAATACCTGGGAGAAAATGCACTCACAGTCTCCATTTTCTTACCTTTATCCTCCCTCCCTCACTTCAAATGGGCTTCAGTCCCAACCAATACAGTGAAATGGTTCTTGTCAAGGTCACCATCGATTTTGTTGTTGTTGTTGCTGAGGATTGAACTAAGAGCCATGCGGATGCTAAGTATGTGTTCTACCACTGAACTACATCACCACTCACCAGTGATTTTTATCTTGCAAAATCCACTAGTCAATATTTAGTCCTCTCTTCGTGTGACATTTGCAGTGTTGATAATTCTGAGTTTTTAGTTTATGTCTAGGGATGCCACACTCTTCTTGATTTTTTTTCCTTACTTTCTTGACAGAGATAAACCAGATTGTAAAGGATTTATCTGGATGTTAAGGTAAGCAACAGTGATGCCTTCAAGCTGACCCATCTGGGGCTGAGCCAGATGTTCATGCATTTGTAATCATCTCCATGCTTTCAGATAAATAAAGCAAATTCATTTTTTCCTATTATTTAGCGAAGAGTCCTCAGTTCGGGAGTCAGGAAGACATCTAACCTAGGACAGTCATGACCAGCTAAAATTAGGTAACCTAAAATCTTTTCAAATTTTTTCTCCTTTGTCACAAGAGAAAGAAAATTCTACATTATCATTCACATTTCTTCCAATTCTATATTTTTAGAATACCCCCTTTTATTTTTTAAGTGTATTTTTGTAATATACAATAATTATATTCCTTTGGGGAATTGGTACATACACATATCACATTTTGGTGATTTTTATTACCTCCCCCAACTATTCCCAACCTCCTTCCACAGATATTTTCTCCATCTCCACAGCCTCTCTGTTTCCTACCATCTCTCTTTTATTTAGCTCTTTAAATTATTATATTTTGCATCCATCAGAGAAACCATGTAGCTACTTTCTGTGTCTGATTTATTTCACTTACTATTATGGTCTCAGGATCCATCTCTTCATATATATGTATTAGCAATCATATATATATGAGCAATCACAATACGCTAGGCATAGTGGAAGGAACGTAAGGATGTAATAAACTAGTTGTACTATCTGGGAGATGTTCCAGCATTAGTAGAGGATTTAAAAAAAAACAAATGTATATAACTACAGGGCTTTATATAAATACCATCTGGACAGTATATGCCCTATACTAAAGGAATTATGTGAAGGGAGAGGTCTGTTTTGTCTAGATATTCCTGTAGAACTTCACAGTTCGGGTAGCCACTTCAGGTAGAGCTTTGAAAGTAGTTCAGGTAGAGCTTTCAAGGATTGCAGTGATGAGGGGGTGCACATTCAAGAGGGGAGGACAGCATTAGCTAAGTCACAGAAGATACCCATATCATAATTGACAAGTAAGATTTGGAGGAGGTCATTGATTTGTGCTAGATTCCTTTACTAGGCCAAATAAGCTAGCTCAGTGTGGAATAACTCATGCTAAATACCAAACAAATGACTGAGCCTTAGTTTCTGCATCTGAGCTTCAGGCACTTGTAGGTGGCCAGCTGATTCAAATCAAGCAAGATATTGATCTACAACCTATCAAGCTGTCTCTGTACCTGTTTTTTTTCTATCCGTAACTACTGCTTGGACAATTTCTGGCAGGAGTGCTTTAAATCTCTTCTGGTTCTAAGGGCTGATTTAAGAATCAAAAGTCAGGGGCTGGTGAGACGGCTCAGCGGCCTGTGCCTGCCTGACAAGTGTGAGGACCCGAGTTCGACTCCTGGAACCCACATACGAAAAAAGGGCCGGTGATGTCGCTCAGCGGCACAGGTGCCTGCTGGCATGTGAGGTCCTGAGGTCGATCCCTGGTACCCACAAAAGAATCAAAAGTCAGTACTAATTAAGATATTTAAGTTTGTTGTAATTATCTTTTTTACATAATTAAGCTCATTCTTTAGGAATAGTCTGGATATGGTGCTGTTGATACTATCACTAAACACTAGATGTCACAAATGAAATGAAATCTAGATTATTTCTTTTTCTTAGGTTAACTTACCTTTTCATTCATGGTTCCAGGTGTAGATCCCCATATCCAGATGATGTCCACATATCATACCTTAAATACCAAAAGGTCAAAAGAGCAAAACAAAATCCACCTTATACCTGTCATTTTGAATTTACATAATGAGAAATGGATCAATACCTCCTCACACAATAGTGGATTCACCAGGTATGGGAAGGGACTCTAAATGTTGAGAAACAACAAAAAAATCCACCATGACACCCTCTTTATAATTCCTAATATTGTAGCTCTTCAAAACTGGGATATATTGCCATAGTAAACTTGACATTTTTCCTTTGTTGTGACTGTTTAGTCCATTTAGTTATGAGAAATGGTGCAGCAAGGAGTGTTGCATTGAAATGAAAGACTGTATTTATTTTGACACAAACCTATTTAATAATTATTTTTGGTACTAGTCCCAATATGACTGTATTTGGAGACTCAGCCTTTGTGTTAAGTTGGATTGTCAACTTGATTGGCTTGGTAGCCACCCAGGGGATTATAAAGAACACTTCTGGATATGTCTTTGTGGGTCATGGAGGTGTGACCTTGGTGTCTATACCAAGTGTGGTCCTTCACCCTTTCCTCTCTGGCTCTCTTCCCCTGCTCTCCTTCCTGGCTGCCATGACCTAAGCAGCTTTACTGTGCTGTGCCCTTCTGCTATGATGTTTCTGCCTGGGAGCAAGCCAATTATGGACTGAATCCCCTGAGACTGTGAGCCAAATTAAATTCTTTCTTTAAGTTGTAGGTGTAAGGTACTATCAATGGGAAAGCTGAACAATACAGTCTTTAAGGTTAAACGTGGTCATAAGTGTGGGGCACAAACTGATAAGAGTGGTGTTCTTATAATAAGAGGAAGAGACACAAAATATCAGTCTCTCTTTCCTTCCCTTCCTCCCTCTCTCTCTCTTCTCTTTCTCTCTCTTTCTTTCTCTCCCTCCCTATGTACCCATAAAGGAAGACTATGCGAGGACACAACAGGAAGAGAAGGCAAATGGTCTGCACCAAAGAAGAGAGACCTCACCAGAAAACAATCCTGATGATACCTGATCTTGGACTTCCAGCCTCCAGAACTGTGAGAAAATAAATACAGTATGTTGTTAAGCCACCCAGTTTGATATTTTATTATGGTTGCATGAACAGACTAATCCATCCCCTGTGTTAAACTTTGTAGTCTACTGCCTCCAGCTTCCAGCTTAGGTTTATGAAGGAAAAGTTGGCTTAAGAATGGAATCAAAAGCAAAGATGACAAATAGGGAGGGAGAAAAGAGTCCTGATCATCCCACTTGAGCCCAGCATTCAGCCCCTTGTGATGCTAGAGATATTCCTGCACTGTTTAGTTCCTGCTCGGACACCTTTGACAGGTAGTTTCTTTCGCTTGCAACGTAAAGAGTTCTAACCAGTATACTCAATACTAGGTATGTCTGAGCTTGAGTGGACTAAGCTTGTTGAGTTCCTATTCTTCATTTAGGATTTTTCTTTTTTTTTTGTGGGTACCGGGGGTCGACCTCAGGACCTCGTGCACCAGCAGGCGCCCGTGCCGCTGAGCGATATCACCGGCCCTTTTTTTTGTATGTGGGTTCACGGGAGTCGAACTCGGGCCCTCGCGCTTGCCAGGCAGGCGCTTACACCTCTGAGCTATCTCACCGGCCCCTTCATTTAGCTAACACTGAAAGTTCCTCACTTCCAGAGATAGGATGAATTCTTTGAGAACAAATGCCTAGGTTAAGTGAAAAGGTTTCTCCTAAATGAAGAAGCCTTGTGAATAATAGAGGAAAATAAAGGTTAAAGTAGCTAGCGTGGAGTCCTTGTCTTGGCCCTGCTTCAGATTACACCCCCCATGGCACTTTAAAGATTTTTTTTAGGTGATTTTATTACTTACGCCAGTTAGAAGTAACACCACATTCTTGTATAAGTTCTGGGTTTTTTTGCGTGTGTGCGCGTGGGTACCGGGGTTCGAACTTAGGACCCCGCATGCCAGCAGGCGCTCGTGCCGCTGAGCGATATCACCAGCCCTGTTTTCATATGTAGGTACCGGGAGTCGAACTCAGGACCTCGAGCTTGCCAGGCAGGCGCTTATGCTGCTGAGCCATCTCACCTGCCCTAAGTTCTGGTTTTTACTTGCGAAGAACAGTACTCGCCCTTGTTAAAGATATGTACATGTATAAAAAAAAAGCAGTAGAGTGCTAATTTTTGCAACTATTTACAAGATTGCAGTTGTTACTTATCATCTCCTACTTTTCAGTACTCATTACATATTCCTTTTATTTTCTGACAGTACTACGACTACTCGGGGCTCTATATCCAGTAGAGTGACCCAAATCTTCTTGTTGAATAAAACATGTTCACTAGTTATGAATTATATCAATCCCTACTCTGTTGGCTTACATTTATTTAATTCAAGTCATAGAAGGATGGAGTACAACTTAAGATCTTAAGTCTTAAGGTCTTACCAAGGGCTTGAAACTGTCAGTGTGTGTGTGTTTGTGCTTGTGTGTGAATTCAGTAAAAAATAGGTGGTGGCTACTTTGATGTCATAATGCTTAGCTTATTGTATTTCTATAAAAAACAATTTGGGAGTTCACACAATAGACAGGGAAAGGGATAAATCATCATCCCCAGGTAAGCAGCTAGATACACCTGTTCAGTAATTCAGCCCATAAACTGCATCTTGCCTGTTGCCACTAGGTGACAGTCTTTACAAATATTTTATATGAAGGGACCATCTTTTTTGACACAGAAGTTATATTCTGCTGGGAGAGATGATTACTTGCTAGTTTTAGTTAGATTACTCCAGTGGTGGCGAGGAGGATCATACATTCAAGGCCAGTCTGGGCAACTTAGTGACACACCATCTCGAAATAAAGGGGCCTGGGGATACAACTAAAAGGTCAAGCACTTGCCTAGCAACATAAGCAAGGCCCTGAGTTCAATCCCCAGTACCGCAATACATACATACATGCATACATACATACATGTTCTGGACGCATCATCTGGGTTAAACTACAGGATCTGTTACTTCCTACTTGTGGTTGCTTTTAACCAGCTAATTGGGCTTTCTAAACCTCAGTTTCCCTACGTACAAGAAGGGATAATGAAAGCACCCTATTTAATCAAGAGTAATGAGGTTTAAATAAGCTTTTAATGGACTTTTAGCATAATGTCACTAAATGTTATTCGTATAATCAAGAGCATTTTCTCAGCTCTAATGTCACTCACTCTGTGATCACATTTGGGGGTTGCTAGCCTAGGGCTTGTCTCCTGCCTACAGTTCATTACACCCGGTGCTTTTCCTTCCTAATACTTATAATAGTTTGTAGCAAATTATGTCTGCCTTCCTCACTAAACTGTAGTCTCTTTGAAGACGAAGAATACCTATATCTATTTCGCCTGCTGCATTTTCTCCTAGAAAGTACCATAGAACTTGGCACATACTAGGATTTAAGGTTAAATTTGAAGAATGAATTTATAAAGCACATTCAAATCCCTATTATTCAACGCAGTTCATTTGAGAGGTCAAAGGAACTTGTAAGAAAATTATTATTAATCCTGAGTGAAAAATGCTGAACATTTTAAAATCAGTTTATATGGGATAAATTGTCCCTGGGACCATTCACTGAATGAGTATTTTGGGGCATTTTATACACTGTATGATTTTAATTACTTCATTTACCTATTAAAATATAGGTGCTCCTCACTTGAAATAATATTTTTTCATTGACAATTTATGTATTGGTGTTATATTTGCAACTCAGGCATTTTATTTTATTGTTTTTATATTTTGGCAATGGAACCCACAGCTTCACACAAGCAAGGCAATTGCTCTATCACTGTGTTGTTAGACATTTAGCCCCCATCAAGCATTTAAGACTTACTAGAGAACTTGGTATGAAAAGTAGCTCAACTGGAAAGACCTATAAAGGAAGGAATCCTTGGCTAAAGGAAGTCACTCTGAGTAAATACTATTTTGCATAGTAAGTTTTCTTAAAGGAAGAGCTACACTGGATGAACACAGACTTTTAGAACTCATGCTTTTCTCATATTTTACTAGGTCATGGATAGGTTTATTTATATCCTGCAAAATCAATACAGCACATATTGTCTTATTCATTTTCCCAGCTAGAAAATAGAGTCTGTAATTTCAATAATCCTTAAAGTCCCTTAGTTATAAAGTGACTGACTTCATAACTATGAAGATCCAAAAGCACAGTCATGCGAAATGTTAGAAAAATGTTAGTTCAGGGCCGGTGAGATAGCTCAGCGGTGTAAGCGCCTGCCTGGGAAGTGCAAGGACCCAAGTTCGACTCCCGGAACCCACATACAAAAAAAAAGGGCCGGTGTTATCGCTCAGCAGCACGGGCGCCTGCTGGCGCACGAGGTCCTGAAGTGAACCCCCGGTACCCACAAAAAAAAAAATAAAAAAGAAAAATGCTACTTCATTTCTGTAAGATAATTTTATGTTTCCAAAGTTTTCTCAAAGTCTGAGAAATGAGAAAGGGTTTGGCGAGCTTGACATACTCGATGCAGACCGTCAAAGGTCCATTTCTTTTCTACCGTGATGGTAAAACTTCAGGCGGTCCTGTTCATAGATGTGCTCTTTTCTTTGTATTCACCACTCTTCACTGGTTCTGTTCAGTTCTTTGCTGCCTGGTAGGATGTTGGGCCCCAGGCTTTTTCACAAATGAATCTCATTAACCTACCCACAAGACACTACATGCTGCTGGCATATTTAGCCACTTTTGATATATTGGTCAGTGTTGTGAAATACTTCCCTGAAATGAAGTTCTGGAACTCATCAGGTGTCTTCCCTGACAGTCATATCTTCCTCTGGCTCTCAGATTTCCCAAACAGCTGGGGCGAAGCCCATATCCTCCCACAAAGCATGCTTCTTTCGAAATTCAGATCTATGGGCTTTGGCACTAAAGTAGTATTCTTTCATTCTCACAGACTATGTTAGATCAGGGCTGAATAATATCTTAGGGTTGAGTAACCTTTGAAATGTTGGAGGATGAACAGTTCCAGGAATCAGTGTGCATTTAGCAATTTGCAAGAAAGGTCAGTGTCCTGTATGACTACACTTGAATTAGCAAGGTCCACATTATATTTTATCTTCTTATGAATCTAAAGTCTAAAGGTTGGCATCACCTTTTCCCCTCATGTCAATCAACTTATGCATGGAGAATTTCTGTATAAGAACAAAGTATGGCTTCTGAGTTACACTGGTGTTATCGTTATTATTAAATAGTCACAGTTTGCTTAAAACCAGGACACGTGTTGAGAGATACATCATTAAGTAATCTTTGTGATTGTGTGAACACCACAGAGTATACTTAGCCCAACCTAGATGGTGTAGTTCAGTCACTCTATGTGACCCCTTGATGCAAAAGGACAGATGACACTGCTGACAACCTAACTGGCATACCACTTTTAACATCTTAAAAGGCTCCCATTCTGATCCATTTTTTATAAGGAGGACTACACTGTAAAATCACAAGAGAAGGTATAGCATAGTAAATATGTAAACCAGTAACATGATTATTTGTTATTATTAAATATTGGTTACATTTGTTATTATTAAATATTTATTATTATTAAATATTTGGTTATGATCATTTGTTATTATCAAGTATTATACACTGTACATAATTGTATGTGTTATACTTTTATATATAACTGGCAGAGCAGTAGGTTTATCTACACCAGTGTCTCCACAAACACATGAGTAATATGCCACATCATGATCTTATGATCATTTATGACATCATTTGGTGATTGGGATTTTTTTCTTCCTTATAATCTCATGGGAATATTGCATACATGTCCTTCTCCATCATTGATCAAAACAAACATTGACCGTCTGTAGCCCATGACGATATACAATTGACATAGAAGAGTTATGGAAGAGTCTTGTGTCATTCTCTCATCTACACAATTCCTACAAAGAGATTAATAGGCATCTTAAACAGATCCAGAGTAATATTCTTGAAAACAACATCCCATTCATAAGGTTTAAATTTCCAAGCCAAAATGGGACAAATAGGTTTCAAATGTAACAACTAATTCATTTTAGAATATAGTTGAAAGGTCAGATTTCATTCCTTGCCCAACAAAGTAATTACTGCTGCTTTCATCCTTAGGAGAGTGGTTTCCAGAACTTGTTCTACTTTGGAAACAGCTGAGGAGTTTTCTTTATAAATCCTGATGCCTCTGCTGTATCCAGCTCTAATTAAATTAGAGCGTCTGAGCCTGGGTGCTAGGCATCAGTAATTAGTTCAAAATCTCCAGGTGAAATCAATGTGCAGAAAGTTTAGGAACCTTGAGTTCAACTAAGGAGGCACTCTCTACCACATTTTGGGTCTTCTTTGCCTCTGTAGTTTATTGGTTCTCAGCCTGACTGCTCATTAGAAAAATTTAGCATGTTACAAAGCTCCCACTCTGATCCATTAGGTGTGGTGTAAGCATCCAAAATGTTTAGCCATTCTCTGAGTGACTCTAATGTGCAGCCATGGTAAAGAATCACTGGACCAGCTGATCATATAAAGAGGTAGGATAATGTGAATCCTTTACCTTTCTTTTCTCAGCAGTTAAGAGGTTTATACACTGTTAAAATTCCTATTCATTGGCTTTGTTGAATTTTCTTTTTTGTTCACTAGGCTTTAAAGTCCAACTATTTTCCTGAATCAGTTGGTAGTAGTGTTGCTCAATAAAATACAGGATTCTCAGTTAAATTCAATGTCAGCTAGATGCGGGTTTTTGTTTTGTTTTGTTTTTAGTTATAAGTATCTCCACGTAATGTTTGGAATGAATAAAAATTGTTCACTGCTTATCTGAGATTCAAATTTAACTGGCAGCCTGTATTTTTATTTTTTCTGTCTGGCGACGCTAAATCATCTATCCTTGGGACAGCCAGTAGTTGAATTTGTACCAGGAGAGTACTATCCTATTAATATCAGGGCTTGGGACTCATCTTTTAGCTCTTTCTCCTGCTAGTTGCTATGGTGGTAGATAAAAAGGCACGGCTTGTGGTCTACCTCAGGGTTTGAGCTGTGTCTATCATGCATGAGCCTCTGGATTCAATCCGCAACACACACACACACACACACACAGAGTATGCCAGTGAGCTAAGAAGACCTACATTTTTCTTTTGCTGAGGGTCACTGTGAGACCAGCATGAGAGAAGTGCAGAATAGACAGGCTACCAAAAGAGGGAAGACTTTGGTTCCAGGAACCTCAGCTCTGATGGCAAGGGGGTGTCATCTTGCCATTTAGGGCCTATTCTATGGTTTCGAACTGGCTTTTCCTTTTTTCATTTTTAGGTACATTATATTATCTTCTTAATCTACCTGAATATCAGATGCCTGCCGCCTTGGCTGCAGTTGAGGTAGTTCCCAGGTGGAACACTTCTTACAGCCCACTGAGTCTGAACTGATGGAAACTCCAAAAGCCCCTGGCAAACTGAGAAAAACCCCCCACCTCAGGAGGCTTCCTAAGAAGTCTCGATGCCTTTCAACCTCAGGCTTGAAGGATTGTTCACACTAGCTCATTCCTTGAAATTTCCTTCTTCCCTACCATCCCATATAGGCCCTGCACTGTAAATAAAAGTCATGGTGCGTGTATTTCTTGGCCAACAGCAGATGCTCTGCAAAGGGAAAAGCACGAGATTTCATGACAATTCCCAAAAAGCAGGTGTTTTAATGATATTTCCAAATTGGAATCTGACATTTTAATGAACAACAAAACTCTTGAGGTCCCCCCTTCCCCATAATTTCTCCCGAGGAGGAGATAGGCAAACAAGTAAAATGTTGAATCCCTCGTTGCCGGTCCATGGTTACCAAAGGAAGGAGGTGAAACAGGTGAAGTACATTAACTTTTAACCTGGTAACAATGAATTTTTTCACTAAGCATTAGCTGTTTAAAAGGGAAATACATGCTGGCAGAAAGCAGACAAGACAAAGGGTGAGAGGAGGGAGCTGAAGCTGGCCTGCCTCATGGAACATATTAGCAAGCCAGCTGGGCCCACTTTACACAGATGTTTTTGTAGGAACGAGGGGGGTGTGTTGGCTAAATGGTGGAACAGATCTTTCAGCTGTGCTCTTCCTTGCTCACGTGACTGGAGGAGGGTGTCAGAGGCTATAGGACAATTTCTCAACCCAAATTCAAGGAAATTGCGTAGACTGATACTAAAACTTTTTCTCAAGCTCATATAAAAGAGGATGCCAACTCTGGAAAGTGAAGAGTTGCATGTTTATTCACCTCTGAATAAAGCAATCCAGTCACATTATCTATTTTCTCATAAACCAATATGAAGGTTTGGAGAAAATACTTCCAAAGTCTATACTCTTGGGTGTAAATATTGAAGTTGTTTTAGTGAAGTGTAGAGCTAGTCCTCCTTTCCATGGCTTGACCACTTTCCGCTTGAATGTGTCAGTAGTGTGTCTATGCAGCATGTGTTATAAAAAGTGGAGGAAACTGGTTTCACTACCTAAGTTGGGGGTGTGCAAATTAGCAGCCTAACACTGTGTTGCTTGGCCCACAAAAAAAATTAAGTCGAAATTAGAAACTTGGATATGCACACACAGAGAATCTGGATTGCCAGCTTCTTTTGAAAAATCAAAAGATATTGTTATCTTATGCCCTCATTTCTAATATCAACAATCCACTGGATCTTTGTATTGTACTATTTAGTTGTTTTCCACTTCACCATCATGTCTGTCATTTTATTATTAGATTTGTTCCTTCAGTGAAGTGGGTCACATACAAGGAGATAATTATATTACTTGTGTGTATGGTTCCTGTATGCATTTGAATTTACCATCTATGCCACTAGGCAAGATTGGATTATAGTACAGTTTTGCTCCATTGTCCTCCAAGCTGATTCTCTGATATTTTTATACAAATAGAGTTCTTAATATGGTTATCGATTATCTGATACTTGGGTTGAGGGAAGAACTCAACTATACTGTAGCTCTAAAAGTCATTCCTGTCATATTTCAATGTAGTCTGCTTATAGCATGAATGAATTCATGACCAACAGAATAACTCTTAAGGTGGATTTCTTCTTTGACTATGTTTTGATTGATGGAAAATTGAAGTGATCATTTGGATAACCTGATCTACAAATGAAAATGGAATTAGTAATTTGAATATTGAAAAGTAGTTGCTAGTACAGGTAAAAATCTAGCAAAGAAGGGTTTAAGTTTAACACTAGAAGAGACCTTAGAGATAAAATCTGGCTTGATTATTTTATAAAGGAAACTGAACTTAATAGCAGTACAATGATTTACTCTTGATTACACTAGGTGTTGGCGTCAGAGCTGGGACCCAAAGCCATCTCTTTTGAATTTAGCCATGGCCAATGTTATTTGCATTATCCTTAATGGCCTTCAGTTATAGAATAGATACAGTTCCATGTTTATTTCTCAGTTTTTATTCCTGTTCATTAACTTATTCCAATAAACATTATTTATAATGACTATTATAGCATTGTCATAACTCTATTGTATAAGCATCAGAATGATTTGTGATGACATTACACACAATTTCATAGGCCCTTCTCTTGAACATAGGAGGGTGATCCTGAATAATTAAAAATTTCTAATGTTTCAAAAAAGGGGGCTTCCAATCAACAGGAAATGCTAACGGTAGTTGTCTTTTCCTGACTTCTGATGGCTTTCCGCACTTATTTCCTTCCATTATCTGTATGTTCAAGTTTTCCATAATGAATCTACATCACTTTAGTAATAGTTAGAATTTTTAAAGCAGCTATATAAACGAAACAAATGCAAATCCAGTCTGATAAAGACATGAAGCATTTATTTAAAATTAAACCTTCTCACACCTCATTCATTTCTATGAGTGGGATGTAAAGACCATTTCCTGTGCCTCGAGTATGCACACACAAAGAGAAAAGGGTTTGACACTTTCCCACAGTGAAAGAAAAATGTCTGGTGGCTGTGACTGCAAGGGGCATGTGCTGAGAGCTGTGACCTAGAGCACATTCCAGGCCGAATAGCACTGACTTTAAAATTTAAAAACCCAGCAGTTCCAACTCATTCAATTATGATTGTCTCACAGTGTCTGGTAATAGACATAGCCCAATATTCTGGTATGGGCTTTTATTTTCTCTGAAATTCTGAAAGTTAAGGAGAATTCAAATTTTGTTTTACCTTTGTCTAGTTTTAGAGAACTGAAAGGCAGGAAAGTCAGTGCCCACACCCAGTGTCTCTCCTGAAGGCAACAGCTGGTGTGGTTACCAGGAGAAGAGTCTACTTGGATGGGGAGAGAAAATATTCCTTTATAAATAATGTGTTTTTATGACTCCTGTTCCTAGGAAACCTGATACATGTACTGCACTTATAAGTATTTGAGGTCAAGTTCCAAATGTGTTTTTATTAAATATTTGACTGTTTTATGTGCTATTGTAATTGGCTGAGTTTGAGACCTGAGTGATTAAGGAGTTTGTCTATAAGGAGCTTGCTTCTTTTTCTTGCTTCTTCTGTCTTCTGTCTCCCTCTCTCTGCACACCACCTCACACACACATACACCCACACCATATATCTTTACATATACAGAATCCACTAAGAAAATGTATAAATGTATACATACCTCAGCAGTTTGCCATACTAATAAATGTCTAGAAGCTAATGGCCACCACTTCAAGCATCTCTTGTACTTGTAGAAGCCAAAGGTAACTTGTATTAATCTCACGATGTCTCCATAAATTTAGTATTAAAATATTTATAAAAGTTTTTCTTTTCCTGATGTACACATTTCTGATGGACTCTGTATATGTGTATATACATATACATATATATATTTATATGCCAAGTTTTGTAATTAGTTGATTCTACTTTCTCATTCTCCTTTATTTTGATTTCTTAAGAAAGTAAAGCATTAGAAAACATTGTACAAATCAATGTCAATCCATCAGTTAATATCTTCACTCCTTTAATAACCCCCTGAGAAGCTGGGATGCTTGGGAAAATATTATGAATAAGTAGCTCCAATGTTTGGCGTAGGTGAGGAAGACACTACTTATTTCTTCTTTGTCATGGAAAGAACACAAGCCCATCTTATAAAAGGATATCTTAAGGCTCCAGAAAAATAATATCAAATCCCAATAAAATATTATGTCAGGGTTTTTTTTTTCTAATATATCAACAGTTAACTCTTAGAAGGAGTGCTCCCTCTTTAAACATCTGGCGTGTTTCTACATATCGTCACCTCATTCTCACATACACACACACCCTTACTCCTAATCTACATCTGTAGACCACTGTTGGGATTGGTACTGCTGCAGTGTTGAACAATGGGGTCCTTCAGGCCAGGCCTGGTGGCATTTCACATGATGGGAATGAAATGACACCCTTTTGTTTCCCTGGTGTTTTGGTAAATCAGGCTTTGTCACTTCCTCAGAGTTAGGAATAATAAACTATCATTATCACCTGGATGGCTGAGACCCTCACACACACAGACCTGAGAGTGCTGAGAAGCGACACAGAGCACCTCTACTTAGCAGGAGGAGTAACTGAAAAATCCTGAGCTGCTCCATTCACTTGTTCTCAGGTCATTCCTGGAAACAAACTTTGACAGTCAAAATTCCCCCTCATTCGTGATTCTTCTTCCCTCTCGCCCTACAACGATGCTTCTGGGACCCTATAATTCTCACTCTAAAATAAAACACATTTACAGTTGCAGATGTTTGGAAGGAAAATTTCAAATGGGAATTTCACCACAAGATTTGGCTATTTGGAAAATCTTTACTTTTTCAAATAGTTTTTTGTTTAAAATGTTATTTAAATTGGAGGATGAGTGAACCTTTCATTATGACTTACAATATATATAGCACTTATGGACATATTATATGATTTATTAGATGAAATTAAGGGTGTTTCCCCAAAGGAAATGGGTCAGGAAATTTAGTCAGATCCCCAACTGTATGTAGCATTAATAGTACAATGTGCAAATTTGGGAGGGAAGACCCTGACAGGCCTTGGACTGAAGGAATGTGGCAGAGGAAGCACCCAGGTCCTAAAGTCCCAGGCTGGCCCCATGGAATAGGAATTCCTGCTGTTGAAGCCATATAAAGCTTGATTCTAATCTCGGTTTTACTTCTTTATAGAGTATGGACTTTGAAGCCACATTTCTTGGACCCAAATCATGCTTTTACAACTTATTCTGTGACTTTGGGCAGCTCTCTGGGTTTCTTATATGAGGAATGTATATAATATTACTGAGTGCATGTTTTCATGAGGATTAAATAGGATGTGATGTACAATGGGGTTGGAAAGGTGCTAGCATGTTGTATTATTAATAAATACTAACTATTATTACAAGTGACCTTAGCAAAGGCTATTCATGGGACTGCTCCCCATCTCTTATCCCCATATGTAAAACCTGAGAAAACAGTTACTGCATGGATTGAGAGCATATGTTTTGTTAATTTAATTTTAAACTTTTTATTTAAAAAATTGCAAACATGCCTGAAAATAGACTAGTGTAAATAATCCCCGTGCACACATCACCAAGCTTCAACAATGACAGTTGTTGACACTTTTTGTTTCAAATACTTCCCTAGAAATTGTTTCTGGTATGTTTCCAGTAAATCACAGACAACCTATGATTTTACCCACAAATTGTTCAGTGTGCAGGGGTGGTAGGTTGCAAGGGGGCCACAATAAATCTTCTGTATGCAGCCCCTTTGTCCTGTGACTTTGGGTCCTCCCATCACAAGGTAGAGTCTATTTCTGAACCCCCTTCAGTCCAGATTGGCTTTGTGAGGTGCCTTGTGACCATGACAACATGATGACGTGGGAATCTAATCCCAGGTTTTTAAAAAGAACCAGAAAAAGAATTGTGCAGCTGAATCCAGGTGCTAACCTTACAGAATCAGTAATAAAGATCAGCGCAATGTTTGTGGTGGCTTATTATGCTTCTATAGATAGCTAACACAAAGATCTGTTTCCTAAGGTGCCTAATGCAGGTCTTCATACATAATGAGCATGAAACTTTACCATCCCGTTCAAAAGACTGAACTCAAAAGGCACAAGACATTTTATAACCTTGAAGGAGAGTGTCAGTCTGCTGTATCCATCCAGAAATAGAGTTCTATGACATTTTTTCTAATGAGGAGCCTTCTAAGGCATAATTAGATATTCCACCTTCGGGTCTAAACAGGATGGTGATTCTTGATCCAAGACAGTTGTTTCTATGCTTTATTGGGTTTTAGCCTCCTTTGAGAATCTGATGTGTAAAAAATACAGCACAGTATACAGTGTCCTTTGCTACACACACACACACATGCATGCGCCCATGCACAGTGGAGGGGAGAGAGAGTGAGAGAACAAGCATGAGCGTTTATATACTTACATCAGGGGTTTCATGAACCAGTAAACGTACGAATGCCAGGTAGGAAATGCTGATCTTAGCTCAACAGACCCTTACTTGAATCCCCAGGTTTGCGTGGTCAACTCTAACTGCCAAAGAATGTTTTTGTTTCTTGGTTTGTTTGCTTGTTTTGTGGGACTGGGCATAAATCCAGGGGCTTATATGTGCTAGTGAAGTGCTCCCTCACTGAGCTGTACCCCCAAGACCTTTTTATTTTATTTTGAGACAGGGTCTCACTAACTTATCTAGTTTGGGCTTTAGCTCATGATGTTCCTGCCTCAGCCTCCTGAGTAGCTGGGATGACATGCATATATCATTGTTCCTCACTAAGATTCTGTTTATGACTGTTTGCCAGGTATGTGTTTCCATTGCTATTGCAGCTGCTTTCTGAAAGAGGATCTGTTGCTGTGAGTTTCTGGCTGGATTTCAGATTCAGAGTCTGAAAGCTTCTTGACCATTTATTTCAAGAACTTTTAAATCTTTGAATTTATTCCTCCAGCTCCCACCCCAGACCTTTCTTTAGCCCAGCATTGATCGGTAGAATGCTCAGGAAGTTGGCAATGCCCCAGCGGAACTTCAGCAGCTGCACATTAGGATGCCGCTGATACTGTCCAACGTGCTGGATGTATCCACATGTGTTTACCTCAGCATTTCTTGAAGATCCTAGGTGATAATTTATTAGGCTTGGGCAGACTATAAATATTGCTTTAGCTCATATTTCATCAGTGCTTGATTGCTGTCTATGCCATTTACCACACATTAGATTATCCATGATGGAGATGGCCAACCCTTTGGCTGTTCAGTCCATCTCTTGGTAATACTCTATAGAGCCAATAGTTTCCAGGATACGGTGAGAATGGAAGGAAACAAGGACACGTTGATGATGAGAAACCCAGCCTCAGACTCAGCTGAACTGAGATATTGGAATACATCTAATATTAATATTAATTTAACTTTATATTGGAGTACTTCTAATATTAATATTAATTTAACTTTATTGCTTACAAAAGAGACAAATGAGTTAGCAATTATTAATGAATTTAAGAATTAGCCACCACCCCAGTGCTCTCTTATTTCTTTGCTTTATTCTTAGTAATACCGCTTACCACCTTGTTCAATAACATATCTTTATTTGTTGTTTCGCTTCCTTTATGCAACCTAAACTCCGTAAGAACATTGATTCTGTTTAGCTTAATGTGCTGTTCCCCGAACAGCAACTGGCACTGAGTAGGAGTTAGTAATAATTTTAAGTATTTTTTTTAACAAATGAGTGAACAAGTGAATGAACTAATGTGACTAATTTGTCATTTACTAAGTTCTTCCAACATGAATATATGTAAGAATCTCCTGGGAAGGCCATTTAAAAGATATAGCTATCCTCTCGATATCATTAGAAATGCCCATCCTTAGTGTGAGCATTGAACTCCAGAATCAGATATTTAATTAAGATCTTCAAGTGATGCTAAGGCCACAGGTCCTGGGAAAACATCTTGAAATCAATGCCTTTTGTTACTTATATTGCCTCTAAGTATGTAAACCAAGAGTACTTCACGAAACAGTAGATTCCCATTCTTTGTCCCTGGCAATTTGGGAAAATCAAAACATAATAAATCAAAATATAATTAAAATAATAAAATAGCTAATTCAGGAAGTCATTGTCACTAAAAATAATTGTCATCTGGCCCCCCAACTTGTCACTATGTCCTTCTTAGGAAGCTTTCTATGGAGATACAATTCACAAGTGTAGAAAAATTCTTCCTGACTCGATATTTTTTTAAACTGAGAATATTTTTATACCAGTCATTGAGAATACAAAAGGAAATGTTTGGAAAATGGTTATACTCACTTTTACCATTGGAATCTTTGATTCAAAAGGCAGATAGGCCAATGAATATAAAAAGAAAAGAATCAGTTAAGCTCCAAATGATATAATCAAAATATTCCTTTAAAAATAGGAATGGTTAAAACATTTAAAATGCTTTAATCATTTTTATTGATCAAAGAAATGAATATTTAAAGTTAATGAGATTTTCTTCACTGATAAATTTGACAAAATATAAATATAGAATTAGAAAAGGTGTGAAAAAACAGGCATTCTTGTAGGCAAGAAAGGGAACACCCTACAAGTTTTCAGAAGAGCAGCTTAGGAATAAGTGTCACAACTTTGAAGGCAGATATTCTTTGTCCTGGAAATTACATGTAAGGGACTGTATGCTTAGGAAATTATTAGACAAAGATATAGTTTTCAAGGATATTAATGTATGGTCCATTTATAAAATCAAATATTTAAAAAATGTTAATATCCACGAACTCAGTTTTAATAAAATTGGTTGACATATTTCTATACCATAAAAATAGCTGACATTTATGGAACAGTACTATTTGGCTATCCCTGTATTTAGTACATTATAAGACTTGAATTCACTTTATCTTCTGCATAGATTATGTTATTATCTCATTTGAAAGAAGAAGAAATTAAGGCTGAGTAACCTGCTCAAAGTTATACAGTTTGTGAGTGGCTGGTTGGGGTGACATCCTGATAGTCTCAGTTGAGTGTATTCTCTTAATACCAATACTTCATAATGGAATATAACACAGCAACTACATGCAAAAGGGATAATAAGGATATATTTAGTTTAGGTAAGTAGATTTTGGGGGGACCTAGCATAGTTACAGAAAGAATGGAATAGAGGAAGAAAGAAAAATAGGTAGCATGCTTAGATAAATATTGGACATATACCAAATATGTTATATCAAAAGGCATATACCAAATATGTTATATCAAGGTTACTATGGGTGACTTACTTTTCCTAAAATTCTCCACAATCTAGGATTCTTATTCAATACGTTTATATTGTTTTTAGAATTAAAAAAAAAAGTCTTTTAAAAAAGTCTGCTCACCGTTAGCCCTAATTCATTTTGACAAATTTTGAGGCCTTCCTATTGACTCAGTTGATATTGGTTTTCCTCACGCATGTTTCCTATAGCCTATGTCTTCACAAATTCCAGTTCTTCAGTTGTTTAACATTGGTCCCATGTTTGTATTTTGGCAAAACTCTAAACAAGTATTCTGGAAGTTGTAATTAAGGTGACATAAAGGAATATGAAGGTGTAATACTGAAATGATTTTACTAAGAAATGGTTGCTTGGCTAACACAGGAGCCCCTGAAGGCTCTGAGATCTCCACTCTTCTGGTTGGATAAGCAAGACTCCTGCAGCCACCCTTGGACTTAGAGTTGGCTACATGACACAGGAAACCAAAGGAGTTGGCTGCTGTAGGAGCTTTCATAATAGAAAGATTAAAATTAGCTGGCTCTGCTCCATTCTCCCCTAATCTTCTAGTTATTCGGCCAGTGATAAGGACATCATTTTTGCAGTGACAGCCAGTTTGTGAACTTGAGGTTGTAAGATAATGGAAAGATCACGAGATATGCTGACCTTGACATTGTGGTGCTGCTGAACCAAAGCCAGCAGAAGCCTACCTCCAGGCTTCTTGTTATGTGGAAAGAATAAAAACTTATCTGCTTATGCCACTGTCAGCCTTTTCATTGCCTGCAGCCCAGCATATTCCCAATGGCTTGAGTACTCAGAATCCTCAGATATGATTCTTTCTTGCACTTAAGCAAATGCTATCACACCTTGCAAATAAATATTGTCTGAATCATTTTTTGTGGAACCCTAAGAGACTACAATTAGAACCTAAGAGTTCAACTGGTTAAATTTCTTTTTACATACAAAAATCAACAGGGAGAATATTGACAGAACATTATATAAATAGTGGTCATTTTCCTTTATAAATAACAGAACTTTGCATGGGGATACCGCCATATGACTACATATATGGATTACAAGTTACTATCAATAAGACTTATGGTATAGGAAGTACAAAATGATAGATGAAGGACAACTACAGCATCTCAACAGATAAACTGCCTGACAAGAAATGTGCATGATTCTTACCCTGAGCCTGGGAACTGCCGGCTGATGAATTCACAGAAGATATGAATGTAAGAAAGCTTGCCTGGGTGTGTGGGTAACTGTTCTTCCTCATAAGCACTTAAGGAGTCATTTTGCTGGATGATTTTGGTCACTGATAGGGGCTGAGATGTGTATGCCTGTGGCAGCCAGCATAGCAATGAACTCATTGTCTTTGTCTAAAAGGCCAGCTCAGTCCCTGCTGGAACAGCTTTTGTAGAATTTTATATCACTTATAGCCAATGGGTCTAGAGTTGGCACTTATATTTCCAAAATGAATTCCAGTGATATAATAGCATTTTAGAATGCAGTTTAAATAGGAAGTAGGTAGAGGGTGAGGATATAATATAGAACCCCATAAGCAAGATGTCTGTTCTAATAACTTCATTTGAGTGCATATGAAGGCAATCTTTTTCTCATGGCCAAATCATAAAATGACCTGAGATACTAGAGCATAGTGCTGTAACATAAACACTTGTGATTCAAGTCTCAGCTCAAAAGTCATCTTTATTTGAATGCTCCCTGTCCCTCAGTCTGGTGCACTCCCAGTTATTCTAACCTCACTTTTTTGTGCCTTTCTGGTTCTTATCATCATCTGACCATTATTTTATTTTGTGTCTTGCTTATTCCTTCTTAATTTATTCCTTTGTCCCTGTCTCCTCAGTAGCATGTTAGGGGCAGTGAAATCCATTCTGTCTCTATTTATTTTGAAGTCCCAGGGTTGAAAACTAGGGCTTCACACATGCTAGGTGCTATGGTTTAGATCTAGAGTGTTCCCCAAAGGCCCATGTGTTCATAGATGGGACTTTTAGAAGGCGATTAGATCATGGGACACTGTACTCACTGGTGGATTAATCTATTGTAGATTTGCTATTGGGAGGTAGGGCCTGATTGCAGGTTGGTCACTGTGTGTGTTGTGTGTGTGTGTGTGTGTAACCTGGGAGGATTTATCTCCCTCTCTGCTTCTTCTTGCTCTTTTTGCTTCTGGCTACTATGGGATGTGCAGCAATCCTTCCTCCACTCAGGCCCTCCCACCACCCTTTTTCTATGTTGGAGCCTGTTGACTATGGACTGAATCCTCTAAAACCCATGAGCCAAAATAAACCTCTCCTTAATTTGAAGGGGTTGGATATTGTGTCTTAGTAAGGAGGAAATTGAGTAAAACATTAGGCAAGTGCTCTACCACTGAGCTACATCTCCAATCCACCATTCTGTCTTGTTTGGGGTAACAGCCTCAGTGAAGATGCCAGTCCTCAGAGTAGGATCTCAATGAAGACTTGTTCTCTGTGTGAAAGATAACTATGATACTCTCTCCGGCAACTTGGGATACTTAGTCAAGTCAAAAATGATCTTTTAAAGATCAGATGAAAGATGGAGTCTCTTTGCATTTTGGTGACATATTTATTGGTATGTTAACCAAGCACTTGTGTACCTCACTTCAAAGTGTTACAATATAGGTATGTGGAAAAGATGTTAGAGTGACTAGAACTGTCACATGTCTTAGGCACAGTAAAATTGACGTTTGTATATGTACACATATATAGGTCAGTTTTGTTTTATTTGCTTTTTGCATGAGGGACCAATGTTCTGTTTTTCTGAGGAAAAGATATATTTTTCATCATGTCAGAGTTATATAGATATTTTCACAATCTTCAGTGGATCTTGTGCTGTATGCATGCATTTGTATCGGGCTGCACCCCAGTGCAAAAAGCATCACACACCAGCAATTGTTAGCCTAGCTCAGGAAACCTTCAGGAAGAGGGATTGCAAAGCAAGTTAGGTGTCTGCATCCAGTACATAATAAGAACAAGAGCTTGATACTGTGCCCAAGAGAGAAGAGCCCAGAGAGAGCCCCAAAGCATCCCACTCCACCCTCCCTTCAGGATGGAAAGTCATGTGGGATGTGGTGTAGCGAGATCATTATTCAGCTCCAAAGAGCAGCTAAGCTGCCAGCAAATGAAATTTTCAGAGTCAGATAAAACGTTAATTACAGATGTCAAGATTAGAGTTTGCTTTTTCTGCAAATTCCATGGGGTCTCTAAGCAACTTGATCTTTGAATCCCCGAGGTACTAAAATCTACAGAGAAGAGATTGTTATCTTAATGTTGCAAGAATCCCCACCTTGAGTGCTGCCAAGTAAAAATCCAGCTTAATGACACAAACTACAAGGAATATTTCTGGGCGTGTGTTTTAGGAGTTGGGAATAAAACACAGATTAAATTACCATTGCTCAAGGTACAGCATAAATTACTAATATTCAAGAAATATCCGTTTGTTACAGAGAAAATATTGTTGTTGTGGGTCTCTAGATTTTCCTGCTACGGAAACACAGGTATGCAAGACATGTAACACTCTATTTTTTTTTTTTTCTTTAAGCACTAAGGGAAATATCCAGCCCCATTTCTGATGAGTGGAAAAAATATAGTCAGGACCTCATGAGTAAATTAAGTCTTTCCTGATTTCAACTTAGTGGGTTGAGCATTTCTTTCTCTTCATCTTTTTTCCTGGAGTGGCAGGTAGCATTGTCACATCAGGGAAATGAGCCCACTGCCTGCAATTCACAAATCCCTCTGAAGCCCAGGAAACGCTGCAGAGCCCTGCTGCTCAGCTGTCTGTTGGGTGATGTGGTTGGCTGCTTTAAGCCTTGTTGGCCTAAAGAGCCCATGTAGCCCTCACTGCCTTAGTCCTCCTTGCAAGGCTGCTGCCTGCCATGAATCCAGGTGGGGCTGAACTGCAAATGCCCTCTACTATCATGTTTCCAAACGAGTCTGGATGTTTTATCACTTACTCTTTTGACAAATGCCTCTTTGCTGAGAGTTCCTGACCAGCATCACACTATTTTGGTCTATTTTCCAGTTCTCTTTTCTCCTATCTAAAAATGCGTGTTTAACTTTGAAAAATGCAGACTTCAGAAAAGTTGTAACACTAATATAATGAACATTTGCAAACTTCTATCTAGATATAGCAGTGGTTAACTTTGGACCTCATTTCCCTCTTTGTTCACACACACACACACACACACACACGCAAGTTTTTCCTGAGTAGGTAAAGTTAATTACCTGCTTCATGACCTGCCACCCTGAAATACTTCACCATTTAACTCCCAAGAACAATGCATTCCTCTACCTTCTCAAATTTGAAAATTTAATATTATCAGAATGCTATTACCAATCGCTATGGTTTGAATATTTATCCTCATCAAAACTCATGTTGCATAGGGCCAGTAAAAGGTGTTTTGGGTAATAGGGGCACCACTCTTGGAAGAGATTAATATCAGTTTCTTGGGAGTGAGTTAGAGCTCATGTGATTGGCTTAGTTACCTTTGGCGTGGACTGTTAAAGTGAGGCCACCATGTGCTTGGTCTTTTCTGCATACGCCTACTTCCCTTTCTGCTTCTCTGACATGTTGTAGTTCAGCCAGGTGTCTTTACCAGAATCTTTCATGATGTTGTTTGAAATTACCAGCCACCAGAATTATAAGCCATATAGGCCTCTTTGGTTTCTTTCCTCTCCCTTCCCTTCCCCTTCTCTTTTTTGATATGAGTTGTTGCTATGTTGCCCAGGCTGGCCTTGAACTCCTGGGTTCAAGGTACTCTTACTTCAGTGTCCTGAATAGCTGAGACTGACTATAGGTGTGCACGCTAACCCTGTACTTGGGTACCTCTTTTATATAACCCAGCATTATGTATTCTGTTACAGTAACAGAAAATGAACTAAGACACTAATATACAGTGGTACTTTGGTTCATGAATGCTTTTGTTTGCAAGCAATTTGGTTTGCAAACAGAAGTTTTTTGCAAAATTTTGTTTTTGTTTGCAAACTCTTCATCAGGTGACAAACACGACCACGGCCATCTTTCCCACACAAACACAAATGTGACCATCTTTTCCAAAATTGTAGAATAAATTGTTTGTGAACCAAGGTACCACTGTATACACATATCCAAAAAGTTTCAACTATTCCAGCAATTTCCTTTTCATAGTTTTTTCTTTTCTACCCTAGGATCCAATATGGTATCATTCACTGCGTTTAGTAATCATGGATCTTCTCTATCCTTTATTCATTGAGAACATTAGCTCAGAGAATGACCTTGTCAGAGTGCAGGGAGGCAGAGGTGGTGATATTAGGGAAGGAAAAACTAATTTTATTCTTGGTTTTTAAAACTCAGTTCTTGGTTTTTACAACTCAGAAGCTAAGAAATCAATTCTTCTGTCACTATTTGCATATATGTTTTAGGATGCCTATCCTGTGAACAGCAAAAAAAGATGAGGTTGGTGCTGGGGCAGATAACCATTAGTGTTATACTTTCAATTATTATTCTGCCCAACGTTGTGCCACAAGAATGGATTTGTATCTTTCTATTAAGGTGGATTTTTCCCTTTGGGGAGTTTTTGATAGTTTCCCTAGTGTCGTATAGTTTGGCCTTATATAAGTCAGTCCCTGGAGGAAACATTCATTTCTTTATCCTTGTTTTGTCTTTCTTTTGATTCCCTTCTTACTACTATATTATTGTAATTGAGGCCAGAGAGCAATTAGTTTGAATTGGATTTTGGAAAAACTTTTTGGACAATTACGTGAATCAGGTATAAAATCAGTGATATTGCAGATAAAAAAAATTGCAGGACTCTGGTAATAAATTAAATGGTTTCACACAGGCGTGGATCTGAGAGGTTGCTAAAACTGAGATGAGGAATTTAACCCACCTTAAATATAAGATGTTTGGAGCTTTGCTGACTCCTATTACTGAAAAAGAATTTCCAGGATGTATCAGTAAGAGGATCAGAAAGGGTTTACTAGGCAGAAATTTTAGTATGTACTCAAGAGTGGAGTGCAGGCACTCAGAAAAATGAGATACATTGGGGCCGGTGAGATGGCTCAGCGGCACGGGCGCCTCCTGGCGCGCAAGTTCCTGAGGTCGACCCCCGGTACCCACAAACAAAAAAAAAAAAAAAAGAGAGATACATTATAAGCTGGAGGTGGGTATATTTATTGGGCCTTGGGGATTTTTCAACGTGGATTATCTATTTAGGATGTGTATTCCCACTGTCTATCAGGTTACCCGTTTGGCACACTCTGTCAGAATACAAACCATTTGCATGTGTTCGAAGTTGAGATATGCTGCCAACTAATACTACTGCCTCCTGGAGGATAAAGTGGCAATTTGCAAGTGAAAAGGACAGGTCCAGAGCCCAGTTTATAGGATCGCTGTGCCTTAAGACCATCAGGAATTTTTGGAGTGAGTTTCCTGGAAGGGAAAAAGGTTTGACTAACTTTTGTGTCCTGAACCTGCAGTTTTTCTTAAAAGTACAATTATGAATCCTTATTTCCTTGTCTTCTTTTTGCCTATTTTTTTTTTTTTTTGGGTCTACCCTACCTCAGTCGTAATGTAGCTAAAAGCATCAGTAGTAGTCTCACGTTGCATGTAGCAAGTTAAGAGTGTCTTTTCTTTGTGATTATCTCTGAAACTGAGTTTTAGAAGATGAACTCAGTTTATTAATTAGAGTTGATAACTTCCGAACTTTAAATCAGCTGCAGATTTGAGCATGACAACTTCATTACTTTTGAGAGGCTTATTTTATAAAGCCAGCAACTTTATGACAATAAACTAAGGGGCTTTTGTGCTGTTCTAGACAGTATTTTATTTGACATCAGGGAGATGTGTAAATATTTCACTGGTGGAATCACGAAAGAGTAATTATTCTTTTTCAAATAATAGCACAAACAATTGAACTCAGATTCTAAAATTTATCCAACTAACTCAGAACATGAGTTAGTGCTGAGATTTACAAAATCCTTTCCTTTGATAGACAAGTTATAGACTGGGAAAATATTTTCTATGCATTTATATAACAATGAACTTTTATCAAAAATATACATACAATGCCTATGTTTTGATGATAATGTAGCCAGCTTTCTCCCTTGGTTTCTTGTTCTGGGGTGGTGAAGAAGGATGAGACAGAGCAGCGAGCAGTGGAGAAAGACCCGAGTGTGGTTATTATAAAGAACAGAGAAAACCCCTCACTAGATGAGGAGGGCAAAGACAAGGAAGCACCTGAATTTAGAAGCTTATATACAGCTCTGAGAGGGCAGACAGAAAGGGCAGAGGACGTGCAAGAGTGCACGTTTTCTCCTGCTTGCCAATCTTCTTGTCATCAGTGGATTTTATTAGTTCTTTGTTTTCTGTAGCTCCAGCTTTCTTCAAGGCTTATCCTACCTTGACTTCAGTTTACTCCAGGCCTCGTACTTTGTCCCTTTACCTCTTGGTCTCAATAAGAATGTAAACAACAAAATTAAAACTGAGCAATGGATACAGACAACTTTGGTTAGTAAACATACAAATAGGTCCTTAATAGTATTAGTTCTAGAGCCATGTAAATTATAATGAGATCTATCTGAGACCCATTGGCTAAAAACACTGTTTATACCAGAGTTAGCAACCCAAATGTCCAATGACACATAAATAAGCAACTTTTAGCACATCAAACAATGAAATTCTACTTGGTATACACTAAAAAGGAGTGAAACAACAGCATGGATAAATCCCAAAATAATTATGCAGAGTGAAAAAGCCAGGCAAAAGTGAGTATATATTGCATAATTCTTTTCACATAAAACACTAGAAAATACAATGTAGTCTATCACCATCGAAAGCATACCAATACATGCCTGAGGATGAGGTTGGGAAGGAGAAGGGCAAGGGGGATGTGTACAAAAAAACATGAGAAAACATTTGGGGATGATGCATGTGTTCAACAGCTTGTTTGTGGCGATGGTTCCATGTTTGCATACATATGTCAAAATTCATCAAGTTGCACAATAAAGTATGTGTACTTTATTATATGTTAATTACACCTCAACAAAACTGTTTTTTTTTTTTTTTTTTGTGGGTACCGGGGGGTCGACCTCAGGACCTCGTGCGCCAGCAGGCGCCCGTGCCGCTGAGCGATATCACCGGCCCCTTTTTTGTATGTGGGTTCCGGGAGTCGAACTCGGGCCCTCGCGCTTGCAAGGCAGGCGCTTAAACCGCTGAGCCATCTCACCGGCCCTGTTTTTTTTTTTTTTAAACGGAAAGCATAGATTGGGAGGAAATATTTGTAATATATCATTGATGAAGGACTAATATCTAGAATATTATAAATTTAAGTATTCCTACAAATCAATAAGCAAAAGAGGTAACCCGATGGGGAAATGGGCAATGTATGAAATGGAATATGTATCTGACAACAGTAGAACCAAAGTAAAAATGCAGGAGGGACATAAATGGAGTTAAAGTATTCTCACAATCTTGAATTTCTCAGGAAGTTGAAAAAGTGCGCATTTATATTAGATTTAAATGTTAAAATTGAATTTATGATTTTTCATAAAAATCACTGAAAGAGAATATATGACCAATAAGATGGTAGAGAAGGAAAATGTAATAAAAATATTTAATCAAAAAAAGATACAAGCCAGACACGATGGTGCCTACCTACAATCCCAGTACTAGGGAAGCTGAGACAGGAAGATCACTAAAAGTTCATGGCTAGCCTGGGCTACATAGTGAGTCAAGGCCAGCCTGAATTACATAGAGAGACCCTGTCTCAAGAAAAAAAAAAAATACAAAAAGAGAAACAAAGACACTAGGACAGATGAGAAATTTTTACCTTGTATATCTAAATCCATAATAAATAATTATTGCTTTATAAAGTTAAGGGGTACAAATATAGCTATAGATATTTTCACTTATTTGCCATTGTTCTACATTACCTCCTAGGTCTTGCCAATCTTGGGTCAACTTCTTTCCAAAGTAATTTACAATTTTATTTCTTTTATGGTGAATCCACTTCTGACAAATTCTTTCAATATTTGCTTGTATGAAAATACCTGTTATGGTTTGGATTGAAATGTCCTCTAAAAGTCTTGTATGTTTAGAGGTGGAACTTTTGGAAGGTGTTGTAGTCAGGGTTTGCAAGGGAAACAATACAATACAGGAGACATAATTTATCTATTTTATTGTAGTCACCCAAAGAGTCAAATACAAAAAGAGTGCAGGAGATCTTTCCACACGCTGATGACCCAAAGCATCCAGCTGAGGGCCTGGATTCCACAGCAATGTCCTGCATGAGTCCAGCTGAAAACCTAGAGCCCGTGGCAACGCCGCCACGAGTCCAACTGGAGGCCCAGAGCCCACAACAATGTCTCATACAAGTCTATTTCACGGATCTGCGCCAGGAGGCCCAAAGGACAGTGGCGGAAGCTAGAAATTCTGCGCCAGTGGGATGAAGGATCTGTGCCAGCAGGCTGAGGGATCTGCACTGGAGCCAGGAAGTGACGCTCAGAGTAAGGACCAGAGCTCCCCCAAAAGACACCACAGCCATCCTCAGCAACAACGAGGTCCCAAGCTCCTCCAACGATGAGAACAGCCAAGTTCCTATCAGGAAAGCCAGCATGACGAGCTCCTCAAGGAGAACCGACAGCACCAACTCTTCCTCTCCAGTTCTCCTTTTTATGCTGCTGGCAACAGTCCTCAGGTGGGCCCTCCACACCAGGCACCACGCTGATTCAGTTCAGCTGGGTGTTACAAGTTGACCACCAGTTGTCAACCCACCACAGAAGGTGACTAGACCAAGGGGTTACTAACTTCATCAATGGGTCCCTCTGGCAGTGAGTTAAAAGCTGAATATGCTGTTAGGAGGTGGGGCCTGGTTAGAAGAATTAAGTCGATATGCCCTTGACCTAAAAGGGTTTATTCTTGTCGCCAGGCCCTTATTCTCCGGTTGTTTCTGCTTTCTCTGCTTCTGGCTACCATGAGGTGAGTAGCCGTCTTCTGCCATTTCTGCGCTGGAACCAGTCAACCATAGACTGAAACCACTGAAACCAAGAGACAAAATAACCTTTTTCTCCTTTAAGTTGTATATGTCTGGTATTTTGTCTCAGTGTTGAAAAGCTGACTGGACTATACAGTACCTTTATTTTATATTAATCTAAAATTTTTGATGGACATTCAATTGTACATTTAAGTTACTTTCATCCCCCTTTTTCAGATACAGTTTCGTTGTCTTCTGACTTTCATCATTTATGTTGAGAAGTTAGCGTTGCTTTTGGCTTCTTTGTTACTGACATTTCCCCCTTTGCCTATTTATTCATTTTATTTTGAAAAAATTGAAAACTAAAAATTTGAAACAATTTGATGAAGGCTTATATATACTTTACCAATATGCACCAATAATTAACATTTTTTACATTTATCTCTTATGCATGTTCATGTACTTCAGATCTTTTTGAATAAAAGGCAGATGACTGTAGAAATTTAGGTTTGTAGGTTAAGTTTCCTGAGAAGCTTACTCTGAGATATAGTCTGTTATACAGGACATTTAATAAAAGGTTTCTTTAGGATCAACACCTATGCACAATAGGGAAAATAAGAAGCAGTAGGAAAATATTTTGTTTTAAATATACTACTTTGTCATTGCTGAAAGTGAAAACCAGTAACTTTCGAGTCTAGGGATTCTAAAGTATGAGTAAAGAATTCTTGTTTTCCAAGAGACCTTTGACTTACAAGGCTAGTTAGGAAAGCAAAATCATCATGGAATTAAAATACTCTATAAAATATTCAATAATGAGCTGTTTATAACATTTGACCTCAGTCAGAAACCCCTTCCTCTTCATAGCAAAATCCGTCCTAATCTATCTTGCCCACAACTCTGCCAATTGTTTTTGAATTAGAGATTCTCTAACTATTTAACCAAGTGATTTAAATACTTGAAAAAAACTGAGGGTATTATTTTTCTATTGCTGCATGACATTACCCCTACTACAGTAACTTAAAACAGCACTCATTTATTATCTTGGTTTCTGTGGGGCAAGGAGTCCTGGCATGGTTTAGCAAAGGTGTTCAGGGTCTCATGAGTGTCATAAATCTAAAATTACAGTGTTAGCTTGGACTGTGATCGCTTATGAGACTTAGGGGTCTTCTTATGAACTCACTAGTTGTTAGTAGGTTTCAGTTCCTTATGATTATAAGAAAAATATTTCCACTTTCCAGCTTGCTCTCAGCAGGGATAGTTCTCAGCTCCTAAGGTTACCCCCAGGTCCTTGCTACATGACTCCTCCACAGACAGTTTCCTCCAGGCCAACCTGAGGATCTCACTTCAGTCTGCTACGGCTGAATCCTGTATGACAAAACATAATTATAAGAGTGACTGCCTCATCATATTCACAGTTCCTTTACTCACTCAAGAGGAGCGTATTATATCACGTATACCAGGGGGCAGAAATCTTAGGAGCTGCTTTAGAACTCTACATACTGCTGCAGCAAGATTTAATGACATTGATGAAAACGATGTTTGGAGAACTGCTTGGTTCCTAGTCCTAGCCATTGGTAAATAGATTGTCCAGTTAATGAATGAAAACAAACCAGACAAAAATGATAGCATTTTAAAAAGAGAATGATTTGGCTATCATGTGACTGAGAGGTGCCTTTGGGAAAAAATGTTAAATGCCTTATTTTTATTTTAAAAAATGCTCAGGTACTCAGTCCTAAAATGAAGGAAGTCATGTGAGCTCCCATAAAACTTGTTAGAGAGATTTTGTCTAAGTACAATCAAAGGTTGATTCATTTTTTGTCCTACTAATTAGAGGATAATTATAGTAAATGGAAGTAATTTTGGTTTTTAAAAATTTAATTTTGTAAGATAAAACCATACCCCACCCCATTTACTATGAAATTTTGGTGTCCCTTTTAAATTGCTTTATGTGGCTTTAAATTGGGAACAATTTCCCTGGGGTAATAAATGCCTACACTTGAAAAATGCATGATGTTTGGGGAGATGATCCAGTTTGGTATGTGATATTCAGGGACTTTTGCCATCTAATGGTTAGCTATCACTCAAAGATGCCACCCAGTTAAGAGAACTAAGCTTTATATGGTGAAGATTATATACGTACATATCCATAGGTATTAGCTTAGCTGGCTAGACTGAGCATTATGTTACCCTTCTAGCCACAGTCTTAATTTTTCCCAGGAATGATGTTCAAAATGATTTATAAACAGTTAGGCATGGGTACTGACCAATCAGAATGGATGTCTTCCAAAAACAAATGGTGGGGCCTTACTGCAGCATTTCAGGCAAAGACCGCCTAATTTTGGTTATTGCACTTCACCCTGAGGCAGTGTCATACTGCATAAATGATTATGCCGAATCAGTCACATTAATCAAAGGAAGAGGTAACTTCACTGTCAAACCATTTGCAAGTCCAAAACTCAGTATCTGAGCATTTGAAAACTCTCTCCCTCAACCCCAAACAATCTCCGTTCTCAGGATGACATTCCCAAAAGGAAGCATGAATAGCCAGGAATGCGGTAAGACTTTGGTCAGTTGGCATTGTAGGATAATGCTCATGGAATATATTAAACAAGAACTCAAGGTATTACCATCTTTTGTCTTTAAAAAGGAGGTGGAGAGAGGGAGAAGTTTATACAATATTTTGTGGATGCCGGCTTTAAAAAAAAATTTCTCCTAAGAAGCAGACTCTTTGACTCTGGGGATGTTTTCAAGGTAATGTTTGACAAGTACCAGGTCTGAAGGCCAGGCAAGCATGGCCCTCAGAGTTAGTGCCTCTTTCATTTTTTGCACTGGGTCCCTTCTTGACTCACCCTTGTCCTGTTCTTGCTTTAGGCGTTGATCATAGGCTGAGAACTCTTGCTTCTCTTTTCCTTGGGGACTGAGATTATTGAAATACTGCAAACATTCACTTGTTCAGATGTATTTTCAGTGTTCTTGTTCCTATTTGTTTCTACTTATATTTTAAAAGAGTATATTTTAAAAAGTATACAAGCACTATGTAACTGTATATTCGTAAAATAACTCCCCAAATGCAGAAGTATAAGGAGGAAGAAAGGGAAGGTCTACTTTTAGGGCTTCCTGTCATCCACTTCCACTACTTTCTCCAGGGATAATTGTTGCTCTCCCCTGCTCCCTCCACAGTTGTTTCTGTGTTAATGTGCACACAGATGCACAATTGTCTCGAGTGTGACAGTTTAGGTAAAAGGAGGCCTACTGTGCTGTTAAAAAAGGAGGATATATTCTGTAAATTTCTACTTTGTCTCTCAGTATGCTTGAGGGAGTTTTCCATGAAAGGAGCTACAGCAAATGCTATATAACTGTGTTCCCCGTAGCAATCACACTAAGTGAATTGAGTACTTGTTATGCATCAGACAATGTTCAGACTCTTCAAGGATGGCATCTCTTTTAATTTCCATAGTAGCCCTACAAAGAAGGCAATTTTACATTTGGAAGAAACTGAGTCACTGAGAAGCTAAGCAACTTAGCCACAGCCACATAGCTAGTAAGCAGCATGTTAGTTCTGAAGGCTTTGTTCTAACCACTATACTTTATTCCTAGTATAAATATACCACTTTATTTAATATTCCCCTGCTCATGGATACTTAGATTACACTTTTTTTTTATTATGAGTAATGTTGCATTGGAAATCCTTGTTTAATAAGTCTTTATCTCTCTGTGCAAATATTTCTAGGGGATAGAGCCCTAAAAATGCATTGCCTGGGTCACTATGTTCATTTCAAAATGTGATAGTTTAGGTAAGAAATGACCTGTTACATTAGTTGTTATTTGTCCTGACCATGACCAAATTCAGAGCATAATATCACAGGTTCATCTGTGGCCCTTGAGAAATAACTGAGCTCTCCAGACCAGTTTATCCTTTCATAACATGGCTTCATCCTTTGTTTCTCAGACCCTACAAAACTTTTCCCTGCTCTCTCTGCAGAGAGGAGTTGGCTAGTCCACATGTTGCTGTGCTCCAAATACTGTTTATTTCATTTGCAGTTGATTAGAATAAGAAGGAGGTACTATTGCTCAGGGGATTGAGTGGGGACTGAATGTCAGTTGTTGAAGGTCTCCCTTTTTTGGGAACTACATGAGAGATCCTCACTTGGGCATATAAATGAAATTTTTACAAAGGCCTGACTGGTGATATTTTTTTTTTTTTTTTTTTGTGGGTACCGGGGGGTTGACCTCAGGACCTCGCGCGCCAACAGGCGCCCGTGCCGCTGAGCGATATCACCGGCCCCTTTTTTGTATGTGGGATCCGGAAGTCGAACTCGGGCCCTCGTGCTTGCAAGGCAGGCGCTTATGCCACTGAGCCATCTCGATATTTTTTAAAAAGACAGAATTTGAGCTTCTAGGCTGTGCTTGTTGGTAGAATTTCAGTCTGGCTCACTGGAAAATATTCTTTCTGCTTATACCTCCACACAGTCTATGCTCTGTTGGGTCTTTAATAAATATTTGATATTGCATTTTGTTCTTTGTCCCTTAGGTAAAATGATGGTAGAAAGTCTAAATCAGGCACTTAAGAAAACTTCAGTCACAAGTCTTTTTTCACTTTTACATACACAACTTTCTCAGACAAATATATTTTCCCCTTCGTTTTAACCTTTCATTGCCCATTTAAGTAATAACATTTCTCACCTCCCATAAAGACAGAAATTAATTCAAAAGTCTGATCAAGGGGTTAAAGTCAATTCCTTAAAGATAACTTTGACCTCTTTGCAGATTCTTTTTTTTTTTATTTTAAAGAGAAGAAAAAACAAAACAAATCAAGAAAAGAACAAATTTTCAAAACAACATAATATGAGGGTAACAATGGTTAATGTATTACGTATTATTATCTTTAAGTTAGTTATTCAGGATACCAGACGTTAGCATTCAATTGTCCAAACATTATTGGCACAAACCTTACTCTTCAATGAACTAAGTAAAATTGGTAGTGTATCTATCTTAACCATCTTATATATATATATACATTTTTTTCACTTTCCCTTCTTTCTTTTCCCTATTCCAGTCTCTCTTTCCTATTGACCAGTTTCTTTTTGATTCACCGTGTCTATTGTACATTTTGGATCTTATTTACTCTTTCAGTTTCTCATACTAGAGAGACAATATGATGCTTACACATGTGCGTCCAGTTTATTTCACTTCTGAGTATTTTCTCGAGTTGCACCCATTTACCTATAAAAGTCTCCAGTTTATCCTTCTTTATGGCTGAATAGTACTCTATTGTATAAAAATACCACATCTTTCTTATCCATTCCTCAGTTGATGGGCATTTGGGTTGTTTCTAAGATCTGGCTATTACAAATTGTGCTGCTATAAACATGGGTGCACATATATCGCTGTGGTACGATGTTTTTAATTCTTCTGGGAAGATGCCCAGAAGGGGAATAGCTGGGTCAAATGGGACCTCCAACCCTAGTTTTTTGAGGAATCTCCACACTGACTTCCACAGTGGCTGTACCAGTCGACACTCCCACCAACAGTGAAGAAGGGTTCCTTTTTCCCCACAGCCCCTCCAGCATTTGTTATTAGTTGATTTCTTTATAGTAGCCATTCTTTCTGGGGTGAGATGGTATCTGAGTGTTGTTTTAATTTGCATCTCTCGAATGACTAGTGATGTTGCACATTTTTTTGTATATTTATTTGCCATTAGTATTTCTTCATCTGAGAAATGTGTATTCATCTCAGATGCCTATTTTTGGAGTGGGTCTTTAAATTTGGGAGGTCTGATTTTTTTGAGTTCTTTATATGTTCTCGATAGTAATCCTTTATCTGAGGAACAGCTGGCAAACATTTTTTCCCACATTGTGGGTTGTCTCTTCACTCTGTTGGTGGTTTCTCTTGCTGTGCAAAAGCTTTTTAATAAGATGAGATCCCAGTTATTGATTCTTTGGGATAGTTCCCGTGCGGTTGAGTTTTTATTCATAAAGTCTTTGCCTACACCAATGTCTTCAAGGGTTTTACCTATCCTACCTTCCAGCAGATTTAATGTTTCTGTTTTAACATTTAGATCTCTGATCCATTTTGAATTTAGTTTAGTGCATGGTGAAAGATATGGGTCTAGTTTTAATCTTCGGCATGTGTAGAGCCAGTTTTTCCAGCACCATTTATTAAAGAGGCTATCTTTCTTCCAGCGAATGTGTTTGGCACCTTTGTCAAAGATAAGGTGGCTTAGTATGTCTGGGGTTGTTTCAGAATCTTCTAATCTGTTCCATTGATCTTCAGGTCTGTTTTTTTGCCAGTACCACACTGTTTTTATCACAGTAGCTTTATAGTATAATTTCAAGTCAGGGATTGTGATGCCCCCTGCCTTGCCTTTGTTGCCCAGAATTGCCTTTGCTATTCTAGGTCTCCTCGGATTCCAAATGAATTTTAGGATTGTTTTCTCTAATTCTGTGAGATATGCTGTTGGAATTTTGATCGGAATTGCATTAAATCTGTATAACAATTTTGGAAGTATGGCCATTTTCATTATATTGGTTCTTCCTATCCAGGAGCAAGGGATATCTTTCCATTTTCTGATATCCTCTTCAATCTCCTTTTTTAGAGTACTGTAGTTTTCAGTGTATAGGTCTTTTACATCCTTTGTGAGGTTGATTCCTAGGTATTTCATTTTTTTGGATGTTATTGTGAAAGGTATTGTTTCCCTAATTTCTCTTTCAGTAAGTTTGTTATTTGTGTACAGGAAGGCTATTGACTTTTGAGTATTGAGTTTGTATCCAGTTACACTACTGAATATGCTTATTAAATCTAGCAGTTTTTTAGTGGAGTTTTTGGGGTCTTCTGTGTAGAGTATCATGTCATCTGCAAATAATGATAATTTAACTTCTTCCTTTCCAATCATTATTCCTTTTATTTCTTTCTCTTGTCTAATTGCTCTGCCTAAAGTTTCCAGAACTATGTTGAATAAGAGTGGGGACAGTGGACATCCTTGTCTTGTTCCTGATTTTAGAGGGAAGGCTTTCAGTTTTTGGCCATTTAGTATAATATTGGCTGTTGGTTTGTCATAGATAGCTTTTACCAGGTTGAGATAAAGACCCTCTATTCCAATTTTCTGTAGGGTTTTTATCATGAAAAGGTGCTGGACTTTGTCAAAAGCTTTTTCTGCATCTATTGAGATGATCATGTGATTTTTTGTCTTTGGTTCTGTTAATATGGTGTATAAAATTTATTGATTTACGTATGTTGAACCATCCCTGCATCCCAGGGATGAATCCAACTTGGTTATGGTGTATAATCTTCTTGATGATTTGTTGGATTCTGTTTGCCAGTATCTTATTAAGGATTTTTGCATCTATGTTCATTAGGGAGATTGACCTGCAGTTCTCTTTCTTAGTTGGGTCCTTCTCTGGTTTTGGTATCAGGGTAATGCTTGCTCCCAGGAATGAATTTGGGAGTATTGCTTCCCTTTCAATTTCATTAAAAAGTTTGAGAAGAAGTGGCATTAGTTCTTCTCTAAATTTCTTGTAGAATTCGGCAGTGAATCCATCAGGGCCTGGGCTTTTCTTTGTTGGGAGGTTTTTAATTACATCTTCAATTTCATTGGTTGATATTGGTTTATTTAGGATTTTTAAATCTTCTTGATTCAGCTTTGGTAATTCATACGAATCTAGGAATCTGTTCATTTCTTCTGCATTTTCCATCTTAGTAGAATATAGATTTTTATAATAGGTATAGATGATCTTCTGGATTTCTCCAGGGTCCGTCGTGATATCACCCTTTTCATTTTCAATTGCATGGATTTGAGTCTTTTGTTTTCTTTTTTTTAATAAGGTTGGATAAGGGTTTGTCAGTCTTATTTATTCTTTCAAAGAACCAACTTTTTGCTTCATTGATTCTTTGTATTGTTTTTTTAGTCTCCAATACATTAATTTCTGCTCTGATCTTTATAATTTCCTCCCTTGTACGGGCTTTTGGCTTAACCTGCTCTTCTTTTTCTAGAAGTTCGAGGTTCGCCATTAAGTTGTTTATTTGCACTTGCTCTATTTTCCTAATATAAGTATTTAATGCTATAAATTTCCCTCTTAGGACTGCTTTCATTGTATCCCATAAGTTCCGGTATGTTGTACTGTCATTCTTTGCAGATTCTTGAGTCCTCCTGGCTGTATGAGACAAGGGGGTCAGGAAGACAGATCTTCCCCCTTAAAGTGGAGTTTGCTGGTGAGCACAGGAAAAAAGCGTGTTGCACTAGATATGAACCATCAGTAGAGACAGAGCTAAATGGAATTGAGGGGTCTTCAGAAAGTAGTATCTGCTCTTATTACTGAGTCTGCCATCACACAGAATAAGCCGTAAAGGCATTTCACACTCTAGAATATTCCCCAGAGTCAGGTGTGGCTCATGCTTGTAATCCCAGCACTCTGGGAGGCTGAATCCGGAGGATTTCAAGTTTGATCCCAGCCTGGACAACTTTACAACTTATCAAGACCCTGTCTCAAAATCTAAAAAAAAAGCCGGTGAGACGGCTCAGCGGCTTAAGCGCCTGCCTTGCAAGCGCGAAGGCCCGAGTTCAACTCCCGGAACCCACATACGAAAAAGGGGCCGGTGATATCGCTCAGTGGCACGGGCGCCTGCTGGCGCGCGAGGTCCTGAGGTCGTCCCCCCGGTACCCACAAAAAAAAAAAAAAAAAAAAAAAAAAAAAAAAAAATCTAAAAAAAAAAAAAAAAAAGGGCTAGAGATGTGGCTCAGTGCAAAGGCTTTTAGTTTCTCAAGTATTGAGTATCCTCAGTACTGAAAAAAAATCTCCAAATTTACTTCATCTCCGGTGGTCTTTTTGGTGGGAGAATGTCCAAGGTTAAGTAAACAAAGCACAGAGGTAGGCTGCTAGTAGACAATAAACTAGAGGGGATAAATGAAAGTTCTTGCTTTTATTAGTTATATTCGAGACACATGATCTGTTTCTTATTAAAATATGATGTCCCAGTAGAAGCATTTATGGCCAGAATATTGCTAGATAAAATACTAATAAAAAGTTTATATTTGAATGAAGTTTTTCACCTTATATTTTCTTATACTCTCAGCCATTGCTAGGTCAAATTAATTGAAAAGGGTGAAAGTTGTATATCTTTTAATTTCTGCTTAAGTTTCAAATATCACCCTTTCCACTGATAATTAAAACATTATCACTGAGTCTAGACTTTGAAATTATTCCACTTGGTTGCTGAGAGCTCCCATTTTCCACAGAAATAAGCAAATGTCTTGGTAGAAGGTAACATCACTATCCTGCTCCTCCTCGTCATTGTGACAGCCCATTCTTACTGAAGAAAAGAACATTTTGCTTTGTAAGCATCTATGAGTTTTCATAGCTCTTCCTTGTGGTTCCATGTGTTCTAAAAATGCATGGAAATTTCCACAGGCGAGGCTAACCCTGCCCATCGCTTTGATGTAATAGACAAGCAAACTTTGTGGAAACTTTTTTTCTTTTCTTTTCCTTTTCCTTTTCTCTCTCTCTCTCTTTTTTTTTTTTTTACAGACTCCGTAGTTAGTAAAGGCTCAGATCTCACTTCCCTGTGGGATGTGATTCCATGGGAGGAAGCCACTGTGCATCTCTTGCTGTATACTGACGTCATGAGTGATGCTAATCACACTCACCACTCACTGTTAGTATCAAGCTAAACCAAGGAGCCGCCTGAATAATCCTGAAGCCACCATGAGATTTTCTTTGAAGTTATTGCTGCATATTTATGAATAAATATATTTTTGCTGGGTTGCCTCTGGAAAGTATTATTAAATAGAGAAGGAACTTTTTTGGGATAAAAATTCCTCTGTGCAGGAGAACATATTCAAACCCCTTAAATTCTGAATTGGTTATGTTTTCTAGGCTGAGGTCTATCTAAAGAGAGATAAGAAAATTCCTGGGTTCATTTAAGTGTGAAATGTTATGGAATTATTGCTTTGACCATGTTTTGAAAAATTCGGGGGAAGATTTAACAAACACATGCAGTTGGCTTATTTGTGTATTTTTGAGACGGTGTCTATGCTACAGTAAAACATCCTGAGCCACGTATAAAAATCACCTTCCACTTCCTGCAGCATATCATTGCTGGCAGCACCATCCTATGTTTGAGACAGTTTAGTTGCTGCCCTTTACATTCACTCTGCTAATCCCAAATTCCTTTTAGCAGCTGCTGTCCAGACAACCCCTGAGACCATGAGTGAAGGGACAACTGAACTCTATATTTTCTTATCTTTAGATATCAATGCAAATCTGGAACCAGGCTAAATTTTCCAGACTCCTTTGAGCCCTGAATATTGAACTTCTGGTTTTGGGATCTAGGTTTAGAAATGGTTAATCCTCCCAGTCCTTGATCTACATGGGCCATTTCCTTTTAATATACCAGCTCAGGCCTGTAGCAGACATCAGCAAAATTAATGCCAGCATATATTCAGAAAAGGAAAAATGACAAATGAACTCAAAAATGAAATCTCATACAACTAGATAGCCAAATCTACTTCAAGAATCTCCCAAAGTAAATCTGATGGTTTTAAATTTCATCTTCTGTCTCAGATGTTGTGTATTTATGCTCCTTTCTGTTTGTATTGATAACTGAGAATTGATTAGATTTCCAGGTGTGTTTAGAAAGTGATTAAGTTATAAGCCACTGGATGTCACTCTTAAGCTGTGCAAGTATAGTTAGGCACAGTAGAGATTCTTGATAGTGAAATGGAAATAGAAACTTAGAAGATATAGCCAGGGGTGGAAACCATTTGAACTGTTTGGATAGGAACATTTGCATTGTCAGTGAACTACGGCAGAATTTGCCTTAGGATTCCTTTATATTTTCCCTAGATTCATTTCCCAAAGGTGGTTAGGCTGAACTAATAATCAAAGAAAATCCCCCAGCACCAAAAAGCCAAAGAGACTCATTTATCCATCCAGTATCTCCATTAATCACATGCTAAAAGCAAGGCATTTGAGTATGGGACTACAAGAAAAAGTGAGTTTACATCATAAATAAATTCAATTTTCTGGAGTTCAACTATGGTAAAAGAAAAGAAAAGAAAAGAAAAATAGGACAGTACTATGGTCTAAATATCCTCTCCAAATCTTATATTGAAATTGAATTGTTATTTTAACAGTATTAAGGGGTGGCACTTCAAGAAATGATTAGGCCATAAGGACTTCACCTCATGAATGGTTTCATGCCATTATTAAGGGAATGGTTTTATTATTGTAGAATAGCTTTGTATCAAAATGAGCTGTCTCTTGTGTACCCTCTTGGCATGTGACATCCTTCTCCATGTTATGACTCAGAAGGTAGGTCTGCCATATGACGATGCCACATCCTTGGGCTTCCCAGCCTCTAGAACTCTGTGAGAAGTTCCTTCTCTTTATAAATTATCTAATCTGTAGTATTTTGTTCTAGAAGTAGATAAAAAAACTAAGTTATGCAAGAAATTCTGCCAGTTATTCCACTTAGTTTGTGCCTCCGAGTAATTTTACCTAGTGTCTTTCAGTCTGAAGCCCAGGCTTTCATAATTTGTTGTGAGCCTTGAGATGGGAATCTACAAACTGCATTCTCCAACTTTCTTTGCTTTTGGCTTCTGGTTAGGTTCTACTGACTGGAGTCACTGGTGGGGAATTGAGAAGTGATGGGAGGGCAGAAGGGATATTTCAGTTTCTAGTTATAGTCAGCTTCCCTCCAACAGTAGTACTAAAGCAAAGCTTCAAGTTCTTTCAACATTTCTGGTATCAATTCTATATTGGCACCTTTTTGTAGTCAGAGTTTGCAAGGGAATGAATTTAATACAGGACACATAATTTCTAGGTTTATTTTATAATATTAGTTCAAAAAGTCAAATTCAGAAGAGTGCAGGAGATCTGTCCATGCACTAGAGACCCAAAGAATCCAGCTGAGGGCCTGGATCCCACGGCGATGTCCTGCATGAGTCCAGCTGAAGATCTAGAGCCAGTGCAGTGTCCTCCACAAGTCCAGCTGGAGGCCTAGAGCCCACGACAATGTCTCATGCAAGTCTGTATCAAGGATCTGCACTGGGAAGGCCCAAAGGCAAGTGGTGGAAGCTAGAAAATCTGTGCCAGTGGGATGAAGGATTTGTGCCAGCAGGCTGAGGGTTCTGCACTGGAGCCAGGAAGCAATGCTCAAGGCAAGGACCAGGGCTTCTCTGAAGAGAACCACAGCCCTCCTCAATGACAGTGAGGACCTGAGCTCCTCTGACAATGAGAACAGATGCGTTCATATCAGGAAAACCAGTGTGACAAGTTTCTCCAGGAGAATCAACAGCACACCATCTTCCCCTCCAGTTCTCCTTTTATGCTGTTGGCAACAATCCTCAGGTGGGCCTTCCACACCCAGCACCACACTGGCTTAGTTCAGCTGGGTATTACAAGTTGACCATTAGTTAATCCACCACACACCTTGTCACATTTCTCACCATCAGAGTCCATGTGACAATCATGTGATGTCTTCAGAGGTCTGAACCAGCTGTGCACCAAGTGGCACCTTGGTGATCTGAGCACTAATCTGTGGACATTCTTCCCCCAAGCTTTTAGGTTCTGGCATCAGGAAATCTTTCTCAATCTCCCAGTCCTGAGTGGTAGCTGCTTCCCACAGTACTCATGCTAGGGTCGCCTGGGTTATCCTGTTTGCTCTTTCAGCCTTGCTACCACTGTATAACTGATCCTCTGTGTTAAACTACCTCTACTTGAAACACAGCATCATTTGTTTTCCCGATGGGATCTTGACTGCAGTAAGCATGAGAAGAGAGACATGGACATTCTCTTTCCTCATTCAGTGTTGGTTTTATATAGTTGTCATTATTAAGACATATTGTAACACTGAATGAGATTCTAATGTTTATGTGCATATTTCTCAAACAGTACAGGCATGATCACAAGTCAACTGATGCTTAATCCAAAACAGTAGAACATAAAGCTTAATACAAATAAAAGATCTAATGATACACTGACCTGTTCCTACAATGGAGGGAACTTTGCCTTGGTGAATTATGGACTCCACATTGCCTTTTCCTGAGAGATTTTAGGGAAGATTTGGCCATTGGACAATTTTTCCTTTCATGTTGACTTCAGAAACTGAGATTCTCATATGTCTCCATAGTACAACCATGCAAAGGTAAGTAAGACAATAATTCTTGCTTTCAGAAGCTTTCAATCCATTAGGAGAAATAAGGCATGCACAAACAGTGAAACAATGGATGGCAACATGTGGTAAGAGCAAAGCTCACAAGGACAAACCCATTTGTCACTTATTAGCAGTCAGACCTAATGAAATAAGCTGGAAGAGAAGAAGGAAAACAGAGAATATGATACACTGGTCCTGCTGGAGATTTTATTTATTTGGACATTATTAATATTATTGCAGTTTGAATATCCTTTGCCTGAAAGGTTTGGGACCAGAAGTATTTAAGATGTCAGAGTTTTTCAGATGTCAGAATATTTGCGTGGATTTTACTGGTTTGAGCATTACTAAACTGAAAACCCAAAACATAAGGTGCTACAAAAATTTTTGAGTGTCTCATTTGCACTCAAAGTATTTTGGATTTTGGTACATTTCAGATTTTAGGTTTTTAGATTAGGGATGCCCAACTTGTATTTCAATATTAAAGACCTGTTTAGAAGAAGATGCTTGCCCAGTGAGTTCTGCCTAGTGCATAATCTTTATCTTCTCCTGATATATCAGGACTGTTTTATGTTACTTTTCTCAGTAACCATGGAGAACACCTGTCTATTTTTTCCAGGCCTCTCAATAACACACTTTTAAAAGGCCTAATAGGCCAGGGTTAATTCTTCATTTTGTGCAGTGTTTTTCATCCATGTGTTTGTTTTTCTTCCTCTAGAGAAAAAATGTGACTATATGCCCTGGTTCTATTTTCTATCAGCCCTGATCCTTCATGTCTCACTCCTGGAGTCAGTGAAATAATCATTGTCCATTTAGCACATACCACGAGGATTAGAAAAGAAAGAAAAGAAACCTTCCAGTGATAGTGCTGGGACCATCAGTCTAAAGGAGCTTTTGAATCTTAGTACATTTTCATCCTCTTACCAGGTCATTCATCTTTGAAGGTGACACACCAGGGTGAGAGATGACCTCGTGATGAGGAACATCTTCACAAGTTCTCATTTGAAGAAGTGGTTTTTGAAGAATGAGAAGGTGATGTGGGAGGGGGATTAGCAGTCAACGCTTTTCTGCAACTATTAAATCTTTTGGGATTCAGCAGTTTTTCAAAATATATTTGCCTAAAATTCTTCAGAGATTCACTTAAGAGAGAAGAGCTACAAGAAAAAAAGATGGATTCGAAGCCAAATAGAATATTTGTTCCCTTTTTTTCTTCATGATTTGAACTTATTTGAACAGTTTTTGTCCTGCTTAGTGACTTAGCCTGAGGAAAATTTTCCCCCTGGTTTTGGGTGGTGGTGGGGATAAAGAACAAATTTTCCCTGAAAATGCCCCTCCTATTACTTTGAATTATATCAAAGCATGCTCCATGAATAATTCTTTGTATTTATTTTCTCTTTTTATGGCAACTCATTCCAGATGAATATAACAATTCGATAGGTACTAATACAATGGAAATAATAAACTTATTTAAAAATGGGTTTTACTTTATCCTAAAACAAAAGATCTATGTAACTATTACTTGCTGAGCAGAATGTAAAACTTTTTACAAATGCAGGATCTAATGAGATACTGATATGTTTTGAATATTGGTCCATGAGATTGCTGGAAGAACTTGGCTGCCTTTCCACATTACCTTATAGACAAACCTCAGTATAGACTAATACAATTCATGCACACCTTAATGGGAACCTCCTGCCTTTGACTCACAGCAAGAAATGAAGCCAAAGACTTTAGTCTGTGGTACTTGCTCGAGTTCCTAGATATAAATGTGGAGTCATATTTGCTTTGGTTTTATTTTCTGAAGTGGGTGATATCATGGTGGCCATGATTACAGGGACAGGTAGGGGATGATTTACCTTTCAAAAGAGATCAATGTGAGAGATTTTTGGAAGGTAAACCAGAAGAAACTTTATTTTCAAATAGAAATACATGAGCAAGAGCCTACAGTGAGAATGCCAGTGGAGGAATTTAGCTTTTTTTAGTCAGCCATCCAACCAGGATCTGCAAAGAAGGCAAGTCCTAAGTTCCACAAACAAAACAAAACAAAACAAAAAGGAGAAAAAATAATGAAGTTAAATCTTAGCTTGTTACACCTTTAAATCATAAGAGTATCTCAAAGTCCCAAACTTGTAATCAATTAAATAAAAATGTAAAATTGGCTGTTGTCATTTTGGGCCAGAGAACTGGTTAATGGACTAGTTATTTTGCTATTTCAAAATATGCAACTGGAGGAATGTTTAATGCTAGTAATATCCATATAGTGTGATTAAATTGCTTTGGGACAATGAAATTAATTTTTTCCCCCACAACTGATTGTGTTAAGGGTAATTTGATCCATAGTGATAAGGCTAAATTCTGTTTTTGAGACAAATTTCATGGCTGGTATAATGACGATTGTTTTAGTTGTGAAAACATAGTTTCAGTTGCTGTGACCTAAGCAACACAGGTGGTTGGGGCAATTCTCCAAGTACTCTAATGCAGAGAAAACATTGGCTTTTCTGGAAATTACCTGGGTCATTTGACATGTGTTTTGCTTGAACTAGTTTGATAATTATTCCAATCCTCTTCTTTGCCAGAAACACAACCTAGAATGTCTGGACACAAAACATAAACTATAGATGGAGGACTTTTTTTGTTTTGTTTTGTTTTGCTAAAAGGCTTAAGTAGGCTTTTTCTGAGGTGGCAGGTGCAGTTTTACCTAATAGTAGAAAAACTATTTTTGGTCTAGGTCCATATTGCATTGGGAGTGCAGTGGAGTGAAACGACAGGGATCTGTAACTCCCTAAGTCAGGAGGTAGAATACTACCACATTAGCTTTGCCATCAAGCTTATAGTAATAGGCTCTTCTACAACAATGGTTTTCACTATTTTTGCTACTAATCTTAATAATTGTAATTCTAATTATATGGAAAAATCAGTTTTCTAAAGAAAGATATTTATATGATTATAGTAGAAATTTCAAACTTAAATGTCAGGAAAAGAGGGGATGTAAGTAATATGGAGTGGGGGGAACTATGGCAAATTGGCACATTCATGTCCCACTTAAAGGTGACATCTATTATTCCTCTTCAGCCAACTGACACTATATGCAAATATCAACCGAGTGTTGCCAGACTTTTCCTTTCTCAATGATAGTAAGAAATCTAGGTCTTTATGTAAAATTTTTCAATGTTTGTATGTTGGCAACCTTTTGGAGTTTGAGGGAGCTAATTAATAACACCCCCTTTCTTCTCCTCTTGCATTTATTACCAATTGAGAAATGACACAGAAATAAGACAGATGGAGATCAAGATGTCATCATTATTACTGGAAAAGCTGATTGGAGAAGGCTGAATCTGCAGGCAAATATATTTTTTAATTACCACTCTCAGAAGAAATCATGATTATGACAAACTGCCTCATAAGAGGAGAAAGAGGTGAGAAAGAGAGTGATCATGGTGCTCGCAGATTGTTAATAGAATAACTTTATCCAATTCTGAAGTGAGGACCAATGAATGTCATAACTAATATTCTACCCACCAGGGAGAGAAATTGGAGAGCTCCTAGACTGCAAATTTCTCCACTTCTATGTGAAAATGTAAGGGTTAAATCCAGGGGAAAGGGAGTTCTACCCCCATTGCAACGTGTTCATTTGTAAAAACACTGTGCAGGACAAACACAAGTAGTTTCAGCCTGAAGATGCCCAATTTGCAACCTCTGGTCTACAGCTACTATTTTAAACTTTGTTAATTGTTGCAATTTTTTTTAGTCGTAATTGTTTTTAGGACTTAAAACATCTCAGTGAAGCTATTATAAGCATAAATACTAAAGATTTTTTTTTAATTTGCCACTTTATGGAAATTGAACATGTAACAAAATAGCTTATGATAATTTTGTGTAATAGTTGAATAATTGAATTTTCCTGCATAGGATAGGCTTTTCTATGTGTATTGGGAATAATTTTGGTTGATATCCAACACTGTATGCTTTATTTAACTGATCCTATAAACAGAAAGCTGAAATTCACTGCTCATAGCCCTAGTTCTGACTCTACACTTCTCTCCCATGTAGGCTTTAGTTTCACATCCACTAACACTGTTACCTTCCAATTCTTTTCCTTACCCTTGCATTTCAACATCTGCAGTTGTTCTCCTGGTGATGACTGGGATTCTTCAACGATTCTGGTTCCTCTGCCCTTACCCACCTCAGCCATCCTCCCTTGAAATGCGCTGAGTAAACACTCCACCAAATTCTACAGCAGAGAGCCTCCTACACCGTGATCTCCCACACAGCTTGATCCAGACCCTTGCACAGGAAATGGTATTCATAGTTTTTCCATTCTTGATGGTTCTGGAAATGGTTATTATTAAATACAGTTTGTAGCGAGAAGAGCATTGGCTGAGGTAATGATATTTGCCATAGCAAAGTAAGTCTTGGTCTCCTAGCGTGGAATTATAAATGGGTTTCTTACTCAACAGAGAGAGTAAACAAAGTCACTTTTGATGGAAGTATGTTAAGATGCCCCCTAATATGATAGAATTTCAAGAAGTGCTTTAAAATCTAGCCTTCACTTAAGAGAAAAAAATTCCTCTCCTAAAATCACAACTGACTAAAACATGTTTAAAATTTCATTGTAGTGGTAGCCTGGGGCATTTTTGATATATAACCCTCACTTGCTTTTGGCTATGTTTTAGGCAAATGACACCCACGTATAAAAACAACAACCATTTTCTTGCATACCATCCCTGGAATTTCCTCATCTGAAGCTTTCTCCCACCAACATTCAAGGGATTCTTAGAGGGTCAGCCCAAGGGGGCAGTACACAGGACACTGGAATTTATGCCTGGTGATGTCCTTTTTTGTTCAAAGTTGACCCTGTTGGATAGATTTACTATCTGTGTGTGGGGGCCTGGGGAAAAATATCTCAGCTCCAGCTTCCTCAGCCTGCTCAACAATGGGCCTTGAACTGTTGCTCCAAGCTCCTCAACCCACAAAGGAAATTAAGTTCCACCAAGGAAGACAGAAAGCCAGAAGGCTGGAATCACTAGCCAGTCTTGTGCAATGAGCGAGGCACCTGAATTCTTGGAAGGAATCATCCACTGTCTTTGTTGTTGGGACAAAATACCCAACACCCAAAGTAAAAGGAGGAAAGGTTTATTTAGCTCACAGTTTGAAGAGGTTTCAGTCCATAATTGGCTGACTGTAAGGCAGGGTGGTGTGGCAGAGGGGCAACAGTTCATGGCAGCAGAAGACAGCACAAGCAACAGGAAGGGGAGCAAAAAGGACCCTTCTGTCCCTTATCTTGTATGCAGGCTACCCACACTAGGGCAGGTAGCACTCACACCCTTAATCCCAGCATTGGGCCATGTATCCATCACATACTCTAGGTTCAGCCACCTCCTAAAAGCCTGCCCTCTATGACTGCAGGAGGCTTTGGGGGGACATCCAGACACAAACCATAACATTCTGCCTCTGGTCCCCCAAAGACCCATGTACATTTTTTTTTAATGCAAAGGGCATTTAGTCCATCTCTAAGACTTGCCAAATTCCTAACAGTTTCAGCATTGCTGAAAAGTCCGAGTCCCGTCTCCTCTGAGACGTAAGGCAAACTCTTAGCTGTGAGCCCCTGTGCAAATGAAAAGAAAGTTAAACACTTCCATCATTAGATGGCACGAGATAAACATTTCCATTCTAAAAGTTACAAACATGGAGATACAAAGGAATGGGACCAAAGCAAGTCCAAAATCCAGCAGGGCAAACGTTAAATCCTGTAATGCCGTATGCAGAATCTGAGGCAATCTGCGGCAAGATGTGAACTCCAAAGGGCTTGGGTGGCTCTGCCCCTACAGCACTGCTGGTGGATGTAGCTCCCATGGCTTCTCTCTTGGGCTTGCTTTGTTCTTTCCTTATAGTTTTCCTTAGATGATCCACGTTCCTGGCTTCTCCAAACTTTTGGGGTCTCCACTGCACCTTTGGTTTCACATTCAGAATGTCATGCATTTCCTCTCAGAGGCACACTGCCTGGCCTCCCAGGCCTTTTGAAATCTGGGTGGAATTCTTCCTGAACTCACAAATCTTTCATTCTGCATGTGCCTAAAACCAGTGCCACATGGATGATGGCCAAGTCTGTTGCCAGCTGGAGAAGTAGCCAGGCTTTCCTCTCTTGGCTGTAGGGGTCAGGTGCCTGGATTGCTGGGCACTCTGAATCCAGTTCTGAGGAACAAATTTTTTATTCTGCCATCATTCTGGAACATAATGTGGCTGCTGCCATTCTGGCACATGGTGTGGCCACTACCATTCATGGACTGAAACCTCTACAAACTGTGAGCTAAATAAACCTTTTCTCCTTTAACTTTGGGTGTTTGGTATTTTGTTTCAGCAATGAGAAAAAAGTAACTGAGACATCTACCCAGCCTCAGCTACCAGAAAGTTTCCATTTATTAATTACCTGCCATCGCTTTGGAAATGTGTCTCCTATATTATCTCTTTTAATTTAATCCTTGCTATATCCATGAGGTATGGAGCCTCACTGATGAAGATACATTAAAGACATATTCAACACAGCTGCTAAGCAGCAGCAGAGCTAGGATTGTACTCTAGGTATCTGACCCAATGCCTGTTACCCTGTCCAATGCCCTGTTTTTGAAATTTTGCTTTTACTTGGGCCTTCTGTTTAGCATTTTGGTTCCCCACTTGGCTGGGAACCATGGCACCCTGCCTAGATCTATTTTCCTTCTCTCCTCTTCCTCTTTCTCCTCCTCCCCTCCAATAGAATCCTGGGCTGAGGATTGATCCCTCAATACGTATCCTACCACTCAGCTATTTTCTCATGGTTTTGCAGGGTAGAAGTCTAAGATCATGGTTGGAAGGTTGATTTTCTCTAATGTCTCCTGAGCTTGTGAATGGTCACCTTCCCACTGTGCACTCATATGACTTTTTCTTTTTGGAGACCCATTCCTGGGATGGCCCTGAATGTCCTATTTTCCTCTTCTTATAAGGTCATCAATCAGATTGGATTAGGGCCCACCCTAATGGGCTGATTTTAAATTAAAGTACCTCTTTAAATGCTCTGTAATCAAATACAATCATATTATGAGGTACTGAGGGTCAGGGCTTCAACATGAAAATTATGGGGAGCATTATTCGGCTAATAACAGAGACTGAGCATTTGCTACCAATGAACTGATCACTGGGGTCTTACAAATGTATCTAACTATTTTGACTATCATTCCCGATCCTGCTAGAATGTATTGCTGCCCTGAACTACCATATGATAATGGGAACCCCTTTGAAGGTGAGTCTAGCTGGGCATTCAAGCCTGGATCTTTAAGCCCCATCACCCCATATCCGAACTTCTACCTTGGTATGGTTTGGATGGCTGTCTTTTCTTTTCTTTTTTTTTTTTTTTTTTTGTGGGTACCGGGGGTCGACCTCAGGACCTCGCGTGCCAGCAGGCACTAGTGCCGCTGAGCGATATCACCGGCCCTTTTTCTTTATGTGGGTACCAGCAGTCGAACTCAGGACCTCGTGCTTGCCAGGCAGGCGCTCATGCCACTGAGCTATCTCACCGGCCCCATGGCCGTCTTTTCTTAATGTTCATGTTTGGAACCTAGTGCTCAATGAGAAAATATAAAGAGGTGGGGCCTTTGGGATATGATTAAATCATGAGGGCTCCATGCTCATAAATTTGATTACTACCCTTATAAAAGTGAATTGCACTGGCTGTCTTGCCCTTTCCACTACATGAACACATATAGAAAGCACCATAGAGGAGAGGGCCCTCACCAGACACCAGCGCGCCTTGATCTTAGACATCCCAGCTTTCGGAACTGTGAGCAAGTTCTGTTGTTTGTAAATTACCCAGTCTAAGGTATTTTTTTATAGTGGTCTGAACAGACTAATACCTACCATCCCCTAAACACACACTGACAATTCTATAGAGAAAAACTTCCAAGTACTTGCCTTTGTGCCCAAGACTGAACAGATGAATGCTCAGGGCCATACTAACATTCTCTTAACTGGCAACTGTTCCATGCACTCTTGTTATATTGCCGATGAAATGATATATCTTCATTTCAGGCTCCTCATTTTTGCCTTACAGCCATCTTTTGAGTTTTACAGTATTAAGATGATATCTCAGGCAGACACCTTTATAGCTGATGAATGTTGAAGAGTATCTTTTGGGGAGTTCAAGCAAGTAGGATGTGTCAGGCACACAAGCTCTGGAATCAGATTGTCTGGGTTAGTATTCAAGTGTCACCTTACTCCTAAGTGGTCTTGGGCAGTTTTCTTGACTTCTTTATATCACACTTCCCTCACCTGTACAAGGAAAAAATAATGCCAACCTGATAGATTTGCTGTGAGGATTAAATGAGTTAAAATATATAATGAGGTTAAAATAGTTCCTGACCTACAGTTGGTACTCAATAAATTTTAGTTCTAATTTTTATTTTTAGTATTAGAGTTTATAGAATTCTCTTTACTATATCCTTTCCTACTAGCTTATTCTGGGAAACTTTTATAAAATGTACATTTATGTCATTTCTTTGTCTACAAAATATAAAATTTCAGCAATAACGGGCTTAAATATGGAAAGGAATTTATTTGCTTTGATAAATCAAGAAATCCAGGCACATGACAGCATTAAATTCAGCTTGATTCAGAGCCCAAATTCTGTCACCAGAACTCAGTTTTTTTCTATATAGTCTCAGCTCTGTCACCTTAATGTTGTCTCTGTAGTTCCCTACTCATGGTTGAAATATAACTGTCATCAACTCTTAGCACTTCAGGGTTCTAGGTTAAATCCAGTGAAAAAGAGTGAGCACCTTTTTCTTTATATTTCCAGAAAAATTCTAGAATCTACTTTGATTGGACTAATTTAGTCCATGTGCTCACCCTTGATGTCTCACTGGTGCCATAAGGATTCAGGATTTTGGTTGGCCAGTCCTCATTTGGGGTGGAGACAACTTCACTGGAAGCACATGGGGTGAACGTGGGAGAAATCGAGGTATAACTACCAAAACACAGGTCAGAAGATTCCAGACAGAAAAAAAATAATTAGATATTCACAGCATAAATGCATTTTTAATAGGTTTGGAGGATTTTTAGTTAACTATGGGGACTCTAGAACGTATTACAGTTCAGTACTACTGCTTTTTGGCTCAAACCCATAAATTGATTATAAATTAGGTTTAGCATTATATCAAAGAAAACACTACAAAGGAATTGAGACCATTTCTCCTAAATGAGCCAAAGAGTCATGTACTAACATACACGGTGCTGGTAATGTGAAAGACTTTTACATTTTGCTTTCTGGGAATGGAGAAAAGTTCATTGGCTCTACTCTTCTTCATTTCAACCCTTCCTCTGCCTATAGAACAGCCTTTCCATTTGCTTCCAATCCAGTCAAACCCACTTCCCCTGGCTGCAGAAGCTCTGTATGGATTCTAGCCCAGCTTGCTTGAATTTCACTTTGGCTTTTGGGGTCAAACCCCCTGTCTTTTGCATCCTTTGTCTACTATCTCCTGGGAGAAATTATAAAGGAGGTAGTTGTGTACCCAAGCAAGAAATCAGGTACACCAAGGCCTCTGGCTAAAATTCCACTATAATATCTTAATATTATCCCTTAATTGTGCCTTATTAGGTATTCAAAGCCCAACTTTTGAGAACATTTAGTCTTAACATTATTATTATTATTATTATTATTATTATTATTATTATTGTGTATGTGTGTGTGTGGGTTCCGGGAGTCGAACTCGGGCCCTCGCCCTTGCCAGGCAGGCGCTTACACCGCTGAGCCATCTCACCGGCCCCCGTAACATTGTTTTTTGAGTTAAAGGTCCAAAGAACGAATAAAGAGAAAATCAACTTGTGCACTTGAAGAATATAGATGAGCGGTCTGAACTGGGCTGTCGAGACAAAAGGCTCTGGTTCAGAGAACCAAACTTGAATAAAGTATCTTAATGGAACCAGCTGTTTCCTAATATGATTTCCATGGGAAGAATCGGACCCTAGCTCAAAAAATTTCTTTAGTACAAACTAATCTAATTTTTTTTAAAACTCAAATCCTGAAAACCACTTTTGCGAAGTATGCCACCATACAGAGCGTGAGTGCCATGCCGTTCCTCCCATTCGGAGAAAGAGTAGAAAAATATCAAATTTTGTCAGATGAAGCAAGGGAAAAAATTATTCTTTCATTTGTAAAAGAGAAAATAAGACCCCAGGGACTCAAATGCCATTTCCGTATTACTAGGCAGTCTGTCATTGAACCATCCTTCAAAAATTCAACTTCACAAGTTGTGTCTTAGAAATCCTCTCTAATTTAAGATACTCAGTAGTTTAGCATTTGAGAATGTCTCCTTCTGAGAGGGAACGAGTAATGATCAAAAAGAAGCCCGTGAGATGTGAAGATATTGTCTTCTTTCACGTGAGTTTAGTGATTTAGGAAAGACATATGCTGGTTTTTTTCTTATTTTAATGACCTTTCCCACATGCAGCCTCTCTAATTCCCATAATAACGCTTTGTTTATACAGATAATTTTCTCTCCAGCAGGAGCTCTTACATGCTTTAATAACCTTTCGTCATAAATCAACTCAGTGTGCTGTGAGGTTTGATGGGGTTCAGGGTTAAGGAGGGGTCCCCTAAGTCTGCCAGTTGGGACTCCGATCGCTCCTTTGCTGCCCTCCTGTGCTTCTCAGTGGGCTGATGTTGGCACAGGGACCTGAGACAGGGCTTTTTGGGCAAAAGTCACCCTATATTGTGCCAGGGATGAGTAGAAGCTCTGCGACAAATAAAATGTCTGAGACGATCTGCTATAAAGCCAAATTCTGAATTTGTATCCAGATAGAGGGAAATGTGGATTAGAGATTCTTGGGTAGGGCTTTTGGTTATCTCTTAGGAGCTACTTAATTTTTATTTACCACAAGCTCTATTCAGAAATTTAAATTATCACCACTAGATGATTCAGATAAAGTAAATGGTATTTTGGGGAGAACGCAAAACTGATAACACCTCAGATTGGTATAGAACCAAAAGAAAAATTAATAGATAGTTTCACTGGGATACCTACCATCTAGGACTGTACAGTCCGGTCAAGAAAATCAAAGATTAGGGCCAGTGAGATGGCTCAGCAGCATAAGCGCCTGCCTGGCAAGCGCGAGGTCCTGAGTTTGACTCCCGGTACCCACAGAAAAAGGAAAAAGGGGCTGGTGATATCTCTCAGCGGCACAAGCACCTGCTGACAAGTGCGAGGTTCTGAGTTTGACCCCCGGTACCCACATAAAAAAAAAAAAAGAAAAGAAAATCAAACATTATCAAGGTGCTCTTTCTTTCATATCTTGCTTTTGGTTCCTACTAGATGTTTTCAGCTAGGCTTTCGACACATATGAGAAAGATGGCAGCTGCCAAGCCCTGTTCTCTTCTTCATAACTTAGGCTCTAAAGGAAGAAAGGGATCTCCTTTTTCTTGGCCTAACTATATGAAACTTCAAGGAGTTCCATGATTCTGACTGATAATCCAGTGTAGCCGTGTGGACTAATATATAGGTGAGTTTCCCAAAGTTGTCAAAGGAATAGAAATACAAAAAAAACCCCTGCTGGATTAGCCCATCTCTGTCAGCTCTGTATTCTTCTCTGTACCCTGCCCTGCCTACCCCAACACACACATGTGCTACAGGAAGATATTATGGAAGGGAATATTCTGAAAGGAAACCGCGCCTCACATGGCAATAAATAAGTAGATAGATATGACAGCCAACAGATTCTAGTTGTGTTGGGTCTTACTGTAACACCACACTTGCCTGATGCCACTTACTATCTGTTGTCCCAAACAATATATTTTCTAACAAAAATAGGTGCATTGTTTTATGTATTTTTATGAATATTAAATAATTCAATCCTTATTACCCTCTGAGGGACATATTGTTGTTATTCCCATTGTATACATTGGAAAACTGAGGCTCAAAGGGGCTCGTGGATTTGTACACAGGTAGGAGTCAGCCAGGACTGAAATCTAGAGAGTCTAGAAAAGTTTTATTTGAAAAGAGCTTAAATATTATTATATTATATTATATATTATATATATATTATATTATATTAAATATACTGTCTCTTTGCTCCAAAGTTTTTGTACCATTGAAGTTACTGGCCTCTGTGTCCTTCCTTGAACTGCACTTCGGATTACTGGCACGTGCCCTGCGTTCTTCAGTGCTTTATGGCCCATCTCCTGCTGCATGTATCAGAGCTGGAATTGCTCTTTAATCAGACAGACCGCAGAGTTACTATGCAAAGAATCTGACACATAGTGGCCTCAGTGTGGGTTCATTTCTTCCACCTGTATCCTATATTTGTAAGCAAATGTTTACTTGTTTATTTTATATATTTTAAAGTTTATTCTTGGGAAAGGAGTGGATCATCTTTCATCTGAGTCAACATTTTGAGTTTTCAGTAGAGTCGGGAGTAGCTTTGTGTTCTCATAGAAACAGAAGAGCCTTCCTCTCTGGATCTGTTGTATCACCCACTCACACAGATGACCCAGAGAAAACGGTTTCACAGTATCCCTGGGTCTTCCCAGCCTCCAACCCCACCACAGAGGCCTAAATCCCTCTGTATCCAATTGGAAAGTATCCGTCGAAAATTCATATCCACCCAGAACTTCAGAATTTGACTATATTTGGAAATAGGATCTTTGTAGATATTCATTAGCGGAAATGAGGTGCTGTTGGTTTAGAGTGGTGACTAATAACTATGTCCATATGACAAGGCCATGGAAGACACAGATGCACAGGAGGATGTCCATGTGAAGCCAGAAGCCGAAACTGGAGAGATGCAACCACAAGCCAAGGAATGCAACCCTCAGAAGCTAGAAAAGGCAAGGAAGGATTCTTCCCTAGAATCTTCCAAGGAAACAGCTCTGCAAACATCTTTTATTTTTCTAATTTTCTTTTCAAATTATTAGTGCATATCAATTATGCAGAATAGTATATTGACATATTTGTACATGCATATGACATTGTACCTTGGTAATTTCCATCCCCTTTTACCACCTTGTTCTTCCCTCTCATTCTCCTTATTCCCTTCCTCCTAATAGTCTCCTACTTTTCTCTCTGTCTCTCTGTCTCTCTCTGTCCCTGTCTCCCTCTCTGTCTCTCTCTCTCTGTCTCTCTCTCTTTCTCTCTCTGTCTGTCTCTCTCCTCTCTGTTGATTCCACATCCGAGAGAAAATGTGATATTGATCTTTTTGTCTGGCTTATTTCACTTGGCACAATGTCCTATACTTCTGTTTTACTGCAAATGGCAGAATTTCATTCTTCTTTATGGCTGAATAATATTCCATTATGTATATATATTACACTTTTTTCATGCATTCATCAGTTGGCAGGCACCTTGTCTGTTTCCATAGCTTAGCTATTGTGAATTGTGCCAGTTATCTCTACAGTATGCTGACTTTAGTTTTTTCTAGAATATACTAGGGAGTGCTATATCTGGATCACATGGTAGTTCTACTTTTAGCTTTTTGAACCTTCATACTAACTTCCATAGTGTCTGTACTAGTTTACATTCACACCAACAGTGTAGAAGACTTACTTTCTTCCCCACAGCCTTACCGGCATTTTTATGTATTTATTTATTTGTTTTCTTCTTTTTTTTTTTTAATGTGGGTACTGGGGGTCGAACTCAGGACCTCGCGCTTGCCAGCAGGCATTTGTACTGCTGAGCCATCTCACCAGCCCTTTATTTGTATTCTTGGAGATAGCAATTCTGATTGGGGTGAGATGGAGTCTCTATGTAGTTTTGACTCCCTGCAAGCAGCTTGATTACAGATTTCTAGACTCGATAACTACACAAGAATAAATTTCTGTTGTTTTGAACCACCCTGTTCATGATCATTTATTTGTTCCAGCAGCTCTGGGAAGCTAAGAAAGCTAAGATACATTTCGTGCTGGTTATTATCTCCAAGCCTCAAGTTCTCTCTTCTGTGTTCTGCTCTGCATTGCTGTGGCTGGGATTTGGGGACTGTTTCTGCTTTGCAGTAGCTCCCTCTGAAGCTTTGCCAACATATGCACCACAGGGAAGCTGCAGAAAAGTGGGGCAGAGCGATAGAACATTCTCCTCCCTGCTTGCCCCACTTCCCGTCTACGTGAACACAGTGATGCTCCTTCACCATGGACACTGGGGGTGTGTCCATGTGGACAATGTGATGTTTGCCATCACGGTTGTGGAATGACTGCAACAGTTCAAATGGCACATGGAAGACTGGGGAGGTTTAACAAAGAAAAGAGAAATGCTTCCTCCTGCACACTTTTCACTAGGCAGCGAAGTCTTCACAGAGGCTTCCCAAGGTCTCATTCAGGGCTTATTGACCAAGGTGGGTGCACACACTCACACTCTAGGTATAAGAGGTGTTGAGAGTGGGCGGCTTGCATTTGTAGCCTTTTATATGAAGGATGAGCATGCTCTACCAGCTTCTTTCACCTCGCAAGCCTTTCTCTAATATAAACCTGTTCCCTGAACTATTAAACATGAACGATGTTAGGTATTCATGTAGACATTTTCTGAAACCGAATTAGGTAGGTGGGTAAAAGTTCCTCACCACAGTATGTGGTACTTTGTACACATTCAGTAAAAGCACACTTACCTCCTGTCACTTGTTTGCTTGTCCCTGGGGACTGCCCATGCACATGATCAGGAAGTTGCTCTGGGTTGGCGAGGGTGCATCTGAGAAGTCAGAGCTTGAAACTCTTGCTGTAGCTCATAAATGTCTCATTTATGTGGTATCTTGGCTTTCCTGGAGTATTGTCGACTTTGGCGTATCCTTTAATCACAAAACATGTGAGGAAGCTACTTTCACCTCTTCCAAGTATGGAAATTAAGACACAGAGAAGAAAAAGTTTGGAATTTCTGTTTCCAGCCATTTATCAAAATGGGTTTTCTTAAGTTTACCCAGAGCTGCAGGGTCCATTCCTCCTTTGAGAATGTGAAACTCCCTATGGATCTACAGAATTTTGCCAGGAATAATGTAAACACCTATTCTGTGGCAACAGGGTGTCCTGCTCATGGTTTAACCAGTGCATTTTTCCAGAGAATTCCTGGGAGAAACATTTCCCCACACAGCCACAAATGCATTAATCTCCAGCCTGAGAACATCATCTTCCTATTTCTGCATTTTGACTTTGACATCCAACTTCTTGGCCTTGTTTTTCCATACAAAAAAATTGTTTAAATCCCTTCTACTTCTGCATAATTGATGTCGCATTGAAAACATCAAGAGCTTGAGGCTCTTGCATCTGGGACAGTTATTCTGGGAGATGGAGGGATGTGTGATGTGCTATGTCCCAGAGCAGTCCCAGGGACAGAAGCTTCTCAGCTGTTTTCCAGGTCCATTTGGGCATCTTCAGGCTACAACCTCACAGGGTATTTGAAGAATTTCTCCTCCGAAGAATCAGGCATGCTCAACCTTCTGCTTTCCTAATTTTTGGCCTCTGTTTGACACACATATTCTTCCTGGCATGGGATGTTATCTACATAAATTTCTTTACCCCTTCTTTACTTGGGTGTATCAAGAATTGACTTCAAAGCATCCTTCTGACTTTTTTAGGCGTTTCCTAGGGCACTGGTTTGTTTCCTCTGCCTTTCCCAGGATACTGTAGCCTTGCCTTTAAGGACACAATTTTCTTTTCGAATCATGGACATTCTTTTTCAATACAGAAGTTCTCAAACCACAGTGAGAGGATTAAGTTCTGCCACTTCACATTGTGAACAACAGTTTATATGTCATATGGTGTGTGTGTGTGCGTGTGTGTGCTCTTGTGTGTGTGTGTTGCATAAAATGCTCAGCAGTAAAATGTCGCATTCTTCTCTAGGATGCTGACAATTTCTCATTTCCTTGCACTCTCAGCAGAAATAGCCTGAGGTCCCTAGAGTGGCTGGAAACATTCTCTTGCCATTTTTGTGGACTTCCCCCTACCCCCATGCCAATATTGTGCAGTTAGTGCTTAAAAGACTGCTAATAAGTCTTAGGCTATACTTGGAAAGAGGACAGAGAGGGCAGGAGGTGGAAGGGGCCCAAGTCTGTGAAAGGCTTCCCTGGTTCAGTCTTCAGGACGCTTCTTGTCTGCTCTGTGGAACTCACATCTCAGCCAGGAGCCGTAGAAACTGCAGGAAGTGTTGTCAGGAAGGAAGCTATTGACAAGACAGGATCAAAATGATCTGAGGGTCGTTGGTATTCCTCTTGTACATATCCTGCTGGGGTTATCAGGTGAACTTGTCAGGCCTCCCTTTCATTTGAAGAAAGAGCAAACAGTGTCTCCTGAGAAGCCAAATAAAGAAGGACTCTCAAAGCATTCTGAAAAATAGTGGAAACAAAACAACAAATAAAAACAAAGCATTTCCTTTTCAGAGAATTGTAGGTGAAAACTTTTTCTGAGAAACAGGAAACAACTTGATAGGAACAAAGATTTTTCTCAGGACTGGATCCTGGTCAGAACCCTGAAGCTTATCTAGATCACGGCCAGGCCACTTAGCCTCTTGGGAGCTAAGGGTGCTGTTTTGTGGAGTTCCAGGACAACACAGGCGTACCCTTCTGTGAGTGCTGGGGCAAATTGTCATGGGATTTGGGAATGTCTGTAACCCTATGAGTTTTGTTTGGCAAACTGGAGGGTCTTTTCTAGTCCAATGCTTGATGTATTTGTGGGTATGTGTTTATCTGTTTGTTGCCTTTTGACTGTGAAATAGTCACCCCTTGGAAGCAGTAGATTTAGGAATTTTCAGATGAAAAAAATTATTCTTTTTTACAAAACATGATTTTGGGGAAAAACTCAAACCTCAAACTTATATCACTTCTTCCAAGTAAGAAACCCTTTGATGTTGAATATGAAATCAGAATTTCTATACTTGTTAAGTAGATTACAAGTACTCAAAAATTAGTCTAATAAGTTTTCAGAATCAAGAAACATGGTTCTCTGCACTGAATGCAAGCTTTGATGCTCAATAGATGGTGAGAGGATGAGGGGGAAGGAAGTGATCACAGGTCTGAAATCTATAAGCTTTCATTTTCTCTCCCCCTTCATCTGCTGTCACTTCTCCCAACCTCTCCAAATTCTGACACATGAATTTAGAGACCCTGCTACTAGGTTTTGATCATATCAACCAGACTGATTTCCAAGAGTTAGAAATTACCACTTAAAAATGTTTTGCCTAAAGATATCATGAAATCGTAAATATCACATTCCTACCTAGTACTAGCCCAAATTGCTTTAGTATAAATGAAATAGATAAAACTACCTTTCTGTAAGTCTTCCTAAAGCAAACAGTATGTTTTCTAGTTTGAGAGTTGTTCATTCAGAGATAGAAATAATCTCCATGATTTTAAATACTTCAACCCCCGTATTTGCTACTATGAACAATGCCACAGTAGATATTCACAGTGTGTTTTTGTTGCATGTATATAAAAAATTGGCCTGGCATGTGGGTTTACAAGTATGTGTTAGGAAGCTTTCTGTCAGTCTAACAAATTATTGAGATACTCAACTTATAAAGAGAGGAGATATATTTTGGCTCACAGTTTTGGAGGTTTCAGGCCGTAATCAATTAGACCCATTGCCTTTGATCCTGTGGCAAGGCGGTATATCATGGTTGGACAAAGCTCCTCACCTCATGGCCAGAAAGCAAAAGATAGAAAGAGAAAGTGGCCACAGCCACACTCTCTCCTTCCTGGGCAGTACTCCAGCAATCAGAAGACTTTCAACTACATTCCACCTCCTGGAGTTTCCACCACTTCCAAACAGCATCAAGCTAGGGACAAAGCCTTTAACATATCTAGGTTTGGGAGATACTTAAGATATAAGCTATAGAAAAGAGAAATTTTTGGGAAATAATAAATATATTTATTCAATCTCGTAAAATACTGTTACATTTTTTCTAAAGTATTTATATTAATTTACATTATTAACAGCAAGGCACATGGCTCTAAATTCCCACTGATGCTTGGTAGTGTCAGGCCTATTAATCCGTGAAAATATCCACCATGTAGACTCAATCACATAGTGAAAAAGCCACAAAAGATGATATTGGCTGTATCATTTTGTAAAGCTTATAAAAAAGAAAATGAAATAATACATTGCTTAGGGATACATGCATGAAACATTTTTTTAAAGAGCGAACAAGCATAAAACTCAATAATGGTAACTTTGGGAAGTGTAGGAGTGTAGGATTAGGCAGGAGTACATGGATATTGATAGTGTTCTAGATTTAACACCATGATGGTTAATTGCAACTTGACTGACCTAAAGACTGCCTGGATAGCTGCTAAAATCTTATTTCTGGGTGTATATGAGGCTGTCTCTGGAAGAGATTAACATATTAATATGACCACCTTCATCAGTGAAGGCTGGCATCATCTAATCCATTAAGGGCCCAAAGAGAACAAAAAGTCAAAGGAAGGATTTTCTGTCTTTGAGCAGGGACAACCATCTTCATCTACCCCAAGGCACTGGTGCTCTTTGTTCTTGGGGCTCCGTCTGGGGTTTACACCATTGTGTCCCCTCCCAAATCTCAGCTCTTTGCACTCAGATTGAATCATACTAGCAGCTTCCTGGTTTTGCAGCTTGCAAACTGCTGATCATGGAGCTTTTGTTTCCCATAACTGTATGATCTAATTTCTATAGTAAATCTCCTTGTATGCATGCTTGCATGCATGTGTGTGTGTGTCTGTCTGTCCTATTGTTTTTATTTCTCTAGAGAACCCTGATTAATAAAACTATTTTACTTTCTATGGTACCTATATCCTTTTGTGTGTACTGTTTCATAATTTTTTTAAAAAATATAAGACTTTCCCTCCAGTTGAAGTTGAGATCCTGGACATGACCTAGAGGTTTTCTTTCATTAACTTTTAATGAAACTGAGAAACCTGCGGGACCGAGGAAAAAAGGAACAGAAGTATGGCACTGAAAGGATGTATGAGACAGCTTCAGTTGGACAGAAAGAGGGCCCTTACCACCTGAATTTTGGCCTTGACTTTGTCACTTATTAAGAATGTGACTTTGGGAGAGTGACTTTACCTCTCTGGATTTCATTTGCCTTTTTTGTAAAATAAAGAAAGTGAAGCATATGCATTTCTTACGGTTCTAGATGGGGACATTTATATATTTACTATTTATTTTGCAAGAACTCTTGTTGGAGCCTGAAGGTTTAGCAAATAGGATGAATATATTTATATCTGGAACACAGGCATCTTTTGAAATAAAGGCATTTGAAGCTTTTCTTCCCAGACAACAAAGGAACTGAAGCCTAACAGGATGCATTGGAATTGGCCTTTGCCAACTTACTGTGGCAGAAATGTATCATTACATCCTTAAATAAAATCATTCTGGTAGTAGAAAAAGCTGGGGTAATAGAAAAAGCAGTGATCTGTGGGCCAAAAGGATCTGTGAGTTGACAGACGCACAAGAATTTGTCTTAATATATGTCCTATACTACAGTACAGAATGAAGATGGTGGGCACGAATTAATTCAGGCCAGAATTAAGTCGCCACTCCTACCCTCTAGTCGTGATTGGCAACAGCTGAAGTGTGAGCAACATGAATAGGAAACTCAGTCCTAACAACATTTCTTCCCACTGCTGTATTTTCTTGAATTTTAATCTGGGAAGCAACAATGGAAGTTATCCCAATCTCTTGCGAATCTGTTTGGGTGCTATCTTTGTTCATTTTCTGTTTCTATGACAAAACACTTGAGACCAGGTAATTAATAAGAAGTTTATTTAGCTCACAGTTCTGGAAGCTGATAAGTCCAAGATGGTGTCAGCATCTGATGAGGGCTTTCCTGCTGCACATAACATGGTGGAGAGACAGAGCAAAAATGCCAGCTCAAGTTTTTCTTCCTCCTCTCATAAAGTCAGTAATACCATCATGGGGGCTCTACCTTTATGAACTTATCTATCTAATTCTAATTACAGCATCTCCCAAAGGGCCCATCTCAAGACACCACTAACATATGAATTTGGGGATTGAGTTTTCAATATATAACCTTTTTGGAGGTGCATTCAAACCATAGCAGAACATTCTGGAACCAGCAGTACTCAAGTGGGTAGAATTCTAGCCCCAACTGAGGAACCTGTGGCAAACAGGTATTTCTTTGGCAGTGGCTGAGAGACACCAGCCCCATATTGAGTTTTAAGGTGACAGCAAGCAGGTATGGATCTTGAAATGGAATGAAAAACTCCATTCAGTTCATACTTTTTGGACATAACAGAGGAAGGGCAGCTGTGCGGGGAAAGGTGTGTGGGGAAAGACAGGAATTTCCAAAATGCTTGGCCATGGGAGGGCTGAGTGATTGCTGTATCTGGATATAACTGGCTGGAGAGTGAGAACCATCTATAACCCAATCTGTAATGCCTGTAAAATTGTTTTTAAAAGAATTGTTATAAATAGATCAAGCTGAGTTCTCCTTGCTCACCTTTCCCATTCACTTCTCTCCTGTTCTTCCCAAGCCCATATAGGTAACTGATATCACAATCTGGGAGTCATCCTCTCCCCCTGTGTTTTTGTGCCTTCACTACACACGGGTGTATCTGTAAACAATATGGAGGTTTATATTCTTTGCTTTTAAAATCAGTATCCTTTGTATCATCTGTACCTATTTTTTGGAACTCCTTTTACACACATTTTGTTTATGAGATTTATCCATATGGATGTGTAGAGCTAGATAATATATTATTATTGTGGCACAATTTGAATTCCATAATACAAATATCCTATAATTCAAATGTACAATCCTTTGTGTTTGCAAGACAAAATTGTTACAATTTCAGGAATTTTGTGAGCCAATTATTAACACAGGCATTATGAAAAAGTTCTATAAATTTACAAATTTTATCATAAAGGTAATAAATCCTCAAAAGTCATATTTCCTAATTATCACTGTACTTTACTGTTATCTATGTGCTCTAGCGAATATTTATGACTATTGTGTCTATGAGGTGGAAATATTATCAAGTGGTGTTGAGTTGTACTTCTTTTCTAAGCTCTTCTGTATATTTTTAGCTTGAAATTAGCCATGGAGGGAGAATTTATGCCACAGAAACCAGCAATGCTTTAAAATCTAGGTTTGATTTATTGTTTGGTCAATTTATAGGCCAAAGGTCAACAAAACTTTTCTATAAATATCCAGATATTAAGTATTTTAGACTTTACCTGCCCCAGTTTTGTCAACATACCTCCTCCTCCTCTCCCCACCCCCGTCTTCCTCCTCATCCTCTTCATTTTATAATCCTTCAAAAATGAGAAAGAAAAAGCCAATCCACTAATGTGATTTATAAAAATAGGCACTTATGGGCTATAGTTTGCTAACTCCTGGTCTACACATCAAAATGTAATGCAGATTAAATTTAAAAGTTGGTTTTTATATGTAGTTTTTACTTTGTGAGTGGCAGAAAACTTGGTGACAGTCTTCCAGTGTTTGAAAGCTATTATCCAATTCAGCAAAGAAGTTACAGCCTTCACCAACAAATGAAGTCTTGACATATGTTTTCATTATTTATTTCACTTTCATCTTACTCATTAACGTAAATGAAAATATCAACCAACATTCATCAGGAACTACACCTGGAAATCTAGCTGCTAAACATTCATCAATACCACTGCATCAGATCCACTAAATTTATGCAGGAAAGAAATGCTCATTCATCTGATTGAGATGCTTTATTACACTTAAATTGCATCTTTTCTCTTACATACACACACCCCCACTTACATAGTTGGCACACCTTCCTTGGTCTTAAGTATGGTCTCCTCATTTTTTGCTTAAAACTGTTTTCAAGTTATTGTTCCTAATATTATGAATATCATCATCATCATCATCATCATCATCATCATCATCATCTTCCCCATCTTTATGGTTTGACTCCCTCAGTGGACTACTCAAAGTCCGTCCAGGTGGCAGTTACTCTTTCTGTGCCTCAGTGTCCTCATTTGAAAAATGGATTTAATACTAATAACTGCATTGTAAGGTCCTCATAAGACCTGAACAAGCTAATGTATATAAGATACTTAGAATAGTGCCTAACGTAAAATTAGCACTCAATAACTGTTAGCTATTATAACCAATAATACTTTGGGTGGTAATGGTATTCTCAGTATTGTGGTTGATTCAAATCCCTGAACAGTCCCTGGCCTACAGCAGGCACACTGTAGTATTGGACTTATGAATGTGACTTCTTTTTAACATCTGAAATGTAACTGATTTAAAAAATATTTTTAACTGCATCTAACGTCTCTAGGACAAGATGCTAGTTGATGCATTGGTGCTAAGATGAGTAAGACATAAATATAACCCCCTACTTCAGAGAGCTGGCAATCTAATTGAGGAGGCTGACCACGCTAAATAGCAGATGGAAAGAGCTGTGAAATGAAAGAGGCGATAAGAGCTGGGGAGAGGAGGTCGTCGCCAGGGAAGACACTCTTTTCTGTGATGACAGGCGAGGCTTACGGATGAGCTGGTTCCCTCTGCTTCTCATTTTTTGCAAATCATTTTCTTCTTTCTATGAAGCGTCCTCAATCTCTCTCACTTATGTATCAAGAAAAGCATCTCACATCTGGAGTGATAAAAGCAAACTCTGCCATATGAACAGCTTTGTGCATCCTTGGAGACACTGGCAGCTTCCATTCCAAAAGGTTTCCCAAATTCCTGACAACCATGAACAGTATTCCCACATCCCATAAAGTGCTGCAGCCAGCCACTCGGGGAATATTCCACGTTTGCGTTACTGTTCTCAGCTGTTTCTGTCCAGGATGTCTGCCTTGAGAGGGTCTGACATCCATCTTACCCACTCTTGTCCATAAAGCGTGCCTGTGCGAGCCAGGCCCCCTCTGAAATGACTTCACCCCGCTCTACAGGCTGCTCCTCTCTATGTCTCCTGTGATACCTCTGAACTAGGAGGTGTTGGAGGGCTCTCATCACAAGCTTGGGATGAGTCTGGGGAGAAAGCATGGTGCCAAAAGAGTGGTCTTGGGATATTTGTCAGCCTGCCAGAAAGGCCTCCATGGTCTTCCAGTGCAATTGTGAGACTGGAAAATAGAGATGGTATCAGACAGTAGCTTCCCTGCTTTTTAGTTGTTGAGTTTCTGAAGAGTGCTAATAAATGTTCGTATCATAACTGGCAAAGCTGGCAAAAGAATATGACCTGCTGCCGGGGGGTGGGGCTGAGGATGAGTCTCATTCCTCATGTCCAAGTGGGATGCTTAAGATAAGCATGAAGAAAATGGGTCCACTGAGCAGACACCCCTGAATCCAGCCAGGTAAACAAGGCCAGCTCTACACTGTGCTGAGGCCAGGGATCAGTAAGAGGCATAGAGATTTGGCCCCATGCAAACACTGACTTCAAATTGTTACACTACAGCCAGCCCATAGAGGATCAGTGTGATCCCCTCACCAAGCAGATAAGTGACTCTTTTCACAGGAGAAAGCCAGTTAGAGGCAGAGAAGGGGGAAGAAGTCTTCCACCTCCCCCATACCCAGAATACCTCTGAGAAGGGGACAGTTCTATTTGGTGGGCAAGATCTTGGGCAGAGTAAATTGGCTCCAGCAGACTGGGGATGTGTCTCAGTGATACAGCACTTGCCTAGCATGCGTGAGGTTCTGGGTTCTATCCCATCGCTGAAAAATAAACAGGACAACAATATCACATCCAGTCCCCAGATAAACTGTTAAACAATCCGTAGGCATCTGTTGTAGTCAGGGTTTGCAAGGGAATAGATTTAATACAGGACACATAATTTATAGGATTATTTTGTAATATTCGCCCAAAAAGTCAAATGCAGAGGAGTGTAGGAGATCTGTCCACACGCTAGAGACCCAAAGAATCCAGCTGAGGGCCTGGATTCCATGGCAATGTCCTGCACGAGTCCAGCTGAAGACCTAGAGCCCATGGCAGGGTCCTCCATGAGTCCAGCTGGAGGCCTAGAGCTCACAATGTCTCATGCAAGTCTGTATCAAGAATCTGCACTGGGAAGGCCCAAAGGTCAGTGGTGGAAGCCAGAAAGTCTGCACCAGTGGGGTAAAGGATCTGTGCCAGTAGACTGAGGGATCTGCACTGGAGCCAGGAAGCAACACTCCAGGTAAGGACCAGAGCTCCCCTGAAAAGAACTGCAGCCATCCTCAGCAACAGCGAGGACCCGAGCTCCTTCAATAATGACGACAGCTGAGTTCATATCAGGAAAACCAGTGCGACAAGCTCCTCCAGCAACAGTATGCCATCTTCCTCTCCAGTTCTCCTTTTATGCTGTTGGCAACAATCCTCAGGTGGGCCCTCCACACTCATAGCCATGCTGACTGAGTTCAGCTGAGTGTTCCAAGTTGACCATTAGTTAATCCACCACAATCCACGCCTGGTCAACTTGATAACCAGACACATTTCCTTGAACCATAGTCTCCAGTGGCAGATTTAGCTCACAGTTTGTAGAGGCTTCAGTCCACAATCAGCTGGCTCCAAGGCAGGGTGGCACATGGCAGAGGAGCAACAGTTCATGATGGTGGAAGACAGCAGAAGCAATGAGAGAGAGAGAGAGAGAGAGAGAGAGAGAGAGAGAGAGAGAGAGAGAGGACTCTTTCTCTTATTGTATCCAGTCTACTGGGATTAGGGTGGTGCCAATCCAATCAGTGGACTGCTACATCAATCACCACCCTAAATGCCAGCACCCTTAATCCCAGCATTGCACTATGAATCAATCGCACACTCTAGATTCAGCCACCTTTGAAAAAATTATATGACTGCATGAGGATTTGGGGCGACATCCAGACACAAACCATAAAAGCATCAATACAATAGCCAGCCCCTCCCCTCCCCAGTACTCTCCCCTCCTCCCTCCCGCTCTTCTTTTTCTTTTCTCCTTCTTTTGTATTATTTTTTCCTTCCCTTTTTCTTTCTATTTTCCTTTCACCATTTATTTATTGAGTGCCTAGTGTGGGGTGACAGGATGGTGAGTATGACACAATAGACCTTACCTTCAGTGAACTGCTATTCCAGTAAACAAAACTATTAAAAAATAAGTACCCAAGCAAATAAATAATCATGTCATAATAAAGAAACAAAAACCTGAGATAATGAATAGCAAGGGGCATTTAGGCATTTCCATAAATGGCTAATGGCTCTTTGGAAGGGTACATTGAAGCTGAGTCATTGATGGAAAGAACACAACGGCAAGAAGGGAGAGGAGGGGAAGAGGTAATGGGAGGTGAAGAGCTTTTCCCTGTCATTTATAGGATTTGCCCTTTGGGGGGGGCCGGAGAAGGGAGCCTGAATCGCCCAATAGGGACTGGCCTGGTGGTTTCCTCTCTGTATGCAGTGCTGAAAGGGTGATGGTGGCTTCCTAGGCTGTTTTGTTGAAAAGGATTTCAATACCCTTAAAGGGCTCAGTAGTAAAGAAGTCCATGAAAAATTGGTCATGATTTCACCAGAAAGCAGGAGCTCCGGGGGCAGGTTTACACTGCCCAGTCTGTTCATCCAGCTGCCTGATTCTCAGGACATGAACTGGGAGGACTGCGAGGAATGGTGTACTGTGTCACTGCTGCCACCCCAAGCCTTTCCCAGCAGAAGCCTCAATCACACACCAAAACCCAGATAGACAATGAGACGTGGGGTTGCATGCATTCGATCCCACCTTAATTTGTCTCTTCAAGACTGTTTCATAATTCTGCTATGTGTCACTCGAAACAGATGAGCAATTTCCTAGAGATTAGAGACGTGAGGAACGGACCTCTTCCCACCCTATGATCCCATTTCTAGATCTTCTTGTGAACGTTAGGGAGGCTGTTTCTACAAGGCTGGAGAGATATACAGAGTTGTTTTGCAGCACTGCAAGTTGAGGAACTACTACTTCCTAAATGGAATTGGTCTTATTTAATAAGTACCCATGAGACCCATTCTTAAATGGAATATGTACAGAATCTCATTTTTCATAAGTCATCTGGATTTATGTTTCCCAAAGGAAAATGTATGCCATATAAAAAGGTAGTACACAAGATAATGTTAGGTGGCATGAGGACTTTTTTTTTTTGTGGGTGCCAGGGGTCGAACTCAGGACCTCACGTGCCAGCAGGCACCCGTGCCACTGAGAGATATCACCAGCCCTTTTTTCGTGTGTGGGTACCGGGAGTCAAACTCAGGACCTCGCACTTTCCAGGCAGGGGTTTATGCCGCTGAGCTATCTCACCGGCCCGAGGACTTTTTAATTTCTACAATTATTAAAACACGTATTAGAAAAGTATTGGTTTACTATTCTTACAGCTGATAAAGTTATCTTTATAATTAAATCTATTTCAGGCCCAGAGTGGTGGCACATAGCTGTAAATCACCACTCTGAGAAAATAAGGGAGGAGGATCAGAAGTTCAAGGCCAGCATGGGCAACTTAGCAACTTATTGAGACCCTGTCTCAAAATAAAAAATAAAAATGTAATAGGGAGGTAGCTCAGTGTGAAGGCCCTAGGTTCAATCTCCAGTACTAAAAAAAAAAAAAAAAGAGGAAAATATTAATAAAATGAGTCGCTTGGGAGAGGTATGACACCGACACAAATATGGCTGAAACTTGGGAAATACTAATTTAGAATTCTTCATGGGCTGAAATGTGCTTCCCTGTTTAAAAAATTTCACATGTGGAAGTCCTAACCCAACTACTTCCACATGTGATCTTATTGTGATAGGGTCTTTACAGAGTTAGCCAAGTAAAAATGAGAACATTAGGATGATCTCTAATCCAAAATAACTAGAGCCTTTATAAAATGGGGAAATTTGGACACAGCGTTAGACATGCACAAAGAAAATGCAAAGTGAAGACACAAAGGGTGAGGACCTGTGAGCCCAGCCACCTACGAGGCAAAGAGAGAGGCCTGAAACAGACCTGACCCTGAAGCTTCAGAAAGAACCAACGCTATGAACAACTTGACTTTGAACTTCTAGGCTCCAAAACTGTGATGCAATCCATTCCCAGTTTATGGTACTTTGGTATAATAGCACTAGCAAACTAACACAGAATTTATTATTGTATGCTCGAAACCAACTGGAAAAATATCAAAATACTCCTCAATATTCAAGCGAGATGGTCAAAATAGCACTGGCCTTGGAGTTCCAAGACCTGAGGTCTCGTTTTCATTCTGTCACAGACTGCAGGGTCTCAAACAACTCCTTTCACTTGTGAAAATTCCCTAAGCAGAAGTTCTATGGCCACCATCCTGTTCTCCCACTTCTTTCACTTTGAAACTCCATGTTTAGAAGGTAGTATGTCCCTAAAGTTTCCAAAATGTCAGTCATCTCCACAGCTGGAGGGAGGGAGAGTCAAAGAAGGGCTCCTGGGAGATGTGAAGAGGTTTGACTAGCTGTCTAGCCAGACGCCCTCCGTGTTTAAACTTGCATGCACATCTGTTAAACATCCAAGACGCTCCTGACGCTATGCCAGCCTGAGATGGTCACTGGGGCCTGGTCACTGAAGATGTTGTGTGATTGTGGCAACTCAGGGGCTACAAGATGCTTAATGCCAAATGCTATCTACCTAGGATCAGATAGTAGATGATAACTAGGAACTTGATTAGACTACTAGCTCTGGTCTGCCACAAATGGAACTCAATTTTCCCACTAATTGGAAAGATTCCAGGACCCAAAACTCTCATGACCAACTGTTTAGTCTGGAAATAAGAAAGTGGGTAAATTTTATGCTCAGAAAGTAAGTTATTTAAATTGAGAAAAGCATCTCTTCTTCGGTCTTTACTGTAACAGAGGCCCCTTTCCCTCTAGACATTCCCAACTGAATCTGAAATGAAAAATTGGGCCGGTGAGATGGCTCAGCGGCATAAGCGCCTGCCTGGCAAGTGCGAGGGCCTGAGTTCGACTCCCGGAACCCACATACGAAGAAAGGGCCGGTGATATCGCTCAGCGGCACGGGCGCCTGCTGGCGCGCAACGTCCTGAGGTCAACCCCTGGAACCCACAAAAAATAAAAAATGAAATGAAAAATTATCTCCTGGCACCCAGTTATTTTTTCTCCCTTGAATTTTGGGAGAGTTTGGGGTTGAAAATAAAGGAACTTGAAAAATCATTCCAATGAAATAAAATGAATGAAATCAAATCGTATCAATCAAAGGAGGACCTGTGTTTAGCATGCTGCCTCGCTGGTCCTTCTTGGGAGAAGAATCTGACCAAGACTCTAGCTTGGTTGGACTGGGTTAGTTCCCATCTACCCATACTGTGATGGTTCTTGAAGTAGCATAGAAAAACAGAATCTTTAGATGGGAAAGAGACATGGTCAACCACAGCAATGTACTTATCTGGCTTCTAATGGGGGGAAGGTGGTCTGGGGAGGATGAAGAGGGAACAAATGTTTTCTTAAGTCCTTGCTCCTATACTACAATGTCAATAACAACCATAAACATTTTCTAAAACACTATGTTAGGCATAATTAGCAGATGTAGCAATGGTCCCTACCCTCTCAGAACACATGATATTAGTGTACCACCCTGAGGTTTATAGATATACGCTCGTATTTTACACGGATTATCTCATTAAATACTCCCAAGCACCTTGTTGAGGGGCTAGCAAGATCCCTGTTTTTCAGCTAATAAAACCAAGAGAGGGAATGGTCTAGCTTTTCCTGTGCTTCGGTGTCACAGAGGTGGTGTTAGGGCGTTGATTTCACGGGTAGGTAGTTGGCCTGTCCATCCTGCTCCTCCTCCTCTCGGTGCAGCCCCAGAGGCAGAGTTACGCTTCTAACTTCCGCACTGTTTCCATGTGTGACAGTGCTCAGGAAACAAGGACAGACCTCTAGACAGGCTTTGGCTTACTCACGCACACCCCCACTTTCCCCTTAGATCCTGGAGTTCAGAGCTCAGTGCGCGTATCTTAACCCTGTCTAAATTGAGGAAATACAGCATAATTTTAATTCTGCCACCCACTTTTCTGCCTTCTCTTCTTTGATGCCTTCATCTCTCACTCCTAAGAACAATCTGATATGCTTTATCCTGGGCTGTATTTTTCCACACTTTGGTTCTGTATTTGAGGTTTGGGGTCAAATTTATCCATCATTTTCTCTTTTGGGTTCTTAATTAGTGGTTAATAGAGCTTGGAGTAATCAAATTCCTGATTGTATTAATCCCTCCAATTAGGGGCTGATGTGCTGAGTATATAGATTGACCTTGAAGTCACAAGGGAGCTTCCTAGTGTTTCCTGTTTGCCATGCCCCATGTTTATACTTTTGGTGCCTTCTGAGGGGCTGCGCAACTGATATAAGCCAGCAGCTGCGGTGGCATTAGACAGACCTGTGGGCCAGAAAGCTGAGGAGGAGGCTGAACTTTCAGAGCATCGCTTGGAGACAGATCCTCAGTTGCCCTGGCATGCTTTCTGCCTGAAAGCATGAGCAGAAAGAGTACCATTGACTATTTGCTGGGCAGATGATGAGGCAAAAGCAGACACAAACCGTTTTCCACTCTGGTGGCAGAGTATCTCCACTCACTAGATCCGCGACTTAGCCTTCCTAGAAATTCTCTGAGAGGGAGCGAGTGGTCACATCAGTGGTCAGAGGGAAGAGCAAAAATGCTGATGGAAGTCCTCTCTTTTCTGAAAGAGTAACATTAAGAGGAATAAGAATTTTCTTAACACTCAGGAGTCTGATGGATGATTTCTCCAGGTGCTAAATTAGAAAATTCTCTTCTTTGGGTAGGAAAAAGAACTACAGAAAGACTTAGAGGAGGTAATTCCTTCATATTGCAGGTGAGAAAACAGAACTCTAAGGACTCATCCAAGGTGACGCATCTGCATAGGAACTGTGCTAAGGAACTCAGAAGTCCTCCTCCCAGCACCATGCTGCTTCGCTGCACGTGGATTCAGGCTGGAACACAGAGATTCTCTGTGAGAGCCTCCACACACCTACAGACAGTTTCAGGGTCTCAGCTTGCTCATGCAATAGTCTTTGTTCAAGAGCTTTGATCAAGTACCCTTAGGCAGTACATGGCTTCTCCCATTCCCAATTCAATAGGCTCTGTCTGTTGACCGTCACCCCTTTCCCAGCAGCCTTCTGTTCTATACCAGGAACCCTCAGGGCACAGCTGGGAAATCAAAGAGCCTCCTAGTAGGTGCCCTTTCACTCTGGAGCAAAAAAGAACAGGAAAAGAGCCCTGATTACACCTCTTACTTATTTCCTCCCCCTTTGGGAAATTTTAATTTAAATTTGTATTTATTACACAAATACTATTATGAGAACTATAGCGAAAAGCTGGCTTTTCATTGCCCCAGAGGGGTACTTGGGCAAGGCCAGGGATCAAAGAGGCCTCAGTGCAAATTCTAGCTTGGTACTTGACTTATGACACTGAGCAGTCTCTAGTGGTTTCCCCCCTTATCCATGGGGCTTGAGGGGTATTCCAAGACCTCAGTGGATACCTGGTACCATAGATAGTACCAAACATTGTATATACTATATTTTTTCCTATGTATACATGTCTATGATAACGTTTAATTTATAAATTAGGCACAGCAAAAAAGTAACAAAACAATAATAAAATAGAACAATTATAATGTATAATGTAATAAAAGTTATTGAAAACTATGAAGTGTTTATTTCTCAAAATTTCCCTTTTAATATTTTTGGACTACAGTAGACTATGGGTAAGAGAAACTAGGGAGGCAAAACTGCAGAAATAGGGGGACTACTGTAGTACTTAGTGTCCTTTGAACCAGTTTTGTCATCCATAGATGGGTATAATAAAAGCTTCCTGGTTTTGTGTGGGAGATGATTAAAGCCATAATGTGTAGAGTAAAATGTTCTAGAGATGTAAGTTTAATAAGCTATAATTTTCTCCCATTCTAATTCCTCCATATAGCTGTTTTTAATTTTGTTGTTTCCCCATATTTTTATATATTGTAGATGTAATTCTTCTTCCTGAATTTTTCATCTAACATTATACCACCATCTGTTTTCCTCTGTTACTTTTAAGGTAAATGACATAAAATTGATGATATTCAGCTCTTTCGAGCTGGCAAGATCAATTTTATTTGATTTCATCTAATACACAGTTTTCAGAATCATCATGTACAAGAATGAATAATTTTCTTTTCAGTTGATGCACCACAATTTATCTAAGGACTCTTTAATTTTGGCCATATTGTTTATTCCCATTTTTCCCCTTTAAACGATTTCCATGTTTATATATTCTTTCTTTAAATTATTTTCTTGAGATAAATTCATAGAAGTAGTTTCAGTTTTATTTTAAGGCCTAATGAACAATATTTATTTTGCCCATATTTGTCACTTCTGTAATCTATTAGGTCTGGCTAGGAATTAAATCTGTTGGCAAACAGAACAAACACAGAAAACAATGGGAATTCTTTAGATCAGCACCTGGTGCTCGTCAAGGCTGAGGCAGAGGGGCAGAGAACAAAGATATAATAAGAATTCTTCTCTGGAGGCCTGGTCAATCTCACCAAGAAATTTAAAAAACTAAAAGACATTTTATCCATGTAGAACTGTCAAGGATGTCAGGAAAAAATGTACAAAAGAGAGAAACTTGAAAGTCATTTAAACATACCATCAATGGAAGTATGAATAAATAAAATATAGTATGGCTCGCTAACAGATTTTCATCAGCAGTTAAAAATGAACTAAATCTGCAGATAGCAATACAAAAAAATTCTCAAAGAATTAAGGAAAATTCAAGTTATTTATATGACACTGTACACCATTTATATAAACTTAAAAAACCATACACAGTACTTTATATTTTTATGGATACCAGCATATGTATTTAAAATTTAATTTGTTTTTTACTGATACATAGAACACGACAATATAATTATACATATTAATAGGCTACCATATGGTGCTTTAATAGATATATACATTGTGTAATCTATTTCAACACTTTTCCTCAAACATTTATAACTATTTTAGCTTTCTGAGATATATGTTATACAATTGATATCTTTAGTCACAACATATGCATTAAAAATATTAAAGAAGAAACTAGGAGGTGCATACCAAAATCAAGATCCCCTTTGTCTATGGAAAGTAGGAAAAGAGGAGATTTGAGTTTTCCTGTAATTTTTTTTTTTTATTTTAAAGAGAAGAAAAAACAAAACAAATCAAAAGAAGAACAAATTTTCAAACCAACATAATAGGAGGGTAACAATGGTTAATACATTACGTATTACTATCTTTAAGTTAGTTATTCAGGACACTAGACATTAGCATTCAATTGTCCAAACATTATTGGCACAAACCTTACTCTTCAATGAACTAAGTAAAAATGGTAGTGTATCTATCTTAACCATCTTATATATATATATATACAATTTTTTTTCCCTTTCCCTTCTTTCTTTTCCCTATTCCAGTCTCTCTTTCCTTTTGACCAGTTTCTTTTTGATTCACCATGTCTATTGTACATTTTGGATCTTATTTACTCTTTCAGTTTCTCATACTAGAGAGATAATACGATGCTTACACATGTGCTTCTGGTTTATTTCACTTATGAGTATTTTCTCGAGTTGCATCCATTTACCTATAAAAGTCTCCAGTTTATCCTTCTTTATGGCTGAATAGTACTCCATTGTATAAAAATACCACATCTTTCTTATCCATTCCTCAGTTGATGGGCATTTGGGTTGTTTCCAAGATCTGGCTATTACAAATTGTGCTGCTATAAACATGGGTGCACATATATCGCTGTGGTACGATGTTTTTAATTCTTCTGGGAAGATGCCCAGAAGGGGAATAGCTGGGTCAAATGGGACCTCCAACCCTAGTTTTCTGAGGAATCTCCACACTGACTTCCACAGTGGCTGTACCAGTCGACACTCCCACCAACAGTGAAGAAGGGTTCCTTTTTCCCCACAGCCCCTCCAGCATTTGTTATTAGTTGATTTCTTAATAGTAGCCATTCTTTCTGGGGTGAGATGGTATCTCAGTGTTGTTTTAATTTGCATCTCTCGAATGACTAGTGATGTTGCACATTTTTTTTGTATATTTGTTTGCCATTAGTATTTCTTCATCTGAGAAATGTGTATTCATCTCAGATGCCCATTTTTGGAGTGGGTCTTTAAATCTGGGAGGTCTGATTTTTTTGAGTTCTTTATATGTTCTCGATAGTAATCCTTTGTCTGAGGAACAGCTGGCAAACATTTTTTCCCACATTGTGGGTTGTCTCTTCACTCTGTTGGTGGTTTCTCTTGCTGTGCAAAAGCTTTTTAATAAGATGAGATCCCAGTTATTGATTCTTTGGGATAGTTCCCGTGCGGTTGAGTTTTTATTCATAAAGTCTTTGCCTACACCAATGTCTCCAAGGGTTTTACCTATCCTACCTTCCAGCAGATTTAATGTTTCTGTTTTAATATTTAGATCTCTGATCCATTTTGAATTTAGTTTAGTGCATGGTGAAAGATATGGATCTAGTTTTAATCTTCGGCATGTGTAGAGCCAGTTTTTCCAGCACCATTTATTAAAGAGGCTATCTTTCTTCCAGCGAATGTGTTTGGCACCTTTGTCAAAGATAAGGTGGCTTAGTATGTCTGGGGTTGTTTCAGCATCTTCTAATCTGTTCCATTGATCTTCAGGTCTGTAATTTTTTTTTTAAGTTTAGAAAACTAGAGAAGCAAATATGATAGAAAGTTAACAATAGTGAATTCTGGGAAGAATCATTTGTTTTATTATTCTTGATCTTTTCTGTATTTGTTAAATTTCTCCAATCATTATTATCAACACTAGAGAAAGAATATCTAGAGAGGAGAGGTCCAGGGGTGATGGGTGGGAGGAGTAGGACCCAGAGGAATCCACAGTTCTCTATGCTCATGATGATCAGCCGATGAATAGAGATGATCTTCTTGCTACCCTTCGCTAAGGCAGTCTCCCTTTCCACATTAAGTTAGCACTAGCCTATTATTGGTTTCTTCACATTTCCAAGTGTTTGGTCAGATGATCTTTGTGGAAAGTGTGAAACCTTAGGGCAATCCTTCCAGGCTTGCCTCAGGTGGATCCAGTGGGGCTAAATCTTCTGGGAGATCCTTTGCTTGAAGTGGTAGAAATCACTGGATTGGCAGCTACTTATCTGATTCTAGGGCAAGTGCTGCTGGTTTCGACACTGACCAGTTCCTGGTCCAGCTAATAAGCAGCGTTTGACTCTGTTTGATGAAGTTACCAAAAAATGTGGGGACCACATATGAAGAACTAGATATTTAGGCTATAAATACTCTTTTTTTTTTTTTTTTTGTGGGTACCGGGGGGTCGACCTCAGGACCTCGCGCACCAGCAGGCGCCCGTGCCGCTGAGCGATATCACCGGCCCCTTTTTTTTCATATGTGGGTTCCGGGAGTCGAACTCGGGCCCTCGCGCTTGCCGGGCAGGCGCTTAACCCGCTGAGCCATCTCACCGGCCCTAGGCTATAAATACTCTTAAAGGCAGACCAGGCATGTTGGACATCCATGGAATAGAATTACCTCAGGTAAAGCAGACAGTAAACCCAGAGGTTAAAGTAAGAAAGCCAATACCTTATGCTGTCCTGCTACGCAACCGTAGTGGACACTGAAGCATATCAGCAGACTCTGCCTTTAGTTCTAAGGCACTTGTACCCCCAGCTGCTAGGAATGTTGGTTCCCTGAAGCTCATAGCTTCATTCCTCTCTAAGAATTGCTGAAAGCAGTTGTCTTGCCTAAAGTTATTCCCTTTTCCCAGGCACAGCTCATATCCAAAGAATGGTCTAAGTCAGTGTTGGTGAACCTTTTAGAGATGAGTGCCCAAACTGCAACCCAAACCCCACTTATTTATCACAAAGTGCCAAAACTGCAATTCAACCTGAATACTGAGGTTTTAGTATAGAAAAAAACAATTCATACATTAACATCTTTTGTCCTAAAGTTTCCTTTTTTTTTCTGGTACCGGAAATCAAACTCAGGAGCTTGCACTTACCAGGCAGGCACTTGTGCTGCTGAGCTGTATCTCCAGCCCAACGTCTTTTGTCTTAAAAAAAAAATAATACACATGCCATAGGTTCCCCACCACTGGTGTAAGAAAACGTGTACAGACCTGGCTCCTTTGCTTCATCTGAGACAATTTGAGGGCCTCCCCAGCTTCAGAGTTTGCCCATGACGTTGACTAAAGACTGTAACAACAGCATCACCATTCAACTTTTCTTTCTTCCCCTGCCCAAGCCTCATCAGCCATTCCTTGTCTGTCATCTACCAGAGGTATTGATCCCAAGAGCAACAACTCCCTGAATGCAAATTCAGTCAGTCTGAAAACAGCAAGAGCAGTGGCAGATCCTCAGAGTATCAAGGTTTGCTTTTCAGGAAACTAGGTCTACAAGCCTTGCCAACATTGAAATGCAACTTGTTCTATACTTTAGTTATCCTCTTTGGGTAGTTTAAATTGGTCTTACAAATCTACATTCCTGTTGTCATAACCTTTAGTAATTAATTAACTATTGTGTTTGCAAGAAGGAGACTCAGACACAAATCCTGATCTTAAGGAAATAACAGTCAAGATTGAAAAACCAAGATCTCAAAGTTAAATAGCACATGCACGCACACACACACACACACACACACACACACACACACACCCCTCCCTGTAAACGAAATAATAGTATTGAATGCTACCTACAAGAATACCACAAATTTATGTGCCTCGTAAGTGAAGCATACATAATCTGTAAACTCAAAATACAGAAAATGCACTGAGTTAGCAACAAAGAGACTGGAATGTTAGAAATCTTTTTAATTGAGAAATTGGCAAAGAAACAAAGTTCACCAATAAATTGCTCACAAATATTGGTGTGGCTTGTATCTAGATGTCCCCCCAAAGTTTCATGTGATCATAGGTGGGGCTTTTTGAAGGTGGCTGGATCTAGGGTGTGTGATGCTGGGATTAAGAATGTGATGCTGGGATTAATGGTATGATGCTAGAGATTAAGGGTTCCCCACACTGGACAAATTCAGGGGACAGAAAGAAGGCTGCTGCCGTCACTTGCTGTTTCATTGCTTTGCTGCCTTCTGTCTGCCCTGCTTTGGCACGAATTGTTTCTCCTCTGCAATGCCCCTTTTCAATGCCACCCTACCTTGCAGCCAGCCAACAATGGACTGTGAGCCAAAATAAACCTTTATCTTGGGCCGGTGAGATGGCTCAGCGGCGTATGCGCCTGCCTGGCAAGCGCGAGGGCCTGAGTTTGACTCCCGGAACCCACATACTAAAAAAGGGCCGGTGATGTCGCTCAGCGGCACGGGCGCCTGCTGGCGCATGAGGTCCTGAGGTCGACCCCCTGGTACCCACACACAAAAAAAACCTTTATCTTTAGGTGTTGGGTATTTTGTCTCAGCAACAAGAAAAGTAACTAAGACAGATAGAAAGAATTATTGATAATTTGAGAGAATGATGGAGATAATTTCATATTGGAGTTTAGATTGATAGAAGCAGGGAAAGGAAGCTTAGTTGGAAGAATCATAAGGAGATGGAGAGGAATGGTGTTCTGGGAAATACAACTATAGGCAATGTAGTTAAAAATTCCATGAAGCATTACGTATCAGGCTAAGGATCTTGATTTTATGATGAAAGCAATGGGCATGGGGAAAGGGTAGACAGGCAACAGCAGAAATGTTGAGAGAAGGCAAACTCGGTGGGGAGCGTGTAGGATTTATTAGAGGGGATAAACCCATAGCCAGCCTGTGGCTTGTGCAAAGGTGCACCTTTAAGCTGTGGGGAAGAAAATAGGGTGGTGGCAAACCAGCTTTCTGGACTGACCACTGAAAATCAGTCCAGCTCTTCAGTGTGCCATAGTAGTTCTCCTTTCTCTGTTCCCTCAATAACCTGCCCCTCCATCCCCTCATTCACATCCTTCTTGTCCAATATGACCTTAAACAAGTCATGCCTCCTCCATGAAATTTTGTTCACTACCTTCAGTCCATAGTGATTTTTCTTCTTTGAACTCCTACAGACTTCCAAACCAAACTGTTCAGTTATTTGTTCTAAGTTTAACCTAAATTAACACTGGTTTACATGTTGTTCTTGAAGAAATCGATTATAATTATGCCTAGACAAGTGTTAGGAATCATCTATGTACCTCTTTGTTGACTGACTTTCAATTCTTAAGCAATCAGTAGGTTTCTCTTCCACATCTTTAAAGAGTTCTCTTCAACTTCTGATTGGTCAATGACTAGTGTTTGACATGTAAGAGTGACACATAAGACTAAGTGTCTTCCACCATAACTCTCTAATCCTCCCAGCAATCCTGAGGTAAATCTTGTCATTATCTTCATTCTACAAACAGGTAAGGTGAAGTACAAGAGGTTAATTAAGTAACTTGCTTAAATTTGTACATCTGCTGAGTAATAGAGTCAGAGTTCCAATATAGGCAACTTGATTTCAGAATCCACCAAATTAATCCCCACCCCACTCAAGAAAGGACTTGAAGAAGGACCTGTTGGGCATCTGTGTGAGTGAAGAATAAGGTAAGCAAGTGACTTGTCCCAGTCTTGTTGCACAGTGAGAGACGAGGCCCTTGGGTATTTTCTGCATCCGTGCAAGGGAAGAAAGCTGCTTACTGATCTTAGATGTTCCCATTGTGAACCCAGTGTTGGATGTATGAAGTCTGCTGCTGACTTCTGAGGTCCTGTCCAGTTGTTAAAGATTAAGAGATTATAAAACCCTCTTCCAGAAAAGGTGCTTAGACTTTGGGAATTTCTACAATGTGTGTTTGATTGACCTAGAGTGGTATTTAACACTGAGGCACTAAACAATTCACGAACCCTTCTAAGTGTTGTTCATCTTAATCTGTAGTTTTAAATGCTCACAAACCTCTCCAGATTCTAGATAGGCCAGTAGGGTTTAGGATTCTTCTGGGGCTCAGTTAACTTAAAAAGACTCAGGCAAATGCACAGCCAGGGCATTTATCATCAATGCTCATGATTGTTTCCCATTTTCCTCTTTCTTATCTGAAGTCAAAAGCAACATGTAAGATATGTGGCTATCAGAGGGTTATCACTTGTTGCCAAGAGAAAAAGCACAGCTGAGTTCAGTTTAGCTTGATGGCCCCTCTGCTGAAATTCACAATCTCTTATCTTTGCTTCCACTTCTCCGGTCTAGACACTTGACAATGATTTGCAGGAAATTGAGGCACTTACCCCTGCTGAGAAGCCAGAACTAAAACATGTCTAAATATAATTTTACTCTGTGTGTGTGTTTAAGGCAAGTTAATGTTAATTCAGAAGGAAAATAGGAATGTTTTTCTCTCTGGGAATGAGACTAGCCCACCCTCACTCACACGGAACTGTGTGATTTTTCACAGCCTGGTCTTTCTAGGCTTGTAAGCTTGTCCGGGTTATTTAGAGCACAAATGCTAGCCTTTCTTCTCTGACAAAAGGAAAGTGGAGGATATTAGATTCTTTATTTAACTACTTTTGCTTTCTTCTGTTTGCTTTTGTTTTACTTTCTTTCTCTTATAAAGGTAGGGAAATGATTGTATTCTCTCAACATTGTAGTATCGGAATTGCTTACAGTAAAATAAAGGCTATTGTTCAGAAAATGTTCTAATAAATTTTTTTAGGGCTCCAGGACCTGAGTGTAATCATCTGGCCTCCAGGTTGTGAAAGGATAAAAGAGAGGCTTTTCCACTAAATACAGGAGAGATGGTTTGAGACTTGGCTGTCTTGGGGGCTGCTAGAGAAGAGCCTTCAGGGCAAATGTCCTTGGGAAAGGAGAACAGTAACTTCTAAAGTTTCAATTCTAGGAAAGCAATCTGAGAGAGAAGAGCAAAGGGTTTTGGCAAGTTTTAAAATGTTCTCTGCAGGATGATTAGTGTAAATCATTTCCATCTCATTCGTAATTCCCCCCCAATCACTTCCATGTCATTCATCACTCCTCTCCTATGAAACCTTCTAGTGTTGGAGGGAAAAAAGGAGGTAAATCCTATGTCTACACTGATGACCAAAAATGCTTTCATCTATGCAAAAGCCATAACATAAGAGGAAAGTCGCTCCTGTTTAAATGATTTATTTTTGTACATCTGCATGTTGGCCTTAGAGTTGATCTGATTCAGTTCAAATAGCTAAACTGGTCAGCAAGCTATTGCTAAAGCACATTATTTTTCACTCCGCAACGCATTCAGGAAGGAAGCAGTAAGAAAGAGTGAGCTATTTGTAAAGTGCATATGAGGCATTTAAAATATTGTTCTATCCTGTACAAACTTATAAGTGTAATAGTATAGGCTGAGTGTCCTTTAAATGAAATGCTTGGGACCTGGAAACTGAAGTGTTTCAGATTTCAGGTATTTTCAGATTTTGGAATATTTGCATGCACATTATGTCTTGGGGATGGGACCCAAATCTAAACACAAAATTCATTTTTGTTTTATATACATCTTATATACATAGCCTGAAAGGAATTTTATACAATATTTTTAATAATTGCATGCATTTTAACTTCTACTTGTCATCCAAATTCAGGCAGGGAGTTTTCCACTTGTGGCATCATATCTGAGCTCAAAAAGCTTTGGGTTTTGGAGAATTCCAGATTTTCAGACTAGGATGTTCAATCGTAATTTTCTAGGAGTACCAGCACAAATCCCAAACACTGATAGCTAAAGCAACAGACATTTATTTTCTCATAGTTCTGGGGGCTCGAAGTCTAAAATCAAGGTGCTGACAGAGTGGGTTTCATTCTGAGGCCTCTCTCCTTGGTTTGTAGTCATCCACCTTCTCCCTTTCCTTTTCACATTTTCCCTGTGTCCTACTCTGTTCTTACAGTGTCCTAGATTATATTACACCAACAGGAACTTGTTTTACCTTAATTACTCCTTTAAAGACCTTATCACCAAACAGAGCCACATGTTGAGGTTCTGGGAATTAGGATGAACATATGAATTGGGAAGGAGGAGAACAGTTCAGCACACATCATTTTGCAGCATGGCAAATTTTTGCACATGTGTACATCCATATAAGCATACATATTCCCCAAGACACACACGTTTTTAGCTGCTACACAACACATGAACCTGGAAGAAGTTCTACAGGCGAGGTGGTGGGGAACAGGCTGTACATTCTACCTAACACAGCATGATGGAGCCCACCAGGAATGTTTCCTGCCTTACAGCACTCTTGACAATAGCACTGGGGCCTCTTTTCCCACGTCTGTAAGCTCTAAGTGTTATTACTTTAAGTAATACCCACTGTTCTTGTGAAACTCAAACCTTGACTTTTTCTCCTGCAAGAGCCAATGGTTTTTGTTAGTTAGTTTCAACCCAGATCCCAGTGCTTCTATAATTGCTCAAGAAGAACACTTATTCTAGTCTCTACCAATGAAATTAGCAAATCCTTTAAAACTCCAGCCTGACCACCTTCCTTTTGTGAAAATACATCAACCTTAACTTTGCCTAAAGGCATTCCATTTATTAGGGAAGGGGGTGAAGAAGTTAGCTATTATGTCGCAGACCATCTGCCAGAGTGCAGATTTTGCTTGGATGTCTCCTTTCATGGCTGTGTGCCTAGAGAAAGAGGGGACGGAAGGAGCCTATGTAAAATGTGATTTGCTCAAAGTAGTTGTGATCATTTCCATTCTTTTTTCTAGCGATTACTTTGTGAACATGAAACCTTCAAGAAAATCTGCTCAGTGTCTTCTGCAGGGGAAGACAACACTTTTCTTTTTTGCAGATGGTCTTTTTGTCTGCATTTCATAGTTGGCACTGTTAAAACTATCTTGTGACAATGAGGCATCTTGACCTACCTTGATACAATAGCATGTCATAAGAATATTGAGCGGACTAAAGCGATGCTTGTAAAACATTTAGAAATGTTTGGAACACAGGCACTTAAAGAGTATTGTTGTTATGAATGGGAGTGACAGTATTATCATGTTGAATGATGGCAGAGTTGAATGATAGAAGGCGGGCTGGTGAGATAGCTCAGCAGCATAAGCACCTGCCTGGCAAGCGCGAGGTCCTGAGTTCGACTCCCAGTACCCACATAAAAAAAGATACATGCATGATGGAAGGCACCTACTGTGGTGATATTGCTGAGATGCTGAATTAACCCTAACCCTTACTGCAGTTACCTACCACTGGACAGCTTATTTTGTGAAATAATGCATACTCTCCTTATTACTGGGGATATGTTCAATTGTAACTTATGCTACTTGCCACTATACATTCTTACTGATACATACCAGTAGACTCTTTGGAGTAAAAACATAGTACCCATCCCTAGAACTTCCAAGGTTTCTAGTGCTACCAACTGTGTTTAAGAAATTAGTCATTTGTTAGAATGCTTCATAGTCAAGGGCTACATTTGTAGCCAAGTTAATTGCACCAGGTATATGAGATTTAAAGTGCAATAGACTTTATATTTCTTGGAAGCTATAATATTAGAATGAAAAAGTAATGGAGTTTGTAGTCTAAAATTGTTGAGCTTAAGAACCTTATGTGCCACTTTATTGGTGTGTGACCCTGGGAAATTGACTTCATTTGTGTTAGTCCCTGTTTTTTTTTTTTTTTTTAATCTGTAAAATGGAAATAATCTTCACATCTGGAAGGTTCTGAAATAATTAAATAATACTGTACTCATAGAAATAATATTGAGGCTTTCCTACACGCCACCAACTGCTGTGCTAAAACATAGACTGCACCCTCTGTATCTGTGCATCTTACTTAACCCGTGTTAAACATTTCATGAAGCAGGTTTCCACTTATACTTACGGAAATTTAAGCTATCCTGAATGAATATCTTGACACTAGGACTCTTGGGCATTGGAGTGATACCAGTTACAGATGAGCTTGTGGAATATGCTCAAGTATGAACATCTTTAAAGTTATTGCAATTTGTGAAATATTTGGAAATAGACATTTGGTTTCAAAGGATATGCTAAAAAATGATGAATTTCCCTTTCACTTAACATAAAAGTCTTAACATGGTCTCTTTTATTTCACTGTGTTAGAAAGATACTTAGGCATTTTATTTCAATGTCCTTGACAATATTGCCAACTAAAAAGCTGTGGGTCTGAAGGATTTGGATAGAACAGAACCCTAAACAGACTGAAAGAATGCTTGCCAAATACAAATCACCTGAGAAAAACAGGTATCAAACCTGGCTCCCTGTCACACACCCAAGTAACTGCTGTGTTGTGAGTTTAGGTGAAGGGAGTGAAGATTCTTCCATTAGGCTGAACATAATAATTCCTTGGAATATCGATATGGGTACCGATGTCATGCTCTTCTATTTAGGTGGAGAGAAGTATGCTTTTATACACATAATGAGTCTCCTTTTTATGCCCTAGATGCCAGAAATCTCAGAGTTGAAACTGTGTTTAATAGTGATAAATAGCTTTAGGCAAGGGTTCTGGCCAAATTATATTTCCCTTCTCCACCATTACATGGTTCTTGATCCAAAGTCCTTAAAATAGTCAGCATATACTTTATAGTGAGTCACCAAAAATTTTCTTCTGAAAGTAGATATTATTTGTTCTTAGTTTCATTTACTCAACCATCCAACAAATATTTATGGGTGCACATGTTCTAGGCACTGTGCTATTTGTAGAGAAATAAGAGGTAAATAAAAGCCTCTGCCTCCATTCCCATGATTCTTATAATCCACTAGGGAATGACAGATATTAAATAATTTTACAAAAAGTTTTTAAATTACTAGACGGGAGAAGCAGAAGTTACTATGAGAATGTGAAATGAAAATTTATGCATGGGTCCTTGCACACACATTCTGTAACAAGGCTTCTAGCACTCTGTGAACCTGAGTTGCAGATATCAAAGTCTTGAGCTGATATGTACAGATATAGACAGAAAGAGATGCTCTGCATATTAGCAATTGGGTCCCCATTATTTAATATTTTTTAATTTATCCATATTTCATTCGTGATCATCATCAATAAACATAATCATCAAAACTCCAAAACCATAGTAGGTCCTCTGAGGTGATTTACTGGGCATATGTTTTCTCAATATCTGGGTTCTATTGTTATTAATTTTTTCCTTTATCTGCTGCTCGCAGAGCATGGATCGTAAGTTCTCAAAGGAGAGTTTCACATCTTTCCCATCATTTGGCAGTGTATTGAGCATCCAGTATGTGAGCCTGTGTCAAGTAAGCATTTTGATAATTTTATTTTGAGATAATTTTTTCTTGACTTCTGGAATCTTTGGAATCTTCATGGACAGAATTCACAGCCAAGAGTGCACATTGACAAAGGTATATGGGCAATTACTCAAGAATATGACAATGTAAATATCTCAGTGTTGGATGGACTGAAAACATCAAGACCTACTCCCTCAATTCTAAATGGGGGAAATTGCACTCAGATAAAAGAAATGATATACCCAAGAACACACGCTCTCTGAATACCGCTTATACATCATATCCCTGGTAGACTGCAGACTCACCGTCTCTTCTGATAATCTCTATATCAATTGCTGGACTGACTAGGGGGAAAATATGAGTGGAGAAATGGAATCAGGGGCAAAGGCATTCTAATAATATTAGGCCATGAAAAAATTACATTTGATTACAATATTTAACTCTTTTCTGATCAGTTTCTTGCTTTTTGTCCATGTCAGTATGTAATAGACTGAGTACAAAATGTAAAAATTGGCAGTTTGTACCCAGAAATATGTTTCTAGGAAAAGCTCAAGGAATCACTTTATTCATGTATTGGTTTCACCTGAATACACATGGTTAGCACACAGTATATGTGGAGAAAATAAAATGTGATATTGTTAGTCTGAGGACAGATGTGCCCTCTAAATCCAAGACAGTGAACTGATTATTACTTTTTCAAACAAAACCTATTTAGTCTGACAGAGGAACCTGCTGTTTCTTCCTACCCTTTGTAAAATTGCCATTTAAATGTAACCTAATGGAAAATTTCCTTGTTTTGCATCAGAAATTTCTGTGGCCTTTTTTCTGACAGGAAATCAAGGTCATGAAATGTTGCATCTTCCAGACAGTCTGAAATAACTTAAGCTTCTGAGGCATAACCACTTCCTGAAGTGTCCTTCCAGGTGGCTTTGCCATTTTTCAGTTGAAAGGAGGAAAATGGGGCACCATGGTATGAAATTTCCACCAGGAGGTTTGTTTTGATGGATACTTTAAAGCAGTAGTTCTCAATGCTGCTCAGCATTCAAATAATGTAGAGATCCTTTAAACTAATACAAGTTCCCAGACATTCTGATTTAATTGGTCAGGGGTTAGGTAAGGTCAGAATTTACAATGGACACAAGTTTTGTGTACTTTCTTCCCTTCCCTTGATCTCCTGTATCTTTCTGAAGGCCTTCTGTAGTTGTCTGACCATGTTCTACTGACTCTGTCTTTGCTAGACCCTTGACCCTCCCTGCCCTTACCTCTCCAACCTCCACCTCCCATGAGCTCGCTGGAACTCAAGGTAAAATCAGAAGGAGCATGTTTCTCTTGACCCACTAGTTACTCCAAGTCACCTCTCTCTTTTGATGTAGATTTTGATAAAATGCCACATCTTGAGATCTTTCTTCCTGAGAGGGATGGATGATGCAGAGAGGCAGCTCACTGAGAAGAGCGTTGACTAGTTAGAAAAGAAAAGGAGAATTTTGTCTAATGAGAACTGGAAGGCAGGAGGGAGCTGGTTGGTTAGATTGCTTCTCTGTCTTTTTTGTGGACTTCTCTAAGGTATGGCTTTGCCTCAGGCGTCTGGAGAAATCCTATTGAGCAATTGCTCTGTCTCTAATACATTTTAGGAAGTGTAGGCCAGGAAGATAGTACTGCATATCAACTTGCATCTTTTCTTACCCATTTTTTAAATTTTCTTATCTTCATTATCCTGAGCTTGCATCACCCAAATAAAGTTTCAGTGTTTAATCCTTGCCTCAGGCTCTGTCTTGTACAGAACCTGAGGTTTGTTTTTTGTTTTTTGTTTTTTTTTTTAATTCCTCAAGAGAATCTATGATAAAGCCAAAGTTGAGAAACTTTATTTCTCAAAAAGATTTGAACTCCAATCTCTTCAAGGACATCATGTAAGCATGGGGGCTTTCCTATAGTCATTTCCTTTCACTTAGTTTTCAAAACATAGAATGAAATTTCAAACTCTCTGTGTATCATTCCCTTTCCTTGTCATTCCCTATCTACTCACTTTCTCAGTGTCAGAATGTTAGTTAGCTACTGTAAGCAACTTGATGTGTTGCCTTGTAGGCTTGCATTCATACAGAGACAGTTTCATGTTTCTTTTATTTTTTTGTGGGCATAACCATCTATTCATATTGTCTTATAATAGCTTTTATTATTGAACTGTCTCCCACAGATTGTCATAATACGAAGAGTTTCTTCATTCCTTTCAGTTACTAATAGCTTTTCATAAAGTGGAGATACTAGAAAAAAATTTCCCTTAACCTTACTAATAAGGATTTTGATTGCATGCAACATTTTGACATTAAAAATAATGCTAAATTGAGCATCTGTTAGAATGTGTGAATGGAATTCTCAAGAACAGATAGGTAGTTCGGAATTCTTAGATTCAAAGGCATACTTATTTTAGGTTTTGTATATACTTCTAAAATGTGCTTTAAAAATCGTGTCTCGATTTATATTTCTACCAAGAGTATATGAAAATTACTGTTTCTTCACACATTTTTTGTTAACTGGATATTATCAGTTTTAAACAATTATCATTAGGGTAAATAATAATGTCCCATAGTTATTTCAATTTATCAAAAGTTATTTTTAATCTGTATTGTAAGCCTCTTTGGATCCTGAATCTCTAAGTTGGAAAATTTTATTAAACTGTATTAGAACAGGATATGAGCATAGTGCAGCCGCTGAGCAGTTGGACCATTCTTTCTAACCAATAGTCTTCTCAGCCAGATCTAATTACTTCGCACTCTCTATAACACTGAGTCTTGGAATTTGGAGGGCTGAGCCATCCCAGCCTCTCTGTGAGAGGAACCAGACCTGGGCACCAGACAAGATGATTAAAAAAACTTTCTAATATTTGTTTTGCTGGAAGAAGTCTTCACACCTGCCCAGCCTGCTCTCCAAATCTCCTGTTGACTCTAGCTCTACCCAGCAGTTTGAACAGAAGCAGAGCATGCTGAGAGCTTCCCTCAAAGACAGACAACCACACTCTGCTAGGGAGTTTGCATCCAGAAGAATCAGGCTGAGATTTCCCTGGGAAAAAGCTTTAGGCAAAGCCGAAGTAGGTTTGCCAGTGTGGAACCGGACAGATCCCCAGTGTAACAGGAGCAGAGCTGCTGCACAGATAGGGAAAGTGTGGTGAAAGTAAGACTCATGACCTGATGTGGCTGCAAGCCTGTGACCCTCAGCCTGTCCTACATCTCTCCTTTCTTGCACAGATAGTCCATATGTTTGTGCACCACCTCTCTTAGTAGGAAGAATCACGATCCCTGTCCCTGGGATGTACCTAGTCTGATAAGAGAGACATGGTCCTTGCTCCTAGTCTTCCTAAACTACTGCTAAAAGGGACTTTGTTATGTCTAGTTGGAATTTATAATATGATTGAAGAGAGAAACATCTTTGCATAAAATGACTCAAAAACACTTCAAAAAGCAATGTATAATGCATTTGGTCTAAGCATTTTCAGCACAGAAGGGAGCAATAGGAGTGTTTAATTTAGACACAGTTTTAAGAGGCAATGTTTAGCATTTAGAACCCCAGAAAGTTGGCTTCCTTCCATAATTTCCACTTATTTTTCTATCCTTGTTATCCTCAGGTCTCTCCTGCACAGTGGCCAGAGATAGGAAACCAGCTGGTGCACAGTTTGGCTCAGCTTCTCAATTCACCCCTTTAGGAACAAAGCAGGTCCTGTTCAGTGTGATGACTTTTAGCTCAGACTACCCCCACCATAGTTCCCCCTATATCTGGGATTCAGTTTAATTCCCCATATTTATTGACAAAAAAGTTTTTAATCTCAGGAGTTATGCTAAGTTCTAGAAAAACAACAGTGACAAAAACATAATCTCTTCTAACAACCTCTGGAAAGAAAGAAACATAAAAAAACTAGTTGTGAATAGTGTGATGAATGTCACAGGGATATTTAAATAAGTGGTGTGGTGGGAACATGCAGGAGACACCATTCATTTTCTACATGTTGAGTTCAAGCAGCTTATGAGACATATAGAAAAAGGATGAGTAATAAGGCATTGGATAAATAGCCAAGGAATTAGGAGGAAAGAATGAGATGATGATGGAAATTTGAGATTCAACATATGGGTTTACTTGAAACTTCAGAATGAAATTTCTTTGGGAGAGAGGAATGAGGTGAAAAATAATTGCATGGAAAGCACAGTTTTAAAGAGTGATCAGAAGGATTACCAGTGAATTGAGGGTATAGCTCAGTAGTAGAGTGCTTGCCTAACAAGCATGAGGCCTTGAGTTCAATTCCAAACACAGCAAAAGGAAGAAAAGAACAGGAAGAGGCAAAGGAGGAAGGGAGGAGGACAAACACCATAGGTTGAAACCTATGAGGTACAGACATCAAAATTCTATAATCAGAAAACTCCATGTTCACTTATGAGTATGCATAATAAAAGTGAATGATACTGTCCTTCCCATATCAACAATAACAACAACAAAACAAACACATATGGAAGTAGTTTCCGAGATACCACGTATAAAGCAACAAAAGACAGTGATGTATGTGGGACAGGGGAGGAATGGGGTAAATGAATCCTAAAGTTGCCCCATGTTGAAAAAGTTTCTAGGCTTCAGCCCAGAACACTGGCAGTGCCCTTTGGATTCCATGAGTTGCATACATGGAGTGGAAAATCTGGGAGCCTGGGCACTAGGATTCATAGGACAGAACACCGGAGGGAGAGAACTAACTGCACAGGAAGAGGGCTTTAGAGATCTGAAGAGGCCCTCTCGAGTATTAACCAGTGAATGCATGTGAGGAAACTGCTCAAACCGAAGACAGTCATCTGAAATCAATAAAGAGAACATTCCCTGGGCTCAGGGTCAGGGTTAATGTCAGAACTATCAGCTAAGGTGGAAAACCTCTAATTAATTGGCTATCAGGGGGAGTACTCAGAGTGGGTGTGACATTCTACATGACAATTTAGACCTGAAATAAATGTTGATCTGTTTTACCTAACAAATCTTTTTTATTATTAGTGCATGTTTGTAATACAGTGTAGTAATATTCCTTTTGGAGAATATATATATATATATATATATATATATATATATAACATGTCTTGATCATTTTCAATCATTTTACTCCCACTCCCTTTTTCTTCCCCTCCTCCTGATCCCCTTCCCCATCTCTAAAAGTCTACCTTTTAGTTTTTTATCATCTCTCCTTTATTTTATTCATTTATTCATTTATATTTTAGTTTCATCACATAAAAGAAAATGTGATATATAACTTTGAGGCTTGTTTATTTTGCTTAGCATGATGGTCTTGCGTTTCATCCATTTTTCTGCAGATTACATGATTTCAATCTTCTTTATGGTTGAATAATATTCCATTGTGTATACCTTAGTTACATTTTCATTGCTGAGACACAATACCCAACACCCATAATTTAAAGGAATAAAGGTTTATTTTGGCTCAAAATTTGTAGAGATTGCAATCCATAGTTGGCTGGCTTTAAGGCAGGGCAGCATGGCAGAGGGGTATCGCAGAAAAGGCTTGCTCATGGCGTGGCCATCAGGAAGCAGAGAGAGGGAAGAGGGAGGAGTTAAGGAGAGAGACCCTTCTAGGCCACGCCCCCAGTGATCACCTTCTCCAACCAGGCTTTACCTCCCAAATCACATTTGATGAGTATCATGTCCCCGTGAGCCAATCACCTCCCAAAAGCCACACCTATGAGCACATAAGGTTTTAAAGGACATCTAGATATAAACCATAACATTGTGATTATTCCATATTTTCTTTATCCATTCATTTTTTGATTGGAATCTAGGCTGTTTTCAAAGATTAACTATTGTAAATTAAGCCACTATAAATATAGGTATGCATATATCACTATATTATGATGTTTTTAATTCTTTCAAGAATATACCCAAAAAAGGTATAGTTGAGTTAAATGGTATTTTTATTTTTAGTTTTTTGAGGAATCTCCATGTGGATTTCCATAATGGTTGTACTAGTTTACATTGTCATCACCAATATAAGACAATTTCTTTTTCTCACATCCTCTCCAGCATGCATCATTTTTTATATTTTTCATGGTGGCCACTGTGACTGGGGTAAGATGGAATTTCAAAGTTGTTTTGATTTGCATTTCACTAGTGTCTAAAGTAGTTGAACATTTTTCATATATTTGTGGTCAATGACATTATTTCCTTTGAGAAATACAATTCAGCTCATTTGCCCATTTTTCATTGGGTTATTTGTTTTGGGCCATTAATTTTTGAGATTCTTATGTATTCTGGGTATTAGCCATCTATCAGAAGAGTAGGTAGCCAAAATTTTCTCTCATTATGTAAGCTATCTCTTCATTGTGCTGTTTGCTTCCTTTCTGAACAAAAGCTTCTAATTTGATGTAATCCTATGTTTAGCTTCTTGATGTTATTTCCTGTGTTATTAGAGTCTGGTTCTGAAAAGTTTTGCCTGTGCCTATGGCTGCAAGTGGGTCCCCTAAATTATCTTGTAGCAGTTTCAAAGTTTCTGTTTTTATATCTAGGTCTTTGTTCCATTTTGATTTGATTTTAGTACAGAGAGGGACATAGGGATCTAGTTTCAACCTTCTGTAAGTGGATAGCCAGTTTTCCCAGCACTATTTGTTAAAGAGTCTGTCTTTTCTCCAGTGTCTGTTTTGGACCTGTCAAAAATCAGATGGCTGTAAGTGCATGAGGTTGTTACTATATCTCCCATTCTACTCCATAAAAACCTGTCCATTTCTTCTATGTTTTCCAATTCATTGACATATAGTTATTTGTAATACTCTCTATTGATCTTCTATATTTCTGTGGCATCACTTATAATGTCCTCTTTTTAGCTCTAGTTTTTTGAGTTTCCTATTTTTTCTTAGTCTAGATAAAGGCTTGTTGATTTTATCTTTTTAAAAAACCAACTTTTTGTTTCGTTTTTTATTCGTTCGTATTTTTGTGTCTTTTTCATTTATTTCTGGTCTGATTTTTTGTTATGAATTCCCTTTTAATTTTGGATTTCCTTTACTCTTTCTTTTCATACTGTTACCCCAGGTCTCAAAGACTTTTTGGTTCCATTCTCTCCCTTGCTAAGTTCCAGAATTTCCCCATAGTCACTTACTTCAAAATGTAGTTACAAATCTGTTGCTTTGATTCTTCTTAAAAGATAAGGAGATAATGCTGGGTATCTCTATTTAGCTATCTTGAAATCCCTCTCTTCAATGAACTTAACAGTGCCACAGAACAAAGGTCATTAATATTTGCAAAATAAAAAGAACCAATAGCTGATAATGTAAGATTCACAGTGTCTTGTATTCGGCCAAAGTTACCAGCTAATCAGTTGAAACTGCTTCATAAATAACATCCATAATAATAATAGTATACAAGGACATTAAAACATTATTGTAACTGTGTGCCTGCCATATGTCCAGAAATCAATAGGAAATATTGATTGAATTGGAATCACGAGATATTTTGAAAAGCCAGCTCAAATTTTGGAGATGAAAACTGTAGTGTCTGAGATAAAAATACACTGGATAGGATTAATATATAATTAGACATTGCAGAAGATGAGACATTACTGAAGCCAGGTGTGGTGGTGCATGCCCATAATCCCAGCAGGTGGAGCCTGAAGCGGGAGGGTCACTGTGAATGTGAGGACAGTCTGGGCTACATAGCAAGGTCTGGTCCAGCCTGAACTACACAGTGAGACCCTGTCTCAAAAAAACAAAAACCAGAACAGACAAGAAAAGACTGTTAAACTTGAAGACATAACAGTAAAAACTCTGGAAAATGAACACTTGGGAAAAATATTTAGAAATACAAAGACTGTCAGTAAGCTATAGAAAACTATAAGAAGCCTAACATACATGTACTTCAAATCTCTAAAGAGAAGTGAGAGACATTGTTTTAAAGATTAATGGAAGAAATTTTTCCTATGTTTATGAAAACTATAAACCCACAGACCATGTAACTTAATGAACTTCAATCATGCAAATATGTAGAAAAGCTGGTCATGGTAATGTTTACCTGTAATTCCAGCTACTGTAGAAGCTGAGGCAGGAGAATTACTTGAGTCCAGGAAATCAAGACCAATCTGAACAATATAGGAAGACCTCATTTCAAAAATAATTCCACAAACTATATCAAAACACTCTATAATGAAACTGCTCAAAACTAAAATACTAAAAGTAACTAGGGGAAGAAAATAAAAGCACTTTATATATAAGCAAACATAAATAAGGATGACAACAGATTTTTTTCATTAGAAATCACGTAAGCAATGAAGACAGCAGAGCAATATCCTTAAGAATTGAAAGGAAAGAGAAAAAAGTAAAAGAAAAAGAAACGCCAATAAAAGATCTGAATGAGCCAGTTTTTCTTAATAAGTGCCTCTAAAAGAAAACCGAGTGTTCAAACAATGACACAGCCATGTATTCTGGGATGGGAACAAAGACTAAAGAGGCCAATTTATTGAGAGGATATAACAACCCTGAATGTTTGTACTTCTAGTAGCGGAACTTCAAAATACATAAAGCAAAATGAATAAATACAAAGAAATATATAAAAACCCCAACCATACTTATAGAAATAACTCCATCTCAATAATTTTTAGTATAAGTAGACAGAGAACATCCAAGTATATATTTGAATGGTACCAACTTGTCTTAAATACTATTTATAGAAAACTCCACCCCAAAACAGCAAAACGTGTATTCTTTTCATGTATGCAGGAAATAATTACCAAAATAGACCATATTCTAGGCTATAAAACAAGTCTTAATATGCTTAAAAGGACATAAATCATAGAAATATGTTCTCTACAACAGTGAAATTAAATTAGGAATCAAAAACGAAAAGATAACTGGAAAATGTTCAAATATTTAGAAACTAAATAGCACTATTCTAAAAAATAGTATGGGACAAAGAAGACATAGAAAAGGAAATTAGAAAGTTTTTTGTCACTGAATGAAAATGAAAATATAGCATATCAGCATTTGTGGGGCAGAACTAAGGCAGTTCTTAGAAGCAAACTTACAGTAACAAATGACTGTATTAGAAAAGAAAAAGGGTCTCAAATCAATGTATTCAGTGTCTTCCATAGGAAACTTGAATAATAAGATCAAATTATAACCAAAATATGGATAAAAATAAAATAAAGTAATATAGAACTGAAATCAATAAAACATAAAATAAGGAACAACAGAATAAATCAATGAAAACAAAAACTGGTTCTTTGACATCAATAAAATTGATCAACTGTAGTCCAACTCCCTAGAAGAAAAAATAGGAGAATAGACAAATTATCAAATAGTGGAAACCACTGAGGTAACATTGCTATAGATTCTACAGATAATCAAAGAATAATAAAGGGTATTACAAACAAGTTGCATAAACTGGAAATATTTCCTTGAAACACAAAAACCACCAAGCCTCACTGAAGAAGTAATAGATACCCTCAATAGCCTACATCAATTTGGGAAATTGAATTTGTAAGTTAAAATTTTCCCACAAGGAAGTCATCGAGATCCAGATAGATTCACTGTTAAATTCTACCTAACATTTCAGGAATGAATAATACCAATTCTACACAAACTCTTCCAGAAAAATAAAGACACAGGAATAGTTTCCAACTCCTTTTCTTATGTCAGTTTTACTCTGACAGCAAAGTAAGACTTCATAAGAAAACTACAACTTGAATTTGACTTCAACAATGTTGAACAAATTTGCTTATTAAAGGTCACTGTTAATAAAAAGACAAGCCATAAACTAAGGGAAAAATTTGCAAAGCATATATTTGATAAAGTATCTGTATATGTACTATATAAAGAACTCACATAAATAACAAAAAAATCAATCCAATTTTTAAAATGGATAAAGATTTAAAATGGCATGTTATCCAAGAAGATATCCAAATAAGCACATAAGAAAGTGCTCAATATTGTTAGTCATTGAAGAGATGCAAATTAAATACATAATGATCTGTATCTAAATACCTATTGTAACAAGTGCTGGAGGGGCTATGAGGAAAAAAGAACCCTTCTCCACTGCTGGTGGGAGTGCAGAGTGGTGCAACTACTGTGGAAATCAGTGTGGAGATTCTTTAAAAAACTAGGATTAGAGGTCCTATTCTACCCAGCTATTCCCCTTCTGGGTATCCTCCCAGAAGAATTAAAAACATCATACCACATTGATATTTGTGCACCCATGTTTATAGCAGCACAATTTGTAATAGTTAAATCTTGGAAACAACCCAAATGCCCATCAACCGAGGAATGGATAAAAAAGATGTGGTATTTTTATATAATGGAGTAGTACTCAGCCATGAAGAAGGATAAACTTGAGACTTTTATAAGTAAATGGATGCAACTTGAGACCATACTCCCAAGTGAAATAAATCAGACTCACATGTGTAAGCATCATATTGTATCCCTGGTGTGAGAAACTGAAAGAGTAAATAAGGTCTAAATTGTACAATAGATATTGTGAAATGGGAAGAAATTGTTCAAAAGGACAATGGAACTAAGATGGGTGAAAGGGGAAAGGATGGAAAGAAAAAGGGAAAAAATGCAAGTCAGTTATACTATTAGTGTCTCTTAGTTCATTGAAAAGGAAGGTTTGTGCTAATATCAATTGGAGAAATTTTTATGCCCATATCTTGTACTCTGAGCAACTACTTTAAAGATAACAACATGCAGTGTATTAACTATTGTTATTCTGCTATTATTTTGTTGTGAAATTTTGTTTTACCTTTTTTCCATAAAATAAAATAAAATAAAATAAAAACCTATTATAATAACTAAAATTAAGAAGACAAACCCTTAACAAGTGTTGACAAAAGCATAGAGGAACTGGAACTCTTACATACTCCTATTGGGAATGAAAAATGGTCCAATACTTCAGAAAAAAACATTTGACATCTTTATAGACTAAATATAAACATAATATTACCCAGCTATTCCATTTCTAAGTTTTTATCCAAGAGAAAAGAAATATCCATCTAAGATAAGACTTGACAATGAATGTCATAGCAGCTTTACTTGTAAAATCCCTGAACTGGAAACATCACTAAAGCTCTACAGGTGAATAAATGAACAATTTGTGATATATTTGTTATGATTGAAAAATATGGTGAACATATAATTTTTTAAAAAATTATTGTTATAAAAACCATACTTCAATTAATCCCCTTTCAAATACTACCCCCTTATTTCAAATGCACTTGTTCCATCATTCTTGCCACTTTCTGAAGCTGTTCTTTAAATCTTCTGTGAATGTCGTTAGTTGAATTATCATGGGTACCCTGATGTCCTGAATTGATTTAAAATGTGTTTATCTTTCACATCATTTTGAAATTGGGGAACAGCAAGAAGTTGCATGGTGTCAGATCAATGAGTAAAGTGGGTAAGGACACACGATGATGCTGTCACAAGCCTGCCTTTCTGTTGGATGGCACTTGGCAGCAGCATGCACCATATTTTTTATCACATCTCATAGAGACCCAAAAGAGATTTTCCAGAACTGCTGCAGAAAGTGGCAAGAATGATGGGATAAGTGTGTTCAAAGTGTGTGTGGTGGGGGAGGTCATTCAAAGTGATGGGATAAGTGTGTTCAAATTGTTTTGAGAAGGATTAATGACAATGTGTTTTTTACCTTAATAAAGTTTCCTGTTTAAACATTCACCGTATATCTTGATCATACCTTGTGCACACAGTAAGAACAAACTGTAGATACAGGAAATAATACCAATGGATTTAAGAATAATATATTGAGTGAAAGAAGCCAAACAGAAAAAAAGGTAATTTGTAATTTTCTATTTATATAAAACTCCTGAAAATGCTAAGTACTCTGTAGTGAGTGAAATGTTATCTGGAGATCAGTGGTTATCTGGAGAAGGGGATGAGGGGAGGACAACAGAATAAAAATGTGGCATGGAGAAATATTTGGGAGAAGTAAATAAGCTTACTATTTTAATTGTGAAGACAGTTTCATGTGTATATACACACATCAAAACTTACTAAATTGTTAATTTATAGTTTAACAATTTACAGTTTAACATCAATAATGTCTAGTTTACTGTATATCAAATGTTAAAAATTCTATAATCACTTTTCTGGATTTCCATAGAAGTTCACGCCCCAAGTAGGAAGTGAAACGTTGCATTACAATGCTACATGCTCCTCTGTGTAACAGCCATTACAAACCAAACAACCTGTCGTTTTCAATATGGCTTCAGTAGATAATAGAGAGAGTATTCCAATTTAGATAAGGCTTAAAATGTCCAGGGATAATTTGTGGTCTCCCACAGAGCTGCCATATGGGGAAAATCTCCTTTATGTGTTTATTAGACATAACTTGGGATGCTATAAAATAATGAGCAAGGAACTGGAAAGACATTCTTATCTTTGCTATTAATAAGCTATGTGCAGTTTAGCACACAATGGTCTCTAAGGCTCTTTGGGCTCCGAGATTAAATTCTTAACTTGCCCTACTACCATACAGAGGTCCTTAACACTGTTTCCATCATGTGGAATAACATTTTTTTATCAGTTATCTTTTGATAACATGATCCCACAGTTAGGTGGAGTCACTGGTTACAATAGCAATCTCATGATTTTGAGAATGCTGATGTCACAGAATGTCTTCTAGAGACCAAGAACTAATGGGAGGAGGGTGCTGTTGGAAAATTGCTGGAGTACCAACCATCTGGGACCAGGAAATGGAGAAGTTGAAAGGGGTATGTATGAGATGACCAAAGAAAGGGACAGGTAAGTGGTGATGAAGATGAGAAGCTTTGAAGTAGGCCACAGGGGAAAGTGACTTCCTTTGGGATGTATATTCTGAGAGCTGCAGAGTGTCTTTTGTTCTCTGCCTCCCCCAGCTCCATGGTGAGCCTCTGCAAAGCAGGTTTCTGCACCTCCCCCAGTCTGCGAGTTCTACTTGGCTTCTAATTGCTTTAATTGGGATATTAGCAGATGGGAGCTTTTGCTCTTGCTTTGGCTCAGTGTTTCCCATTGTGTACAGAAGGGTCTTTGTTCCAGGGACATACAGTCAGTATGGTTTCTCTGAGGCTGCTCCTCCCCATCTCACTGATCTTTGGGTCCATTACTTCAGATACTGAAGGTATCATATATCCCATTTACATGGATTATTTTCACCAATGAAGCTAGCTCTGTTGTTTTCTTCTGTACACAGATAAACGAATTGTCTTAGTTACTTTCTCATTGCTGGGACAAAGTATCCAATACCCACAAGTTAAAGGAGAAAAGGTTTATTTTGGCTCACAGTTTGTAGAGGTTCCAGTCCATAGTTGTCTGGCTCTAAGACAGAGGGGCATGGCAGAGGAGGTTTGCTCATGACATGGCAGGCAAGAAGCAGCTAGCAGTAAGGCTTCCTTCCTCTTTTTATTCCAGTTAGGTTACAAGCCTATTAGTTGGTGTCACCTACACTCAGGATGGGCCTTCCCATTATCGACACCCAGAGCTATGCTAAACCCATCAGTGGCTGAATCCAGTTATCACACACTCATAATCCAGTATCATACACCCTTGATCCAGCTGCCTCCCAAAAGCCCCACCTATGAGTGCATGAGGCTTTTGGGGGACGTCTACATACAAACCATGACACAAATATTCAACAAAGATAAAACACACCATAAGAATTTGAGGGAAAAGGAAATGATTTTCACTTGTGATAATCACTATCATTTTGATGACCTGTCTTCCACTTTATCACTGTGTCATTTTATATATGTATGTATCCACATTTGTGCCAGTGGGATCAGAATATATAGAAAGCAGAATAATGGCCTCTCAAAGATGTCTGCTTTTTAACCCCAAGAACCAAAGACTATGTTCCATTGCATAGTGAAGGGAGATGGAGGTAACAGATGGAAATTCGAGTTGCTGATCAGCTGGCCATAGGGTAAGGAGATTATCCTAGATTATCCAGGTGGACCCAATGAAAGCAGAAGTGTCCCTAAACATGAGCAAAAGAGGCAGAAGAATCAGCATCAGTGTGATGCACTGTGAGGAAGAGTCAACTGGCCATTGCTGGCTTTGAAGATGGATGGGGTCTATGAGTCAGAGGATATGTCAGCATCTAAAAGCTATAAAAGCCATAGAAAGTGAACACATACCGTAAATACTGATATTATTTTCCTCCCAGGTCTTTCAGTCTCCTTTCCCTGTCTCCCCTTTCCACCCCATATATAAACAATTTTAATGACCCAGTATGTCCATTCATGCACTTTCACGCATAGGTATTACTTACATGTGCAGATAGGTGATTTTAAAATTATTCTGTGGAAATGGAACTATGATTTTCACTTTCGTCATACTTGAAATTCTCAGGTTGCTTTAAGAACTAAAGGCTGCAGGTGACACAGCTGGACTGTGAATCTTGACTGCCTTACAGTGATTTTCTTGGTGGTCTGAACGGAGCTCAGGATTAAGCCAGAAAGGAGAGATCACAGGTTGTCATCTGTCAGTGACAGGACTTGAGCTCTTGCACGAAGCATTGATATCTGTGTGTGAGAGACACTTGGACTTTTTCAACTGTATAGATCAATACGTGGCCTTTACTTTTTGACTATTTTGAATTGGATTATTTTTGTAATTTGATGATATATTGTCCCTACTACTATATAAATTCTAAAATGTTGTTCCTTGTTAGTATTATACTATTGTACTTTTACAAGGTTTGGGAGGCTAGATGACAATAATTCCATCCCCCATACTGCTACATTTCAAACACTAGCAATATTTTATTCAAAAGACAAAAATCCAATTCAACAACTTAGACTATTCCAAAAAAAAAAAAAAGTATTAGCTGATGAAACCAGGAATAAAAATCAGGAAAGCACAGAAGTCACTGTTTGCTTGTTATCTTTCCATTCAGTTCTCTCTGACCAGCACTCTTCAGTGGCCTGGAGATGTGGCTGTAGGCAATGCTTGATTCCTCTTACAATGTGATAAGAAGAAACACTTCAATTCTAGCTTTGATTTGAAAACTCCAGGGAAATGATTTTGATTTGCAGACCTGGGTCATGTGATCACCTTTAGACTAACTTCTGTGGACAAATGATGATAACTTGTGACTGGCCCAGCCTAGGTTATTGAACCACCTCTGTGGCTGTGGGTGGGGTCAAAGTTCATTCTCAGACAAAGGAGACATAACACAGACGTTTCCACAATGGTCCACAATGGTCCATTACAGTGAATTGACAGGGAAAAGGAGATCAAATCAAAGAAAGGGTAAATCAGAGAACTCCAAGGTTATCAGATTCTGTCCCTTTGGGTCTCTGAGGGTTTTGACTAAATATGAATGAAATTCAGGACAAAATATAGTATAGTCAGGCCATTGTATCCCTGGCTTCTGCATTCACAGATCCAACCATATTAATAAGAAACAAAATTACATCTGCACTGAACATGAATAGACCTTTTTCTTGTTGCAATGATATAGTATTATCAGCTATTTACACAACATTGACATTGTATTTGGTATTAGAAGTAATCTAAAGATGACTTTAATGTACAGGAGGATGTGTGCAGGTTGTGTGCAAATGTATGTCATTTTCTATAAGGGATTTGTGCACCTGTGGATTTTGGTGTCCCCACGGGTGGGGAGGGGGTCCTGGAATCAGTCCTCTGAGGATGAAGAGGTATCAGTGTATTTATGATGCATCGGTAAGTGAGAAAAACAAGTTTCATACAAGTAACTTAAGATGCATGATTGGTCTCAAACATTTCACTCCTGGAAAGGTAAGTTGAGTCATGGGCTAATACTGATGAAATTTCTTGTCCCATGAAATGCTCCCTTGAATGCTGGCAGTTTCCAGTGATCACAGGCCCACCCCAGGATAGAAACACCTCTGTGAGCTCCTATCCACAGAGCTCCCCTGGGGTGAGGGCTCTGACTGTCATGCTTTCCGTTCCTCCCTGCTGGATGAGTCTTAGTCCTCTCTCTGGCAGCAGGACTGGATGGCATTTTGAGTCAAGCTGTCTCTTGGAAGCGGAAGCATCATGAGAGGCTGGGTTGTGACGGTGGGACAACTGGCACTCAGCTCCGTGGGAGAAGGAGCCGCTCACCAGCTGCTGAGGAGAGTGTTTGCAAAGTATGTGAAAGTGATGGAAAGAGAGAATAAAAAGTGTGAGTGCGTGGTACCTAGGTGTGTTCATATAACATTCAACTTCTTTATTACGAATGCTTTGTTCTTTAATGAAGGAATCTTGAACTTTTGAATGTTTCTAGGATTTATGCTGTTCCTCTTAAGCCCCATACAAGCCTGGAAAAAACTCAAAAGACAATGTGGTCTCCCTCCTCTCTGTGGCCTCCACCAGGCCATTGAAAGGCTTTCGATGTTTATATTATGTCTCTGCCATCTGGGAGGACTCAGTGCCTCGCCCTTATTTTCATCTCTTATGTGGGTGACTTAAGCTGCTGCTTAGTCCTGGTGAATTCCCCACCCCAGGCTTACTTTGGTATACTTCAGCTACCAGCCGTAATAATGGCCAACAAGTGTCTATTTCTTCCTAGTATGTTCTGGTCATTTTAATTCTGAAGGGCAGAAGAGTGGTCAGGGGAATGGACTGTAGAGTTAGATTCCTCGACTTCAAATATTGGTCCTTGCAGTCTCTAACTTGGATGTATCTCTCAGATGCTCTCTGCTTCAGATTTCTCACCTGGAAAACATGGCTCATCAATGAGATGTTTGGAGCAGTTAATGAGATAAGAGGCTGAAAGGGTTTAGAAAAGTGTCTGTCATGCAGTGAACACTCAACAAATGCTGGTTACCCGTATCAATCCTTGTAACCTTGAAAAGGAGGTACATTACCTCTTCATAACTGAATAATGTCTCAGAAACCATAATAACTGGTCTGGATCACACAAAATCTGAAGGACAGAGCCAGAATTCCCTCCCTTCTTCCCCCTGCCAAGGCTGCACCACATTAGATGGCCCCTTTACAATGCTCATGAGCCTTTAGGAAGGTGAATTTCTAGGTGTAAGACTTTGAGCAAACTGTTTGACATCTTGGGCCTTGTTTCCTGGTTTGTGTGGAGTGGAGCCATTGTATCATCCACTACCCTTACTTAACAATTGTCACAAGGGGTAAATGAAAGACTGTAGTTATAGTGGTAAATACTCATTTCTTTTCAGGCTACTTCCTTACTTTTTATTCAGGACTGAAGAAAGTGTGATGGAGAAGGAGAGAAGGTTGACTTCTTACCTGAGAATACATTTTCAAATGATAAAATATATCCCGAATTTATTTGATGTTGTGGATCCTCTTTGCCCCACTCTCCTTTTGAGTTAGCGTTTTCTGACCTGAGCAGCCTCTTTCCTCTCCGGAAGGATGTGAGTCACGTGTGTAGCTGTAGGTGGTACAGGGCAGTGACAAGCCCTGGACAGGGAACCAGAATGCCAAAGCCCCAGCTGGCCCTGTTGTTTGGATCCTATTTACTCAGTACAAAATTGTAGGTAGTTATGAGTCCTCTGATGTCCTCATATGGTTATTATGAAAGACATATGAAAGAATGAGCTGGAAATAAAATAAAAATGAATAACTTCTATACAAACCTAGGGATCTTGATTGACGTCAGACCCAAGTTTATTACTCTTCATGGGACCTCAGGCTGTCCTCACTTTCCTCCTCAGGAAGCATTCAAGCCTGGCTGCAAACACAGATGGGTCCTTGAGGCCAGGCTGTTTGGAGATCCACAAAGGCTGAGGCCACTGCCATCAGCAGCTCCTTTCTAGTCCCAAGGAAAATGCATAGAGGGATCTGTGAGGCGCTGATATGAAATAGAAGTGGCCTGGATACTCTGTAGATTGAGAATGAAGTTCATAACCACCATGAAGAGAAGACAGTGAAGTGAGAAGGGCAGAACTTGATAACAAGTGCTTGTTACTAACACGGTGCCATGAAGAATTGGACTTGGCATCTGCAAGCTACAGCTCAAATCGTAGCTCTAAGACCTCTGCAAGTTACATCTTTTCTCTGGACTTCCTCCCACTCTGAAAACTTTAGCAAGATCCTACCCCCTTTCCAGCTCTCTTCCATGTTCTCCATCACCATCTTCCCAGTCTGAGCTGGCACACAATTGATGTAGCTAAGTTTTTGGATGGACAAAAGCAAGTTGACTTGTCGCATCCAGACTGACCTGATGGCTAGAGTTCTCAAAGCATCAGCTGTCAGCCAGGGACAATCATGGACAAACAAACTGAGAAAGGATTGGAATAAAGGCAGCCCTTTTTTTCAGCTGCAGAGTGGGGATTTCTACCCAGGGGTGATAGTCAAAATATATCACAAGCTGAAAACTAAAGGACCATCCAGTGGCACCTTAGTATCAGAAAAGCTCCCTGCAGCATCAGGGGATGATCCCTTGGTTGCAGGGAGTGCAGAAATCTTGGTAATGGGGTAGACCAAGCACATAGTATGGTAGGAGATATCTTTGGGGGGCTGGCAGTGATGGTATTAACCAACCTGTTTGCAACTATTTTGAGTTTTTCATATTTTGAGTTTATAACCATTTTAGAACTTTTCTTGTTGCTGAGACAAAATACCCAACACCCAAAGTTAAAGGAGGAAAGGTTTATCTCAGCTCACAGTTTGTACAGGTTTCAGTCCATAGTCGACCCACCTTGCCCCAAGGCAGGGTGGCATGGCAGAGGGGCATCACAGAGGAGAAATAGTCCATGGTGTGACAGGGCAGGCAGAAAGCAGCAAAGCATCAAAGTAGCAAGTGACAAGTGACAAGCAGTAACCCTCTTTCTGTCCCTTATATCCTACCTAGAGTACCTACCCTTAGGGTGGGTAGCACTCACACCCAGGGTGGGGTACCTTTAATCCTAGCATTGCACCGTGAATCAATCCCAGCATAATATCTTCGATCCCAGCATCACACACTGTAGATCCAGCCCCTTCCAAAAAGCCCCACTTATGACCTCATGAGGCATTGGGGTGGGGGGACATCTAGATACAAGCCATAACATTTTTTAGTACTGCCTTGGCTCGAACTATCAGATGAGTATAAGATGTTCATTCCCCAAGCATAACAGACATTAACCTTATCTTCAAAGAGTCGGGCAATGTGCCTGGAGCTGCCTCCTCCTCCTCTTACCCTTCTCCTCTCCTCTTTTATCATCCCTTTTTCCTCTTCCACCCTTCATCCTTCTCTTATTATTGCTTACTAGGAAAAAAGACGTGAAAAAAAAAGAAATACATGCATTCAGGCACATTCAGAGCCCTGGTCAATCTTTGGCCCACCCCCTTCTAAGTTATTATACTGAACTAATTTAATTCTCTCCTTAGCCTTAAAACAAAACAAAGTAAAAGCCTGTTTATAATTCAGCCACTGGGTTAAGTAAACAATGGAGTCAGACAGGAATAAGGCCCCTCTTCTCCTCCAGCCTTCCTCTTAGGGCAAGATTTGAAGATTTTCCTCCTAGAGAGGGCTTTGTTTCTGCCACATAAAATAATGGGGGACCCAAAGAGATGATTAATTAGGTCCTGTGTCAAGGCCAGAAGCAATAAAGAAAATTCATGGAAAAAGATTCAGGGCCATTTACATGAAGAAAAAGTTGAATGCAAATAGTTTTTGTAACATAACCAGTGCTTCTTGTTTTTCCTTTTTTTCTCAAGATGAGAAAAGCTGATTTAAGACCTAAAAGACCATGTGAAAAAAATTTCCAGGGGGCATGATCCCTGGTCCAAGTCTGCCTCAATTCTGCTCTTCCACTTCCTGGCTGTGTGAATTTCAGCAAGTAACTAAATATACCTATTTCTTGATTTTCTCACTTGTAAAATGTGAAAAGGGAATTCATCCCTACTCAGAGCTGTGTGTGGATGAGGAGATTTCACCGTAGGGTGCCTAAAGCATTGCTTAATTGGTAGCAAGTGCTCCATGTACTTCCTACTTTCTGTGTTCCAATTCCTGTGTTGAAGATAATGCTAAATGTTTACGAAAACTATCTTCTCTCTACCTCTTAGGCACACAGCTGGACATCAATACTCAACTTTCCTTGCAGTTTGGTCCAGACATATGATTGAGTTCTGCCAATGAATAGAAGTAATGTAACACCTGAAGGCCGGAATGGTTAAGAGAGAGGCACTTTGTCCATGCCCTTTTCAGCACCAGAAAACCAGAGGCAACTATATGGAAGGGGTAGGTCCCGGAATGCTGGGAGGAGCAGATTCCCTCCCTCCACTCCTGTTCAGTTTTGAGCTGCAACAAAGGCAAGAAGTGTTGGAGTGTTTGTTTGCTGTAGCAGTTAGCATACCCTGATTGATACAGAGTGAGTCTCTGCTTAAAAGTCATGCAGGAAGTGATTAGGGCTTTGTTTTTCCTTCTTGTTTCTAGAAGAGTGGCACGGCTTTAAGAAAATACAGGGATCCATTTAATAGGCATTGGCTGTGATTCAGTTCTGGCTCTTTCTAGACAGCATGACATATTAGCAAACACGTGGGACTTGGAATCAGATAGCTTGAGCTTGGATCTTGGCTCTGTCATTTTCCAACTGTGTGGCCTTGGACAAATTTCTCAACCCCTCAACATCTTTCCTCATCTTAAAAATTAGGATAATACAAAATTTAAAATTAACATGCCCTTGGCCAGAAATCAGACTTTTAAGAATCCATCCTATGCAAGTACCCTCACAGGTGTCCAACAATATATGTGAAAAGGTATTTGTTGTAATATTGTATGTAATAGCCTGAAGTTAGGTTCAGTGAGGGCAAAGCTAAATAATTCATGATGTATTCATACTTTAGAATTCCTAAAACTTTTTAACAACAATAAGATGCACCATATGTGGTGGCGTGGCAGGAATTATCCACAGTATATTATTAAATGCAGTAGCAAGGTGTATGATAAAAGTTGAATAATTCCATTTATGTTCTTTAAGCAGCTACATATATGTAAATATAGAAGTATATTAAGACAAAGAAAAAGCTCTAGAAAAACATAGAACACCAGTAGTACATTAACAAAGATGTAGTATACCAATCAATATTTGAGATGTTATGGTAAGTTATTTTGAGATGGGGAGAATAACTGAATTAGGTAAAAGAATAAAAGGGAATCTTCATTTTTACTCTAACACTTCTTTTTTTTTATAAGGACACTAACTCTTTTACAATGAAAGAGAAAGTGGTGATAAAAGTGGCAAATAGCTCACAGAGTACAGTAGTTAAAAGTTAAATTGAGATAATGTAAGTGAAAATTTGGGGGACTTGGCAGGCCTCCAGAAAAACAAGTTATATTTGGATTATTTTATTCTTCTTGAGTATCCAAACCCTACCACAATTAGATGTTTAAGCAATGTATTGGATAACCATGGATCTTTCTAAGGCAATTGTCTGGTTCTCTCTGCTTCCTGTTTTCATTCTGTACCATGTGGCCTTTTCTTAGAAGGCGCTTTCTGTGGCAAGTGGCCCTACTTCCTGTTCCCACTGTAGTCTGACTCTCCTAGTTTATGTCTCTTATGCATTTCTTCTAAAGAGGCAGCATCTTATCCAGCAAAGCGTGGCCTTAACGTCCCTGAAAAATCAGGCACAGTCTTCTTCCAATGCGGGCTAATCCCTATGATCAGTCATTATACTCATCTATTGTTAAGGCCGTTATGACTGTGATGGGGAACCAGCAGAGGGCTATCAAAGACCTGGGGCTCTGGGCCCTTGACCGTCTTGTACAGAGAAGGAATCTGTATACTAACTCTCTGCTTTCTTGTAGATTTAGTGGTTTGTGAATTAGAACAAGGCACCAAAAGGGGTAGTTTGCTTTGGTCCAGGATGTCTGGGGCTTTAGTGGGGAGGCTTTTTCACTTACATGTCCAGTGGTTAATGCTGGCTGTGGGCTAAAGACATCTATTCCTCTGCACATGGGCCTCAACAAATAGATTCTTATTATGGCTTGTATCTAGGTGTCCCCCCAAAACCTCATATGCTTGTAGGTGGGCCTTATGGGAGTGACTGGATCATGGGTATGTGATACTGGATCATGGGTATGTGAGACTGGATTAGTCTATTGTGTTTGGGTAATGGATTTATTGAAGAGGGAAGACCCACCCTGAGTGTGGTTGGCACCAACCAATAGGCTATAGTCTGGATGGAATAAAGGAGAGTGCAGAAGGAAGGCTGATGCTTTCTGCCTACCCTGCCATGGACTGTTTCTCCTCTGCCATGTCCCTTGGCCATGCCACCCTGCCTTGGAGCCAGCCAGCTATGGATTGAAACCTCTAAAAACTATGAGCTAAAATAAATCTTTCCTTCTTTAGCTTGTAGGTGTCACATATTTTGACCCAGTAACAAGAAAGCAAATAAATTCTCCAATAGACTTGACTGGGCTTCTCACAGTATGGTGACTGGGCTCCCAGCACAGTATCTAGAGAGGGGTAGCTTTTGATAAATTAGCCTCAGAAGTCATGCAGGGTCACTTCCACTCCACTGTGTTCACCACATCAGTCACTAAGTTTTGCTCAGTTTCAATAGGAGAAGAAACAAATTTTACCTCTTAATGGGAGTGACAAGGTTTTACAGAGTACATGGGACCAGAAATGTTGCTGTAGCCATTTGGGGGAAATGTAACCAACCACAGTTTAGAAACTCTGGAGTTCCTCTGATGGGGGAGATGGTCACACACTTGCAACTTCTGAATTGACTGCTGATTGAGGTCATGCTGGGTCTTTTTGGATTGATACCTTTGAGTTCATGAGTTATGCTGAGGGCTGAGTGTGACTCTGGCTTTTATGGTTTCTCCTGATTGTTTTTCTCTGACAGGAAAGTGAAGACCTACAGCAGAGAATCTTTTCTCATGTTCCCAGTCTTGCTCCAGGCTGCAAACCTTCCAAAACAAATTCTGCCTTCAAGCATTAAAAGATTCCACTGAGTACATCTTCTGCCTTCTTGATGAACATGACTTATATCCCCCACATACCAACATTTGGATCCCAAGCTCCTACCAAGGTGATGGCATGGTCCCACATGCTTTCTCAGCATTTTGTGTAGGGAGAACAAACCATCATCATAAGAATAAAGGATTCTGTTTTAAGGACCAACTAATCTATTTTACTGTCTAATTCTCAAGCTACCAAAGATTGGGAACTAAAATTAATTTATAGTGGAGTTGAATGAGATACTTTCCCCTGTCTTGTTCTCAAAACAGCTTCCTCTGGTCTCACACTCTAACTGCAGAGACGTCAGGACCTTCTAATGTATAGTTGACCCTTGAACAACATGAGGGCTAGGAATCCTGGAAATCCACACACACACAGTGAAAAGTTTGAGTATGTCTTTTCACTCTCCAAAAACTTTACTACTAATAGCTTGCTGTTTACTAAAAGCCTTACCAACAACACAAATAGTCTATAAACTACTTTAAGTAATCTATTAACTATATATTTTGTACATTATCTATATCATATATGGTGAAAAATAAGAGAGAACACTTTTTATGGTAATACTCCATTTACTGGAGAGATGAACTTCTCACCCTGTGATCATTAGTGTCGCACAGTGTTTTAAGTGGATACTTACAACACTTGAGTTCACCTCAGTAGCAACAGTGACTACAGAATTATTACAGCAATACTGCATATACTATAGTTAATTTTATGCACTTATGATTTAGTACTGCATCTATGTTTGTTTATATTTTTCTCCACTACAAATGGCACTATGTATGCTCTGTGTTTGTGTGCATAATTTTTTTATAAATTTTAACTTTTTATAATACATTTGTGTATATTTTATGGCAGCAAATGACAAAATAGACTATTATCTGAATATATTTTATGCATTCATGATATATTTAACTTTTAAATTTTTTCATTATTCCTAAGCTATGCACTACATCTGTGCTTTTTCAAATTGTCACAAATAACCAAAATAAAATGCACATATAAGCGGAGTCACAAAATTCAAAAGCATATTGTTCAAGAGTCAACCATAGTCTTGATTGTGGTGGCATTGAGCTGGGATGGGGAAGAGACCGTTCCCTTCTTGGAGCTGTGTATTTTCTTAATCATCTCAGGCTACTGTAACAATACCATAGGCTTGGTAGCATAAACAACAAACATTTATTTCTCATAGTTCTGCAGGCTAAGAAATCCAAAATCAAGATGCCAACAGATCCAGGGTCTGGAGCAGGCTCTCTTGATGGTATGTAGACAGCTGAATTATATTGGGGCAGAGAGAGAAGCAGCAAGCTCTCTTGTTTCTTCTTACATGCACATTAATCTCATTCAGGAGGACTCCACCCTTATGAGCTAAGTACCTTCCAAGGCACCTTTGCTAACTCCATTGCCCTGGGCCTCAGGATTTCAACGTGTAAATACTGAGAGGAACACACAGTCCACAACATATATCTTGTCCAGAATACTGAGTTGCAGTTTCCTATCATTGGCACATTGTTTTTGCTAGTGAGATGCTTACTGTCCAGGCTAAAGTGTCCACAGCCTCCAAAAGAAGCTCTTCTCAAGACAAGAGCAGGTATACAAGAGAGCTTTAGCCCAAAGCTGAGGCAGTGTCACTCCAGCAAGTCTTATTGCCCACCCCAGAGTCAAGGGCCATGGCTGTGGATGCAGGAAGCACCGAAGATGGGAGCAATAATTCAGTCGATCCCAGATCCCCTTCTCTCTCATTTGTCTCCTTGTAATTTATTTGTTGTAGAAATCCAATTGCTTGTCCTGAGGAATTCTGATATTTAGGATTTTTTCTGATTCCATTACTATAGTGCCATTTGACATGTTTCTCTTTTCTTTGTATCTCCTATTAACTGGTATTTAGATGTTTGATCTTATGTAACGAGGATCCTTTATAGGTAAGGATTCGTGTTTTATGAGGAGGAGCACAGTGTCCCACTGTCTCTCTTTGGGTTATTAGTGGCTATTGATGATCATTGCCTAGATCCATTATTTGGTTAGAGATTTGGAAAAGAATAGTATCATTTCTTCTTCATTTATTACCTTCCTATAAATAGAAACATTACCCCATCAACTGTTATTTATATTGTATCTCCTGCAAGGAAGCAGGCTAAATGCTGATTTTTTTTCCTTTATTTATCAGTTCCCATGATAATGTCTTAGTTCCCTCAGCAAGCTTGCAAGATGGTATCTAATATTTCTCAATCTTCATTAGCTTATGGATTTAAACATATTCAGGGTGTTTTAATTCTGTGGTATAAATTCATGAATGTCAAGGGGCAAATTGCCCCTCTTTGAGTTAATTCTTGACTTTTGGACATGACTTTCATAGTCTTTGACAGTGTCTTTGCTGTCAAGGTGACAAGACTTACTAGGGTCATCTCATAAATTTTTTGCCTGTGTTCTTTTTCCTATTGTTCTGGAGGTTTCCAGAAAACTTAAAAGAGCAGCTGCATTGGAGTATTACATTGCAGAGTGATGTCAGATTGGCAGAGGGGTTAAATGAGGAAATGGGCATTAACAAAGAACAAGATTGTGCTTGTTGACAAGACTACAAAGAAGAAAGTGGGAGGTACACACTGAGGAGCAACTCGGGTTTTGCAGTTGATATACTGACATTCCTATTTACACCTTCACTGGTCTGACTCCCAACATGCCCTTGACCCTCTGTTCTCTAGGAGCTTTTGGCCAGGCCAAGAAACTACTGTAACGGCACTTATTGAGTGTAATTAATTCATTCCAGGGCAAGACTCTCTCTGGACACTGCTTCATGTTAGAGCTGTGTCCCTGGTTGTTCAGATAACCATTTGCAGATCAGCCCTTCACTCTTGGGTTTCGAACAGCTGGTAGCAATTTTCCTGCACTAAATGACTGCTAATTATCCTATACACTACACTTAATTCATGCTTGTTGGCTGAGTAGTGAGTTCACCTACTCATCGTAATTACTCGTTCCCTCGCCCTTTTCATGCCACCCCTTCCTCTCTTATCCCACCTTTCATCTTTAGCGCCACATTACAAAGAGTTAGATCCGATTGAACAGAACTCTCTTAGCAATGGCAAGTTTCTGTGCATCCGGAGGTGAGCTTCTAGTTCTCTACGACAAAAGGCCACTAACGAGAAAATGAAGGCTCTGGGAAAAAAACGTCATCTCAGCATCATGGTGAGCTAAAAAGTGTCACAAGCAGGAAGCTGAGACCCTGAGATCTCGTACTAATGCTTCTGTTGCCATTGTGCATGCTTTTGATTGTGCCATTTAATTTAATATCTCCATTTTTCACCTTGAAGACTGAAGAGAGTGTACAGTGTGTAGCGTCACAGTTGCGATACATTCAGATAAATGCATTGTTAAGCGATGTTGTCCGGATGGCACGGGTCAGTCCCTGGCTGTGGTCTGGTGACGTAATCCAGAGACATGGTAACATGACGGGTATAATGCTGCTGCCTACCCAGCATGGCATACTGTTGTACAGTAAACCGTTTTATATAAGTAGAAGTACACGTTTACTCTAAAACAGTGATTAAAAAGTATAATTTTATAAATAGGTAAACAGTAGCATGCATTATCATTAAGTATTATTTATTGTATGTCATTGTATATGTTCTACTTTTATACAGCTGATGATGTAGTGCATTTGTTTACCCCAGCCTTACCATGTGGTAACCTAGGAGCAATAAATCAGGCTACAGAATTATAATGGCTATGAGGTTACTAATTGATAGGAATTTTTCAGCTCCATTATAAGCCACTGTCATATATGCAATCTATCATTGACTGAAATATCATTATGAGGTGCATGACTATGTATTAATGGAATTAATAAACTATGAACTCCTATTAACTAACCAAGTTGACAATAAAAGCTTTATGAAATATTATTATATCCTCACAATAAGTTGTAAGAAAAAGAAAGTCTTTCTGGCATATGAATAATAACCTGAGAAGTGAGTTCACGTACTCGTTGTAATTACTTGTTCCTTTCTAAAAAGTTTTTCACATATTGCCCTACTGGGTTTACATACCAAATGGTGAGATAGATTCAGGGATTGGAATTATCTATTTTGTGGGTAGAATTGGGTCCCCTAAAAGATATTCTGAAGTTCTAACATCCCATGTTCAGACTGAGACCTGACTTGAAAATAGGGTTGTTGAGGATGTAATTACTTAAGAAAAGGTCGTACTAGAAGCATGAGCTCTTAACAGGATCAGTGTCCTCTGACTGAAACTCACAGGGAGAGTTCCACGTGACAACAGAGTCAGAGGTTAGAGATATGCAGCTGCAAGATGAGGAGCGCAGGGACTGAGGGCCAAAACTTGAAGCTCAGAAGAATCAAGGATCCTTTCATACAGATTTTAGAGGGACCATGGCCCTTTTGACACCTTGGTTTTGAACTTCTATCCTCAACAACAGTAAGAGAACAAATTTTTGCTGTTATAAGCCACCTACTTTGTAATAATTTATTCTTGAAGTCCTCGTATGTCTGACCTGTATGCTGAGGTTCAAAAAAATTTAACTGGAAAATATTAATTTCCAAGAACCTGCTGAGTAATCTTCTAGGCCCTGGGTATACAGCTCTAAACTGAATGAAGTTAAATTTATACTGAGGGCTACATAGCTTGTTAGAAACAAGTAATATGAAACCCCAGCCTTCAGGCTTTCAGGTCAGCATTTCTGTTTTGGTTTCAGTCATATCCTCTTAGGTAGGAGTTAGTCTAATAACCAGCCATGCTCATACTGCCTGTGCATTTTCCTCTATCTGAGACATCTCAGTGACCTCCTTACTAGCGAATTTGTGCGTCCCTACATGGTTCACATGTGTCATCACAGCTTTGTAGCTTTAAGAAGGAGACTCTTACCAGCCTTCAGGATGACCCTGAAATTGATTTAAAATTGTACGGTTCAAGAGCAATTGTTTGTGATGGGGTGACAGAGGAAGGGAAAGGGGAATTCCAGACTGCTACAAGGTTTTCCAGTTGTACATCTAGGTATTTGAAGCTCTATAGATGGTTGAGAATCTTGTGCAGAAAAATCCCTATGGAACACTGAAGACACTTTTTCATGTACAGAGAATAACAGAAAAGGCAGCAAGTGATTTGACTGCATCCATCCCCACTTCCCTATCCAGAGAACAGAATTTGGCTTCTCAGCTCCCTGTTGATGGGGCCAAGAGACTCTGTACTTTCATCACTTAGGGAAAGAAAAAGTAAAATAAATATGTACAAGGATCCTACTCTATAAATAAAACCAACCATAGCAATAACCTTGAAAGACTTATTTGAAAACCTTCTCCCTCCCACCTTGACATTTTAATGGAGTCGGCAGTTTGAGCTTCATTGTAATGGAAACCAGAAGACATCTTCAAAATGGAATGGCTACAATGGTGGGCCCAGCAGCGTTTGTGTCTAAATGTATCAGCTCTGTCCTCAGCAAATGGCAATGTTGCCTGACAGGCAATTACTGCTACTCCTAATTGCCTCCATCAAACCCAGCTGTTTGAAATACCTAAAGCCCCAAACCCAGCCATGCCTCAGCCAACACTGTTTTCTTGGCTCTGGTTAATGCTTTATTGTTGGCACGCTGGTTTCTGTCTGGCGATTGAGTCCATTCTAACCTGTTAATCTTTCCAAAGACCTTCCCTGCTCAAAGCCAGAAGAAGATCCAGTTAGGTTACATCTTAAGTGGAAGACTGGCAGACCAAAACATCTCTGGTGTCGCTCGTGAATCCTAGGAGAGAAGATGAAGGCTCTACTTACAGCTCTGCCCACAGATACACAATTTATGGTAGAGCTGTCTGAGAGGGGCATTTTCTTTTCTTTTTTTTTATTATTTTTTTAAAATTTATTGAAAATAGAAATTCAAAGTCTTTACTTCTAGGACTACCAGTGAATCACCCATGGATACATTGGACAGGCTCAAAATATCACTTCCCCCACTAAATGCTATAGCTTTACCCCCATTACTGAGCCTTGTCCCATTTGTACTATCCAGAAGCCCTGTGGAAGTGTATGGACTACATGTGTAGGACATTTGCTCAAAGGGAAGTCACAAGTTTTGTGCCCCTTATCACAAGAGGGGCATTTTCTTGAGTACATGTAGTAGTGGGTATTTGTATGTGGATCCGTGAATACTCAAAAAAGGATGAATAGGTTTTTATTTTATTTATTTATTTTTGTGGGTACTGGGGGTCGACCTCAGGACCTTGTGTGTCAGCAGGCGCCCGTGCCGCTGAGCGATATCACCGGCCCCTTTTTTTGTATGTGGGTTCCGGGAGTCGAACTCGGGCCCTCGCGCTTGCCAGGCAGGCGCTTACGCCGCTGAGCCATCTCACCGTCCCAGGTTTTTATTTTAAAGTATTTAAGTCCTGATGCCTTACTATAGGGAGCATGATTTTTTTCATAACCTAAAAGGTTTCTAACATGATTAAATTAAAACTCTTGCTGTTTCCTTCTACTTCCATCTCAGTAAAGGTCACAACCATCCACTGTAACCAGTGACCTCAGTTCCCATCAGCTTGCACTTGGACTAACCATTCCGTTTTCACCAATTCCTTTCTTGTCTGTCTACAGTCCAGTATCCATGACATAGCAGGAAAATATATTCTGTATCTTGATTGTCATATTGGTTGTATATAAGTGTATGCATCACCATAAATTTGTCAGTATGTACACTTTAAAAGAGTAAATGCCATTGTATATGAATATATCACAATCAGTCTGACCTTAGAAAATGTAAAAAGCTCTAATTCTAAAGCTGGTCTTTATCTGACTGATGCAGAGCTCTGCTCTGTATGGAAAGCCCTATCCCTGGAGAAATTGTCAAGAATAATCAATAGCAATTGGTTAACACCACAACTTAGTTATAGCAGTTGGGGCCAGCAGGTGACTACTGCTAAAAAATTTAAAATGAAAAATTGGCAAATAAGATCTCTATAGTGGAATTTGAAGAGCTCTGACTTATTCCTGAGAATCTAGAAGGTCATATATATGTGTAGAACAATCCCATACATCAGAAAGACATGAGAAGGCCCTAATCTCACACCTGTGGCTCATCTTGTTAAGGTGCACAATCAGGAAATGAAGGCTAAGGCAGAGTCATAAAGCTACCTTAGAGTTTGAGTGTTAAACCATGTCCCAACACACCGCAGAACCTTTTGGTGAAGGATAAGGTAATTAGTTCAAATGATATGGGAAACCTCTGTCCAATCATTAGTTAAATACTAAACTATGCAAGCAGAGACTTCTGCAGCTGTACACAATAAACAATACAGATGTTACAGAAAATTAGTCCCAGAAAATCACTGAACAAACAAAGAGTAATAACAACAAACTCTGGAAAACAAGTAGGATCTGAATCCAGATTTATTATATTCTTAAAAATGCTCTGTTTTCAATGAAAAATAATGATATATGCAAATAAATAGGAAAGTACGCCTTAAACACAAGCAAAAAAGCAGTCAATACAAATTATTCCTGAAGAATTCAGATACGGGACTTACTAAAGACTTTAAATCAGCAAATATAAATAGGTTCAAAAAATAAAAGAAGACATATAAAAAGTAAAGGAAAGTATGAAAATGATCATCTCCCAAGTGGAGAATATCAATAAAGAGAAGTTATTTTTAAACAACAGAAATTCTGAAGTTGAAAAGTACAACCACTAAAACAAAACGTTTACCAGAGAAGCAAAAAAAACCTATTTGAGCTGGCAAAAGAAAGAATCAACTAACTTGAAGATGAGTCCACTGAGGTTCATTTAACTATTTGAGGAAAAGAAAAGGAGAAAACAGTTTGAAAATGAACACTCTGTGATGCCTATTGAAATCATCAAGTCTACCAACATATGGATAATAGGAGACCTAGAAATAGAGAAGAAAGACAAAGGAGCAGAAAAATTATTTGAAAAATAATAGCCTAACTTCCTCAAATTTGGTGAAAATCATTCATCTTTAAATCCAAAATGCTCACCAATCCAACTAAGAAAAACTCTAAAGACAGTCATACCTAAACATCTAATTGTTACACTCTTGAAGAAAAATGAGAAAACCTTCAAAGAAGCTGGAGAAAAATAACCCCTTGTGTACAAAAAAGCCTTAAAAATAATGGAAGTTGGGGCCGGTGAGATGGCTCAGCGGCTTAAGCACCTGCTCAGCAAGCGCGAGGGCCCAAGTTCGACTTCCGGATCCCACATACGAAAAAGGGGCCGGTGATATTGCTCAGCGGCACGGGCACCTGCTGGCGCTTGAGATCCTGAGGTCGACCCCCCGGTACCCACAAAAAAAAAATAATAATGGAAGTTGCTTTATCTTCAGAAATTATGGAGGCCAGAAAGCAGTGATATGACACATTCAAAATATTAAAAGAAAAAGACTGTTAACCAAGATTTCTATAATCAGAAAATTATCCTTCAGAAACAAAAGAAAAACAAATGCAGCAAACTGTCAATTGTCACTATCAGATATACCCCGCCCCCCCAAACAAAACAAAACAAAACAAAACAAAACATTAAAGGAAGTCCTTCAGGGTGAAATACAAGGATACTAAATAATAATCTGAATTCACTAAAAGATATAAAGCACACTGCACATAATAACTATAAATAACTATAAACACATACACCTAGCAGCAGAGCCAAATATATGAGCAAAAACTAATAGACTTGAAAGGAAAAATTGATGATTCAATAATTGTGTTCAATATGCTGCATTCAGTTATAAAACAACTATTCAAAAAGTCAAAAGGAAACAGGAATCTTGCACCCAGGAATAAGCCACCCAGACCTGCAGGGCATTCCACCCAACAGCAGTAGAATATTCTTCTCAAGTACATGGACTATACTTTAGTCCGCGAAACAAGGCCAGAAGATTTAGGACGGAAGCCTGTGGCAGTCAGCGTGGAATTTCTACTCGATTGGTTTTGGGATCCACCCCGGGAAAGGACAGAGCATACTTCCACGTGCGTGGGGCGCCTCAGGGAGGTGTGGCCTTGGAGTCTCTGTCTGGTCCCTTTCTGGTATCCTTCTCTTTGGCATTCTTTCCCTGCTCTGCTTGCTGGCCACCATGAACTGAGCATCTTTTCACCGTGATGGCTCTGCCTTGGAGCCATCTGACCGTGTACTGTAATCAAGCAAATAAAACCTCTCTCCCGTTAAATTGTGGGTGTTGGGAATCGTGTCCTGGCAATGAGACAGCTGACTACTACAAAACCATATAAAATTTGTTCTCTGACCATGATAGAATGAAATTAAAATCAGTAACAGAAGGCAACTTGGGAAATTTCTCAAATATATGAAAATTAGCCCATTTCTTTTTTTTAAAAAAAGTACAAATTGCAAAGAAAATTAGAAAATCCTATGAGATGAATGAAAGTAAAAATACACTATACCAAAATTTATAATGAAAGCAATGATTAGATGGAAATTTTACCACTAAATGTGTATGTTAAAAATAAAGCTCTCAAATCAATAAATTAAACTGTCACTTTAAGAAACTAGAAATGAAAAGCAGACTAGATCCAAAGCTAAAACAAAGAACAAAATAATGCAGAGTGGGAATTGATGAAAAATAATTGAGAAAAATTAATGAAATCAGAAGTTGCTTCTTTGAAAAGATTCATAAAATTGACAAACTTTTAGCTAGACTGAGCAAAATAAACGAAGATTGAGAGGAAGAAAAAACTCAGATTACTAAACTCAGAAAAGAAAGGACAACACTACTGAATTTAAATAAATTAAAAGTATTACAAAGTAATATCATGAAGAATTATACGCCAACAAATTTGATGAAATTGAAAAAGAAAACTAGAAAAACACAAGATACCAGAACTAACTAAAAAACAAATAGACAAACCAAATAGACTAATAAGAAGTAAATGGGGTGAATTAGTGATAGTAATATAAAAAATCTTCCCAGAAAGGAAAACCCAGGCCCTGATGACTTCGTTGTTTAATTCTAGTAGATATCTAAAATGAATTAATATCAATCTTTTGCAAATTCTCCTAAAATATAGAAGAGGGGGAAACTTCCTAACACATTCTATGAAATGTGTTACCTGGGTTACCTAATACCCAAACCAGACAGAAACATCACAAAAAAGTACAGACCAGTGTCCCTAATGAATCTAAATGCAAAAATACTCAACAAATATGAGAAAATTAAATCCAGGAACATATTTGAAGGATTATAAAGCATGACCAAATAGGATTTATCCCAAGAATCCAAAGTTGGCTTAAAATATGAAAACCAATCAATGTAATACACCAAATTAATAGAATAAATAACCAGAAATACTCATGATAATTTCATTGACTCAGAAAAGGAGTTAACAAAATACTATAAAAAAGACCTACCAAATTTGGAATAATAGGGAACTTTCTCAGTCAATAAAGAACACTTATAAAGTACATACTTCTAACTTGAATTTACTGGTGAAAGAATGGAAACCTTACTCTTAAGTTTAGACACAAGGCTCTTCAGTTCAACACTTTTTTAGAGTTTCTAGCAAAAGTAACAAGAGAGACATATTTAGATTGTTAAAAAAAAGTACAACTATATTCACAGATGACATGATCTTTACATAGAAAACCCAAAGGAATATATACAGAATTACACACACACACACTATTAGAGCTATTAAGTGAGTTCAGCAAGATTACAGGTTATATGGTCAATATACAAAAAATCAATATATCTTTATACTACTAATGAACAATACAAAATGAAATTTTAAAAATTTCACCTGCACTAGCATCAAAATAATAAAATGTGTAGGAATAATCTTAACAAAAAATTGCAAAATGGGCATACTGAAAGGCATAAAACATCATTGAAAAAATTAAAGAAGACATAAATAAATGAAAAAGCATGATTTTTCATAGTTTTGAAGATTTAAGGTGGCAATGCTTCTCATTGACCTCCAAATTCAACATGATCTCCAACAAAATCCTAGGTGGCTTCTTTTCAGAAATTGATAATAAGCCAAATCTAAAATTCTTATGGAAATAAAAGGGAATCAAAATAGTCAAAACAATTTGCAAAATAACAGAAACAGGAACCTCATACTTCTCAAAACTTACAGCAAATCTACACTATTCTAGACTGTATGGCACTAGCACATAATAGACCTAGATAATGTACTTAGAATTGTGAATCCATAAATTTCATACGTATGGTCAGTTGATTGTTGACGTGGATGCCAAAATGATTCAAGTGAGAAATAATAATAACTCTTTTTCAGCAAATGAGTCAATTAGATATTTATATGCAAAAGATGAAGTTGGATCTCTTTCTCATTCCACACACAAAAATGAATTCAAATGGACTGTAGACCTAAACATAAGAGCTAAAACTATGAAACTCTTAGCAGAAAACTTAGGAGTAAACATTTGCAACCTTAGTTTAGGCAAAGCCTTTTTAAATGTGACACTAAAAGTACAAAAGACAAAAGAATAAAGGGGGTAAATCATCAAAATGAACAATATTTGAGACTCAAGTGATACCATCAAGAAAGTGAAAGACAATCCTCAGAATAGGAGAAAATATTTGCAAATTATGAATCTGATGAAGAACTTGCATTTTGAAAATATGAAGAACACTTCAAGAGAAATAGCCACATGAAAAATGGGCAAATCATTTGAATGGGAATTTCCTCTAGGGAAATGTAAAAATCATCACCAAGAAATACGTGGAAAACTTTTGAACATTATTAATTATTATGGAGATGTGAATAAAAACTATAATGAGATACTACTCCATAATCACTAAGAAGGGCTAAATAAAAAAGACAGATGATAACAGGTGTTACCAAGAACGTAGAGAAATTGGAATCATCATATATAGCTGTTGCAAAATTGTACAGCTATTTTGAAAAATGTTATTACAAAGCCGTGGAAAGTTAAACATAAACTTACCTTGCAAGTCAATAATTCCATTTGTAGGCATATACCCAAAAGAAACAGAACCACATCTTCACAAAAAACTTGTATACAAATGTTTATAGCAGCATTTTTTGTAATAGCCAAAAGTGAAAACAACACAAATGTCCATCAACAGATGAATGGATGAATAAAATGGTATATCCATGCAATGCAGTATTAAAATTCTGCAATATGCTATAACGTGGATGAATCCTGAAAACTTAAGGCTAAGTGAAAGAAACCAGACACCAGAGATCATATAAGATTCCATTTTTATGAAATATTCAAAATAGTCAAATCCATAGAGAAAGAAAATAAATTGGTAGTTGCCAGGGTCTAGAGCTAGGAGAAAATGGGAGAAATTAATAATAGGTATAGGGTATCTTTTTAAGGTGATGAAAATATCCTAAATTAGCTAGCGGTGATGGTTGTACAACTTTGTGACCACAGTAAAAAATACTGAATTGTACACTTTAAAAGGATAGATTTTCATGGTGGGGAGATTGTATCTCAATAAAGCTGTGATATGAAATATATAAATCATAACATTCCACGTCTATGTTTTAAGCCATTCGTAACTCCTCATTGCTCTTAAAATCCAAAGCTTGACTGTGGCCACACTGTCCTGTGCTGTTCCACATTCCCTTTCTTTATTTGCTATAAACCCCTGGCCTATAATCTGTGCTTTGAACACATTTCATTATTTTCTTTTGCAGAGTCCTGACAGTTTGTCTTTCTTATGCCTGGAATATCTTTCCCCTGCTTTGTTTATGGTTTCTCCATTTCATTCTTTCCATCTCTGTAAAGTAGTTACTTCCCCTCTCTTGTCCTTTATCATATCTTGTTGTTTATTTTCTTAATGCATTTATATCCCATGTTGAAATTATCATAATATATTTATGTATTTACTTATACAATTGTCTTTTGACTTTCTAGGCACATACCCCTTCTATTTAGATAGACCCTTCTAGGGGAGAAATTTCTGACTTATTCTTTTTGGTTGTTTGTTTGTTTGTTTGTTTGTTTGAGACAGGGTCTCCCTACATCATCTAGGCCAGCCTCGAACCTGCTATGTTGCTCAGGCCAGCCTCAAACTTGTAAGCCCCCTACCTTAGCCTCTGCAGCACTAGGAATAGAGGCATGTGCCTGCACACCAGCTCATCTGGCTTATTGTTTACTATGTCTCTAATTTTGAGAAGTGTTTATCCAATTGTTGGTGTTCAGTACATGCTTCTTGAATAAATGAATAAATTCTGAAAGCTGGTTAGTGTAATAATTATTAACTGCTGCTAAATCTATCCTATCACAGGCTTATAGGTAGTTTTAGGATGGATAAACGAGGCTGATTACATCACAACCCATGTTTAATTTTAGAGTCACCAAAAATGAGAGACAACCAGTCATTCTGTGTTCTGTGGTATAGTACGATAGGGAGTATTCATACAATAATTTTTCTTTTTTCTTTTTTTGTGGGTACCGGGGGACGAACTTAGGACCTCATGTGCCAGCAGGCCCCCATGCCACTGAGCGATATCACTGGCCCTTTTTTCGTATGCGGTTATGGTAGTCGAACTCAGGACCTCGCGCTTGCCAGGTAGATGCTTATGCCACTGAGCTATCTCACCGGCCCTTCATACAATATTTTTAACTAAAACATCAAATCTGGACCTGATAAAGGCTGACCAATAGAACTATGTAGGCCTCAGATGTTATTTAAAATATTTTCATAGCCTGCAACAATAAGAGATAGAGGTAGAAATTCATTTTAATATTGCTGTGGTTTGTCTCTCAAGGCATCATGTGTGGAAAGCTTGGTCCCCTTTCATGTGGCAATGTGACAGGTGGTAAAACCTTGAAGAAGGAGGGCCTAGGGGGAGTATTTGGAGGCAGCGGGGGCATTGTCCTTGGCAGGGAGGGGAGCACCTCTCCTGTGATCCTGGTTGGTGCTGAGAAAAAGTAGTCACAGAGAGTGAGCCTGGCTCTTCTCTCACTTCCTGCTGTGTATGGTGATCTCACCCTCTTGCACATCTGCCCTCCATGTTGCAACCTGTGATAGTGTGGTCCAGCCAAGAGGATCCTCACCGGAGCTCAGCTGAGAGCACTATGCTCTTGAACCTCTAGATTCTGAGCTAAACAAAACAAAACAACTTTTTTCTTTATAGTTTGCCCCAGATATTTCCCATAGTTATGAAAAATAACTGCTATAAATATTTAACCCAGTGTAAGCAAAATGTTATCATTTCAACATATAATCACTGTAAGCATTATAGAGCAATTTTACAAAGGTGGGGGGGTGTTATGAAGTCTTTGGTATCTAGCTGTTTTTTATACTTACAGCACAACTCAATTCCAACTAGCCGCATCTCAGGTATTCCATAGGTGTGTGGCCCGTGGCCCCATATTGGACAGAATAGCTCCAGAGTTAAATACCAGTTTTTACAACATCTTGAGAACATCATAATCTATTACATATACACTGGAAAGATGTAATCAGAAAATATCTATAATATGGAAAGCTGTTTAAGACAGTGGCCTGGTTACTTTCATAAATTAAGTTGCATGACAAAGGTGAGGGACAACTGTGAATTAAAGATGACTTATGACACATACTAATAAAACATTCTGTGAGCTTTTGTTTTTATGTTGATTTGAACAAAACTATAGAAAGCTATATCTTAACACTGGTTATTAAAGTGATATTAAAATGCTTGTGACCATAGATGACATAAGATTAGTCATGAGATATTAATTCCTGAATATAGTTGATAGTTACTTGAGTTATTACACTATTCTCTTTACTTTTGTATATATTTGAATTTTTACACTAAAGATTCTAAAAATGTGCTTGGTTTTGACGAATACTGGCCCTTAGTATGTCTTGCTATTCCTGTCCAGTGTCACATAGGCACCTCTGTCATTTAATGATGGCTCTCCAGCGGGAATTTCTGCCCTTTTCCATGTATTCCTACAGTGATCACTTACTGGCTCTCCTTTCCAACGATGTTGAGAAAAGTTGATGGTTGTATTACTTATTTTCCTTTAGGGATCCTAAGCCTATCAGAAATAAGAAATTCTATAGGATTGTGGTTTACTAGAGCCTGGGGAAAAGTATGGGGAAGGAAGGGATGGAGAGGATGGTTAACAGGTGCAGGATGCTGTTAGATAGGAGGGATAACTTCTATAGCACAGTAGGGTAACTATGGTTGACAATTAACTTTGTATTTTGAAATAGCTACTAGAGAGGTGGAATGTGCCCGACACAAAGAAATGCTAAATGTTTGAGGTCAAAGGTATACCACTTACCTGACCTGATCATTAAACCTGTGTTGAAATGTCACAATGTCATTATATAAATGAGAGACAGAGACACAGAGAGCAACAGAGAGAGAGGCAGAGAAAAAGAGAGAGAGAGAGAGGACTGTATACTATGTTCTGTATTACTTGAAATAAGGACAGCAATTACAAGTTGGCATGAATGTTTATGTTAGGAGCAAAAATAAAAGAAAAACAGAATTTATATCCCTAAACCTCTGAGGGAAAATATCCTCTATTGAATAAACAAAGTGAGGATTTTCCCTGGAAAATATGGCTGTACAGTATTATTTTAGGTGATAGAAAGGTCAAAACCTTTAAACTTTAATATTATATTTATTTTTGTGTAATAAATTAAAGATAAGCTAGCCAGCATGTCAAACTCATCACAATTTTATGGATGTTATCAATTGGGGCAGGTAAAAACAATTTTAAAATAATAGGTTAGTGTAAATAAAAATATTCAGTAAAATCATCAGAGTTTTGTATGGATATGGCAAAACTCTGAAAGTGATCCACAAAGAGTAGAGTTTGGGGACTGCTCTAAAATGTAGAGATGTTCTTCCCCTGTGAACCTGGATCAGAGGAGATGGCAAATACAGAAAAGCACGTGAAACCACTGGGGCTGAGAGATCACTTTAATCAAGAGTGGCTTTTGTTATGAAAGCAGCATACTCCTGGATTAATTTCTCTCTGTTGTGCCAACACATATTTTCCTATGTCCTGTGCCTCCTATTTTCAGTGGGAAACTAGGAGGAAAAGATGGTGGCTTTTGTTCTATAGACAACCTGTGCCAGTTAAACTCTCTTGCATAGGGTGGAGAAACCTGTGCTTGCCTGCGCTGAAGGATCATGGTTAAGAGGTCCTGTTACTGTTCTTGCTTTCATTTGGATTAATGATCCCTCATCCTGGTCCTCAGGTCCCTACTTGGTCTGGTCCTTGCTCCTCGCCATCTTCGCCTGATCATCTTATTTCATGGCCACTCTTCTGTTTTGCAGCCTCCTGGGTTTGTTCTACCTCAGTTGCACTTGCTGTTTTCTCTGTCTGCATCTCCAAGGATCTTTGCTTAGCTAGTTTCTTATCATTTAATCTCAGGTCAAATGCTGCATCCTCTGGGGGTCTCGCTATCTAAAGAGATCTTCCAGTGCTCACTTGTTAGCACATTATCCTCTTTGATCTTCTTCATAGAAGCTAACACTTCTTGAACTCATGCTATTTGTTTACTTGCTCCATGAAAGAGAGGCCTACTGTTTTGTGCCCAGTATCTCCCCATCATGTTGAATGGTGCCTGGCATGTGGAAAGAGTTCAGCAAATATTTGTTGAATGAATACATGAATTAAATAAGCTGGGGGTTGGAGCAGATCATCTCAGAGGATCTCTTTCCAGCTATGAAGCGCTGTGATTTTCAAAATCCATCACAGAATGCATTCATCTTTCCAACTTAGAGTTTTTCTCCACACATCGGCCAAGACAGGATTTCCCAGGGCTTAACTGAAATGGTGGGTAAGCAAGCAGAGTGAAACAGATGCCTTCGGGTGTCGACACATCTTCTTCTGAGTTTAGCAGCTGAGCAAAGAGCAATCATGGTAATCAGCACAGAGTTGGATAAGAGAGCAGTGAGGTCTTCCGCCAAATTGCCTTTGTGGATGTCAGAGCCAGCTTCCCTGAAAACAGCCCTTTATTTAAAACATGACTCCAAGTGGAGCTTGCCCTCCACTCCCTACCCCCTCTTTTCTTACTTGGGCTCTCTAACTTGTCACATATGTGTTCAATTGGTTTCTTAACATCAGTTCGGGTAACCCTGATGTAAGGGAGATGTGAGAGTCAGCCATTAGGTCTGTGAAGGTCTGATGAAAGCAACTTTAACACATAACCATTTGCTTTGGCAGGAGCTCAGGCCAAGAGCAAAAGTCCTCTTGATGTGTCAAATTATAGATAAACACAAGTTTCAAAAACATTTGTGATATAACTGCAAATAAATGCTGGTAACTGGCAGGGTGCTCCGTTTACAAATAGTTCCTGTCATCCAAACAGTAAGAGGATAAACTTAAACACAACTGACTTCCCAAACATTTGAAAGCACTTTAATAGTGAGGCTCTGAGACTGCAAGTATAAAAGAATAATAATTAGGGCTTACGATCCAACCCAGCCAACGGCAAAGCTGCGTGGGGCTGCGTCTTGGGGTCTGGGGTTTATCATGATGACTCAACTGCAGAGTCCTGTGGCATTTCTCCTTGGGTTCCACCCATCTTTTGAAGACCCTCAGAGATGCCCACACCCATGCTTTTGGCTTGAATTGGCTTGTCCTCTTCAGGGCCAGAGTCTGAGAAGCAACACCTGGGAACTGGTTGATAATTGAGGAGAGGAGGTACACTTCTTCATTTACTGGGGAGCTTCAGGCCATTAATAAAACAGTTGTATTGGGCAGATTCTCTCCAAAGGGGCAAACTTAACAGGGATATTTAATCCCTGTGTGTGACTCGCTTTGGTGATGGCAGTAGTTATGAGGAAGAAAAATGGGGGTCTGCTTTCTTCTGCTCTTCTCACTGGCCATGATGAGCTTTCATCCATCCATTTGTCTATGAGTCAAGAAGTATGTATTGAGTTCTTCTGATGTGCCAAGCTCTGTAATAGGCATTGAAATACTTCAGTAAGAAAAACTTTGGTTCTGGGATTTGACTTGTGTGATATAGTTCTGAATGGGGAAACCAGAAGCTCAGGTTAACATCTGAGTCAGCGCTAAATCTGTCATCTTCATTGTCTATCAAGAGCTTCAAATTCCCTGCCTGATAAAGTAGTAAAAGAGCTGTGTCACTCTGAAAGTTCATGTCCCTTGCAAAAGAGCCAAAAATACCCATCTCAGGCGGACTGCTGCTCAGCTGAAACAGCACAGGTTTCTAGGTTTTCAAGACAAGCAAGCAATCCTAATGTACAAATGGCAAAATCTCTTATTTTTAAATATTGGTGACTTAGTACAAGTTTTCTTTTCAAACACTGATCAGAGAAAGATTAAACAAGAGCCAGTTTTTATCCTCTTAGTGTAGAAACAAAGTCCTTCCTTTCAGCTTATTCACTGATAAGATAGTAGCCCTAGGTATGTAGAGTCTGCTGGTCTACCTAGTGACTTCCGGGCTGCCTTTGGGGGAGAGGGAGCCCATTCTGATGGGAAACTGCCCTTGTCCATTTCAAGTAGAGGAGCCCTATTTCAATCAGTGTTGCCAGATGTCATTTAGGTCTTTCTTGTCCCCTGAGATCCTGTTTAAATTGCCTAAAATCCACCAGTGCCAGAGTTGAAAACTGTGCCAAGATCCTGTGAGTTCCTGGAATTGGAGTACATATTTCCACAATTCCCTCTGGCTCTGAAGTTGCTGGATCGCCCCCTGAAGCTGCACTGTGCCCAAACATGGACTTGGTCCTTTCTTCAAATTCCATAAGAAACTAACTCAATTACCAAAAATATTTGTAGACATAACAGAAATAATTTTTGGTAGGGGTGGGGGAAGAAGCAAAAAAATTTTAATATTATTTAGCAATTAACCTCAATACCAGACAGTATTGTGTTTAAGATGTATTTTTCACTTGCTCCCTGTCTGCTCCACGTTTGCTAATTTGGGGATCTGGCAAATTACCTGACCTTTCTGTGCCTCTGTTTCTTATATTTAAGTTGGGCACTATCATAGTATCTAGTCATAGGACTGATATAAGGATGAAATCAGTTAATATAAGTAAAAAGATTAGAATAGTGTCAGATATAGAATAAGCTTATATATCTAGACAGAAAGCTGATCAATACCACACATACACAAACATGCACACATATCTATGGACATTACTATTATTGTTGTTGTTGTTGTTATGAATTTCTGGTTCTTATCACTCTCATCTACATTTTTTCCTCCTCATTTCTCTTACGTCCACTTAGGACACAAAACAAAAATGTGTGCATAGCCCTCCTCGATTCTCATCTAGAATGGTTTTGTTTTTCTTCTGGTTCTTTTCTCCCCTTGGTGTCATGTCCCAAGCATGTTTACCAAAGTATTTTCTAGACAATGATAGCTTCCTCCCTAAAAGGAATTAATATGTCAAATACCAGGATAACATTTTTTCAAGTTGTTACACTTATTTATATACATAAAGGGTTTCATAACTTTAAATAAATATTGAAAGTGCTGGCTGGGTCTTTGGGGTGTTTTTGCCCTCTAAAAATCTTCTGTTTCTGGCAAATAAGTTTTCCCGTGTGAGATATCTGCATACATGCCTTATAATAATAGGCCAGGGAAAGCGCATGTTGGGTATCCAGTCTGGGGAGATCTTCTCCAGTTTATTCCAAGAGATTGAAGATACTGTTGGTTCTTTGATATAGAGTCAAAGGGGCTGTGATTCTGGAAGGCCAGAGCCTGCCACGATAAGCTTTTCCCCTCGAAACATTTTATCTTATAACTCTCAGAATATTTCTAGCCTCTTTAGTCCATCCTACCTCCAGTATAGTCAATCTTGAAGGTAGCACAGCTGGAAAGAGACTTCTTTCAGTAAAGATAAAGTATTATTGTAGAGTTTCTCAATCTTGCTTTATATATTGATATTGGCTTATATCTAGAATAAGCAAACACAGAATCCCTACAGATTCATTTTCTCCTTCTATAAAGCTGATAATCCCTTTTATATATGTGTGTGAATGTTTTATAACTTTTGTGAAGCGTATTTACATCTGTTTGAATATTGATAAAGAGCGAAACCTCCAAAGGCTGTCTGAGGTTCAGATCGTCCCTGTAAATCCTTCCCTCCTGTTGCTATGACCAAGAGGGTGGGAATCTGATTTTTAAGCCATTCAGTTGCGGTCCTTGGCAACTGTCAGAGGAAGAAGTTGACTTTGGAAACATTATAATAGAAACATGTCTATTGTAGGTTTGGGAAATAGATATTGACAAGACGAGAGGAATGGGAAAGGCGTGTTCTATCATCCACTCAGACAGGTGTGACATGGAAAGAGCCCAGCACACTTGGCTTTGATTCTTGGCTCTACAGTAACTAGCTTTGTGCTCTTGAGCAAAACAGATTAATCTGTCTAAGTCTGGAGTCTTCATCTGTAACCAGGGAGTGATAACATCTGCTTATGGAGTTGGGAAGGTTTGATAATGCGTGTAGCCATTTTTTTTATCATGGGTTTTTCAACACCTTCTCTTGTGTTTTGTTTTTACATTTCTGGCCCTCCTCTCCAGTAGCCATTGCCCCAGATATGGATCTAGAAACAATTGTCTTCCCTCTTCATATTCTTCCCTGGATGATTCCACTCATACATATTTTTACTGCAATAGGAAGAGTGGGGAGAAGGTTCTTCTATTATTCATGGAACCCAACCAAGGGGAAGGGAATCATAGTAAAAGGTGGTCACTTCAAGTGAGTTTTAGGTTTGGGATTTTTTTTTCCCTCCAAAAAAAGGTCAGGCCCTACTGCAGGAGCAGTGGGGTGGACTGGATGGGGATATACTTAGCTCACAAAGTCAATGGTCTATATCCATGTCATCAGCATCTTAAGGATATGGAATACTTATGACATCCTACTAGTGATACTCTGGAATACTTAGGGAGAATTCTGAAGCCCTGCTGCTTTGCAGGATGAGGGCATAGAGCTGCCCACATTGCTATAAATCCCACCATAGTCATATTTGTACTTAAGGGCAGGTAAGCCTGACAACACTAGAGCAGTAGAGGTAGTGTTCGGACTACAGTGAGTTACATCCTGAGCCGTTTTTTTTGTTTTGTTTGTTTTTTTGTTTTCTTTTGAGACAGGATCTCACCAAGTGGCTAAGTTGCCCAGGCTGGGCTTGAACTTGCCATCCTCCTGCCTCAGCCTAATAGAGTGCAGGATCACAAGTGTGCGCCACCATTCCTGGCTTACAGTAAATTGTTAAAGAATTGAAATCCCTTCATTTCTTACCTATTTGTGAGATACCAGAGGCTAGAATGACCTGTTAAAATGAATTTTTTTTGCTAAAAATGATGGAGTTTTATTGAAAATTTCATAGAATTTTAGGATTTAAGAAGATCTTAAAAGGATAGATGACCCAACTTTTCACAGGAGATTGAAGAAACTTACAAATTCAATCAATATAAAGTAAACTCACCTAGAATAAAAGGAAACTAAGAATTTCTGAAGGCCACAAGAAGAGTCGATGGCTTTTAAGCACCTGATGTGGGCTAATTATATAACACTTGAGTAATACATGTTTGGCACAAGCTTCCTGCCAACAATGGCAAAGTCAAAACATGTTGGGTTACTTAGTTTTGGTTTTCTGACAATGGAAAACAGAAATTTTTCTGTAGAGACAAACTTTTTCCTGGAACCAAACTTAGGCATTTATCACATGAGTCATTGTTAAAGGACACGGAGGGACATAATGAACATCTTATAGAATGGTGCAGTTTTCCATCTGAATGTTCTCATCTTGACCATTTTGGAAAACACATATTTCCAAGTAAGCAGAAATGCTTTTTCTCAGGCACTAAAATTGTCCAAAATAAAACAAAAATGGAATCCCTTTACTGTCTCTTCACTACTAACCTATGGAGAGAAAATGTGGAGGTAATTCTATTTGAATATAAACTGAAGGAAATAATGATAATAATAAAAATTCTAATTGTAACTAACTTTTATTAAGCACAAGTACATTTTACAAGTACAAACAAGTTAACTGAAGTTTCATCAGATGCAGTAATTCTGCCAAGCTCACACAACCCATCTTGGCTTCCAGCTCCATTTCATTGGTAGTAGGTCCCAAGAGCATTGTGTGGAAGCTTCTGAGGTCACATCTGATAACATTGGGAATGCACACCATGATCAATTCATGACGTTTGCAAGGGGGAGGAGAGTGAGACAAGCCTGCCATGCATTTGCCATCATGGTGCGATTACATTTTCCTGCTAGCAAAGCAAATTTCATATGACAGTAATTAGCAGATAAATCTGTTTCTTATAATTCCTCTACATTTGTTAGTGGAAATATACCAAGATGTAAGTTACTTGACTACTTTTTGTTACATACCACTTGGAAATTTAGGGTTCTCAGAAGCTGATGTATGTATACAGGAAGTAAACCAAACCAATCGAAAATCCTTACCTCCTTCCTCCCCTTTCCAAAAAAATTAAAAACTTCCAAACCCACAATCCATCTTAGAATTATTAATATGATCTAAGTATGCTTATTTAAGCCAATTTATAAAATGTTAACTTTAAAAAAATCTTTCTACATGGTTAATGTCTGGTTTTTGTTGTTGTTTTTATATTTAACAAAGCAAAAGAATCCATTAAGAGCTGTAAACATGGAAAAATTGCTGTCTGATACTTTTAATATTCAGCAATTATGGATGTATACAGAGTCTGAACTCAAGACAAAACTTTAACTCCAAGGTTGTCCAAGGCAATTAAACAGCCTGCTGCTTTTGTGTGTCCAGTCACTTTTCATCCGGTAACAGACCATGTTAGCATTAATTGCGACATGTCAACTTGACTTGAAGAAGGACTATCTAGCAGATTCATAAGCTCTGGGTGTGTCTGTGGATGATTGGCTGAAAATGGAGGCGGGAAGACCCACCTGGGATGTGGATAACACCAACCAATAGCCTTATAGTCTGGATGGAATAAAAAGGGAAAGAAGAAGGAAGTGTTCCCTTTTTTTTTCTTGGGAAGGAGAACTCTGATCTTTGCCATTGCCTTTGGACATTCACCTCCAGTTCCTTCAGGCTTCCTGTGCAGACTCCTCAGCCTTCCAACACAGACCCTTTGACTTCCCAACAAAAACTCCCACCAGACTCTAAGGGAGCTTGCAGGTCTTTGACCTTGGACCCGATCCTCTGGGTCTCCGGTGCACAGATGGCCATTTTGCGTTCTTCCACCTCAGATTTGGCTGATGGCTACTGAGACTCCTTCGCTTTCAATCCTGTAACCCTGCCTTGTAAACTTTTTATGTAACAATATGGATATTTCATATTAAATCTGTTCTTCTAGTGGGGAGCAAACCATTCTCAGGGAGAAGGTTTTGGTAGCGCTGACCTCACCTCTTGGGTTGGGCAGGTGACCCACTCTGGCACCATATTCTCCTGACCAGTAAGTGACACAGAGACAGGTACAGGACTTTTCCTGGAGCTGGAGGGTAAAGGCCCTCACTATTCAGTGGGTTGCTCAGCTGGTGAGATAAATATTGCAGGTGAACACATGCCCTGGGAAGAAACCCAACACCAAAGAAATTAGGCTTGAGTAGAAAAAGAGAAAGCCAATGGCTTCAAGTATATTCACAGAGCTGTGCATCCATCACCGAATTCATTTTTAGACTGTCTTCATTGCCCTAAAAAGAACTACTGTTCCCCTTAGCCATGGTCCCCAATATCCTCCAGCTCCTTCTCTCAGCCCTAGATGACCATTAATCTACTTTTTCTTCTGGCCATTTCTTGTAAATGAGATCTACAGTACACATACTGTTCTTAGTTCCATTTCTGTTTACTTTCATAGTTCACATTATTTCTTCTTGCAAACCTGATTAGAATTAAAGTTTTCAAGAGTATGCCATCCTTCATCTAATGTCTGTCTCTCCCATTAGACCATATGTTCTACCAACTCAGGGACACTGTATTTAATTGCTATCATATTGCCATTGCCTATCCAATGCATGTGCCCCACAGAACACAGACTTAACAATATCTACCCAATAAATAAATGGATGAATATATTAATGAATGGATGGTTAAGTGAATAGATTAAATAAGTACCCATTAGGCTGCCACCGCCAGCATAGATCCAGAAATACCAGTCTACATAGTGCAGCAGAGGAAGCTGGTCTGGCTAATTGACTTCCAAACCAGTTCGCCCTGTTGGGGAGAAAGAGAAATAAATATCTGTTTAACAAGAGACAGTGCGGTTTCACAAGCAGATGTGTAATATTTGCAAATGAGAAGTGGATTGTTTGTGTATAAGAGTTGAAGAAGGAGACTTGGTAAGCCAAGTTCAAGTAAACTATTTATTGCACTAACTAAGCCACAGTGTGGTCACTGCCAAATGGTCACAATGATGGTTCTTTTTTTCTTAAAGGCCTCAGTCTCTATCCTGAGTTAATGGGAAAGGAAGGGCCCTAATGCTTAGAACTGGCTTGTGATGTCCTTGACTGTTCAAGGCTGTTTTCCAGAAGTGTTCAGGTCTGGTTGCTTCCTGTCTGTCCCTCTACTAAGCAGGAAAAGACAGGGATGGGTGAGATGTCAGATGTGTTCCTCTTTGCTTGGGCAAGCAGCTTGAAGTGCAAGACACACATACACTCCGTGTTGGATGATGTCTAGATGCAGGGGTTTGGCAAAGCCTGTTGCCAAAAACGTTGAACAAAATAAACTACAAAATATAGAAGGAATGCAGAGAAAATTACGACAAACAAATTGGTGATTCACAGAGATTAAGTCTAATGGCTACAAGATTTTCCTGGCTTTGATTTAGACTTTTCCAAGAAATCAGTTGCAGCACAGGTTCCCTTGGTTATTGGACATGAAAGGGGATTTTCTAGAAAGTAAGGTTTTGTTTGAGGTGTTTATTTTATTTTTAATAAAGAAAATATTGTTTTTATTCCCTTGCTCCTCTATTAAAGAAATAAAATCCCTAAGTATTCCCAGCTCCTGGATGCAGGTGGAATAAAGAACACACAAACACACACGCACACACACACACACACACACACACACACAGGCAGAGATTATTTCAGGGATAGGGCGATTGTTTTTCATTCATAAGTACTTTCAGAATTACGTAAAGAGTTATAAATCCCAAATATGGCACCAGGAAATGCAGAGAGGTATTACTTTTGCCTTTGTCATAGGCTTGGCAAATCCTTGATTAGTGAATAAAGATCTCTATAGTGATCTATAAGATACTTAGTTTTTTAAAAAGACTCAATATTCAAATAAAGAAGTAATCAGGGCTGCTTTGGATAAATCATGATCGAGACATATTTAACCATGTAATTTTAGGAGTGTATATATCAAGAATGATTGTACAAAGGTCAAATACCCAGCCTAGCTCTGCCTAATGAGAAGATATACACACACCTACCCGGTATAATAAGCAAGGGGACCTGCAATGTTTGGCTCAGCAGTCCTCCCCCGACTCTCCAGCCAAGTCCCTCCCATTTATCTGTAGTTTTGCTGCTAAATTCACTCTTTATTCCTCATTTCTCACAGATAATTTAGTACCTTCTAAATACTTCTGGTGGTAAAAATCATCTGGAATGCTTGGTAAAGTCACAGATTCTAGGTCTCACTCATCAAAATAGACTCCCCAGAAGAATCACTTTTTAATGTGGCCTAGACAGTTATCACAAAAACAGGAATTTAGGGAAAACAGGGCTAATGATCATTTTTTTCTGTTTCACTTTATGATAACAAAGCACTTTCAGGAAACCCTTTGAAGAGATCATCGCAATGGATCCATGACAAAAATATTGTTATTGCTTTTATACATAAGAGAAAACTTAGGTCACTTGGTGCTGAGCTTTGACTCCAGGCCATGCAGCTTCTTGTCCAGGCCCTCCCCACCAGCCCAACTGCCTTCTAGAAGCTTCTGGTAATGGTGATGACATTGGTACCAACAGAGTCTCCTACGAGCAAAGAAAGGAGAAAGAAGTTATAATGGGTGTCGAAGAGCACCCAAAGGTTCATGAAGAAGGAGATATCTTTTTATAGCTAAAGATGAGAAAAGAGAGTAGGCGAATGAAGTCATGGAAATGTAAATACCAATTTATTGTTGAGTAATGAGAAATTGTGGAAAATAGTTGGAGTCTAAGACGTGGTTTTACAATGTCACTTCCACAGAACACAAGTTCTAGAAAATATTCCATGAAAAAAGGCTTCTTGTCTTAAATAAATTTGCAAAGTGTAGTGAACTTTCCTTCAATGAATACATTTTCAAAATAGTCCACCCATTAAATGTGCTGAGAAATTCTGTAGTAAGAAAAAAAAAATCTAATTAAAATCTTAAACCTGAAATATTTCAAACTTATTTAACTGTGGCATTCTCTCCCTAATTTTCCAGAAAGTGTGTATAAACAGCTATCTGAATGTGCTTTAGACAATTCTTGTTTAGGACATAGATTTAGGGTTGGAAATATATTCATGGGAGTGTTTAATACTATGTGTGGCACCTACAATTATACCGAAATAGGAAGTTAGATATCCTGCAGTTGGGGCCAAGATTCTACTAATTTTTCCCCTACTTCAAACTTGATATTTTGTTCTTATATTTCTTTCCTATTACATCTTTGCTCATTCCGAACAAAGGGAAAACGAGAGGAAGAAAGAGAACATAAAAGAAGCAATTGAGTATTTATTGTTCTAAAGTTTGTTGATTCACTGTTGTTCCTTACTAACGAAAAACAAGTCTATGGCCAGCGAACCAAGTGGGAGCTGAGCTGCAAGCCTGCAATATGTAAACCAGGTGCATCTGGAGACTCTGGCTCTGCCCAGGCATCCGGATTAGAGATCCAGTTTACCTTCCTTTCTGCACTTGCCAATCTGCCTCTCTGGGGACAGGACAGCCTAAAGATGTGCTTCCTCTCTTCCTGTGTTTAATGGTGCTGATTCAGAAGGACTCTTCCTTCCAAGGGCCGCTGGGCCCCAAGGCTGCCCTGGAAATGGGCAAAGTGTCTGCTCTGGTCAGAAAGCACAGCAACAGAAATGTAAGTCAGCAGGCCTTATGCAGAATTCCTCTGGCCAGAAGGCAGACGCTAGCTGCCTAAGGTTAGGAGTCCCACAAGGCAGAGGTGCCCCTCGGCGTGGGTAGGTGATTGGGAGTGCATATGAAATAGTTTAGATGACTGGATGCAGGCTCGCAGGGAAAGGTGATTGGTTGGGGAGATTCTTCTTCCACCTGTCACTATGTTTTCATTTGGGCTAGAAACAGGGAGAGAGAACTTATTTGAGTTGTTTGTGCTTAGACATTTCCGAGAAAATTGATTTCTCATACATGTGAACTCTGTTATTACTACTTAAGGGGACCTCGACCTTGACCTGCCCTATGTTTGACGCAGGAGAGTGACAAGTGGAGGAGGGTGGGCTGAAGAAGTTTTGCTTGGCAAGAGAGTGTTTTAAAAAGTGAATTTGTGGGCTGGTGAGATGGCTCGGTGGCGTAAGCACCTGCCTGGCAAGCGGTAGGTCCCGAGTTCGACTCTGGGAACCCACATACGAAAAAAGGGCCAGTGATATTGCTCAGCGGCACGGGCACCTGCTGGCACACGAGGTCCTGAAGTTGATCCCTGGTACCCACAAAAAAAAAAAAAAGAAATGCATGTGAAAAAGCTGATCATGAGGGCCGGTGAGATGGCTCAGCGGCATAAGCACCTGCCTGGCAAGCGCAAGGTCCTGAGTTCGACTCCCGGTACCCCATACGAAAATAGGGCCGGTGATATCGCTCAGCGGCACAGGCACCTGCTGGAGCGTGAATTCCTGAGATCAACCCCCGGTACCCACCAAAAAAACAAAAAAAAAAGTGAATTTGTATGTATTCTCAGGGAATGGATCACTACTCTGATTGTCCCCAGTGGTTTGCTGATGCCTAGTTAACAACTGGCTTTCCAAAAATTAATAATTACTAAATGTACACATACACATGCACACACATTCATTATAAACTTTACTGATATAAAGAATGTGTTGCATAAAATTTATGAACAATAATAATGAAGTATACAATCATCTTTATTATAAATTTATACAGGTAAGTGAATCTCAAAGGATCATTTTATTTTACCAAACTTTTATATGCAAAGCTAACCTCTGGTTACACCTGACATACAAGTGTATTCCCAATAAGCCTTGATATTTTCATTTATGTTGACAAAGTAAAAAATGAAGCATATGTCCAGAGGTTGCCAAATTTAGCAAACAAAATATAAGAAGTTCAGTTAGATATGAATTACATATAAATAACAGCTAAAGTTGTTGTATAAATGTGATATGTATAATATTTTGGATATAATTATGCTAAAAAGACTTTATTTATAGTAATTTCCCCTTATCTGAGGGGGATATGTTCTAAGACCTCTGGTGGATGCCTACAACTGCAGATAGTACCTATATATGCTATGTTTTTCCTATACATATGTATTTATGATAAGTTTAATTCGTAAATTAAACACAGTAAGAGACTAATAGTGAGCAATAATGGCAAAATAGAACAATAACAATATGCTGCAATGAAAGTTATATGAATATTAGCTCTCTTTCAAAATTTTATTCGACCTACTCATCTTTCTTCTACATGAGATGAGGGGATGGTGGCACTTATAAGAAGCACTTTTTGGCTTCTCTTTGCCCCATCCAAATTGTGCCATCATTATTCTTGTGGCATGGGGCCATTCTTAAGGAAAGTAAGCGTTATGTGAATGTAAGTGCTGTGATGCCACAACCGGTGATCTAAAAACCAACATAGCTACTAAGTGACCCATGGGAGGGTACACTGAACACAGGGACAACTCGTCCCCTGGTCAGGACATTGAAAGGTTTTAGCAAGCTATTCAGAACAGCATACAATTCCAAATTTATTAATAGTTTATTTCTGAAATTTTCCATCTAGTATTTTTAGGTCGTGGTTGACTGGGTAAGGGGGAACTACTAAACTGAAATTCTAATTTAAGTTGTCTTCCTGTATTTTATTGTCTCTACCACTGAAGAACGTCAAATATAACTTCTAATATGAATCACACGTTAGTTTTGTTACCAGATTCTAGGGTGCTGGGGACTCCTTCTGGATATCTTTTTTTTTTTTTTTTCCTAGATTTTTCTTGTCCTGAACAAGGAATTGGATAAAACAAGTGCAAAAGGTGGCAAGGTTTTACATTTATTAAAGGCAAGAAAAGAAATATCCTCTGTAGAGCAAGCGTGGGCCAATTAAAAGTAGGAAAAGAAGCACACTCTGCAGGACCAGTGTGAAAGAGAGACCACTGTGAAAAAAAAAACAAGTGGACATAAGGAAAATGTCCACTATCTTTTGTATCCCTTCTCCTCAGACTGATGTCAGGTCTAAGCAATCCTATCAAAAACCTGCTCAATTTCTTGTGAGAAAAATTGAAAATAGCACTCTCTGATTGACTTCAGGTCCAGGGCACATGTGTCCCAGAACTCTGTGATTGACAAGTCATACCTAATTTCCCAGCCAGTTTGCCACATCCTAATTTCCTGTCTGCCTAGAAGAATATTCTCTTATTTGGGGGGGATGCTCAGAATTTAATGACTGGATACATAAGACAATTATAATTTTTATTTTCATTTGTAACATTTTTTCACCACTTTTTTAATTAAAGAAAATCAACACAACTGATTTATGTCTTAACCAAGGACAATGTCCTAGCCAAGCCCTAATTTATAGTGTTTGTCATTTTGCATAAAGTGTATACATCCACCATAGACAACTTCAGTCTCCCAACTTTGGTCTACCAAACTGACATTCCTGAATGAGGTATTGATAAGAGATGTTCAAGATTATATAGCACTATATAGCCTTCCCATCATACAAATACAATAGATACAAATAACCTCGAGGGCATAGTAAGAGCAACATTTTGTGAAATAAATAGGAAGTGATAACTTTTGAATATTTCTTGCCTTTGTTTTTAATATAACTTATTTAATAGTAAGCTAATATAGTTTTGTTTGAATTGGTTTACAACATTTTCACCAGCTGGCTCTTGCAAGCTGGGAGCAGTCTCTCCAACACATTGCTAAGTTTGTCCATATTATCTCACACCTAAACTGTTTCATTCATTTATGAAACTCACTTCATTCCTAGAGGTGTGTGAGTTGGTGATCCTTATAAAGTTGCTGGGCAGATTTAAACGGAAAAACTATACTATTTTTCAAGGGAGCTTTAAGCTGCTCAAGGGAGTAATGAGCATTTATTGAACATGTCTACTTGAGACACTTCTATTGACTATGGATTTAAGATTCTAACTCCATAGACCTCATGCTATATAAAAGTAAAAAATATAGAGGGAACATGCACTCTAGACATAAAAAGGCCCCTAGCATAGTCAGGCAGAAGATTTGGAGATGAAATCAAAATTCATACTGAGGTTGCATTTTATTGATTTACCTTTACTCCACAGTTAAGGATTGGAAGGGATTGTTTTAAATAATTGTTTCTTTATGGCAGTAGTTTTAAAGAGTAATACATTTTTCTCTTTATTTTCCTTTGATGTTGTGAAGATTTTCTGGCGGATAAGTACTAAGTCTATGATACAGACAACAAATGCATGAAATTCATCATAGGGACAGGTTTTATGGAACGCATAGAGCATAAGGCAGGCCTTGAAGAATTGAAGGGATTTAGATAAGTAGGGAAGCCTTCCCGGCAGGGCACAGTGCATAAGTAAAGGGTTAGAGATAGATATTTGGAAGAAACAATAAATAAAATAGTCTGGCCAGAGAAGGCTCAGATTTATATACAGTTGTAAAAGCTATTTAAAACCAGGACCCACAAAGTCCACTCTTGGCATGGAATCAAATGTAAAGAACTAATAGCTGGAAAATTGAGACTAATTTAAATATTTACTCCAGCTTTTTAGAAAAACACAAATGTTGGGAGTGCTTTTAGCCCTCAGGACCAGTCTTCCTCTCCTCTGAGGATCTCATGTCTTTTGTGGATTACTCTCTACCTTTGTCAGCACGTCTGTACTTCACCGATTACCTCCATCATCCCATTAACCACCAGGAAGGGAAGGAAAGGGACACGATTGGGTGGCAACCAGAATTTTCTTTAATGGGTAGAGGTGGGAAATACACCATGCAGTAATGCAAAGATTTGTTTTGACTAATCATCTACTAATAATGTTCTATATACAACAAGTGTAGCAAAACAATCTCTGTATTTCCTTCCTTTATCAACTCAGCAGTATTAAGTTATGTTTGTTTCTTGGGCTTTTCTTCTTTTTTTAATTTTGCCACTTCCCTTGCCTTAAGCCTTTGTACTTGCTATTTTGTTTGTGTATACACAATTTATTCTTGTGATTTTTTTTTATCCAAAGAATTCCTATTAATACTCAAAATTCAATTTAGAAGTAACAGGGCTCGGGATGTTGCTCAGCATGAGAGCGTTTGCCCAGCATGCACAAGGCCCTGGGTTTCATCCCCAGCACCAGCAAAAAGAAAAAGAAATACTTTCACCCAAATGCATTCTTTGATAGCTCAAACCAGGTTAGTTATGTCTCTTCTCCATACCTAATCCTGGGCACTTTTTCCTCTCTTAGCACTCACTGACTCACTGCATCATTTTAATTTGCCTGACTCATTCCCATTGGACTGTGAAAAATTTAAAAGTAATCCATAGGTCTCATTTCTTATATGTGAATGTGTCTGTGTAAATATATACAAATGTATTTGTGTATACATGTATATGGCACACATATTTAAATATAGTTTATATGTGTATATTTTATATGATATTCCAATATATATAAATAATGTATATTTTTATGTGTGTATACATATATATTTGTTTTGTGGTCTTTTCATGTGTGTGGATTAATGACCCCATTTACCTTCTCATGGGACAGGCACTATATGAAGCTATTAGCAAACTTACATTTTCCCATGCTGTACCGAGCATACACAATAGCCATCACCCTTAATTCTTGTAAAAGAAATCCAGGACTCAGAAAGCTGCAGTGAGGTTACATAACAAGGTTACATAACAAGAAAATGGCAGCACCAGAATTTGAACCCAAGGCTGGATGATTGGGTCATGTGTCTGCTGAAGCCTTGAGTGAGGTGAGGGGAGAAGTGGGTCTCTAGAGAGGAAGAAGAATGCCATCAGGCAGGCCTTTGGTTGACCATCGGAACAGGTGTTTCTGCCAGCTGCCAACTGTGGAGCTGGTGCCATGGTGAGAAAATGAAGGTGGGGAGATGTCAATCACACACCAACTGTAGTTAAAAGACTCTTGTTTACCAGGCCCCCTTGCTTCCCTTAGTAGCAGACATTTGCGTTTGAATGGCATTTCTTTTCAATAAAGATCTCCTGTCCTGCTTTACATGTTCTGGGCAGAGTGGACAAGGAGCAGAAAGAGAAGAAAAGGCTAAGAATATGTCTGGTTATTTCATGGTTGGCTTCAAACCTCATTGACATTATGAGCTGACCAAGAGTGTGGATGGTCACAAAAGGACCACGAATGGACATATTTGGTGGGCTTCTAGGTGACAAGCACATATTCTCTTTTGAAACTTACAACCATAGCATAAAGTTACATGGGTTCCCTACTCATAACTATAGTGGCAATTGTAGGAAACTCTAGACGATGAATGTAGTAGTTTAAAGCAACACAAATTTGTCTTTACATCAGGAGTGTGACACAAGTTTCACTGGATTAAAACCAAGGTGTCGGGGCCGGTGAGATGGCTCAGCGGCGTAAGTGTCTGCCTGGCAAGCGCGAGGGCCCGAGTTCGACTCCCGGAACCCACATACGAAAAAGGGGCCGGTGATATCGCTCAGCGGCACGGGTGCCTGCTGGAGCACAAAGTCCTGAGGTCGACCCCAGGTACCCACACACACACAAAATAAATAAAACCAAAGTGTCAGCAGGACTGCTCTGCTTTCTGGAGGCTGTAGGGGGAGAATCTGCTTTCTTGCCTTTTCTGGCTTCTAGAGACAGTTCGTGCACCTTGGGTGATGGCCTCCCATATTCAAAGCCAGTGCATTTGAGTCAAGTCTGTCACATGATGCTCTCCTCCTGAGCATGCATCAACCTCCATGCTCTTGGACCATAGCCAGGAAAGAATTTTGGTTCTTTAGGATGCATATGATTACACTGGCCCACCTAGATAATGGAAAAACAAAATCTCATCATCCCAAGGTTCTTAATCTCAATTACATCTGCAAAATCCCTTCTGCCCTATAAGGTACCGCAATCACAGGCTCTGCAGACTAGAGTGTGGGCAAATTTGGGCACTGTGATTCTGCATACCACAAAACTACACACAAGTAGACCCCATTCTGTATCTTCTCGGAGAGGTGAAGTGGCATCACAGAACTACTATGTATGGATCTGAGGTTCAGACTCTGGTCTGTGACTCAGATGTACCTGCTCTTTCTGGGACAGCAAGCTGCCTCTGTTTCTGTGCCAGTTGAATAGGTGCCAGTTGAATAGGTAGCAAGTTGTAGAATGTAATGAATGGATAATTTCTCTGCTTGGCACAGGGAAGTACCCTTAAATAATGAGAAAACAGAGATCCTTCTAATGATCAAAATGATATTGTTCCATTTATCCCCGGTATCTCTTTAAAAATCATTTTTCAGTGCAGGATAAACTGTGTATGAGAACTCTCACATATTAGCTCTTAGACATAAAAGGCACTAAATCTAAGAACATAAAAGGCATTCAGTAAATATTAGCTGCACAAATGATTGAATAAAAGCATCCCATTCACTGAGCAAATAATGTTAAAAACAGATATTTACAAGAATTTAGCATTTGTTGTTCTTTTAATCCTTGGAACAACACTATGATGTAATACTATCCATAGTTCTCTAAGATTTGTCATGTTGGGCTGTGATCCAAGATAGTCTCTTGGGTTTCTTCCAACTTGAAAAATCTGTGATCCCAATAATGGCCTGCTGTGGGCTGTCGGGGCCCTTTTATTCTGACACTTCTGACAGGGTTTGTATTATCAAGACTCTTGGCTTCTACCAAGAATTGTAGGTGATTATCCTTCAGTCTTGTGTGAATGCCACACATGAGCTCCGAAGGCAGCAGAGGAGTGGGGATTATTCCCTGGAGCACATTACCTGGAGTGGCCATGATGGGGGAGGCCAGCGTAAACAGAGAAGGGCACTCTGTGCACCCTAGCTTGGTACCAGCCCACTGACATATTTGCTTTATGTTTACTTCATCCATCTATCCAGCATCTATTATGTGACAGTCACCAGGGATATAAGATTATTCTACCATTATGGTGTTTCTCATCTAGCCAGCCAGGCATCTGGATTGCTAAATGTCACATAGGAACTGTATGCCAAATGCTGTGTGAGCGAAGAGCAAGGACCATAAGAGTACAGCTGGCTCTCTGTCTCTGTGGGTTCCATATCTGTGGAGTCAACAATGGTGGACTGAAAATACTTAGAAAAAACGGCATCTGTATTAAACATGTACAAATTTTTGTCATTATCTCTTAAACTATGGATTATATCAATATTTATATAACATTTACATTAAGTATGATAAGTAATCTAGAAATGATTTAAAGTGTAGAGGAGGGATGTGCATAGATTATGAAAATACTATCCCATTCTATTTAAATGACTTGAGTGTCCATGTATTTTGGTATCTTTTGGGGGTCCTGGAACCAGTCCTGAATGCATATCAGGGAAAATTATATGGATGAGGGGGATTTAAACCAGTGTAAGAAAAAATAGGAGCAGGTTTCCTGAGAAGAGTGATCCTCAAACTGAGTATGGAAGAATGAAAAGTATTTAGCCAAGAAAATAGAGGAAGGAAGCAAGAATGCCTGAGTTACGACTTTCGTTTCTGTGTATGTGCCTCTGTAGTAAGAAAAAGGGCAATAGCTTTCTAAGTCCTTCAAAATGAGTGTAATTTTTGATCCAATAATTCCACTTCTAGGAATTTATTCTAAGGAAGTTACCAGACATGCACATAAAGATTTATGGACATGGATGCTCATTACCACATGATTTATACTAATAAAAAATTAAAAACAGCCTAAATGTTTATAGTGAATTGGATAAATGAATCCATATGATGGAATATAACTTAGCCCTTAAAAGCCATTTTTAATGTGGGGAAAGTGCTCAAGCTGAATTAAGTGGGCAAAAGTAGTTTAAAATGTGACCTCAATATGGTTAAAATTGGATATAAAGTGGGACAAAATGAACATTATATAAGCTATGCACAGCAAAAAAAAAAAAAAAAAAAGACTGGCACGAAATGCATCTAAATGGTCAGACAATAGAAATATTGTTTTAAATATTTTGTATGTATTCTAAGTTTTCTTACATAAGTGTTTATTATACTCCTCAGTTTAATCTACACTTTCAGCCCCAGCCGCAGTGTTGTTCACGCTGCTCATTGAGCCTGACCACATGTTGGTGCTTTGTCCCCTTGCACTGCTGCCTGTGTCTTTGTGTCTGCCCAGCCCTGTGCACACTTCTGCAGGAAACACCGTGGGAAGTTTTTAGATGGCAATTGAGTTGTGTGTGTGTGTGTGTCCTCTTTATCCTTGTTGCTTTTCCTCAGACAGATACTGTTCTGCTCACATGCCTTTCCTGATTGAAGATTGCTTTCAGAGAATAAATACATTCACTGAGCACTAACTTGGTGGCAGATGCTGTTCTAAGAACTTTGTGTGGATTAACTCATGGATTGATCCATCCAACATACTGTGAGGTAGATATTATAATTAACTTCCTCTGACTTTCCCTCAGTGGAGAAATTGAGGCCCGAGAAAATTAGGCGGACCTATCTAAGTGCACCTAACTAGCAAGTGCTAGAACATGTGTTTGGACACAATCTCTGTGTCCACTACAGACTCTCAAAGAGCTGCTCATGGCTGACCAGTGCAGAACACTTCCCTGGAAGGCCTGCATTTTAGTAGAGGCCCAAGTTCTCAACTGACTTAAGTCAGTGCATGGAGACTAAGGAGAGGTTAATGTTTAGGGTATGTTGGGTCTCCCAGCTCAGCAAGTTTCTCAGGGTGTGCTATGAACCTGCTGACCTGTAGATCTTCATGTTCCTATTTCTTTGAACATCATTTCTGGGACAAAAGACCCAGGGAACAATGAAGAATTTGGGCTCTTTAGTGTAACTAAGATGGTGTTCCTGTAGAAAGGACACAGAGAGTGTGTTCCATGATTCTGTAATTCTGTGAGTCTCTTTGTTACTGTTTTTCCTCATGTCAGAGATGAAAAATCCCTGATCCATGAATGGTTATATGCATCAAAAGAAGATAGTTTCCAAAAGGGTTGGCTAGGGTTTTTATTATGTTGATAACCTGGATGGTCAGTTTCCAACATGAACAGTTCTGAAGGGCTATTCAAACCCTTTCCACCTGGTCAGTGTGGGTTGCAGAGCTAGGGGACTTGGGCCTTACAATCCTACAGTCCACTGCCTAATATGCATAAGCTCCCTGAAGTTTTGGGGAGGTCCATTTCATTGGTATTCAACAGCTTGGTCAAGTCCAAAGGTGACATATTGCATATGTACCAGTGTGTTCCATCCAGCCAAGAGTCTTTAATAGTTTATACAAGAGAATTCTGTGGTCTGTCTGAAAAGCAAATTGCTAGAGAAGCAGACTTCAATCCAGAAGTTTCCTTTTAGCTTTAGTGTAGGTAGCTGAGATAATAGTTGCAATAACTATTATAACACCCAGTTTACTTTCACATCTATTCACTCTGGGGTGGAAAGAAGCATTTTAGAGATTACATTGAGGTTCTGAGCCTCTTGTCCTTATCACAGAGAAGCTAGTCATCTTGCTTTCCTCTCCATATTTGCCCTATACCTTAGGCACTAGGGTGAGTATAATCCCAAAGGATCTTTCTTCCTCTACCCCATTCTCAAGCACAAGCATGAGCCCAAGTCTGCAGGAACAGCAATCAAAGGCCATAAAACCCACATTATCTGTTTCCAAAAGGTGAACTGTGAGAAAGACATAGAGCACACTTGAAGATCAGTTTTCCACCGTATGAGTAAAAATAAAGCAGTCGAGTTGAGAAAAAAGAAGGAAGACCCAGGAGTAAGAGATCAATGAACCGGGGTCTTCCAGTGCAGCAGAAGCCATTTATCAGCAGAGCTGAAGGGCAGCCAAGGTAGCAGCACCTGGTTACCCTTTCACTGCCTCCCAGTGAGAAGGACGAACCATTGGCCAGCTTCTCCCTAACAGTCCAGTAATTACTGGGTTTAAGATCTTGATTTGCCTTCCCCAACCAACCCACATATACAACCCTGGTGTAATGGGCCTTGTGAATCAGGCCATGTGCTGGCATGGGACAGGAGTCCAGTGTTCTCATCAAGGCTGGTCTTACAGAAAAAACCTGGAATTCTTACTTGGGTCAGAACCAGCTCAGTGTTGGTTTTGTGTATGTCATTTTTTGTCTGTCATCTGTTAACCTCCTGTCTCAGCAGCTGGAGAGAGCTGAAAAGAATCCCAAACAGGGCGTAGGAACCTCAGATTAAGTATTGACTTACAAGTAACTAGCCTGTGCCTCAGAGTAAGTTCTTCTAGTGCCTTCTCAGGGTATTAGCTGCTTCAAATAAAAATATCAGGTCAAGTGATTTTCATCAGATCTGAAATTAAGCCACCACTCTCCCACTTCTTAGCTTATATACTTGGGCAAAAATGGCCCTCACCTTTTGGAACCTCCGGTCCTCAGTGAGGACTGAAAAATGTACCTCAGAGAATAAAATCATGCAGACATAAAACAGACATTTTCAATCTAGAAATGATTTAAAGTGTAGGGGAGGGATGTGCATTTTCTATGCACAGTCCTTGATGCATATTGAACTAATTTAGGGAAACTTAAAATGTACTTCTGAAAATCAAGAAGAGTTCCATCATTGAAATCCAACCACCATTAATGATTTGATATATTCTAGTTATTTTCCTGCCATGCTTAAGTTTGACAATTAATTTAATCAACAGCTATTTTCACTATAGATTGCATATCTATTGTCTACTGGTCTGAGTGCTAAATTATCATAGTGAACGAGACAAGCCACATTATAATATTGCAATCTATTTTTCCCACTTGACATTTTCTTTGAGTATATTCTCCTACTTTATAAAATATCCTTCCAAATCCATGGTTGTTGGTGAATAGATTTATAATCCTTTTTATAGTTATTCCATGATATAACCATTGTTGGACATTTGTATTAATTCTCATAAATGTCCAGATCTTGAAAATATATTTTAAAGCATATTGTTGCAGAAATTTTAAAACATTATTCTTGTGTCTTAACAAACAATCTACTTCTACCTTCTATTGAACTGGGAGTCAAACTCAGCCTCTTCTCACAGAGCACATTTGATCCCCAAATCTCCCCCTTTTTGCCTTCAGATCTTGACTCTGGCTTCATCTTGGAGAGGGGTCTCTCTCGGCACTCCCTATCCACAGGCTGGCTTAACATTTTTCCCGAGCACTTGTGCCATGTTATATATTTTACTCTTTAAATTTTGTTTATAACTTCTGCATAGCTACTTGAATATAAACTCATGAGAGTAAGATTGTTCTCTGTTTGGGTCCCTTTACTATTGTGTCTCTGATGCCTAGCCTGAGCACTTACTCCATGAATAAATGACATCTATCACGAACCTTTCCCAGCAGAGATAAGAAGACGGAGGGAATGTGCTGTTGGGAGTACTTCTCAGGAAAAGGCCTGAAAAGCAGAAGCCTAGAGAACCATAGGGCCCAATTTCAGAGTAAAATTAAGGAGTAAAATCTCTTCTCTTAATTGTACTCTTACTAAGTTTGTCCTGGGAATTACAAGGAACTACAAGTAACCATTCTCTAATATTTTACTTTTGGAAGCTGAGTGCTAAATTTTCAGTACTTACATTGGATCTTCTTTTTCTTCAGAACGTTTGACCTGAGATTGTCCACAGTGTTTGGTCGAGCTCAGAATCAATGAATATAACTAACCGCCAGTACTTAAACGGCCCTGGGCAAACACAAACACATGGGCTCAAGATGTCAACTGTATGCAGGAAGTTTTCAAAATCAGCTAAGTGGAGGCTTTTGTGTATTTAGCAGACAGGTTTGTGGGAAGGGTGCCAGATGTCTGCAGTCCAGGTGAAAAGATAACTTGTATTTCCTGAGCCTAAGTCCAGCAGCCTTAGGGGATGCTCTGTTATTTGTGCTCAGAATGGCAGACAGATCAATGAACTCTGCGTTCAATCCCTAAACCTCATTAAACTGTACCTATGGTCCATTTTAGGACTGAGGCACTGAAGGAAATGGCCTAAGGACAGACAAAGGGCAGGGATGATAATCAGTAATTATGATGTGTCTGCTAGAGCCAGGTTTTGATTTCTTTATTATTATTTGTTTGTGAAATATGACTCAAAGTCAATAATGCACATACAAGTTTAAAAAAATCAAATAATGTAAAGAATGCAGAACTAAAAGCCTCCCTTCCACAGCTATAAATTGGCCATACAGTCTCCTAGTTTTCCCCACATGAGAGCAACCACTATAGCCATCTTTTATACATTCATCTTTTTAAAAAACTGTATGTTTGCATTTGAATGATATGCTATACTCGCTTTTTTTGTACCTTGCTTTTTTTAATCTACGGTATCTTAACAAATATTCCATTATCTTTTTTTTTTTTTTTTTTTTTGTGGGTACCAGGGGGTCGACCTCAGGACCTCGCGCGCCAGCAGGCGCCCGTGCCACTGAGCGATATCACCGGCCCCTTTTTTGTATGTGGGTTCCGGGAGTCGAACTCAGGCCCTCGCGCTTGCCAGGCAGGCGCTTAAGCCGCTGAGCCATCTCACCGGCCCAACAAATATTCCATAACAGATGAAATTGATCTTAATTTTTGAATGCTTCATAATAACCTATTATTTGACTGAACTTTAATTCATTTAACCAACTCCTTCTGCTACCACAAAAATTGCTATAAAGTATACTTATATTCCTATGTTTAATAATCAATATGATATAGGAATGATATAGGACCTCCAAATGATATAGGAGAAATATTATAACTCCCAACCTGTTAGATGTTCCATATGCCAAGTTCGTGCTCCCCAAAATTGAAGAATGAATTCCAAGGAACAAAGGAGATTAAGAGTAGGAAATATTTATTGATGGAAAGATAGTTTCTGCCTAAGAGAGACAGAAGGGGGCCTGGAAAGTGGGTTGTGAGGACCCCACTTTTTGGGGGAAGTTTTATGGGGCACAACCACGTGGTTACAATGTGGGTTAAGGATATGATCAACCAATGAGATTATAAGTATAGCCACTCAGGTAATATTGATCCAATGGAGAAACAAGTCCAATAGCAAGTGTAATACATGGAAAGAACAAAGAACTTTTCAGGAAGGGATAAGTCCATGGGTCTTGGTCATCCACTGAGGTGACCAATGTCTATCTAGACTTTATTAGACCAGGTGTTACCACTTACCTTAGTCCTCGTCATTTTGTTTTTATCTTGAGGCCTGGCTTCCAATAGATGTGCCTTTGGCCAAAGTTATATTGAGTTTTCATCTTTGGACTAACTCCCTCGAGGGCCCAGCCCTATCTCACTGCCTATGATAGTTCCATCTAATTTAGCTGTCTATAAAATTTTTACCTTATTATTTAAAAATATTTACTCATCTATATAGAGAACTAAAGAATTAAACACAAAACAGTAATATTTACCTAGAGGAAACCATCATTAATATTTTAGTGTATTTTCTTTGCCTTTTTTCTTAATAATTTTTTTTTTAATAGCACAGCATAACTCTTTACTCTTCAGTTAGCTTTTATTTATTGTGAACATTTTCCCAGGTCATTAAACACTCCCCAAAAACAACATTTTATTTTTCTAGTGAATTATCCATCATATGACTATGCTTTGGTTTATTGAATATGACCACACTGTGGATGATCTAGTTGTGCTGGGTTGGTTGGTTTGTTTGTTTGTACACAGAGTACTTCAACATACATTTGTACACAATTATTTGAACAATGATTTGTACATAAATTGCCTACACTTCTGCTTTCTAAGGTGAGTATGCCTTGATATTAAAAGTGGTTGTATGACTTGTGTTGGTCACTGAAATGCAAGTGGAATTGATGTGTGATTTCCAGATGGACACCTATAAGGCAGGGTGAAAATCAGTTTTTCTCCTCTGCCATGACAACCAAGGACATTCTAGATTGTGTAAATTTTATTTGCTTGAGTATCTGAGGAAGAAATGGAGCAAAGAAAGCTCCAACTAATCCCCCCACTGGAGATGTCACATAAATGAGAAATAAACCTTTATAATACACTGACATACAAAGATCTTTATGCAGTTCTTTGAAAAAATTAAACATCATGCTCTAAGAGATCCATTGTAGATAATGCACTATCTCCTCTTCTACACATCTAAATGGTCCTTGTTATGGCTTGTGTCTAAATGTTTCCCCAAAGCCTCATGCAGTCATAGGTGGGGCTTTTTCAGAGGTGGCTGAATCTAGAGCGTGTGATTGGCTCATGGTGCAAGGCTACAATTAAGGGTGCTAGGATTAAGGGTGGGTGATTATTAAATCAGTCCACTGATTGGTTTGGCACCGCCCTAATCTCTGTAGCTAGGATACACTATAAGGGACAGAAAGAGATTTGTCTTCTCCCTCTCTTATTGCCTTTGATACCTCCTGCCCACCATGAACTGTTCTCCTCTGCAAAGCCACCTTGCCTTGAATCCAGCTGATTGTAGACTTAAACCTCTACAAACTGTGAGCTAAATAACCTTTTTTCCCTTAACTTGTGTTGGATATTTTGTCTCAGCAATGAGAAAAAATAACTGAGACAGTCTTAATGTTATTCCAGCCAAGTGAGAAGTGAGAACACTCTCTTGGTCGGAGGTATCCTACTCACCCTGTTGCCATAGAAATCGTTTCTGGTAACCAGACCTAAGCCTATCATCATGCAGTATTTCCACGGACATAGGACTTGATTCAAGGATGAATGTGTGACTTAGGCGAGGTTCATGAATGTGATGAGCTGTTAGCTGGATGCACCTGGAAAAGAATATTCTTTCCTAACCAAGCTGCCAGAAGCCAGATATTGTCATTCCTGGATATAGGTCCTAAGACTGCCACACCCCTGAGCCCTGCCATAGCTGGCCAGAGGAGGACATCATTGTGTGGCAGGACTCAGAGCCATTGTTCTACAGTTTTTCTCAGGCTGCACTCATCACTGCTCCAATCCAGTGATGGTGAATCTATGGCACAGGTGTGCAGCTGGCTGTTTGTTATTGAAAGCTCTAAAAGGTTCACCATCACTAGCCTAACCTCTAGACTTGTTTGGTTACATGACTGAGCTTTCAGTTACTTGCAATCTAACAGGTGGTAACATTTTTTAAGGCACTGATTGGGATTTGGCCTTTCCTTGCCACTCTTTTTCCTTCTCGACCCCCACTCTCAGCCCAAGGTGTTCATAAGAGAGCAGGTCACCCTGCTTTCTACCACTCCCCTGCCTTCCCCTCCTTACTTTGCATCTGTTCTTTAATTTGTTGCTTTTTTTCAGCAAATTTCCTATCCCAGCAACCTGTAATGAAAAGACTTTAGATCAACCATGATTTTAGCTCTATCTATGCATAGCTGGTGAGCCTTGAGTACAGCCCAACACTTCATTCCATGGGGAATACTGAGAAGATGCCTAAGCCTTTTCCAGAAAATCATTCCTTGAGCACTTCTTGGTTTGCTTAACAAGTTCAAAGTCAGAAGCGCTTCTGAGGTACAGTGGAGAGGGCACCACTGCATATTTGTCCCTAGAAGGCAGAGAATTTCAAAAGAAAGAAGTGCAGGGCATTGTATCTTCTTCCAAGTCTGTTAAGTCATGCTCTACTCTTTTCCACCCTTGTCTGTGCTGATCTCTGCAGCTACCACCAGGCTGTATTGCCTCTGGCCCCTAGATTGGTTTGGCCTTTTGGATGCAGCAGTGGGAGATTAGAAAGACAGCCTGTGATGTAAGAGCATTATTCTCTCAATTCTGGCAAGATCGGTTTTCCCTTAGGAACACAGCTCCTGCCAAGCACACTTTGTCCACAGCTCCATCTCTCACTGAGTTCTGGAATTTCTTTTTCTCTCTTTGCTCTTTTAGGCTAGGGTTGGTAATGGCTCCCTGCTATTTCTAGCCCCTGGATGCTTTATCAGTCCTTATGCATCCCCCCTAACCTCCTGTGCATGACTCTGTAAATAGAACAATTAAATTCTTTCAGCTAAAACCTTTGAATGTGTATGTGTTCCTTGCCAGGATCCTGAAACTTATAATAATTGATGGCTTTTTGGTGTGTGTATTCTCTGTGTAACAGGCATCAGTGCTATTTATTGCTTAATATAACCTTTCCATGATTGTAATTGACAAATGTAAAGTAATCTGTCTCTAAAAGGTGACCTTACTAGACTGGTAGCAAATGCTAAAACTGGTTTGAGAACATATCTTTCTGATTCCAAAGTTTAAAAAATATGTTATTTTAAAATAACAAAATATGTCATGTTATACATACTGTACATACTTAGGGGTACATCACGACATTTTAATACATGTGTCCAATGTGTAATGATCAGTTTGGGGTAATTGGCATAGTCATCCCTCAGAAATTTACAGTGTCTCTTTTGGGAACATTCAAAATCCTTTCCTCCGGCTATTTTAAATATACAATTAATTCTGGCCAACCGTAGTTACCCTACTGTGCTATAGAACATAGAAATCATTGCTCCACTTGACCTCTAATTTTTCACCAATCCCCAATAGGTACTGGTGTTCAAGTAGGTACCTTGGAGCCGTAGTCACAAGTAGATATCTTTCAGACAGGAACTAGCCATCAGATGAGTTTAGTTTGAGTTCATCTAGGTTTAAAAATTAAAGAATTTCATAGAAATATAGATTTCTGTCTTTTATGGACATAACAGAATATTTGGAAGCAACGAAATTACAGGCTTGTGTGGAAACAATTGTCTCGAGCCAAATAGGAGCTTCATTCTTTGGACGGTGTGTGAGAACTCTAGCTCTCACTATTATCTTGCAACTGAGTCAGTTTGCTCGTGGCTGTTACCTATCCTGGCCCTGGACATGTTGGGCTTGTGCATCCTGGCCTTGAATCTCAATTTTGCATAGTGTGTTAGCCAGACAAGAATGCATCACTAGAATGTAAGTTTCAGAAGGGTAGGAATTGCTGCCTGTTTTCTTAACTGTATCTGCAGCACTTAGAACAGTATCTGAAAGATAATAGACCTGTCGTACATATTTATGAATGAAGAAATGATGTCTTTGTCCAGGTGTGTTCTGGCTGATGGTTTGTTGAAAATGCAGGATCTGCAATCCAGTAGGTATCTCTAAAAGTGCTTCTGATTTAGAAATATTTGTAGACCCATCTTGTACTGAATATCTTTCCTTTTCTAACTCCATACCATAGAAATTCCAGCTCTTCCTCTGTACTGAACTTGGATTTAGGGACAGATGTCTTGATTGTGTCAGGCCAAACTCATCCATCTGTCCATTTCCTACCCAGTAGAACATCCTATCCCATCACTCTGAAGCCCACAGGTATAGGCCCATCAGGTCTTTGGATCGTGATTAATCATCAGTGTATGTTAAGGGCTCTTTTCCCCCTGCCCTTTAAAATGAGAATCTACCCTCCAATATCCCTGATGTTTGGGGAAAGCTCTAGAGAAAGAAAAAGATTTGGACCTATATGAAGATATTATCTGCAACTAGGCTTGAAAATCACTGGGGTGCTGCATCAGTGGAGATGGGACAGGCTGAATTCAGAAACAGGGAAGAGATCTCTGGAGACTTTCTGTTCCTCTGCTTGAATTCACGTGGAGCCTAGAAGAGGAAGATTTCATCCTGGCTGTCCCGTGACTCCATGCGCAGGGAGTCAGGCACATGGAGATGGCGGATCCTCTCTCTCGCCAATACGGAGTGAGGTACACAAACTCTTTTCCTAGGGGTAGCTATCCTCGCAAGAGGGGCCAGCTATTTTTTTTTTTAACAACTTTTATCACATTTTCAGAAATATGGGGAACAAACACATACACTTTCCTTGTTGAGTATTGGAATAAGGAAGCTGAAAATGTTTACAATCTAGACCATGAATAAGGAATCCGCATTCATTTAACATTTTCACCACTTAATCCTTAAATCTTACCTTGCCCACCCACACTCCACAACCAGGGCCAAGGGGGTCTTGGCTCCTCTTATGAGGAAACTGGAGCTGCTTCTGTGGTGAGCCACTCTTCCCAGGGGCCTGGCTCCTGTTGAGGGTTAGAGACGTCATCTTCTCATCTTCGGGAGGAGTTTCAGACAGAGAAATCCCTAAGGGCTTTGCAATCAAAATGTCTCTTCCCGTCATTGCCTTCCTTGCCTGCCAGAAAATGTCTGTCCCTCGAGTTTCACATGTGACTGATATCTCAGCTTGCCTCCAAGTTTCACACCCTCTTTTTGTTTCTCATCTCCCCCCTCTCTCCTCCCATTTCATTAAAGCCCAGCTCAAACATGGTAAACTTCAGGGCATGTCAGTAATACACACTCCCAAAGTGAAAAAAGTCACCAGGGGCCCTAGAGTACCTTTCTCTGATGTATTTTTTATTAACACGTATTAGTTATACATATTAATGGGCTTCAGTGTGATATTTGTATGTGTGCATATAATGTGCATGGGTCAAATTCAACCTCCCTTTTTCTGCTTCCCCCCTTTCCCAATCCTAAGTAATCACTATTCTAGTTTCAGGTCTCTTCCATGTATGAGAGGGAGGTGCAGCCCTTGTCTCTCTGTGTTTACCTAATTTAACTTAATGCTCTCCAGTTCCATCCATTTTGCTGCAAATGAGAGGATTTTATTTTTTTTTATGGCTGAATAGTACTCCATTGTACATGTACATGCACCACATTTCCTTTATCTTTTCATCTATTGATGGATGCCTAGGCTGATTCCATATCTTAGCTACTATAAATAATGCTGCAATTAACATGGATGTGCAGGTACCTATTTGGCATGTGGCTTCCTTTCCTCTGGATATATGCCCAGAAGTGGAATAGCTGGATCATAGGGTAAATCTGTTTTTAGTTTTGTAAGGAATCACCACACTGTTCTCTATAATGGCTGCACTAATTTATACTTCCACCTGCAATGTGTAAGAGTCCCTCCACCTTCTCTGAATCCTCATCAGCATTTGTTATTTTTTGTTTTATTGACAATAGCCATTCTAACCATCTCCCTGCTCTTTTTAAGGACTTCAGATGCTTTTGGGGGGTCTGCTTTAGATTTTGACCTTTTACATGTAATTATTCTTAAACTGGGACTGAAAGAGTTCAAAACCCATCTCCTTACAGAATCATTCTATGGATGTGGAGGTACTTGGGAAACTGATGGCACAGCATTCTCAGGTCTTCCCTCCCGATTTTTTCTTTTCTAGGCAAAGCTGTAAGAGGCCCATCTGGCAGGGCAAATGGGAGTCATAATCTGAGTTCATGGATGGAGCCCAGTCACTTCCCAGGCTCGCTTTCCTTACTGAAAAGGTGGATAGAGGGGAATTAGCATGCATCTGATTACATCAATATTTTATTTCCTCCCTGCTCCTGGCTGCCCTCCCAGCTTTGATCTCTTTGCCTCAGGGGTAGAGCTAGACAGGTGACTTTCACAACGCAAATCAGGGTCAGTGGCTCTCTGTGCAAACTTTGACCTCCCAGCTAAGGGAGAATGCCATGGTAGGGAATGCCCTGGACCCCAGTCACGAAATGCTCACCATTGATTCTCTGTGACCTTGGGCAAGGTGGAGTCTAGGGGAGGGCCTTCCATTTCACTGGACCTGTAGCAGCTCTCATTAAACTATCTGAGATCTGGTAATTTACACCACAGGAGCATTGCAGGGGCTGAGGTAAAAAAGACACCTTGCTTAAAAGATTTTATCTATTTACTTGATATTGTTCAAATATACCTTAAGTAACTAAGTTTAAAGCAAAGCCAAGTGATAGAGAAATAATAGATTCCCCCTCATGGTACTAGGAGCTATTTTATTGAATGGGATGGAAAGGATGCCCATTCTAAATATTTCTACTTCTTGTACCCTTTTTATCTATCTGTTGGTGAGGACTAACCTTGGTTCTGGGGTAAGGAAGAAGGCCATGACATAAAGGAAGCGGGAATTCTTCCCTATGAGCTGTGTAAGTAAGGCTCACCAGGAAGGGGAAGCAGATGCAATTCCCAACCATCTCAAGCCTGGGATTTCTAGAGAGGAAAAGGGAGGTGGAGGAGAGGCAGGGAGAGACATGAGTGTCCCCATTTTTCAAGACCAACAGTTTAATGATGAATGCTTGGGTAATGGAGGTTTAATACCATTCTCATTCACATTTGTGACTCAAAGAATACATAATTTCATACGCTGTCTTCATTAACTTAAATAAATTTAGATGCATGAGCAAAATTTCTTCCTTTGTTTCTGCATTTCTCTTTGCATTACAGAAGCGTGAAAAATATTAGTGGAAGTATTTATCTACAAGATGTCTTCTGGAACCTCTCTCCTCAACTATCACCAGATATCTGTTTCAGTTTGTTTCCAGTTTGATTTTAGTTAGTTTGTTTATATTATAAGGAAAAGCAATCCCAAGTTGCTTCGATAAAGGAAGACATTTTGAAGAGAGAGCTCTGTTGAGAACAGCGATCTCTCTGTCTTGGGAGAAAATCTTCCTCTTGTAGATTGTGTTTCCCTCTGTCCATCTGCTTCCTTCTCTATAGGCCTGTTCTGATTATCTATGGCTACACAACAAACTATTCCAAAGTGTACTAGCTGAAAATACTAATGATTACTCACTGTCGTGGTTCTGTGAGTTGACTATACTCTAAACCTATTTAAGATCTCTCATGTAGTTGCAGTCAGACAGCAGTTGGAGCTCGAATGATCTCAGGAGTCAATTGGGATAGGTTTGTGAGATAGCTTGCCTCATGGCTAGCATTCAGTGCTGGCTGATGGCTGGGAGATCAGCTACTGCTGCCAACTAGAGAATCTGTGCCCCTCCATGGGACTTGGATTTCTTTTGGCATGGCAGCTGAGTTCTCAAAGAGAACCTTCCAAGAGACCCAGTGGAAGTTCCAAAGCTTCTTATGACCCATCCTGAAAGACCACACTGTCACTTCCACCATACTCAACTGGCCACAGCATCAGTCTAGATTCAAAGGGAAAAGCTACCAAAGTAGACTGGTGGATTGGGAGGCCCATTTTGGAGACCAAGTACCATAGGACCATGCCTTGGCCCACCCTTAGTTTCTGCTCCTGCATAGCTTTAATTTCCCTATAATCCACCCTGACTGCTGTGCTTGGCCTCTCTGGACATTTTTCTATAATACCCACCTTTCCTGTCCGATTTGTATGGCCTTCTTTATCTACTCCATGAATTTCAAATTCTTGACAGAGGACTCAGTTTGGTTCAAAGTTTCACTGGGCAGCAAATGGGTTACTTGTTAATACCGATCCATTCTGGCCAGATCTGGGTGGGGCAGAATAGTACTAAATATGGCAACCTGGGCTTGCCCTCTCATTAGAGACATGGGTGGAACAGTCCCTCCAGGAGACATGTTGGAGACAAATTATTTCAGCTTTGATCTTGCCCATGGGTTTTGATACTGACTGAGCTAGTGCAACTATAAAGGGACTGTGAGTCCAGCAAGGTCAGTTTCAGCCCCTCAGTCTTATCATGTCTGATATTAAGTTTGTAGCTTTTAAAGCCTGCTGCATAATTCTCTTAGGATAGTCTTTAGGAGTTTAACCTTAGCCTTGTTCATGACTCAGAGAATACACACATATGTCTTAGTACTTGAAAAGAGCATGGCTCATGAATTCCAGACCCTGCATTTTAGAGATGAGGAAGCAGAGGCTTTAGAAGTGGGTTAATTAAAAATTCCATAAGTACACAAAGACAGAGACAGACCAAACTCATTTCCCGACTCCAAACCCAGCACCCTTCACTTCATCTCAGGCAATTTAGGGGCAGTGAAAGTGGACCCAGGGAACACAAGAAAGCAGGTACATCCATGATGACACCACAAAACCCCATTTGGACAAAAAAAAAAAAAAGAGGAAAACTCTATATTCTCAGTTTGGCAACCAGATTTCTACCACTTGGCTGGCTGCTAGCATCTGCATCCAACTGAGCTTCCCTCTAAGCTTGTGTGCAGGATTTTCTCACCAATTCTCCACCCGCCCCAGAGGCCAGGGTTGCCTCAGGACCTTGCCTTTCCACCCTTTCTTGCTTCTCAAAGGAGACAAGGTCAGCATCTTGGCACATCTCTTTAAAGCCATTTTCACAGGCTGCTGTATGTCCTCAGGGAGCTTGATAATATTCTGCGCTCAGCAACTTCAGCCTGTACAATGTGGAATATTTACTTATAAGGAATTTCTCAACCCGATTTCCAATCTGAGCTGGAGAATTAGGCAAAATGCCTTGTGTTTATCCTGGGACTCATGAAATGGATTCTGCAGAATGGTATTGGTTAAAAAATAGTTCTCCATATGGAACATGGAAGAGTGCTGGAGAACCACCTTCCAGAAGGTTTTTAAGATAAAAACAATGCCTGTGTCTTAAGAGAAAGTTGGGTGACAGGAAGAACAAAATTTCTGAAGGTTCTGTCCAGGTATATCTCTTAGAATGTTGTTGTCTTTTCCTTAAACATAGTAAAGAAGAACATGCTGTATCCCAGTGTGGGGTTTTTGTTTAAATCCACGGAGCAGAGCTGTGTCAGATTCTATTTTATTTTTTAATAAAATCTCACCCAACCTTGCTTTCCTTCCTCTATTTTCTTTTGGAAACTTTTTAGTCTCATGAGGACACCCCTCCCCAAGTAGAATACCATTTTTTTACTCTGTTATCAAGACCAGCTGACATCAAACTAATCTAATGTGTATTGAGTAATGTTCATTAATTAATCTACTAACTTCAGAGAAGTACTTCTCTGGCGTTTCTGAATTCATTGCAGGCAGTAAGGCCACTCTTCCTCTGCATTTATATATTGACCTTGGTCCTTTTTGCCTGGAATAGTGTCATGAAAATAGCACAGTCTTTGAAGCCAGAAAAAAATCACACATTGGATTTTTGACTCACCCATTTGTTAGCTGGGTGACCTTGAGTAGTGACTGACTTCTTGGGCCTCTATTTTCTCCTTTATAAAACAGTAGCTTTCAGGGTGAACTCTGACTTTGTCATCTTAGAATATCGATCTATCTCTTAGGATTTTCATGAGGTTTGAATGAGATATTATGTACAAAGTACAAAGTATATGCACATGGCTTGTTACATACCAGCTGTTCTTCTCTTGTTTGTTCATCCTCCTTGCCTATTTAGGCTTTTCCAGTATAATGACACTGGTATTATTCTTTCTTTCTAAAAATGAAAAACAGGTCACCACCCATTTTCCATGGAACATGCCCTTCATCTCTCATTTCTATTTGTGGTTCATATGTTGAAATGTTTTTTTATCTAAGTAACAGAGAGCTACTGAGCTGGGAGGGTTTCCTTATATCCATTGTTTTCGGACAGTAACTGATAATATCCTCTTCCCATCCCCCCTATAATATATATTTCTTCAAAATATTCTCTGCCCTAGAAACTGGTTATGTACACTATGTATGTTCCAGAAATCCCTTGTAATGAACCATACAAATCTATTTGTCCTGGTGCTACTATAATTGCTTATATCTTATTATAACTTAATATGTAACAGATTTTTTTTTTGGCGAAGCTAGAAGCAACTGAGCATTCACTGAAAACTCAGACGCTGAAGGTTGTTGAGGAGCCAGTGAACCCACTAATTGGATAAAGGGGGGATGGTGTGGAAATTTAATTAAACTGGCATTTTCGCTATAGCTGAAAATATTAATCAGAAAATGAGTTGTAAAAAAAAAAGTAAAAGGCAGGGGATAACATTAAAATGCCATACGTGCCATTCTTCCTAGTATTGATGAGAAAATCTTTTTTCTTCCAGGAGGTGCTGGTCATCTGTCCATTGAGCTCTTCTGACAGCTTGTTTGGGGAGAGATCACAAAGAAAGGCGCTTGGAAAGCTGTAAGTTGGGAGGAGGAGTGTGAGATTCTTGATTTGGGGACCAGATGCATCTCTTGGCAGCTCTTGATACAAACATAAAGATAAAATATGTGTCAAAAAAAAAGAAGAAAAAAGTCAGTTTTCCTCCTTCTAAAGAAGTACCCCTCCCAGTGAAAGATGAGCTGAACATCTGCATCCAATCAAGCAATAATGCTTAAACAATTGTCAAATTTGAGAGGGGTGGACTAGGGTTTTGAACCAGGCATACATTCCATAGCCCAGGAGCCATGGAAGGATACCACCCTGCCTAGGCTTGAAAACAAGAGTGGAGGAGGGTAAACACAGATGGAAACTCTGTGTTTGGTTTTGGAGCTGCTCTTGTAGATTTGTTTAAGTGAGCTGAGAGGCCTGGATAATCATTCCCCTAGTTACCATTGCCCCATTGCCACTGGGGACAGTTGGGCCCTGCAGGAAATTCTGAGTTAATACACTTAGGTGAACAGTCTATGAGGCAGAGAAAGCTAATTCTTCACTTGTGAGGCCAAAGGTCCTGGAGTTTTCTCCTTGGATTTGGCCATTTGGGCTTAGATTTCCAGAGAAGCCTTTCTGATCAATGGCATGTTTCAGTTCAACTGTGCCTTGCTTCAAGGAAAGTTATGATGGCAAAATGAGAACTTTTACATGTAAATGCATAATGTTCTTGGTATGTTGTCATGCATGCTTATTTATTTTTTGATATCATTTCAGAAAACACTGAATAGCAATGCTAATCTTGGACAAAATTCGTGACAATTTTTTATGTAACTTTCTACTTCATATAAGTGGCCAGGACCTTGAGGACCTCTGTCCCTCATGAGCCACTGCTGAATGGGACACATTTTCCTGTGACCCCCGATGCAGAGACCCCTAGTCTTTGCTCCTTCTTGACTTCAGAGAAAGAGAATAAAGCAGGCAGCTAGAAGGGGAGAGGTTGCTGGTCTTGGCTTCTCTCCATTCACCCACCTTAGCCTCTGTGTTACTTTCCTAGCACTGCTGTAGAAAAGCACAGAAGTACTCCCTCATCAGTGACTTCACTTCTGGCCACTTCAGGTATTCTGAAGTCATTCGAGGAGTGAAAATATTAAACAGAAAATCCTGAACAGAAAGAGAGAGATCGTAGTCACATAACTTTTATTACAGTATATTGTTATGATTGTTCTATTTTATTATTAGTTATTATTAATCTTACTATGCCTAATTTATAAATTGGGCCTTATTAAATGTATGTATGTATAATTACATAGGGTTTGGTTCTTTCTGTGGTTTTAACCATCCACTGGAGATCATGAAACACATCCCCTGCAGATAAGGGGGATGACTGTAGTACAAATTGGGTGGTTTAAGACAATAGAAATTTTTTGTCTCACAGTTCTGGAAGGAAAAATCCAAACTGAAATTCCAGCAGGACCAGGCTTCCTCTGAAGCTCTAGGGAAAAATTCTTCCTTCTCTCTTCAGAGCTTTTAGTGGCTGAAATCCTGTGCATTCTTTGTGGACACATCAGTCCAATTTCTGCCTCCAGCTTCATATGGCTGTGTTCCCTCTGCATTTGTCTCTGTGCCTCTCTTCTTCTCTTACAAGGAAGCCAGTTCCTGGACCAATCCAGGCCTGTCTTACACTTACTACATCTGCAAAGACCCAGTTTCCAAACAAGGTCACATTCATATGCATGGTATGTACTTGGGGTCAGGACTTCCACATACTTCTTTGGGAGACACTACCCAGCCTTCAACAATCTTTATTGAAAGAAACAGTATTATTAGATATTTTGCTTCCATTTAGGTTTACAAGTCTACGAAAACCTAGATTTTAAATGAGGTCTAAGATAAAAACAAAAAATTGTATGTTTGAGCTCCTATTTTTATATTTCTGGTGAATGTATGTTCCTAACTTCATCAAAATTATATCAAAAAATAAATTACATGCAAGAGAAAAATCACAAATTAAAATGTCTTTCAATTTTTCAACATTTAAAGTGTTCTTAAATCTCTATTTCAAACCTAGTGCAGTCTTAATTCAACATGAGATTATAGCCTTTTTGCATTTTGGTGTTGAAAAGCCCCTTCTATTATGAAATAGTGGCGATTGCAAATGGTGTTTATTTTCATGTTTTAAAAATAATATCCTAACTTGGTAAAATAAAATGTTGACAATTCTCTGTCATTCATAAAATATTTTGGGCCATTTTACCACTTAGTAAAGTCCAAAGCTGTGGGAATCACTGTAATAAAAGATACTTATTTTAATCCCTTAGGCCTAAAGAGTTTATCTTATGAAAATAATATACTCTCTAATAGAAGCCATTATTAGTTTCATAAAGTTTGGGTTTTTACTAATGTTGTTTCCCATAAAATAAGTATTCATCTAGGAACAGAATGAGGTAGAAAGGTGGAAACAAATCCGAGACTGACCACAATGACTTGGAAATTAAGGATCTTTAAAATGGGATTGTCAATCCATATGGAAAGTTAATGCTGCTTTCCAAAAATTCTGTATATTTCCAGCTCCCCAGGGACCCATTTTCCTATATTAAATGACCACCATGTTCAAATTGTAATATTGATGCCTGAATGTATGCTACCATGGTTCAATATTTTGTTTGCAAAAATCAAAATGCCACCAAACTGCATTTAAGTGATCTAACTGGGTGTGAGGTTGAAGGGCCCAAGCTTGGCACCAGACATGAGTGGTCCTTCAAGTTAGCAGAGTGAAGGGTTGGGTTTCTAGATTTTTTTATGAGTAAAACTAGTTCATAACTACACATTAACTAGAGATGGCATATCAAAATACAAAGAAGCTTGGGCAAGCATTAAACCAGACCCTCAGACAAAATTGACTCCAGGTATACTCACTTAAGCTTATTAGTGCTCTTCAGGTCTCTCCACAGAGGTTGATTATTTATTGCCAAGCGGGATGTGAGGAGATGGTGACTGGATTTTGATTACCCAGGAGTCATAGCTGGGAAATTTCTAAATAAATTCCTCCGTGCTTTGTAGCAAGGGACTATGGAAAAGAAATGCAGGTAGACACTGCAGGTAGACAACTTGAAGAACTTCCTCTCAGGACGTTGAAGGGAAATTATAATGAAATTGTGGTGTCATTTTCCCAGAGATATTCAGGTTCAGATGAGGGGATCCATGTTTTCGATGAGTAGACAATTTGTTTCCTCCTTGGGTAGGACAAACTACTGAGCTGTATTTTATTGTAATGGATGGTCTTTCTCCCTTCATGGCCCCAGTAAAGCACTGAGGATGTGGTCCTCTTCACCGAGACTCTGTCTTTCTCCTCCTGTGCCCATAGATTTTGTGGATGTAGGTGTACTTTTGTATAGATATACTCAGGGTCAATCTGCATTTTGGAAAATGATAATTTCCAGGTTAGTTCATTCTCAGATGGAGGATACCTGGGAAAATTTATTTCCCTTTCCCCAGAATTCTCCCTAAATCCAAAGGGAAAGAACATTTCATCCTTGTTGCACTACAGTTCCACCCCCCACTATCCCTAGAGGTGCTGCTAACTCAAAGAATAGAGCAGTCACTGGGGGCCACCTGGTGCTAGTGGCCGCTTACTCTCATCAGGTCCCAGGATTGGTCTTCTTTTAATGTTGGCTGCCTTATGCTGCTCACAGAGGGCCAGGATTTTTGCAAACAGTCTGGGTGCTCTTAGCTACACAGATATGGTCTCAGTGAAGTCAGGGTCTGCTCTGCAGATCTAGACGTCTCTGTTCCAGGGAACAGTAACCTAAGATGTATTTTCCAGTACTGTTTACCAGATTTGCCCCAAATTATGGGAAAGAAGGAGAGTAGAAGATGGGAAGGAGGTGACATAGGATCACTGTCCTACACTCTACCCACAGTTTTACAATCACACAACCAATTTTTGGTCAAAGAGAAACTGCATATACAGTTGCGGTCCCCTAAGATTATAGTAGAGCTGAAAAATTCCTGGTGATGTTGTAACCCACTGCATTCCTTATATGCCTATAGTAATACTGCTGTAAACAAGCCTACCACACTACCAGTCGTGTAATGTATATGGAGTAGAAATATGCACAGTATGTAATACTTTATAATAATAAAAGAGTGGTTTATGCATTTACTATGCTTTACATTTTATCACTATTTTAAAATTTACCCCGTCTATTTATAAAAACAAAGGCACGTGGTAAGATATTATATAACGCTACTTTGAGTGTGCCTCTGTGGCCTCTTGGGGAAAAGTCGATGTTAGAAGAGGATAGATCTTTGTGCACTGTATTACTAGTTACATTTCAAGATTACATGAGGAAGTTCTAGCATTTTTTCTTTCCTCAGGCAAAATCTTTAGGTTACTGAATGGTAGACATGCTACCTCCTCAAATGGGATTATTACTGTGTGGAAAGGTCAATTGTATTAGTCATTTTGTCATCACTGCCATGAAATACTTGACACCCATAATTTAAAGGAGAAGAGGTTTATTTTAGCTCACAGTTTTAGAAAGTTCAGTCCATAGGTGGGTGGCTCCAAGACAGAAAGGGCACAGTGGAAGAGCATAGCAGAGGAAAGCAAGTCAACTCATGGCAGCCAACAGAAAGCAGATAGCAGAAAGGGAGGAGGCAGAAACAAGAATATACTCTTCCAGGTCACATCCCCACCTACTAAAAATACACTCAGCCATGAATTCATCAATGGACTAATCTACTGATGAGTAGAGTGTCCCTGTGATCAAATCTTCTGCCAAAGGTCCCAGCTCTGAATACATGAGATTTTGGGGGAATATTTCAGATCTAAATAATAATTCCAATAAATTCTTCCCTGTTGGTCCCTGCTGGAACCAACTGGGAAATAGGTACAGAGGACAGTGATGCATCATGTCTTCAATTTTATTGCTCTTGAGAATGGGTTTCCTTCTTTCCACCTAAAATTAGACTAATGTGCCCACCCATCTGCAAGAAGCAGAGCCTCACTCAATTGAGCTTACCTTCTAATGAACTACAGGAGGAGCAAAGACAAAAGTGCACATGCTTTGTGGGCAGGTCCTAGAGAGTTAACTGGAAGGGTTGAGCCCTGAAATTTCTTCTTTCGTTTTCAATCTCATGAGCCAAAGCCTCCCATCCCTGGAAAGTGGTGGAATGCTTATGAAAAGGCAGGAAGCTCTCTTCCAAGTAATTTGGAAAAAGAAGAGATTTCTATCTTATGGAACAATGTAAGTATACTAGGAAAAATAAAGATATGCCAAGAAAATTTCTACATGGAAAAAATCTTCTAGAATCAGAAACCTTATCTGGTTTGTTTATAGGTTGGTAATGGTGTGACTTTTCTGATGTTTAGAAACATAAACTTCCTCCCCATTCCAGGCCCCATATGGAGGGAGAGAGGAGGGGAATATGTTGTACCCTGAGTTGCTCTTGTATTACTATTTTTGGGCCATGCAATTGATATATCATACCTGGTGTATCTCTTGAACACATTTAGTGTCACTATCTTTCTCAAAGAATGAATGAATAAATAAATGAATAAATACATACATACAAAAAGGCATATATAAAAGGCTCCTTATTCAACAAATTTTATTGCATGTCTGTTACAAATGAACTGTGCTAGGTGGTGATATAGGAATGGAAGACAGAGAGTCTGTCTTGAAGATAGGCACAAAGTAATGGGAAAGAGAGGTACATAAAGTGACACTAACGAGTGAAAGAAATAGCAGTACCTTATATTTAGCAAACACTGATCGTGCTAAATACTGATAGAAGCACTTTACAAACAGTTACTTTCTTGTCACTGAGACACAATACCCACACCCACAATTCTAAGGAAAAGTTTATTTTGGCTCACAATTTGTAGAGGTTTCAGTCCATGGTTAGCTGTTTCCAAGGCAAGGCAGCATGGTAGAGGGCAAGGCAGAGGAGAAAGAGCTCATGGGGTGGTGGCAGAAAGCAGCACAGAGACTGAGGGAGGAAGGAGGAAGAGAGACCCTTCCAAGCCACGCCCCCATTGACCACCTCCTCCCACCAGGCTTCACCTCCCAACATCACATTTCACTATAAACTCATCAGTGGACTAATCCACTCATGTGTATTTTGCCCCCAGGATCCAATCACCTATGGGCACATGAGGCTCTTAGGGGAAATCTAAATATAAACTATAACAACATGTGTTATATGATGAATCCTCTCAACAGCCCTCCCACAAAGGAGCATACTTTCAATATCCCCACTTTACAAATGCTGATTAAACAGGATGATTAAACAACTTGTTCAATGTATGAAAGTCAGTAAAAGCCACAGCTAGGATTTGAACCCAGGAAATTTGATTAATGAGCTGAGCTGCTGATCAATACATAGATAGGGATAAGTATGGGTATATCTTGGGTGTGCAAGGGAAGGATTCCCCAACCCAGACATAGCGGTTCAGGAGATCCTCTCAAAGGATCCTGGAGGCCATAAACTCCTTCTGTTTAGAGACTGCAGAAACCAACCACAATGGAGAATAGAAACTTCCACGCATCCTGCTGCAAGGTCCAGGGGAGTCTGAGTGTCCTCTGAGACCCCCTGGCTTTGTCCTCACTCTTCTTCTTTGGGAGGTTACCCTAGGGGGTAATTCAGTGTTCTTTTGTTAGCAATCCAAAAATGGATCTTCTCTTTTTGCCAGCTTTGGTCTCAAAGAAGAGTTGCATGAGTGATTCTGGATGCTTCCTGACTAATGACAAACTTATGAGCATATGCCTGCTGCGGAGTCAAGTGTGGGTTTCTTCTGCTTAGATCAGTTCCATACCCTGGTAAGATTTTAGGCATGCAGAGCACTCCAAAGAGAGACACCCCCATTGATCCAAGATGATTTGGAGAGAAACAGGGATTCTATGAGGAATTCCATTCAAGTCCTCCCACGGACTGTTTCCTGAATAAATGCTCTCTGTTCTGACACCCGCAAAGTGACAGCATCTGCAGGAGGCCTCTGTCGGGTTCCAGCTCAGCTTCCTGGGATCTGTGCAAGCCATGGTATTTGATTACCTCCAAGACCCACTTTCTGTCCCTTAACACCAGGATAAAGAGACTGGGCCTTGCACTCAGAGGCTTGAACACCCTTTTCTCAATTCACATTGGCAATGTGACCTTGTACAGAAATCTCCTAGGATTGCCGAGAGGGTCAGTGAGGAACAAGGTTAAGGGCTGGGCTCAGTACGTTGTCTGCTCCCAATAAGCAATTGTTAGTATTGTTGGTGTCGTTATGGTTATTAAGTGTTAACAAGTGAGTGTTTATAAATATCTTAAATTGAAGACACAATTTTATTCTTTGGAATTCTCTGAAGCCTGCCTTTCTGTCTCTCCTTTGTCCATGGCTATAAGACAGGCTGTCAGGGACAAGGCTACTTACGGTGCAAATAGAAATGGATGTTCTTGCTGTCAACTCTATATCCCAAACATATTGATTTTTATCCAGGAGTTTACTTAAATCATTTTTAGACCTATTTCTATTTTCAGAAGCTAATGCATCTGAGAAGGTTCCTGCCTGCTTTGTGAAGTAGCATTTCAGTTGCAGCCACCCTGACACCTTGAGGTCTCTCCTTCTAGAACCTATTTCTGTCCAATCTGTCTCTACCCAGCATGATTTTACACACTGGCCTTTGAGTCTTTCCTACCAAGAAGAATTTCTTTACAACAACAGATGCCTGTTTAAAGAGCTACTCACACCTCCTCTCTTCTAATCTCTTCGGAGTCCTGTGAGAAGCCAGAAGGCTGTATACATTGGATTTACCTTCCTTATTGAATGGTAATTCCATTCCTGGTCAGGATGCTAACACCCCCCGGGGATAGTATAACCTAGTGACCAAATGCATGCTTCAGGGTCTCACTATCCAGATTCTCTTAGGTACCAGTAGTATGATTTCTCCAACCATGGTTCTTTATGTATGTGGGGAAATAATAATAATTTTTATGTTGTAAGGTCTTCATGGGACTCAAATAAAGAAACTAATGTAAAGAACTTAGCACAGCACCTAACTCATAATCTTAAAAAAAATGGGGTATTCGTATTAGCATGAGCATTGCCCATTGAAATTGGGGTTAAAATTACAGTGAATATCAGTGTTAGCACCCAATATTTTTGCACATCTATGCCTCTGTCCATATTGGCCCTTTTCCCTATGTATTTGGCAGACCCCTCTTACCATCCAGTGTAAATTCTATCTCCTCTGGGATCCCTCCCATATGTTCCCACGTAGAATGCACCTATCCCTCTCACAAGTTTTAATCTTTTCCCATTTTAATACTAAATTCTTGGGCCGGGGATGTAGCTCAGCAGTACAGTGCCTGCCTGGCAAGTGTGAGGCCCTGAGTTCAATTTCCGGTACCAAAAAGAAAACCAAAAAAACCAAAATACAGTGGTACCTCGTTGAAACCAAATTACTATCATGGAACAAATTCCACAACCAGAATTGTGAAGATAACTAGGTTCGTGAACCAAGGTACCACTGTGTATTTATCACTTAATACTAAATTCCTCTAAATGGTATCCACTTGTTAATGTGGCCATCTATCCTGCTAGACTGAGCTTCTGTGGAGTAGGCTTGGGGCTCTACCTCATATCTATAGCACCTAGCAGAGAACCTGATAGGCAAACTGACCTACAAATGCCTAGAGGTCTGACTTTGGAAGAAAATCAAGATGTAACCCTCCAGCCAGTCCAGCTGCACTAGGAGAGTTATTGACAGTGTTTCTTTTCCTAGGAGTTGAGCCTACAGTGCTGTGTTAAGGGCACTTGAGGAAATTTCTGCAAATTATGCCTTGTTTCTGCCTGCCCAGAATGACAGGTACTGGTGATTTCCCCCGTCGTGTTCCATTATCAGATGCAGTGAAGATACTTGCACATGTGATGGGGAGCATAGAAAGGAACCACGCTGCTTCTACATTAATGGCATAGCTTTATTTACTTGCTTTATTGGAAATAGAGTTGCGTGCTTCATGCCAGTCCTGCTTCTTCCCTTTTATTTGCGAAGGCTCCTTTCCTCCTGGTGTTTATTGCTCTGAGTCTCTTCTTTGTGTGCCAGATGGACGATGTACTAGATCCTGACTGCCTGTGAGGAAGTGTGAGGCTGGGTGAGGGATCCACTGAAAGTGGGAAAGAGAAGGGTAGCAGGGCTGGGGCATCTACATTTGTTTTTAGATAGAACCAAGGTCTCAGTCTCCTCTCTCTAATCTCATGAAGTTTGTTCAGTTCTCTACAGATAGTTATTCTCATATGCTTTCCCTCTTGCTCTTTGAGCCCATCTGTAAATTGGCAGGAGAAATTTAATCTGTATGAGCTCGTTCATTAAGCTCATTAAGCTGTTGTATAATGAGAACAATTTTGTGGCTGCAAATCCTTCAAAGTTTACTCCTGGCAGCAACAGTTTCCTGTTTGTGAAGATCTTGGGTGCTCAGGACTGAGATGATTGCTCTTCGGGCATCTTGTTCCAAAACTAAGACTTATCTCCATTTCAGAGTGGGCTGATGTGCTGTCTCCAGGCTGCCAAATACAACACAGGGACCATATTGTCCTTCTATGTCAGGATGGCGACATTCATAAAGCCTGGAAGCCTTAAGAATCTCAGGGGCCCTGGTCTTTAGGACTTAATGCAGGTTATATCACTTTTGTAAATTCTACCCCAGTAGTCAGGCTGGACATGAACTCTTCCTTTGTTTGATTTTCTTTCTACTTCTTTTACATTGTTGTTTACTTTCTTGTATTATAGACTAATTATCCTTTTCTAGATGATGACTAGATTTTAGATAGAACTTGAAAGCACAGTCTTCGGTAGTCAGTGAGTCCAGGGCTGCCCTAAAGTGGTAAGCATACCATTTTGAAAACCTCAGTAAAATTCTCTGAGCCTTGGTTTTCTACTTTCATTTAAAACTGTTTTTAAAACTGTTTTAAAAGCAGGTAGAGGGAAGGGAAAGGGGATGGAAAGGTATTAAGATGTGTTATGTACATGCACTAACTCCACAGGAGGAATGTAACCATTATGTACTGCAAACATGTACTAATAAAAAAATAAACTTTTAAAATGGCATCGTGTGAAATAGACAAACGGAAAATGCACAAAAGGTAAATATACAGCTTAATGAATTCTTTCAGGTGTATTTTTTTGAGATTTGGTAAGAATCCATTTTATTATTTTATTTTATTTTTTATTTTATTTTTGTAGTAAGATGTACGTTTTGCTTTTCAACCCAGTAAACATGTACAAGGATCTGCACGTGCATCTGAAAAAAAATTTTCACTAGTGCATTGTTAACCTTATTATGTGAAATATACACTAACATTGTTGATTGTTTCTTTTCATTCTCCCCATCATTCCCTTTGCCCCCAAAATTTCACATTTTGGGAAAATGGATATAGCATATTTTGCTCAGATGCACCCTCATACCAGCTTTACACCTCCTTCCCTTCTCTGTTAGCCCTTCCTCTATGAAGTGAATTCTCCCAGGTCACTATCAATCAAGGCATGATACTGAACTTTACCAAGATTTTAGAAGCCCTTCTTATGCCCTTTCTCCGTAACATTCTGTCCTTCTTATAAAAATGTAGCCACATTCTAAATTAAGTGGTGATAACCTTTTTGCGTTTCTTTAGTTTTACCACTTAAATATCTAATACTGTAGTTTAGTTTGGTCCTTTTAGATTGTTGTTAAAATATAATTCTGTAGTATGTATTCCTTTTAATTTTAATTCATCTTCTCCTCCTTGCTCTTTCTCTTCCTTTTTCCCTTCCCTTTCTCCTCCTCTTTCTCCTCTGCCTCCTCTTCCTCCTCCTTCCCCTTTTGTGTGTGTGTGTGTGTGTGTGTGTGTGTGTGTGTGTGTGTGTGTGATACCGGGGACTGAACCCAGTGTCTTTGCACTGAACTACATCTCCATCTTTTTTTTTTAATTTCAAATTTGTCCATTTAAAAGCAAAAACAAACAAAAGTAGGAGGCTGACCCCATCAAAATAAATACTAAAGCATTTATGAGAAGAATAATCAAAAGGAGACAACCATCTTCATACCCAAGGAGTGGAGACAACTTTATGTCACAGGACATTTGCTTTCATTTGGGTTTCAAACAGATTTATTTGAGGATAACTGCAATCTCCATTACTGATTTCTGACTTTCTTCTACCTTTCCAAATGGCTTTTTAAAAAATTTAAGGTCTTAGTTAAAATACTATAAAGTTACTTTTGAAGAAATAAAAGCAATTATTTTATTTTTTTAAATGTGCTTGTGAATTCTATAACAATGAAGGTACATATACACTCACTAAAGTCACTAGAGACCTATTTTTTTCTATCATCTATCTTTTTTTTTTTTTGCTCTTTATTTTTATGTTGGGTTTCTTATAGAAGAGAAACCATACAATTTTATTTTATTTTATAAAATAAATAGGGTCTTGCTAAGTTGCTGATTTGCCTGGGCTGAGCTCCAACTTGAAGTTCTCCTGCCTCAGTTTCCCAGAATAAGAGATTACAGGTGTGCACAATTATGCCTAGCTTCTGTGTGACTTCTTTTCCTCAGTATTGTTTCTGTGATTCAAGTAATATGTTAGTCAGCTTGCTATCCACTGTGACAAAATACCTGAGGAAAAAAAGTTAAGGGTGAGGGGGGACATTTATTTGGGCTCATGGTTTCAATAGTTTTATAGAAGAACTTTTATATTCAAAATGTTTCAAAATCCAAATACGTCAATAGTCTGCAGTGTTCCTTCCACTTCTGTGAACAGGCTTGTACCAGAGGTATAAGTTCTACCCAGCCTGTTTTTGTTTCCAGTTTCTTCCCACATTTGTAAAGTTCCACTCACAGAAGGCCCCTGCCCTACCTGATAAACGGTGATAAATGGTGATAAAGAGTATAAAAGTAACTTCCTATACTAGCTTGGGGCTCAGACTTTGGAGTACACAGCTCTTCTGAGCCTGCCAGTGTAACAAAGCTTGGTTCCCTCCACTTCTCCAAGTGCTGTTCAGTTTCTTTGCCTCCAGTAGACCTAAAATTGCTGTAACAGTTTCAGTCCATGTTGGGCTGGTTCTGTTGCTTTTAGGCACGTGGCAAGGCTGAAACATCATGGCAGGATGAAGTGGTGGAGCAAAGCTGCTCACCTCATAGGTGCTAGGAAGCAGAGAAAGAAAGAATAGGAAAACCAGAGAGCCTGTGCTAATGAGCTTTCTCTTTCTGCTTTTGCTCCACTTGAACCACCAGCCTATTGGATGGTGCTGCCCACATTCAGAGTGGGTCTCTCCTATCAGTTTGTTGTCCCATATGCTAATCTTCTCTAGAAACATCCTCACAAACATACCCATCAATGTGCTTTACTAATTTCCTAGGTGTTTCTCAATCCAATCAAATTTAACATCACAGGCAATTTGTTATTTATAGCTATAATTCATTCAATTTTATTATGATATAGTATTTTATTATGTTAATATGCTACAATATATATTGCCAGTCTACTTGTGAAGGACATTAGGGTTGTTCCCACTTTGGATCATGATAATTAATGCTGCCATGAAATCTCTCATAGGGCACAACTCTGCTCCTGTGTATGGAACTGCTCTGTCACAGGCATGCATTATCTTCAAATTTAGTAGAATTTGCAAAAGTATCGCCAAACTATGCCAATTTATAATTACACCAACAGTGTGTAAGAATTCCCGTCCCTTTCCACTGTAACAGCACTCATAATGTCCGTTTCAATTTTTAGCCATTCTAGTTGGTGAATGATAGTATTTTTCTTTGGTTTTAATTTGTCTTTTCTTGATTATTGACAGATTGTGCATCATTCCATGTGCTCACAGATTGTTTGGTTTTTCCTTTTACAGAAGACCTTTTAAAGTCTCCCCATTTCTCTTTTGTATTTTACTTTTCATTCTTACATATTTTCCTGCTGGATTGCCTGTCTTGTTTTTATTGATTTACAAGAATTTTTTTTAATATACTGGATATGGGTCCTTTGTGGGTTGTATGTTTTGCTAGCTTGCCTTTTCATTTGCTCAATGGTACATTTTGAGGAAATGAAATTTTCGATTTAATGTGATCAAATTTATCAACCTATCACTTCTTATGTTCTATTTAAGAATATGGCCTTAAAGCAAAATCATAAAGATAATCTCCTCTATTATATTCTAAAGTGTTATTGCTTGCTCTTCATATTTAGGTACATGATCCACCTAGAAGTAAGTTTTCATTTAAGGTATTAAGGGAGGAATCAAATTCATTTTCCCCATAGGGATACCTAATTGTCCCAGCACTATTTATTGAAAAGGTCATCCTTTCCCTACTGCTCTATAATGACACATTTAACATAAACAAATGTCTCTATATTGAGCACATCTGCTTATATTATGAGTCATGAATCAACTTGTCTAAGTTGATGCTAACAAAATATTATCTTAAAATCAAATAATTTTAATTTGTAAAGGCTTTGTGGAAAAAGGAATCCTTTCTACACTCTTGATGGGGATGTAGACTAGTACAACCACTTTAGAAATCAGTATGGAGAGTCCTCAAAAAACTGAAACTAGAAATTTTCTTTGACCCAGCTATTCCCCTTCTAGATATGTTCTTGAAAGAGTTAAAGGCATCATATTGCAATGATACATGAATAACCATGTTTTAACAGCACAATTCATAATAGCTAAATATTGGAAGTGGTGTATATGTCCGTCAACAAATGAATAGACACAGCAAATGTGGCATTTACACACAATGGAGTAGTACTTCACCATAAAGGAAGATAAACATGAGTCATTTGTAGAAAAATGGATGCACCTTGAGAGTATAATTTAAGTGAGATAAATCAGACATACATGCTTAAATACTGTATGGTTTTTCTTATATGAGAAACCCAAAGTATAAATAAAGAGCAGAAAAGAAGATAGATAACAGGAAGTAGGGAGATAGATCTTTCTGAAAGAGGAAGCAAATTAAGAGATGGAGGGAGAGGGAAAGGAGAGGAGGGAAAGGGGATAAAAAAGGAATTAACATGTGTTATGTGACTGCTGGGAAAATGGCAGAGTGGTAAGCAACAATAACTCAGCCTCTCCTAGAGTCAGAATCCAGACACTGGAAAATAAGAAATTCCAGAAGAAAAAAAAAAAAAAGAGAGAGAGAGAAGTAGATTCCTGAGAACTAGGAGGTTCTGACAGGAAAATTGAGACCTACAGAGAAATCGAAGAGACAGAACACAGCATGGAGAAGGGAAGGGACAGTCTGCACTTTCTCCATAGCTCCCAGATCATGGCTTGCAGGAAAGGGAGGCCAAATCTACAAAGTGAAAGCTGGGTACTCTAGAGGACTTCAGGGACAAATGTGGTGGTGTAATGGGCCAGCGGGTGCTGTGAGCTGTAAGGAGAGCCCAGGATTCTGCTCCCAAAGTGAGTCCTTCAACAGGCAACAACTGGAGGGTGACTCCAGTCCAAGCACACACCACATCCTTTGAGAGAGTGCTTTGGTTGATTTCATTCCAGGAAAGGATTGATTGTTTGAGCCCTGGACTCAGAGCAACCACCAGATGGCTTCAACTCAGGACTCCCAGTGTTGTATTCCCATAGTGTCTGAGTGAGAGACAGCCATGTGAAACAACCATGGTCAGGGAGCCATAGCTTGTCTGGAAAGAGACATCCTGAGGGGTTTGCGATAAAGGGCACAGGCCCCACCCCTACAGGCTGAGCCTGGCCTCTGGATTTGTAAGTTGCAGCATTGGTCGACCTAATACTACCAACTGCTGGTGCCTGCATCCAGCAAGTATGTGGGGTCTGACTGCCTTCTTTATGTACCATTGCAAGCAGGAATAGATCTTGACTTGGACACTACTCAAAAAGTGTAGATGCCAGTTTGTGTGTGTGTGTGTGTGAGTTTGTGTGTTGTATTTTGTTTTTTTTTTGTTTTTGTTATTTCTTTTCTCTTTTTTTCTTTCCTCCTTTTTTTCCACCAGTTTATTGTGGTTATGGAAGTTTTCTTTCACCCTTCTTCCTTGCTTCTTATCTCTTCTTCTTTTTTCTGTCTTTATTTTTTCCTCTTCTCCCTTTTAATTTTTATCCCTTTAATTTTTCTCTCTTATTTTTACTCCTTATATACTTTCTTTTTTCTCTCTCCTTTTCTTTTATCTTCCATTTCTTGTCAGTTTTTCTCTTACCTTTACCTAATTCTATAAAAATATTTCTCCTCCCCAATAGGATTCTTTGTACCACTTCCTCTCCTCTGTCTCATATCATATAGTTCAAGGTTTCAAATTTTTCCTCTTGCATTCCCCTATTCCCAAACCCTGTATCTTTAACAGTTTAACATAAAGCTTTATTAATCTTTAGATACTTAGTTAACTCTATAAAATTAGTCTTGAATTCTTTTCTACCATTAGTGGAGATATCTGTCACATTTAGTATATTAGTGATAAGTCAATATCTGGGTTGTTTTAATGTTTACACCATAATTGTGGATTTCTTCTCTAGGGTTAAGGGTGATATATAAATCGTTCTTAAGGTAGTTAATATCTAATTTGTCTTGGATGATACTACTGTAACCGATTTGCTTGATATTACCAGGGTCAAATAATTGTTGCTATTTTTTAGTAAGCCAACACTCAGATAACATTTGTGACATTAACAGTATGAGTGTACATTACCAGAGAACTCAGTTTTGGGCTAATTACACTGCATCCTCCCCTTCCAAATTAACTGAGGTGGTGAGATCTTGGGACTAAGGAAAAGGACTATAGTTAGCTACACCCAAAGTACATCACTGAAAAACAACTAATTACAGAGATCTCTACACTAACAACAAAGTCTTTACACTATAAATGTCCACTAACGTCAGCATTAAAAAGAAATACTAATAGAAACATGAAAATAGAAGGTAGCAATCTCAAACTCCCAACTCCCCCAAAGCCAATCCGGGAGGAACTGAAGGGGAAAATAGCATAAGCTACACACCAGAATTACTGATTTATTATCCTTCAAAACTTTCTTTAAAAATTGATGGAGGGGCTGGGGATATAGCTCAGCGGCACAGTGCCTGCCTGGCAAGCACAAGGTTGTGTTTGATTCCTGGTACCAAAAAAACAAAAAACAAACAAATAAAAACAAAAAAAAATTGATGGAGAAATAAAGTATAAGGAGAACTACAAGTAATTCATGACCACCTAACCAGGTTACAAAAATTCCCAAGGATATCCTAGAAAAGATAATGAAGTAAAAAAGAATGAATACACCAAATGGGATGAGCAGCAAAGCAAAAGAAAAAAATAATGAAATCAGCAACAGGAAAAAAATTCAATGACAGGAATAAATCAATACCTCTCAGTAATTACTCTCAATGTGAATGGTCCAAATTCCTCAATCAAAAGACACAGACTGGCAAAATGGATCAAGAAACAAAACCCAATGATATGCACTATACAAGAAACATATTTAATTACAAAAGAAATTCACATATTAAAAATCAAAGGATAGAAAACAATAGTCCATGCAGTGGGAACCAAGGAAAAAGCAGGAGTAGCCATCCTAATTTCAAAGAAAGTGGATTCAAGCCAAAACTGATCAGAAGAGGCAAAGAAGATCACTGCATATTGGTTAAGGGAACAATTCAACAGAAAGTGATAACAATTATAAACATAGATGCAGCAAATATCAGTGCATCCAGTTACATAAGACAAACTCTAATGAACATGAAAAAAAACCAATACATTTGAATGGAATATCTCAATATCCCATTGTCACAAATGATGAACTAAGCAAAAAAAAAAATCAACAAATAAATATCAGAGTTGAGCCAAAACATCAAACAAATGGACTTAATAGATAGCTCTAGAGTGTTCCACCAAACAAACACAGAATACACATTCTTTGCAGCAGTGCATGGAACTTTCTCCAATATACACCACATACGAGCCCATCAAGTATGCATAAGTAAATACAAAAGAATCAAAACTCTTCCACACATATTATCAGATAATAGTGGAATGAATCTAGAAATTAATGGCAAACAAAACCATAGAAACTTTCTAAACACATAGAAATTAAATAATACCCTCTTGAATAATAAATGGGTCACAAATGAAATGAAGGAAGAAATTAAATAGTTCCTATAATCAAATGACAATGCCAGTATGACTTACTGGCACCCCAGGAACACAGTGAAAGCAACTGTAAGAGGAAAATTTATAGCAGCAAATTCCTATATCAGAAAAAACAGGGTGAATTCACATAAATAACCAAATGATGCACTCCAAGTTTCTACAAAAACAAGAATAATCCAAATCCAAAGCTGGTACAAGGAAGGAAATTATAAGAATCAAAAGAGGGGAGGGGAAAAAGATGGCGGATGAGTAAGAAGCAGGCAGCGAAACTCTCTCTAAAAGCTACCGTTGGAATACGGGAATATAGCGACCGGGAAAGCGCAGGAGGGGGGGAGATGTCCCCCCGGAACCCAGAAAAGTTCTGAAGCGCAATCTGGGACCCCCAGCACCAGTGAAGGGTGATTTCCAACAAAGAAGAAGGAGCAGACCGCACGCGCACCTTCTACCATCCCAGGAATCGCAGCGCGACAGAAGCTCAATTCTAGGGACACACGGTCACAGCTGGCGCCCAGGGAGCCCCCACGGAGGATCCTGAGACAGCGGCGAGGCGGGGGAGCGGTGGAGAACTGCGCTGGCCGGCGGTGAGTGTCTCTCAGCCACAGCTGCCCCACGCCAGAGAGCAACCGGCCGGGCGCCATTGTGGGGGGTGTGGCGAAACTCAGAGTGGCGCGAAAGAAAAACAGCGCTGGACACTCGTGCTCCGGACAGGGCAGCGCGGGGCCTCTCAGGCCCATGAAAGTGTGCTGAGGTCAGCAGGCGAACGAGACTGGTCTCTCAGCCACACCTGTCCCGTGCCAGAGAGCGACTGGCCCGGTGCCATTGTGGGGGGTGTGGTGAAAATCAGAGCGGTGGGAAACCAGTGCAGGGAACCCGCGCTCCGGACAGCGCGCTGCGCCTCTCAGGCCCAGGGATAGTAAAAGGGCACTGAGAGCGGCAGGCGAGCTAGACTGGTCTCTGCCTGAAAGTACGGGCCTCTGCTCACCGCCCGCCAGAGGGCCGCTCCTGGCTTACTGGGACCGACCTGCATGGAACAGGACTCTGTCACCACACGGTGCCTGCCTACAGCAGAGTCAACACCTGGAACTGATTCTTTTTATTTTTATTTTTTTCATTTTTTTCATTTTTATTTTTTTCTCACTCATTTGTTTTTTGTTCTGGCGAAGGTTTTTTTTTTTTTTTTTTTGGTGGGGTTTTATTTTTGTTTTGTCTGTTTTATTGTTTTTATCTTCGTTTTTGTTTCTGTATGTGTATTTGCTCTTTCCTTCATTATTCTCTCTGGTTTTTTATATGAGTGTAAACAGCGCCTCTAACTTCTTTGTGACTGTGGTTGTGATCTGTTCTTCCTTTTATCCCTTCCTTCTCTTTTTACCACCAGTCCTCTGCACCAGTGTCCCAATTTTAGTGGGATCCCTCTTGGTCCTCTAACCTTACATCTAATTCCTTCCTATTCTCCCAACACTCTATTTCCTCCTTAACTCATTTTAAATTTAAACTCCTCAGGGAAAAATTGACATACATAGGACTTGTATACTGCATATAATTTTTCTGGTGTGTTTTAGATTTTGTTATATAACCGCAACTCTATACAGCTAAAAGTGGTAAATAACTGGTTAGCTCAGTCTGTCATTTTCTAGGCTGTGTTTGATGCTTTAGTTAACATTATAGCCAAATGTGAAATAATTGTTCTAAACATCTTTCCTTCCTGATATTTCATGATTGAGATTGACTAAGGGACACAGAAAATACAGTGGCACAGTACCAAAGAATCAAGGACTGGGCCAAACAGGTAGCAACTTCACATACTCAACGAATTGAAGAGGTAGGATCTGGCAGAAAGCTCAAAACCCAAAAGCAAGCTCCACTTGGAAGATACTGCAGAGAAGTAGTCATCTTCTAAAGATCTTAAACACTAGCAATAAAGTAACCTACCATAGGTAATTTGCAAACATCACCCCAGGAATTAAAAAAAGAAAAAATGAGACGACACTTAAACAAGATGCAACCCCACACATCCAATTCACCAAAGGCAAACCTAGGGGGCAACGAGGTGGCACAATCCGAAAGCCCCCACCTGGCCTATCTGAAGTGGTAACAACAAAGCAACTGAATGAGGCTCTGGAAAAAATTAAAACAGAAATAATCTCACAGATAACTGCAGAGATAATGTCCACATTGAAGACCATGCTTAAGGACACTATAGCTGATACAGACAAAAAAATAGATGAGCTTAAGAAAACTATAGAAACCATGAATGCTCAGCATAGGAAAGAAATGGAATCCATAAGGCAGATTCAAGCAGATATCCAAGAGAACAAAAATTCCATTGAAAGTATTTGTAGCAGATTAAGCCAATGCGAGGACAGGATCTCAGATATAGAAGACAGGCTTGCAATTAGTGATCATGAAAAGGAAGAATTCTTAAAAACAGCAAGGGACCATGAAAAATCAATTCAGCAGCTGCTAGATGACTCAAAGATAAACAACTTAAGAATAATTGGAATAAATGAAAAAGCAAGAGATAGCATCAATGACATTAAAACCTTGTTCAAAGACATAATCAGGGAGAACTTTCCTGGAAGAGAAAAGGAATTTGACGCCCCTATAAGTGAAGCTTTTAGAATACCAACTAGACATGATCAAAAAAAAACTTCAGCCAGACATATTATAGTCAAGATCCCAGAAATTCAACAGAAGGGCAGAATCTTAAAAGCTGTTAGGGACAAGAGACAAATCACCTATAAAGGAAAACCCATCAGAATCACAGCTGACTTTTCAGCACAAACCCTCAAGGCAAGAAGAGCTTGGAATGATGTATTTCAAGCTCTAAAGGAAAATAATTTTCAACCCAGATTGATGTACCCTGCAAAACTATCTTTCAAAATTGATGGAGAAATAAAATACTTTCATGACAAAGAACATCTGAGAAAATTTATGACCACCAAACCAGCACTCCAAAACGTTCTGAAGGACATTCTAGAAAGAGATAGGAACCCCAACAGAAGGAATCCACCAGGCAGGGCAGATAATTAAATAGCAGGAAAGGGGAAAAACAAAGAGTGGGAACCAACAACAGGAAAATATCATGACAAGTATAAGTCAATACATATCAGTTTTAACCATCAATGTTAACGGTCTCAATTCACCAATCAAAAGGCACAGACTGGCGAAATGGATCAAGAAGCAAGATCCAACAATATGCTGTATACAAGAAACACATTTAATTCAGAAAGAAATTCATAGACTGAAAGTCAAAGGATGGAAGACAATACTCCATGCCACAGGAACCCAGAAAAAAGCAGGGGTAGCTATTCTTTTTGCAGACAAAGTGAACTTCAAGCCAAGAAGGATTCAGAGAGATAAAGACGGTCATTACATCCTTGTAAAGGGAACAATCCAAGAGGAAGAGATAACGATCATAAATATATATGCGTCAAATACCAATGCACCCAGCTATATAAAACAAGTACTAAAGGACATGAAAAATCAAATAAGCACTAATACAATTATATTGGGAGATCTCAATACTCCACTGTCACAAAAAGACAGATCAACTGGACAGAAAATCAATAATGAAATAGTAGAACTGAACCAAACTTTTGAACAAATGGACTTAGTAGATGTCTACAGAGTGTTCCATCCCACAACATCAGAATGCACATTTTTCTCAGCTGCACATGGGATGTTCTCCAAAATAGACCACATACTAGCTCATAAAACCTGCTTAAGTAAATGCAAAGGAATTGAAATTATCCCATGCATATTATCAGACCATAGTGCAATGAAATTGGAAATCAATGGCAAAAGATCTCACAAAAACTCCCTAAACACATGGAAATTAAACAGCACCCTCCTGAACAACCAATGGGTCACAGATGAAATTAAAGAAGAAATTAGACACTTTCTACAACTGAATGATAATGACAGTACAACATACCGGAACTTATGGGATACAATGAAAGCAGTCCTAAGAGGGAAATTTATAGCATTAAATACTTATATCAGGAAAATAGAGCAAGCGCAAATAAACAACTTAAGGGTGAACCTCGAGCTTCTAGAAAAAGAAGAGCAGGTTAAGCCAAAAGCCCGTACAAGGGAGGAAATTATAAAGATCAGAGCAGAAATTAACGTATTGGAGACTAAAAAAACAATACAAAGAATCAATGAAGCAAAAAGTTGGTTCTTTGAAAGAATAAATAAGATTGACAAACCCTTATCCAACCTTATTAAAAAAAGAAAAGAAAAGACTCAAATCCATGCAATTGAAAATGAAAAGGGTGATATCACGACGGACCCTGCAGAAATCCAGAAGATCATCTATACCTATTTTGAAAATTTATATTCTACTAAGATGGAAAATGCAGAAGAAATGGACAGATTCCTAGATTCGTATGAATTACCAAAGCTGAATCAAGAAGATTTAAAAATCCTAAATAAACCAATATCAGCCAATGAAATTGAAGATGTAATTAAAAACCTCCCAACAAGAAAAGCCCAGGCCCTGATGGATTCACTGCCGAATTCTACAAGAAATTTAGAGAAGACCTAATGCCCCTACTTCTCAAACTTTTCAATGAAATTGAAAGGGAAGCAATACTCCCAAATTCATTCCTGCAAGCAAGCATTACCCTGATACCAAAACCAGAGAAGGGCCCAATTAAGAAAGAGAACTACAGGCCAATCTCCCTAATGAACATAGATGCAAAAATCCTTAATAAGATACTGGCAAACAGAATCCAACAAATCATCAAGAAGATTATACACCATGACCAAGTTGGATTCATCCCAGGGATGCAGGGATGGTTCAACATACGTAAATCAATAAATGTAATACAGCATATTAACAGAACCAAAGACAAAAATCACATGATCATCTCAATAGATGCAGAAAAAGCTTTTGACAAAGTACAGCACCTTTTCATGATAAAAACCCTACAGAAAATTGGAATAGAGGGTCTTTATCTCAATCTGGTAAAAGCTATCTATGACAAACCAACAGCCAATATTATACTAAATGGCCAAAAACTGAAAGCCTTCCCTCTAAAATCAGGAACAAGACAAGGATGTCCACTGTCCCCACTCTTATTCAACATAGTTTTGGAAACTTTAGCTAGAGCAATTAGACAAGAGAAAGAAATGAAAGGAATAATGATTGGAAAGGAAGAAGTTAAATTATCATTATTTGCAGATGACATGATACTCTACACAGAAGACCCCAAAAACTCCACTAAAAAACTGCTAGATTTAATAAGCAAATTCAGTAGTGTAGCTGGATACAAAGTCAAAACTCAAAAGTCAATAGCCTTCCTGTACACAAATAACAAACTTAGTGAAAGAGAAATTAGGGAAACAATACCTTTCACAATAACATCCAAAAAAATGAAATACCTAGGAATCAACCTCACAAAGTATGTAAAAGACCTATACACTGAAAACTACAGTACTCTGAAAAAGGAGATTGAAGAGGATATCAGAAAATGGAAAGATATCCCTTGCTCCTGGATAGGAAGAAACAATATAGTGAAAATGGCCATACTTCCAAAATTGTTATACAGATTTAATGCAATTCCAATCAAAATTCCAACAGCATATCTCACAGAATTAGAGAAAACAATCCTAAAATTCATTTGGAATCAGAAGAGACCTAGAATAGCAAGGGCAATTCTGGGCAACAAACGCAAGGCAGGGGGCATCACAATCCCTGACTGGAAATTATACTATAAAGCTACTGTGATAAAAACAATGTGGTACTGGCAAAAAAACAGACCTGAAGATCAATGAAACAGATTAGAAGATGCTGAAACAACCCCAGACATACTAAGCCACCTTATCTTTGACAAAGGTGCCAAACACATTCGCTGGAAGAAAGATAGCCTCTTTAATAAATGGTGCTGGAAAAACTGGCTCTACACATGCCGAAGATTAAAACTAGACCCATATCTTTCACCATGCACTAAACTAAATTCAAAATGGATCAGAGATCTAAATATTAAAACAGAAACACTAAATCTGCTGGAAGGTAGGATAGGTAAAACCCTTGGAGACATTGGTGTAGGCAAAGACTTTATGAATAAAAACTCAACCGCACGGGAACTATCCCAAAGAATCAATAACTGGGATCTCATCTTATTAAAAAGCTTTTGCACAGCAAGAGAAACCACCAACAGAGTGAAGAGACAACCCACAATGTGGGAAAAAATATTTGCCAGCTGTTCCTCAGACAAAGGATTACTATCGAGAACATATAAAGAACTCAAAAAATCAGACCTCCCAAATTTAAAGACCCACTCCAAAAATGGGCATCTGAGATGAATACACATTTCTCAGATGAAGAAATACTAATGGCAAATAAATATACAAAAAATGTGCAACATCACTAGTCATTCGAGAGATGCAAATTAAAACAACACTGAGATACCATCTCACCCCAGAAAGAATGGCTACTATAAAGAAATCAACTAATAACCAATGCTGGAGGGGCTGTGGGGAAAAAGGAACCCTTCTTCACTGTTGGTGGGAGTGTCGACTGGTACAGCCACTGTGGAAGTCAGTGTGGAGATTCCTCAGAAAACTAGGGTTGGAGGTCCCATTTGACCCAGCTATTCCCCTTCTGGGCATCTTCCCAGAAGAATTAAAATCATCGTACCACAGTGATATATGTGCACCCATGTTTATAGCAGCACAATTTGTAATAGCCAGATCTTGGAAACAACCCAAATGCCCATCAACTGAGGAATGGATAAGAAAGATGTGGTATTTTTATACAATGGAGTACTATTCAGCCATAAAGAAGGATAAACTGGAGACTTTTATAGGTAAATGGATGCAACTCGAGAAAATACTCATAAGTGAAATAAACCAGAAGCACATGTGTAAGCATCGTATTGTCTCTCTAGTATGAGAAACTGAAAGAGTAAATAAGATCCAAAATGTACAATAGACATGGTGAATCAAAAAGAAACTGGTCAAAAGGAAAGAGAGACTGGAATAGGGAAAAGAAAGAAGGGAAAGGGAAAAAATTGTATATATATATATATATATATGTATATATAAGATGGTTAATATAGATACACTACCAATTTTACTTAGTTCATTGAAGAGTAAGGTTTGTGCCAATAATGTTTGGACAATTGAATGCTAATGTCTGGTATCCTGAATAACTAACTTAAAGATAGTAATACGTAATGTATTAACCATTGTTACCCTCCTATTATGTTGTTTTGAAAATTTGTTCTTTTGATTTGTTTTGTTTTTTTCTTCTCTTTAAAATAAAAAAAAAGAATCAAAAGAAATTAATGAAATTGAGACAAAAAACTACAAAAAATCAATGAATCTAAGAGCTGGTTTTAGAAAAAATAAACAAAATAAACAAACCCTTGGTCAATCTTACCAACTAAAGAAAGAAAAGACAAAAATAATACAATTAGAAATAAAAAAGATGAAATCACAACAGATTCTCCTAAAATCCAGGGGATCATTGGTACCTACTTTGAGAACCTACACTTCATGAAATGGAAAATTCAGAAGAAATGGTTAAGTTCTTAGACACATATGAACTTTCAATGGTGAACCAAAAATATAAAAATCCTGAATAATCCAACATCAGGCAATGAGAATGAAGAACTATTAAAAACAAATTACCAACAAAGAAAAGCTCAGGTCCTTATAAATTTGCTGCCATATTCTATAAGAACTTTATAGAAGTTATAACACCAATACTCCTCAAACTCTTTAAGGAAATCAAAAGGGAGAGAGTACTCCCAAAGTCTTTCCAGGAAGCAAGAATTACCCAGATTCCAAAACTAGAAAATGACCCAAACAGAATAGAGAACTACAGGCCCATCTCTTATGGACCTAGTTGCAAAAATCCTCAGTAAGGTACTGGCAAGCAGAATGCAGCAAATTATCAAAAATATCATATCATATATCATGACCAAGTAGGATTCATTCAGGGATACAGGGATGGTTCAACATGTGCAAATCACTAAATGTAATACATCACATACACAGAAGCCAGGAGAAAAATCACACGATCATCTCAAAAAACACAAAAAAAGCATTTGACAGAATCCAACATCCATTCATGACAAAAGCCTTAAAAAGGACTTTAGGGAAGGTGGCACAGTGGTGAACAGCACAAGAGCCTCTCTGAGATTTGGTGTCCAGACACTGGAATATAACAACATGGGGAAGAGGAGGAAAATGGGTTTCTGGGACCTAGGAAGGATCCCAAGTGAGAATTGAAACCCATAAGGAGAGTGAAGAGAGAGACTTTAACAAAGAAGAAGGATTTGGCAGGTGGCACTTTCTCCCTGAGCCCTGACTCGTGGCATGGGAAGGGCAGCTCAAAGCTACAGATGCATGGTGACTACTGGCAAACCCAGAGGCCTTCATGGAGAAATGCGCCAGTGGAACGGAGCAGTGGATGAAGTAGTCTGCAATAGCTGGTGAGTTGTTTGGGTTCAGACATCCCCCAGGAGAGGGCAATGGCCAGTAGCCATCTTGGAGAGGGGTTACCTTAGCTCAGAACTCAGAACACCTGTGGGCTGGCTTCATCTAGTGGCTCCTAGTGTCAGGGTGAGGCTGCTGGGTTCAGGTCAGCAGGAGGTCAATCAGCCGAGTTCAAGCCAGCAGGAGGCACATGGAATGTTGCAGGCTAAACAAATTTGGTTCAAGGCTCATAGCCAAAAACCAGCCTGAACTTCAGTGGAACTAAAGGTGCAGGCTTGCTGGCATTATCCGCTACTCCACCATAAAGGTACAGCTGGCTTGCGGGGATTAACCAACAGAGATGTGGACTCTCATCTGCCCACTCTGTCTACCAGTGAGAGCAGAGACACCCCTTGAAGCGGACTTTTTTTCTTTTTATTTTAAAGAGAAAAAAACAATAAAAACAACGATACAGGATTTCAAAACAAGATAAAAGGAAATTAACAGTGGTTAATATATTGCATATTTTTATGTTCAAAGTGGTTGCGCAGATTATAAGATATAGGCATGCAAAATTAATCAAACAGTATAAGCACAAACCGTTCTTTTTAATGAACTAAAAGAAAATAGTAATGTAATTATCTTAGTTATCTTGTATATATATATATTTTTTTCTTTCCTCTTCCTTCTTTTCTCCTTTCCCCCACCCCAGTTGTTCTTTCCTTTTGAGCAGTTTCTTTTCCTTTCACAATATATATTGTAGATTTTGGATCTTATTTGCTTTTTCAGTTTCTTATACTAGGGAAACAATACATTGTTTACACATGCAAGTTTGATTTACCTCACTTATGAGTATGGTCTCTAGTTGCATCCATTTACCTATAAAAGCCTCGAGTTTATCCTTCTTTATACTGGAGTAGTACTGCATTATATAAAAATACCATTCATTACCATACCATTTTTTATCCATTCCTCAGTTGATGGGCATTTGGGTTGTTTCCAAGATTTAGCTATTACAAATTGTGCTGCTATAAACATGGGAGCACATATGTCACTGCAGTATGATGTTTTTAATTCTTCTGGGAAAATACCCAGAAGGGGAATAGCTGGGTCAAATGGAACCTCTAATCCTAGTTTTTTGAGGAATCTCCACACTGATTTCCACAGTGGTTGCACCAGTCTACACTCCCACCAACAGTGGAGAAGGGTTCATTTTCCCCCACAGCCCTGCCAGCATTTGTTATTGGTTGATTTCTTGATGATAGCCATTCTTTCTGGGGTGTGATGGAATCTCAGTGTTGTTTTAATTTACATTTCTCGAATGACCAATGATGTTGAACATTTTTTAATATATTTATTTGCCATTTGTATTTCTTCATCTGAGAAGTGCATATTCAACTCAAATGCCCATTTGTGGACTGGGTCTTTGAATTTTGGGGGCCTGATTTTTTTTCAATTCTTTATATGTTCTAGATAGAAGTCCTTTGTCTGAGGGACAGTTTGTTAAAATTTTTTCCAACTTTGTGGATTTTCTTTTCGCTCTGTTGGTGACTTCTTTTGATGTGCAAAACTTCTTAATAAGATGAGATCCCAGTTGTTGACTTTTTGGAGTATTTCCCATGCAGTGTGGATTTTGTTCATGAAGTCTCTGCCTATCCCTGTGTCTTCAAGATTTCTACCTACTTTCTCTTCCAGTAGATTCATTGTTCCTGTTTTAATATTTAGATCTTTGATCCATTTTGACTTTAGTTTAGTGCATGGTGATAGACATGGGTCTAGTTTTAGTCTTCGGCATATGGAAAGCCAGTTTTTCCAGCACCATTTATTAAAGAGCCTATCTTTCTTCCAGTGAACATGTTTGTTCCCTTTGTCAAAGATAAGGTGGCTGAGTGTGTTTGTAGTTGTGTCTACATCTTCTAATCTGTTCCATTGATCCTCAGGTCTGTTTTTTTGTCAGTACCATGCTGATTTTATCACCATAGCTTTGTATGTGGGTTCCGGGAGTCGAACTCAGGCCCTCATGCTTGCCAGGCAGGCGCTTATGCCACTGAGCTATCTCACCAGCCAAGCTTTGTAGTATAATTTCAAGTCAGGGATTGTGATGCCTCTTGCCTTGCCTTTGTTGCCGAGGATTGCCTTTGCTCTCCTGAGTCTCTTCTGTTTCCAAATGAATTTTAGGAATGTTTTCTCTAGATCTGTGAGGTATGCTAAAGGTATTTTGACTGGGATTTCATTAAATCTGTATAAAAGTTTTGGGAATATGGCGATTTTCACAATGTTGGTTTTTCCTATCCATGAGCAAGGGATATTGTTCCATTTTCTGATATCCTCTTCAATCTCCTTTTTCAGAGTACTGTAATTTTCAATGTATAGATCTTTTATTTCCTTTGTTAGATTGATTCCTAAGTATTTCATTTTTTTTTGTATGCTATTGTAAAGGGTGTAAATTTCTCTCTCAGTGAGTTTGTTGTTTTTGTACAGGAATGCTATTGATTTTTCAGTGTTGACTTTGTATCCAGCTATGCTTCTGAATTTGGTTATTAATTCTAGAAGTCTTTTGGTGGAGTTTTGGGGGTCTTTTATGTACAGTATCATGTCATCTGTGATAATTTAACTTCTTTCTTTCTTATCCTTATTCCTTTTATTTCTCTCCATTTAATTGCTCTGGCTAGTGTTTTCAGAACTCTATTTTTGTCCATTTAGTATGTTGTTGGTTGTTGGTCTGTCATGGATGGCTTTCATCAAATTGAGATAAAGACCATTTATTCTGATTTTCTATAGGGTTTTTATCATGAATAGTGTTGAACTTTATCAAAAGCTTTTTCTGCATCTACTGAGATGATCATGTGACTTTTGTCTTTGGCTCTGCTGATATGGTGTATTATGTTTATTGATTTTTATATGTTGAACCATCCCTGCATTCCTGGGATGAATCCCACTTGGTCATGGCATATAATCTTCTTGATGATTTGCTGCATTCTGTTTGCTAGTATTTTATTGAGGATTTTTGCATCTATGTTCATTAGGAATATTTGCCTTGTAGTTCTCTTTTTTGGTTGGGTCTTTCTCTGATTTTGATATCAGAATAATACTTGCCTCCAGGAATGGGTTAGAAGAATTTCTTCCCTTTCAATTTCATTAATGAGTTAGAGGAGTATTGGTGTTAAGTCTTCTCTAAATTTCTTGTAGAATTCAGCAGTGAATCCATCAGGGCCTGGGCTTTTCTTTGTTGGTAAGTTTTTGATTACATTTTTTATTTCATTAACTGATATTGGTTCATTCAGATTTTTATATCTTCTTGATTCAGATTTGGTAATTTATACATTTCTAGGAATCTGTCCATTTCTTCTGTGTTTTCTATCCTATGTGAGTAAAGATTTTTGAAGTAGGTATTGATGATCATCTGAACCTCCACAGGATCTCTAATGATTTTACCCTTTTCATTCCTTATTGCATGAATTTTTTTTCTTTATTTGATATGGTTGGCTAGGGATTTATCAATTTTATTTATTCTTTCAAAGAACCAACTCTTCAATTCATTACTTCTTTGTATTGTTTTCTTAGTCTCAATTGAATTAATTTCTGCTCTGATCTTTGTAATTTCCTCCCTTGTAAGGGCTTTGGGCTTGACTTGCTCTTCTTTTTCTAGAAGCTTGAGGTGCAGCACTAGGTTGTTTATTTGTGCTCATTCTGTTTCCCTGATGTAAGAATTCACTGCTATGAATTTCTCTCTTAGGACTGCTTTCATTGTGTCCCACACATTCCAGTAAGTTGTATTTGCATTTTTATTTGGTTGTAGATATTGTTTAATTTCTTTTTTAATTTTGTCTGTGACCCCTTGGTTGTTCAGGAGGGTGTTATTTAATTTCCCTGTGTTTATGGAGTTTTTGCAGTTTCTTTTGTCATTAATTTCCAATTGTATTGCACTATGGTCAGTTAATATGCATGGAATAATTTCAGTTCCTTTGCATTTACTTAATTATGTTCTATGGGATAGTATATTGTCTATTTTAGAGAACATCGTGTGTACAGCCAAGAAGAATGTGTATTCTGATGTTGTTGTGTGGAACACTCTGTAAATATCTACTAAGTCCATTTATTCACAGGTTTGGTTCAGTTCTGTTATTTGCAGAATACCTTTTCAGAATTCCTCTTTCACCATTATTCTTAAAGAGTACTTGGGCTAGAGTATAGATTGTTTTGATGTCAGTTGTTTTCATAAAGTAAACCAAAAGGCTGTTATTCCACCCTTTGCTAGCTTCCACTATTACTGATGAAAATCATCTGCCACTCATCACTACTCTTTGGAAGGTTATTTTCATTTTCCTTTGCTCACTGTATCTTTTTTATGTTTTTGGTGTAGTGTATAGTAAACACAGGGCCTTGTACCACTCCACATTCGCAGCCCTCCTCATGCTACTTTAAATCATATTACCTTTTTAAAGAGTTCCATATGATGTGATTTAGTGTGGACTTATTGTATTATGTATAAAACTTGTTAGAGTATTTCAAATCTGTATATCAATATTTTCATCAGTTTTGGACCATTCTCTACCATCATCCCTTATTCTCATTTTGTCTCTTTCTTCCTTCCTTTGAAATCCTTCTGGATCTTCTGTTACAGGTGTGTTAGAACACCTTACTGTATCCTCTGGGATCTTGTCTGTTTTTCTCTACTTTACATACCTTTTGTCCCCATGCTTTTTTCCAGCTAGTTTCTTATGTGCTCTCTTCCAGTTTACTTATTCTCCCTTCAGCTGTGTTTAATAGGCTGTTGTATCCAACTAATGAGTCTTTGAAAAAAATTCTATAATTTCTAGTTATTTTCAAAATCTTCAAAACCAGAATTTATAATTCTTAGTTGTTTGCTGAAAATATTAAGTTCAGCTTTTATATCTATGTAAATAGTAGGCTAATTGTTTTTACAATGTATATGCCTGAAAATTACACTATTTGAACTACTTGTGATCTGTTTTCTTTTTCCTGATTTTCTTTTATGTTGTTTTACATCTCTTCTTTGTCTTATTATCATTGATTGTGTGTTGGCTATTATATGTGGGAATTAATTTGTAAAACTAATTTGATAATTAACAAACTGTTACCTTTATCCTGAGAAGATTCTTACTTGCTTTTTCCAGGTGCCTGGGGGATACTAGCAATGTAAAATCATCTGATTCAGTTTTAGGGCTTGAGATTTTTCTAGGCCATCCAAATTATTTAAAATCTAACTGCATTTGTATGCATGTGATTTCACCATTATTTCTAAGATCTGGTCCTTTCAGGTCCCAGTGTTTGGTGTAGCACTGTTTCTTAAGATCCCACTTCATCAAGCCCTAGACTGCAACTTTTGTCTCCCTAAACCTGTATGATGCTGTCAAAAGTACTGCTCCATGTCTCAGTCACTTCCACTGCGTTAGTAAGTCCCTATGGATAAAAAAGGGGCCACGTAAGGATTTGCTATTCCGGATGTCTATTTTCTCCTAGATTGTTGCCTAGTAAATCACTTTAACCTGGTTGCTCTTTGATGTCTTTACAGGAAGATGTTTTACTACAATCCTAGCATTTTTAAAGTTGTCTTCAGTAGGAAGATCACCTAATCTACCACTATCCAAGCCTTGATTTCTTCATTGGTAAAATTAGACCTGTAAACATTGATCTTGTGTTTTTGTTGTGAAAACTAAAAATATATAAACAAAATGTATGGCATTTTGTACTAAAAATAGCTATTATTATTATGTTATTGACAAGAACTATGCCTTACCAATTCTTACACCTGTGCGGCAACTATTAAATCTCTGGCAGGAGGAAAAATAATCATATAAATAGCAACTCACTGAGAACATCAAGGTACACAAATGGAAAACAAGGATTTTCCCAGCAAAGCTTTCTTCTGTGAGTAAATTAGTCAAAAAGTAGTAGGCAAGAAACATTGAAGAATAGTTAGAACTCTTCTTTTCAGTAGTCTCAACCAGTAGTCTGTTAACTTAATTTTTTAAAATCTTGTTTGTATTTTATCTTCTGTGTCTTGCTGGAAAATAAATGCCTTGTCCTTCCTAGTCTCCATCTGCTTAACACTCTCCCAGATTGTATGGCCTATGGGAGATGCAACACAGTGCATTAATTTCTCAAAGTATGGAATGAACATGTCATTAAGTCTATAGGGTACTGTAATTTTCTTCTCTGTCTTTCTGGAGAGAATTCCCTATTGGCAAGAGTGACTGCCTAGTTTAGTGACACCTGAAATGAGGGTTTTAAATTCTTCTCTTCCCATATTCAGTGGCCCTAATGGCTTTTGCTTTCCTGTTCAAGGAGACAAAAGACACCGTGCTCCCTTCACTGCTCATCCTGCCCCATTCTGTGTGAAGCCAAGGAACTCTGAAAGCAGCAGACCCATTTTCCACTTTCTGAGCCTATACTGAAAGATGGGCAATCATGGCAGTAATAAAATTATTACTATAATCACTGACGTGAATCTCCAAACACATTACATGTCTCAATTCCCTATGATCATCATAAAAAAGCTGAGCTTGGGGTGTTAATATTATACCCATGAAGAAATGGATGCAAACAAAGTTTAATCATCCAAGTTCACACATTTAGTGAGTTTTTATTAACCTTTCCAATTTTATATTTTCTACCTGTAAAATGGTAAGTAGTAATTAGTTTTGATGGGATGATTGGATAAGGTAATTATGTAATTTGCATGACATGCAACAAGCACTTAAAATTGTCAGCTGCCTACATAGGTAGAGACATATCACAGGATTGTTGAAGCCACTACACTGTCTTCTGTGTGTGGATGATCTTCATCGTCGTAGTCTCAGTGCCTAGCAGGTACTGTACAGTACCAGGTACTATATTAGGGCCCAGTAAGTATTTGCCAAAATGCAATCACCTAAATCTTAGAGTTAAATAAGGACATTAGAAATCACCTGATCCTAACTGACTTAATAAAGGAATCCCTTTTCAGGGAACCTCCAAAGAGGGCAACTAGTGCATTATTGTCATAAGTCAACCCATTCTATTATTGAAGAACTCCAGTCTTAGAAAATTCTTCCTTCATACTATCAAAAATGATCAGTAAGTTAAAGCCCATTAGCTTTGTTTTTTCCTTTGGAGTTGCATGGAATATATCAGTTATTTATTTATTTACTTACTTACTTACTTACTAATTTTTGCTGGAATCTTCTTTTAGATGTTGCCCTACAGCTCAGAGGTCCACTTGATACCTTCCTTTCCGGGCCAGACATACTTAGCAACTTCCATTATTCCTCATTTAAACCAGATGTCAAATGAGGACACTCTGTCCTTTGAGATTTAAATAAAATTGGCTACAAGTTCTTATCCCACATCCTGTGGGAAAGCTAAAGCCCAACCCAAGCTTTCAGTGAATTCTTGGGGATTTATGTTCTTAAGGTGACCTTTGGCTTTGGGTTCCCAGTTCTGCATCATTGTCTCACACATTTTTTATTTTGCCTTGGATCCTCGACTCTCCACCCAACAATCTTTACATTGTACTCATCATCTTGAGTCCTCTAAACCACACACAAACAACATTTGGATGCATAGCAGATTTTACCAATAGTGGTAACAGAGGCAATTTGCTCTGCTATACACAGTTTCACAATATTTAGCACTATAGTTTTTCAAATCCTGTGTCCATTTTGTCACCAGAAATTTGTTGTTTACCAACTTTCTCCTTGGATATGTCTTCTAGCATATTGTGCTATCTCTTTCTATTCATTATTATCCCTAATTCCTGTTCTTTTCTTACAACATTCAAATCCCTGTTTATTACTTGCGCTGAGCTCACCCCCCCGAAGCTATGTTTGCAGGTCTTAACTTCCATGACAAAGCTATTTATCAAAATATTTTTCTAAGCAACAAAAGTATATTTCCAACAAGCCCCCATCACATACTTATGACATGATTTCAACTCTTCTCTCCCTTATTAAAGATTTTTAGTTATTAATATCTCTCTTTGCACAGCTATCCCAGAAGCAGCATAATGAGAGCTGAGAAAAATGCTTTAGTAATGTAAAATATGTGTACCTGAAAGAGTTCAGAAAGGTACCTAATAGGGTCCTAAAAGAAATATAAATGCCAGACAAGAATAACATCATCTGTTGTTTCTTCTCCCTCAAGATGTTTGAAGCACCTACAGGTTTAATTTAGATACATATGCCTCAGGAGACTCCTTAGTTGTTACTCTAACAAATATTCTGCACCAGGGACAGCATGCAGGCATCTTGGGCACATGACTCCCATTCTAAGTGAAGAGCATGTTGTCTTAATCTGCATGTAGGTAGGGAAAGTTCTATTAATGTCAAATGCATACATTTTAATCTATACTTGATTGCTTATGGATATCAAATGTGACTTGGACTTTTAAATACATGAGAAAGCTTTCAAAAGATCTAGAGTGATAATAAACATTGAGAAAACATCAGCCAGTTTTCATGCCTGTAGATTGCTTTGCAGTTACCTGGAATGCTAAGTTGAGGTTGTATTCATAGTTGATGGCTTGAAGGACAAAGGAACCTGAGATACTTTCAGTTATGCTAGTATGTAATTACTCATTTTAGGCCAAGTACTATGCTAAGTACAATACATACCTTCTCACTTTCTCCTTCCTAGAGCCTGAAGCTATGGGGAACTTTATCTTCTCCATTTACAGATGACAAAAATGAGGTATAAGGATATGAAGCAATGTGCTTGAGGTGCCAAGGCTAAGAATTGGGACAGCAAGAAGCCAAACCAGGCTGGCTTGGAAGCTAGTGTTCTTAGCCACTGCAGTGTTTTCCCACCCTTCCCACCTAGAGAGGTGGGTGGAAAAAGACCAGTGGGAACATTTCTCTTTGTAAGTTTTTTTACAGGGTACCTCAACAGCCTCTTTTTTGGGTCTCTAAGATAATATTATTGGTGAATCAAAACCAGGTGGATGATAGATTTTGTAAAGGGAGTCCAAAAGGGGAATTTGCTTCCTTGTCTTTCCCTTCTGGGATCAAGGGCTGTGCAAAAAATAATGGAAGAGTTCACTGAATTTTCAATAGAGAAGTCATGGCTCAGAGGGGGCATGAAGAGGTTACAAGGGAGATGTCAAAGGTCATAGCTACCAGAGATCAACTGGCCTCCATCTTGGTCTCTGCAGAAATGTCAGTCCTTTTCAAAGAGGACAATTTTGCATCTTGATTAATGTGTCTCAGGAGATGCACCTCATTCAATAGAACTGATGGGTTGAAAGCGTGTAATTAAGCTAAATCATTTTTGTTTTTCTTAATACATTAAACACTTATTTGTGTGGAGGCCTGATCATGAAAGAGCTTCCTCAGGCAAAAGAGAATGAGGCCACAGAGCTCTAGTAGTTAGAATTCTCTGAGCAACTGAGTCTCCTCATGCTTTTTTGGGGCTGAGCCTTCCACCTAACACTCTGCACTCCTAAACAACCCAAAACACACACACAGGCACTCACTATGTGGATTGTCTGAATCCGATATTTCTTGGGATTTCATTCACTTCACTGATACATTAACTCATTCATTCAACATTTAGTGAGTGCCTACTGCATGTCAGGCACTAAGAGTCCAGGACTATATAAGACATGATCTTTACATTTGAGGAATTTTCACTCTAGTAGAAAACAAGACAGGCTTCTTTTAGTGTTGTGCAGAGATGCATCCTGAGTCCCTTTGTCACCAGTGTCCTAAGAGGTTCCCAAGCAGAAATAAGAAACCTAAACATGCCCTATCTGCAGAATAAATTTGCAGGTTTACTGACTCCAGTCATGGAAAAAATTTTCAAGACATGTCAGCAGGAGGTATAAATGAATTCATTAGACAGAATTTTAAAAGTATATTCAAAGAATTGGAATGCAAGCCCAAGAGAGAGAGAAAGAGACACTACTGTTTGGGGGTGGGCATACTTATGTGCTTTTGGTGGTGAAAATTCTGTGCACTTTGTGAATATATAGGAAGTTCCATCTTGTAGACGTTTCAGTCCATAATCAGCTGGCTCCAAGGCAGTGTGGCATGGCAGAGGAGTAAAAGTTCATGGCCACAGGAGTCAGCAAAAGTAATGAGAACCAAAAGGGAGGAGCAAGCCTCTTTTCCTCCCTTATATTGTATGCAGACTACCCGCCCTAGGGCGGGTGTAGCACATACACCCTTAATCCCTGCACTAGACAATGAACCAATCACTAACTCTAGATTCAGCTGCCTCCAAAATGCTTGCCTTCCCCCCTATGACCACATGAGGCTTTGAGGGGACATCCAGAAACAAACCATAACAGTTGTCTATCAAAAACTCGGTCTGATTGGTTCCTCATGCTTTGGGAACTGTTTTATGCATGTGTCCTGGGATTTTGTAATTAATAGGTCACACCCACTTTCCCATCCAGACTGCCACATCCTAATCTCTTTCCTCAGACCCATGTTCCATTTCCAGGAATCCAAATCAGAAACCTGGGAGACATGGTAAACTCCCTTTTGCTCAAGCTTTCTCCATGCTACTTTCATCATCATATTGAATTATGACTTTTTGTGGTATTATGAAATGCATATTTGGTCTTTGTATTCAGCCTCTTAACCTGCATCCCAATATCCTGGTATACTACTGCCTCTAGGGAGGGGACAAGGTCAAAAGTTTAAATTGATCACCAATGGCCAAAAATTTAATGAATCTTGTTATTACTAGTGCTTAGGTCCATACTACTTGCCACGGTTAAGAAATGTGCAAGGCCATTTATTTATTTTGATGGAAAGGAAAAAGGTTTATTCAAAGTGAGCTCTGAAGGAGATGGAGGGGCCTCTTATTGCCTCAAATTTCTATTTCATCTTGTTCAGGTGTGCATAGGCTTTTATAGTAAGGAAGAGAGGGGAAGGGGATACAATGAGACATAGAAATTTGTGCACTATTTCATCCTAGGGCCATTTTCTGCTCCTTCCTTCCTTCTTTGTGAAAATGGAACAAAAACTATACCCTCACGTCCTGATAGCCAGTATCTGTATATTACTTTCAGGCAGATACTTTCTAGCAGAGGTATAACTTTTCTATCCATTCATCTAAGCTGTGGAGTGGAGTGGGTGAGAACTTAGTTTTCAGCATGAGAAAGTTGGAGAAGCAGCCTCTAAGAGAAAAAAGTCCTAATTTTTCATACATTTCTTTAGTATAGTTTCCTCTTGAAGGAACAATTTCATTCCCAGTACACCAGGTGTCACTTTTTTGTCAATGACTTCCAAGTCTTTATCTTTACACCTAAACTCTTGAGTTTTGATTTGGAATTAATCTTTCTTTTCTTTTCCTGCTTTTTTTGGGGGAGCTGTATTTTGTTTACTTGCAAGTACTGGGGATCAAAGCAAGGGCCTTCACACTGAGCTATATCCCGACTCTATTTTTTAAATTTTGTGACAGGGCCTCACTAAGTCATTATGTTGTCCAGGCTAGGCTTAAATTTATGATCTTCCTGCCTCAGACTCCCAGAGTGGTGAGATTACAGGTATGTGCCACCATGCCCAGTGAAAAATATCTTAATTTTAATTATTCATTTTACCTTCTTGATCACAATGTCTGTGTAATGAAGCTCCCATAAGAAGTGAAAAGAATAGGGTTCTAAGAGTTTCCAGATAACCAGACTCATGGAGGTTCCTGTATGGTGGCTCACACAGAGAGGGCATAGAAGCTCCATGCTCTTCTCCCTCATAGCTTGTCCTGTGTATCTTTTCATCTGGTGCTCATCCACGTTCTTTTGAATATTCTTCACACTAAAAGAGAAAAGTTAACCGAATATTTCTCTAAATTCTGTGACCCTGATTGGTAACTTGTAGGTTAAAAGCCTAGGCAAAAAACCTGTGGCTTGTGACTGGTTTCAGAAATGGGACTGAGTCCTCAACTTTTGGATTCTGACATCTCCAGATAGTGTCAGAATTGACTAAAATCAAAATGGCCACCTGGTATCCTATGCAGAATTGATTGGTTACTTACTGGTGGGGAGAAATCCCACAAATTTGGGGGTCACAGGAGCATTTTTTTGAAGAGAATTATAGGAAAATCTGAATTTGGTTTCCTATGTACCCTAGTCCTTCTGACACTGCCTTATTCAAACCTCTATTATCTTCCATCATAGTAGTCTATGATGACTTTCTCTTTTGTGCTAGAGATTGAACCCAGGGCTTTCCACATGCTAGGCAAGTGCTCTACCACTGAGCTGGATCCCCAACCACTATAATAGCTTTCTAACCAGTCTCCTGGCTCCCATTTTTATCTGTCTCCAATCTCCTCTTCATACAGCTGTCACAGTGGTCTTCCTGGAAGCTAAATTAGATAGTCTACCTAATTTGCATAAATTAGAATAATGTTTACAATAATTCCAGTGATCTGGTCAAATCTATTTTAGATCTAGTCCCTGATTATCCCCAGCCTCTTAGAAACCTCAGCTCTTGCTAACTTGGTCTGGCTTGATATTAGCTATGTTGGGGAGAATCGTAAGAGATTCTGAAGTCCTGGTAATAAGAGCTACCATGTGCCCAGCTCTGTACTCTATGGCTTAATGATAGACTTCATAATCACAAACCACTCTTTCCTGCAAAGGAGGCACTAATATATCCATTCTGCAGATGAAGAGGTCTAGATGTAAAGTCTCACAGCTAGTGACTGTTAGGACCTGGGCTCCAACACAGCCTCTTTAATTCATGCAGCATCCAATTCTGATTTACATTTCTCATGCTGTTTAGTACATGACAATCACACTGCCTTAAGTTATACACTGCCAGTAACTATTTGAATGAGAATGTGAACCCGGAGCTCCAAAGCTTTGGCTCTTTTCCTGCCACTGTGAAATGACGTTACCTTTTCTACGAGGAAGCCTTCCCTTGGGACAAGAATGCTCTCCAAGTAGTCCTGGCTGTACAGAAGAATTTTAAACTTGTACCTCAGTGACCATTGACCTTGACATCATAAAAGAATCACATGGATAGTTTTTATTTTAAAAAATTGTGGTCAGGCCTACTCCTCAGGAAGTCTGCTTGTCTGATTTAATTGGACCGTGGTGGAATCAGGCTCCAAGTGTATTTTTTACACGAGCCCCAAGAGATTCCGACTTGCAGCCAGGATTGGAAAGATGCCCTGACTCAGGTCAAGATGATTCTCTTGGGGGTTTTTTCTCCCCTTAAGCCTACTGGCCAGGTGAGCGGACAGCTTCAGTGTTGGGTAACTGGAGTCTGAGTGGTTTACTTGGATGAGAGAGTGTTTTGAGAGGCAACCACAAAAGAGGGTTTTCTGAAGGCTATTTGCTTACACAGGCACATGCGAATGATAGTTTAGATCTATTCCAAGAAATTGTTTCATGCTGAGCACCCCCACATAAATGCAATGCACATATTTCTTCTTAAAATCCTCCAGCGATTTCTTCTCTAATAGGAATTGACTGGTTCTTGAAGGATGAAACCTCAGTCATCTCAAGGGGCTTCCATGCAACTCTGTAAACCTTCTCAAGTCCTGCAGGGAGTGTAGAGAGAGGATGAGGGGTTAAGGATAAGAAACGGATAGGAGAATAGAAGAAAAGGGTATTAATAAGCTCTCTCACATTCCCATTCCACTGAGTTGCCCTATGGGCAGTCTTCAGATAATCCCCAGCCCATTAAACTGGGAGTTGAAGCACACTACTTTTAATTTTAAAGACTGGGAACAGCAGTCCTATTATTTACAGTCTATAGATCTTGCCTGGTAGTGTACAGATGTCCTTGACAATGGGTACCATCCTCCCCATCACCATCATTACATCATCACTGATCACTGTATCAGCATCAAAGTCATTAGAGTCCCTGTTTCTTCCATGTTCATTGTAAAGCTATGTGGGTAGGTATCTGAATGCAGAGGTTGATTCTCTGTCTCCTGTGAGTCTACCACTTATGAATGGAAAGACTGTGGACAAGTTCACTTGTCTCAAAGTATATTTGGGCACAAGGTTGCCCACAGGGTTGCTAGGGAACTAAAGACATTCGTGTGTAAGGGAAACAGTACTTTCTGGAACTTAACAAATACTGTGTGGATATTTGTTTTTAAATGTCATAAAATAAAGCCCACAACCAAATAAATTAAATGACAGCTTGTCAAGCTCTCTTGAAGAATCCAGGAAAATATTCATTCTTTAAGGCTGGTAGCATTTCCCATCTCGTACATACTCTACTATGCGGTACAGAGTGGAGAACCCACCTCTGTGCCATTCTCACCACCTTTTGGATCATTTAACAGGCCTAGGACATTAGCTATGGGCCCCGGGGGTGCTCTGTGTAGTGCCCCCATGGTTAGTGGAGGACCCTCACACCCCTTCTCCAATTCATCTCTCTGCTCCCACATTCTTAATCCCTTCACTTCTTTTGTTTTCACCACATTCTGTTCCTTACTCCCCACCAAGATTTTGCCTAATTATGTTCTCTGACAGACAGTTTGTCATTATGTAGCTCTCTTGCTTCCAATACTGCATAAAGGTAAAACTTTAGAGCTAAAGAATGGAGGTAGGAAGGCAGGAAGATGCCTCACCATGATTTAGCTACAGAATAAGTCCTTCAGTGATAACCAGACCTTCAGTCACCATCAAGTTCTTGGTGGTGAATGTTTTATTTGGTATTATGCTAGTTCTCATTTTCTTGGCTTATTATATGATATAACTCTAGCTACCATGGGCAGTACATTTATTCCACTACAAAATTATAAATAATAGCTTTTATTTGTTGAGCACCTACTATGTGCCACATAGGAACTATATTGACACAACCACATTTTAAATATTTTACAGTGAAACATTTATTATCTTGCAGATTTGTAAATGAGGAAACTGAATTTCAGAGACTTTAAAGGCCACGTTCAAGGTAATACAGCCAGTACAAAACTGGCCCAAAGTCCAGATTCCCTAGATTGAATCCCACATCCTGCCCATTACATCAGTACTATCATAACATTGTGGCTTTCTTAGAACAAAATTACCCTTGGTGATTGTGTTAGTTACTTTTCTCTCATTGCTGAGACAAAATACCTGATGCTCAAAATTAAGGAAGGAAAGGTTTATTTAGCTCACAGTTTGTGGAGGTTTCAATCCATAATCAGCTGGAGCCAAGGCAGAGTGGCACATGGCAGAGGGCGACCGTTCATGGCGGTAGAAGACAGCAAAAGCAACGAGAGCAAAAGGGACAGAAGGTGGCATGGGAGCAAGCCTCTTTCCCTCCCTTATATTGTATGCAGGTTACCCACCCCAGGGTGGCTGTAGCACTCACACCCATAATCCCAGCATTGGACCATGAGTCAGTCACAAACTCTAGAAGCCTGCCCTCTATGACCGCATGAAGATTTGGGGGGACATCTAGACACAAACCGTAACAGTGATCATCAAATATTTGTGGAATAAATGAATGAAAAAGTGAATACTGCCTTTAGTCCCTTCTTTATGTTTTTTCTATGCATCTTATAGATAGCTAGTCTTGGTTGATACTCAGGAAATACCAACCGTGTGAAGCCTTCAGGTAGTTTCCTATGATCCAAACACAAAATTTCAGTCGTCTTTTATGCCACTCTTACTAGATATAAGAACATAAATTATAAAAGCAGTTAATAATTTTTGAGTGCATACAATGCATTAGGTACTTATATAACATATTAAAAATCTTTAGAGAAAATGCAATGGTCTAGGATTATAATTTCCATTTACAGATGATAAAACAAGACCTTAAAACATACAGAGCTAGTGAGTGTGGGATCTGGTATTCTACCTCAGATTTATCTGTCTCCTAAAGGTGAGGGTCATACTTTTTGAACTCTCCTGCCTCTACACAAAGCTAACAGTGACTGCCATAAGTTCATCTTTTTACCCAGCCCTCCCAGATGACATTTGCATTTTAATAAGGTCCTGCAACACTTGAGCTCAGGGGTTCTTGAAGTGCAGTCCAGGGGCCTCTGGGGTCCTAAGAACCTTTCAGAAGGTCTGCAAAGTCAAAACTATTTTCATAATAATACAAAAATGTTGTTTGCCATTTTCACTAAGTGAACATTTGCACTGATTGTGCAAGATCAATGGTGGATCTAACTGCCAGAGCTTTAGAATAAATCAAGGCAACAGTACTCGATTGTCATTGAATGTATCACCACCACACTCATGGGGGGAGTGGCCAGTTTTCTTAAGAATATTTATGAGAAAGCAGTAAGTCTTGTTAATTTTTTGTTAATCTCAACCCTTCAGTATGCATACTTTTTTGATATTTTCTGTGACAAAAAGCACACATAAAACATTTCTGCAGCATATTGAATTCTCAAGGAAAAGCATTTGTGCAGTTGTTTGAGCAGTGAATTGAACTAACCATTTTTGCTGTGGAACTTTTTTTTTCCTTGAGAAAAATGACTGACAGACAAACTGGTTATTCAGACTTGGCAGACATTCTCTCAAAAAATGAACAAAGTGAGCCTGTCACTTCAAGGAAAACAACTGACAGGACTTGATGTCAGTGATAAAATTTGAGTGTTGGAGCAAAAATTAGAATTTTTAAAAATTTGTATCTGCCACCGTGAGCTTGGCAGCTTTCCAATACTTTAGAAGTTTTCTGATGGGAGCCATGGTGATATTAATGGATGTGGTATTTCTTATACTGTATAATAAAAATATGTCAACATTTGGAAGATCTGCATATCTCAGAAAACTCAATATTTTCCAAGTGATCAAGTATGTTAGAAAGTCATGTATGGGGGAAAAAGATCCATTCAAAGTTCAAGACAGATTAATGGATTTTAATGAAACAGTATGAAAAGTTTACAGATATGGGTGCAGATTTGGCAGTACAATTAACCTGCTTTGCTGTAGTTAAAAAAAAAAGTCTCCCCAGTTTTCTACAAAGGCTATGGAAACACTCCTTCCCCTTCCAGTTACATACTGTAAAAGGCTGGATTTTCTTTATAACCTTCAACCCAAACAACATATCAAAACAGATTGAAAACAGAGAAGGATATGAGCATCCAGCTGCCTTCTATTAAACAGATATTAAAGAGATTTTCAAAATGTAGAAGAATGCCAGTACTTTCACCAAATATTTTTGTTTTGGAAAACATATTTATCTTTCAGAAAAAAATCATGTTTACATATAATGGTGAATTATTTTGAAGGGAATCAATAAATTATTATTTTAAATATTTCTCAGTTTTAATTTCAAAGATGGTAAATGGTATTGAGAAATACAATTCATATATGCAAAAGTTCCATTATTATAAAGTGAAAAGGGGATTTGAGACCAAAATGTTTGAGAACTACTACTTTGATCAAAGGAAGTGATTATTTGGGTGCTTTTGATAAACCAGGGGGGTGGGCATTGAGCAGGAGAACTTTTTATGTTCTTAGAAACCAAATGGACAATCATTGCCTGCTTCTCTGAGAATATTTGCTCCCACCAAAGTTGCAGTGGAGACTTGAGTTATGTATTCTCCCTGCATCACCATTTTCACTGCACCCATTAATTCTGTGCTGAAGCATCAGCTCAGTGTAGGTGTATTTGATTCAGGTGTTCTTCATGGATCATGCCTTTTGGACTAGAGAAGTGAACAAAGGGCAGGGATCTCTATTGGTTACAGCAGGGAGGGTAGCTCTAACCTCCAGTGTTAGAATCTCAGCCAAGGAACACTTCCTAGCCAGCTTTAAGAGTCTGTACCCAATGAATCACCTTGCCAGTCCTTTGAGTGGATGGCCCTTAGGGCAGGAAGGGAGAGGCCTGAGAGGCAGAGCAAAATACACATCTCAATCCAAATCAAGACTGAGGCCAACTGTCCAGGCCATTCTTGTGGCCACAGCTCCCACAGTTGCTGCCCACAGCTCCCCCTGTTTTATTTCCCCGTCCCTTGAAGGTGCTGCCTTCCCTGTCCTTCCCACATTGGCCTCCAGTCCAGTGCATGAAGTAGTGGGTTAGACTCTAATTGCTACATGTGCTGCTTAGCCTGCCTCCCTTTAATTCAGCTTGGACACAAATAGCTGGAAAGTTCATTTGCAAAGCCAGAATTCCCACAACAGTGTGCCAGATTGGTTCTCCTTCTAGACAGTGGCCCTCTATTCCTTTGCTATCAACAGCTACTTCCCAAGCAACTACTTACTTGGTGCTTAGCACATGTGCTAGCCCTGTGTGGTGGCACATCCTGTAATCCCAGCATTCTGAAAGGCAGAGACAGGTTGATCACAAGTTCAATCCCAGCCTGGGTGATTTAGCAAATTGGAGACACCCTGTCTCGAAATAGGCTGGGGATGTAGCTCAGTGCAAAGGCCCTGGGTTAAATCCCCAGTAACAACACACACACACACACACACACATGAGTTCTCAAACTAATTGACAGAATCACAAAGGCTGGGAATTCCTAAGCATCCCAGTTGCACATGTAGGGACCACTAGAGTCTACACGGACTACTACAGTGACAGATTTGACTGCCTCTTGACGCAATTTGAAGCACTTTTGTTGATAGAAAATTATTTCTGCATCTCAGAGCACACCATCCTATTTTAATCCTTTCTCACTCACTCACTATATGTAAGGTCTTGAGCAAGTTGCCATATCTATCTCTATCTAGTTTCCTTATCTACATGAAAGGAATAATCATGCCCATCACAAATCATTGCTGTATTAAAGCTGATATGCCTTAGAAATGCCCATGAACTAGCACAAATTTAGTGCTTATTAAGCCAGTTTTACCATATAATCTCCTTTGGCCTTTAGCAAATTTGGTAGCTTTGAGCTATTTTGTAAATGAAGTAATGCCTACACCATAGGGCTATGAGGATGCATGCCTACCCAGAAACTTAATAGTTTTAGGAGTTTTGGCAAGTTTTTTTTTTTTTTTTTTTTTGTCAATACTGGAGTTGGAATCTAGGGACACTGCTACTGAACTAAACTGCTAGCCTTTTTATTTCAATTTGAGGCAGGGTCTCACCACTTTGCCTAGGCTGGACTCAAACTTGTGATCCTTCTGCCTCAGCCTGCCAAGTAGCTGGGGTTACAGGAATGCACTACCATGCCCAACTTTGAGGCAAGTAACTTTAATTTTTCTAAACTTCAATTTTTTTTTTCATGTCTAAAATGAGGTGAGATAGTAGTTGCTACTTAAAGGGTTATTGTAAAAATTAAAATATATAAGATACATTTGAGCTCAGAGCTAGGCCCCTGGCATGGCTGAGCCAGGGAAATAGTAAACTTTATTGGCTGTCTCTCTGGCAAGTGGGTACAATATAGCTCCAGATGCAGTCAAACCTTCCAGGTAGATCTTTTGTTGTAATGTTTTCCATGGATTGTTCTTTCTCTAGTGTGAACCTACCCAGTATGTCCAAGGCTTTTCTCATACATGATTTTGAAGACCTCTTACCATTTTACAATATTCCCAGATGGCCTTCAGTTTGACAATGTTCTTTTGAAAATAGAGTGGTCAGATTTAAATTTGCAACTCCATGTGCAGGCTGATCAGCCCATAGTACTTGGAGGTTGTTGCCTTCTTTGTATGGAACACTGAGGTTCTTTAAATTCAGCCAAAGATCAAGTGGTAGACTTGCCAAATTGCTCATTCATCATGAGTATCCTTGAATCCTGAAATCATTTTTACATGTACTGCTATTAAGCTATGTCTCTCCAATTCCATGCTCATGAAATTTAATGTTTGTAATCATTATGTTTAGGAACTTTTCCTTTTTTATTTTTAAAATTTATGGAAATACAATTGACAAATAATAATTATGTATATTGAATGTATACAACGTGATGTTTTGATATGCATTCACATTGCAAAATGATTACCACAATCAGGCTAATTAACGTAGCCACCACCTCACATAGTTTCTTGTGTGTGTGAGAGAGAATATTTAAGACGTGTTATCTTAGCGGTTATAAAGACAGAACATTGTTATTAATTATAGTCACCAGATTGTACATTGTTAGAATTTTTTTCTTTATCTCTGACAAAAAACATTCTCATTATTTTTGACTCATTTTTCTTGTCTAATTTCTCTAAAAACAAATCTGGGTCTTGATACATTACATATTATCTATGTGTAATTATCCTGGTTCACAGGGATTAGCTCATTCATTTAAATTAACGTATTGAAGAAGATAGGCCAGGCTAGAGCTCCATGCATGAAAGAGAGCCCACCTACCCTGATATAGGTAGATTTTGATCCAGATTATGGGGTTCTTATCAATCACATGGCTGTAAACTCTCCACACCAGGTGATTGTTTACCATTCCACATACTCATTGTTTGCAAAATCAGGAAATAAGGTGACATCATTCTTCTATTGCATGGAAAGAGTATAACAGAATCAAAATTCAAATTTCTGTTCTTTAACACGCTTGTGTACTTCGTGGAAAAATTACTTAAATTTATTCTCAATTTGCTCAAATGCAAACGACAACACTAATACATTCCTCATGGTTTATTGAAAAAATTAAGAACAGTAATAATGAGATTCTCCATAAAATATTGTTCTATTTTAGTAAGTGCACTAAAACACAGATTATATTTCATCAATATGTATGATTTAAAGATGTTACACAAATGAAGGAAAGAAGCTCAGAAAAATACAGTAGCACCAAGCATCAAAGTCAAATCTCTCTCACTTAGAAATCATCATCTTCCCACAGTGTTATGGTACCTTGCTTTTTTTGTTTGTTTGTTTTGTTTTGTTCTGTTTTGAGACAGAGTCTCACTATGCAGTTCAGGCTGACCTTGAACCCACTACAGAGCCCAGGCTGGCCTTGAACTCACGGTGATCCTCCTGCCTCAGCCTGCCAATTGATGGTTAAAGGCATACCCCACCACACCCAGCTGGTACCTTGCTAAGATAAAAATATATGTGAAAAGTGCTTTGTGTTATAAAAACTCTGATCAATGTGAATTGTTATTACAATTTAGTTACTAGTTAGAAATTCCACTGAAAAAGAAAAATTAGGTTCATTAGATATGATTTGTTCTTGGTGAACTCAGTGGCCTCCTAGTAATTACAAATTTACCTTTCTAAAATATATTCACAAGTCACTTTTCCATTATTTGTTTACCAGTTTTGTTTTGTTTTGTTTTTACTTTAAGCAGAAAAAGTTTATAAATTCTGGACTCATTCCTTCTTTGTTCAAAACAATCAGAACATCTGTCCTTCCCCAGGTTGCTGACTTTTCTTCCATGAAGAAATATGGCTTTTTAGCCTACACAGTTCTTACACAAAATAGAGAGAATCTGGACAGTAAGTGGAGAGTTAATTAAAGTGTAATCAGGTATTAAGATGAGTGACAGAAACAGAAAGGCTCTAGATGGTCAGGAAAGTGGTCACTATAGACCACAGGCATCAACAAGGGCCCCATGGGAACACAAGGCTGAACTCTAAGAGACAAGTCTTCGATTTTGGACTTTTCCATAATCAAACTAGGAGGGACCCTGTGCTCCTGGTGTAGGAATCTGTCTGCACTCTTCCGTGCCTTCCCCGTCTCCCCTTTGCCTGCACTGATAGCCAGTGGCAGATCTGACCTCTGGGGCCAAGTGGTTCACTCTGGGACGTGCTGAGCTGAGAGAAGCCATCAGAGAAATCCGTAAGGCATCCTACAATGACTGAGGAGCAGAGGGGTTGTCATTGTTCAGAATGTCTACAAAATGCAACTGCAATAAGCCAGGTGCTTTTGCCTAAATCTCAACTGTAGCTTCTCAATTTATATAGATTATAAATATGTATTGCACACTTATTTTATGCCAGGCAGTGGGCTAAGTGTGGGAGCTACAAAGTCCAGCTAAATGCGTTCCCTAGGAAATGTCTCACAGGAAGCAATGCTTGTTCTGGGTTTGGAAAAGGCACTGGATACCAGATAAATAAAAAAGACTGTTGAGGGTGAGTAAAGCAAGCCAGAGGGAGGCAACAATAGAGGGAAAGGAGGTGGAGAAGCATGAAATAGCACATCCAATTTGGGAAACTAAAGATCCTTCCGGATGATCACATAATCTGCTGACTGGGAGAGAGGGCTGGGGGCCAAACTGGAGAGGTGGTCAGCACCAGATGGCGAAGAACCATGGTTGCTGAGATAGGGCGCCTGCACTCTGACCCTGAAAGCCACAGCGACCCACTGAAAAATTTTAATCAGCTAAGTGCAATGATTACAACTGTGTTTTAGAAAAAGGGCTCTTGTGAGAGGTGTGCAAGCCAATTGGGAAAGGAACACTCTGGAACAGAGAGAACAGTTGAGAGGCTGTGGTGGTAATGAAGATTGAAGGGAGTGGATACTGACTAGAACAGTGGAAATGTAGCAGAGGGGACAAAGGCAAACACTACTAAAGGAGGTTGAATTCGTGACCTCAGTGACAACAGAGTTGAGATAAGAAGAAAGGGGTTGCAGTAGAAAGAAGAGTCTAGGGCAATTCTCACATGTTTCAATTGGTTCACTGTACTGATTAAGGTTCATTTCACGGGCATAAAGAGGGAGCATTAAAAGTTTGGGGTAAGAAGATGAGTTCAAGATCTGACATGTTGAAATTTGGGATTTCTAAGGAATATTTACAGTTGGCAGTTTTATATGAATCTGAGGTTCATTTAAGAGGTGAGGGGGGTCAATGTCTACAACTGGTGGTTTAAAGCCATAGGTTGTCGTGGAGGAGTAGACGCCATGACAAATGTTTTGTCGCATGAGTCTAACCAAATTAGACACCCTTTCTCTAAAAGACACTGGTTCTGTGTGACCCTACTGTACTGCCCTAATGGTCCTAATGGTCACAGTTAATTGGACCAAACCGAAGCAATAAGATAATGGCCAGGGGATTTAAGATTGAAGCATCCATACACAATATCTCTGTAAGTTTTTGCACTGAAGAGATACAAAGTCAGATAGTGTGAGGCAGCCACATTTGACAATAAAAGAGATCAATAATTGGAGAGGAGTGGCGGCAAAGCTGTGGAGAAAGATAAGAAAAAGAAACTCCATACTCCCATGAAGCTTTCGAGACTCTGATAGCCCTTTATGAAGGTTATGAGATAATTAGGGAAATGGGTTTACTGATTGCCTAAATTGATCCACAGATTCAATGCAATCACTGTTAACATCCCGGCTTGCGTCTTTTCAGAAATTACCAAGCTGAGTCTAAAACTTATAGAGAAGTATATAAAGAAACTAAAATAGCCAAAACGGTCTTGAGAGAAAAAAAAGAACTTTGAAGGGCTCACACTTTGTGATTTTAAAATGTACAAAAAGAGAATTGAGAGTCCTGTGATAAAACTCATATTTGTGGTCAATTGATTTTCAACAAGGAGGCTTCGGAATTTAGATCTTAAAGAAGAATCTTAAAGAATCTCCTGACTCCCAACACAGTGCTCTTTCTGCTGAGCGACACTGACTGAAAGAACAGAGGAGCTACTATTGGGTTAGGGAAGAGAGGAATATGTATGGATAAGTGGGGCTGAAGGGGCCCAGATGGCTGTACTAATTTAGGGGCCTTTTGTACAGCCCATTCTAGAAAAGATCTAAAATCTTTGCCATATGTAACAGTCCAAATAACAGAATAGCAGAAAAAATGGGGAGAGAAAAGAAAAAAAAACTTACTGCAGCAACAATGCTAATAGCAGACAACACTTACGTAACATTTACTAGATGCTGGGCACATTTGTAAATGTTTTAAACTTATTAACTCATTTACTGCTCATCAAAACCATAACACCATTATGATCTCATTATATAGAAGAGAAAAATGAAGACTGAGAGTTTATAAATTTACCCACTGTCAGAGTTGGAAATGTTAAGAAAGTGATTCTCTGCCCTGGGTACACATTGAAATCACCTCAGGAGCCTATAAAACACACTGCGCTCAACCTGCCCCTCAGACCAATTAAACAAGACTCGGTGGTGGAGTTTTAAATCTCACCAGGCATTTCCAACGTGCAGCCAAGCATAAGCGCCATTGTACTAACGTGCAGCCAATTCTTACTCAATGAACAGCATCAGAACCTGCTCACCTGATGCTTCAGCATTCACTAGATACAAAGACAGGGTTTTTCAGAAGCTGGTCCTCAGAAGCCTAGCATGAGTATGTAAACATGAAAATTCTCAGGCCTCCATGCAGACTTCGGACCTTTCAGAAACACTTGGACAAAGCTTAGTCTCCTGTGTTTTCACAGCTCCGCAAGCTGATTCTGATGCTTGTTCAAATGTGAGAACCACGGCCACAGGAGCAGAGTATGTTTCTATTCATTCTTCCTCTGCTCTGTGTCTTAGGAGCCTGGAGATCTGGATTTAATGCAAAGCTTTGTCTGCAGCTACCTATCCACAGGCAGTTGTTTTGACCATTAAGCCCTCAGATTCTTTATTTATAAAACTGAGGACAAAGACAAGAAAATCTTTCACACGCCATCCAACGTTAAAACTACATGTCCAGGGCCGGTGAGATGGCTCAGCGGCGTAAGCGCCTGCCTTGCAAGCGCGAGGGCCCGAGTTCGACTCCCGGATCCCACATACGAAAAAGGGGCCGGTGATATCGCTCAGTGGCACGGGCGCCTCCTGGCGCGCGAGGTCCTGAGGTCGTCCCCCCGGTACCCACCAAAAAAAAAAAAAAAAAAAAAAAACTACATGTCCAGAATTCCTTCTTAATATTCAGGACTGATTCAAGTTCCTGATGGAAGTATATATCCAAAAACATATTCTAATTTGTAAACATAAGAAGTCAGTATACTAAAGTGATAAAAGCCTGGGCTCCTTGTCTTTATTTGGATTTTGTTCCTAATTCCACTGCTTCCTGATTGGCCTTTGGAAAATTTTTTAATCTATGCCAGTCTTAGCCTTCATTAAAAGATTGAGTTAATACTCATACCTACTTCCTAGGCTTATAGTACAGGATAAAAATAAAGGGCTTGTAAAACAACATCATTCACACACTGAGCTCTCAGTAAATGGTTATAATCATAATTTTTAGCACAGTCACATGCTGCATAACATTTTAGTCAGTGATGAGTCGCATGTATGATCTCATTGTCTCATGAGATTATATCATTTGTGACTTGGTAGCTGTCTTAATTTGTGTAAGTGCACTCTATGATATTCATACAATGACAAAATTACCTAAGGATGCATTTCTCAGAACATATCCCTGTCATTTAGCAATACATGACTATATCCTATTCTTCCACGCTGTATATTCAAATTTCATCTTGTTCCCATTTCTAGGAATTCCTCAAAGTCAGGTATAAAATGAGAATACTTTAGAACTTCGAAGAGAAAATAGCTGTAGAGGAAACGGGGGTTGTGAGCAGAAAGTCCATAGTAAGAATGGGATATCAAGATCACTGTTTCTTATAACAATGGGGACCTAAACTACCTTCTAGAGGAAGCCCCATCCCTATGGAGCTGGTGTCTTAGTCACTTTCTCATCGTGGAGACACGATACCCACCTCCTGCAACTTAAAGGAGGCAAGGTTTATTTTGGCACATGTTTTAGAAGTTCCAGTCCTTGTCTGTAGGTGGAAGGGCTTGGGTGCAGGAAAAGTTGCTGACGTCATGGCAGCCAGGAAGCAGAGAGAGAAGGGAGGAGCTGGGAAAGGAGACAGACTTTTCCAGTAACCTACTTCTTCCAACCAGGCCCCAGCTCCTAACAGCACATTTAGATGTAAACTCATCACTGGACCAATCCACCAATGATGCAATCATCAGCACCCCCCCATGATGCAATCATCTCCAAAAGTCCTGCCTATGAGGCTCTGGGAGGACATCTAGATATAAACCATACATCTGGGAATGAGGGGCCCGCTTGGGCCAAAGCCTTGGCATGGAGAGCAACAATTTATGAAGCATTAATGGGTGATATGCTCTGAATGGATGTCACTGGGACTGGGCATTCCCAGAGGGCTTCAACCTGCAGGCTGCCTACTAGTGATTTAGATAAAGAAGGAGATGGAGGAGATTTTGGGTACAGGAAGTCCAACATTGTCTGAACCAACAAACCAATGGCCAGGTGTCCCTTGAGCTCACCAGGGTGACTCCTGAAGCTAATATGTTTTCTTCACTGACAGGTGTTTCACCTATTAGTTCAATGTCAGATGCCTACAATATTTATTACTTCTGCTACACAAAAATTCCCTATCCCTCTCCTGTATCAAATATTATTGTTTAACAATACCTTCCACAATAACATCCAAAAAAAATGAAATACCTAGGAATCAACCTCACAAAGGATGTAAAAGACCTATACACTAAAACTACAGTACTCTGAAAAAGGAGATTGAAGAGGATATCAGAAAATGGAAAGATATCCCTTGCTCCTGGATAGGAAGAAACAATATAGTGAAAATGGCCATACTTCCAAAATTGTTATACAGATTTAATGCAATTCCTATCAAAACTCCAACAGCATATCTCACAGAATTAGAGAAAACAATCCAAAAATTCATTTGGAATCAGAAGAGACCTAGAATAGCAAAGGCAATTCTGGGCAACAAAGGCAAGGCAGGGGGCATCACAATCCCTGACGTGAAATTATATTATAAAGCTACTGTGATAAAAACAGTGTGGTACTGGAAAAAAAAAACAGACCTGAAGATCAATGGAACAGATTAGAAGATGCTGAAACAACCCCAGACATACTAAGCCACCTTATTTTTGACAAAGGTGCCCAACACATTCACTGGAAGAAAGATAGCCTCTTTAATAAATGGTGCTGGAAAAACTGGCTCTACACATGCCGAAGATTAAAACTAGACCCATATCTTTCACCATGCACTAAACTAAATTCAAAATGGATCAGAGATCTAAATATTAAAACAGAAACATTAAATCTGCTGGAAGGTAGGATAGGTAAAACCCTTGAAAACATTGGTGTAGGCAAAGACTTTATGAATAAAACCTCAACCGCACAGGAACTATCACAAAGAATCAACAACTGGGATCTCATCTTATTAAAAAGCTTTTGCACAGCAAGAGAAACCACCAACAGAGTGAAGAGACAACCCACAACATGGGAAAAAATGTTTGCCAGCTGTTCCTCAGACAAAGGATTACTATCGAGAACATATAAAGAACTCAAAAAAATCAGACCTCCCAAATTTAAAGACCCACTCCAAAAATGGGCATCTGAGATGAATACACATTTCTCAGATGAAGAAATACAAATGGCAAATAAATATACAAAAAAATGTGCAACATCACTAGTCATTTGAGAGATGCAAATTAAAACAACACTGAGATACCATCTCACCCCAGAAAGAATGGCTATTATTACAAAATCAACTAATAACCAATGCTGGAGGGGCTGTGGGGAAAAAGGAACTCTTCTTCACTGTTGGTGGGAGTGTCGACTGGTACAGCCACTGTGGAAATCAGTGTGGAGATTCCTCAAAAAACTAGGGTTGGAGGTCCCATTTGACCCAGCTATTCCCCTTCTGGGTATCTTCCCAGAAGAGTTAAAAACATCATACCACAGCGATATATGTGCACCCATGTTTATAGCAGCACAATTTGTAATAGCCAGATCTTGGAAACAACCCAAATGCCCATCAACTGAGGAATGGATAAGAAAGATGTGGTATTTTTATACAATGGAGTACTATTCAGCCATAAAGAAGGATAAACTGGAGACTTTTATAGGTAAATGGATGCAACTCGAGAAAATACTCATAAGTGAAATAAACTGGATGCACATGTGTAAGCATCGTATTGTCTCTCTAGTATGAGAAACTGAAAGAGTAAATAAGATCCAAAATGTACAATAGACATGGTGAATCAAAAAGAAACTGGTCAAAAGGAAAGATAGACTGGGATGGGGGAATAGGGAAAAGAAAGGAGGGAAAGGAAAAAAATTGTATATATATATAAGATGGTTAAGATAGATACACTACTAGTTTTACTTAGTTCATTGAAGAGTAAGGTTTGTGCCAATAATGTTTGAACAATTGAATGCTAATATCTGGTATCCTGAATAACTAACTTAAAGATAACAATACGTAATGCATTAACCATTGTTACCCTCCTATTATGTTGTTTTGAAAATTTGTTCTTTTTGATTTGTTTTGTTTTGTTTTTTCTTCTCTTTAAAATAAAAAAAATATTATTGTTTAAATCATACGTGAGATGAAGACAAATGCAAGGAAGGATGTACAGCGACTTGAAGTCCTACTAGTAATACTCGCAAGGCTGAGGAGGGCATGTAGAAGTGCTCTTGGCCATAGAAAGGTAGAATGGAGGCTGGATGCTTAAAGCCAGAGGCACAGTACAGAACTGCCAAGTGCAGAAAGCAGAGGTGGGACAGTGTTGAGGACAAATTTTACTCACTGGATAATTTCGTGTATTTGCAATCCTTGTCTGTGATGACTCGTTACTCTTTCAGAAGTGGAGGAATGTTTGAATGGAAGACTTGAAAACAGCCAGGTGTGGTGACATACACCTGTATGTAATCCCAGGACTTTGAGGGACTAAGGCAGGAAAATTACAAGTTCAAGCCCAGCATGGGCAATTTCTCACTTAGAAATATCTCTTCTCAAAATAAAACATTGAAGAAAGGGCTGGGGAGGTAGCTCAGTGTGAAGACCTTGGGTTCAATCTCAAGTACAAAAAAATAAAAAAGACTTGAAATTATTATAGGAACATAGTTCTTTCAGGAAACAGACCCTGCATCAGTTCCCTGGAGTTGCTAAAGCAAAGTACCATGAAGTAGGTGGTTTAAACAACAGAAATGTATTGTCTTACCCTTCTGGAGGCTAGAATCCCAAAGTCAAGGTGTCAGTGGGGTTGATACTTTCTGAGGGTAATGAGGGGAAATCCAGTACATGCTCTGACTTCTTGTTGCCTGAGGCCTTCCTTGGGTTGTAGAACACATTTTCCCTATGACTTCATATCTAGTTTCTCTGCACATGTCTGTCTCTATTGTCAAATTCCCCGTTTTTATAAAAGTGTCAGTCATATGGTGTATGGCCCACCCTAATCATCTTGCTTTTATCTTGGTCATCTGCAAATGTACCATTTACTCTCCTTCTTTTATTTTTTTTTTCTTTTAGAGGTAGGGTCTCACTGTATTGCCCAACTAGCTTCAAACCCCCAGCCTCAAGCAGTCTTCCTACCTTGGCATCCCCGGTATCTGGGTATATAGGCATAGGTCCGGGCACTGAAGGCTAGTACTTTATTACCCCTTGGAGGGACAAATCTTAACCCATAACACAGCCCATCTTTGTTCTCATCTGGTTAGCATCAGGCCTATACAAACTTTCCTTGGTCAATAGATCTTTCTTGAACATTCATTTCTCTGTCTCTAATTCAGTATTGTGTGGCTTCCAGGCACATTCCCTAATACCACCTAGCTAAAGGGAAGAGGTCCTCCTGTAGGGAGACCTAAATCTTTCTACCAGGACCTCTCCCCAGCCAAAGGTCTCAGAGTCCTCCTAGAACTTTTTTTTTTTTTTTTGTGGGTACCAGGGGTCGAACTCAGTACCTTGCACGCCAGCAGGCGCCCATGACACTGAGTGATATCACCAGCCCTTTTTCATATGTGTGTACTGGGAGTCGAACTCAGGACCTTGCGCTTGCCAGGCAGGCACTTATGCCACTGAGCCATCTCACCGGCCCCCTCCTAGAACTTTTGATGACAGCTATTATAGAGAGAAGATGCAAAGCTGATCATTTTACAAATGGGTGGGACTAAAGCCCCAAAAGTTAAGTTATTTTTCCAGGACATGGCAGAACCAAGATATAAACTCAACCTTCTGGTCCAAAGTCTAGCATTTTTCTCACTCCATTTATGCCATGCAGCACCATAATAGACACTACAAGAGCATCAAAGGAAGTATAATATTCCATCAAGTTAAGAAGCACATTATTTCACAATTTTGAATGCTTAGAAAAGAGATGCATTTAAAACAAATGACAGGTCCAACTGGTAGCATGTTTTTCTTTTCTGTTGGAATACAACAATAAGCATACATCTTACCTGAGTGTCTTAAAATCCAATAAAATTTCATTTAAGAAATAATCTCACTTTCAAGTATTATCCCATCTAACTAGGAAAATAAGATTATTCTCATTTGATATCAAAACAAACAGTACAAGACAAGATGTAATTGAGAAGTTCATGCTGACAGCTTTGACTATAGATGACAAGAAAAATAATTGATTGAAAACGGGAAATGTATCGTGCCATTACCACTCCTTTTCTGAATCTCTCCAAAGGATTCTCATTGTTCTTCATTTGGGTCAGACATTCTCCCATGGGCCACAAGACTTGGCATGTTCTGGTTCTCCCTTAGTTTTTATTCTCATTTTTCACCATGCTTCTTGTTATAGCTTGTATCAAAATGTCCCTCAGAGCCTCATGCACCCATCAGTGGGGCTTTTTGGAGGCGGCTGAATCTACTGTGTGTGATACTGGGATCAAGGATGTGATGCTAGGATAAAGGGTGTGAGTGCTACCCTTCCTAAGGGTGGGTAGCCTGGATAAGATATAATGGACAGAAAGAGGGCTAGTGTCCTCATATGTTGCTTGTCTTCTGCTACCTCCTGCTTGCTCTGCAATGCCCCTCTGCCGTGCCACCCTGCCTTGGAGCCAGTCAATTATGGACTGAACCCCTACAAACTGTGAGCCAAAATAAACTTTCCTCCTTTAACTTTGGGTGTCAGGTATTTTGTCTCAGCAACAAGAAAAGTAACTAAGGTACTTCTTTACTCTCTCCTCAGTGGTCTTCTTTCAGTTCATCATAATTGCCATGCTCTTTCCCATGACAGGGATTTTGTCCACACTATCCTTCTTCCTGGAATGCCTTCCTTCCATTGAGAAATTTTCTTGGAGAAACAGTTCCCAATTCTGTGAACAGGTCAGGTCCAGACCTTATATAGTCTCTAAGGAACATTTTTTTCTTGGTAGTCCTTGCTGTGGATGTGTTCAGCCCTACAAGTATTTGGTCATTTGATTACTATCAGTTTCCTCCACTAGACTACAAGCTTCTTGAGAACAGATTCCTGTCTGCTTTTCTCATCACTGTGTCACAAGACCAAACATAGAATCCAGTTCACAGATGATGCCAATAAATATATTGAGTGAATGAATGATGAATAGGCTCATGTTTAGAGAAGACTTCATGGTAGCCATATAATTAGATCTTCATCTTGAAGAATAGTAGGCAATGAGCACAGTCATTGGGTGACACAAATATAAAGTAAAATATTCTATCTTCAGTAAAATTATTTGGATAATGCAATAATACATAAGACACATTTATAATGTCTAAATATATAAGAATTAATCATATCATATATTTTTAGTATTATGTGCTCATTTTTATAAGGATGTTCAGGCCAGAGGTCATACTTGATTCATGTTTTTATATATTCCAAGTGTTTGAGCTACCATGTGCCCATAAATGTGTACTTACTGAATGTACTGCATTAAGGTTAAAAAAAATGTTTCTCATTAGTCAGAACAATCAAGGAAGAGAAAGAAATAAAAGCAATATGTATAGAAAAGGCAGAAGAAAAGTTGTCATTACTTGCAGATGTCATGATCTTCTACATAGAAGACCCAAAAAATTTCCAGCAAAACAATCCTAGAATTAGTAATCGAATAATTTATAATAGCCTAATCTTGGAAATGGATTAGATGCCCATCAACAGATGAATGAATAAAGAAAATGTGGTATTCATATACAATGGAATATTACTCTGCCACAAAGACGGATAAATTTGAGTCATTTGTAGGAAAATGGATGCACCTTGAGACCATAATATTAAATGTAATAAATTAGACACACAGTTTAAATATGACATGGTTTGTCTTATAAGAGAAACCCAAAATATAAATAAAGAGCAAATATAAATAAAAAAATAGGTAATCGCAAATAGCGAGATACAGTAGTTCTTTTGCAAATGAGAAGGGGACCAAGAGATGGAGGGAGGCAGGAAGGTTTGGAGGAAGGAGACTAAAAACTAGAATTAAGATGCATTGTGTGCATGTACCAACACCCCACAAGGAACATGATCATTTTATACTGCAAAAATGTACTAATTTTTAAAAAAATGTTTCTGAGTGCAAGTATTGGGTTTATTGAATTTGCTTCATACCCAAATTCAAAGTCACATCTAAATAGGAACTATAAGAGCAACCTTCATATGTTTCAAGAAATCGCAAAAGGTAAGGAATTATTCAGGATGGCAGGGAAAATTCTCCAGTCTTCTTCACAGTTAAAACATCCCTATGCAGTATGGGCAATTCATCATCTTTTCAGAGTTGTTCCCAATGTATGCTGGAAAGGGGGAAATATCCCCTAAAACACATGGCAGGAAGGAGGAGTCCAGCAGTGCCACTGGCCGTCTACTGTGACTTCCAGGGCCGCTCACAGCTCTTGCTTCCTTCCTGCTTCACCTGGCTCTCAGTTTTCACAGCAGTCCTCATAAAATACAAAGTTTGACACAGTGTATTTAAAAATCAATTTCTTCCATTATGCCCAAATTTTAGCAAGCCTTTTCAACCTGTGAATATTGGCACTTTTTTTAGCACAAAAACATTTTAATCTATTTTTACCTTTGATCATTGCTTCTAGTCCATTTAATAACATGATTTCTCTCTATTTTGGATGCCTATTCTCTTGTCACTGGTTTTCCTTTTGTGATTTTATGGCTTTGCTCTTTTTGTATTAATGAAATTTGTTTATTTTACAATCATTGTGGATTCACATGCAGTTGTAAGAAATAATGCAAAAAGAACCCATGTATCTTTTGCTTAATTTTTTCCCATAGCAATATCTTACATATAATTCAACTTCACAACAAGGATATTGATATTTGTATAACCTATTTTCTTTTTTTTAGCACTGGGGATTGAACTCAGAGCCTTCACGATGAACTGTATCTCCATTGCCTTTTTTATTTTTTATTTTGAAACAGGGTCTTTGTAAATCACTGAGTTGCCCAGGCTAGGCTTGAACTTGCAATCTTCCTGCCTCAGCCTCCCCAACTACTGGGCTTACAGATGTGCACCACCAAACCTGGCTCTACCCATCATATTCAGATTCCCTAGTTTTACTAATTTGTGTATCTGTTTGCTGGTGTGTGCATGTACTTAATTGTACATAATTCTGTTCCACATGTAGGTTCATGTATCACAGTTAAGATGCAGTACAGCTTCATTACCACAGACATCCCTCATGTTGCCTTTTTATAGCCATATCTATCTCCCTCCTGCCCTACACCTCATGTACTGCTGTGCTCTTTTCTCTGCAATAGTTTTGTGTTTATCTACCTCTTTAATGATTTTATTTTCTGCAGCATTAATTCTGCCTTCAATATGAAAATTATTCTACTATTGTACTTTGTTTCCTCACAATTCTTTTTTGAAAAACCTTGTTCACATCACTTGCTTTGTTATCCTCTGTGATTATTTTCATGAGCATAAAATTTCTTAGGGAAATCATCTAAATCAGGAAAGCAAAGTTGGCAATATACAGATGCATACTTCCCTCCAATGGCAAACACTGCTCATCAAAGACCGCTTATGGGCCACGGAACTCCAGGCAAAAACAGCCAAGTGAATATGGCCTACAAAAACAAGTCTGTTTGCCATTCGTGGTCTTTTCCAATCTTTCTTTTTATTCATGGGCAAACTAAGGATAAACATAGAGGGTGTGTACCGAAAGTGTATGAGCGAGTTGGTACTAGAATTGGGACTATCTGAAAATGGTGAGATGGGAAACTAAAACCATTTGCATTGTTAAATTGTAAAGTCTGCTTGGCCTTGGGGATATTTTGCATCTGGGCTATATGCATGGTACCTCTGGAAGGCAGAGAATTCTCTGGAAGGATCTGCTGATAAAACTGTTTTTCAGAATAGTTATTTCCCTGAAGACTGTCCTGCCTAAGTAAGGGAGGAGGGGGAAGGACAGAGGATTGATTTCACCTCCAAAGCTTTATATTATTTGAGAATTTTCTTCCCTGCCTTTCTCTTCTGCTAGCCAAAACACACTTTAAAATAAGTAGGACCGAATCAGGCTGTATGTGACTAAAATACAAAATCGCACTGGTGAGAATTTACAATCTGTAACACCAAGGATACTACTGTCTACATAGACGTCACTTCAGAGAAGAGGCAGAGATAACTAACTGGTTGTTAGCGCCCTCGACTTGGCATTTAACTTCCTGGGTTTGGAGCCTTATTAGCTGTGTTTATCTTCAGCATTTATTAGCTGTGTGGCCTTGAGCAAGTTACGTAAACCCTTTGTGCCTCAGCTTCTTCATCAAGAGTTATTTGTAACAATGTTGAGAGGATCAAATGAATGAATACACACATAAGCCTTTGAAAGGGGTCTTGAAAGGGTTCCTGAAAGGGTTCCTACCATGCAGCAAGCAGTATACAAGCATTTGCAATGATCATTTTCAACATGTTCCAGCCACAATGTACATAGCGATCTTATAAAATGGATACTAGGTTTCTGGTGAAGGAAACAAAGACTCAGAAGTTATACAACAACACATACACAAAGGGTACTGATTTAGAATAGAGAGGAGAAGGCTAACATTTCCAGCCTGGGGAAGTCATGGAATGCGTGTGATGGAAGAAACAGGCAGATGAGTATAGATGAAGGGAAGGGGAATAGATAAAGGAAAGAGAAAAACATTCATGTCCCATCCTGGGTTGTCAGGTGCCCTGGTAAAAGGTACCAGTTGCAAAAGTCTTGGGCCAACAATGTTATTCCATTCATTATGCACTGATAGAGCATTTGTTAAATACATAACGCGATACAATTATAATAGGAAAGAAAAGTAAGACAGTAACTATAATCCCAGCCTCAACTGGATTTTCTAAGTATTCTACCAGAAGAAAAAAAAAATGGCAGGGGTGGAGATTAGTGATTTTTATGCCCTTTTTTGTATTGTTTTCTAATGAATTGCTGAGCATTGGGCTGATGAAATTTCTGAGGTGATGATATTTTGAGATCCACCCCTCTGTTACTGAAAATGTCACAGGTTTGTCCCCTCATTGATGGCTTTGGAATAAGGATTGCAAACTCAAATGCTTATGGGGGCCAGAAAGGTGCAATAAACCAGTAAAGCTTTCTGGGTATAAGTGCAGGGACATAAACTGAATAATTTGAACCCAGAGTCTTACTGTCGAGGTATTGTCGCTGAGGTTTTCAAGTTTCAAGTCCACGGTTAAGAATGAGTCATCTCAAATTTAGTAGCTGGAGAGCTCCTCTGGGTTCCTCTCCATTGGCGGGGGTAGGGGAGGGGATGGGGACGACTCAGACAGTGGAGGCTGCAATGCCTAATGGATCCAGCATGTGAGAAGATCAGAGACTGCTGGGCCTGGTACACATGGTGCCCAAAGGAGCACAGAAGAGGGCTAAAGGTTGCAACATGCTTTCAGCTAAACTCACTACTGGCTCTTTTGCAGTGAAAAGAACCCGGGATATTTGCATCTGACCTCAAAAACAAAGTGAGTCTAGCACCTTGAGGAGATGTATTGTTACAAGCCTCTCAGTTCTTGCTCCATCCTTTGCCTTCTGCTAGCACAAGCCATTCATTTTGCATTCTGGCATTGCCTAACTATTTGCAGTTCCTTCCTGCTTTCTTGCTTTCATATCACTATATGTGTTATTTTGTCTCCTTAGGATATATTTATATGCCTCTCAATCACATAGGCCTGACCTAGCCATCATTAACTCACGCCCTGCCATCTAAGTATTTCTGAGTGACCTGTAGAGTGGTTGGAGCAGGAAAAGCAAGGATGCATAGATAATTCAAAAGTCAATATGTTCATCCTAGTCCTTTCATTAATTCAGTCCAGTAACCATCTAGTGAATAAGTACTCTGTCAGACACTGTTCTAGGTACTTAGAGTGAACAATCTAAAGGAACCTGTTCCCTGCTCCTCTAAGCTTTCATGTGGTAGGGAGTAGAAAATAAATTAGTAAATGTAAAAAAGAGGAGACTGGGTGCCATGAAGTACAATGAAGAAAATCACACAGGATAACATGGTACAGATGGATAAAGTAGAGTAGAATTTTAGATAGTGTGGCAGGGTTGCTCTTTCTAGCAATACTGCATTTGTGTGAAGCCCTTAATGATGAGGAGTCTTCAATAAGATGTGCAGAAGGAAAGAGCATTCCCGTGGAGGAAACAGTGACTGGAAATGCTCAGAGCTGGGAATGTTCCACACTTGGTGTTTTCAAGGAAGAAAGTCAGCCAAAGTGGCTGGAGCAACCTGGGAGGGGGTAAGAAATAAAATCTAAGGTGCAATCAGGTATCAGACCATGAATGACCTTGTAAGGCCACAGTAAGGAATCTGATTGTATATGTGGTGGGGAATAGGAAAACCAGCAGAGGGTTTCATGCAACTTTCTTCCATCCCGTAACTTCCCTCTTGTTGGGACAGATTGTCCCATGAGATGAGAAATGATAGAATGGAACGGCTGAGTCGGAGACCAAGCATTGCATGGCCCATTGCTTAGGACTCCACTTTGGGCTGAAAGGCCTTTATTAGTAGTACTGCATTGAGGTCATGGTCTTGGCAGTGCTATTGGGACACTTGTAGGCTTACTGAGATACAGCACTGTTGGAGAGTTTAGACCCTCAATAGGCAACATCCTTCCTGATGGATACAGGGATCTTTGTGACCTTATTCTCTTTTTTCCTGCAAAATCTACTAGGACATTGCCTCTCAAACCTTAACATGCATGTGAAAATGCATGTGAAAACGTAGGCTCTGATTTTATAAATTTGGGGTGCTGCGTTTTTAGTCATCTCCTAGACGATGAGGAGGCTGCTGGTCTGAAGAGCATATTTTGGGAAGCCCTTTGAGTGGGATGTAGCTAAGATCTTTGAACTGCCTTCAGTCCATCTGTTTAGGTTCAATCTCTTTGATTCCAGGGATGAACATACATAAATAGAGATAGAAGATGAAAAGGAATCAGGAATCATTTAATCACTCCTAGACTCATGGAACTCTGGACTAAACAGCGAGACCAGCTGGACCACATCACACCTAAGACCTGCAAATTTTAAACAGTCTATTCAGATGCCTCCTGAGGCCACCAGAGCCTTTTGTTCCAGAATCTCTTGGAGGGCAGAGAGAAATTTAAAATCATGTCTGAGCCCCAGATCCCATGCCTGGCCTGTAGGACTCACTGACCCTGAATGAGTGACACCCCATTTCTATCTCTTAAAAACCCTTGGCTCCCCCAAACTGTTCCCTCCAGCAAGTCCTCTCTTCGCATTGCTTCAAAGTATTGCACAGGATTTTAGCCACTTCTTTCTCAATAATTCATCCTTCCACTTTACCATCTGGAATATTTCTTTTACAAGTGCCCAAGTTGTTACAGTTTGAATCTGTTGAATCCTAAATTTGCCATTTGGGGTAATTTATTGTTTTTAATACTTTCTTCCCCAATTTCAGATTCTGTGGTTTGAAACAGAAACCAGCCAGAATTTCTGCTTCCTAGTTGGACATCTGGTGGCCTGTCCTTGACAGGTCTTCTCTGGGGTTATTTTTAAGCCTGCCACAAGTGAATGTTGGATGGTTTCTTCAGCTCATTCCTCCTACCACATCCATTTCCCCTCTCTCGCCCCTTCCTGTCACTGTCCTGAGTGGCACATCCCTTCTGGTAGGAACTAAGAGTGTTAGTGGAAGCCAGTAGGCTATAATTTCAGTTGCAACAAAAAGATCTTGCTGTCCCTAAAACACCTTCCTACTGACATTCAAACCCTGCTTTAGGTGTCTTTTGGGTCACTTGTCACATTTTTAATGACCGGGAGACATGAAAACGGAGAAATGGGTAAAAGGTCAACAATGAGGTTCAGGAAGGGGACCCAATATTTACTTACTATGTGCCATGTATCAAACTCAAACTTTAATTGCATAGGTACTGCCATCCCTATTCTACAGATAAAGAAACTGAGGCTCTGAATAACTTTCCTAAGGTGCCCTGTTACAGAATGATGGGGTCAAGATTTGAACAAAGTCTAGCTGAAAGCCCATGTGTTTGTCATTACTCAGTGCTATCAGTCTAGTAATAAAGAATTAGATGAGCAACAAGACACCAAGAAGAGGAATAGAACCATACTGTGGGAGTATTTAAGTATGAGGTAACTGAGCATAAGCAAGTACCCACAGTGAGCATGGAATTTCAGGCACAGGGTACCAGAGATAAGACAGAAGCACCATATTGAATTAACATTGGCTTTACTACAAGATTTTGTAAGCTTCTTATTTATGGTAGAGCCATACTCTTGAGTTTTACTACCTTGAAGCTTGCAAGTAAAAGTGAAAGGCAATAACTTCTTTTATAGAAACCTTGAGTAGTGGAGCAAGATGAGTTCATCCTTGGAACCCCTTCTGTGATCTTATTTGAAGAGGTGTTTTTAGTAACAATACTCTGGTGGTTCTCAACCTGTGGGAGATTTTGAATAGTTTGTCTACCTGGGCCCCATCCAAGACCAAATGAGTTGGGTTTCTAGGTGTGAGGCCCTGGCATTTAAACTTTCTGAAGTTCTCCAGGGCTGAAGAACTGCCAGGATGGAAACCACAGCCTCAAGGTATATGAGCTTTCTCTTTTTCCTTCCTCTGAGAACAGAGCTACAAAAGTGCACAGTTCTTGGGAGGAGAGAGAGAGAAAAACAGAGAGAGAGGGAGAGACAGAGGCAGAGAGGGGGGAAATAGAGAGAGAGATTGGGAGATTGAGATTCTAGTGCTGAAAATGAGAAAACTGAGTTTTCTTTTTTGGAATAAAATAAATACATGACCCACGTTGTAACTGTGCCAAAGAGTAAGCCATCCAGAGGTTCCCTTCATCCCATGTTTTAGTGAATTGAACTTCCAAAGTTTAGCCTTTTTGTAGTCAAAGTAAGGATCGGTCATATTGATATCTGACACCCCATTCGAAAGCTCCATTTTAAGACTCATTTCACTATAGGTCTCTTGTTTGTATAAAGTACTGGCAGCTGAGAAACATGGTGGTATGTTGATTTCAGACTCAATGAATGTAAGGGACAGAGTGGTTATTGGTTCTGACCAGGTTGCTTACTGAGTCATTGGGTACCCAGAGCTCTCCCCCCTTCCATTACAGTGCTATCTTCTTTAACTGGAATACCATTCAGGATGGTCTTTCAGTGTGATGAAAAATACAATCGTCTATAAAATTGGCAACAGGGCACTCAGTGAGGGGAGAGATAGCCTGTGCAGGCCCAGCTCAACCCAAACTTATAATGGCTGCAGAGGATCCATGGGTGCTGTGGTTACCATTTCAACTCCTTTCAATTCTCTCTCTTTGCAGTTGCTGCAGTACCCCAGGAAGATGAACTATGTCCCACTGATCAGAAATGAACTATGAAAGAAGATTAGAAAGATGCTAGCATTTGCCCTTTCCTGTCAGCTAGCCTGTTCCCTTTCCAAATTTATCTATTTCTTGGGATTTAAAAAAATTCAAAAAAGAAGAAATGGACTGGACCTACTATATCTCAATAAGCTATATCCTCAGAGAAAACATGGCCAACAGAGAAAGCATAGACATCTGGTAGAGTTGAACTAGGATCAGAGATCATCAAGATTGGTGTATCCATCAGGATTGGGGAGGAAATGAAAGCATCTCCTCCATTTCAGGAAAGCATACCTAACTGACGGCATGTAGTCCAAATACAGATGCCTGGCTGTAAAGACTTCTGAGAAATGAAGTGTTTTCCCCTAACCTCTCTAAATAGAGATGATCAAAAGAGGTAGAGTGAGCCAATCCAAGTATCTGGCCATGACCAAGATTTCTCAATTTGTATACCACAGAATTCGGATGTGTGGCCAGATATTATTTTTTAAAAAGAAGTATTGTTCACAAATGAATTTTACCCTGCTAGGCAAAGCAAAGGTAAAATATGCTTCTTCACTACAATAAATTTCAAGGTCTTCTATATCTGCATGTACGCCTATGATGGTTTCATAGGTGGTTTCAGTCTAAAATGCTTTCAGTCTAAAATTTCCCCAAACGTCTCATGTGTTTAGAGGTGGGGTCTGGTTGGAAGTGGTGGATCGCTAGGGTCATGATCTGGAAGGGTATATTCTTGTCCCCAGCTTCTTCCTTCTCTCTCTGCTTCCTGCCTGCTGTAGGTTGAGCAGATGTCCTCTGCCATGCTGTTTCAGAAACCATGGACTGAAACCACTGGAAACTGCAAGCCAAATAAATCTCTCCTCCTTTAAGTTCTGGATGCCAGGTACAGTATTTTGTCTCAGTGATGGGAAAATGACTAATATAGCACCCTACTATTTCATATTTTGGAAACATGAATTAGACAAATGTATTATCAGTATCTGTTATTACCAATAAGGAAACTGAGGTCCAGAAAATTAAATAACTTTCCTAATGTTGAACAGCCAGTTATTCGTAAAGCTTGAACCAGAATCCTGGCTCTTGATTAGTCAAGACTTTGAAAATTGATCAGAATATAGAATTGATCAGAATGTGATTTATGAGATTACTCATATATAATTTGGAAAGGAGGTGGGCGGATTAAAATAGGTTGGATTTGATCAGTTCATGCATCCATTAATATGTATGACTAAAACATATTATCCATAAATGAAAAATAATTTTTAAAAAGTGTCTTTTTGCCAAGAAGGAATGAAAAGAAGATCAGGAGGTAGTCAGACAACCAAAAAGGATGAATAAGGAAATGGATAGGAAGTGAGAAAGCCTAGAAACACACACAAAAAAGGCTATCCATTTATGTGTCCTCTAGTATTAAAAGCAGAAAACAAAAAAGGATGTTATACATGTCCTGACCAAGAACCACCATGAGTTAATTAAAGAGATCAGAGCCCTGGACTCACATCCCAATCCTTTACCATGTATGCCTGGTGTATTCTAGTGTTATGGCCTCAATTAGTAACAGAAAAAAAAAAAAAAAACTGGTTCTGTAATACATGTTGTTTTTATAAATAGTACCAGGGTCCAGTAGTTTCTAAACAATCAGGAGACATTCTGTCTTTTAGCGTCAGCTATTTATTTGTATATCCATTTCATAAAGCACATCGTCCCAATTTCTATGCTTTGCCCCATTAAATGTCTACTCTCCTGCCTCAGACGTGTTATACAGATTTCCTGGCCTCCTGATTCAAATTCTCAGGGTCAGGACTTCTCCTTTGGTCTCTGCCAAGATTGGCACTGTGGGGAGGATGTCTATGTTTGTCAGGGAGTTGGGAGGACTTCGAATCCTGGCAGCTTAGATGGTGCACTTAGGGAAAATAGGAAAAGGAAAAATATCTTTTTCAGTTGCCATATCATGGAAGACACATTTCTCTCAACAAACCTGTGTGTTTGCTAATTTTTTTTAACAACATACGTGTGTGCACATGTGCATGTGTGTGAATTGTCTGTAGTTTGGGCCAATCCTATCACTCACCCCAATGCATAAAATCAATAGTCATTCTGAAATGATACTTTAGACTGAACAAACCAACCCTGAGAAAGCCTGCTGGGCAGTCCGGTGGATATGACAGCGCAGAATCCCTCCCTCACGCCTGCTTTTTTTTCTTCTGCGTATACTTTCTGCTATAGGTAATAGACCACATGTCTGGTCTCAATCAGCAAGGCTAAAAGGATTTAGGGTTCCCCCAATAGCACAGCATATCCATCTCTGATAGACTTTTGAGTTTCCGTGACTCATTCTGGAAATAGAGAACCTAATGCTTTATAAAGCATCTCATTCTGTAGCCAAGACAATTTTGGTTGCAAAATTAAGCACTGCTCCCCTCCAAAAAAAAGTAATACAGTGGTCACCTAAAGAATAGATAAGGGATAGATCCTTTCTTCTTTTGCTGGACACAGGAACCAAGACAATATCATCAGGATCTACTTTCTGTCTCTCTGTCCTCTATGTGACTGTCCTCAGGCAGGTTTTCGCCATGTCCCATGGCTCACAGAAGCTACAGGCTGGTGTCACCACAACTTAAAGCCCCACAGAAAATGACACTGTATCCTCCCACTGCTCAAGCAAGTCCCATAATGCGTCTCGCCAAAGTTCAGCCGCATCCACACTGCTGTGCCAATCCCTACGGCCAGGACTTGCTCAGTTGTTTGGTCGACAATGCCTGGGTCATGAACCCCATTCTTGAGCTGGAGATGAAGTCCTAGTACCAGCAATAAATTCTGATCAGGAAAACTACTTTCAGTTGCACTCTGTCTATTCATTTTTATTATTCATTCATTTCACAGAGATGAATTGAGGACATGGTTTATATACTAGAATCTGGGGATAAAATGCTGGCTAATATCTACTTATCCTTCACTGTTCAGCTCAGAAGTCATCAATTCCCTGATGAATTTCCTCATTGATGCCCCCTATGTAGAGGTAGTTATTCCCTCATTGATATTCTTTTTTTTTTTCCCCAGTAAGTAGGCACACGCAATTCAGGGTGATATTGATGTTTCTTCATCTTTCTCCCTAATTTACAGAGAATTTCTTGAGGACAAGTGTTGCCTCTTATTTATCTTGGCCTCCCCAGATACTAAGAGTCACTGTAGACAGACTGGTCAGAAAACATTTGGTGAATAAACGTATGACTGATGAATTAATTATTTAATTAGCTAGTTAATGCATATGATCCTAGTTCTTGGGGGAAATTTGTAAACTATCAAAAGAAATAAATTCACAAGTAACTAACTACAACACAGTGTGATTCATGAAGCAACAGCTACATGAGCACAGGGCTGGGAAACACAACGAAGGTGACATGTGGTCAGCCTGAGGGAGAATTCTTCAAAATGTTTAAGAAATCCTTTGTTATTTCACATATAAATTATGTCTCCATATGACTCCAGCACACAAATTCTTAGCTCTTCATTCTCAAAACAACTCCAAATAAACCTACCTATAGTTCTAGCATCCTGAAAAAAAATCTCTACAACATAAAAGCCACTCAGATATTTCTGAAAATAAAGAATTGCATCTTCTCAACCATTATTAGCTGAGTAAAGAGAGATAGTTTATCCTGCTCCCTGGTTTCTGGTAACTACACCATCATGAGAGATAAAATGCTTTATTGTTGACAAATGCCTGTGTTCAAATGTATGTATCCCCATAGTCCAACTGAAACTTGACTATTTGGAACCTTCATTACATTTTCCTCATGGTAACATATCATAAGTGATGCTTGCTTTCCAGGCTAACATGCAGTAGCTAAACAAGTGGATACTAGTGCTGACCTGCGATTCAACAGTCAGAAGCCTGATAATAGTTGCATTCTTCATTTGAAGTGTAAATTGGGCCCTGGACAAAATTGAGTCAAATTGGTCCTTGGCGTCTCACTGCTGGTCTTTTTCTCTCTCCCTCACCTCTCCTCCTCTCCCATTGGTTTCTGTTACACTTAGGCTTCTATGTCTATGGTGGTTATAAAAATGCACCACTCAGGTCTCCTGTTAGAACACAGAAACCAGATCAAAGTTGCCAGCTGCTGTGCTCATAATCCACCATGGCATCTCTGCTGAGACTCTGCCTCTCTTGGGCTGCTCTCCACCAATGACTGTGGCCAAGAAGGACACTAAGGCAGGCCCATTCTTGCGAGACACATAGTAAGTTGGCTCTACAACTCTCCATCAGCCTGGTCAAAACTTGCCTAGCAGTGTGCTACACTTTGAAACTGCCTATCCAACCCTCTTTCCTTCTCCCTGTTCTTCACAGGTTCAGACTTGCTTATAGTCTGACAACCTTCCCCGCCTCCTCCAACTCTTCCTGTTTACCCCTCACAGACCTTTGTTAAATACATCTCTTTTATGTCCAATCCAGTTTTGACCTCTGGTTCTTGAAGGACCAGGTGCAACACATGTGAAATTGCACACAGGAAACATGCAGGAGGGAGACCGCTCCAACCCTACAAATTGGCAAGTACTTCCTTCCTTGGAGTAGAGGAAGAAAATGGTTGACCAGTGAATCAAGGAACTAGTAATGGGAATAGGATGACTTACATGTTCTTAATGGAGCTGAAAAAGATCTGAGGTTCTTACATACACCATTAGCACCCAGTCTCTCTCTAAACCCAAAGATCAAATAGATGATGTGCTAGGCCATACTTCCTGACTTATATGTCTTGTTTTACTTCATTTCCACATTATTGCTTCTTTGAAGATCTACTTTGATCTGATTTTACATGGAAATGAATGAGACTAGAAAGAGATTTCCAGTGCGATTTCCCTGAGTGCTGCCCTCCGGCTCTCACCAACATTCTCCATGTCCCTGACCAGGCAGACACATGTACCTGTTGGGTGCTTAATTTGGATCTTTTTACACTACTATTCTTTACATGTCTGCTCAACATTTAGTCAAAATGGAAAAAAATAATAAAAGTATATCTTTTTTATGTTCAGAATAAAGATTTATTTTCCATGTATATATTACATGTCATTTTCTGAACTAGACAATTTCTTGAGAGGCATATTAAACTATTTGAATGCAGACATTCTAATAAATCACTCCCAGTAAAGAGTGCAGACAGCGCTGTGAATTTTTTAGCTTCAGAGCTGCAGTGTACTGGACTGTTAACGGGGAACTCTCGGAGGGCCAGTCTGGAAGTTCATGGTGAGGCTTTATATACATCATGTAAACTGTATGTGTTTAACACAAAAATATCAGCAGAGTTAGTCTGGCAGCAATAGGGAGTGGTTAAGTGAAGCCAAACCAATTTATGTTTCACCAGTTTGTCATCATGTGTAGGCCTGAGTTAAATGGTTCCCTGCTCCAGTTTTACTCTGGTGGCATCTTAGTAACCCTCTAGGGTGGTGCTCTAGACAGCTGCCAGTGGCCCATCCGTTAGTCTGTTCTGTCCCTCCCTTAGCTTGGGGTGTAGAATGGACTCAATCTTTGGCATCATGTCGTGTCTGTGAAATGCCCTCCAGAGAGCTCGAGTGCCATCTGACCAGGAGAAGCCTGGAAACAAAGGAGCCTGACAAGGGGCCGATGAGGGCTACTGGGCTGATTCATGTACCGAAGAAGGCCAAAGGCAGTGGTGTCTGGAAGCCACACCTTCTGGGAAGGAAGGAAAGACAGAAGTGCAGACCAAAGAGCTCACATCTTCCCTGTCTGGGCCTCTAATTTATGCACAGGAAGGATGTCCCCCTGCAGACTTTTTAAAAGGGGGCTGAGTTCAAGAGCTGGTAAAAGGCAAATTAGTGTTGAGGAGGGGATGTTTTCAGGGAATGTGGTCCTTACTAGCAATTGCCGAGGAGTGGGAATGTATGTAGCACTATTATGTTCCTTTTGTCTCAATATTCATTCTTTTCCTATGTTCTGACTCTCCATTAATGTCTAAAAAACACATTTAAATTAGGTGACTTCAAGCAAAATTTTTAGTGTTACCATTCTCAAGTTGGCTCATCTCGTCTGAGAGTTCTCACCTGGACTTCTCATGTGTGGTTATAGTCAGATAGTGGACTGGCCTGGATACCCAAGATGAGTGGCAGTTCTTGTTGGCTACTGACATGTAGCTCAGCTGAAGCTGTCATCTGGAACATCTGTATGAGGCCTTTCTCTGTGGCTTGGACTTTTCACAGTATGGCAATTGGCTTCAAAGACAGGGCAGCAATTTGTAACATGGTCTCAGATATCCCAGATTTGGCACTGGGGTTGTAGCTCAGTGGCAGAGCTCTTGCCTAGCATAGCAAAGCCCTGGGTTTGAGCCCTAGTACCACCAAACAGCAACAACAACAACAACAAGAAAAACCTGTAGAGAAATCCTAGGTTTGTTTTGGTTAAAACAAAGTCACTGAGGCTCACCAAGACTCAAGTAGAAGGAAATTAGTCTCCTTTTGACACAATGAGTATCACATACAGAGAGGAAAGGGATTGATGGTCTACTGGCCACTTCCTCCTTTTGGATACATCTAATTCTTCCATCTTTAACCTCACTAGCATAGTGAGTCTAGCATAGTGCTGTGCCAAGTAGCCGGGGGGAAGTATGGTGCGGTGGTTAAGAACATTAACATTTAAAGGCAGGAAGACCTGGCTTTGAGTCTTAGTTTTTCCACTCACCATGTGCGAGCCTTGAGCAAGCTGCTTAACCTAGTTGAGCCTAACTCCACTCATTTGTAAAAGGGTGTTTATAGTACATCCATACATGGTTATGGGATTTAAACTGCCTGGAGGAAAATAAGCACTCAATAATTCCTTATTAATAGAAATACAAGTGGAAAGAGGCTATGCATGGCTTCTTCAGCACCCTTTGTTTATTCAGCCATTGAGATGAGCTCAGCATACATAGTAGCTCTACAAAGCAGTTAATATCCAGGTCTTTTCAGCGAGGATATGTTTAGGGTTTAGAAACTACGGTCAGGAAGATAAGTCAAGGTTCTAGGAGTGGGTATAGTTAGGGTTCTCCAGAGGAACAAAATCAATATAAATATGGGTATAATTATACAAAGTGATTTATTAGGTAGACTTACAAGATCAGAAGTGGAAGAGTCCCTATGGCTGTGTCTAAGATCAGAGGTAGAAGAATCTAAAATGACCATCTAAACACTGGAGAGCAAGAGGATCCAGTAGCAGTTGAAGATTAAAGCCTTAGAAGCTTACTGTAGAGTCCAGCAGTGCAAGTCTGTGTTGAAAGGCTGGAGCGTTTGCAGTGGTAGGCTGAAGACACGGGAAACCAGGGTCAAAGGCAATGATGAAGACTGGAGCTTTTCTGAAAAAAGGGGAGCACTCACTTTTTTCACTTTTTACTCTAAGCTACAAGCCTTTTGGTTGATATCACACACACATCCAAGGTGGGCTTTCCCCCTCAGTTTGCTGAACTATATGCCAATCATCCACAATTATACCCAGAACTTATTAATCTGCTAGGCAGTTCTTATGCAAGTCAAGTTGATATATCATAATTAATGATCACACAGGGTGACTCTTGGGAGATTTAGAGAAGGAAGGAATCTGTCCTGGAGAATTAAAATGAAGGATGGAGTCTAACCCAGGCAGAGCATGTCTACACAGTGTGGTGGAGGAGGTAGGGGAAGAACTCTGAACTCTGACTTGTCTCCAGTCCCTTCTCTTTTCTGAACCTTGGTATCTGACAGCAGTGGATCTGTGTGACTTCAAGACTGCCAAGATGAACCATATTAAATATCCCCAAATCAGTCCACTCTTTTCCCATTAATTTGGTCACCCCTCATTCTTAGGCTACCATTCATCATTACTCCCTCAATTACTGCAAATGTCTCTTTATAAGTCCTCCTGCTCTTAGTTTTTGTCCATTAGTTCTCTGCAGAGCCCTTAGAGTGCTCTGCTTTGTAACACGCATCTGATCACACGGCTCATAGGCCAGAAGCCCTTCCTGCCAGTGCCTCTCCATTTGCCCCACCAATGCTACTCTCAATCCTTCTCTGCTCTTGTTTTATGCCCTGGTTGGGGGAAAGGCCTTACTGATCTTGATGGATTCCTCTGGCTTTCTGAATTCTATGAGGCTTCAGCCAATCAAAGGATTTAGCGGGATAGTGGAGGTCAAGAGCCAAAAGAGTGTGAAGTATTTACTTTTATTTCAGTGCTGTAGTTCTGATATTGGCTATGACTTTTCATGACCACAGCTTCTCGAGGCCCCTACCTTCTTAGTTCCAGCTTTCCCTGTCCACCCCCCACCCTTGCCTTGCTTCTTCGGGCCCAGTGGCAAATAATGGCAAAATACAGTTTTGCTTGAGTATTTCAGCATCCTGCCTGGGTTCCTTTAGTTCCTTCTGCACCCATGAAAAGAATTTTTTTAGATTATTCAAAATACTTGCTGAAATATGGCTCAAAGAAGCCAGCAGTTTTCTTCTGAGGTCCTAATTGCTATAGTGTCCAGAACTATCTGTCAGTCTCAGGATGGAGACCAAGCTCCTCTTCACATGGCCCCAAAGCCCTCCTAGGTTTCCAGCCCGCCTGTCTGTCTGGCCTCCCTGTGCTATTTCTGCCCCCAACTCTACTGCAGGTATCCTGGCTTCCTCTCTATTCTTCTAAAGCAGGATGCTCATTCCCACCTCCCCATTCTGGATGTGCCTCCACATCTTCCTGAAATTGCCCCTCTCTCTTTGCTGAATAAACTCCATTTACCCTTGATGCCTTGGGCCAAATGCTGCTAAGGAAAATCTCTATGAATCACTAGATTGGGCATTTTATTAGTTCCTTGAATTTCCCTCCATATCCCATATCCCAACTTACATAATCACAGATCATCCTTGACTTATCTTAGGTTTATTGAGAAATGGCCTCATCATAAGTTTAAAATATCTCAATCAAAAGTGCATTTAATACACCTCGCCTACCCAACATTATAGCTTAGCCTAGTCTATCTTAAATGTGCTCAGAACACTTACATTACGCTATAATTAGACAAAGTCATCCAACAAAGTCTGTTTTTAAATAAAGTATCGAATATCTCATGTAACTTATTGAATACCATACTGAAAGTTAAAAACAGAATGGTTCTTCTGTATCACTAGTCCAGAAAAAGATCAAAATTTTATTTTTTTAAGTTTTAGTTTTTATTAGTACATGTTTGCAGTACATAATGATTACATTCACTGTAGGGAATTTGTACATGCACATAACACATCTCAATTCTTTTTTCCCTTTCCTTCCATCCACCTTTTATTTTGCCAGCATTAGATTCATTTATTTATCTTGTAAGTCCTTATAAAGTTAACTATGATATATACAGATTTACAAACAGACTAATAGGCCAAAAACATATACAACATACAAGGCAATTATATTAAATCAAGGTACATTTTTAGATACATTGTCCATGATGGAATATAGTAATTCATTTTCATTCATTCATTCTCTCTCTCTGCCTCTCCCCCATTCTCCCTATTATCTGTCTTTTATTTCACAACTTATTTATGTATTGAGTTTTTCATATAAGAGGACCCGTGTGATATTTAAGGTTATATGTCTTATTTACTTCATTTAACATTATGGTCTCGAAGTGCATCCATTTTTTTACAAATGACTCAAGTCTATCCTTTATAGCTGTGTAGTACTCCACTGTGTATAAATACCACATTTTCTTTATCCACCCATCTGTTGATGAACATACAGGCTGTTTCCCAGATTTAGCCATTATGAATTGTGCTGCTCAAAAGTTAAAGTACAGCTTTACTCAACATGTATCATTTTCATACCATGGTAAAATTTAAAAACTGTAAACTAACCCATTGTAAGTCAGAAACTGTTTTTCATCAGTCTGTGTCTTCCACTAGCCTGTAAGTGGAGAGAAGTTACTAAGTAAATTTTGTCTCACTTTTATATCTTCAATGTCTAGCATGGTGCCCTGGTACATTCTAGACCTTCAATAAAGGATTTAAAAATAATAAATACAATCTAAAATCCCCAATAAGTACAATTCAAAAATATACATCATCAATAAATATATATTCAACAAATCTAAGGAAACACATAAGTTTATCTTCAACAAAATATAGGAACGTGTTTTCAAGAAAAATAATTGACAATCCTGTCTGTATTTTATTGTTAGAGGTCAGAAAACAGATTGGTGTTGCCAAGGTCATTCTCAAAACAGGGCTGTGATGAGGGTTTAAGTCATCATTTCATATAACTTAACTTGCCCCCCTGTACCTTCAATTCCTTTTGGATATTTTTAGAAATCCTGTATCCAAACAAAGCCCTGCAAGGAAAATTTATACTCCCACAACCACCACGTGTGTGGTATGCAGTGGAGCAGAAAAACAATCAGCAATGCATTTGATAAAGGAGAAAACGGCAGAATGTGAGTCCCTGGGCAAAGCATCTTGAGAAAGCCAGCCCAACAGCTGCTTGCATTAAAAATGATTGCTTTATATTTATGGCGGACAGGCAACAATAAGCAGTTTATGGCCTATAATCTAACATGAATGACTTAGGAAAATATTCTTAATATATGATTCATCTGAATGTCTTTGGGCATTAGACACCCAGCAGGGAACACTCAGAATTGGCCTTCAGAGATCTGACAAAACCTCACCCGACCAGCAGGATGTTACACCATTCCTCTGCACCGTTATAGAGTCTCCTACTTGGGAAGACTCTAGGAAAGCGTCACCGGACTCTGAGGACAAAGGCCCCAGCAGATACTCAGCCCCCAGAGTCCCTGCTGGCTTCTTAGTAAACAAACCCTCAGCTGTGGGCTGCATCAAGCTGGGGAAAATGAAGCATGACTTTGTAAAATAGCACTTCTTGACTTTTTCCCCTAATTTTGGGGATGTTATTGTGGCAGAAGAAAAATATTATTTTCCATGGAAAATGATACCCATCTGTGGGAATGCTGAGCGGGCATGATTGTGGTGGCGAGGCGTGGCATCAGAGTGACAGGCTGGGTGACAGTTTGGGTTCTGGAAGGGGTCAGCTGGAAGAAAGGAAGTGGGTTCTGGGGAAATTAACATTCTCTATGAAAGTGTCACATGGGAGAGAAGACCTTAATAATCAAAACAGCCAGAGGCCAAGTGGTAAGAGACAGGCTATAACACTGGGCGCTTTCCAGACGAATGGTGCCCTTGCTTCTTGCTACTCCCTCCAAGGCGCTGGGCTTTCCTGCTGCTCAGTGATGCTCACTGGAGCCTGGGAACGAGTCTTACACTCTTGGTTTATGTACTGTAAATATTGATTACTCTCTGATGCTCCTCAAGGTCAGGCTCATGTCTCCTGTCTTGGATGTAATTAAGATAATGCTCTCTTGGGGCCGGTGAGACGGCTCAGCGGCTTAAGCGCCTGCCTTGCAAGCGCGAGGGCCCGAGTTCGACTCCCGGAACCCACATACGAAAAAGGGGCCGGTGATATCGCTCAGCGGCACGGGTGCCTGTTGGCGCGTGAGGTCCTGAGGTCGTCCCCCCGGTACCCACAAAAAAAAAAAAAAAAGATAATGCTCTCTAGGGAGAAGCATCTGCTTTCTTATTAGAAAGTATTAGTTCTGTCAACTGGAAAGGACACCACTTCCCACCCTTCACCATAGGCAGTGCCTTGTATGGTTACTTTGGCCAACCCCCTCACCTATGTTAATTGGCCGGTTCTATGCCCCATCTCTCTTTTTCCTTCAGAATTAAGAATTTAAACAAACGGGGCCTGGTGGTGCACATCTGTGCACTCCCGCTGGGAGTCTGAGGCACGAGGATCGCAAGTTTAAACCCAGTGTGGGCAACTTAGCAACTGAGACCTTGTCTCAAAATAAAAAGTGAAAGATAAAAGAAAGGTGGATTCAATCCTCAGAACTACAAACAAACAAAAACCAAAAAAACATTAAGATCCAGAATCAGGGAATTAGGAGCTGGTGTTCAGAGCTCCCAGAATGTGATCTTTGAAGAAGTCATGGAATCTCGCATACACTCGGCATGCTTAGAGATACAGTGCGGGTAACAATGATACCGACTCATAGGGTCAGTGTGATGTGTTTAGTGTGTTACTGCTGCTTGCACCATACACTCCATCCATGTAAGTTCCCCGTCTTCCTCTTCCTTTCCTCTTTTCTCTTCTTAGAGGGTAGTTTCATGTATGAGGGTAGTTCACATATCCTAACAGCATGTTGAAAAAGTAGTTGCTTCTAAGTAGGGAAAGGATTTCCCTACTTAAATCTGAGAGAAGCGAAAAGGTCTGAGACATGGGCCTTATCTTGAGGAGCACATGGTTCTGTTAGCAATCAGCGTACTGTATCGGAGTCAACACAGCAAGAAGAAGAAGGAATGAGCTTGAAAAATCTTATCGGAGAATCAGGGTCTTCTTTAAAGTCTCAGACAAATTAGGAAGTGGAAGATAAGTATTCTGGCTTGGAAAATAGCATCAATAAAGCCCTCTAGGTATCTAATAATATAGCAAATTTGAAGGACAGCAAATAGACAATATGACCGAGTGTCCTATATGTGTTGGGAGTGTCGTAGTACAGAGAAAGCCTTTGCTCCAGGAAACATAGCCTCATGGGTGTTATTATACACAAACTAGAGACTATTCATGGTTCTAGGACAAGGACCTTTTCAACCCACTTGAATATTAAATTTAAGATATTGAATATTAAATTTCAAATACATAATTTTTTGCCATTAAAATATATCCAGATATAATATGGAGAAGATTGCACATTTTACCTCAAAATTTAAGATGAAAAGAGAATGGACAAATATTGTATTTTGCATTTCAATAGGGTGCTTAGATCTGTGCCTTCGGGCCTGGTGAAGAACTTTCTGTTAGGGGAGGGTGACCTAAGTCTGAGACTGCGCAACTAAACCACAGAAGTGTTCTTAGTGGTAGAAATTGTGTGGCACTGGTGGGGGCATATTTTGGGTCTGAGGAAATGAAAATAATAAACAGTTAGAAATCAAATCCTTTTCTCTGATTCTGCTGATAGAAAGAATGAGGTCCTGAGAAAAGGCCCTTGGCTGTGAGTACAAGAGTCCTTGTCTGTGGCTCTCCAGTCACTTTAAGAGCAGCCAAGAGATAGCCTGTGTGTACCATGACTCTAATAGAAATTGATTCCCTGCTTCTCTGATGTCCCCTCAAAATTTAACCTCATGAGTTGTGGTGGAAACCTAGTGCAATTGTTTTCATAGCTGGTGAGTTTTCCTGAGTCCAGTCACCATTTCCAGTATGTAAAAGCCTTCAGGAAGCCTTTCTCCTGGCTGCTGTTCAAATTACGATTTTTAAGACATCCTCAGTTTTACCCCTCACTAACCCATCAAATGAAGTAGCTCCAGGAAAGCCAGGGTGCATGCTGGATCCCATGTGAGTCAGCGAGGAAAACCAACCCAGCTGCAAGCATGTCTGCATGGGCCCCACAGGGACATGAAAATGCCACTTAATCCTATGCTATCCACACCACACAGTAGCAGAGTAGAAGCATGAGCAAGGCAAACAGACTCCAGATATCGTGACCAAGTAAGGAACAGAGATGGTCAAAAACTGGGAAAAATATTAAAATATACATTCCTAACAAAGACCTACATCTAGAAAATATTAAACTTCCTCAAAACTAGTAAAAGAATATCCAAATCTCAATAAGAAAATGGGTAATTCACAGAAAAAACCTGAAAAGTCAATAATTATGAAAAAAAATTAAGCTTAGTAATCTTACAACTCAAAGTCATAATGAAATAACATAGTCTATGATGTGGAAAAAATTTAAAGATTTAACAAGACAAAAATTTAAAGATTTAACAAAGTTTTGTTATGGAGACTGAAGAGATGCCAGCATGTTATCTTTCAAAATATCTGACTATAAATTGGTACAAACATTTTGGAGAACAATTTGTCAAAAATGGTTGTATCAATAAAAATAAAATAAATAAGTCTATATGGTATAAACCAGTAATTCCATAACAAAATATATAACCTAAGTATACTTCCACAAATATGTGCAAATAATCTTCATACAGCAGTGGATGTAATAATGAAAATAGGAAGCAGTTTGAATTTTTCTTAATTGAGAGATGGGAAAAGTGAGTTTTTATAGGGGAATACTACATGGCAATTAAAATGAATAAGCTGGGGTTTGTACATTTCAACATATTTAAATCTAGAAACTATGTTTGCTGAGAGAAATAGTTATAGAAAATAACAATGTTTTCCATTAGTATAAATTTTAAACTACAGACCAATGATTTTTAAAGATATATCCATAACTAGTAAAAGTAGAAACATACAGATAGGAAAAATATAGGCCATCTTCAGCATCCCACTTACCACTGGTGAAGAAAATTGGGAAATGAGATCATTAGAGAGGCAAAAGAGGCTTTAAATTAATGTCCTATAGCTGAGAGAAGACAGAGATTTCCAAGAAATTGAATTATAACTCACGCTTATGTGTAAGTCTAAATTTATACTGGTTGCCTAGTATGGAAATCTCCGACTGAGAAATTGACGTTTAAAAAATAGTTTTGGGCTGAAAAATCCCCTGAAGGATTTGGTAGAAACATTTTCACACCTTGGGATACATGTGATTATTACACTTACATATGTGTAAATCTCTACTGATGATCACCTTGTAAACAAACAAAACACAAGAGAAAGTAGCCCATCACAGGGAAGCATCACTAGACACCATTACTAGAAAATTAGCTTTCCAAGAACTTGCTGTTATAGAACATTCCTGAAGAAGATATATAATAATCAAGGGATTGTCATTCTACTGTAAGGGACTTCATAATATCTGCCTAGTGCCATTTCAGACTTGATAAGAACCAATGACTACTATGTGTCTCCCTTCTTCCCCTTACTAAAGGAATGTGTTCACTGGTATGATCTCTCTGGTGTTCTCCACTATACTGAGGAGAGGGGCAGACATTCGTGTTTGCATAGAGGAGTGGATATCTTGTTTTTTTGGTTCATAGTTTTCAAGGTAAAGAGGAGCGATGTCTGGATCTGATGGAGTTCGGACTTCGTGAAATGATTGGATGGATTTTCAGGGTTGTTCCCTTATGAAAGGGGAGGGCTTATGTGTGGTCTACACCTGGGAAGAAGAGGCCAAAAAAATTTGTAATTAGAAGAGCAAGGATATTTACTATCATCAAATATCCATGTGTTCCCCCAAATTTCTGACCTTTTGTAATCAGCCAGGATCATGGGACTATTTCTGATTAACGAACTGTGAGTAGTATGAGTCACTTCTAGGCTAAATCATAGAAGAGGAGGCTTGAGATCTCTCCCTTTCCCTTTCCATTCCTCAGTGACAATGGCAGGTGTTCCTTGAGGTAGTTGAGTCACTAGATGGAAACAGCTGGATTGCTGAATCACTGCTTAGACGTCGACTGACAATTTTGCACAAGAAAAACACACGTTCGTGTGTTAAGCCAAAACATACGTTGTATGTGACAGACACTCACATACACACACACACTCACACAAACAATGCTTATTGAATATAGACACACACAAAAGAATTAAAATCATACAGGGAGGCAATACACTATGAAAAGATCAGCAAACTGGGAATTAGTGGTCCAACAGTATGAAATAATACAACTGTAGGGCCATATGGGAGAGATTTTAAAAGCACAATTTGAATATTTGAAGTACGATTTACAGAAACACAGGGCACCATTTGGGAATTACAAAAATATTATTTGAAAAAGAAATTGATAGATTTTCTAAAAATGAAAAGATTACATTTCAAATGGAAAAGTCAGGGGAACACACATGTGTTTGTTTTATGAAAAAGGTAAGACTAAACTAAGATGCAGTGGAAAATAAAGCATATTATCAAAACTATAAATTTTTGTCTATTGGATACTCATATGCAGAAATAAAATTTTTATTTATTCCTTTTTTTTTTTTTGATACCGGGAATTGAACTCATGATTTATTCTTCACATTATGTAAATGCATTATAGACCTGAATATAAAAATAAGGTTCCTAAAGAAAAACACAGAAAAATGTATTTAGGTAAGTATTTCTTAGATAGAATACTCATAAAGGGCCAGTGAGATAGCTCAGTGGCATAAGCGCCTGGCGAGTGTGAAGTCCTGAGTTCGACTCCTGGTACCCACATAAAAAGGAAAAAGGGGCTGGTGATATTGCTCAGTGGCACAAGTGCCTGCAAGCGCGAGGTCCTGAGTTCGACCCCCGGTACCCACATAAAAAAAAAAAAAAACTCAAAAAATACTAAGAACAAATGAAAGTTGGACTACAAAAATTAAAAATCTCTATTTGTCAAAAGATGTCATTATGAGAATAAAAAGGCAACCCCTACAATACATACATCTAACAAAAGATAACAAACGATTAGTATCTATAGTACCTAAGAAACTCTTACAGTTTAACAGCAAAGATATAAACCTCAACAAACAAATAGGCAAAAGACTTAAATAGGTAATTCAGAAAAATAGATTTCTAAAGGGCAATTGGCATTCAAAAAAGGTGCTCAAGGGCCGGTGAGACGGCTCAGCGGCTTAAGCGCCTGCCTTGCAAGCGCGAAGGCCCGAGTTCGACTACCGGAACCCACATACGAAAAAGGGGCCGGTGATATCGCTCAGCGGCACGGGTGCCTGTTGGCGCGCGAGGTCCTGCGGTCGTCCCCCCGGTACCCACAAAAAAAAAAAAAAAAAGGTGCTCAAGTGCTGGTGAGATGGCTCAGCGGCGTACGCGCCTGCCTGGCAAGCGCGAGGGCCCGAGTTCAACTCCCGGAACCCACATACGAAAAAAGGGCCGGTGATATCGCTCAGCGGCACGGGCGCCTCCTGGCGTGCGAGGTCCTGAGGTCGACCCCCCCAGTACCCACAAAAAGAAAAAAAAAAAAAAAAGGTGCTCAATATCATTACTTAATAGGGAGATACAAATCAAAACTTCAGTGAGATACTAGTACAATACTACCAAAGTGAATACAAAGAAATAATAAAATAAGTTAGCAAAGATATCAAGGAACTGGAGCTCTCCTATACTGGTAAGAAATTGTAAATTAGTACAGCCACTTTGGAAACTATTTTACAGTGAAATAAAGCTGGACACACAATACTCTGTGCATTAGAAATAATAATGGCTTCAGAGAAATGCCCTAAACCCAGAATCAGTGAGTATTTTAGGTGACATTGTAAAGAATTAAGATTGCAGGGCTGGTGAGATGGCTCAGTGGCATAAGTGCCTGCCTGGCAAGCGCAAGGTCCTGAGTTTGACTCCCGGTACCCACAAAAAAAAAAAAAAAAAAAAAAGAATTAAGATTGCAGATAGAATTAAAGTTAACACACAAACAGGTGGATTATCATTGCATGTTTGGGCAGGTCAATGTATTTCCATGGTCCTTGAAAGTGGGAAAGGGAAGCTGTGAGAATTTGGACCAAAGTTGCTGGAGGAAAATGCTCATGAACCCAACAAAGAAAGTTGACTCTAGAAGATAGAAGAGACAAGCAATTAGCTTCTCCCCTAGAAAGGAACATCCAGAAAGGAACACAGCCCTGCTGACACCTTGATCTTAGACCAGTGAGATTTATGTTGGACTTTCAATCTACATATTTATAAGATAATAAATTTGTGTTGTTTTAAGCTACTAAATATGTGGCAATTGGTCACAGTGGTAATGGAAAACTAATAGATACTAAGACCCAGAAATTCCACTCCTAGATATATACCCAACCAAAAGGCAGAGATACGTTCACTGAACAACATACACAGGAATGTTCATATGGCCTCATTCATAATTGTCTCAAGCGGAGAACTATCCAGATTTCCATAAATGTGCAATAGGTAATTTATAGCATCTTAATGTAATGGAGTATTAAACCATAATGAGAAATGCATAATGGCCCTCACAAACACAAGGTTAAGCAAAAGAAGCCAAGAGTTCAGATATAAATTTCCATTTATATTAAGTTCAAAGACTAGTAAAACTTATCTATGGTGTTAGAATTGTCACCTTGGCAGGGGTACTGCTGACTGACAGGAGCAAGGGGAATTCTACAGGCGCTAGCAATATTCAATTTCTTGGTCTAGATCATAGTTTCACAGCATGGTTTGTGGAAATCATTTGAATTCATAGTTATGATTTATGCAAATTTGTGTGTGCTATATTTGAATGAAATTTTAACTTTAAAAAGGCAGTGGATTGGCTAAAAGGCAGATCAGGCACAACTAAGGTGTAAATCAAAAACAGAGAAATGGGTCTGAAGAAATGCTCCAGAGTGCAACTAGAAGATAAAAAAAAAAAAGGAAACTATGATAAGAAAAATTTAAAATGAGAAAGGTCAACTTCATTTTTAATAGATGCTCCATAAAGTGAGAATTGAGAGAATGTGAGATAAAACATTCAAAATGCCATAGATTGGATACTGAATGTCCTCCCCAAGGTCCATGTGTGAAAGGTTTGGTCCCTGGGCTGGTGCTATAGGAAGGTGCCAGACCTATAGAAGAAGATGAGGCCTGCTGAGAGGTGCTGAGGTCATTGGCGGCATGCCCTTACAAGGGACTGTGGGAGTCTTGCCTTGTCTTTTCTCTCTTTGCTTTCTGGCTGCTCCACCAGGCAATTACCACATGATGAGTTAGCAGGAAGGCCAAAGCAATGAGCCACCTACTCTTGAACTAAATTCTTCAAATCCATGAGCCAAATAAACCTTTTCTGTTTATAACTTATGTCTCAAACATTTTGTTATAGTGATGGAAAGCTGTCTACTACAGAAGAAAAAATGCTTAAAAACTTGCTGACCTAATAAAAAATATGACTCCCTAGATTTGCAAAGCAGGATAAATAAAAATGAAAATAAAGCCAGATCATGTTATATTTTAGTTAAACTACAGGGAACTACAAGAGCAGATAGAAGTTGTGGGACAATATTTTCTTTCTCTTTTTAAAATAAGAACATTTGTTTTATTGGGAAAAAAATAAACCTATGGGGATTGTGGAAGAAGGGCTAGCAAATATTTTAATCTGGGAATAAATGGTTGTCCTAATTATTTGAGAGGTTCTTGAGGTTGGATCCTGTTGCCTCTAAGATGTCATCTTCTCTTTGGTGCCCGCCGATGCCTCCTCCTTCTCCAGTTGTGCCGAAGAGGTTGAGGAGGTCTCTGTAATGCCTATTTTTAGTTGCCAGTCACCTGGCTTCCAGTCTCTCCAAGTTCCTGTTCCTTAAGCATCAGGGGATGCTCTGGGAACCAGACAACATTTTAATTTTCTGGTGGTTTGCACATGGGGAAGTCATGACATGTATCCTGTTCTTGATGACTGAGCTGAACCATATGGGGAGGGGAACTGCTGCACAGCTGGAGGTCTTATATCAGTGTAGGTTCAAGGAAATCAGAGTCATTATCTTTGTTATTTCTCTGATTTTCTTTGTTATTTTTTGTCATTTTCATTTTCATTGTCATTTTGATTTTCTTCATCATCCTTATGAATACCTAAGAAATGTCTTAAGGAATTTCATCAGACCATCCAGTTTTGCCCTCAGTCAGTTTCATTTTCTTTTTGGGGCACCTGTCCAGCAACCCCTTGCCTCCACTTAGATTTTCATAAGCTGTTGAGTTTTCAAAGTCATCATCGTCCACCCATGCCAGGGTAATACCTAGATTGCAAATCTTCTGTGGATCATCCTGAATTTGATTTTGTCAAATTACTCATCACATAGTACTTTCAGTCCCCCGTGTCCTTTGGATGGGAGGTATAAGTTGTCTGAAGAACACACAATGGAAGTCATGTCTTCAAAAAGTATTGTGTTCTCACAGGAAGAGGAGTCTTCACAAGGAAAACAGTCCACAGAGAGGCTCACGGTGGATTTGGTTTGGGAACTGCAGTCCTCTGTGTTAGAGGAGTTGTTGCTAGACAATGAGAGTGCCAAGCAATGGAAAGAGGATATGAGAGGATCCACCAACACAGGAAACTTTCAAAGAAAAGAAGTTAATGGATGATGTCTTAGTTACTTTTCTCATTACTGAGACAAAATACCCAATACCTAAAGTTAAAGGGGGAAAGGTTTATTTAGCTCACAGTTTGTAGAGATATCAGTCCACAGTTGGCTGGCTCCAAGGCAGAGTGGCACATGGCAGAGGAGCCTCGCAGAGGAAATGCTTCATGGCACCCACAAGGTCGCAAAAGCAACAAGGGAGGCCAGACAAGACTCGTTCTATTCCTTACGTTGTATGCAGGCTACCCGCCCTATGGCAGGTGTAGCACTCAGACCCTTAATCCTAGCCAGAATTATGCCAAACCAATCAGTGGACTGATTTACTAATCACAGCACTGCCCTTAATCCCAGCACCACACACTCTAGATTCAGCCACCTTTGAAAAACCCCCATGACTGCAGGAGGCTTTGGGGGGGGACATCTAGACACAAACCATAACAGATGATATTGGGGAGGACAGTCACTGCCAACTCTTGGAGCATAAACAGAAGTGACAGATTCTTCAGTTCCCAAGTCTCCTTGGCTAAAGGTCTAACCGTTATAATCTATGGCCTATGACTGTTGGTTACCATGGCAATATCAGAAGCAATATAGCCACATAGTGGGAATAGAGAAAAATTGGATAAAGGAACCCAGGATCCAGCCCCTTCCTTGCAAAATATTCTGTACACACACCACACAGGCTGAAGAGGGTCCTGCTTTTTATTAGTACATTTGCACTACATAATGATAACATTCATTGTGAGGAGCTATGTACACAAGAAATCTTAATTCGTTTACACTCCGTTCCCCTCCCTTCCCTCCTGGCTGTGTTTTTTTCCCTACCCTCCTTCCCTCCTCCATCTCTTTTTTTGTTTTCTTGATTTCATTTTTTCCTCTTATCTATTATTTTGTTATTTATATTTCAGGCTTCTGATTGAAGAGAAACCATGTAATATTTAAGTTTGTATGTCTGATTTAAGTTTGCATGTCCTACAAATGACTCAGGTTTATCCTTCTTTATGGCAGAGTAGTATTGTATTGTATATAAATGGCTTTCTTTATCCATTCATCTGTTGATGACAAATAACCTACTTCCAAGATTTATCTATTATGAATGGTGCAGCTATAAATATATCGCGCTTGCCGGGCAGGCGCTTAAGCCGCTGAGCCATCTCACCGGCCCCTTATTTTAGTTTTTTGAAGACTGTCCACACTGCTTTCCATAATGGTTGTACTAGTTTACACTCTCACCAACATGAGGAAGGAAGGGTTTCCTTTTCCCCACAGCCTCACCAGCATTTCTTGTTACCTGATTTCGTGATGATTGCCATTCTTTCTGGAGTGAGAGAATCTCGGTGTTGTTTTAATTGGCATTGCTCTAATGACCAGATATGTTGAACATTTCTTCATGTATCCATTGCCCATTTGTATTTCTTCTTCTGAGAAGTGTCTGTTCATTTCAGTTGCCTGTTTTTGATTGGATTTTTTTTCTTTCAGAGGAGTCTAAGTTTTTGAGTTTTTTATATATTCTATTAGTCCTCTAAGGAATAGCTGGCAAAAAAAATTCCCATTCTGTAGGTTATCTATCCACTATGTTGGTTGTTTCTCCTGCTCTACAGAAGCTTTTTAATTTTATATGATCTCCTTTGTTGATTCTTGGTGTTATCTCTTCCAGAACTGGTGTTCTGTCCAGAAATTCCTTGCCTGTGTCTATATTTTCAAGACTTTTACCAATTTTATCTTCCAGCAGATTAAGTGTTTTTGTTTTAATATTTAGATATTTGGTCCATTTTGATTTTAGTTTAGTTCATGGTGAGAGATACGGGTCTAGCTTCAGTCTTCTGCACGTGCATAGCCAATTTTCCCAGCACTATTTGATAAAGAGGCTCTCTTTCCTCCAGTGTAACTTTTTGGCCCCTTTGTCAAAGATCAGCTAGCTGAATATGCTTAGAGCTGTTTCTACATTCCCTGTTCTGTTTCTTTTATTCACATGTCTCTTTTTTGCCAATATTAGGCTGTTTCTATCACTGTAGCTTTGTAATATAACTTGAAGTCTGGGACTGTGATGCCTTGCACTTACTGCTCAGGATTACTTTTTGCTATTCTAGATGTCTTCTTATTCCTGTGAATTTTAGGTTTGTTTTCTCTAGTTCTGTGAGGAATATTATTGGCATTTTGATTGGGATTGCATTAAATCTGTATATAAGTTTTGGAACTATAGCCACTTAATTATATTGTTTTATGTAGCAGGAACAGTGGATATTTTTCCATTTTCTGATGTCTACTTTGATCTCTTTTTTCACAGTACTGTAGTTTTCTTTGTAGAGGTGTTTCAATTCCTTGGTTAGGTTAATTCCTAAGTATTTCATTTTTCTTGATACTATTGTGAATGATATTGTTTCCCAAATTTCTTTCTTGATGAGTTTACTATTTATGTACAGGAATGCTATTGATTTTTGTGTGTTGACTTTACATCCTACTATGCTACTGAGTTTGGTTATTGATTCTATGAGTCTTTTGGTGAAATTTTTTTGGTCTTCTATGTAGAAGATCATGTCTTCAGCAAATAATGATAATTTGGCTTCTTCCTTTCCTGTACATACCTCTTTTATTTGTTTTTCTTGCCTGATTTCTCTGGCTAATGTTTCAAGAACTACATTGACCATTACTGTTGATAGCAGACATCTTTGTCTTCTTCCTGATCTTAAAAGGAAAGTTTTTAGCTTTTCACCACTTAAAATGATATTTGCCATTGGTTTTTCATAAATGTCTTGTATCAGATTGAGATAAGGTCTTTCTATACCTATTTTCTTCAGGGTTTTAATCGTGAAATGATGTTGGATTTCATCAAAAGCTTTTCCCAAGTCAAGGAAAATGATCATGTGATTTTTGTCCTTACTTCTGTTTATATGATGTATTACATTTATTGATTTGCATATGGTGAACTATCCTTGCATCCCTGGGATGAATCCTACTTGGTCATAATGTGTGATTTTTTTGATGATTTGTTGCATCTTGTTTGCCGGTATCTTGTCGAAGATTTTTGTGTCAATGTTCATTAAAGATATTGATCTATAGGTCTCTTTTTTTTGCTTAGGCCCTTTTCTGGTTTTAGAATCAGGGTAAAGCTAGCTTCCAGGAGTGACTTAGGGAGTGCTAGTTCCTTTTTTATTTCATAAAAGAGTTTGAGGAATATTGGCATTAGATCTTTCCTAAAGTTCTTGTGGAATTCAGGAGTGAATCCATCAGGACCTGGGCTTTTCTTACTTGGTAGTTTTATTATTATTATTATTATTATTATTATTATTATTATCACATCTTCATTCTCACTGCCTGATAGTGGATTATTCAGGGTTTTCATGTCTTCTTGGTTCAGCTTTGGTAATTTCTATGTACCTAGGAATCTATCCATTTCTTTTAAATTTTCCATTTTATTAGTGCAGGTTCTTAAAAATAGTTTCTAATAATCTTCTAGATTTCAGCAGTCTGTTTTGGTTTTGCCTTTTTCACTTCTAATTGCATTGATTTGGGCATTTTCTTTCCTTTTTTTAAGATTGGCTAAGGGGGTTTGTCTATTTTGTTTGTTCTATCAAAGAACTAGCCATTCGATTCATTAGTTCTTTGCATTGTTTTTCAACTCTCAATTGCATTAATTTCTGCTCTAATTTCCTTCTTTATAATAGCTTTGGATTGGGTCTTGTTTTTATAGGACCTTGAGGTACATCATTTGGTTCTTTATTTGAACTCATGCTGTCTTTCCGATATAGGGACTCACTGCTATAAACTTCCCTTTAGGACTGCTTTCATTGTTTCCTATAGGTTCCAGTATGTTGGACTGGTATTATTGTTTGATTCTAGGAAATGTCTGATTTCTTCCTTCATTTCTTCTGTGACCCATCTATTATTCAAGAGGTTATTCTTTAATTTCCAGGTGTTTGTGTAATCTCTGTGTTTTCTTTTGCCTTTGATTTCTAATTTCACTGCACTATCATCTAGTAATATGCATGGTATAATTTTGATTTCTTCTGCATTTATTAAGCTTGCTTTATGCATGTGGTTTATTTGGAAAAAGTCTCATGTGCTGCTGAGAAGAATGTGCATTCTGTGGTTGCTTGGTGGAACACTCTTGATGTATTTATCAAGTCCATTTGTTAGAAGATTTGGTTCAACTCTGATATTTCTTTGTTGATTTTTTTGTGTAGTTGATATACCCATTTGTGACAGTAGGGTATTAAGGTTCCTCATTATAATTTTGGTGGCATTTATCTGATTTTTTTATGTTCAGTAGTATTCATTTTATGAAGTTGGGTGTGCCTATATTTGGAGCATATATATTTATAATTGTTATGCTTTCTGTTGAATTGCTCCCTTAACCAATATATAGTGATCTTCTTTGACTCTTCTGATGAGTTTTCACTTGAAATTCATTTTGTCTAAGATTAAGATAGCTATTCCAGCTTTTTACTAGGTTCCTCTTGCATGAAATATTGTTTTCCACCCTTTGATTTTTAATTTGTGTATTTCTTTTTGAATTAAATGTTTTTAGTGTATACTAAATATTACTGGGTTTTGCTTCTTGATCCATTCTACCAATACGTGTCTTTTGATAGAGAATTGAGAACATTGAGAGTTATTACGGAAAGTTATTGACTTATTCCTGTCATTGCATTCTTTTCCTGTTGCTGATCCTCTCTCCCGCTTTTGCTTAACTGCCCACCCTACCTGGTGTATTTATTCTATTAGATATTTTGGCATTGTTGGCTTTGTTGCCTTTTTCCGAGATATCCTTGAGAATATTTTTGTACTGCTGGTTTGTGGTCACAAATTTCTTGAGGTGTTCTTTGTCATGGAAATTCCTTATTTCTCCATCAATTTTGAGAGAACTTCTTGCAGGATGTGTAAATCTGGGTTGGAAGTTGTTATTTCTTAGGGCTTGAAACACTTCACTCCAAGTTCTTTCTGGCCTATAAGGCTTGTGTTGAGAAGTTTTCTGTAATTCTAATGGGTTTATCTTTATAAGTGATCCCTTGCTTTTCTCTAACAGCTTTTAAACTTCCATGCCTGTGTTGGACTTCTCGTATTTTTACTATGATGTGGCATGGAAGGATTATCTTTTGATTGTGGCAATTTGGGATTCTATATGGGTTATTTATCTGTATGTTTAGTTTTCTTCCAGTATTTGGAAAGTCTTCTGCTATTATTTCAATGAACAGGTTTTTTATATTGCCCTTTGTGCTGTCTTCTGATTTTTCATTTATTTCAATTAATTTTAGATTAGTTTTCATTATGCCATCTAGCAACTGTTGAAATTATTTTTCATGTTCTCTTGCTGTTTTTATCTCTGAGTACCTGGACTTTGAGAGCATCCTTATCTTCTAATTCTGATATTCTGTCTTCACATTGGTCACTTCTACTATTCATACTTTCAATATAATTTTTAATCTCCTAGATTTCTGTTTGGAACCTTCACCTGGACTCTGGTTGTTTGCTAAGCTGGTCATTCATGTTTTGTATCATTTTGTTTAGCTCAGTTAGCTTTTTATTTGTGTCTTCTATAAGTTCCCTGATCGCTTTATGTGTTGCCTCAATTGTCTGATTAGTTATATTTTCTGTGAGCCTGCCAAGCACCTCATTGATCTGTTTTTTAATCTCCTCTGTTATCCTTCCAAATTATTCAGTTTATGGGTTTTACTTTCCTCCCACTCAATGTCTCATGGATCAGCTTTGGGGAAGTTGGGAGTTTTGGGAGATTTTTCGTGGCCTTGTCTTCTCATGCTTCTATTTTTTGTTTGTTTGTTTGTTTGTTTTATTTTGTTTCATTTTGTGCTTATTTAAGGTATTCAGTCACTTATACTAGAAAGACTTATTTTTTGCCTGCAGCTACTTTGCTTCTGGAGAGCCCAGTTACCCTCTCTGTGAGCTGTGAAAGCCAGAGAGAGTCCAAATAGTTTCCTTTTTTTTCCTCTGCATTGTGAACTGTCTTTCCAACTTCTCTGTAGCTTCTAATTTTTCTTGTCAGTTCTTTCCCAATCCCCAGCAATCTGTTTCCCTTTTTCTTTTTCTTTGACAAGTTGTTATTTTCCAGTGTCTGGATTCTGGATTTCAGAGATGATAAATTTTTCTACTGATAATCACTCTGCCATTTTCCCCCACCCCAGGGATACTATTTTCTAAGTGCTGAGGAAAAAACATAGCAGTTGACCTAGGTAAGTTCTTTTACTCAAGTGTTTTGAGGTATAGTTCCCATAATGGAAGATAAAATTCTCTCTTTAGCGTATGGTTACAGTCATGCAGTCTCTTCTACAGTCAAGATATAGAATAGTTCCATCACACACAAAATATTTCCTCATGCCACACTGTGGTCAGCCCCTCTTCCCACCCTTGACCATGGCAACCACTGGTCTGTTTTCTAGCCCTATAATTTTCATTTCCCAGAACATCACATGAATGGAGTCATACAGTATATTGCCTCTTCAGGCAGACTTACTTCACTTAATATAATTCACTTGAGATTTATCTATGCTATGGTGTATATCTGCAGTTCATTTTTATTGCTGACTAATATTCCTTTGAATAGATATAACGCAGCTTATTCAGCTATTCACCAGTGGAAAGCATCTGAGTTATTTCTGGGATTTGGTATTTATGAGTAAAATTGCTATAAACAACTGTCACAGGGTTTTGTGTGAACATATTTTATTTCTTTTGGGTAGGAATGGGCTTTCTGGGTCATATCATACATACAGTCTTGTGTTAGTGAATGAAGGAAACACATTCTATGATATAAACTTATGGAGCCACCAATGTACATGCAGTCATCACTGACCAAAGTTTTCCTATGGAGTGCATGCTATACATATTCAACTTTATGAGAAAACTAACTTTTTTCTAAAGTGGAGATTTTTTTAAGTAAAAATTGGAAAAGTGCCATTTGTATTCTTATGTGTGACATATGAGAATTGCAGTTTCTCCACACTCTCACTGGCACTTTGTATTATTCTTTTTTTCCTCTCTCACATGGGGTGATATTTCATTGTAGTTTTAATTTGCATTCTTTTATGTATTCATTTACCACTACTGTATATCTTTGGTTAAGTGTAATTCAAATCTTTGCCCATTTTAGTTGGATAGTTTGTTTTCCCTTTCAGTTGTTTTAACTGTATTTTGAAGAACAGAAGTTTTTAATTTAGATGAAGCCTAATTTATCACTTTTTTATGTATGATACTCTTAGTGTCATGTCTGAGAAATCTTTGCCTAATCTAAGAGCACAAAAATAATCTATTATATTTTCTATTGCAATTTTAGAGATTTAGGATTTACATTTAAGTCTTCATCCATGGAGCAGACTTCAGGGGGGGTGCTTTTTATTTTCTCTTTCATATGGATATCTAATTATTCCACTACAATTTTTTGAATAGATTACTGTTCTCTCTTTAGTTGCTTTTACACTTTCATCAAAACAAATTGACCATTGTGTGTCCGGTTTTGGACTCTTTGTTCTATGCCATTCTATGTCTATGTGTCTACTTTTTCAACAATACCACACTATTTTAACAGTAGCTTTAACATAAATCTTCAAATCAGATAGTTATGAATTTTTCTTTTCACATTTTGACTACTCCAGTTCTTTTGCCTTTGTATGTAAAATATGAATTGTTAATTTCTACCTGAGTGTTGAATGAGATTATGTTAAATCTATATGTGAACTTTGGGAAGAACTGGCCTGTTTAGACTGTTATGTTTATCAATTCATAGCCATGGCATATCTTTCTATTTCAATCTTTTAAAACTGTTTTCTCTATATTTTCACTCAACTTAGCTCATTCTGGTCACCATAAAATATCCTCTAGCTTAAACTCTATTCCACTGACAACCATTCTCACATACCTACTTTCAAGAGCAGTGGGAAGTAATGGTATCATAAACTCCTGTTTCCATAATTATGTAGTTGCAACAACTTACCTTCAGAGTCATGATGCCTAAACCCAGAGACAAAGACATGAAGAGCCTTTCCCAAGGCACATTTGAAAAGAGAACAGAGATTTTGAAAGGTTCTTTGAAATATAACAGTGATTACCTTTTTTTAAAAAATATATTTTTATTAGTTCATGTTTATAATACAGAATAGTGAAGTTCATTTTGGGGAATTTGTACATGTATACATGAAATGTAATCAAACAGTATTGTGAGTGTTTAAATTTTTAAAATTATTACAGTAAATGACACATTTCCATTAATCCTCCTCAAAATACGTCTCCCTGCTTCAAACACACTTTTCCCATCATTCTTGCCACTTTCAGAACCAGTTCTGGAAGTTATCTTTAATTAGTGTCTTTAGTTACAATGTCTGGCTACCTCAATGTCCTGAATCAATTCAGAACATTTACTTTCATGGCCATTTTAACTTTGGGGAAAAGTCAGCATTTGTAACCTGGAAAATCCAGTGAACAAGGTGGATAAGGACACACTATAATCTTTTTATTTGACAGAAATTGCTGTAAAGGTTTTGAATTGATTCAGGATATCAAGGAAGCCACAGTAGCACAACTGAAGACCCTCATGAAAAAGTGCTTCCAGAATTGCTTCAGAAAGTGGTAAGAATGATGAAAAAAGTGTCCAAAGTGAGGGAGAATGTTTTGAGGATCATTTTGGGAATGCATATTTTACTGTATTACATTTTTTAAAAATCAAGCATTCACCATATTTTTTGATCACTCCTTGTAGAATGTCTTGTTTTCAATTTTCTTACTTACTCCTCCTCTCCCCCCACCCTGCTCTTTCCCATCTCCAAGAATCTACTTTCTAGTTTCCTATTATTTCTCCTTTATTTTGTTAATTTATTTATACTTTATGTTTCTAATATAAGAGAAAACATGCAGTACTTACCTTTGCACCTGAGTTATTTCGCTTAGCACGATGGTCTCAAGCGCCATCCATTTTTGTGAAAATAACATGGTTTCATTCTTGTTTATGGTTGATTAATATTATAATATTCTATTGTGCACACATACCCTGTTTTCTTTATCAATTCAACTGTTGGTTGGCATCTAGGCTGTTGCAGGGTTTACTGTAAACTCTGCCACTCTATGTTGATTATTCTTTTTTTTTTTTTTTAAATGTGGGTATCGGGAGTCGACCTCAGGACCTTGCGCTTGCCAGGAGGCGCTTATGCCACTGAGCGATATCACCGGCCCAATTTTTCTTTTTTTAATGGTACTGGGTATTGAACCCAGGGCCTTTGCACTGAGCTGCATCCTTGACCCTTTCCATTTTATTTTATTTTAAAATTTTGAGATAGGTTCTTGCTAGATCCCTAAATTGCCCAGGCTGGTCTTGAACTTGACCCTCCTTTTCCAGCCTCCAATTATTTTTTTAAATGTATTTTGATAAATACTTTCTTCTGAGCATATGAATACTTTTTCTTACCATGGGCTTGGTGGGAAATCTTGAGCTTTGAGGTCAGATAGACCCACCCATGCACCTACCATTTAGGTAATTTTCTTACTAATTTATTCATTAATTGATACTGGCTTGAATATCTACTCAATGTTGGGCACTGTTCTTGGAACTATGATATATCATTAATCAAAATAAAGGGCTCATTTATCTGGAAGCTCATGTTCTAGCATAGGAGATAGTCAATGAACATGAAAAATAAGTGTCAAAAATTTATAAGTGCTGCAAAACAGAAAAAGTAAAAGCAAGGTAAGGAAGAATTGGGAGAATAGGTGGGAGTGAAGGGAGAGATTGTTACGTGATATAACAATGTCAATTAATAGTCAGTGAGTGACTACTGAACAGGCATTGAATAGTCACATATGAATCAATACTTACAGGAGGTAAGATGGCGACTTAAGTGTCTATTGAGGGGAAGTTTCCTCCAGGTTGGGAAAAATCTAGTGTGAAGCAAGACAGAAGGGTTCCTGGTATACTCAATGAACAGCAAGATTTTTGGGGCTGGGGTGAAATAAAGAAGAGGGAAAATAATAAGGAAGAAGGTCATGGATGTAATAGGGGTGTGTTATGGACCAAATGTTTGTGTCATTCTCCCACTGCCACCAAATTCATATGCTGAGACCATAATACTCAATGTGACTGTATTTGGAGGTGGATCCTTAAAGGAATTATGGCTAAATAAAGTCAGAAGTGTATGACAACCACCCAATATGATTAGTGCCCTTATAAAAAAGGGACACTAAAGAGAAGTCTGCTTGCTTCTCTGCACAAAGAGATCACGTCTCAAGAGATGTGGACACACCAAGAGATGGCAGCCACCTATAAGCCAGGAAGAGTGGTCTCAGCAGAAACTATGATTGCACCTTGATCTCAGACTATGAGCCTCTATGACTGTGAGAAGATGAAGTTCTGTTAGATCATCCAATCTGTGTTATTTTATTACGGCAGCCCGAGCTGACTAAATAGACATGGCAAGTAATTTGGCATTGAGAGAAGTAAGGAGTCATTGGGTCCATGGGAGGCACCATCTAGGTGACTAGTAATCAAAGCAAAATGTAATCATGGCTTGAGAAGGGTCACAGAAACGGTGAGAAGTGACCAGAACCTGAGTGTATTTTCAAATGGAACTGATGGGACTTTCTGACATAGTAGAGGTAGAGATGAAAAAAGGGAGAGGAGAAGTCGAGGATGACTCTTTCTACAAGCAGAGAAAATTTTAGAGGAAAGTCCAAGAGGTTGGTTTTAAATTTTTAAAGTCTGAAATTTCCATTAAGCATCCAAGTGGAGATGTTGCCTGGGCAGTTGGATGCACAAATCTGGTGGCTGGGGTAGATGTCTGTGATAAAGACATAAATCTTAGAGTCATCAATATATAGATGATGTTTATGGCCTTGAGACCAGATCAGATCACTGGGGGAATTAATAAAGGTAAAGAAGAGAAGTCTGAGGATTGAGTCCAACATGAAGAAGTTGGGAAGAAGAACCAGCATGGGACACTCAACCAGTTGGGACACTCAAGCAGAGTATTCAGGAAGGAAAAAGGAAAAAAACAACAGTGTGTGGTAGGGAAAATAATTTATTAAGAGAGAGGACAGAATTGCTAAAATGATAATGGAAGAGAGAGGATGCAATCTGATGCACAGGTAGAGGGGCTGAGCTTTAGTCAGGAGCAGGGCTGGTTCAAACATAGTGAGAAACAGAGTCGATGTATAGAAATCCTGGCAAGTGGCTAGATGTGCTGGAGAGTCATAGAAATCCCCATAATTGCTTCACTTTCCCCAGTGATGAAGGACCCAAATTTAGAGAGGGAGGAAGGAGAGAGGCAGAGGCATTTGGGGACATTATAAAAGTGAAACAGAATGTTGAAGTCTCATATATCTTTTGAGCCTCAGTAATATTAATTCTGTCAAAAGTTGATGTTCAAAAATACATCATATTTCTACTGAAATTTAGTGTCTATATCTGTTTCTTTCTCAGACTTTCAATTCTTTAAGCATATAAATCACATGTTCCTATTTTCTTGAGAAGCTACCTAGAAAAATATTAAGTGTATTTGACTTCTTAATTTCTAAAATAATGAAAAATTAGAACAAAAATTGCAAGAAGAAGGAAGAAGATAAATAACCCATAATTTTATCACCCCCTAGGTGTTTTGCTTTTTTATGCCAATTTCTCCATAATTAGATATCACATATAAATAGATTATTACATCTTGTTTCTTTCCTTTAACATTATATGTTAAGTAACTTCCAAAATGCTACTCTTCAAAACCAACATTTTGATGGTTGCATAATTTTTTCCATGTCCATTCATGTGAATGAATGTACTATATTCTATACAATAGTTTATTATTGGACTTCTGAATTGCTTTAAGTAGATTATTAAAATATATTATTTTGAATTCTTTGAATGGCTTTAAGTATAATTGATGAGTTCATAATAAAGCTATCTACCATGACTACGTATGGAGCACTATGCTAATGATTTTTCATATACAACTCATTTGATGATCTTAATAGCAGAAAAACTAATTTTTAAGTTGAAGTATTTTGGCATTTATAAAAATTGAAGAGGAATCTGAAAACACTGAAACTGACTAATTCTCTTGGCTAAGTTCTAATATTTAATTATATTTGATTCAAAACCTTTTAGAGAAATAAAATATCACAGACAGAATTGAAGCTCATCATCCCACTGCCTTCCCTTTTTGCCACAGGTGACTACTATCCAGAATGTGTGTTTACATTTCTATCGATTTTCTAATTATTTTCTTCATAAGAGTGTGTCAATAAAGAACATAAGGTACTCAATCTGTTTTAAGATTTATATAAATGGCATAATATTGCACTGATTTTTCAGCTTCATTTTTCATTTATCTTTTGTCTTTATTTTAATTATTTTTTTTCAGTTTCATTTTTCACTTAACTGTCTTTTGGTTTTTTTTGTTTTGTTTTGTTTTGTTTTGCATTTTGGTACTGGTGACTGAACCCATGCATGCTCTATTATGAGGTTACTTCATCTTCAGCCCTTTATATATTTTATTTTGAGACAGGATCTGCTAAGTTACCCAGGTTGGCCTCAAATTTGTTATGTTCCTGCTTTATCCTCCTAAGTAGCTGAGATTACAAGCACATGCCACCATGCACAGGTTAACTCTGTCTTAAATGTGTATTTATGTTGGCATAGGATTAATTTAATTAATTAATTTGAATAGCTGCATAGTTTTCCACAGTATATATAATCACAATTTATTACCTATTATTTTAGGCATTTAGGTTTTCCCAGTAATTTGCATTTGTAAGCAATATTATAATCTTTTTACTTATTGCCTTTGTACACATGTGTGCACTGACATCTAAAGGGAGACTAGTTGAGTTTTTTAGATGTATAGTTGAATGTGGACTTAATTAGTCTAGAAAGATGCTTGGAAATCAGTATAGTTTGAGGGCTTCCCCAATAGACTCTGATCTAATGCCAGGGTTGAGAACTACTGCTTATCTTCCAGAACAGTTGAACGATTGCACTACTTTTCACTTTGTAAATGTAGAATCAGGTGTCTAAAAAGCTGGTTGCTGAAGATGTTTCCTTATTGCTCTGCAGTTTGATTGACCCTGAGAACAGCTGTGAATATAATTACTCAAAAAAAAAAGGTTTCAAAACAGATTAATCACTAGATGACACCCTTCCAGTGCACCTCCCACCTCAGTCTGTGCTTTTACCAATACAGGGAAGTCAACCATGCTCAGATAGGACAGGGCTGGTAAATGATTTTTAACTTACCTATCAATGGTAATCAACTGCTGGAGACCGCCTCAGCAGAATGGTAAGAATGATTGGAAAGTCTCCTAGGAGCTATGTGATAAAGGTGGCTATGATTGATTAATGATGTCTGTTGCGGGTTAGATACGGTAAGAGTCACATGAGTGCATAATCACCAGCCTGCAACCAAAGTTTGTCCACTAGCAGTTACTAAGGAAGAGCAGCTGCCTGGAGATTGGCTTTTTTCTAATTAAAAAGCATATCTAAAGCTCATCAGTGGCAAGATTAGGAGGAATCTTTTGCAAAATAATCTTTAAGCCTCATTTTTTGTCTTTTGCCAAACATTTTGCCCAAATTAATATCTGGGGCAAGTATATTCTTTTTGATAGTCAGAGTGAACTCTCAATCCTTCCCTACCAGAGAAAGAATATGAGCTCTAGCTCAGACCTGCCCTTCAGTGGGTGTGCATCTACACAAAGCCACTAGGGTGCTCTGTGCCTCAATTCCTCATTGAAAAACTGGGATCACACCTCTGTCACATGATAGTTGTGAAGTATAGTTGTAAATATATGGTATTGTCCTGAGCCCAGCTGCCAATTTATGGTAAAGTTGTTATATTATTATCCTCATTATTATTATCATTACTGGTATTACTATTAAAAAGCAAAAAATAATCATAGTGGCACAGTTTGCAGATAGGCCTAACATGAAAAAAATCCAAATATGGGTAGGTTTAGGGAATCTTTCTCCAGTTAAAATAAATGACTAGAAATTTGGGCCCACAGGATGAGACACATTTGAGGGATATAAATTTGTGAAGATGTTAGATGATAAGAGTACACAACAGGAATTAGTGTTAGAATTGGATTAGACACAAACACAAGTTGAATTTTGAGGCCAGGGAGGGGTAAATCCCACTTCCAGACAAAACAGAAAGAAGAAATCACAAAACAGACTCAGTTACTCTGAGTATAATTATGTCAACTATGAAAATGCATTTACAAATCATATTACTATGTGTCAGAACCCTGATACTTCCTGAGCCATGAGAAATAAATAGAAACATTTTTGAGAATTGTTCTTTCAACCCAGTCAACAAACATTCCATTGTAAACTAAGAAAAGAGGGCAGGGCATAAATTCAAAAAGCAAATTGTTCTCACCATGGTCTAGAGTCTGGAGTCTGCTTGGATTCTGAAAGATTGTTGACTCTTTCCTTCCCCTTTTATTAAATGTCACACTGTCTTAAGGGTTGCGCAAGCTCCACACAAGCATGTGTGGAGCATACTATTAGATCCTTGTCATAAATGCATTTTATCTTTACTTATCAATGACATAAAATAGCAAATGATAAGCAATAGCCTGGGAATCATGGCTGGGATCACATTTCAATGGAAAAGGAGCATTTTAAGAAAAGAACAGTAGCTACAATTTTATAAATGAGGAAGCTGAGGTTTAGGTGCGGTGTTTGTTGTGGGGCTGGGGTGGAGCTCGGGGCCTTCCCAATGAGCTACATCCCCAGCCTTTTAAAAATATTTTAAAATTTTCTTAATTTTTAAAAAATTTTGAGACAGGGTCTCACTAAGTTGCTAAGTTGCCCAGGATAATCTCAAATTTGCCATCCTCCTGTTGCAGGCTCCCAGAGCTCTGGGATTTCAGGCATGTGCCACCATGCTCAGCAAAGTGGGTATTTTTTTTTCTCTATTGGTCAGGATTTTTGAAATATTAACAGGGGGTAAAAATTACCTTTTTAAAGAGTATAACATGATAAGTTTTGCAAAACGTACATAGTTGTATAACTAAAATCATAACTAGGCTATAGAACATGTTCATCACTGCAAAAAAAATGTTCTTGTGCTTTTTTTTATAGTCATCTATCTCCTCTAATTCTTGGTCCTCAATGATCAATAATCTAGTTGCTGATCTGTTTTTTGCCTTCTCAGAATGCCATATAAATGCAATCAGAAATTATATAACTATTGTGCCTTTTTTTACTAGCATAGTGTTTTGGACATACATTGTTCTGTTGCCTATTTCAATGCTTTAATTTTTAAGTGCTAAGCTGTATTTCATTATATTTAATGTAACACATCAGTTTTCCATTCACCAATTGATGGACATTTATTTGAGTGGTTTTATTGTCTGCTTTGTAGAAATAAAACTTCCACACACATCTGTATACAGGTCTTTTGTGGATAGGTCACTGTTCTTCGTTTAAAATAATAGGAGTGGAGGTATCTGGATCAGAGCAGGTAAAGGCACAATTTTTCTAGAAACTGCAAAAGATTTTAACCATAGCATCCCCACCAATAATCTATTGTTGCTCTAAATTGCCAATAGCATTTTTAAATTTTAGCCTTTCTAGTAGGTATGTAGTAGTACCCTATTGTGGTTTTAATTTACATTTGCCACCTTATAGTGATATTTAGATTCTACTCATGTGTTTATTTGCCATCTATCTCTCTTCTTTGGTAAAATATCTATTTAAGATTTTACCTATTTTTAAAAATTGTGTTACTTGTCTTAATGTATATAGCTGTTTTTAATTTTACATCCGATTTGTCATTTTCCTGTTATGATCTGTGCTTTCTGTGTCTTAGCTAAGAAATGTTTGTCTAATTCAAGGTTAAAGAGATTTCTCCTATATTTTCTAGTACCATGTATAAACATTTTAGCCCTTACAGTTACATACAGACCATTTCAAGGAAGTTTTTATATGGTGTAAGAAAAACAGTCAAGGTTATTTACTTATTTAGTTTATAGATAATCACTTGTTCCAAAACCTATTGCTCAAAGATTTTGTTTTATGCATTGAATTACTCTAGCACTTAAGATGAAAACCACTGTTTTATTGTCTATGTCTGTAGATATGACTTTTTAAAGAATCCACGTATAATTGACATCATGTAACATTATTCTTTATTTCTTTGTTTGTTTTTACTTAGCATAACATCTTCCAGAATGCTTTGCTGTGGAAAATGGCAGAATCTTCATTTTTTTAAAGGCTGAGTAATATTCCATTGTATATGTGTATACCAGTTTCTTTAACAACTCATCCATTTGCAGACATTTAGGTTGTTTTCATACTTTGGCTAATGTGAATAATGCTGCAATAGACATGGGAGTGCGGATATCTACAAGACATGATTTTATCTCCTTTGGGCATATGCCCAGAAGTGGGTTTGCTAGGTCGTATGTTAGTTGTATGTTTAATTTCTGTAGAAACTTCCTATTTACCATAATGGCTGCAACAATCTGTATTCTCCCAAAGAGTATGTAAGATTTGTCTTTTCTGCACGCTGTTGCCAGCATTTGCTATCTTTTGACTTCTTGAGAGTAGTCATCTTAATGGGTATGAAGTATATCCCAAAGTAGTTGTGATTTGCATTTTCCTGATGCTTAAAAATGTTGAGCATATTTTGAGCATTTTTATGTCTCCTCTAGAGAAATGTCTATTCAGTCCATTGACCATTTTTAAATTGGGTTATATTTCTACTACTGATTTGTATAAATTCATTCTCAACTTCAGATATTAACTTCCTCTTAGATACTTTTTTTGAAAAAAAAATTTCCCAGTGTATGGCTATTTCATTGATTCTATCCTCTTAACTGATGTGATGTCTCCTTTAGTCAATACCACACTATCTTGATTACTAGAGCCTTATAGTAAGCCTTTAATCAGGTAATGTGAATCCACCAAATTTGTTCTTCTTATTCAAAATCATTACAGCCATTTTGTTTCCTAGAATGTAAGTCTTGAAATTAGATAAAATGAATTATCCAACTTTGTTCTTATCATTCAAAATTACCCATGGTAGCTATTTTAGACACCCTACTTTTATATATACATTTTAGAATTATCCTGTCAATTTCTTTAAAACATCATCTAGAAATTTGGTCAGCATTCCATGAAATGAATATAATAGTTGGAGGAAAATTGGTATCTTAACAATATTGAGTCATCTAATCCATGAGCAGAGTTATATCTATTCCTTTATAAAGTCCTCGTGGTTTCTCTCTTCAAACTTTTGTCATATTCCACATGTAAATATTGCATACACTTAGTTTTTCCCAAAGGATTTCATGTTTTTATGCTATTGTAATTGGTGCTATTTTGTGATTTCAGTTTCAGGTATTTATTGCCAGTATCTAAGAAGAAAATTTAGTTTTATATATTGACCATATAATCTTAAATCCAGCTACCTTACCAAACTCATTTATTAGTAGATTATTTGGGAATTTCTGTGTAGATAATCATGCTACCTACAGACAGACATTTATATTTTCCTTGCAAGGCTTGTGTCTTTATGCTTTTTCCTCAGGTTATTATGCTAAGTTCTTTAGTACAGTGTTGAAAAATGAGTGATGAAATCAGACATCCTTACCCTTTTCTTGATTTTAGGAGAAAAGTATTCATTCTTTCATCATTATACACACCAGCTGTAGGGTTTTGTTAGATGTCTTTTATTCATGTTGAAGATGTTTCCCTTTTTCTCCAGCTTTCTGAGAATTTTAGTCAGGAATATATGTGAAATTTTGTCATGTTTTTTCTAAACCTATTGAGATGATCATATTTTTCTTTTGTCATCAATCTAGTAAATGACATTGATTAATTGTCCAGTGTCAAACCAACTATTCATAGCTGAAATAAACTGCACTTGGTCTTGTCATTATTTCCTTTTTATTTATTACTGGATTCTACTTTCTAATATACTGTTAACTTTTGAATTGTCATAGAGACTTTGGTATACAATTTTCATTTTTTATCATGCCATTGTCTGGTTTTGGTATCAGGGTAAATGAGTTAGAAAGCGTTCTCTTCTTTTTTTTTCTGGAGGAGTTTGTGTAAAATTGGTCCTATTTGCTAGTGAAGCCATTGAGGCCTTTATTCTCTTTGTAGGATGGTTGTTACACTGTGAATTCAATGTCTGCAGTGGCTGTAGGACTAGTTAGGATATTTGTCTTTTCTGGAGTCCAGTTTTTATAGTTTATGTCTTCCAAGGACTTTTTCTATTCCATCTAGATCATCAAATATTTGACATAAAGCTTTTCATAATATTACTTCATTGTTCTTTTTATGTTGAACCTATAGGAATATTCCCTATTTCATTCCTGACACTGATATTTTCTCCTTTTTTGTGACTATGTCACAAATTCTTATAACTTTAATTAGCATTTCAAAGAACCAATTTTTATTTCATTCCTTTTTTCATTGCATTTGTTTCAACTTTAGTAATTTCCACTGTTTATTAATTCCTTCTTTTGTTTACTTTGGGTTTAACATGCTTTTCTTTATCTGATTTCTTAAGTGGAAACTTAAGGTATGTTCTTTTATTTTATGAAAATTAAAACAAAATTTCATAATTAAACAATAAGAGAATAACAGTAGTTATTACACTGAGTATTGTTATCTTTAAAATAGTTACTCAGAGTACAAGACATAAATCAAAAGGATTCTTACAAAAAAGAAACAGATAATAACATGAAACTGTCTTTTCAACTAATTAAGATAAACTAGTGGTATAAATGAAACCAATTAGCATATATATTGAAATATTTTTAAATCAATGAAATTTGTATTTTGGGAAGTATTTGAACTTCTCCCTGCTTTCTGTTTATCTCATTCTATTTTGTTCTTTATTTGTGTAAAGTGTTTCTCATGTAAGAGAAACCATGGTTACCCATTTTTTTAATTGGATCTTTCATTTGGGGTGGTCTAATTATAAATATGTATATATTTGATATTAGCTATTTTTTAACTTTGTATTTTATTTGTACATATTTGTCATACATATCGATCACACTCATCACAGGGAATTTGCACCTATACATAATATATCTTGATTCTTCTTCTCTTCCCCATTTCCCTCCCTTTCAACTCTTCTTCACCTCCCCATTTAAAAAAGCTTTGTTTCTATTTTTTTCTTTTATTCTCTTTTTTTTCCTGATTTCCCTTCCTTCCCATCTCCATACCCCTCCCTTGTTCCCCTTCCTCCTGGAATATGTTCCTCCTATTTCCCAATATCTATCCTCCATTATGCTCCTTATTTACCCTTTGGGTTTCTCACACAAGAGAATCAATGTGATATTTAAACTTAGGTGTCTGATTTATTTCACTTAATATTGTGGTCTCGAGGTGCATCCATTTTCCTACAAATGACTCAAGTTTCTCCTTCTTTATGGCACAGTAGTACTCCACTGTATATAAGTACCACATTTTCTTTATCCATTTATCTGTTGATGGGCATACGGGCTGTTTGCAAGATTTAGCCCTTATAAATTGTGCTGCTATAAACATGGGCATGCATATATCACTGTGGTATGATGCTTTTAAATTTTTCAGGAAGATACTTAGGAGAGGAACAGCTGGGTCAAATGGAACCTCTAGTTTTAGTTTTTTGAGGAATCTCCACACTGATTTCCATAATGGTTGTACCAATTTACACTCTCATCAGCAATGGAGAAGGGTTCCTTTTTCCCCACAGCCCTGCCAGCATTTGTTATTGGTTGATTTCTTGATGATAGCCATTCTTTCTGGAGTGAGATGGAATCACAGTGTTGTTTTAATTTACATTTCTCAAGTGACCAGAGATATTGAGCACTTTTGCATATATGTATTTGCTGTTTGTTCTTATTCATCTGAGAAATGTCTATTTATTTCAGATGCCCATTTTTGAATTGGGTCTTTAAATTTGGGGGGGTCTGATTTTTTGTTGTTGTTCTTTATATCTTCTAGATGTTAGTCCTTTGTCGGAAGAGTAGCTGGTAAAATTTTTTTCCCATTCTGTGGGTTATCTCTTCACTGTATTGGTGGAGTTTTTGCTGTGCAAAAGCTTTTTAATTTGATATGATCCCAGTTGTTGATTCTTTGTAAAATTTCCTGTGTTTGGGAATTTGTTCATAAAGTCTTTGCTGACACCTGTGTCTTCAAGAGTTTTACCTATTCTATCTTTCAGTAGATTGTTTCTGTTTTAATATTTAGATCTTTGTTCCATTTCAATTTTAGTTTTGTGCATACCAAGAGATATGGGTCTAGGTTCAATTTGCAACATGTGGAAATCCAGTTTTCCCAGCACCATTTATTAAGAGGCTATCTTCCTTCCCATGACCCCTTTGTCAAAGATAAGGTGGCTGAGTGTGTTTGGAGTTGTTTCTGCATCTTCTGGTCTGTTCCATTGATCCTTAGGTATTTTTATTGTTTCATTTTTGCCAGTACCATGCTGTTTTTATCATCATAGATTTATAGTATAACTTCAAGTTGGGGTTGTGATTCTCCATGACTTGCCTTTCTTGCCCACAATTGCTTTTGCTATTCTAGGTCTCTTCTTGTTCCGAATGGATTTTAGGATTGTTTTCTTTAGTCCTGTGAGGTATGTTGTTGGTATTTTGATTGGGATTGCATTAAATCTGTATAACAGTTTTGGAAGTATGGCCATTTTCACCATATTGGCTCTGCCTTCTAAGAACAGGGAATATCTTCCCATTTTATGTTAACCTCATTGATTTCCTTTTTCAGAGTACTGTAGTTTTCAATATATGGTCTTTCACTTCCTTTGTTAGATTGATCCCTAAGTATTTCATATTTTTATACTATTCTGAAAGGTGTAGTTTCCTTAATTTCTCTCTCAGTGAGTTTGTTATTCATGTACAGGAATGCTATTGATTTGTGTGTTGACTTTGTATCCTGCTATGCTGCCAAATTTGGTTATTAATTCTAGGAGTTTTTGGTGGAGTTTTGGGAGTCTTCTATGTAGAGTATCATGTCATCAGTAAATAATGATAATTTAACTTCTTCCTTTCGTATCCATATTCCTTTTATTTTTTCTCTTGCCTGATTGCTCTGGCTAATATTTCCAGAACTGTATTGAACTAGAGTGGTGATAGTGGACATCCTTGTCTTGTTCCTGATTTTAGAATGAAAGCTTTCAGTTTTTGTTCATTTAGTGTGATGCTGGCTGTTGGTTTGTTATAGATAGCTTTTATCAGCTTGAGATAAAGACCTTCTATTCTAATTTTTTGTAGGGTTTTTATCATGAATGGGTGTTGGGCTTTGTCAAATGCTTTTTCTGCATCTATTGAGATGATCATGTGGTTTTTGTTCTTGGTTCTGTTAATGTGATGTATTACATTTATTGGTTTGAGTATGTTGAAGCATTCCTGGATCCCTGGGAAGAATCCTACTTGATCATGGTGTAAAAGATTATACACCGTGATAATTTGCTGCATTCTGTTTGCCAGTATTTTATTGAGGATTTTTGCATCTATGTTCATTAAGGAGATTGACCTGTAGTTCTCTTTTTTTGGTTGGATCCTTCTCTGATTTTGGTATCATGGTAACGCTTGCTTCCAGGAATGTGTTTGGAAGTATTGCTTCCTTTTCAATTTCTTTGAAGAGCTTGAAGAGTAGTGGTATTAGATCTTCTCTAAATTTCTTGTAGAATTCAGAAGTTAATCCATTAGGATCTGAGTTTTTCTTTATTGGTAGGTTTTTTATTACTTCTTCAATTTCACTGACTGATATTGGGTTATTTATAATTTTTATATCTTCTTGATTCAGCTTTGGTAATTCATATGTATCTAGGAATCTGTCCATTTCTTCTGAGTTTTCCATCTTATTAGAGTACAGGTTCTTAAAGTAGGTATCGATGATCTTCTGGATTTCTAAAGATCCATTCTGATTTTGCCCTTTTTATCCCTAATTGCATGGATTTGGGTCATTTCTTTCCTTTCCTTTTTTTGATAAGGTTTGCTAAGGATTTGTCTATTTTATTTAATCTTTCAAAGAACCAACTCTTCAACTCATTGATTATTTGTATTGTTTTCTTAGTATCAATTGCCTTAATTTCTGCTCTGATCTTTATCATTTCCTCCCTCATACATGCTTTGGATTTAACTTGCTCTACTTTTTCAGAAGCTTGAGGTTCAACATTAGGTTTGTTTTTCTGATGTGGGAATTCACTGCTATAAATTTCCCTCACACAACTGCTTTCATTGTGTCCCATATGATCCAGTATGTTGTGTTTGTGTCATTGTTTAATTGGAGAAACTGTCTAATTTCCTCTTTAATTTCAACTGTGACCCATTGGTTGTTCAGGAGGGTGTTATTTAATTTCCATGTGTGTTTTGTCTTGTGTCCAGATGTCCTCCCAAAGCCTCATGCAGTCATAGGTGGGGCTTCTTCAGAGGTGGCTGAATCTAGAGTATGTGACTGATTCGTGGTGCAATGCTAGGATTAAGGGTGCTAGGATTAAGGGCGAGTGATTACTAAATCAGTCCACTGATTGGTTTGGCACTGCCCTAATCCCAGTAGCCTGTATACAATATAAGGGACAGAAAGAGGCTTGCCTTGCCCCTTTCTTGCTTGCTTTTGTTGTCTTCTGCTTGCCATGATTTGGTTCTTTTCTGCATTGTCCTTCTACCAAGCCACCCTGCCTTGGAACCAGCTGATTATGGACTGAAACCTCTACAAACTGTGAGCTAAATAAACCTTTCTACCTTTAACTCTGGGTGTTGGGCATTTTGTCTCTGCACGTGAGAAAAGTAACTAAGACAATGTGTTTATGTAGTTTTTGTGTTTTCTTTTGCTATTGATTTCACTGGACTATGATCTGCTAATATTCATGGGATAATTTCAATTCCTTTGCATTTACTTGTGCATGTCCTACGAGCTAGTATGTGGTCTATTTTAGAGATAGTCCCATGTGCTGCTGAGAAAAATGTGTACTGTGTTATTGTTGAGTGAAACATTCTGTAGGTATCTATTACGTCCATTTGTTCAAAGGTTTGGTTCAGCTGTGATATTTCTTTGTTGATATTTTGTCTAGTTAATCTGTCTATTTGTGTCAGTGGTATATTGAGGTTCCCTAACACAATATTATTAGTGTTTACCTGAGTTTTCATTTCCAGTGGTGTTTGTTTTATATAGTTGGGTGTCCAGGTATTTGGTGCATACATATTTTTTATTGCTATCTCTTCATCTTTCATTGTTCCCTTAACAAGTGTGTAGTGACATTCTTTGTCTCTTCTGATCATTCTTGGCTTGAAATCCACTTTGACTGCCATCTCTGTTTTTTTCCATGTCCTTGTCACACGGAGTATTATTTTCAATCCTTTGGCTTTAATTCTGTGAATTTCTTTTTGAGTTAAATGTGTTTCTTGCATGCAGCACATTTTTTGATCTTGTTTCTTGATCTATTCTGGCAATTTGTTTCTTTTGATTGGTGAATTCAGACCATTACTGTTGACGGTTATAACAGATATGTATTGACTTATCTCTGTCATGTTATTTTCCTTTTGTTGGTTCCCTTTCTTTCTCTTCTCTTTAATTGCTTGCCTTGCCTAGTGGATTCATTCTATTTGGATTTTTGGAATTGTTGTCTTCACTGTCTTTTTCTAGAATATCCTTCAGAACTTTTTGGAGTGCTAATTTAGTGATCATAAATTTCTTTATTATGGAAGTATCTTATTTTTCCATCGATTTGGAAGGTAATTTTGCAGGATACATCAATCTGGGTTGGACGTTGTTTTCTTTTTAAACCTTGAAATACTTCATTCCATGCTCTCCTTGACTTAACAGTTCATGTTGAGAAGTCTGCTGTGATTCTGATGGGCTTTCCTTTATAGGTGATCTGTTTCTTTTCTCTAACATCTTTTAGTATTCTGATCTTATGTTGAATTTCTGGAATCTTGACTATTGTATGCCTTGGTATAGGTTTATTTTTTGTTGTTTTTATTTGGGTTTATTTTTGTTGTTATTTTTGTTTTCTGATCATGACTATTGGGAGTTATATATGGTTCGCTTATCTGTTTCTCAAATTCTTTTTCTACGCTTGGAAAGTTTTCTACTATTACTTCTGTGAACATGTTTTTAATTCCCTTTGTGCTATTTCCTGATTCTTCATTGATTCTACTTTATCTTATATTAGTCTTCTTTGCATCATCTAGCAGCTGTTGGATTGATTTTTTATGCTCCCTTGTTCTTCTTAAGAGATCTTTCATTTGGTGATCACCAACCACAACCCTGTTTTCTAGATCTGATATTCACACTGGTTGATTCTGCTGCATATTCTTTCAGTAGAATTTTTAATCTCCTGGATTTTTTGTGAGAATGTTTTATGGAATCCAGTTATTTTCTATGTTGGGCATTCATGATTTCTATGTATCTCCTAAGCTCCTCTATATTTTATCTGTAGCTACTCTAGATTCACTAACCATTTCCTTCATTATAGTTATCTTCTCTTTAATTATGTGTTTTAGTTTTGTCAAGAGATTTTTTCATCTGTTGTGTTACTTCTGCTATTTCCATTTCATAAAATTCAGCTGGATGGCTTTGATTTCTTCCACTTCAGTGACCCCTTGATTTGCCTTTGTTTAGTTAGGGATTATGAGTTACATCTTGCTTCCACATGTTTTCTTGTTATTGGGTTTTTTGTTTTTGTTTTTGTTCTTTTTTTTTGGTTTATTTGTTTTCTGCATTGAGCCTTGAAAATTGCTTATGGTAGGTAACTTTACTGCTAATATCAAGACCTCTTTAGAAAATTACTAAGTTTTCAGAGATATCTTCTGGGCATAGCTGGCTTTTGGCCTTTGAGTCCATCCCAGGATCCTGCTTCTTCAATTTATTAGGGATTTTCAGGTTGTTGCCTGTTTGTCCTAGCACCCAGTTCTTTGGTATTTGACTGTAGTATTTTTTATGACCCTCATGCAATCTAGGTATTGGCATACAAGGAAGATCAATTGTTCACAACAATTTTGTCACCTTGGCTAAAATAGTACAGTCAGTAATAACAATAGTATGAAGCACAGACTGGAAAATGACAAACTATGATAAATACTAATTTGCCACTTTTTACCATAGATACAAGATTAGTAGTTATATAACAAAATCTAAGACAAATCAGAAAATTATAATTATATATAGTAAATATCCACTCAACAGAGTAATTTTACCCTAGGGGGAGAAAATTTTAAAGGGGTAAAATAAAAGAAAATAGAGAAATAAAAGAAAGAGATTAGAATCAAGCTTGAAGAACAAAGGAAAATTATCTAAACCTTGGGAAACTGCTGAAGAAGACAGGAGGAAAACAAAGAAGGAAAAACAAAAATAAGAACAAAAAAAAAAAAACCCCTAAAAGCAATGTTCATACTCATGAAAAAACAAAAACAAACAAAAAATAAAATGAACAAACAAAAACTCAAAACTGATGAAATAAAAAAAAAAGAAGAAGTTTCTATGCGATTTCAAACTGTGTTTATCTTCTGGAGTCTACAGTGTTGTCCTGGTGTCTAATTCAGTGTGTTATTCTGCTCTCACTGGTACACAAAGTAGACAATCAGAGCCCAGATCCAGGCTGGATAATCCCAGGAAGCCTGCAGTAAAATTAGGGAGAAATGCTGGATAATCCCAGCAATCCTGCCATAGGGTTAGGGCTGGGTCCTGGTTCTGGTACTTTCAAATCCACAAAAGTTCAGGCTGACCATGGCCTCTGGTCATGGGGTTGAGGCCTGAATCGTTTAGCTTATAACATTGTAGGTCTCTTACCAGCCTGACTGGGATTCCCTGAGCCTGCATTTCTCCCGTGGTTGTCCGTCATCCAGTCACTGTGTGTTTTTAACACTTGGATCCCTAAGATAAAGCCAACCCATGGCTGTTCTGAGTCCCAGGTTTAGTTGGCCCCTCCCTTAAATGGCATCAGACCAAGCAGTGCCTCTAGAGTACACTGCAGTCACTTGGACTGGCGTTACTCACCAGCTTTTGTAGCACACAGCATCCACTGCTCCATTCCACTGGTTTGTTTCTCCCTGGAGGCCTCTGGAGTCACTTGCTTTCACCGTGTCTCTGTAGATTCAGTCTTCTTTTTGCTCACCACAAGTGAGGAGCCAGGGAGAAAGTGCAGATTGCCCTTCCCTTTTCCTACTTTGAGGTCTGTCTCTTAACTTTCTCTCTGGCCTTCAATTTTCCCTTCAGATCTTCCTTGGGTCCTGGGATCCACCTCCCCACCTTCTTTTCTTCCCCAAATTGTTATTTTCTAGTGTCTGGATTCTGAATTATGGAGAGGTTGATTTGTTGCTGCTTACCACTCTGCCATCTTCCCAGAAATCTGAATATATTTTTGATGTTGTGGAATAACTGGCAAAAAATTTTAACCCTTTCTTCCTTTCCAGCATAAGCAATAACACCTAAAATCCTCTCTACACATTGCTTTTGTGTTTTACTTTATTGATTCCATTGAAAATATTTTATAATTTTTCTTGTGATTGATTTATTTATAAGAGTTTTGCTTAATTTTAAAATTTTGGATGATTTCTAGTTTAATTCTGCTATAGTCAGAGAATATATTTATTTGATTTTTATCCTTCCAAAATTATTGAACTTTGCATTGTAGCTCAGACTATTGTTTTGTGAGTATTCTATGTTGATTTGGAAATAATGTGTATTCTTCAGTTCTTGGATATAAAGTTCTCTAAATATCAACCAGGCTTATGTGATTGCTAGTGTGTTTCAAGTTTCTCATATAGGTTCTTTCTGATTGCTTGTCTACTATATAGAATATTGATACCACCAACTAAAATTTTGAAGCTCCATTGTTGGGTGAACACACATTTAGTGCTGTCACTCTCTAGTGGCGAGCTGATGCTTTCCCATCTTTTTACTTTTAACCTATGTGTTTTTATATTTAAAGTGGATTTCCTATAGGTATCATCCAGTTGAGTCTTGCTTTTTTATAACCTGACAAATCACTGACTTTAGATTGGATTCTTTGAATCATTCATATTTAACATAATTATTGCTGTAGGGGTTTAAATCTATGGTCTTGCTGTTTTCTCTTTCTATTTGTCCTTTCTTCCTTTTTTTCCTAGTTTCTTATCTTGATTGAGATATATTAAACATTTTAAATGATATCATTTTATTACTACTATTGGCTTTATTACTACTATGTGTCTTTGTTTTAGTTTTTTATAGTTTACCTAGGGCTTACAATGTCTTTGACTCATCATAGTCTACTTTCAAACAATATTACATTGCTTTATTTTTAATGTGACATACTTTTATTACTTGTCTCCTGTACTTTGTGCCATTATTTTCATACAATTTATTTCAACATCTACTATAAAACCCTTGGTCCATTATTATTTTAATTTAAACAATAATCTTTATAAATAGCTTTGTTGAGAAAAATTTATACACAATAAAAGTCTCCCACTTTAAATCCAGTTTGATGAGTTTTAGTAAATAAAGTTGGCTTTCATGCTTTATTATGAATAATGTTGCTATGAATATTCATATATAATTCTTGGGTAGATATATTTTCCTATTTGCTTATTTGTTTTGGTTAGGCATTTCGGCATTATAGTGCAGAGTCGTATGATAAGTATATGTTTAAATTGCCAAATTGTATGTGAAACTGCTGTTTTCCAAAGTGGTTATACCTTTTTAATTCCTATTAACAATGAATGGGAGTTCAGCTTTCTCTATATCCTCACCAAGTCTTAGAAATTTCAGTTTTATCATTGTTGTTTATTGTACTGATCATGTAGCAGTATATCATTGTTATTATATTTCATATTTCCCTAGTGACTAAAAATTTTGACTATAATCCATCTGTTCGATTGTTACTTCTATTCATAAATCTTCTTTAATGAATTATCTCTTCAAGTCTTTTACCAATCCTTACTTTGGCTATCAGTCTTTTTACAATAGAGTTGTAAGAGGGTTTTTTCTTTTCAAAGTAAATCCTGGAGACAAATGATTTTGCTGGGTCTTACCAGTCCTTAATCCTATCCAGTGTAATTTCATTTTATATATTGCATCATATATCTCTAGAATTTCTATTTGTTTTTTTAATTGTAATATAAAAACACATGGTATGAAATCTATCCTCAATAAAAATTTAAAGGTATAGTATTAACTACATACACATTATTGCACCACAGATCTCTAGAACTTCTTAATTTTTAATACTGAAGCTCTGTGCCTATTGAAAAACAGCATCTCATTTCTCCCTACCCTTCATAGTGGCAACCACTATTCTACTTTCTGTTTCTATGAGTTTGATTAAATTAGATTCTTCTATAAATGGAATCACACAATATTTATTTGTCCCTCTGTAGCTGGCTTATTTTGTTTAGCATAATGTTCTCAAGGTTCACCCATGTTGTAGCATACGACAAGATTCATTCATTCATATCTTCTAGTATTTTTTTCTTACCTCCTAAATATATGCAGTATATTTATAATAGTTTCCTTAACATCCTGTCTATAAATGATATCATTTCTGGTTCTGTGTCTATTTTATATTCCTTTTTACAAATTTTATAAAGCGTATTTCCAGGCTCCTTTTTACTACTGATAATTTTGATTGGATATCAGTCATTGAGAAAATTACAATGATGAATGATCCTGTTATATTTCTTTAAGGAACATGGGGTTTAGTTCTACCTCATAGTTCAGTTATGTGGAAATAGTTGGATTCTTTCAGGCCTTGTTTTTAAACTCCTTTAGGATTAGGCCAAGCCATTCTTAGCTCCGCAAAAGGGCAATATCCTCTGAGGTTTCTACCCAATGCCTTAGTATTATGAGAGCTTTTCACTGTGGCTGGTGACAACACTATTTTCAGTCATATGTGAATTCTGGGAATTATTCAGCCTATTGATCTTCAGAGGTTCTTTTGCCATCCTCATATAGTTTTCTGTCACAAATACTGGGCAAAGACTCAAGGGAAATCCTCCGTTGATCTTTCTTTACTATGTACGTTCTTCAGACTTTATTCTGTAAGGAATGGAAACTTCTGCAAGGCTCTGAAATGTGTTTGGGTAGGAGCTAGGTAGGAAAATCCATAAATTTAAAAGGTCTGGGTGAAAAGCCACAGAGGCCTGGACAAAGGCTGAGGAGGTAGAACATTGGATAAGTGGGAGCTCACAGTTATAACTCAAGGAATCAGAAGGTCTTGGTAAGCTGATGGATGGGATAGATAAGAGAAACAAAATGGAAGCTTTAGAAATGACACTTAAGTTTGTGGCCTGTGCCTTCCAGTAGATGATGGTGCCATTAACTAACTTGGGAAAACAGAAATTTGTATAACAAAATATTTTACAGAAATGTGCATGCCTTCAGTGAGGTAGTGGTTCCAGCTAGGACTTTACCTTCTTACCCTAGTGATCTTCATCAACTCTACCTCATATCCCCAGCCACATCCAAAACTTAAAAGCTGTAGAAAAATATGATTTTGCCTACACAGGTCAGCTTTAATACAATCCCCCAACTAGACTGCCTTTTTTCAGCTTCCTGTGTACAAAGACCCCTAGAACTACAATAGACTATTTTTCAGGTCAGATTAATCCAACAATTCAGTCTTTTCTTCATACACACAAATGGAAGAGGGAAGTCATTCACTGTAGTACTTCACATAATATTAGGGTCAATATAACATGAAAGGATATATAATTCTGACCTTCCCAGACAGGTCTCCTTTACATTCTAGAATCTAGCTACAGTGCCCTTCCTTATCTTCCCCCAACTATCCAAGGCCTATCTTAAGGCCTTTGTGTGTACCATTTTCTCTCTTGGAATAGTGATCTACCATACAACATCCCTTATTATATCATAGCTAGATTCTTCTTGTTCTTCGAGTCTCCTTCTCTGACCACTTTTTAAAGAACTTTGTCACTTTTTCACTCTCTTTATCATGTCACCCCATTGTCAGTAGTTTGGATCTGGAATGTCCCCCACATATCCATGGGTATTTTTTTCTTGAAGTGCTGGGTATTGAACCTGGGGTCTTACTCACATGAGGTAAGTGCTCTCCCACTGAGATATGTCCACAGCCCAGTGACCCATATATTTTAAAGCCTTGGTCCCTGTGCTGGTGCTATGGGAGGCAGTAAAACTTTTGAGAAGTGGGGCCTCGTGGAAAGTTTTAGATTATTAGAGTCATGACCATGAATGGGATCATGAGACCTCAGTATCTTTCTGTCTCTCTTTGCTTCCTGGCCAGTAGGAGGTAAACGCATTTTCTGCATCACATGTTCCCCACACCATCATGCACCACCACCATAGATCCAAAACAATAGGGTTGACCAATCATGGACTGAAACTGCTGAACCTTTAAGCAAAAATAAACTCTTTCTCTTTGTAAGCTGATTGTCATAGGTATTTTTATAGTAGTAGAAAGCTGACCAGTGCACATTCTCAATATTTCATAATTTGAAATTATATATTAATTTTCTTGTTCTATTGTTTTATATATGTAGCCCATATAAGACTTTATGAAAATAGTAGTGATGCTTACTTTGTCTTCACTGCAACACTTATAACACTATCCGAACCTAGAAATTACTCAGTAAATATGCACTGAATGAATGAATAAGAGGTAAAGGAAGGGCAGATAATGAGGGATACTGTTTAAAAGAATTTTAGTGATTAACCAACAGAAGAAGGCATTATTTTGGGGTAAGGTAATTTCCTATTGTTTCTGAAATTGCCACATAAGTAGCAATTTTCCTTAAAACTGATCTTGTATGATTTTGGGAAAACAGAATTGCCAAAATTGCATTGGTATATCAGCCCAGGTAATACATCATTAATATTGACACGTATATTAACCCCCAGATCTCAGTGGGACTTTCAGTTTTCTCATGAAAGGGACTGTTTGACCATTGTTATTGTCTTCTGCATAGTGACTGGGGGATTCCAGTGCTTTCCTTTCTGACTCTACCACTCTCTCAGGACACCACAGGATCCTTCACTGTATTTTTTTGTATTTGTCCAGTCAACAGGCAGAGAGAGACCTTAGGTGAATACATTAGGGATTTAAAAGACCAAGTGTGCAAGTGATATGCACCACTTCTGCACACACTCAATTGTTCAGAATAAGGGGCATGGTCCCACACTAACTGCAAGGGAGGCTGGAAAATGCAGACTTTCATGTCCCAGAAGGAAAAGCAAGATCTGTGAGCCTCAACCCGGCCTCAGCCACAGCAGGGGATTTCATTTGGTTGTTATGAGCATTAGAGAGTGAGTGTATGCAAAACACTCATAGCAGTGCCCAGCATATTCAGGGGCATCCATGTTTCTGGTTATGTTGCAAGTGGAGTTTCTCTGAGTTTGCCCTAATTGCTGCTTGCTAAACAAGTCTGGTGTTCTGAAACCTCTGTCAAGCCCAACAGCTGGCTGGAGAGTATCATGAGCCCCAGTGCCCATGGAGGCCAGCCAAGGATGCAGATGTCACCACCAAGTCTGTATGTGACGTCCTCATGCTTTGTTTAATTTGGTTCCCTGGGTGGGACAAGTTTTACGAGCAGGTGTTCTGGTTAATTAGGTGATTAATACTCTTCAAATTGGAGAGCCATTTCCCTAGTGACAGTTCTTGCTTTGCTCAGATATGAGACAAATCTTATAGTTGGGAGAGGCCTGCGATGGTATTCATCTATCTGCCAGGCCTCTCAGGTTGACAGTGTGGCCCTGAGGACCAGGAATCTGATCCCACACCTGGCTGAGTTACCTCTTGATGGACCAGTTTAGGGGAACAAGAGCTCCCCAGATCATCTGACGTCCTCTCATACTGGGGCAAAGTTGATCTGGGGCCACACTTTGGCTCCTTCTGGGTATTTTAATCTATGTCATCTCAAGGTCAGAGCCAGTGCTCCTGCAGAGCAAGGTGACCAAAACACAGCCAATGACAAATAGGATGCCAAAGTTCTTTATCTCAGACTGGCTCTTAGGCCAATAGAAATGTGCCCAAAATCTCTCTTCTATCCATTTCCCCAAAGCTCTTTCATTACCCCATACTCTGTTCTGTTCCTACATTTTTGCCTTTGTTTCCCCCAAGGTCAAGATCTTTCTCCTTCTCATTGATCTCATCAAATCCATCCACGCTTAAAAATCCAGACTTCATTCCTGAGCCTTTTCAATGCAGCTTTGATTTCTCTTCAGAATTTCTGTAGCATTCACTTATCTGACCTATGCCAATTAGCATTTAATTATATATCATGTTTGTCTTGTCTCTTATTTCATGTAACTTTTGTCTTCCCGATTGTATTTTTGGCAGTTGTGCCTGTGTCGTCTGGTAACATGAAATTCTCAATAAATATTTGTTCGATCACTACATTAGGCTGGCTGCCACTTAGGCTGACTTCAGGAAAATGGGTCGAATTCGTTTTCTTATACCACCTTAGATTATGCTGAAAACACAGCTGCTCACTCCTGTGCCTCATGTATTCCAGTTTTACAACCACAGAGGGCTAGAGCTCTTTCTCTAGTTCCAACTGGAGACATCCCAAAGAAGGGCTTTGATGGCTCATTTCAGTCATGTTCTCAGCCCCAGTCACTGTATTGAGGGAGGCATGATCATGTAAGAAAATTCCAAACCAAAGTCACATGGTTGGAGTGAAAGGTCAACTCATACCTGCCCACTATAGGTGGATCTGGATTTTAGAAGCTTTTATTTCTCTATCTTCCTTCCTAGGTTAGGTTGTTTTTAAAGTATGTATTTATTCATTAAACATGAATCTAGTAAGAATAAACTTTGCACCCTGAAAGGCCTCAGTAGATTAGCTGGCACTAAGCTTTTATTGTCCTTTGTTTCTCAGGAGAGAGAGAGAAACATTTATGTTGGAAATAAATAAACTTCCAGATCCAACTGATGGTGGCTTTCCCTAAATGTGACTCTCCAGAAATGACCAAAAATTCACATGATGAGTCATTTAATAGGGATCATAGTCTCAGTCTCAAGTCGGGGGTTCCATCTTCTCTCTCCTCCTCTCTGTTCACCGACTTCCCAAAGACCTCTTTTGTTGGCTCAGTGAGGTGGTGTCAATTTCAGAGTCTCTGGTGGAAATTGGATAAGACAACCCAAAGGACAAACTGAAGTAGGTTAAATAACAGGTATCTTAGTTACTTTACTCATTGCTGAGACAATATACCTGACATACAAAGTTAAAGGGGGAAAGGTTTATTAAGCTCACAGTTTGTAGAAGTTTTCAGCCCATAGTTGACTGGCTCCAAGGCAGGGTGGCATGGAAGAGGGGCATCACAGAGGAGAAACAGTTCATGTCAAAGCCGGGCAGACAGAAGGTAGCCAGCAGTGAAGTAGCAAACAGCAATCAACAATAGCAACTTCTTTCTGTCCCTTGTATATTCCCTCTAGGCTACCTGGTTTAAGGCAGGTGCCAAAACAATCAGTGCACTAATTTAGTTATCCCACACCCTTAATCCTAGGGCCTTTAATCCTAGCATTGCACCACGAATCAATCCCAGCATTACACACCCTAGATCCAGCCACCTCTGTAAAAGCCCCAGCTATGACCTATGAGGCTTTGTGGGGGGCATCTAAATGCAGGCATAACAAAGGGCAAGGTGAGGCAGGGTTAAGGAAATCACAGGGATGGGAACTGCTTAAAATTTTATAACTGGAAACTGTCCCCCCACCCCATGAATTATGGCCTCCAACAGGGAAGGCAGCCGCTGCCAAACTGCACTCCACACGCAGGTAGCCCTGACCTCTCTCTGCTGGCTCCCTGAGCTCCCTCCTGATCTGGTCAGACCCAAAGGAGTGCAGATGATGTGGTCTGTAGGGGTCAGCTTCCTGGAGAACAGAAGTGCCCCAAAAGTGGGCAGAAAGTAGATGTGGAGGATCCAGCAGAGCATGACCAGCACAAATGACTAGTCTCAACGAAGTGGAAGTAAATATACCAAAATGGAGAGTTGGGAGGATGTATATAGTATGAAGCAACATTCTACAAGAATGCAACCTTTCCCTTCCAGAAAAGGTTAACACTGATAACAATAAATAAACCTATGACAGAAGAATAATAAGCTAGCTGATTGGGAAGATCATTCACACATTTGTTCATTCATCAATCATCAAAGGGTTCTTTGCACTTCTAGGTATCAAGCATGCAAAAATGGGTTTGGCATCTCTGTACATTTGAAAATTTTCATAATAAAATGTTGTAAGAAACAGATCATAGAGGGTCACTGTCCTCAAGAATCTCATAGTCTGGACCAGCAAGGATTCCTGGAGGAACTGACAGCTAAACTGAACCAAGGGGAGATTCAGAAGATAGATGAGTAGAAAAAAGATTTCCTGAAAAACATATTGAGTGAGTATGAAAGACTGCTGGGAAATGAGCTGGTAGAGGGGGAAATAGCTAAAGTTCAAGGTTGCATGACCAGACCTACATTTTTACAAGATCCCTAAATCATCAGAGCAAAGGGTGCACTGGTAGAGCTAAAAACAAAAAAACAAAAAAAAACAAAAAAACAAAACAAACAAACAAAAAGAACCCTAAGAAATAAAATTAAAGAAGTATATGTGGGGAGAAAGGTAAGCTACAGACATTTGTTTCATCCATAGCCCGAGGTGTCCTGGGATAGTGGAGTAGGTTGAGAAGAGACCGAAGAAAATACAGAGATGGCCTTCGAGAGTTAAGGTTCATTAAGATATTAACAGGAACAAATAGGTTTAATTGAGACTTAGTAGCAGAAAATGATAGAGTCCAGGGGTAACAGGCTGGACAGGACAGTTGCAGAAGGTACTCATGTCCATTGGCAGTGGGCTGGACTAGCTAATGCCATAAGGTCCTAAAGTGGGCCAGATAGGGAAACGCCAGGGAGAACTCCCAAGTGTCCAGTGGCAGAAGGTTGGACTGCTCTGTACTCGGTTACTGCAGGGAGGGGGTGTTAACAGAGTAAACTACAAAGAGGTGGCATTAGTAGCTTGTTTTGTTCTGTTGTATGACCAGCAGTCCAAAGAACAGCTGAATTAGCATATAGGCAGGAAGGCAGTTTCTACAGATAACACTAGTTTGCTCAGTTCCTAGTGTTCCCCAGATATTACTTATCTGGACATTCTCAGGAAGAATGAACAGGACTCAGGGACTGAATGGCTGTGCTATGTGAGAAAGAAGAGATGCTTTCTTGTGTTTTGCCTTCTCAACACCCTACCCAGCTTTTCAGCTAACACCCCCATCCCCACCCCACCTGCCACTTTCCTTTGGCAGCAGTGCCCCTACCTACTTGAATGAATGCAGTTTCCATGGGACTTCCACCCATCAGTTCTTTGCTTCCGTGGTCAAAAGAATAGGTACATGACCAAGCCAGGCCAACCAGTGGCACCTGCCTGGGAAATCTTGGAACTGGTACCTAGATCTTGTCTTTGGTCTAATCCTTTTTGAAGACCCTCTCTTCACTTTTCTCCCATAGGTTCTATGTGTTACCCAAGTCCTTGTTAAAAAGTCTTTTTTTTTTTCCTTCAGTAAGCTACAATTATTTTCTACTGTTTGCTACCAGAAAACTTCCACTAATTACTGTGGCCACATGAATGGTAGCATTTCATACAGAGAGACACAAAACATGTAGAGGAGAAAATTTGAGTTGGGCTTTCTTGGGGAGGGTAGTTTGCTTTTGAGCAGCCTATGCAAAAGGAAAGGAGAAAATCTAAAAGTTGACTGAGGAGGCTTTTGTGGAACTCTGAAAATCACACCACAGAGTACAAAGTTATCTTTGGCACATAGACATAGAAAGTTCTACCCAGCAGCCTGACCTCCTAAGGACTTAACCAGACTTCTCCAGGGAGGCTAATTCTTCCATGAGGAGGCTGACACATTCTGAAGACGCTCCAGAATCAGGCAGGGGAGTGGACCAAGCCTCATTCCCAGCACTGGGAGTCCTGGATCCTGGCTCTAGATTTCTCACTAATTAGCTGAATGACCTTGTGCAAATGCCCACCTTGCTCTGAAACTATGTTTTATTATTAATAAAATATAAGAGTTGGATTATATTTGAGGTTCTCAAAATATGTTCCAAGAGAATTTTAAGTTAACATGAAAAGGGGTCATATATACTGGGAAACTGGATTCAACAGACCTTAAGCAGGTTTCCTTATTGCAGGATGTCTCAGGGCCTTAAATATGCTCATCTGTGAAGCAAATCTCCAAGAAAGAGGAAAGTGACCAGCACTTTTATCTTTTCCCAAGGAATCTTTTTAACTTCCCCCCACCATGAAGAAATATGTGGAAGCAGTAGTCATCAGAAGGCACTTGTAGAAATGTTGGATTACATGACTTCTAAGGCTGCCCAAATGGGCATGATCCTGTGTGCCCAGGTGTTCTGTGCACCTCCTCTCTTTCCCACTTGCCCCGTCCTTAAGATGACTGACTCTGAAAGAGCCCTGCGATCCGTTATAAGGGCTCTCCCAGGAAAAAGCACATTTGAATGCTTATGAAGTCACTTAAAGATCTACTCTGGCTCATGAAACCCTCCTGCAGCTTAAATGAAAAACACAACCCCCCCATTGTGAGCACAGATCCAGGCCCGGCCTAAAGGGATTGCAAAACATACTCTAGCTTGCATTCATTTGGGAAAACAAAGAAAACTCCACTCTCTTCTGCTCCAGACAGTCTGAGATGCTTTTGTTCCCTTGGGCCCTTGCCCAGTTCTCTCATCTGCATCAGTCCTGGTACTAAATTGGTTCAAGGCTTGGAGGAAAGCTTCAGAGGAAAGAGGCAAAAGGATGTTTAGAGTTCTTAAATGCTGAAGTCACCCTGAGGATCAGGGCCTAGTCCCACTCTGGCCACGAGAGGGCGGTGACAACAGCGTCTGGGCAGAAAGCTGTACCCAAAATGACAGCAGTAAACTACCCCTAAAGCGTTTAAGAAGGATGCAGGGGCTGGGGTGTGAGAATGTGCACACATGTGTGTCTGTACATTTAGGGGCCTGGAGCTAAGACTTTGAAAACCTGCTAAGTATAATGAAATAAAATCTGCACCTCTGCTATATAGTTACAGGACGTAGTCAAGTAGTTAGATGGAAGTTTCTTGAAGGAAATGAGGATGAAGGAATCAGAATAGCATTTATAGAAAATGAAAAGGAAGGTGTTCTCAGGAGCATAGTTGTGTGTGAGTGTGTGTGTGTGTGAGCATACGTGTGCACATGTGTATATGTGATTGTGTTCATGAGTGTGTGTGAAAGTGTGTAGGTTGTGGGTGTAGGCATGAATGTGTGTGTTTAGACACATAATGCCTGCGGGGCTTATTCAGACTTTCCTGGTGTGAGCAGATCTCAAGGAAATCTGGACAATACTTCCTCCAGTCCGCCCTTTCCTTTCAAACAAATAAACAAACAAACACATTCCTACAAAGTATTTATGGAGCCTCTGATGCACCCCTCCCGACAGGCATCTGGAAAAGCTCAGACCCGGGCAATTTAGAGCCAACGGGCACAACACTAGAGAAGGAAGGGAGTCCGGGGGGAGAAGGGATGGGTGCCTCGCCCGCGTCTGGCAGAACACTTTCCCTCCTTTGATGCTCCAAGCAACTCGGGAGGTGGGTCCAGAAAAGGCTGTCGTCCCTTGATTTGTGCAACCAAGGCTCAGAGGTGATAGGATTGGCCCAGCGTCACCAGACAGGAAGCAGATGTTCAAGGAATCTGACAGGGTATTGTCAATCCACGGCCAAGCCCTGGTTGTCACTACTCTCAGCAGCCACTGGGCACTGGGTCTTCTCAAAACAGGCTAAGCCTTCTCCGGGAAGGAGTTTCCAGCAGTGACTCGACAACAACATGCACAACTTTTAGTGACACGTGCGACTGTAGAGCGCAGTGGTGTCAACAAGTGTTTTAGGAAGCAGCTGTGGGTCACTGCCACGACTACTAGACAGGGTAGGGACGAAGCTTCCGTGGATGAAAACGCTGGAGTTTGGCATCCCTAATAGCTGTGCGAGTTCAGGGAAGTCACTTTCCTTCTCTGAGGTTTGGGTTTTTGTCTATAAAATAAGGGCTATTTAGACACTCTTTTGGGTCCGTGTTGGGACTAAGTGTCCAGTCCAGTCTTAATTTCTTTTAAAAAGTGCCACAAACTTTATCAGTCCTTGGCTCTTGGAAGAGAGCGAGTGTCAATGTTTCTTTCCCGGGCCCTGCTGGGGACCTCTTTCCTTCCCTGGTTCCTTCCCTTTAGCTCCTTTACTGCCTCCTCCCTCCTGGCTCTCGGTCCCCAGCAAAGTTCCCAACTTAGTAGACATGACGCGCGGCGCAGCCAATGGGAGGCGGAGCTGGCGTTTTTGGGGGGGCGGGAGAGGAGGGCCCCGCGTCTCGGGTGTCTGCCTTGCTCAGTGAATGGAGAGAGCGAGCGCCGGCCAGCTCACCCGGCCGCCCCCTGCCCCAGGCGCCGCCGCCGTGCTCCAGAGCCCAGCCCCAAGCCGGACCTCCCCGGGCGGCGCGCCCCACTGCCCTCGACCCGGGTCCCCAACCCGGCCCGCACCCCGGGTGGCGGGCCAACGGGACCAGGGGGCGCTCGGCACCTGGGCACTCCGAGCGATGCGCAGCGGGGCAGCTCCAGCCCCGCCGATGGAGCTGCTGCCGCCGCCGCCCGGCGCGCCCTGCTCCGCCCGCGCCCCGTGCGCCTGAGCGCCGAGCTCGCCCCTCCTCCGCGCCAACTCCGCCGCGCGCTCCCCAGGCCGCCCGCGCTCCCCGCGTGCCTCCCCGGCTCCACGCGCCTCGCCCCGCCGAGGCAGCCTCCTCAGGGCGCGGGCCCCTGCACACCATGGCCCCCGGGCGGACAGGGGCCGGCGCCGCCGTGCGCACTCGCCTGGCGCTGGCCTTGACGCTAGCGAGCGTCCTGAGCGGGCCCCCAGCCGCCGCCTGCCCCACCAAGTGTACCTGCTCTGCCGCCAGCGTGGACTGCCACGGGCTGGGCCTCCGAGCGGTTCCCCGGGGCATCCCCCGCAACGCCGAGCGCCTGTGAGTACCCCTGGCCCGCCCCACGCGGGCCACCCACTTGGGTCCCACGGAGGGGCCCTCTGTCGCCAGATCCTTCCTCTCCCCTCCGTGGCGCTGGATGCGACCTCTCTTCTCACTCCCTCCCCATTCACATCCCTCGTTCTCTAAGTTGTGGGGGGGGGGCTTTGGGCAGGTGTGGAGAGAGACGTCTCCAAGCCCCGGTGATGGGCCAAGAGCAGTGCCTTTCGGGGCGCGGGCTCCAGACGCAGGGCCCTCTGACAGCTTCCCAGGAGAACCGGCTGACGGCGAGAGGAGGAGAGAGCCCCGAATCCTGGAGGTCTTGGGGTGGGCATGAGAGGTCTGCGCTCACGGTGGGGGGGGACTAGAAGGTGAGGGTGACAGGCTTCGGGTGTGTGGCGGGGAGGTGGGAGAGAGGGCCCTAAGACTTGACCGCCTGGGAGATCAAAATGGGCCAGCTGCTCTGGCTGCCCTTGCAAGGAAAGTTGAAAGTGTGTGTGAAGGTCTAACTTCTGAGAAGAACCGGACGAATTTGGAATGGGTGCTTGCAACTCCCCCCCCACGCCCGCCTGGAGCGCAGCCTCAGTGATGCCAAGTTGCAGCCCGGGTGATTTTTTATGGCTCGGTTATGAATGCCTCCCCAAACGGGCTGGAGAATGGAAATGCTGACAGCCGTTTAAATGAGACCTAGCGCTATAATCTTACAAACCGCACTCAGCCTCCGATCTGAGCTTGGCAGAGTGGAGAGGCTCTTGGAGAGCGGGGTGGGTTGACCCTCATTTTAACCCCAATTGTGCAACCAAATATTTACTTTTCATATGTCAACGTTTTGGAAACATTTATCATTTTGATTCTCAGACCAAATTCAAAACTTGGACTCTGGGGTGGGCTCCTTGTAGCCCACATTTGGGGGCAGGGTGGGGAAGGAGGGAGAACTGGTGGAGGGAGTGGGAGCCCTCCTGGAACCCAGGGGCGGAGTGAGGGAGGGTTTGCTCTCGGCTGAGAGACACCCCGCAAGTCCTGGTTCCTCTCTTCCCCTCTCCACGCATGCGGGGTGGGTTCCTTGGATCTCCCCTGCTGCCTTTTGACTTCAGGCTGGAAGAGAGTGGTGGTGAGATGTAGGGTCCCTAGCGTGCTGATTCCTATTAGTCACCTCCCAACACCTCACCTCCTCTCTCACTTTTCGTGTCTGTCTGGGCAGAGACGCGATAGAATTCCCTGCCTTACTCCTGGTGCTTTCTTTTGGCTCAAAACATTGTTTTTTAAGTTTTCAAGAGCAACGACTGTTCTTTTGGGTTGAGCCACACCATAAGAGAAGGTTAGAGCTCGATCTTCATTGATGCATACAGAACATGAGGCTGGGAAATGTGAATGACCTGCCCAAGGAAACATTGCAAGTTGGTGGTGATAAAAAAGCCAGCATCCAGATTTCCACGCCTTAATTCAGACATTGTATTAGACCATTTCAGTGAAAAGCCCCTTTTAGTGATATTTTTAGATTCTTATAAACTAAGTGCCCCTCCTCCTTACACCAATGCTGGCTGCATGAGTTAGAAAATAATAACATAGCTAATGTTTAATAAATGCTTCTCCTGCCTTGATCTATGTCTGTGTTATCTCCTTAAATTTCTACACAGTCCTATTGGGTACATGGATAAGTGTTTATTTCTCCGTGTTACGGTTGAGCCACCTTGTCGTGTATTCAAGGTCATGCGGCTAGTTAAGCGTTTGGATCCAAGCCTGCCTGACTCCTAAGCCCACACCCCTTACCGCTCTGCTGACTCCTTAGAACGAGGGCCAGTTTGGGCGACAATCTATAAAGAGACCATTCTGGGAGGGTTCGCATTGGGCCCGGGTCTTAGCAGAAGCTGCCCTCCCCACTGCTTTGGGTGTTCCCTGCAAACATTCAGCTCGCTTTGACATGCACTTTGTGGCTTGGGTCTTGAGACTGCTCTTTGCCCATCTTGAAATCAAGTCACATTTTTAGGAAACCCAGGAGAATGGGCCCCTCTACTCCTGGAGACTTTGCGTTTTCAAAAGCCACAGGCAAGGCACTACATCTAGTGCGCTACCTGACCACTCTGTGAAAGACCCAGGCAGTTCAGGGCAGCCCATCTGCTTCACAGCTGGGGAAACTGGGTAGAGAATGGACTCCTGGACATTCCCAAAGGCCACCTGCTGCAGGCATGGTCACTGACAAGGATCAGTAGAGTAGGAGCTGCTTTGAAATATGTGCATCCTGCCCAGCTCCATTCTGGTCACTGGTGACACTGGTTAAGGTACATGGGGGTCATGGGGCCGCCAAAGCTGGCCTCTCCTCTGGTCTTCTTCCTTCCCTCCTGGGAGTGGGTGGCAGCCTTTAGGAGTCAGATGGGTAAGGTTCACCACAGGATTTAAGGGCACCTCAACAACCGTCTTTCACCCTCACCCCCCTCAGTGAACTCAAATGGAACATTTCGGTTCCGCACACTCTTGAGGGATATTTGGCATTTCTACGCTATGCTGAGGATTTCTTCAAGGAGACATTGCTCATTCATTCCTCCCTTCATTCATTCAATGAATATTACTTGGGCTCTACTCCTTTCCAGTAACAGCATGTAAAATCTTTGTATATACAGAGGAAAAACAACACTTCAACTTAAAGAATGTAATCAAAGAGGGAAGAAGGAAACTTTCTTTGATGAGCCTTTTAAATTTCCTGGGGATCATTTTGACATGGGGCACCAATTTATCAGCATAGCCATTGGACCCTCAGGACCTTCTAAAAATCCAGTGTTTTAAACTCAGATGTTGAAACTGTGTTTTAAAACAAAGAAGAGGCATTTAGTCCATTCTGTATTCCTGCTACTCTGCCTTCAAAGCAGCCTTTTATGAAGGAAAATGTGTGTTTGCTGTGCGTGTGCTTGTATCTGTGTGTGTGTGGTGGTTTCCCTAGGTGTTTTGGACTTCAGAAGCCTCATGATATGACATTAACAACAACTTGAGTGCGATAATGCGGTCCCCACTTAGATTTACCTGCAGGCCTGGAATGTGGTATCAGTGTTGGGGGTCTGCGTTCCACGTTCTTCCCTACAACGTCAGCATATCACCCAGAAGAAGAAGCGCTGTGCCTTTTATAAACTACTGACAACTTTTTTCCTCCTCAATGAGGAGGTGACACCCACAAGAAAGCTAAATAAACGGAGAGGAGAGTCAGTGTCGTTTGTTATCCATGAAGCAAAGATAGAGGCTCCGAAAGGAGAGGAAGTGAATATCAGTGCCTGAAACAAAACATTTACCATGGAGCACAGAGTAAACAGATGTTGCCTTTACCCTTCTGAGCACAAAGGAGCCCACAGATGTAATTCTTTTCCAACCACAATCTCAGCCTGGAAAAAGAGGCAGAAGATGAAAATGAACTCTCATGTGGGGTGTCTTCTCCCTGCGGTGCCTGGAGGCACAGAGGCCGGCTTCTCACCCGCGGCGAGGTGGTGGCCCGCACAGTGGAGTGGGGGCAAGAGTGGACATCTTTGGTTTTTCACTTGGCTCCAGAACATGCTGGAGACTGCTGTATTTAAATAAACATTTCCTGTTTGTGAAGGAAAGCGGGCGAGAGGCTGAAACGTGAGAATGTGGTAACTTAATTTTCTCCATCACTCCAGATGACGGCAAGCTTTGCTGGTGGTTGGGTCCAATAAAAACCGACACCGTGTCATAGGCTTTCCCTCACTTGACCACAGAGGTCCCAAGGTCAAGTGGGAGACTTTCCAAGATGCTCAGCAGCCAGGCTCTGCATTCTGGCACTCCCAGCCCTCGGGGCCAGCTCAGAGGACCAGGGGCAAGCTGGTGAACTGGGGGACCTCTCTGGGCCAGCCATGGTGAGTGCCCGTTCAGGGAAGACAGTGCTTTTTTGGATTGCCTAGTGAGCGGTGGACTGTACCTGCCTTCGGGGTGCTGTGAAGCTCTGAACAGACTGCTGTACCTCTCTGAGCCTCATTTTTCTGAAGTTAGAATCCCAGCATCATCTTAGTGGTTTTCCATATATAATCTATAGTCCACTGGTGAACTGTCAGAGCACTCTTCCTCAGTGCCCAAAACAGCATCTGGCACTTAGTAAGTTTTCAACAAATATATATTCAGTAAAAGACTAATGAGCCTCAAAAGTACAAATATTTCTTTCATTTTTATAAGGGAAAGTTGGGCAATTACAGATTTGCATTTTGATGGATGGCTAAGGGCTACTTACCAGTAATCTATTACATGAGATATTAAGGTTATCTAAAATGTTGGATTTCCATGAACTAAAATTATTGCCTTACTAGAGTTACCCAAGACTCCTACTGAGTGATCCACTCTGCAGTCTGCTTGCCAGGTGTTGCTTAGCAACCTTGCAAAACTCCTACTGTGCACATGCTCATGAAAAGAGCTAGCAATCCTGAACACTTAAACCATAGGACTTTCTAATCAGAAACTCATCAGCATCATCCTGAGCTTTCTGTGGTTTTTGATTGCTTCTCTTCTTGTATTAATTGATATGTATTTGTAGGATCATTATTGAGTTTTGCTTTTGCCAATCATCTGGGATTTTTATTATTTCTGTTTTTTTTTTTTTTTTTTTTTTGCCTCTTCTACCATTACTTTGTTACTCTCCAGCTCTCTCTGTTTATTATCAAGGAGTTCTCCCCTCAATCCCAAAAGTGAAAATAAAGGATGGGTCTGGGTCTGTGGAATCCTTTCCCTTGAGTATAGGGATGAGAACCACAGGAATCCAGAGTTCTATGCATTGGATTTTGGCATAAATCCAAATTTACGGGTTAAAGAGACAGACATCTTTGGGTTTGAATTCACCTCTGTTACATCCTTGCTGTTCCACCCCGGGTGCCTCACTCCATTTCTTCAGACTGCAGTGTCTTTCATTGCTTGGTACCTCGTTCCCACACCTGTACTGTGGGGATGAGAATTGCATGGGGCTGTTATCAGCGTAGCCCGAGGCAGTCCGTGTAATGTGCTCTGCAGGGCACCCACCACGTGGTTTACTCATTATTATTACTGTGACTGTTTACCCAACTACAATTTATCCATCTGTAAAGTATGTACAGTAAACATTCCTATTTGGGAGGATTAAATGGAATTCTGTATAGCAAGTGCTTAACAGTCTAGGGCACAGAGGAGCCCTCCGCAACGATTAATGATAGTGACCATGGCTATTATTTCCATGTGTGCATCTCAGACCCTGTCCAGCTGAGTGGTTTAACTTATGTACTCTAAATGCTGTTCTACCCCAGAGCCCTGTGGAGGCAAGTTCCTTGCCTGCAGATGGGCTGTGGCCAGCACTCTCTTGCCCAGTTCCCTCCTTCTTCCTCTTGTCTCTCTGTTCTGCCCCCGCAGCTAAATCCAAGTTGGCCCCTGTTCCATAAAACGGGAATTGTGGTTGAAGTGGTTTATATATTTTCCATGGGCGTGCTGCTTTGTGGTCTATTTAAATAAGAAATACATTTTATTTATTTATTTTGGGGGGTAGACTTTCATGGGGAATTTTTGGCCTTTACTTTTTCTTTCAGTGCTCATTCCTTCTATCTTCCCCAAATACCTCCTTTTAGTGATTTCCCCCATCTGCCTCCCTTACTACTTTTACTTGAAATAACTATTTACAGACAGGCTCTCATTATGTCAGGTGGTCTTAACCCTTTTTAGAATTGCTGAAAAGAAAGAAAAGCAAAAGAGAAAAGATGCTTTCCCAGGGAGCTTTCAGGGACCACCACTGACCCCAGGTGAGATGGACGCAGAGGAAGCCCCTCCCCCCACCGCCCACAGTGCACTGTGTGGATTTTCTAAGGCTCTGCCTTACCTTTTATGCTCCATCCTTGAAGGCGAATCAGCCTTGGCCGGCGGGAAGCTCACCCTAGAAATTCTCCGCTCCGTGTCCTGCAGACCTGATCTGTGTCCAGTTACTGCTGTCACTGCTAGGCTGACAATAAGCTGCTGTTTCGGTCCTGCTCGTGTGGTCCACGCAGTTGTACTGTGGCTGTGCCATGTTGGATGATCTCTAGGAAGACTTTTCCGAGAAGTATGATGACAAGTCCCTCATACTGAGTGTACGAGGGAGTGGGGTTGGGAAGGTGTTGATCTTTGTAGGTACAGGGGTGGACTCTAGACAGATAAGGCTCAATTCCTGGTTCTACCACCTACAAATTGGATGACTCCAGTTTCTCCATTTTAAAATGGGGATAATGATACCCCCTTCATAAGATGTTGTGAGTATTGGATTAACTCACACACACTTCCTGGAATAGAATGCATCCACCACTGGAACTTTCCTTATTATTATTATCATCCTCCTTGCGGACTATGTTCCTGCTTCCTGAACACAATCAGGACGAAGCCTAATATGGAAAAATATTAATTGCCAGGCTTTTGAAAGTGGTCCTTCTGTTCAAGTTCCGTCCATGTGAAGTTTGGTCTTCTAGCACCATAATATGGAGAACGGTCTCCATTCTTTGCACAGTTTTATATCTAGTGATAAAGAATTAAGTTCTTCCTAAAGCAATTTATTTCATTAAAAAAATAGTCCTAAAAAGAAATTTTTTCTTCAAGTGGAGCTTGAGCTTATTTATCATTGTTTCCTGTTACACAGAGCAAGTGTCATCCTTTTTCCAAATGATAGGTTTTCAGAACTCTTATTGCTACTGTGTTTTTCATCACCCGCTTACCAGGGTCTTCTCTTTCCTTCCATAGACTTATAATTATGCCAACTATTTGGTTTATGTTAGAGTTTGGACAGGCCCTGTCCCCCATTCCTACTTCTCTTCCTCTGAATAGTTTCTAGTCTTTTCTGACAATGCAAGTTGAGTATTCTTTATCCAAAATGCTTGGGAAAGAAATGCTTTGGATTTTTGAGTTTTTTACAGATTTTGGCATATTTGCATTTACATAATGAGACATTTCGAAGAGGGAACCCAAATGTAAACACAGAATCTGTTTGTGTTTCACATACACCTTGTACACACAGCCTAAAGATAATTTTATGTAATATCTTTGCATATGAAACAAGGTTCATCAAGGTTTCATGGTGTGGGTATCAGGTCTGTGCTCAAAAAATTTCAGATTTTGGAACATTTTAGATTGTTTTCAGATTAGGGATGTTCAACATGTATTAGTTAGGAGGAGACCTTCCACGCCCTAACTACCTTATTTGATTTCTATTAGTATATTCTGAAGTGATCTTTTCACTTCCAACAGCTGTGGCCTTGGGCTGCTCATTTTGACCTGGCTTGTTTCCTTCCTGCCAGTATCTCTCCAGCCTTCCCTGCTGTTTTGTTATTGTGTCCCCCATCCTAGATTTGTGCACTTGACTTTCTGAAGCTGAAGTGTAACATTTTTCATTCATCCCAATTAAATTTTGGCAAATTATTTTATTTCATCAGCTTTTCAGGAACATTTTCTATTTTGATTTCCTCCTCTAGCAAATGAACCACTCCTTTCTCCATCTCCCACGCTTTATTTCCTCTGTAATTTCAGCGAACTTGCCCTATGGATCTTTATCCAAGTTGTCGGTATAATCAGCATAGTCCTCTTTTTCAAAGCCTTCCTATGGTCTGTGGTGTAAGATTACATAAATATCTTGTCCTGTTCTTTCTGGCTGAAGTGGATAAAACTGTTGAGGTCTTATTGGCCTGTGGCATCTTCTTTCTCTGGGGTTCTACTGTTCATATTTTCCCTGGAATAATTTCCAATTAAAGTTTTATTTTTCAACTTGCTGAATTTTTTCTAAACTCTTGGCTTCTCATGGAACTTTCTGTCATGATGTGAGCTTCATTCTTGGCCTATTAGGCTGGTACTAGAAGCTTTACCAGCCTGTGACATAAGGTGTAGGTGTAGATGTAGGGGTGTGTGTGTGTGTGTGTGTGTGTGTGTGTGTTAATTTCTCCTGGCAAATATTTTAGCCTGACAAATCAACTCAGATAGCTTCAGCTTTTTCCTCTCCACTCCTGGAGACTGAACCCAGTGAGCAAGTACTCTACCAGTGAGCTCCATCCCCATACCGTAGTTTCAGCGTTTTTTTGTTTGTTTGTTTGTTTGTTTGTTTGTTTGTTTTTTCTTTATGCGGGTACTGGGAACCAAACTCCAGACCTCTTGCTTGCCAGGCAGGTGCTTATATCACTGAGCTATATCACCGGCCCCTAGTTTCAGCTTTTTTAAACACAGTGATCTCCTTTAACATCTTGACTACCCATTGGCATGGAGCACATTTACATAAGCAGTTGTTGGAGCAAATATGATGGAGGATAAACCATAGAGAACTGAAGCCTCACAGGCTCCCCATACTTCTCTAAATAACAACAGTCAACTCCAGAATAGTAGCTAACCTTGAGCTCTTCTTTGTGGTTGGCCTTACTCTCACTTCACATCCATGAATTCACTTGATATTCTAACAGTTGCTCCAGGTAGGTACTGATATGGCCTCATACAGATGAGGATGCTCTATCAGAGAGGTAAAGAAACACCCCCAGTCAGGAGCAAGACAGACAGGCTTGTCTCAGGGTCTGTACTGTAACCCCTGGTCATGCCATTCCTCACCAGATCTTTCAAGTTAGCTCTTTTTTTCTGTCTTCACACTTACTCTTCAAAGAAAAAATTTAAAAAGTGACTCCAATTTGAATTACTGAGCAGTGGTTTGATGAGTAGCATCATGAGAGGAATGTCTGTGATATAATCTGGACACCTGGTGAAGAAGAGCCATCATGTCCAGTTCAGGAAAGTAGATAGCATTGGAACCAGAGCTTGAAAGGTGAATAGGGTTCCCATAGGTAGAAATGGGAAAGCAGTATATTTCATAGAAGTTTATGTCAGATGGTCCTGATGCCAACTTAAAATGATAGGAGCTGAAATTTAGGAAGTGTGTATCTAATGGAGATGTTTAGAAGAGAATCTATTAGGTCAAGTCTTAGGAAAGCATATCACCATGGTATGTGCCCATACAGCTATGAAGACCACAGTAAGTGGGGAAGAAAGAGTGTTATTTTTATTTTTGATTTGAGGAATGTATTAGTCTATCGTCAGTTGCTATAATGAACATTGGAAGCTGACAGTATACACAGAAAAGAAGTTGATTCATCTCATGATTTTGGAGGTTGACCGTCATGCTGCTGGCATGGAGAGAACCCCATTTGGCTGTGTCACATCATGGTAGATGACAAAACAGTGAAAGCACATATGCTAGGGAGAAATCACATTGTGAGACAGGAAACCAGGAAGTGGGGAAGGGCCCATCTTGCTCCTTTATAACAGTTCACTCTTGTGAGAAGGTTCCATAAAAACTACATTAATCCCTTCTGAGGGAAGTTCCCCCAGCTGACCTAATTATCTTACGTCAAGGCCCACCTCCTATAGGTTCTTCTACCTCCCGATACTGCCACACTGGGACCAAAGGTTCTAACACATGCATCTTTATAAAGGGGACATAGTCAAGCCACATCCAAACTATAGCAAGGGGATAAATTCTGTTAGAACAGTTCTGATGGTGGCCCTGTTAACTAGCATTTGTCCCCTCAAATAGCTACTCAAAGTTTCACAGATTGTCTGTGTTTCTCATTAAATGTACCACTTACTTTGTCTTAGTCATGATCACTGGGCTCCTCCCACCCTGGCATCAATTCCTGTTAGAATAGGATATATATAAGATTCATCCTGGCTGGAGTAGACTCTAACTTTACTTATCACAACCTATCAGTGCTTGTGTGGGCTCCTCTTCTCCTCTCTGAAATACCAGACTGGGTTCCTGACCCCTGATTCATTCTGTACTTTGGCAGTAGTATGTATTGTGGTCTGTGAAAGTTGGCCAGCACATTTAACCACCCACCTTGTCTCCCTCTTGAGGTTTTTGTTTTTGCTTTTGTTTTTCTGCTGTTGAGCCCCCGTGTGTTACCCTGTGTGCCCATTCTTTACCCCTGTCCTCTAGAATAAGTGTATGCCATAACTTAGCTTTGTCTGCATGACATGGAATCCTTTGTCCTCTGCTAATCTGAAGTTTATGGCTTGGCCATGGAATTGCACATCTTATACATCTCTCTCTGAGCCTGAACGGCTTCTGCCTCTTATCTGAACCCTTACAGTTTGTTTTCTTGTCGGTCGTGCCTTCCATGTAGCTCTCCATGGCCTGATATCAAATTTAGACTGTTGTCATCAGAGCTGCAAATCCTGAGATTGAATTTCAGGAATTTATTAGTTTGGATCTTCACTGGAGACTCATGACTCTATCCTGGAAGCAACCCAGACTTCATCTTCATGGCCATTGGAAGCATTTGATTATGTCCAGGGTAGTATATAGGGGAGCTCTAGGGCTGGACTCTGTTAATAGTGAAGTGCTTAGACGTACTTCTACACTCCCTTCACCCCAAGCAGCGCATGAGCAGGTTTTTCTGTAATCGAAAAGCACAGTGGTGGTGATTTCACTGGAGAGCTGTCCTGCTGAGAAATACATTGCAGAAGTTTCTGGATTATCTAGTATTTTGCTGACATTGTTTTTTTCTCCTCTCCATCTCTGCCCAGCTCTAGAATATAGTTAGAAAGTGTTCTGTGTTATGGGTTTTCTACGTGATGTTAATTAGAAACCAATGGGAAGTACAAGTTAGATGTGACAGCAAACAGGTAGGAAGACCTAGGCTGAATCTTGGTTTCTATAGTTTTCTAACTGCAGGACCCATATGAGAACATTCTGCATCTCCATTGTCTCATGTCTTACCTTTGGAATGGTAGGAAAAACACATATCATGGGGCTGATGCAGGGTTTAAATGAGATCAGGTATCTGCATATTGTCTCTTAAATTTAGTCTACGTGAAAACCTTAATGGGTTTGCCCATGATATTTCATTTGAACCACTAAATCCTGTATCTTGACAATCAGGGTATATTTTAGAATCTCTCATGTATAGATGAGGAAACTTAAGGAATTTAACAGCCTTCCTCATAGTCACCCTTGTCTTCCAATCTTTAATCTAGTTTTCATTATCACTTAACCAAATGCATCTTTTACAAATGCAAACATAGCTGGGTGTGGCGGTGCACACCTGTAATCCCAGCACTAGTGAGGGTGAGGCAAGAGGATTGCCTTGAGTTCAAAGCCAGCCTTTGCTATATAGTCAGTTCAAGGCCAGCGTGAACTATAAAGCAAGACCCTCTCTAAAAAAAAAAAAAAAAAAAAAAAAAGAAAGAAAGAAAGAAAGAAAGAAAACAAAAGAAAAACAAAGCAAAGCAAAACAAAGACACCAAACCAACCAAATGTAATCATAGCCTCACAACAGCCATCTCAGCAACCTACCCATGTAGAGTTCAGAGGGCTTTTCGCCTCATTGGGTGATTAACAAGTGGCGATGTCCAAGATAATAGAACCAAATAATGGAATGTATGAAGGATGAAGTCATTTAAAAGAACCATTTCTTGAGGGCTTACCTCAATGAATAAGGCAAGGGAAATATTCTCATAGCTAGAACAGCTAAAAATAATATGCAGAGAAGTATGTGCTGTCCCTTTCTATCAAGTGACTAAGGGAGCAGAGGCTACCATATTTGACTCAGGGTAGACCTCTGGGCTGGGGAGATGCTGGAACCATGAAGGATATAGCATTAAGCCTTCAGGAGCCACTGATGAATACAAGCCCTGCTCACTCCTCTTAGTGTGTATAAATATATAGAAAAACTCACACATCATAAAAAATAGCACAAGTGGAATTAAAAAAAAAAAACTCATGGGGAAAATATTAATCTGAGAACAATTGTATCCGAGAAAACATTCAAGTATGCCTCCATAGCTAGCGGGCAGCCAGCACAAGTTCTGCATTTTATTAGACTCCTAACTGTGCATAGAACACTGACCTTATTTGAGAGGCATTTCATAAACACTGACACAGGTACAGACCTGTTTGAGGCCATGACGAGCTATAGAACCTCCTTTGGGAGACCAAAGTCCCCTGCCCTCTGGGGTTGCAACGGAGGCTATGGGTAGGACCCACCCCTGGGGCTGGGGGAGTCTGAATACTTTTATTTTTTCCTTGAGAGATTTTGCCTTGTGCCCAGAGACCTGGAAGGGAGTGTGTGAAAAGTTGCTTCTCAGGCAGAACTCACCTGGTCCTTCGGGATGGAAGGCTTGTGGCCTGCACTGGCCATGAGCAGCATGTCCACTCCATCTCCTTGTGCTCCAATGCGGCCCTTCCCTTCCCACCCGTTGCCAGCTTATGAGTTCTGCATTTCTGCCACTGAACTTGGTTCTGTTCCTCTTCTCATTTACTTCTTTAAGTGCTTTTAAGGTGTTGCTGGGATCATCTGGTCTACCCTCTCCCTCCCTACTAATCTCAATGCATCATGAAGGAGAAATGTCTTAGGTAACCGGAGGATGCCTCAGCTTTCTGGTGGAATTTGCTCTCAAGGGAAGTTATTCTGTGTTCATTTCTGCATTTGGGCTTTATACGAGATTGCTCAGACCCATTAAGAAGCCTGTGCCAGTCCAGGAAGCCAGAGAGACAAAAAAGGGGCCAAATCTAGCACTGAAAAATGGGGAATAATGCAGAACTGGGGAAGAAGCAGCAAAGGGAAAATTTGAGACAGCTGATCATATTCTAAGGGCGCTCAACACCAAATCTGTAGCTTGTTTATAGAGTCCAGAGACGGAAGATTCCGCATGAGGAAAACAGCAAGGGAAGAAGCAGCGGGAATCCAGACTGGAGCAGGAATGCGAAATGAGAAAGCCATTTGCTGCAGGGGAGCTTTTACTGAGTCTAGTCCCCCACCCCACCCCCTGCTAATCATTTCATACCACAAGATGGTAACCGGTCTGCTCTGTTCGCTTGGTTGAGGCGTACATTTTAATACTTTCTGAAATGTTCCTCATATGCTTCCCCCTGCCATGTGCACTCCTTGGACGTTCTAGAAATGTTGCAAAGACCTAAATCTCCTCCTGGGTTCTTTGCTGATTGGAGCTGCATGCTGATTTAAGTCAGATGCGGCCAGGAAGCTCTTCCCCTCTTTAAAACAAGAAACATCTCTTTCCAAGAAGAACACACTACAGTGTACTTCGTGTGTTTCTAAGGAACAAAGAAGCCCCATTGCAAAACATCATTTCACAAGCAGAGCAGGGCTGATAGCACCTCTTGCCAAATGTGACTGTGTGTAGTTGTGTGGGGGGAAAACAGCTTTGTCAAGAGAAAGGCTGAGGGAGGCGGCTCGGGAATTTTTAGCAACTGCAGTATGGTGGAGTAGAAAGAATGGTTGCCTGGGAATTTGGAGACCTGGATATGCCTCTGACACACTGTGTGACCTTGGACAAGTCACTTGACCTTTCTAGGCCTCAGTTTCCTCATCTTTAAAAGGGATGAGGGGAATAGACTGGATGATCTCCAAGGATCCTTTCAGCCCTATGTGTCTTCACTTTTCGGGGCTGGGGTTTATAGGGTTTAGACCTGAGCCAACATTCAGCCAACCCAAGGGACTTCCTAGAAGCGAGAGAGAAGCCAGGACAGCTGCTTCAGGGAGTGGCTGGTCCTTGATTGAGGCTCAAATAATTAGCTGAGCTCCAGAGTTAAGCCTCCTGAAATTAAGAAAGAAAAAGATGTTTAGTTTCAAAAATAGCAGGCAATGTTTCTTAAAACTGATTGGCTTGGGGCTTTGTAGGTTTTATAGAAAGACATAATTTCCCTTCCTCTAGAGCACAGTGGTTTAGAGTATTGATGCTGGAGTTGGTGTGACCTGAGTTTGAATGCCATCACTAGCTAAGAAGTCTTGGCCATGTTCCTTACCAGTAACCTGCTTCAGTGGGTTGTGGGAGGATCAAACCAGGTAATACCCGTCAAGCCTAGAGGGTAGTGCCTGGCATTAATTAACCATTCAAAAAGCCATTATGCTAACCACTTTTGCTACTTAACAACCACCTCAAAATTTAGCATTGTAAAGCAGCCACCATTTCATTCTGCTCCATGATTCTCTGGGTCAGGAGGGTGGGCATGGCTGGGTAGGGATAGCTCATCTCTGCTCTGTAATGGTTGGAGAATCAGCTGGAAGATCAGGAACCATGAGGGTGGTAGGAAGCTTGAAAGACTGGGTACTTCAATCCCCTACAGGCTGTTTACTACATGTCTGGTACTGAGCTGGCTGGAAGGCTAGGCTCATCTGGGACTGGGGACCAGAGTGCCTATACATGGGACCTCTCTGTGTGGCTTGCATTCCTCTCAGTGTGGTGGCTTCAGAGCATCTCACCTCTTCGCAGAGGTTCAGTACCCCAGGACAAAGTGTGCAGAATCTCAGCACACCTCAGAAGGCTCTTGGCTCTTTATAAACTAGCCTTAGGATGTAGAGAAGGTTCAAGGGTGGGGCAGCTCTCCAGAAGAATTGTTTCTGCAGCAGCTGTGTTGCAGCTATCATTAAAACCTCAACAGCCATGTAATTATCAGCATTATTTTGTGTACCACTGAATCGATCTTAATTAGATTAACAGTAGTTTGAGGGCAGGAGCTCTGCATTTCTCTGCGAAAGGTTAGTACAATGCTGGTGAAAATAAGACAAAGTCAACAGCTTTTTAAAAATCAAAGAATTGCATGGAGCTTTAGAGCCAGAGATCTGGACCCAAAAATCTGAATTCAAGATGTACCCTTCAGCAAGTCACTTGTCTTTCTCATTAAAAAATGGAGACAGTAATACCCACTGAAACAATTAGGAATAATATATGCAAAATACCCAACACATAGTTGATGACCTAACTCAATTAGGATACCGGGAAGCCTGTGGCATTGTGACAAGCACACAGAAGTTCAAGTCAGACAAATCTGGTTTCAAATCCCATCATTCTTTGTGTGTCTGTAGATAGGTCCCTTTATCTCTTTGAATCTTAGGGTCCTCATCTGTAAAATGGGTGTCATAGTAAGAACCTTTTAGGGTTATTATGAGCACAAGGATTATATCGCATAAAGCTTCAATCTCAGAATCTGACACATAGTAGAGATTTAATATATCAGACCTATAAATCGAGTGGCCACAGTTAATATGTAATTACTGCTCTTTTGTTTGTATGTTCATTCATCCATGCCTTTATGGATTGAACAACTATATGTTTAATAATAATAATAACAACTCAGAATGGTCTCAGTCTTTAAGCCCTGAATCCTGGGGACTGTACATGCCTAGATCCGGGAAAATAATCTCACAGGATGAAGACCTAATCCTTTGGAAAGGAGCTCAGGGTCCCAGGCAAGCTGCCCAGTACAGTGCTCTATTTTAACACATTCACATCTGAGTTTTAATTGTTCCTGTTGACTACTGATGCCAGAGAGCTCCTGGCTTCTGCCAGTTATACCCACTTTGCTGAGAGAGCCATGTGTCTCCGTTCCTCACTGGATATGTGCCATTCCTAACTGCTGTGTCTCTGTGGGAAAGCATGATAGGTAGATCTTACCTTGTATCTCCCCTCTACGCCTCGCTTTGGTACCTATCTTCTAAAGCTTTATTTTCTTACCTCAGACTTGGCAGGCTGTACTATCTCTGTCTGTGGGACGAGGACACCAGGACAAGCTAGAACACTAGGTTTAACTTTCTCAGGTACTTTCTGGAACCTGCCCTTCTGTCAGGAAGCACTGGCTATGAGCGCCATCATTTCTTCTGGAAGATCTCCCAAGAGATCCAATCTTATGGTTTTTGTTTGTTTTTGTTTTAGGAGATAATGTGATAAAAGTCATTGACTTTGTCTTAGAAAAATAGCACAAACACAATATTTCACAAATGATTTGAAGTCGTTCATGGCCACCTCCCAAGGTGGCATATTTCTGCTGAATGACCCTATCTACCTCAGTGATTTTGTTTATGGGCTTCTGGGGTTTTGTGGATTCTACTTTGGGATCATCGTGTACCTGTGAAGTCATCTTATGTCTTCTTGCTTTTATGAGTCCCTCCATCTGCTCTTTGTAGTAGTTGTGTGCTGGGTTTTGCCTGATCAAGATTCAGTCAGTCTTCCTAGCGACAGCCTTATGTTAATTGGAATGTCATCTTCTGTAACCTTGGGCTGCAGTCTGGTGGATCTGCAAGATGGGTTTTACCTTCTCCTAGTCAAGCTAATGACCCAACTCATGTCTCTTGGATGCTTCTTCCCTGGAACTGCAATTTTGACCTTTGAAACAAAGAGGTTGAACATGGTGGCTTTCCATTTTATCTATGTACTTGTGCAAAGATTGGGCATGCCTGCTGTCCTGTTCCCTGGACCTATTCTTATCATTTCCATTAAATCCAGAAGTCACTGGTAGCTTTTGAGAAAATTACCTTTTGCTCAAATTTGCAAACTTGCAAGCAAATAACGCTAAATGAGAAAGCTATGGATAACACACTCCTGGGGGAGAAAGCACAATGAGAAAGATTATGTACGGCCTGTGGAGAAAGGTAGGTCTGGGTTTGAATCGCAGGTTTACCAGGCACCAGCTGGTTGCCCTTTAGCAAGTTCTTTTTTCCCTTGGGATGTTAGCATCATTGTGAAATAAGAGTAATGAGTTCTGAAATCCTGGTTCTCGAACTTGCTGGTGTGTTGGAATCACCAGAGGAGACATAAAATTACCAAGGCCTGGGTCTTATCCCCAGAGATTTTGATATAATGGTTCTGGGGTGCCTTTTGTGTGTTGGGATTTCACAAAGCTTACAGGTGTCTCTAGTGTCCAGCAATATTTGAGAAAACTGACCAAAAGAAATTCTTCAAATTATAGGGAACAATAAATAAGAATAAATAGGACACAGCATAAAACAAGATTGATAAAACTCACTCTGCTTTCCTTTCCTTTCTTATGATGAGCAAGAATCACTTGCTTTTGCTTCTAGTGCAATTTTCTTTGTTTGGAGTAGTCATAGCAATGCATGACAACCGCAGTGCAATATAACCTCGCTTATTTATCCCATTTGAGGTGAAGGCCAATCGTAAATGTAGCCAGAATTATAGAACATACAAAACTGTGATTACTTTTACATTCATGGGATAACTAGGGTGGGTTCAACACTGCTTTGTGAGAACACTCTATGGAGTAACTGCTTTAATGGATAGACAAAATTGATTTATAATTACCATGGCAACAGCAAAATTGAATGATGTCTTCCCGAGGGATATGGATCAGGACCCAGGAGGATTATATCTCATGTCTGCCTTGCAACTTGCTGAGTGACCTTGGCTCAAGCAGTACATTTCTCAAGTCCTTGGTTTCCCTAGAGCCCATTTTCCAATCTGTCCACCTTCAGTGGATTTTTTTTAAAAGGCAATATATTGATGTGACAATTTTAAGGTAATCATGAGAAGATGCTGTGGAAAGCAGAAAGGAACCAGGGCATTGAGCCTCATGGAAGACAGAAGTATAGATTCTGTTGTCCCACTTTCTAGCTTCTCCCACATCCTATGAAACCTCTCCAGTCCTCTGTCTTCATACACTCCTTTCTTAAAGAGGATGCAAGGGGAATTTTCCATTGACCTGGTGGTTTCTCTACCTCAGTCCTACTGAAATTTGGGGTTGGATTTTTGTTGTTGTTGTTATTGTTGAGGGAGCACACGTGTTTATTCCATGTTATTTAGCAACATACCTGACCTCTGTCCATTAAATTCCAATAGCACCCCTGCTATGTGGCAACCAAAAAATATTTCCAGACTTTGCCAAATGTCCCCTCCAGTTAAAAAACACTGTTTAGCTCTATTTCAGTGAAGTATGTTCACATTAATAAAGCAGCATACATGTGTGTATGCACAGTGGTTAATCTCTGTAGTGCCAATAGAGATTTTCCCATATGTCCATGGACTAGATAGCTATTGGAAATACTTACAGTCCTTGCTACAAACAGGAGTTCTGAGTTACAGAGAAATTAATAGTAATAATAACAAGTACCATTTATTGAGTGTTTATTAAGTGCTATTCACACAGCTAAGGCTTTCTATATTACATTATCCCAGTTAATACTTGCACAGGCAGAGTTTGCAAATCAGTGGCCAAGTCTAGCCCTGAAAAGTGTTATGCTTGGCTCACATGGTATTAATTCGTATAATTTTTTTAATGTTAATTTCTTGTCAACATTTTAAGATTGGGTGAATAATGTATAAATCTATTTCTAGCTTCTTTTTTAAAAATTGCACAGTCTGAAAACAGACAATCAGCTTGGCTCAATGGCACAGTTGACAGTCTTTTAGATGAGTCCTGGCTCCATATTACCACAATTCTCACCACTCCCTATGGTAACTCGACATTGAGACTGTGTATCAGCTGCTGTTCGACACCATGTTTAATTTTGTTTTCACTTACATCCTCTGTACAAGCTTTTATATTCCTGGCTTCTTCCTTACACTGTGTGGTGTATTACGGTTATCATATTAAAGGTGAGAAAACTGAAGCTGAACAAAAGGGAAGCTCTTGTCCAAAGTCATGCAGCAGATAAAGCTGGGAGAGGAACCTGAGGCTCCCTGCCCTGCCCGCAGAGTCCTGCCTTGCATCACAGACCGCTTGCTGGTAGACTGGCTCTCTCTGCCTCCTGAGATGCTCTAGCCGGATCTTCTGCATCTTTGGGTTTCCCTGGAGAACCAAATTTTAGTATCCCTTTTGCTCACCAGGAAACCCACATGTCACCAGGATGGGAAGTGTATCTTCTGAGCATAGCTCCCCAAGCTGGTTTTTTTGTTTTGTTTTGTTTTTGTTTTTGTTTTTTTTCTTTTCTTTTTTTTTTTTTTCCCTGTGTTGTTGTCACTTTTGGGCTGTGTCCAAGGCTGCTCACACACTCCCACGTAGCTGAGGGGCCAGCTGGTGTGATTCTGTCTGAGACAGGGCCGCTTGCCTGTGGGGAGGATGTGATTGCTTTAGGAAATTAAGTGGGAGTGATTAATTAGGAAATGTACTGAGGACTCTGGAAAGAAATAGCAGAAATGAAAAAGAAATTGGAACCCTAAATACAGAATGCTTCTGGTCACATGGCTGAAATGGTGCTGCATGGGACTGCAAGCATTTGATCCTGTGATTTCTGTTGCTGTCGCTCTCTGGTACAGTATCCCCTGCATGAGGATGCTGATAGGAACCAGCAAGTCAGCTGGCCAGCGTCCTCTTTTGTTGAATGGCAGATGAAGATGCAGGGAGACCTCTAGGAGAAGCCAGGCAGAATACAAGGAAAAGCAGGACTCAGGACTCAGGAGGACCCAGGTTTCCATTCCTGATGCATCCTTGCTAGATGTATAATCCCGGTCAAATCTGAGTCTTGCTTGGGCTTCTCTCTGTGAGCAGCATCGACTGTTGCTGAGGATTATTGCAAGAAATTAATGGACAAAAGCTTGTGTAATGAACCGCTACTAAGGCACTGTTCTAGAACCTTGTTTGTATTTTCTTAATTCTTACAACCATCCTATAACATTGGTACTATTGTTAGGTCATTTTACAATTGAATAACAAAGACACTGAGGGATATATTGTTTATTTAGTATTCCAAAGCTCCTAAGTAGCAGAGCAGTTTCCCATCAGTTTAACTCAAGAATCCATGTTCTCAACTTCTAAGTATTCTGGCTCTTATGTATATTGCATAATCTATAGATAACATTATATGGTCAACATATAAAATATATACGTTATAATTTATATATGATTTATTCAATATAAAATAATTTATATAATGTGTTATGCTAGGTCAAGCTCTAAGGAATTGGCATTTTTGCCAATAGAAAGATTGAAAGTAGTAATTCCATATAGGTCATTGTAATTACAGGTTGACCATTCCTTATCAAAAAATCCAAAGCCAGGAATGTTCCAAAATCCAAAACTTCTCAAGTGCCAACATGATGCCAGAGTGGAAAATTTCACACCTGACCCCATGTGACAGGTCCCAGTAAAAATGCAGGTGCATTGGAAATATTATATAAAAGTACCTTCAGGCTCTGTGTATAATGTGTATATGAAACACATTAATGAATTTCACATTTAGACTTGGATCCCATCCCCAAGATAGCTCACTATGTACATGCAAATATTCCAAAAGCTGAAAAAAAAATGTGAAATCCATGACACTTTTGGTCCTAAGCATTTTGGTAAGAGATACTTAATCTGTATATAATACACAAATCACAGAAATTTCTCTTTTGCCTTTTTTTGTATTTGTACATGTAAATACTCAGCACATTTCAAATTCTGAACCTCAGCTTCCTCTTCCATAAAATGGGGCCAACACTGCCTGACACATGTGTGGTTGTACCTTGTCAATAAGACAATGTATATGGGGAAAGCACGGCACTCAATAGAGACCTACTATTACTATCTATTGGGTCACAGCGACACCTGCAGAGTGTCACCTGCTACGTGATACCCCTTCCTTCACTGGCCCCAGGTTGGCTTTTGGTGTGACAGTCTTCATGTCTAATAAAACTTCTAGGTTACATACAGGTGAAGTATTGGACCCAGGAACTATTTTTTATCCCATGAGACTATGATATTTTCAATATGCTGCAGTCTAATACAAAGCTTCCTGTCAGGCCAAGTTGAGTGCTGCTGCCTTCCACATGCATAAGAATTAGAGTGCTGCCAGCATGCAATAGCACCCTTCTCCAGCCCCGTAGCTCATTTCTTCTGCATTTTCTCTGTGGTCCTTGTGGTACAACCTCTTGCTGTTCTTACTGAATTTTTGGCCTATTTACCCACCTTTGCTTTTAAACTCTACCCAACTCCAATCACATCTGTGGACTGTAGTGTAGTGAAAGATCTCTCTGACCCCGTGGAGGGAGAGTGCTGGGGCTTTGCAGGAGAGCCCTGTGTGATGCTCTTTCCCCAAACCCCTTGCCAAAATGAGCTTGGAGAGATCAGTGGCTCATATGAGAAGAAACGAGCCCAAGTTCCTCATCCCAAACTCCAGCGTGAGTGTGGCTGAACATTCTCAGTTCTTTCGCTCAGCCTGGAAGATGATTAGGCAATGAGTCCGCCCTCATCCTAGAGTGGTTTTTGTTCCCCAGGGAGCCCTGGACGTCAGAAGAATTAGATGAAAAAGGGGTTCTGTTTGGATCTGAGAATTAATGTTGGAATTTGTAGTAAGAGTCACAGTTAAATTGTATTGAGACCTTACATTGTGCCAGGCACCATGCTAAGTGTTTTCATTGTTCCATTTTTAATGCTTACAAGAATAGGATTATGGCCAAGCTGAGGTGCAGCATGGTAAATAGGATACATATATGGCAAGGTATAAAGCTGTAATTTAGGCCAGTCTGTTAAGTCCACTCCTTTGGTCTTTTTATCATCTTTTTATTTTTGAAGTACTACGAGGTGGACTCCCCTGATGCTAAAGCAGAAGGTATTACTGATTCCTAGGCCTGCGAATGCTGCAAACAGATAGTGCCGGTGGTTCCTGAATGAAGGCCCCCTGGTATTAGTGATCTCAGTTTCTTCCTGGGTCTTTCATGCATCCAGGGTTCCTCGTGCAACTTCCAAATCCCATCCACAAGAGAGGCAGGGAAAAGTTGTGCAGGACAGCAAATCTATGGGGTTAATACAACATTGGAAACAGGAGATTCTTTGCTTGCTTCCTTCCTTCCTTCCTTCCTTCAACAAAGCTATGTGCAGTGCACCTGTACACACCTGTGATGTGGTAGTGACATGGTAAGCTATTGCTTACCTCACCAATTTGCTCTTGGACAAAATAACCCCATCATGCCTACTAGGATAACTATAAATAAAAAGCAAAGCAAAGCAAAACAAAATAAAACAAAGAAACAAACTTCAGAAAAAAGTGCTTGGTGGGGATGTGGAGAAATTTATACTCTCGTAAGTTGCTTGTGGGGATGTAAAATGGTGCGCCTGCTGAGGCAAACAGCCTGACAGTTCTTCAAAACATTAAACATAGAATTACCACACAATCCCACAATTCCACTCCTAAGTCTGTGCACAAAAGAATTGAAACCAGGGACTCAAACAGAGAATTGTGTGCCAGTTTCATTGTAGCATATTCACAAGAGCTGAAAAATGGAAACAACACAAGAATGATAATTAAACTGTATTTATACATGTAGGGGAATATTATTCAGCCTTCAAAAGGGAGCGATTTCTAATCATGCTACACAGGATGAACTGTGAAACATTATACTCAGTAAAAGAGATCAAACACAAAAGAACAAGTATATGATTCTACATATTTATATTAAATATCCAAAATAGGCAAATTCATACACAGGAAGTAGATTCAAGGGTTATATGGAGCTAAGGGAGGGAAGACTGGAGAACAGAGTTTCTGTTTGGGGTGATGACAAAATTTTGGAAATAAAAGGTGGTGGATGTACTTAATGCCATGGAACAGTGTATTTAAATAATTAAAATTGCAAATTTAGTGTTATTTATACTTTACCACAATTTTTAAAAAATCACAAGAGAACCAAAAATCTGCTTTGTAAAGGGGAAAAAAATCCCCTCGAAATCTCATCTCAGCACCCAGGGCTTCTGCTTAACACAGGACTTGGTCTCTAGTAGATGCACATTTCTTTTTTTGCTGAGCCAAACTAGGAACATCATAATTCTATTTGTAGTTGAAAATGGCAGTGAGGCTGTTGAGTGTAAATTTTACTACCATGGCAACTGTAGCACACAAAGATGATAAAAATGAAAACGCAGGAGTATTTTTGGCAGGTGGGGTCAGCTGGAGGTAACATCTTTTCTTATAGGTAAACGCGAGATTTGCAGGAGAGTGGATTGTTAATAATTGTTATAAAAACTCAGAATCCCTACTAGGCAGTGTCCTCTGTTCCAGTTGAGGACATCTAGGCAGCTCTTTGGACAAATTAAGCTAAATGGGGTAGAGAATGAAGTCCAAGTTGATATGGACTCCAGGAATCTTTGTTAGAAGCTGTCAAGGGAAGACAAGAGGCCAACCACACTTACTGCCATTCATTCACGACGCAGTTCACATCCTCAGGAAGAGGCATTATGGATCTACAGATGTCCTGGGCAGTTGGCAAAGTCACAGCTGGTACCTGGGAGGGAGAAGAAAGACCACAATTTGGCCTTTAAGGAAATAGACCTGGGAGGAGATAAAAGGAGTTTGTCTTGCTGTGTTGTTCCATGGGCCAGAATGTCTCTTTTAGAAGAAGAAAATGGTTTCTAAATGCTGCTGAATTTTGTGTGGTCTTCAGCTGTTCTCTCTGCATTTAGGCTAAGATCACTACTTTTGGGTTGGGAAGGAAAGACATTGCCCCCACCTGATCTCTCTCTCTCTCCTTCTCCCTCCCTCCCTCCCTCCCTCCCTCCCTCCCTCCCTCCCTCTGTGTCTTTCTCTCCTGCAGGGTCTTTACCCTGTCCCCAGCCCAGCTTTCCCTTCTCCAAACTCACTCCTGAGTTGCTTCCCCTTCCATCACTTTGTATGTATGACTCAGTGTCACCATGAAGAGCCTGGCCTCCTGACACTGCATCTGGGTGTCTCCCATTTGGAAAAGTCTTTAGGTAGCCCATGAAAGATGGCTGAGTGACTTTCCAGTAGTAGAAAGACTAGGGTTTTAGAATTAGGGCTGGATGTAAAGCTCTTTTTGACACTTGGTAGTTGTGTGACTTAGACAAGTCATAGAACCTCAGTTACATCCTCAGTAAGATGGGTGTGATGAGCCCCACGTCCCAGGGTTCATGCACACACATCCGTGTGTGGGAAGCACCTATACCCAGCCTGCATGTAAGCAGCTGCTAAGGACTCGGTAGCTGCGACGTGATGAAAAAGCCAAATAGCCATTTCGTGTCCAGTGGATGTGGAATTCAAGTGCACTAATGCTAGTCAGCTTGAAAAGTCCCAGGGATGCATAATTCAACAGATGTCAAGGTAGAACTCAGCAGTATGTCATGATACAAAGAGGTAGTATTTGTACATCATTTCCAGTATTTATTGCTTCAAACTGATTTACACCCATTACCATGTGTATTTTTCACACCAACCCTGTGATGTTTGTACTACTATTGTACCCATTTTCTGGAAGAAAAAAACCTGAGGCTTAATTGGTTTAGATGACTCATCCAAGATCATCCAACTAGTGACTGTCTGCAGCCAGAAAGTCCTACTCTAGAGCTGAGGTGCAGAACTTACATTCTGGATGCCTGTGGGCAAGACAGCTTTGCTGTGGTCAGTTTGAAGGCTGAACCAGGAAGGTGAGAGTCTCAATATCAGACACTTGTGTGATATCACTCCATCTTTGATATTCTTCTCCTACCATAAACATTTCCCGGTGTGCCCAGAGGATGTTGCTTTTCCAGGCTTGCCAAATTCAGTTCCCATCAATCATGCATTAATCAGTTCATTCTTTCCTCCATTCATTCTGTCCACATCCATTAGCTCAACAGCTCCCTTGCACCAGAACTGCTCATGTTGGAGAGCATTTATTGAGTGCCGAGTGGCCCCAGGCCCCGCACTAGTGAATTGCACACATTATCCTATGTACTCTGCATGGGAGGCCTCATTACCTCTTCCTGCTTATTGCTACTTTACAGTTGATAAAATAGGTTTTTAAGGAAGTGGAAGTAGTTGCCTTAGCTCCCCCTAAGATGTAAGTGTCAGAGCCAGGATACAAATTCTTCAAGGCTTTTGTCATCCCAGAGATAGGTCTTCTCTTTTCCAATTCCTGTATCATTGGTTCCCCACTGGATCAGGTGCCAGAATCCCTGCAGGGCTTGTTAAAACAGATTGCTGGGCCTTGCCCTAATTAGAGCTCCATCGAAGTGGGTTGAGATGGGGTTGTCAATGTGCATTCCTAGCAAGTTCCCAGGGGATGCCCATGTCTCAGGACCCCACTTTGGGGATCACTGCTCTAGTCAGGGGTCTCTAAAGATAGTATCCTGTCTTTGTTGCTCCTCTAGAATTACACAACAGTTGCTACAGAGTGACTGCTTGACATGTATTTGTTCTTTTGAATTGTTAGTCACACATTCATTTATCCTTTATGGACCATATTGTGTTTTTCTATCTCAGGGTGCAAATTCTCAGGCTTTGCTATGTAGGGTTTAAGGTCCTCGGTGTCAGGAACTTTATACTTCTTAACACCTATGCAGAGTCTTACAAACACGAGGTGTTTGGTAAATGTTAGCAGGTTGGTTGGTTGATTCCAACTAATCTCACTGAGACCAAAATTCTAAACCAGATGAAGTCTAGGAGTCTAGTTGTTGCGACAACCCCTAGATGCCTGCAAGAGGGCCTAGCATATAGTTGGTGTCCAGTAGTGTTTGTCGAATGACTAAAACTAGAGCAGCTTTGTGGCCAGCAGCTTGAAAATTTGCCTGTTATCTTCAGCTTGATTCCAGCTTGTGAGTTTGGCCTCAAAGCATAAATTGGCAGATAGAATTTTCCAGGGCTTGCAGTTCACCTCCAGCAATGAGTCTGAACTCTAGCTGCACACTGAAATCACCTAGGGACTTTAACATAATATGACGCCCTATATCTACCCCCAGGAATTCTGGTTTATTTGGCTTGGAGTGTGGCTCAGGCTGCAAGACTCCTAAAGCTCCCCCAGGTGATTCTAATGTGCATTCAAGGCTGGGAACCACCAATCTAGAGTATTTGGCAGTTTTTCTTTTGGTGTTTATAGAGGGCTGTGCATGTATGTGCATATGTGTGGCTATGCAGATATATGTGTATGCACGCATGCATGTGCCAAGAAGCAGTGAGTCACACACTCCTCTTGAGTGGTAGAGAGTGTGCATCTCTCTCTGACTCTGAGATGAGGGCACAGGGCCTTTTGAAAGTCAAGCCTCAGAGAAAAGCTTAACAAATTCAGATGGTACCTGAGAGCATCAAGGATGCCTGCTTCCCTCTCCTTGGCCACCATTGGTTAACTGCTGGTTGCCACATTCCATGGTGAGGGGGCTCTGTTTCAGGGCTGTAGGCAGGGCTGGGGTCTGAATGCAGGTGGTATGGCTATTTCAAGCCCTTTTTGTTCTCTCTGTTCAGAAAGGGCCATGCTCCCAGGGGCTCGGGTGTGGGGCTTAGCATTTGGCACCATGTGCATAGGTACTGAGTTTGTTCTTGGGTTTTTTGGTGGAAATATACACGGCTACTTGAACCACACAGGCTGACGGAGAGCAGTAGGAAAGGCCATGCCAGGGTCTCCACCCCAGCAGGTTGCTTGACTCAGCACAATCCTGGTGTAATTAAGCATAACAAGAAGAAAATGTGGAAGGGGCCGGTGCTCACCCATGTGCACTCAGCCCAGGTCCCAGAGGGCCAGGGCATTCAGACGTGCCAGCTGCTCTCAATTTTATTGGAGCCAAGCTTTGGCTCACCTACTGCCATCTCCATCTCTAGGTCACTGGGAGTTGGGGTCTGTTTCAGTGGCCTGCAGGATCAGGTCTCCTAGACAGATGATTGGGTGAGCAATTCTCATCCCTTTCCCTTTTTGTCTCTCTTCTCCTGTGGCTTTAGAAGCTGTAAGAGACACGATCACATCAGTATATCCAAATCATCCATTGTTGTTTGGACAGCAACCCCAGGTAAGGTGCTGTGCTGGGTGTCACAGCAAGGACTGATTCTTTACATTTTTTTTTTTTTAAAGAGAAGAAAAAAAACAAAACAAATCAAAAGAAGAACAAATTTTCAAACCAACATAATAGGAGGGTAACAATGGTTAATACATTATGTATTACTATCTTTAAGTTAGTTATTCAGGACACCAGACATTAGCATTCAATTGTCCAAACGTTATTGGCACAAACCTTACGCTTCAATGAACTAAGTAAAAATGGTAGTGTATCTATCTTAAGCATCTTATATATATATATATATACAATTGTTTTTTTCCCTTTCCCTTCTTTCTTTTCCCTATTCCAGTCTCTCTTTCCTTTTAACCAGTTTCTTTTTGATTCACCATATCTATTGTACATTTTGGATCTTATTTACTCTTTCAGTTTCTCATACTAGAGAGATAATACGATGCTTACACATGTGCTTCTGGTTTATTTCACTTATGAGTATTTTCTCGAGTTGCATCCATTTACCTATAAAAGTCTCCAGTTTATCCTTCTTTATGGCTGAATAGTACTCCATTGTATAAAAATACCACATCTTTCTTATCCATTCCTCAGTTGATGGGCATTTGGGTTGTTTCCAAGATCTGGCTATTACAAATTGTGCTGCTATAAACATGGGTGCACATATATTGCTGTGGTATGATGTTTTTAATTCTTCTGGGAAGATGCCCAGAAGGGGAATAGCTGGGTCAAATGGGACCTCCAACCCTAGTTTTCTGAGGAATCTCCACACTGACTTCCACAGTGGCTGTACCAGTCGACACTCCCACCAACAGTGAAGAAGGGTTCCTTTTTCCCCACAGCCCCTCCAGCATTTGTTATTAGTTGATTTCTTAATAGTAGCCATTCTTTCTGGGGTGAGATGGTATCTCAGTGTTGTTTTAATTTGCATCTCTCGAATGACTAGTGATGTTGCACATTTTTTTGTATATTTATTTGCCATTAGTATTTCTTCATCTGAGAAATGTGTATTCATCTCAGATGCCCATTTTTGGAGTGGGTCTTTAAATTTGGGAGGTCTGATTTTTTTGAGTTCTTTATATGTTCTCGATAGTAATCCTTTGTCTGAGGAACAGCTGGCAAACATTTTTTCCCACATTGTGGGTTGTCTCTTCACTCTGTTGGTGGTTTCTCTTGCTGTGCAAAAGCTTTTTAATAAGATGAGATCCCAGTTATTGATTCTTTGGGATAGTTCCCGTGCGGTTGAGTTTTTATTCATAAAGTCTTTGCCTACACCAATGTCTCCAAGGGTTTTACCTATCCTACCTTCCAGCAGATTTAATGTTTCTGTTTTAATATTTAGATCTCTGATCCATTTTGAATTTAGTTTAGTGCATGGTGAAAGATATGGGTCTAGTTTTAATCTTCGGCATGTGTAGAGCCAGTTTTTCCAGCACCATTTATTAAAGAGGCTATCTTTCTTCCAGCGAATGTGTTTGGCACCTTTGTCAAAGATAAGGTGGCTTAGTATGTCTGGGGTTGTTTCAGCATCTTCTAATCTGTTCCATTGATCTTCAGGTCTGTTTTTTTGCCAGTACCACACTGTTTTTATCACAGTAGCTTTATAGTATAATTTCAAGTCGGGGATTGTGATGCCCCCTGCCTTGCCTTTGTTGCCCAGAATTGCCTTTGCTATTCTAGGTCTCTTCTGATTCCAAATGAATTTTAGGATTGTTTTCTCTAATTCTGTGAGATATGCTGTTGGAATTTTGATTGGAATTGCATTAAATCTGTATAACAATTTTGGAAGTATGGCTATTTTCACTATATTGGTTCTTCCTATCCAGGAGCAAGGGATATCTTTCCATTTTCTGATATCCTCTTCAATCTCCTTTTTCAGAGTACTGTAGTTTTCAGTATAGAGGTCTTTTACATCCTTCGTGAGGTTGATTCCTAGGTATTTCATTTTTTTGGATGTTATTGTGAAAGGTATTGTTTCCCTAATTTCTCTTTCAGTAAGTTTGTTATTTGTGTACAGGAAGGCTATTGACTTTTGAGTATTGACTTTGTATCCAGCTACACTACTGAATTTGCTTATTAAATCTAGCAGTTTTTTAGTGGAGTTTTTGGGATCTTCTGTGTAGAGTATCATGTCATCTGCAAATAATGATAATTTAACTTCTTCCTTTCCAATCATTATTCCTTCTATTTCTTTCTCTTGTCTAATCGCTCTGGCTAAAGTTTCCAGAACTATGTTGAATAAGAGTGGGGACAGTGGACATCCTTGTCTTGTTCCTGATTTTAGAGGGAAGGCTTTCAGTTTTTGGCCATTTAGTATAATATTGGCTGTTGGTTTGTCATAGATAGCTTTTACCAGATTGAGATAAAGACCCTCTATTCCAATTTTCTGTAGGGTTTTTATCATGAAAAGGTGCTGGACTTTGTCAAAAGCTTTTTCTGCATCTATTGAGATGATCATGTGATTTTTGTCTTTGGTTCTGTTAATATGCTGTATTACATTTATTGATTTACGTATGTTGAACCATCCCTGCATCCCTGGGATGAATCCAACTTGGTCATGGTGTATAATCTTCTTGATGATTTGTTGGATTCTGTTTGCCAGTATCTTATTAAGGATTTTTGCATCTATGTTCATTAGGGAGATTGGCCTGTAGTTCTCTTTCTTAGTCGGGTCCTTCTCTGGTTTTGGTATCAGGGTAATGCTTGCTTCCAGGAATGAATTTGGGAGTATTGCTTCCCTTTCAATTTCATTGAAAAGTTTGAGAAGTAGGGGCGTTAGGTCTTCTCTAAGTTTCTTGTAGAATTCGGCAGTGAATCCATCAGGGCCTGGACTTTTCTTTGTTGGGAGGTTTTTAATTACATCTTCAATTTCATTGGTTGATATTGGTTTATTTAGGATTTTTAAATCTTCTTGATTTAGCTTTGGTAATTCATACGAATCTAGGAATCTGTCCATTTCTTCTGCATTTTCCATCTTAGTAGAATATAAATTTTCAAAATAGGTATAGATGATCTTCTGGATTTCTGCAGGGTCCGTCGTGATATCACCCTTTTCATTTTCAATTGCATGGATTTGAGTCTTTTCTTTTCTTTTTTTAATAAGGTTGGATAAGGGTTTGTCAATCTTATTTATTCTTTCAAAGAACCAACTTTTTGCTTCATTGATTCTTTGTATTGTTTTTTTATTCTCCAATACGTTAATTTCTGCTCTGATCTTTATAATTTCCTCCCTTGTACGGGCTTTTGGCTTAACCTGCTCTTCTTTTTCTAGAAGCTCGAGGTTCACCCTTAAGTTGTTTATTTGCGCTTGCTCTATTTTCCTGATATAAGTATTTAATGCTATAAATTTCTCTCTTAGGACTGCTTTCATTGTATCCCATAAGTTCCGGTATGTTGTACTGTCATTATCATTCAGTTGTAGAAAGTGACTAATTTCTTCTTTAATTTCATCTGTGACCCATTGGTTGTTCAGGAGGATGCTGTTTAATTTCCATGTGTTTAGGGAGTTTTTGTGGGATCTTTTGCCATTGATTTCCAATTTCATTGCACTATGGTCTGATAATATGCATGGGATAATTTCAATTCCTTTGCATTTACTTAAGCAGGTTTTATGAGCTAGTATGTGGTCTATTTTGGAGAACGTCCCATGTGCAGCTGAGAAAAATGTGTATTCTGATGTTGTGGGATGGAACACTCTGTAGACATCTACTAAGTCCATTTGTTCAAAAGTTTGGTTCAGTTCTACTATTTCATTATTGATTTTCTGTCCAGTTGATCTATCTTTTTGTGACAGTGGAGTATTGAGATCTCCCAATATAATTGTATTAGTGCTTATTTGATTTTTCATGTCCTTTAGTACTTGTTTTATATAGCTGGGTGCATTGGTATTTGACGCATATATATTTATGATCGTTATCTCTTCCTCTTGGATTGTTCCCTTTACAAGGATGTAATGACCGTCTTTATCTCTCTGAATCCTTCTTGGCTTGAAGTTCACTTTGTCTGCAAAAAGAATAGCTACCCCTGCTTTTTTCTGGGTTCCTGTGGCATGGAGTATTGTTTTCCATCCTTTGACTTTCAGTCTATGAATTTCTTTCTGAATTAAATGTGTTTCTTGTATACAGCATATTGTTGGATCTTGCTTCTTGATCCATTTCGCCAGTCTGTGCCTTTCGATTGGTGAATTGAGACCGTTAACATTGATGGTTAAAACTGATATGTATTGACTTGTCATGATATTTTCCTGTTGTTGGTTCCCACTCTTTGTTTTTCTGCTTTCCGGCTATTTAATTATTTGCCCTGCCTGGTGGATTCCTTCTGTTGGGGTTCCTATCTCTTTCTAGAATGTCCTTCAGAACGTTTTGGAGTGCTGGTTTGGTGGTCATAAATTTTCTCAGATGTTCTTTGTCATGAAAGTATTTTATTTCTCCATCAATTTTGAAAGATAGTTTTGCAGGGTACATCAATCTGGGCTCAAAATTATTTTCCTTTAGAGCTTGCAATACATCATTCCAAGCTCTTCTTGAATTGAGGGTTTGTGCTGAAAAGTCAGCTGTGATTCTGGTGGGTTTTCCTTCATAAGTGATTTGTCTCTTCTCCCTAACAGCTTTTAAGATTCTGCCCTTCTGGTGAATTTCTGGGATCTTGATTATAATATGTCTGGCTGAAGTTTTTTTTTGATCATGTCTAGTTGGTGTTCTAAAAGCTTCACTTATAGGGGTGTCAAATTCCTTTTCTCTTCCAGGAAAGTTCTCCCTGATTATGTCTTTGAACAAGGTTTTAATGTCGTTGATGCTATCTCCTGCTTTTTCATTTATTCCAATTATTCTTAAGTTGTTTATCTTTGAGTCATCTAGCAGCTGCTGAATTGATTTTTCATGGTCCCTTGCTATTTTTAAGAATTTTTCCATTTCATGATCACTAATTGCAAGCCTGTCTTCTATATCTGAGATCCTGTCCTCGCATTGGCTTATTCTGCTACAAATACTTTCAATGGAATTTTTTATCTCTTGGGTATCTGCTTGAATCTGCCTTATGGATTCCATTTCTTTCCTATGCTGAGCATTCATGGTTTCTATAGTTTTCTTAAGTTCATCTATTTTTTTGTCTGTATCAGCTATAGTGTCCTTAAGCATGGTCTTCATTGTAGACATTATCTCTGCAGTTATCTGTGAGATTATTTCTGTTTTAATTTTTTCCAGAACCTCATTCAGTTGCTTTGTTGTTACCACTTCAGATAGGCCAGGTGGGTGGCTTTCGGATTGTCCCACCTCGTTGCTCCCTAGGTTTGCCTTTGGTGAATTGGATGTGTGGGGTTGCATCTTGTTTAAGTGTCGTCTCATTTTTTCTTTCTTTAATTCCTGGGGTGATGTTTGCAAATTACCTATAGTAGGTTACTTTATTGCTAGTGTTTAAGATCTTTAGAAGATGACTACTTCTCTGCAGTATCTTCCAAGTGGAGCTTGCTTTTAGGTTTTGAGCTTTCTGCCAGATCCTACCTCTTCAATTCGTTGGGTATGCGAAGTTGCTTCCTGTTTGGCCCAGTCCTTGATTCTTTGGTACTGTGCCACTGTATTTTCTGTGTCCCTTAGTCAATCTCAATCATGAAATATCAGGAAGGAAAGATGTTTAGAACAATTATTTCACATTTGGCTATAATGTTAACTAAAGCATCAAACACAGCCTAGAAAATGACAGACTGAGCTAACCAGTTATTTACCACTTTTAGCTGTATAGAGTTGCGGTTATATAACAAAATCTAAAACACACCAGAAAAATTATATGCAGTATACAAGTCCTGTGTATGTCAATTTTTCCCCTGAGGAGTTTAAATTTAAAATGAGTTAAGGAGGAAATAGAGTATTGGGAGAAGAGGAAGGAATTAGATGTAAGGTTAGAGGACCAAGAGGGATCCCACTAAAATTGGGACACTAGTGCAGAGGACAGGTGGTAGAAAGAGAAGGAAGGGATAAAAGGAAGAACAGATCACAACCACAATCAGAAAGAAGTTAGAGGCGCTGTTTACACTCATATAAAAAACCAGAGAGAATAATGAAGAAAAGAGCAAATACACATACAGAAACAAAAACGAAGATAAAAACAATAAAACAGACAGATCAAAAATAAAACCCCACCAAAAAACCAAACAAAACAAAACAAAAACAAAAAAAAAACCCTTCGCCAGAACAAAAAACGAATCAGTGAGAAAAAAAAAAAATAATAAAAAATAAAAATAAAAATAAAAATAAAAAAAATAAAAAGAATCAGTTCCAGGTGTTGACTCTGCTGTAGGCAGTTACCCTGTGGTGAGAGAGTCCTGTTCTGTGCAGGTCCGTCCCAGTAAGCCAGGAGCGCCCTCTGGCGGGCAGTGAGCAGATGCGCGTACTTTCAGGCAGAGACCAGTCTAGCTCGCCTCCGCTCTCAGCGCCCTTTCACGATCCCTGGGCCTGAGAGGCGCAGCGCGCTGTCTGGAGCGCGGGTTCCCTGCACTGGTTCCCGCCGCTCTGGTTTTTCGCCACGCCCCCCACAATGGCGCTGGGCCAGTCACTCTCTGGTGCGGGACAGGTGTGGCTGAGAGTCCAGTCTCGTTCGCCTGCTGACCTCAACACACTTTCATGGGCCTGAGAGGCCCCGTGCTGCCCTGTCCGGAGCACAAGTTCCCAGAGCAGTTTCCGAGCCGCTCTGAGTTTCGCCACACCCCCCACAATGGCGCCCGGCCGGTCACTCTCTGGCACAGGGCAGCTGTGGCTGAGAGACACTCACCGCCGGTCTGCGCCGTTCTCCGCCGCTCCCCTGCCCCGCCGCTGTCTCAGGATCCTCCGTGGGGGCTTCCTGGGCACCAGCTGCCACCGTGTGTCCCTAGAATTGAGCTTCCGCGGTGCTGCAACTCCCGGGATAGTAGAAGGTGCACGCGCGCGGTCTGCTCCTTCTTTCCTTCTTCTTTGTTGGAAGTCACCCGTCACTGGTGCCGGGGGTCCCAGATTGCGCTTCAGAACTTCTCTGGGTTTCGGGGAGGCATCTCCCCCCCTCCTGCGCTTTCTGGGTCGCTATATTCCCGTGTTCCAATGGTAACTTTTAGAGAGAGTTTCACTGCCTGCTTCTTACTCATCCGCCATCTTGAGGTCCCCGTCGATTTTCAAGGACTGATTCTTAGATTTGACTTTTTTCCTAACTGAACTTTTACTGTGGGCAGGAAAGCATTCCATCATTGTAAAGCCTGCAGTTGAATCTAGTTATCTACCTAGGCCAGATAAGTAATATAAATGAGTGACTTGGGCTGCCCATGAAATCATAGTGAGTAAGAGCTCCATAGTAAAGTGGGCACCCCAGGCCCAGCCAAAAGCCATTGCTACAGTGTGTCCCCCACAGGTTCATGTGCTAGAGGCTTGGTTTCCAGTGTGGCATTGTGCAAGTGGTGGAACCTTCAAGAGATGGGGCCAAGTGCAAGCAAATTAGGTTAGGGAGCATTGCCTTCAGAATAGATTATTAATATAGTTTCCATACAATCCAAGTTAGTTCCCATGAGAGTGTTACAAAAAGAACAAGTCTGACCCCTGAATCTCTCTGGCTTCCTTCTGGCCATGTGATCTCTTCCCCATGTGCTATATCATGGCCTCTATCATGATGCCATTCAACATGAGACCTTCACCAGAGGCTGAACAGATGGGGCTGTTCAGATGGGGGAGCCCATCATAAAGGATCAGCCTCCAAAACTATGAGCTAAGTAAGCCTCTTTCCTTTATAAAGCACTGAACATCAGGTATTTTGTTATAGCAACATAAAATAGAATAATAATAAGAAAATAGCTTTTTGCCAGCCAAACAAAAAGTAGTCCATATGTTGGGACTCCATGGTAGGCAGAAATGTGACACCCTTTCTGGCCTCTCTGGGTGATGAGCTCTCAGCTAACGGGCCAAGGACTTCTTGTCTGTATGAGGATCTGAAAATACAAAGCCCCAAATGGACTTTTGACTTTGGATATGTTCTCTTCTGGAACCTGCTTCATATATGATAGCTGCTTAAGGAGCTAACATTGAATGAAGAGCTGAGAAAGTTTGCAGAATAGAACAAGGTAGACTGAGAGTGAACCTGGGCTGCTGGGCTAGGGTGCAGGTATGTGGTCAAGTTGCAAATGAGACAGGTGACTTTGTTCTCTAAATATGACTGGAAGGCTCATCTCTTCCTTTTTGTTCCTGAGAACAAGAGAAATGAGGGGCAGAGAGAAGGAACAGGGTGGGATCCTGAGCTTTGTTGCCCATACTTCCTCTAGTTCAGGCATGGCCCACAAACAGAACCTTGATGCTAAGAGCTCAAGGAGCTTCTGCTTTGTACCCATCCAGTTTCTTTCTGGTCTCCTCGCTCTTCTGCTGGCTTTCACCCATACTATGCTTGATTGCCTACCAAGGGGGATTGTCTTAGTTAATTTTCTCATTGCTGAGACCAAATACCCAATACTCATAAATTAAGTGAGGAAGGGTTTATTTAGCTCACAGTTTGTAGAAGTTTGAGACCTTAATCTGCTGACTCCAAGGCAGGATGGTTTGACAGAGAGACATCACGGAGGAGAACCAATTCATGGCAAGCAAGGGGGAAGCAAAAGCAAGCAAGCAAGGGGGAAAGCAAGCCTCTTTCTACCCTCTTTATCATATCCAGACTTAGGGTGGGTAGCACTCACACCCTTAATCCTAGTGCCCTTGAGCCTAGCATTGCACTATGAATCAATTCCAGTGTCACACATTCTAGATCCAGCTACCTTTGTAAAAGCCCCACCTATGACCATATGAGGCTTTGGGGGGACATCTAAACACAAGCCACAGCATTCCACCCCTGGTCCCCCCAAAGACTTATGCATATCTCTTTATGCAAAAGGCATGTAGTCCATCTCTAAGAGTTGCCAAAGTCCTGACAGTTTCAGCATTGTGAAAAGTCCAAGTCCAAAGTCTCCTCTGAGATTTAATGCAAACTCTCAGCTGCAAGCCCCTGTACAAATGAAAAGAACACTAAACACTTCCAGCATTCAATGGCACAAGATAGACATTTACATTCCAAAAGTTACAAACAGGGATAGCAAGGAATGGGAACAAAGCAAGACCAAAATCCAGCAGGGCAAACATTAAATCCCACAGTTCCACTTCCAGCATCCCTGGCAATCTGTGGCTCCGCCCCTATGGCACTGTCTATGGTGGTAGTTCCCATGGCTTCTCTCTGGAGCCAGCTCTGCTCCCTCTTTTCAGTTTTCCTCAGACAATCCATGCTCCTGGCTTCTATAAACTTCTGCAGTCTCCACTGCACCTCTGACTTTACACTCACAGCTCCACACACCTGCCCTCTCAGGGACACACTGCCTGGCCTCCCAGGCCTTCTTCTGAAATCTGGGTGGAAGTCTTCCTGGCCCCACAACTCTTCTATTCAGCATGCCCCTAAAACCAGCATCATGTGGATGAGGCCAAGGTCTGCTGCCAGTTGGAGCAGTGACCGGGCTTATTTCTTTCTTGGCTTAGGGGTCCAGTGCCTATGAACCAAATCATGAGGAACAGCTTCTCTGGGCTGCTGCATTCTGCAACATGGTGCTCTGGGGCTCTCTTCTCAAAGCAAAGTCTTTCACTTTTGCAATTTTGAGGCTGCAAAGGGTGGAGGTCCTGCTGCTTCTTGAGATGCCCTCAGGCCATCTTTTCTATTCTCCTGTTCCTTCTCAGCAGTCAAGATCTCCTCTGCTCTGTCTTTGCAGTCCACAGCTTTACTGGAGCTTCCTTTCTGGACAAACTCACAACATTTTAAATCATTCTGCTTCCCTCTTTGCTCTTGATTTTCAACATAAATCTGGCTAAAATCCCCCAACAGCAGCCATGCCACAACTTCAACATTAGACTGCCTTGAAATTTCTTCTGCAAGATTAATTAGTGTCCTGCCCTTAATCTTAGTCTCAGGAAAAGTCTTTGGACATGAGCAAAATGCAAACTTTCTGCGAAGGTATAACACACACGTTGTCTGGACTCCAACAGCCAATGCAGCCCTTCTTCCCAGCAGAAATCTCCCAAGCCTGATCTTTACTGGCAGGATTTGTATCAGCTTTCTGGTCCTCTGAGCTCTAACTAGAATCTCCCATCAAGTACCACCTAAGGCATTCCAACTCTACTTTTTCAGCCAGCATCTCTGAACCTTTCCAAACTCTTCCCACAAGCTATTCCCAAAGGCTTCTGAACCACATGGTCAGGTATAGTCACAGCAATGACCCCATTTCTCCAATAATGAATTTTCTCTTAGTTATTTTTCTTATGCTGAGACCAAATACCCAATACCCACAAGTTAGGGGAGGAAAAGTTTATTTATCTCACAGTTCATAGAGATTTCAGTCCATAATTGGTTGGCTCCAAGGCAGGTGGCTTGGCAGAAGGGCATCACAGAGGAGAACCAGTTCATAACAAGCAGAAGACAGCAAAAGCAAGCAAGCAAGCAAGGGGAAAAACAAGCCCCTTTCTGCTCCCTTTATCTTATCCAGGCTACTTAGTACAGGTAGCACTCACATCCTTAATCCTAGTGCCCTTGAGCCTAGCATTGCACCATGAATCAATTCCAGTGTCACACACTCTAGATCCAGCCACCTCTGAAAAAGCCCCACCTATGACTGCATGAGGCTTTGGGGGGACATCTAAACACAAGCCATAATTGTACTTTCCTGTGATCTCATCCTCCTGAGTTTTGCCTGTAATAAGAGAGTTTATGGCAAGGGTTCTGTAGATAAAGAAGTTTCTGTCAGCCCAATGGTCCTTCTTCTAAGAGGCAGAAGTAGCAACACAACAGACTTGGGCTTAGGGAATGAGAGTGGCAATTCCCTTTGTCTGGGATTTGAAGTCTTACATAGGTTCCAGGTCTTTCTTATTTCTGATGTGCTTCTATTTTTATCATTCATCTCTAGATATATAGGACTCCCCCACTGTTTTATTTGTCCATCTGTGTATCTATGAGCTTATGTTTTCCATGGAGAGAGTGTTATAGTGAAATGGTCCTGCAAAGCTCCTTGCCTCTTTCCTAAAACAGGCTGATTCCGTGCAGTGCCCTGTGCACCAGCACCATGGCCCCAAGCCACGTCAGAGTAAACAAACCACGGATGGAAATTGCAGCCATCAGAGGAGAGAGGTCTTTAATTTGGGCTTAAAATAGCCCACAGCCTGAGAGTTTCAGAGACCAGGAGCAAGGTGTAATCGTAGGGATGGGAGTTGGAGACCTATCTCAGGATAACTGAGCTGGAACCATGAGCTGGGAGAAGGGGAGGGGTAGGGATTGGGGGTCTTAGCTGGAGCCCTGCATAGCTCATTTGAAGTTTTCCTTTTGGGTCTTTTTCATAATGGAAGAGTGAAAGACATAGCAATAAAAATACATGGAACATGCTCTCTCCATCTGGAATGCCTACTGCTTCCCCTTTCTTCAAAACCCTGTGCAGCTTCATTATATTAACTATCATTAGAGCCACCATGGTGCGGAATTCCTAGGCCACCTTCATGTTATATGCTCCCTCCAAGGGTGTTCGATATATGCTATTGAATAGCCCCAGCAGTCGTACAGGCAGTAACAGTGGCAATAATAAAAGAAAGACATATGAGCACATGTAAGGTGGGTATTACTCTACATGTTTTTTGACATGTATTAACTGGCTCAGTTCTCAGCCCAATCCAAGAAGGAGGACACCTATGTTACCGATTATCCCCATTTTACAGATAAGGAGATGGAGGCGTGGAGAGTTTCAGTAACTTCCTCACAGTCCTGTCATTACATTTGTCTGCCAAGCATGCAATGGCCCTGAGTTCAATGCTCACACTGTTCACTGTTCCATTTTACCCACTGTGCTCTTGTGGTGATGGTTAATCCTCTTGTTATTACCGTGACTGTCACTTCCTTGTTTTTGACTAGACTGGAGAAGCTTCTAGATCACGGGTCAACAAACGTTTTGTGGAAAGAGCCACAAGTAATTATATAGACTCTGGGGACCATAGAGTCTCAGCGACACTTACTCAGCTCTGTCCACATAAAATGAAAACAACCATCGACCCAATCCAAATGGGTGTGGCTCTGCTCCAAGAACACTATTTGTGGATACTGAAATTTGAATTTCATGTAGTTTTTATGTCATGAAATATTATTCCTTTTTTTTTCCTAACCATTTAAAAATATAAAAACTATTCTTGGCTCCTGGTGCATACAAAAATAGACAGTGGGCTCGATTTGGCCTGGGGACTGCATTTTGTGACCCATACTCTAGGACATAGGGACCTGAAGGTTATGTATTTATTTTAATTTGTGCCTTCCCAGGCCCTCTCTTGGTCCTGGCACTTGGTCTCCATCCGTAAGTGCTGATTGAATGACTGCCTGGTAGGCTCTGTGAGGCATGCTGGATAACTTGGAAATACTGATGATTTTTAGAGAATCAGTAAAAATTTCCCTCTTCAAAGAAGGAGGTGGAAATCCAATCCTTGTCACAATGGCTGAGAAGAGGGAAGGAGCTTTCCTCCTGTGAGTCTTCATGGATATTTGCAGGAGAGTATAGAGGATTTTTAAAATATAAAGTATAGCAATTTATTCTTCACAAATAGACCTACAAATAGAATGTGATTCATAATGGGAAACAGATTTCTCCCCTCAAGATAAATGGAATGTCCCCACCTCCCAAACGGAGAAGAGAATTGTTTCCTCTTTACAAAGGAAACAAATTGGATACTCTAAGGAATAATCAGAGAAGTTTTCAAATTGTCATAATAAGCAAGATATGGTTTCATGGATGATGAAAGGAGGCTTGCCTTCCTTGGGTCTGGACCTGAAGGACTGGTTGGAGAATCACATGGGCCCTTCTCCCTCCCTGTCTAATTCCTGTCCCTTGGCATTTTATCAGTGCCAGATGGTGGAAAATGGTTCCTGCCTAAACGGGGTTGGTGGGCCTGCCCCAGTCCTGCTGTCTTACTGTAAAGACATTCTTTTTCTTTTCAGCTCTTCTTCATTCTACTGAAGGAGGTCCCCACTGCTTGCCAATCTTCCTGACAGCTGCAGCTCATTTCAGTCTGTGGAAGAGGGCATTGAAGATGGGAGACTTGCCTTGGCGGGGGCATGTTGCATGGAATGAGCCTTGTGGGTGCAGGGGACCTGCCTGGTAGAGGAACTGTTTGGACTGGATCTCTAGACAGCTGGGGCAAGGGACTGAAGCTTCTCAGGGAAGGCAGAGGACCATGAGGGCTTGAGGCATCCACTTCTATGACCTTGGGCAGAAGTCAGCATGAGCTGTGTTTGCCCAAGTGCTGCTGTGCATGGATGAAAAGAGTTGGTCCAAAAGTCAAAGTGGTTGTGGGTGAGAGAGACTGCAGTGATTTGACTCAAAATTCTTGACTCTCTAGTCCTCTGCTGGGTCCAGAAGACATGGAGAGGACCCCAATCAACCTTTGTCCTTGTTGGTCACAGGCTAATAAAGGAGACAAACTGGTACCTTCAGTTCCTTAAAGCTGGGACAAAAAGAGCATGAGTCCAGTCCACCCAGTTCAGTGTTTTAGAATCATTACTCTGTGGGAAATACTTAGAAGACAAGTGAACTGGGGCAAATTACTCAACCTCTCTAGACCTCAGTTTCCCATAAAATGGCAATAATAATAGCATCTATCTCACAGGATTGCTGTGAAGACTCAAAGGAGATGAGTAGTGCCTGATATATCACGAGAGCTCAGTATGTGGCAAACTACTATTAGTCATAATTTTTATAGTTTTCCAGCAGCACTGATTTCCTACATTTATACAACTTTTTTAAGTTTATAAATTCCTTTCTCTTACATTATCTTATTTGGTCATCTCAAAAGTCCTCAGGTTCAGCAAGGGCTATTGAGCCATTTTGTAATCAGAATAGGGAGAGCCTTGGTCTAGAAATTGGAGAGACCACTTACGAGTGGAAACCCCTTTTCCTTTCTCTAGCAAGAGAAGCAAGCTAGAAATGGACCAGCCAGGAATGTTATATGGCTCCATCAGATGACACCCAGAATTTCCTTGTGTTGAACCTGCACAGACCTGTCGCTGATTTCCTGCATGTCACTCAACAAATTCCCTCCATGTGTGAAATGAGCAACAGGGCCAACTCTCGGAGATGGTGTTCGCTCCAAGTTGCATCGCATCCCCTCCCTCCCTGCCACTCCTCCTTCCCAACAGAACTTAGCATTATACTGTGATTACTGCGAATCATCCTTCCCAAATGTGCATCAAATTAAAGAGTTATTAGGGCATGGCAGGACATGTTTATGGGGAAGAATTTCCTTTAAAGTCACAGCTCAGCCTGAACTCACTTTATTAGTGTTTATACAAAGTATGTAGTTGGTTCCAATGCAAACCATGTTTATATTCCTGCAGCAATCATTGCATTCCTTGGGCTTCTCCTTCCTGTTTTCTTAAAGTGATTACTGCACCTATTTTACAAGTTAATAGTGTGTATGCTCTGTGGCTGGTTGGGCTTGGAGGTTTGTGCCATTCACAGGCATAATCATGATGTGTCCTGCAAATAGCAATAGACTTAGAAATGACCTCAAGCCCATGTAGGTAGGAAGAGGGGGATCCCCAAGAGCAAAGATGTGGAAGACAACCAGGCCCCCTTGTGAGTAATTCCTTTATCACTGCTTCTCTCATAGGAGTTTTGTGGCTATATGTACCTAGGATGACCATTGGTATTAATTTTGCTAGGACAGTACCAATTCCTGCCGGTTTTCCTGGTGTAATAATTAGGGATGTCCTCTTTGATTCACACAAGTATTGAAGTTTGGATTGTAAATTACATGGTCTCTCTAGTTCTGATGCCCAGATTTACTGTTGTAAAGAAAACACTGACTTGACCTTGGATCTCAACCTGTCCTTAATGAAAAGAAAGTCTAACTTGATTAAAATAATTTGATACAGAGCTCAAGTTCAGATCATTCAGTCATTCAGCAGGCATTTATTTGTGCCTTTTATGTGCCAGGCATTGTATTGAATCCTGGGGTTTCAAACATAAACAAGGTATGACCCTAGGTCCTAAGAAGTTGGATTTTATTAATTTAACTAAAACTTGGTGTATGTTACTAAAATTATCTGATCAGATCATTTTAATTTGTATTTCACCTTTTAGGAGTCTATTTATTTTTGATTGATAAGTTCTCAGGCACTGATATCTAACTGCCTGGGTGTAAATGCTGATTGATTACTTTGCAACTTGCGACCATAGACATAGACATGTGCCTTAATCTTCTCATGCCTCCCATTTATCCATTCATAACATAGGGCAGCTGATAGCATTGTCTTCACAAGCTGGGTATGAGGATTAACAGAGGCTTTGAAATTGAAGCATTTAGCATAGCTTGACCCATGGTAGATAGTACACGTTGGTTCTTGCATAATAATTACTGATTTGGTAGAAATTTACTTAGACCCGAACATAGCTGACTGCAGCATGTACCTCTATTGACTGGAGTTAGTTGGCCTTCTTTAAAAGAATCTTGTTTAAGGTAATATGGATTGGTGGAGTCCAAATGGCAGTAAGAATTATAGATTGTGACCCGAGACAGTCAGCCAGTTTATTTTCCTTTTTTTTTTTTTTTTTTTGTGGGTACCGGGGGGTCGACCTCAGGACCTCGTGCGCCAACAGGCACCCGTGCCACTGAGCGATATCACCGGCCCCTTTTTCGTATGTGGGATCCGGGAGTCGAACTCGGGCCCTTGCGCTTGCAAGGCAGGCGCTTACGCCGCTGAGCCATCTCACCGGCCCTATTTTCCTTTTTTTTAAAAATGGGAAAATAACTTTTCCAAGATTGTGTTATAAGTTAGAAATAGAATATGAGAAATACCATGGATGTCTAACTTCTGGCCCAGCCTTTCCCTCTGCAGTGTGTTGCCAGGTATCTCTGTCAGCACAGACAAAGCTATGCTAGAGGAACAAATTATGTACCAGTGGCAAAATAATAAAACTATATTCTTCTTCCTAATGTCAAAGTTCAGTGCAGTTGGTCCAGGTAGCGGAGTGGCTTAAACTCCACAGTGCCGCTTAGGTATCCAGCTCCTTCCAACTTGAGACGCCGCCATTTTTGATACATAGTCTCTGCGTGCCAGGAACACAAAAAATGGAAAGACAGTGTAATGCTGTGCAGAAAGTTTTATCGCATTGTCTGGAAATGGCATCTATTACTTCCATCCATATTCTTTTCGTCAGAAAGTGGTCCCATGGTCCCACTTTGATGCAAAGGGTGTGGGAAATTTAATCTTGCTGTTTGCCTTGGAGGGAAATGAAACAGTTTGGTGAACATGTAGCCCTTCCCTGCCATACCATGTTCCCTCTGCTTCTTGCCACTTTTGAAGGCTGACCCTAATCTCTTTTGGGATGTCTGTTCTCTGACTCCCATTATTTGAGGAGCCATTCAGTCACAAGCTGTCTAGGCAGCATGGGATGAGTTCTGAGAAAAGGCCTTCTGAGGAGACTTTGGAAGGGTTTAAGATGCTGGGCATGATAAAGAGAGATGTGGAGGGTGGAACTTCGGATTGATGGTCATTACCAAGACTGTTATTGAAGTCATCACAAGAAGACTTCAGGTAGGATTACACATCTATTTTTTTTCCCAGGAAGTAGAGGCTAGGATCTCTCACAACATGCTCAGGGCGGGAGCTCAGAAGGGGAAGTGTGTGGATGAGCCAAGGTCCCCCTCCAATGTTAACAAGGCACTGAAGTCCTGCCAACACCTTGTCCTTCTTACAAGTGCTTGTCTTTTGCCTGGATAATAGTCAACAAATGCATGGTATTGGTTACTCCTTGATACTTACTATGTGACTAAGCCAAAGATAGAATCACTTTATATGCATCATCTCATTTAATCCTCAAAACATCTTTAGAGGTAGAAACTATTGCTAATCCCCATTTTAAAGATGAGGAAACAGAAACTTAAGGATGAGCTAAATAACTTACCTAGTATCATATCAGTGTCTGTTAAGATTAGAGCCCAAGCTATTTGATTCCAGGACTTACTTTCCTTAGCATTATGTTCTGTAGAAGGGATTGCAAACCCAAATGCCAGTGAGAATGGAGCAGGTAACCTAAGTTAGGAAACTGATCAGGTGGACTGGTTACAGAGCACAAGCCTCCTCCAAAGTGTACAGCCACCTCTTAGCCCCAGATTATGGTGGCCATAAAGGCACAGAATTATCTGATTATCTGATGTTTGGAGACAGGCTAGAATTCCAGATTGGTATATGAAATGCTCCAAATTTGGCAATTAATTTGCACATGTGAAAATCACAGTGAGAACTAGACTAAACACGTCTGCAGGCCAGAATTTGCCAGGGGGCTACCAGTTTGCAAGTTCTACTCTGCTGCCCTCAGCAAAAAGCTTGTTGTGTCCCACGCATGCCCTTTATTGCTGGAGAATGAAGCTGAACAGAATAAGATGGGCAGAGAGCTCTCCTACCATAAGGGAAGACAAATAGAGACCCTGCTCATCTCTCCTCTTTTTAGGTCTTAAAGACCACAGCCAACCATCCAGGTTGCCCCCAGTCTGGCCTGTTCTTTTCCCTGCAGGTAGCTGTCTGCACAGAGCTGGCTGCAAGCTTTTGCAGGTGTAAAATTATATATGCGAGAGTGTTGCCAAGCCAAAAATGTAGCCCAGGGAGGCTTAGTTCCCAAACAACTGTGGTAGTGTGAAGCCAGTTTTTAAAATCAAATTCAGTCGTTTCTTTCCCGAATGCATGCATATGTTTTTAAACTTGTATGTAGTTATATAACTGATGAGAATAAAGTGCAAAAATCAGAGAATCCTTGAATAATGCCTCGGGGTGGGGGGAGGTCTGGAGAGATAAAGCATGAGATGAGAGCTTTATGAGGGTGATCCCCAGGGAAACACAGATGTCTGAGAGCTGGTGGGATAGGAATTAGATGGTTCTGGAACACGTGTTGTTTTCTGTCTTCCATTGGGTTGGTGGCTGGATGCATGAGATCCTTTGGGCTAGAGAGAGGAAACCAAGACAAAATGACACCCATCAGGACAAGACAGTGCAAGCAGCTCCTGAGAACTGCCCCCGAGCTCAGCCAAAATCATCTTCTTTGGCCAGATAATCCAATTTCCAGAGTCTTGAGTAGCTTTACTCTCGTTGGTCACCTTAGCTATGGGGAGAGTCAAGTCAACTGGACTACTTTGTTCAACACTTTATATGGAGTAAGAAGCATGAGAAATAATATTTATCCCAGAAAACATTCGCAATATTGACAAGAAAATTATGAAAAAAAACCTTTGAAACCTTTTGCTTCACTATTTCAAGAAGACTTATCTTTCCTAGTGTTGCCAAGGGACCTTACTTCATCCGAGGTGTCTGGGAGGAAGTGTGGGGAGTGTACTCTTTGGTCCTTGGGGAGAGGAGTAACACATTCAGGAAACAGGCAGCAGCACAGGAGAGGGGAAGAAATGTGATGAAAGAAATGAGTTGTGCAGAGGCTAAATGATTGAGAAGTTCAGAAGTTCAGGGAAGGGAGAAAGCAACGTGGGATGGACCTGCTGCGGAAGGCTGCAGGGGGCGCAGCGGAGCTTGACAAAGCCTAACAAGTGGGTGTACCTTTTTCCTAGGGCTGCTGTAACAAATATCACAAACTAGGGGCCTTCAAACAGTGAACATTTATTCTTTCCCATGTCTGGAGTCTAGAAATCTGAAATGCAGGTGTGTGCAGGGCCATGTTCCCTCTCAAATCTGTACAGTGAGAATCCTTTTTTCTATGCTTCCAAGCTTCCGGCAGTAGCCAGCATCCTGGGTGTTCTTGGCTTTCAGCTGTATTGCTTGCATCTCTACAAGGATTGTCACCAGGAATTACCCTTTTGTGTCTCTGTCTGTTCTTATAAGGACACCATTATATTGGATTAAGGCTTTCCCTAATGACCTCATTTAAACCTGATTACATCTGCGAAGACCCTATGTCCAAATAAGGTTGGATTCAGATTAGCAGTAATTAAGACTTCCACATGTCTTTGGTGGCACACAATTCAACACATCACATAGCAGCAGGATTTGGATGGAATGAGGAGACTGAGGGCTTTTGAGGCTGGCAAATAACAGGAATGTGTGTGTTAAGAGTGGCTAGCACAAGTCCTGGATCTGCCAGGTGCTCAATAAATGGGGCTATAACGAAGGGAGAATTAAATGAGGCAAGCTGAGGACAGTGATGAGACCCACCTGGCTCCAGTGCCCTTGAGCTTTGGAGTGGAGCTTGGCATTTGAGTGGAATTAATCCAGTTGAAGGGGGTGGGATTTATGCCAGGGAAAGAGGCTAATGACTATTAAATCAGTCACTTCCCTATTGTTCCCTTCTGGGGTTCTAATTGGTGAAAACATGGTGTCAGTCCCATGGATGCTCCCGGCTGGATGTCACCTGCTTGTGTGGACCTATCTGGAGTCTCTGCTGCAGTCACCTTCTTGTGGGCCTCCTTGTTTTTTGCTTAGACTATCTAAATATCTTCTCCCCTCAAGGCCTTTTGTTTCTTTTCTCCTCCTGGAATCTACTCTCTCCTTCTGGTTCTTCCCTCCGCTGGCTCCTTTTCCTTTTGGTCTCAGACCCAATATTCTTCTCAAGAGAGGTCCTCCTGACTCCCAAGACAAGGCAGGGCCTCCACTTCTCTTACTCTATCTCATTCTCTTTTCCTCACCCTGAAACTATTTCTTAGTTATTTCCTTACTGTAATCTGTACTCCTGTTATTTATTTCGGGTTGCCTATTTCCTGCCGTATTCATTTTCTCTTGCTGTCTAACAGTCCTGCCACAACTTGGCAGCTTAAGTGGACACACACATCTCTTGTCTCCCATGTGGCTTGGGCCTCTGTGTCAAAGTCTTACATGGTGGTTACTTGAGGCTGAGGTCTCATCCCAAGGCTCGACTGGGGAGGAGTCCACTTCCCAGTTCTCAAGGTTGTTGGCAGAATTCGGTCCCTTGTGTCCTGTTGGGTGGAGGGCTTCTGGTTCTCACTGATCACCCTCAGCTCCTGCCCAGTTGTTGGTGGAGGCTGCCCTGGGTTCCTTCCATGCAGGTCTCCCAAACATGGCCACTTGCTTCGTCACAGCTACAGCAGGTGAACGAGTTCCCCAGCAAAACAGGCATTACAGTTATATGGAACACGTATCAAAGGGGATGTCCCATCACCTTTGCTGTATCGTGTTGGTGAGGAGCCACACTCCTGGCCACACTCAAAGATACGGGAAGGTAGTAACCTTAGGGAACACCTTAGCATCTGTCTGCCAAATGTTTTTAAAGGAAATTTTGTTATTCAGCATTCTATCCTTAGCTGCAAGCATAATGGCAGGTCCAGAGTAAGTGTCTGTTAAGTTTGTTGCAGGAAGGAAAGAAGGCTGAAAGGAAGAAATAGATGAAGAAAGGAAGGAAGAGGGGATGGGGGGAGGAAGGAAGGCGAGAAGGAAGGAGAGACCTTCTTTTCCTTGCAACATGCTCTACCAGCCACACCTTATCTGCTTGCATTTATCCTAAGGTAATGCCTCTGGGCCATTTCTTTCACCCGGCATCCTTTCTCCCTCTCACATATTCCTATGCTAACCTGGCTATGCCCAGCTCATTTTTGAAGTCTCCATTGAAATGTCACCTTTTCCTTCAAGATTCCCCTGCCTCTACAATCCTATATTCCTCCTTCATACCCTCTTATAAGCTTTTATTTATCCTTCTGGCATCATATAGAGTAGAAGTCTATAAACTATACCCCTTTGTCCAAATCCAGCCTCTTTTATCCTCTTTTTGTTGATAAAGTTTTATTGGCACTCAGCCATGCCACTTTTGTGTAGTCCTATGCCCACTCTCACACTAGAGTTGAATAGCGTGAGTTTAATAGAGCAGAGTTGAACAGTTGCAATAGAAGATGTGGCCGGCAACTTCCAAATTATTTATTACCTGGCCACTTTAGGGGAAAGTTAACACATCTATGATGTAAAGTGTTTATCACAGCCTATGGCAATTACTCCTTTATTTCTTCCTCACTAAACTCTTGAGTTTCTTAAGGGCAGGAAGCATGGCCACTTTGTTGCAGCTGTATCCCTGAATGTATGGCAGCTCCTGAAACTTAATGGTCAGTACATATCTGTTGAATGAATAAATATCAGTAAGGAACAGAAAACAGGTGGAAAACTCAAATTAACATTATTCAAGGAGGGTTGATTTGCACAGGGACTATTTCAGAGGTGTGGGTGTGATTCAGGAAACCGCAAGGGGTGCTGTAGAGCCCAGGACTAGAAGCCACTGGGCAGTTTCTGTAGGTAAGCCAAGAAGAGATGAGAGGAAGCGAAAGGTTCTGAAGCCCACAGAATTCCAAAGAGAAGCTGTGACCTTTGGGAGCCACACCAGCTAACTTGGTGAGCTCTCAAGGAGGAAGCCAGGAGAATGAATTCCTTGTCCACATTCTGTAGCTCCTTTTCGTGTTCTGCCCATGTCACAGGGAGGTGAAAGGACACAGGAGCCAGCTCTGTGACAGCCTCCCCACGGGGAAAGGATGGAGGCAGATAAATGCAACTGAGGCCCATGCCACCTGGCCAACTAGTTTTGGTTTGATTGGAAATCAGGGCCACAAGGCATCTCCACTGGTACCTTTTCGCCTTTCCCAAGCAGGGCATGTCTGAGAGATTTCAATCATGCTTTGAGATTTTCAATGTAAGTGCATTGTCACAACAGCCAAAACCTTGTTCAAGAGCTTCCTACCTTATCCTTAGCATCTTCATTTCTTTGTAAGTCCCACCGTCGCTCTGCTGTCATGATACCCCCACCGTGCACTCCCTTCCTGCCTCCTTCAGGAGGTCTTTCCTCTGAATTCCTGCTCTTAATGCCCCACATGCCCCTCCTTGTCCACTTCTCATGGAATTTAGACCGCATCTCTTAACATTTAATTTTGGAAATTCTTCGCTTGCTTTCTAACTTTCTTGACGCTTACTTCATCTCCTCAACTAGCCCTTTGAAGGCAAGGACCAAACTATATTCTTTCAATTTTGAAATCAACTTGATTATGGCTTCCAAAATATGAGAATTATAGATCTTAAAATTCACAGGGTTTTATAGGCCATGTTTACTGACCCCCCTGCGCATCTCAAGTACCCTGTGGACATTATGCCCAAAGAGAGTTAAGTCCTAATCTCGGCTTGCATGGAACTAACATGGAACTACCACGTTGTGTGGCAGCTCATACAAGTTCACTTTTTGCAGATACCCTTTCTTCTTTCCCGCCACCCAGAAGGCAGCACTCTGTATATACTTGTTCAGGGAGCAGGTAGTCTTAAAAGACTGATTTGAACCAGTGTTGTGTTATCTAACGATGCACAGATGCCCCTTACCTATGATAGGGTTACATGCCAATATACTCACTGTGAATTGAAAAACTGTCCTAAGTTGAAAATGAATTTATTACACTAACCTATAGTTTAGCCCAGCCTGCTTTAAACATGCTCTGAACACTTCTATTAGCCTACATTTGGGCATGATCATCTAACACAAAGCCTATTTTAAAGCAAAGTGTTAGATTCCTGATGTAGTTTATTGAAAAACAGAATGATTGTCTGAGTACTTTTTTCTGTACCATCATAGTTAGAAAATCCTAAGTCAAACCATCACAAGTTGGGACCATCTATGTGTTTCACCAGCACAGATAAGCACCTCTTCTGGAGTACATTTTAGCCTACACGGTTACATCTTCTTCCTACCAGTTGTTGGCTCTGGGTAAAAAATGAACTGCTCTGAATGCTGTTCAGAAACAACTTCCTCTCACACTTTTTCTCTCGAGCCTCAGGGTAATCCTGTACAGCTGATATTTGGGGTCATATCTTACAGAAGTCATAACGACAATAATAACATCTGGGGCTCAATAAAGCTATCTCCTTCCCAAGGCCACACAGCTAAGAAGTGCAGAAGTTGGGATTCAAATTCACATCTTCTGTGTTTTCCCGCTGACATCCCTTCTCCACATTATGCTGTTTTACTGAGGGTAGAGTTTTACTCCTCCCTCTTCCCAAATGTCCCACAGCATAAAGAAATTTCTGCAGGAATGCTGGAAAATGAATAAAAAAGAAGGATACAGATATGCATGTGCCAAGATAGGGACAATAGCATGCCCTAGAAAAATGTCATTTTTGTTTCATATTTTGTTTCATTCTTTTCAAATGTTGTTCTGAATTCCTCTTCCTTCCCGCTCCACCCAAGGTGTCAAGCAGAAATGAAAATACCACAGAACTCCAAGTCTTAGCATTGGCTTAGGATTCACTGATGGGGACGGGGGAAAATAATACAGGAGATCACCATGGTGATGCCTGTTTATGGAGGCAACATGGCAGATGATGTGCGGCATAGCAGACACCAGACATGGCTAAAGGCAACAAGAAAGCCCTTCCTCCTAGTCTTTGCAGAGAGGCTCAGCATTCCCACTGGCCCTGGCCTCACTGGAGACGGGGGAGGAAATGTGCCATCTTGGCTGGAGTTGAGACAGCAAGGCCACCAAAAATGTGCCTTTCTTTCTTTTTTTTTTTCAAGGCATGGGGATGGGAATTTCTGTTCTGTCATATCCTATTTATTTATGCATCTCTCTCTCTCTCTCGCTAATAGATAACATGACACAGTGGAATATGCTTAGATTCTAGTGGTAGATAGACAGACAGTACGATGTGCTAAAAACCTGTCCTCTGTATTTGGAGAGACAAGGTTCAAATTCCAGGCTTGCCATTGACTGATATGTGAAATCATGACAAGTTCCTTTATAGGTAAAAAGCTTCTGAGGGGAAGGGGAGGGGAGACTAAGTGTCAACCTCATCATATGAAAAATGAGATAACAGTCCCTACCACAGATGATTGCTATCTGGATTAGAGAAAATGAACTCAGAGTCCTTAGCGCAGTGGCTGGTGTGTAGTATAGGTTCAGCAAATAGCAACTCCTAAGGAGTCTGACCCACAGCACTTTTATCTGTTAAAGGAAGGTAATAATACCTACCTGTCAGAGCTGTTGCAAAAACAAGAAAAATGAAAGGATTTGTCTGCTATAACAAATAGTTCCCGAATCTGCCTTAGGAATTATTGCTGCGAAATGCCCGAGTCTAATGTGGGTAAATGGGAGGCATGGGCGGAGAGGTCTCTGCTCCATGCCAGCATCCGCAGGCTCAGCCTTTTTCCATTTGCTGTCCAGAGAGTCTTCTACTGTATCTGCTGAATCAAGCCCAAGAGGAGGGACAAGGAAGAGTGTGGAGGACTGGACCGGAAGTTTTATGACTCAGGCGTGAAGGCAGCATGTATTACTTCTGCTCAAGGATCCAGTACAGGTGCTCTAAGAGAGACAGACAGAACCAAACAGCCACAAAAGTCCCATAGAATCATTCCCCACAACCTTTGTTGCCCTGCAGTCTCGGAGGCCAGCTCAGGTCCTTGGGAAATGGTCATTCTACCAGGCATGTGCAAACTGCAGCCTACGGCCAATCCTTCCGCTCCCTGCAAATGTTATAATAAAACACTTTTAAGGATGTTTTGTTGCATATATAAAATGTATTATATATTTTATTCATGGCCCAAGACAATTCCTTTTTGTTTGGTGTGGCCCAGGCAAGCTGAACGTTTAGACACCCTTGCACACCTCTTGATGGCCACTGTCAGAGAACAAACCACGGCCATGTTTTTAAAACACACTTTCCACTGGAGGCCTGGGTGCTGGCATTGCTTCTTCATCCAGGATCATCTCCTTTGAGACCATACTGCTTACTAATGGTTCAGAGCTCATCCGGGGCTGCACGTACTGATTCCCTCAAAGGCCAGAGCGAAAGATTGAAAAATCATGAAAAAGTACAAACTCGGGTAATGGGGACTAGGGGTGAGATTGGCAGCCTCTCCTCAGTCTCAGTTTAAGGAATTCCCATGTTTAGCCAAGAGCGTTTGAAGCCCAGGGTTTGTGTTTCTCACCATTCTGTGGTCTGCAAACAGGAGAGGTTATACCAAGCATGGAAGCTCAGAGAAGTTGATGAGTTACTCAAATACACATAGCTGGGGTGTGTGTGGGTGTGGGACTGAGATTTGAACCTGGACCTGTCTCCCTTCAAAGCCCATGAGCTCCAGACTGCTCTCTGGCAGTGTGTGTTTGGGGAGGCAGACACAGGCCAGGAACAGAGCTCCTGAGCTCAGTGGACTGGGAGAGCATCTTCCTTCCCTCTGGCCCCTGCATCACTCCGCACACAGATGCTATGGAAATAGTTGTCACAAAAATGCTGTGATGCCGAGGCAGTGGGAGGGAGCCCCTCTTGGTGCTGTCATTCTATTTATCAGCCACAAAATACAGCTCTTTCCATCTGTAGGAAGACAGCATGCCAGTAGGCAATCTCTTGGGGGAAATTAATGTGGAGGCACAAAGTTTGTGCTGGTCAACTTTTCTTAGTGAGCGGAAATATCAGAGTGGAGGTAGAGGAGATGCACTTCAACTAATTACAGTAATCATAACTGCCAGGATTATTTGACAAGTGCTGGCTAAGTGCTGTGTATACATTATCTCATTTAACTCATAAAGGTTGCTGAGGTCAGCGTTATGGTCCTGCCATTGTCAGTGGAGAAACTGACCCTCAGAAAGGAAGTGAACTGCTCTGACATCATTCCATAGGAAGCTGGGTGGGTATTTAATCTCAGGACTGCTTGCTTCTGAAGCTCGGCCTCTCACACACTGACTCTGTACTCTGGGGAACACCCAGCACACTTCATACTGTCATGTCCTCAGCATTTTGGACACACATTTTGTGCTCTTTCCCATAATAAATATTAATTGAAAATATTGGTGCTGCAGCCACCAGCACAAGCTGCTGTGATACCAAGCTGTGTCTTGGTAATTAAACTCTTAGTTGCATTGTCATATTTGCAGTTGTCAGGGTCTCCAGACATCTTCCCAATTCCTATGGGAGGTGAGAACATTATGCTGTGTGGTTAGGAGCTCACACAGACTCCTGTCTGTCTTCTGGTGTCTAACCCTTGCCCCAGCCTACCTTCTTTATTTCCCAGTGTACTTCTTGCTCTACCTTTACCAACATTCCACGTAGCCTCAGAAAGCTCAGTCTGCCTTCTCCTTCACAGGCTAGCTAGAGAACAACTTGGATGGTGGCCCTAGGTCGGTAAAACTGGATGAGAAAAAGAGATGGTACCCAGGTGAGGTTACTTGGGGACTCACTTGATTTTTATTTCAGTAGTCTTTCTTTTTGTTTCTTTCTTATTACTGGGGATTGTGCCCAGGAAATGTTGAGCTATATCCCCACTCCATTTTACTTCTTCTTTTGAGTCAGGGTCTTGCTAAGTTGCACGGGCTAGCTTTAAACTTTCAATCCTCCTTTCTCAACCACCCCCCCAGTAGGTGGGATTACATGCATGTACCACCATGCCCAGCAATTTCAGTATTATTTTTGATATAAGGAGACTGATCCCTTCTCAAACTTGATTGCTCCTCTTACAAAGTGATAGAATCTGAAAACTGTTTCCTGGTTCCCTTTATCAAATGTATGACTCCCAAGTCCTTTAGGGGCATACTTGCAAGGCGGTAACTTTAGGTTCTGATTAGCAAAATTAAAGAAGTTATAGAGAGCCCTTCCCGGTCCTCATTGTGGTCTCAGAAGTTTATATTTGTAATCCCATGGAAAAGTTATTGGAATTCTAGCGAGTTAATCCCAATCTACCACTTCCAATGCAATCCACGGTGAGAATAAAGACACTAAGACATATCTATAGTTGTGGGGAGCCAGGGGGTCCTAAGTCCAACCAGAGTAATGGTTACTGGAACAAAGGCCTCAACCCAGGCCAAACCCGGGTTTTATTAATTCTCAAGGAGGGGAGTGGCTCAGTGATGAGTGACTGTGAGAGTGGCGGGAAGTAGGTGAGTACCAGGAGCTGGGCTAGGTAGGTGGCCTGAAATCACCTTTGCACTATGCAGAGGGAAGGATATGCAGAAAGAGTAACCTGCATAACACAATTCAAGATAGTATCTAATGTTTTGGGGTCGGGTGCTTCAGCTCTGATGTGTAATCTTTTATGCCCTGGGAGGTCATAGCCTCTTTCTTGAGGCTTGATCGACCCCAGCCAACAGCTGGAGCAGGCTCTCCATCCCACCAGGCTCAACCATGTATTGGGAGCAATGGGGCGGGTAAACACAGGCCTGTTGCCTTGCTTCAAAGACTACCTATCAGGACCTCAGCTAGACCAATTTGCATTGCTTAAAGCCAATTGAAGAGATAAGGAAAAGTCCTAGCCAGCTCTGTACATATCAATATGTGGAAATAGGGCCAGGTTCAGCCAAGATGGAGATAATTGCTCTTCTTTCAAGGAGAGCTGTCCAGGTGGTCCTCCACAGAAGTGGTGGACATTAGGCTGGGGACATATCACTGCGAATGCCTCGTAGTAAATCCTGTGTCCCATGATGACATTTTGGTCAGTGATGGATTGCATATATGGCTGTGATCCCATAAGGTTATACCTTCTAATGATGTTGTGTATACTCCATGATGTTTGTGCAATAGTGAAATCTTTTAATGATATATTATCTGGAACAGGTCCTGCCATTAAGTAATGAATGTAAATGTCCTGGAGAAAAGCAAATCAAATTTACAGATACTTTGTAGAAGTCTAAGGGCCAAAATCCTTGATAAGTTTCTCATAAGGGAGGCATAATATGTGGGAATTAGTTGTTTAGCATCCATACTATGAATTGTAAGCTATTATTCATGGTCTCTTTTCCTGCATCCAGTAGCCTTAGATGACTTTAGTGGACACTGAATATTTATACAGTTGTTCACAGGTCACTCTTAAATTCAGTTTTCCTTTAACTCTGGTTTTCTACTCTCATGGTACCCCCTTCATCCAGACTCCATATACTACCACCATAAAGCTTTCAGCTTTTCCGTGGCAAATTCTTCTCTTTAGGGCCATTTTAACCACCTAAACTTGCAAATGAAGCAGAAATAATCCATGCAGCCGTCTTAATGTATGAGATTAGCAAAGTTATCTCTGCTATGTGCTGGGCATATACTCTACTTTGTTGTGCTATGAAGTTAAATGAGACATGGTCTTTGCCCTCAGGGAGTTTGAAAACTAGTTGGAAAATAGACAAGTTCGGTTTGTCTGTTGGAGAAAATTGTCTTGTCTATTAGTGTCTAACTATATACCAAAATCAGTAATGATTCATTTTGGTTTCAAGTGATAGAAAATTCAGTTCAAACTGGTTTAAACCAAAATACAAAGGAGATAGCATATAATACCAAAATACAGAGGTACATGGCTTCAGGCATACATGAACTTATAGGATAGCATGAAGAATCCTGCTTTTCCTCTTCTTAAAAACTATCTTTGCTTGAGGGGTTAGAAGGGTACTGAAGATTGAACCCAAGGCCTTCACACTGAGCTATATTCCCAGCCCTTTTTATTTTTTAGTTTATGACAGGGTCTCACTAAATCACTAAGTTCCCTGGGCCAGCCTCAAACTTGCAACTCTTCTGCTTTAGTCTCCCACAGTGCTAAAGCTACAGGTGTCTGCCGCGATGCCCAGTTCCTGGAACACTGTCTTTTAGTGGCTTTCTGTCCTTCAGTGGAACCCTGAGCAGTTAAGCAATCCTAGTGGATAGAATTATTGTTAATTTAAGTCATCCACTCATGCCTGAAACAGTTGTTGTGGTAAGAGGGATTGAAGATGCTTATAAGTTTGGCCTGGATCAGATATCCATTCCTGGAACCCCTAGCATTGGAAAGATAGGTCAGTCCCCATGTATGACATGATCTGAAAACTAGGGGAGGTGGACATTCAGGGAAAAGTTTGTTACTTGAAGAAGGACCCACAGAAGCCAGACAGCAAGAAATATACATAATGAATGGCTTATTCCATACAATATCCTTAAGGCTAGTTGGGCATGCTCAAGGGATATCATTAATCATTATAATTGCCTTCTCCTTGACAAGCAACGTTCCTCCAGCCCAACCCCGTCTGGGTTGAATAGACCATAAATGTAACCTGCAAAAATCTGACCTGAATTATCTCTCCATTGCAGTGACCTGGACAGAAATAACATCACCAGGATCACCAAGATGGACTTTTCTGGGCTCAAGAACCTCCGAGTCTTGTAAGTAGCAAATGACTCTCAAATGCATTCTCATTTTCAGCTCTTTGGCTTTGTGAAAATGTTCCACTGCCCTGACATCACACCCTTAGTCACTGGGCAACAGGAATCCACTGTTCTGTGGCAGAAAGTCCTTCATTACTGTACCCAAGTGCTCACAGGTATCACCTTCTGTATCTGGATGCTGCTGGCTGTGTGAGATCGATGAAGAACTCAGTTCCAGTGACAGTGAAAACAGAAGGCTATAAATGAATAAATCAACATGCCCAGCTTACAGGATGACAGCAATGTCAGGTTGACTAACCATGCTTCCCTTCCATAGAGATTATAATTTCTTCTCCAGCCTGTGCACTAAAAGAGCAATCAGGACAAATGTAATTTATCTTGGTGCTTAATGGAGAGGAGGGGAAAAGGAAGAGAGAGGGCCAGTCAGGGTCTGAGCCCTTGCTGAATATTCACAGCTGTGCAGACAGATAGCAAAATTTTAGATGGGCATTGATGGAACAGGAAAGCAAAGAATATTCGGTTTCTTTGCTGAAATTTGAACACTTTTACCCATTTTTAAGTCTGTGAGTGATAACAAACTTCCCCAATCCTTGTCCATTGAAAGTCTGAGACATTCAGAGGTCCAAGAGAGGAGCAATTAATTCCTCTTTCTTTCTTTTCTCAGTAGTTGATTTTGACCTAAAAATGTGCCCTGGAGAGCAACCTAGGCAATTTGGCTGCTGCCTTGGTGTTATTTGTGTCATGGATCTTTTGCTGGCGAATCTTTACTAGATTTAGCTAAAGTGTTGGTACCTGAAGCCACCTCTTTCTTTTACTAACAGAATTTTGTATGTAGACCAGGAAGTGTCAGATTCTGATTTGATTTAGAGTTAACTGCCCATGCTACTTCAGGCAAATCCCTATACCGCTTTCAGCCTGTTTTCTTGTCATCAGTATTGGGAACAAATAGAAGTCTTTTCATCTCATGTAGTTACACACAGATTGCTTTATGGTTTTAACATTATCGTAAACAGTGTACGCTTGTTCTCAGTAGCACTCGTGAAGTATTATTTTTCTAACATTGTTTTCCTGATTTGACAAATGTTATTAATAACAATGATGATGGCAACCAACATGTGCGGGATATTTTCCGTGGACCAATCATAGCATTTTGTAATGGTGACATACAAGACTGTCATTATTATGAGCCCCTCTTTGCAGCAGAGGGGCACAGAGCACAGATAGGAGAGGGAGTCTCAGCTCCCCATTGTAGGTGACCAGAGGAGTTGGAATCAGAACCCAGATTATGTACCTTCTAATATGCATGTAGCACTTCTGTGTATGTGCATTCTAGAACGCTTAGAAAACCAAGAAAGTAAAGTGTACTCAATTTGCAAAATGCAGCTGGTGCTAGGAATATTGCTCAGAGATAGAGTATCTGCTTAACATGTGCAAGACCCTTGGTCCAATTCCTAGCACCAAAAAGAGGAAATGTACCACTGATGTGCAGGGCTTACCTGCATTTTGCCGAGTGCCAGGGTGTGGGGACATGGGTATCTGAGTGCCGGACCTCCAGCTACTACCAGATGCTCCCCACTGAAGTGTTTTCCGGTCTTTGGTCTTGAACATGCTCCGCTCATCATCCTCAGAGAGAAAATCCATCCCATGCAAGTTGTTCTTTTGCCCCAGCAGCTCTGCATTGTCAAGTGACTGGCAGCTCTGACAAGGTGGATGTTGTGGATCAGACTGAGATAAGGGTGGAGAATTCCACAGTTCCGTTTAGGATGATTTTTATTGAAGAAATATAAGAAGTAGACTCCTGCTTCCAGGTCATTTGCACAGTTTAAAAAAGGGATATTTGTTTAGCGTCTCAATTTTTTTCAATTTCTTCCCATGCATCTGTGAGAAATTTCCCTTCATAAGTCACAAATTTCACCTAATAATTCATTTTCTAACCAAGTCAAAAAAAACCCTTTGATTTTCTTACTATTACATCAGAAAGACTAATAAAAATTCCAATTTTCTTATCTGCTCTCAGCAAATAGAAACTTTAAAATAATCACAAAAGATCACATTAATATCCTCTGGATGGTCTATAACATTCCTTTGACGACAGTTTATCTTTTCAGTTAATTGGTACATTCTTCTTATTTTGATAAGCAATGCCAAAAAGCCTTTTACCCCTACTTTATAGACTCTATTATTATACTGTGTTTCATTATATTGCTTATCAACTCAACGACAATCTCATTCAAGTGGCCCTTTATTACTGTGAAAGAATCTGTGAGCTGGAATAGCTGAAATGCTTTCTAACACCAATAAAATATCCAAACATTTTCACCATATTTTCTCTCAGTCTCTTCTTTTTAGCTGAGCAATCTACATGACCAACATTTTTTTTTTTAAAGCTTTCTTCACATCTTGGCACATTTCCTATATATGCTTCTTATTTACAATTTTTAGTGAAGCCAGAAAATAACTTGAGCTTGCCACCCATTTCCCTGAACAGCTGTGAATAGGGTGCAGGTGAATTGGTGAAAGCGGATGAAACAGAGATTGGTATGCTTCGCTTCCATCCTAAGGCAATTTTCTGTAAGTGAAGTATATTCGAGGAGGAGAAATAAGAGGGGCCGTAATGGTTATTTCTCCCATGGGGTGGAAGTAGGAAAAGATCTCTTCTGGTGGTATCAATTGTATTCCCTTTCTTAGTAATCTATTTAAGGGCTCTACTATGTTTACAATGTGGGAACCATCTTTATCCCAAATGGGGTTAATAAAAGAATTAAATTCCGCCTCCACCATCATCACATGAGGGCCATTTCCGATTCTGATCCAGTGCTACAACTAAAAAAGTAACAATGCTGAAGAGCTGAAAATGAACACAGTATGTGTCCCTCTAACTCAGAACAGACTCCAGCCATTGGCAGCCCTTCTGGGAACCCAGCCCTTTCTAGATCCCCTGTCTTGCATCTGCTCATTAAAATGAGGGTGGTATCCATGGATTTCATGCTTGCTCTTGGCTTGCATCTCAGCTTAAGAGTTGGGATGGGGGTGTGATGGCTCCTCCATTTACTGCATCTTTGCTTTACTAAATGGAGATTATTTATTGAGCCTTTAAGTGCCAGGCTGGGCTCCAATAGATCTAAGAAGTAGATCTCCGTGGGGGCGCTGCATAACTTTCTGACACAAGAGATGACATGCAAGGCAAATGAGGAGAGCTAAATAATTATTTACAAAGCTGTGGGCAGGGTAAGAGAATTCAAGAAGAGATCGTACCGTCCTCAGGCTCCTGACAGCAGAGAGCCACTACAGCTCCTGGGCCTCTCCGAGCACAGGGATGAAGTGATTACCAATGTCCAGCAGAGCAGGGACCACCTGACAGCACCTGTGGCCTTAGGTGGAGGGACACAGTCAACTTGAAGTGACTTGGCCAGGAGAGAAGAGAATAAATCCTCCACTCTCAGTCCTCTTGTGGTCTTCCCACCTGCTGGTGACTCCCGCTTGTTGATTCCAGCAGAGAAGCAGAGGTGAAGACGCTTCCTGAGGAAGCCAGTGAAAGTCAGCTTTCCCAGGCCCCAGCAAGGTGGAGTCACACAGGCACACATTTCACTTCTTATCCCTTTTCTGAGAGAAGCTAATAGTGTGAGTTTAATGAGTACAGAACGAAGATGCATATCACAGGAAGTTGGAGTTAGGCTCTTTCAGAAACCCAGAGGCAGTGTATCCCTCTGTCCCCCTAAAGTTAGTCCTTTTTCTAATTGGGAAATAATGACAGCAAGCTTTGTGATTGATTGATTGATTGATTGACTATAAAAGCCTGGTGAACAAATTCCCCAGTCACTAAGCACTGTACTGGCTCCCTGTTTAGCAAGATGTGCTAGTTTGTATTTGTTAGCCTTCCAAGGCCTCCTTGCCATATGGCAGGATGGAAAAGAAGAGAAAGAAGGGAAGGAACATTTATTAAGCTTCTAATTGTACTTCAGATTGTGTGCTTGATTAATTTTTTTTATTCCATTTGTATTTTTGTAACATGTTGTGATATTTTATTTTCTCTACAGAGAGGAAACTGAGTATCAAGAGATGGACTACCTAGCCCAGTGTAATACCATCAGCTAGTGATAAGAAGGACTGGGATTCTAAGCAACATCTGAAAACTGTACCAGTCTGGGCCTAGAGGGTGTACATACCCTAGCTAGCTGTGTGACTGTATACGTGTCGTATCTCCTTGGCAAGTCTCTTGATATCTCCATTCAGTCCCTTCCATATCTATTAAGTGAGGAGTCTGTGAAGGGCCTCAGATATGAAGGCCAGAAGTGACATAAATAAAACTTCAGGGTGGATGAAGACTGCAGTAAACTGACTGATCTCCCTGACTGATAAACAGTTCTGACCAGCTGATATTTGGAAACACAAAGGTGAAATGTCATTGTGCCTAATAAAATGCCCTTACTTACTTTGATAGTCAGAAATTGAATATTCTTACACTAGCCTTTTCCCTGATACAAAATCAATGTGTGTAGTGGCCCAGGGTTGTCTTTAATTTTTCATTCATTGAATAAGCAGATATGAAGTGAGAGTATGATGATAAAGGAAGTGCTGCCTTCCTATTCCTTAGGTATAGTTGGGAAGTAGACTGGAAAATGAGACGCAGAGGCCTGAGGGGTAAGAGTGCAGGAGGGTATGATACATCTGAGGGGTAGCCATCATGGAAGGTCCATTTGGAAGCGACGAAGGACCCTTCCTAAGGCCATTCTTCCTCTGCTTCTGCCTAGTCCAGAGGAACCCATGGCCCTTCTTTGAGTCTACCTTGCATAGAAACATCCTCCAGTCACAACTATATTCTCTCCAATTCCATTCAGCCACCAAATACAATTTGATTCATTTCCTGGCCCAGGGTCAGGAAGCCAAGCAGCCTCGCTCTTACCCTTCTTTACTGCTCAGCTAATCCATTTTAAGCTGCCATTTTTTTAAGTGAGGGAAACAAACGTTTCATTGTACACTCAATTATTAAGGATATGCCATGTATGTGAATCAAACTCTCTTGGGCAGAGTATTTAGGATATTTTAATCACCTGCTAGGAGGACTTAAGGGGTGAGCAAAACTTGCTTGCTGGGGATAGGGAGAAGGAGCGTTTGTGACCATAATCATGAGGTTGAGATTAGCCAGGCCCTGGGTGAGGGCAGTTCTGGGGAGCAGGCTGCTTTTCTTAGCCACAGCCAGCTGTCTCACAATACAGTAGCTTCACCCTTTCTACTAGGGTGAGCAGGGAAGGCCCTTTTCAATGAAGTATTTTTGAATCCTCGGAGGAGGGAGTTCCAAGGGAAGAGATGATTAATATATGAGTGGTTTTTCGAAGGGGCGGCTTTTACCTCTTCCTTTTCTGTGCAACATCCTGCAGTGCTTGTGGGGCATTTGCTGAGAACATTCTTAAAATAGAGGCATGGAAACCAATCTGTCAGGTAGAAATGTGCAGGCAGTGAAACCCTGGTTACCGTGACACCAAGCTGGGATGTGAGTTTTCTTGTCTTGCCACCCTGATTCCAGTTGGAGGGGCACAGAGGGTGTTGCAAGGGGCTAAGTGACCGTGACTGCATGACCAGAGGCCGCATATGAGAATTCCTAGCCCAGCTTGTCCTTGATCCTTGCTGCTGCTTTTGTTCTAGGCATTTGGAAGACAACCAGGTCAGCATCATTGAGAGAGGCGCCTTCCAGGATCTGAAGCAGCTGGAGCGATTGTAAGTAGAGCACAACCCCTGTCTTAAATAGTGATTTTTGTCTGTTTGTATTTGTTTTGTAAATGGGTCTTGTGGCCTTGTTAAAACAACTTTTTAATGTTTAATGAAATGTTTGCTGTTGCATTTAAAGCCCACCAAATGCATGTTACAGAGACACAAATCCACTTAAACTCCTTTTCTTGAAAAGATTCTGGAGTCCGTGTCTGGGGTTTGTTTTTTCCTCTTCCCCAGCTTGAGTTTGCTCTGGGTTTCTGTACATGCAGCTGGTTTTCAGGCAAGCCTCAGCCTTCCCTTCTACGGAGGAGGAAAGCCTGCACTTACCCTGTCATGGAAGCCGAATCAAGTAATCCCTACGCCTCCGCAGGGAGTGCATGCTCCTCCCCAGGTCCGCCGCTCCCCGGACTCCTCAGCTGCACTCTCCTGGGAGAGGAGGGCTGGGCAAGTGGGCGTAGCCCTCAATGTGCCTGTTCTTCCTTGGAGCGAACATCGGCCTCTGCTAGGGAGCCCACATGTTTTCATGAGAGAACACGTTGCCAGTAGTTTAAAAATAGTCCACTGTTCTGACTCCATCAGAGAAAGGGAGCAAAGAGGTGGGACAGGAGATGGATGGGGCCTCCATTTATTTTGCTGATGAATGCTTTTGCAGAAAACTCTAGGGTCACTTTGATGAGGAGGGCTGCTCAGATGGTTAAGTAGGCAGCTTCACTTTCCCTCAGTTAATCACATCTGGCAGCTCATAACATCTGGATATTTGCTTTCTGCCCTCTGAGCAGGGATTGTCCCCAAGAGCACTTAGTCATGCTGGTGGGCGGCTCTCATCAATGCTTCCCTCTGCATCCTAGTTGCCCTGACATTTCAGCCTCCTTCTCCTTCTCAGTTAGGGAGGTGGTTGTAGCAGTTTAGAGTTCTGCTAGTTTGCCTAGAAGAATTCTGCTCTGGTCACCTGTCCTGTTGCCAAATCTTATTTACAGAGATAGTGTGGGTCAAGTGGTGTGCCCACCACCAACTTATTAGCTTTGTGAAGTGCTTTTTTCCATGAAGTAATTCCATCTGAGGTCACGTGGGAGTGGGGAAGGTCCTCATCTCAAGAACGTTACTATCACCCAGCAAGATATTTTTCTCCTTCCTGTCGTGTGGATGGTCTTGTTTATTGTTCTCTCTCATGATCAAATCCCAGCATATGTTCTGCTGTCATTGGTTTGAAAATATGATATTTATTTATTTATTTATTTTTTTTTTTGTGGGTACCGGGGGCTCGACCTCAGGACCTCGCACGCCAGCAGGCGCCCCTGCCGCTGAGCGATATCACCGGCCCCCTCTTCGTATGTGGGTTCCGGGAGTCGAACTCGGGCCCTCACGCTTGCCGGGCAGGCGCTTAAGCCGCTGAGCCATCTCACCGGCCCGATATTTATTTCTTTTTTTTTTTTTTTTTTTTTAATTTATTTATTTTTTTGTGGGTACCGTGGGGTCGACCTCAGGACCTCGTGCGCCAACAGACACCCATGCCGCTGAGCGATATCACCGGCCCCTTTTTCGTATGTGGGATCCGGGAGTCGAACTCGGGCCCTCGCGCTTGCAAGGCAGGTGCTTATGCCGCTGAGCCATCTCACCGGCCCCGAAATTTATTTCTTGTAAGGAGAAAAATTATAAAACTAATGAATGTAACCTTTGTTTACACATTGATTTTTAAGTTTTATAACATGCAAATTCTCCTATTTTAAGTCAAAGAAAACACAAGAAGTATTTGTTGAACCTGGTTCCCCTGTATGAAATAAGCAACATTTACGTGAAAAGATAAACACACAGTCCTTTGTAAGAAGGTGTTTCCTTACATAGTCTTCTGATGATAAGAGTAAATAAATTCCTAATTCATTAATTTTGTGGTTGTTGGGAAGGAATGGGAGTCCTTTGGACATCAGGAACTATGCTGGTTTTTACATGCTATCATTTCTTTTAGTCCTACAAAATTCCTATGAGCTGTTATTACCCTACTTTTATAGATGAAAAAACAAAGACCCAGCGATATCAAGCCAAAGAATTGTCAAGCGTGGGAGCAAGAGTCAAAGCCACATCTGTCTGACATCAAAGCCCATGTCCTTTCATATTCTTGTGTTCCAGGCATTAGATGAAGTGTGATCTTTAGCAATGGCCCTGCAAATAGCCTCTCACATACCCATTTCACTCCAGGGAGTATCAGTGAATTATTCTGGCAAAAGGCTCTTTTCTTTGGCCTGATGAACAAGGCTGAAATACTATGCATGTCTGGGGAGCAGAAGGGATTACAATTGCAGAATAAACCTGGCTATTTCTCTGCTGTGGTTATTAGGTGGGTAATGCTAGCTGCTGTACTAGATAAGCCCTCAAATCTCAGTGACTTAACACAATGGAAGGTTACTTCTTCTTCATATAAAACCCAATATGAGTGACACTGACAGGGCCTCTCTCCTCCAATCAGAGAGTGAGGCACACAGGTTCCTTTCACTCCTTGACTTTACCATCTTTAAATCTTGGCATCCAGTGTACCAGTCTTTGTGTGCATCAAGCCAGTGGGAGGGAAAATGGATGAAGGGTTGCACAGGGGAGGTTTCCATGGCTGAGACCTGGAAGAACTACATGTCCCTTCCACTCTTACATAGTTGGGTTAAGTTGTGTGGCTAGCTATGCTGCAAGGGAGACTGGGACAGGCAGCCGAGCTCCGTGCCCAGGAAGTAGAGGAAACCAGCTTAGTGAATGATTGGCCAGGCTGTGACTTCTGTTGCAAGTGAGATGAAGAAGTAGTTGATCAGGAAGAAGAATGGAGCTGTAGGCTGCTGGACTCGTATGCGCAGGTGGATGAATGCGAGGCCTCTCGGAGTTAGCAAGAAGGGATGCATGTGTGTGACCGGGGTTATGAATCCTGACTGGTGTTAATCTGGTTTCTATCATACAAGCTGTCCCCAGTCAAAATGAGTGACATAAAATGAGAAAATATATTTGCTGTTGAGAACTGAAGAAGTACATGACAGTTTGTGCCATCTCTGGCTCTTACTCCTGCTTCACCTTATCTGTGTTTCTGTATCTGATGGTAGACTATTTGTTATTCATCATATTCTGGAATACAGCCTTAAAAATATATAAGTTTTGATAATTCATTTTTGGAGAGTTTATGTCCATTTTGAATGTTGATTATTGGTTTGTTCTCTTGAGACTTACTGGGAAAGAGGAGTGAAGTCCGTCCTGCAGGTCTCTATTCACAATTTCTTATTCCCATGAAAGAACACCTGTTCCAGACAGAATTAAGATGCCTTGGTATTAGACATTTTTTGTTGCTGTAGAAAAATACCCGAGGCTGGGTACTTTATAAAGAAAGGAGGCTTGTTTATTTCACACTTTGGAGGCTGACAGTCTAAGATTGGACGGCATCATCAGTTCGAACTTCAGTGAGAGTCCTCTGGGCTATGTCACATTATGGTACATGGCATTGTAGTGGAGGCATTCGTGAGAGGGAGGGATCACAGGGAGACAGGCAGGCAGAGAGTGGGGAGGGCTACCTCAGAACAGCTGACTCACGCTGCAGGCCACCTTCTGTCCTTTATGAGGGTGATACCCCGTGACCTAACCACCTGCCACTAGGTTCCACCTCCAAAAGATGCCACATTAAGGACTAGGCTTTCAACACATGAACCTTTGCAGGACACACTCAAAGAATTGCCAGACCACAGCACCTTCCTCTCATAATAATACATCATTATTCCTATCACAAAACTTACAACGCTGTATGTTAACTCCCTATTTTCCGATTGTCTCTCCTCAGAACTAGGAGTACGTTAAGATCTGGAATCATGTCCATTTAGCTCTTAATGTCAAATACTTGAACAATGTATGATAGTAAGTGCTTGGGGAATATTTAAAATGATACTTGAGTTTTTGTTCCATACTATAGATTCTGAGCTAGGATGAATTTTGCTTCCTAGATGACACTTGGCAATGTGTAGAGACATGTTTGATTTTCACAAGTGGAGGATGCCACCTAGAGAGTAGAGGCTGGAGATATTTCTAAATATCCTAAAATGCAAAGGAGAGCTGCACAAAAAAATAATTAGTCAGCCCATATGACACTAGTACTGAAATTGAGAAACTATTGATCTGTTATGTGTCAGATAGCATATTAGATACTGTATGTATACTATCTCATGTATTCCACACAAGAATATTATGAGGCTCAAATATTCATATCCCTGATGTAACAAAATATAAAATTCAAAGCCCTGTCTATGAAATATTGTCACTAAGTATGTTCACCCTAAATCTACGTTAGCTAGATCTCGTTTCTAGCTTCTAGAAGGTGAAGAGGATGAGGTGAAATAGAAGATGAAGCAAAAAGGAGACCAACAATTGAAGTAGGTGGACCACGCTATAAGGTAACTGCTCTGGTTTCTTAAAAAGGTCAGCATCATGAAAAGGATAGCAAGTGACTGTTCTAGATTAGAAGAAGCTTAGGTAGAAACAGCAACGTAAAATTGAAGAGAGTCACTGGAACTAAAGTGTTCAAAGATCCTTGAATTATCTAGAAAGTGATAAGACTAACATTTTTTTACCTTATTAAATCAAGGTATGCTATAATCTACAGGATAGCCTTTAAAACAATAGTAAAAGATTGTAATAACTCAATAGAGGGAGAAGGGACATGAATGATACACCAGTATATGGAATAAAAGGAAAGAAAAAGAAGATAGAAGAAATGGGGCAAATAAAAAACATGGTAATATGATACATGCAAACACAAATATATCATAATTACTTAATCCATATAAATGGATTGATGCCACCATTAAGAGACATAGGCTGTCAGAGTGGAATAGAAAAGAACAATTGTGTGCTTCTTAAAAAGGAAAATATTAAATGTAAAGATAAAAAAGTTGAAAATAAAAGGAAAGAAAATACCATAAAAACTGACCAAAAGATAATTGTTGTAGCTCTATTGACACTGGATAAAATGATCTTTTAAAAAAGAAACATTGGGCCGGTGAAATAGCTCAGCAGCATAAGCGCCTGCCTGGCAAGCGTGAGGTCCTGAGTTCGACTTCCGGTACCCACATAAAGGGAAAATAAGGGCCGGTGATATCACTCAGCAGCACAAGCACTTGTTAGCAAGTGTGAGGTCCTGAGATCGACTGCCGGTACCCACATAAAAAAATTAAAAATAAAAATAAAAAAATAAAAAGGAAACATTATTGGATATAAAGGGTGATATTTCATAATGATAAAGTAATAAATACACTAAGAAGAAACAGCAAATCTAAGTTTGTATGTGTCTGAAAATATAACCTGAAAATATATAAAGCAAATATTGACAGAACTAAAAGGGTAGATTAATGAGTTTATGATCATAATTATGATACTTTCTCAATAATTGATGCATCTCACATATACAATTATTACTAACATGTAGAATATTTTAATAGTAATATTTACAAATCTGACTGAATTGATATACAGATAACATGACAAACAACAGCTGTAGGATAAACAACATTCTGTGCATGTGCACATGAAACTACTATACTGGCCTAGAAAGCAAGTCTCAACAAATATCAAAAGACTGATATTGTATGGCGCATGTTCTCTAATAACAGAAATAATCAAGTCAGTAAGAAAACAGTTAAGTGGAACAAAGGGCCTAAGACAGATCTCCAGTGCCACAAAATAGAATAATAATAAAACTACCAACAAAGTGTCCCAATAACCCTTCAATATAAGCAGCTGAGAAAGAGCAACTAATGTTGGCAAGACTGTTGAAGTATCTCATTTGGGTGGGAGAAAGTAGAGGGAGGGCAGCTGACCCTGAGAATAGGAGATTCCTTAAATTAACAAACTGTACTCACTGGAAACACACTGGTGAGTCTGAGAAAAGCCGCCCAATATGGAGATTCCTTTAGGTCCGATTATGACAAGTACAAAGGAACTGATGCGCTGATGGACAGGACTTGGGGCATTCTGGCCCCACAAACTCTTCAAACCATCAAAAACAAGGCTTTCTTGCAAAGAAAGGCCCAGAATTGATACAAAACTTATTGAAGTAGTAAATAAGAACAGGAACCATAGTGGAAATGGATGAAAATGGCACTTCTGGAAAAAGTGTTAGAAGTCACCAGGGGAGTCAGGTCATAGAAACTACAAGCCTGTATTTTTCATTAATTTGCAAAAACAAGTATGCTAAACTCGCCCTTTTCTTGAAATTACAGAGAAATTTATGTCACTTAAGAAATAAGCGACAAAGTTTATGATTGATGCTTATGCATAGTTGTTTTAATTAGAAAAATAAAAAGACTATGAAACATAATAACCTCCTTAGAAACAATGAAAACATGCAAAAACAGATACCCACAAAACAGATGACAACTGTAATAGAATAGCTATTCAAAACTAGCTGCTAAAAGAATTAAGATCTTATAAATTATAAAAGAACGTAAGTCTAAATTTTAAAAACTCAAAAATTGGATGATTAGAGAAAAGTAGAACTTGAAAGGAGGGGTGAAGAACCCAAGAAAGAATTTAGAAATGAAAGAAGTCATTACAAAGTAAGTATTACTAGTACAATTCTGAAAACAGACTTGTAGGAATTACGCTATCCAGTTTCAAGGCTCACTATATAAAGCCACAGTAATCAAGAAAACATGGTATTGGTGAAATAAGATTTACATAAATCAATGGCATGAAATAGACCAAAAATAGACCCAGGCAAATATATTCAACTGATTTTTGATGGAGCAGAGACAATTGAGTGGGCAAGGAATAGTCCTTTCAACAAATGGCTCTGGAACAATTAAATGTCCGTATGCAGAAAAATGCTGGACCCAATACTGACATCTTATTCAAAGTTAAGTCAAAATGTGTCATGGGCCTAACTGTAAGATGTAAAACTATAAAACTTCTGGAGGAAAATGTAGTGGGTAATATATATGATCCCAGGTTTGGGGATGAGCTTTTTGATGCAACCTCAAAAGCATGATCCATGAAAGAAAAAAATTGATGAATTACATTTTATTAAAATTTAAACTTTTTTTCTGCCAAGGGCACTGTTAAGACCATGAAAAGAAAAGCCACAGACTGGAAGAAATTACTTACAAACCACTTATCTGATGAAACATTTGTATACAAAATACACAAAGAACTTTAAAAACTTAATAGTGAGAAAACAGTTTTCCTCCTGTGAAGGTTAATTTTGAGTGTCAACTTGATTGACTTAAGAGACACCTAGGAGCTAAGTAAAGCACATTTGAGGGTGTGTCTGGGTGGGTCTTGGGGGTATGACCATGGGAATTCTGTCTGGTCCCAGGCCTCTTCCTCTCTGGTGTCCCTTTTCCTGCTCTCTGCTTCCTGGATGCTGTGAGTTGAGCCGCTTTCCTCAGCTACACTCGTCAGTGATGCTTCTGTCTTCAGGCCAGCTTACCATGGACTGAAATATCTGAAACTAGGAACCAAAACAAACATCTATTTTAAGTTGCAGGTGGGCTGGTGATATGGCTCAGCGACATAAGCGCCTGCCTGGCAAGCGTGAGGTCCTGAGTTCAACTCCTGGTACTCACATAAAGGAAAAAAAAAATAAGTTGCAGGTGTCAAGGATTTTGTCTCAGGTACAGAAAGCTGACTAATATACCTCTCTTATCAAATAAATAAATATTAAAAAATTAAAAAGGAAAAAACAAAAGGCTTGAACAGGCAATTCATCAAAGAAGATATACAAATGGAAAATAACATGAAAACATAGCATCACTTTCATTTGAGAAATGCAAATTAAATGACAATGAGGTGTCATTGCACACCTACTGGAATGGCCAAAATACAAAAAGTCAAGTTGACAACATGACTTTTGTTGTTGTTGATAAGTTGACAACATCGATTTCTGCTGAGATAGAGTAATGGGATCTCTCATTCACTGCTGGTAGCAATGTGAAATGATACAGCCATTTTTAGAGACAGCTTAACTGTTTCTGACAAATCTAAACATCATGTTATCATACGTCCAGATCAGTGGTTGCTAGAGGTCCAAGGAAGAAGGAGTAGAGGGTTGAACAGGTGAAACGCAGAGTGGGCCTTAGGGTAATCAACTATATAGTGGTGGACAGCAGGATACTGCATTTATCAAAACTCATAGAATTTTACAGCACAAAGACTGAACCTTAATGTGTGCAAATTTTAAGAAATCCTTCAGGAAAGCAGAGAAATGTAGACCATGGTGAATATGTGCATTACCTCTTCAAAAGTGATGGGGAAAAGATGGTGACCTAAGTAGTTTTAGAAATGAGTGACGTTTATAAGACTGGAGACAACAAGAACTACACAGAACTATACTTCCGTTGATAAAGTTTTCTTGCACAGGGGAACGGGTTAATAATTCAGAAACCACTCTACATATGTACTGGAATTGAACAATAGGCAGTGGATGGTGGGGACAGGGTTTCTGGTGTTGAAGTGGAAGGTTAGAAATAAACAATGGAAGGGCTACAATGATCTATGAGATAAAAGACTAGGGTTACAGACATCAGTATGAACTCACGTCTAAACTAATGTAGATGCTTTCACTTAATACATATATAAGTACATATGTACATGTATATATATAATATGCATTGATGTATGTATACACATGGATTAGTATATAAACATTTCTTTTATCCATCATCAAAAGGGCCTAGAAGCAATAACACAGCAGTAGCAATGAAAATGCCCAACTTCTAGCTCTTGTTTTCTGATGCTAGAAACATTCTTCCAATAAAAAAGAATTAAAGCATCTTAGAGAAATGATTGATTCTAGGAGGCATGAAATATTTGTGCCATAAAGTAATTACTCAAAACAGAACAAACAAACAAAAAAACTATGGAGGACAACAATTAATTGTAAGGTAAAGAGGATTTTGAATGTTTGCATCATAAAGAAGTAGTAAATATCTGAGGTAATAGATAGTCCAGTTACCTCTATCATCACACATTGTATGCATGGATTGAAACATCACAGATTATCCCATAAATATGTATAATTCCTATTTGTCAACCAAAAACAAAATATGTATTTAGAAAAAGGAAACTCCACAATTGAGGGGGTGTCAAAAGAACATAGGAACGACTGAAAGAGGTCTTCTTTTGCGGGGGGGTGACCAGGAGTCTACCTCAGGACCTCATGCTTGTCAGCAAGCGCTTGTACCGCTGGCCGATATCACCGGCCCTTTTTTCCTTTATGTGGGTTCCAGGAGTTGAACTTAGGGCCTCGGGCTTGCCGAGCAGGCGCTTATGCCGCTGAGCCATCTCACCAGCCCCCTGAAAGAGATCTTAATGGTCAAAGCTAGAACAGTTGGAGCAACAAATTAAATTAGTATTGAATTATAATCCAAGTATAAAAATTCATAAATCTATAAAGATATAAATAAATGATTGAATAAATACGTGAGAGATGAGAAATCTGCCATGCAGGAGATTTCTAAGTAATTTGTTGTATGGATTCCCTACCCTCTAGGAGGTCAAACATAATTCTCCGTTCCTTAAACATGTACTTCCCAAGGTGATGTCCCATAAAGGAGCATTATGTGAGTGCTAAAACTTTATATACAAAAAGTCTGACACCCCCTACCTTTGTTGTCAGATGATCAAGAGCAGTATCAAAACTAATAAATCATCTCGATATGCTCCTTTGATATGATGTAATAATAACGCATTTGATTGTTTCCTTAAAAATCTACAACCCAAGGTTAGTCATGAGAAAAACATCGAATTCCCAAAAGTCAATGTATTAAAGGCTCAGTCCCCTAGGGGGTACGGTTGAGAGACGGGGAAACTGCAGAAGGTGGGGCCTAATAGGAGGTCTTTAGATGATTGGAGGAATGTGTCACACCCAAAAGCAGTGCATAGAAACATGATGATTAAATGTAATGTGGCATCTCAGATGGGCTCCTGAGACAAAGGATACAAGAAAACACAAAGGAAATCTGAAAATTTTTAGTTAATTTTAGTTAATAATGTATCAATAGTGACTCATTAAACATACTATACTAATATAAGATGTTAATAATAGGGGAAATATTGAGTGTGGGATGTAAGGAAACTCTGTAACATTTTATAAACTTTTTTGTTTGTTTGTTTTGTTTTGCCAAATGACATAAAATCCTTCACTTTGGTATTCCACGGTACACATGCTATCTCAATGACTGAAGTAACAATTTAAAATGATCTCTTCTGGATCCTTTTGCACAAATACACCGCATTCCTTAGATTTTAAAATTTAACCAAACAGCTACCAGCTACAGTTCATTCTCATGCAGCTTTTTCTCTTGGGGAGTTGTGGGCGGGGGGGGGGACTAGGTATCACTATGGGGCCAGAGTCTTGAATAAATTCCTTGCGTAAGGGGCACCTCATGCTCAGTAATGGATCACATCTTCTTAGAGAGGATTACAGCATCCACCACCAGAAGTGAGAGAACACATTTTAACACGATTAGTATTTCATATTATTTCTTTTTTTTTTTTTTTTTTTTTTTTGTGGGTACCGGGGGGTCGACCTCAGGACCTCGCGCGCCAGGAGGCGCCCGTGCCGCTGAGCGATATCACCGGCCCCTTTTTCGTATGTGGGATCCGGGAGTCGAACTCGGGCCCTCGCGCTTGCCCGGCAGGCGCTTAAGCCGCTGAGCCATCTCACCGGCCCTCATATTATTTCTTATACTAGGGTCAGCACCCTACTCCCTTTCTGTGTCACCTACTGCACCATCAAAGTCAAGGATCATAGTTCTACGACACAAATAGATGCCTGCCGAGAAAGGAGGTGAGGTTCAATTTCCCCTCATAGCCTGGTTTCTGTCTGAGGACAAATAAGTTCATTTCTGTGAAGAACTTGGTGAGACCCCAGAGTCGCCTAATTTGGCCATAATAGGTGCGAATGTAGGCAATCACCTTGTTCTCCCAGCTTCCTGGTTACTCCCTGTTAATTTTATGTCCAACTGATACAACCGTAGCAGCTACAAGTGCCAAACAGGGCATCACCTTGAGAGTCTGACCATCTGCATCATGGGGAGGATTAGCTACTTTTAAACCTAAAGGTGCTAACTTTGGCACAGGCCTCCATGAAGTGTCTGTGTTTCTATTCTCCATGTGTAGGATGGGAGGTGAGGAGATACTTTCAGGTTCTGTAGGGAGACCAGAAGTACTCTTCCCTCCATCACTAGATTCCCTGTGAGAAAGAAATAAATTCTTTATTTCAGAGTCAATAACAATCTTAAGAACATCAGGCTCAGAGGCTCTTTCTACAAGTTGTTTTTCATTCTCAGAAAAGTCATTATCTTCCAAGTGCAAAAGAAGTGGGGCTGATGGAGCCACTCTCCCCTTGATCATCAGGCAACTCTTCAAATGTGTTCCCAAGGGCCAACCTGGAAAGGTGCTATGTTCCCAGGAGGAAGCTTACTGATAAAAGCTCGCTGAGCATACCCTGGGAGCTCTGTATCCATAGAGGTGGGCAGAGTCATCATTTAGCTGCTGATTAAGAAAGGCAATCTCATTGAGCCGTGAAGTCAGTGTCTCATCAGTATCATCATCATTTTGCATGGTAATAGTTTGCTTGGGATCAAGAGCTGCTTCTTCTATAGCCGATGCTACTTTACTAAGTTCCATCTCTATGCTTGAGTCCTTGAGCTCTTTCATCTTTAATTTATGAAATGGAGATTCCTTTGACTTCAGTCTCTCTCCTCTTAATTCACCCTCCCTCCATTTATACTGATTCCCTCTTACATCACCTAAAATCATTTCAGGTAAAAACTCTTGCGTTGGGCCGGTGAGATAGCTCAGCAGCATAAGCGCCTGCCCGGCAAGCACGAGGTCCTGAGTTCAACTCCCAGAACCCACATAAAGGAAGAAAAGGGCCAGTGATATCGCTCAGCAGCACAAGCGCTTGCTGGCAAGCACAAGGTCCTGAGGTCGACTCCCGGTACTCACATAAAAACAAACAAACAAACAAACAAAAAGCTCTTGTGTTTCCTGCATACTAGAAACATCAACTATTTGTGGAAAATCAGAATCTTTATTTGCCAGAAAAACCTGTGTTGGACCCAATGCCATTCTATCATCTCTATTGTTTCTTCTGGAAGAGATTCTATTGGAGTCCTCGAGTTATCTTCATTCCTGACAGTATCTTTCAGGTGGTCATATGGCTTACCCTCAGGAACTTCATGAGGATATTTGAAGTTCCACCCGTATCTACCAAACCTCTCTCTGTGGCCAATGATGTGATATTAACAACTCATGGCATCATAAATAAGTCATCATTTTCTGATTAAGCCATACTACTCTTGGCAACTTGAGGTTTCAGATCATTTTCTAAAAAACAGGAGGAAGAGGTATCACTGGTCCTGAGACAAGGGGACCTTTTAAGGTAAGTAATTGTCCTTGTGAAGTCATTATGAGGTTGCAGAGGTGTGTGGAGTGTTAGAGGGAGAGGTGTTTTCTGTGGCCTGGTCTCTTTTTCTGGAAAGAATCAAAGGTTTCCTCCTCCTGTTATTAATAAACATCTGTCCGAGATGTGCAGAAGACATATAAGATCCTTGTTTGCTAGTTCTGAGAGACTCATCAAATTCATTTGATCCCATCTTCTTTTTTCTTTTTGAGCCTCTAGTGTTTGTTGTTTTGCATAAATATACTCTAGCTTCTTAGGACTACTTCTTTCTTACCTGAAAGAGATGATACCTTTCTTATGCAAATCTGCATCTTTTTTGTGTGTGTGGTAATTGGAACTGAGCTCAGGGCCTTTGCATGAAGCCCTTTTTATTTTGACAGTGTCTTGCTAAGTCACTAAGTTGACTGGGCTGGGCTTGAACTTGTGGTCCTCCTGCCTTACCCTCCCAAAGTGCTGGGATCACTAGTACGTATCACCACATATCTATATCCATTCTAACCTGAAAAGTTTATTTTAAAAAATTGGCTCTACTGAATTCTGCTTGAATTATAGATTCATGAGCAAAATAAATGTTCTTTACATGAAAAATATATGTAATAATCTAGATAGAATTTAAGAACAAATAACTGTAATGAAAATGCTTTTAGAAAATAGAAGATTGAAAGGATAATTTTTTTAAAAAAATCAATAAAAAAAGAATTTAAGGAAAATTGACAGATACATCAAATGAGGCAAAAAAGTTCTAACATATGCGTAATAGTAATCTCTAAGGAAGAAAACAAAAGTAATAGAAGCAAAACAAACTGATAGTATGGGTAACTAATTCAAGAAAATTTTCTTACATAAAAGATGATTTGAAAGTATATCTTGAAAGGATAACAAAAGGCTGGAAAAAAAGACCCTGAAAAGTCAAAACAAAACATATTGTAATAAAACTATTGGATTTTTAAGAGAAACAGTCCTTAAATGTTCAATCAATTAGAGACTTACAATGAAAAGGAAACCAAATTTTTGGCATGCTATTTGGGGCTCAAACTTTTTGCCAGAATACAGTTGAATAACTTGGAGGAAGTGAAGTGGGAACTGCATGCAGCATAGTCAGCCACACTGGGATTCAGGTGTAAGAGTGCAGAGCGCTGGGAACATTCAAGAACGCAGGCACATGATTCCCATGGGGTTCTTTCTAGGGAATCTTCCAGAGTAAAAGTTTCATACGACCAAAGCATTGCCAAGATGTATGCATAAGGACAGATATAGTATGCACTTGCAACATTTTCTGGAAGTGAGATGGGACATGTGACTCAGTTTTGGAATTCTGTGGAATGAGAGAGGAAGTAATGTGTTCTCCATGATCCTCCATGCTTTCTTTTTCTATGCTGGCTGAGTTAGTCAGCTTTTCATCACTATAACAAAATATCTGAGATAATTAGTTTATAAAGATAAAAGGGTTAGCTTACAGTTATTGGAAGTTCCAGTCCATAGCTGAAAATTGGCTCTGTTATTTTTGAGCCTATGGTGAAGCAGCACATCCTGGTGGGAGATGAAAACTTCTCACCTTGTGTCCAGGAGGCATAAAAAGAAAATGAGGAGGGGGCTGGGGTCCCACATACATCTTCCAGGGCACACCATACACACCCTAGTGACCTAAACTCCTCACACTAAGGCCACTTACAAGATAGACCACCTCCCAAGAGTGCCTCCCTAGTAACCAAGCCTCAAATATATGGGACTTTGGGAGATATTCCAGATCCAAGCTGAAGCAGTCACAAAATTGATAGCTCTCTTGGAATCTAAAGGTTGTATAAATATGAAATAGAAAACAGTTCTGGGTCCCTGCTGATACACATTTGTCTGTGACATGAACAAGGAATAAACTTTTATTATTTCAAAAGTAACAGTGTATTTCATCACATTTACAGAATAAATGGAAAAGTAATTTCATCTCCATTGAGGCAGAAGAAGGTATTTAATAAAATTCAACACTAATTCATGACTTAAAAGTATTTGACATATTTAGAAGAAAGTGGAACTTTAAAAAAAATAATCAGCATTAATGGTGAAATATTAAAGACTTCTCTTTTAAGAGAACTAGATACCTGTCTTCATGATTTCAGGTCAACATTTTATTGGGAATCCTGGTTGTAGCTGTAATAATGATGATAATAATGTTGATAAGAAGAAAAGGAAGGAGAAAGAGAAGGAGAAGAAGGAGGGAAAGAAGGAGGAGAAGGGGAAAGAGTGGGAAGGAAAAGAATAAAGATTAGACTAGAAGATATATAAATGTCATTACTGTATTTGCCCATAATATTATTGAGTACATGGACAACATAAACTAATCTACAAATAAACTATCAAAAATTTTAAAGTGAACTGCAAAGGGTACTGGACCCAAATTCAATACACCAAAAAAAAAAAGCAATTTCTATATACCACCAAAACACAGGGATTTTTAAAATGATGTTTAAAATAATGCCAAAAGTATTAATTACTCAGGAATATGTCTAATGAAAGATGTGCAAGACCTCCACACAGAAAACAACAAACATTACTGGAAAAAATTAAGGATGGTGGTAAAATATTGGGAGATACAGTATAACAAAGATGGAAATTCTCTCCAATTTGATGGATAGATTCAGTGCATTTCCAATGAAAATGCCAGGAGGTTATTTTTGGGATTGTTAAAATGATTCTAAAATTTAGATGAAAATTCAAATGACCAACACATGATAAAATAGTCTTAAACATCTAGACATAGGCAAACACTAGGTTTATAAACAAAGGTGGCTCTGTGAAGCAGCTTGAAATGAATGCTGTGTCTAATAAAATTATGCTAGAGTGATTGGCTCTTGGTATGGAAAACTGTCTTACCCCTACCTTCTACCATTCACAAAATCAGTTACAAATAGACTGTAGATTTCAATGTGAAGGAGAAAATAATAACATTTCTAGGAAATAACAGAATAACTTCATGACCTTGGAATAGTGGGTATTTCCTAAACAGGGCATAGATGGCACTAAACTTCAAGGAAATAAAATAGATAACTTGGACTACATTAAAGTAAATATGTTTTATTCATCGAAATACATAATGCAGGGCCGGTGAGATGGCTCAGCGGCGTAAGCGCCTGCCTGGCAAGCGTGAGGGCCCGAGTTCGACTCCCAGAACCCACATACAAATAAAGGGCCGGTGATATCGCTCAGCGGCACAGGCGCCTGCTGGTGCGCAAGGTCCTGAGGTCGACCCCCGGTACCCACAAAAAAAAAAAAAAAAAAAAGACATAATGCAGTCAATAAAAAAACATATCACAGAGTGGGTTAAGATAGTAGCAGGCATATAACTGACCAAGGACAAATATTGAAAATTTACAAGAACTCCTACAAACCAATGAGAAAAAGACAAATGACCCAATAGAAAAATGATTAGGAATTTTGAACAGATACTTCAGAGGTTATTCAAATGGCCAATGAGCATAGGAAAAGTTCCTTTGTGTGCTATTAGTCCTTAGGGAAATGTGGAATAAGACCACCATGTTATGTATCACACACCTATCAGAATGGCTAAAACTTACAATATCAGGTGTTGTTGAGGACATAAGATAACAACATTTATCCTTTACTGCTGTGGGAGTGATTGACACAGTTTCTCTGGAACACAGGCCATGTGAACTAGATTTGAGCATACACATACCTGCAAGACCTGGCAAGTCCACTTCTATGTATGCACCTCACCGAAAACCTATCCCAGAATGTTAATATCTGTACTACCTGTAATAGCCCCAAACTGAAAACAAGCCAAATGTTCATTTTAAAGTGTAGTATATTTATCCAATGGAACTGAATGATGGAAAATCAACAACAACACACACAAAAACTACAGCTACATGTAACTAAATGATACATCTCACAAAACAGGACTGACAAGACCTGGGCATGAAAGTTCATATATCACCTGATTCCATTTATATCAGCTTCAAAAATAAGCAAAACTGATTTGTGGTGTTGAAAGTCAGCGTGGTGTTTAGCAGGGGAAGGTGGTAAATGGAAGAGGGAAATTTTGGGGTATGTTGTCATCAAATTAAAAAGGTGGATATTTGTGGATCTATTACTGGGTGAAAATTCTTCAGTCCACTCAATTTTGATTGGTACGTTTTTCTGAATAATTTGAAAAAATAATTTTTTTTATCTTTTACTTTTTAGTACATGTTAGTAATACAGAATAGTGAGGTTTATACTGGGAAGTTGCTGCATGTATGTGACATATCTTGAACATTTTCTGTCCCATTATGCTGCCACTTTACTCCCGTCATTCTCTTTCTTCCTAAAAAAGTAATGTAGTTTTTTTAAAAAAAAAGGATTTAGGGCCGGTGAGATGGCTCAGTGGCGTAAGTGCCTGCCTTGCAAGCGCAAGGGCCCGAGTTCGACTCCCGGATCCCACATACGAAAAAGGGGCCGGTGATATCGCTCAGCGGCACGGGTGCCTGTTGGCACGTGAGGTCCTGAGGTCGTCCCCCCGGTACCCACAAAAAAAAAAAAAAAAAAAAAAGGATTTGAGAAACAGAAGAACCAAATTCAAGGTGTACCTCTTAACTGAAGTCTAGTTTGAGGAAAGGTATGTATAAAATAAAATTTGGGATGAGTGGAGAGACTCAAATGTGAACTAGGTATAGATAAGTATAGAGAATTACAATTAATTTTAAGTGTGATGATGCATGGTACTTTAGATATGCAAGGGAACCTTCTTAGTTTTTCGAGATAAATGCTGTGGTAGTTTAGAGCTGAAGTGTCCTAATGCCTATAATTTGCATTTAAATGGTTCATTAAAAAACAAACATAGCAAAATAAAAATTATTGAATCTAAGTGATGGCTTTAGGAACATTCAAAATATATTTCTCCTTATCTGTATGTTTGAACATTGTATGATAAAAAGTTTTTAAATGTATATTTTTAACAATTTAAAAATTATCATGAACTTTTCACAGAGAAGAAATAATCTGGAGCTCAGAAAGTTCAAGTAATTTATCATGCTGAGATTTGAATCCAGGATTATTTTGAATCCAGGTGGTAGGAAAAGAAAACAGCCTTCAGGAGCTGGAAGGAGCCTAAGATATTGTATTATTCAATTTCCTCATTTTACAGGAAATGAAGCAACCTGGAGAGGAATTTGGCTCACATGAAATTTTAATACAGCATGCAGTGTTTGAAAATGTTAGTTGCCTTGGTATTTGCTCTGTTTTTCTAAAGGGCAGAGAAACCATAGTATCCTTAACCCTAACCAAGTTCATATTTACTCTTTAAGTGGATGTGAAACAAATAATTAGATTATAAATTTAAATGCATAGGTGTGGCAGATATATTCCATGACATGACTGCAGGAGTTCTTTTCTTCCTAGTGGCTGGATCCCTGCTTGTCGCACGAATACTAATGTGTCATGTTCCTGATCATTCAGAGGCCAGGCACACAAGCAGCCCATGAATGTGGCCTTTTCTTCATTTGGTCTCATTCGTATCAACATCAAAGCCTGACCATTCCTATGAATTCAGAATTATGGACAGGCTTTTCATTGTCAGATTTATCGCCTGCGGTGTCTACACTTAAATTCCTCCAAGTCCATGGCAAATAGCCCAGTTTTAAGGTGGGTGTAAGCTACCAACACCAGAAACACTACTGTTGACAGATGATTTTCAATTGGGATATTTTATTATTCCTCATTTTAAAAAAGTTCTATTTGAAAAAAAATTAAGATGTTTTATGTGCATGTGCAAATCCCCCATGATGAATGTGATCATTGTGTACTATAAGTATTAATAAAAATTTAAAAATAAAATTTAAAAAATTCTATTTGAAATATATTATCCCTTGGTCCCTTAAGAATTGTAAATCAGACTGAAAGAAACCGTAAACTGGGAAAACATGAACATAAATATTAATTTTAAGTGTGATGGTATTACTGTAGATGTGTAGGACAACCCTTTAATTTTTTGAGATGAATTTTGTAGTATTTGAGGTTGAGTGTCTTGATGTCTACAATCTACTTTAAAATGGTTCAGTAGAGAAGATAAAATAAAACAAATATTGCAAAATGAAAACAAATTGCCGAATGCAATTGGTGAATATTTGGCTACTCAAAGTACACAAAAGCTAGAGAAGACATTAGGCTATCAGAAAGGAGAGGCTGCATGGTAGGCCCCAGTCCCAGGGCAGCCCACTTGGTCCTGTTCCACCAAGACCTTTCTTCCCTGGCTGCATTGAGAGGCCTGGGGCAGACAAGGTGGAGGTTGTTGGAAAACTTAAACTCTTCAAAGTGTTACCTGGGAGCCTTCTCCTTCCAGAACAAAACAAATATAGGCTTATATTTAGCAAGAATTTAGGCTTATATAGCAAGAATTTAAGCAAATGAGCAGCAAAGAACTATAATATAGTAATAAAGAACATGGGCTCTGCAGTGCTGGCCCATGCTTACTAATTGTTTGACTTCAGGCAAATTAATGAGCATTTCTGAGCCTCAGTTGCCTCATCCATAAAACATCCCATATGTGTACATTGTGGAATTGTTGAGAGTAGATAGCATTCATGAAAAGCCTTTAGGATGGTGTCTGGACCATAATAAATGTGGATAAACATTTTACTACAGCCTTTAGGGCATACTTGAGGGAAATGACTAATTACACATTCCTGGGAAAGCTCTAAAACCAACATCGTCAAACTTTTTTCTAGAAACTGCCCATCCCTAACCCACAGCAACCCATCTACTTCCCAAAAGGAGCTTCAGGAATGTTTTTTGGTCCTGTTTATTAGACAATTCAAATTTATTTATTGAGCATCTGTTATACACTAGGTATTATGTTAGGACTAGAGATTTTGAGAAGAATACAATGGTACCCTTACCTTTTAGGGGCTTACAGTCTATTAGGAAGGAAGGAAGGCATGTAATCACATACCTTTCAACATGGCAGATGCTAAATAAACCTTTGAGAGTTCAGAGGAAGTGATCACCTCCACTGGTGAGACAGGGAAGGCTTCACCCTGGAGTCATCACTTGAACTGAGGTTTCAAGGCCCAATAGGAATACACATCACAACCATCAGCTCAGTAAAGAATGGTACATTTAAGGTCCTTCAGGACAAAGGAAAGAACAGCATGGGCTGTGCTCCAGAAGTTTCCATGTACCCCTACATTTGGTAAGTTAGTTAGTGTCTTTGGTGGGCACTAGCCTAACTATTTAGAAATTAAGAGCATTGACTTTAGGAGATGTGAATTTGATCCTGGATAGGTCTTTTCACTTTGCTTACCATCCATAATATCTTAGGCAAATTTCTTAATACCACCTTTCAATGGGAGTGTCATTGTTGAATGGAATTGCCTTTTAAATACAACCTTGTTTCTAAAGTTAGCATGGAAAGTATTCCAAATGATTGACAGTTATATCTCATAAGCAAGACATGGAAGAGCTGTTTTTTAATAAGACCACTGGCTACTGGAATCACGTTCAATAAAATGCCCAGCACATGAGGACTGAAAGGTTGAGGGAAGATTAAGATTTGCATCCTGCATTGCAGGGTCATTCGTGGGCACAGGTGTATTGAGAAGAATAGCTTAGAACCTTCTGCACCTTAAAGTTCTTGCCTTCCTTTAATTTCTTGAATTTTTGCTGAGTGCCCGTACTTGCACATAGCTTCACTTATAAGTTAACATGCATATGTCATGACTTCATTAACCTACTTCTTGAGGCTCTTATGAGATTATCCATACGAAGTGCCCACATTGATTGGCCCAGTTATCACTCGAGGAATTTAGTCCCCTCCCCCTATTATCACAGGCCGAGGGTAATGAATAAAGAGAGAAAGAGGAATTTGTTTGACTAAGTGGACCAAGTGATACAGTTTCATTCACTGGGTTTTTTCCCTTCTTGTAGGCCAAATACCTTATGCCAAATACACAAAAAATTGGCATCGTTTCCTTGTTCTCCCATCAAAAGTTGCTGAAACGTGCTCTTCTTATCTGAAAAACTAGCTTAACGGTACTTTCTGTCTGATAGGAGTGAGGGTGTTGTCAGAAAGTATGTGTCTGTTGAAGTACTCTAAAAGGACAAACAGACAAACAACACACATTATGATTGTTATTTCTATATTGCTATTCCTGGCAGGAAAGGCAACGTAACCTGCTTAGACTCGGGCCCACCTCTTTTCCCACAATACCTTCAAGATAAAAATTATAAATATTTTAGTTTCACTGGTTTTATTATTTTCTTTCTCTCCTATTTTTTGCTAGAATTAGAAAAGATAGCTGAATGATCAATTTTCATATTTCCGAGTGTAACAAGGGGAATTGTTCTAAGCTTGGGTATGTATATCAGCCAAGGTTTGAATCAGAATTTCTGTGTGTGTGTGTGTGTGTGTGTGTGTGTGTGTGTGTGGCTTCTTCTCCAAGATGTGAAGGTTTGGAATAAAAATGGTAATTGACCTTTGACGAGAGAGCTGAAAGAACTGCTTCTGTATATTATGTGACTGTGAGCTGGATTTTAAATGTTTGATTAAGTTATTAGAGTGTTTTGCTTTGGCATAATGTACTATAAATTCACGATTGCTGGCTAAAGCAGTTAGTCAGTGGAGAAGAATAAATTGTTTTGAGAGGTGCTTCAAAACCTGGATTTTATTCTCTTGGAATGACAGGGCTTTAAATAAATCACATAATAAAAATGAGCTTTTCCATAATTAAGGTTCTAACTAGGAAGTGTCCTAGCTTTCAGAGCAGGAAAATGAAGAAAAACATTTTAGGATGCTTTAATTTTATTTTATTTTTTCTTTTGTTATTTCAAGACAAGGTCTCTCTACATAGTTCACACTGTCCTCAAATTCATGGTGATCCTTGTGCCTCAACCTCTTGAATGCTGGGATTACAGGCATGTGCCACCATGCCTGGCTAATTTTCTCATTTCTTTTTTACATTTATGATATGAGTGACCTGCATTGTTTTTTAGGGCCCAGAGACAAAACAACACAAAACAAGCAGAGTGTCTCAGAGAGACTGATATTTTACACAAATTTATTAAAGCAAGTCCATGACATCTATTGCTTTCCACTTCAAGGGGGAGAATTTCTTTCTTCTTTTCTTTTCTTTTTTCTTTTCTTCTCTTCTCTTCTCTTTTCTTTTCTTTCCTTTCTCCCCCACTCTCATGAGTCCAGAGCTTCCTGTATGCCGTGCACACTGCACACTCTAGCACTGAGCTCCGCCTCTAGCCTCTTACGTAGACAGTTTTCCTCTGGCAGGCCTCAGTCCTTGTCACCCAGTAATTTTACTCCCTGTGTTTTCAGAGCATGTCCTCTTCCTGCCTGGGTGACTTTAGGAAATCTCTCTTAAGTGGCAAGGCCCCTCTTTAGGGGAAGCTTTTCTGGCTCTTGGCCTCAGACTCTCTCCCCAAGATTCTTCCAGCAATTTCTTCAAAGTCACACAGCCTCTCCTCAGCACTGCCAGGCTCATCTCCCAGGAGCTCCTAGATAAATAAAATGTAATTAAATTTGTGTGATTGGTCCTTGTACTGCTCTATTTATTTGATATATGTACACACTAGAGAACTTTATACTGTACAGTGTACAAATGCACCATTTATGATTGATTAAGTAGGCAGCTGTGGCCATTGCTGGATAAAGCTTCCTGCCAGGCCCTCCACTGGGAACCTGGGCACTTACTGAGATGTGTTTCCACGGGATCAAATAAGACAAAGTTGGGACCAATGCTCTTTGTGGAGTGCTACCCATATGAGTAGCTAAAATGCTGATTTTTGTTGGAGATTAGTTTGGTGAGTAGGAGCACAGGCTGAAACTGCAGGTGACCTCTGGGGACTATCAGCTCCTCTACTGGCCAGCTGGGCAACCTTAGGCAAATACCTTCAACCAAACACCTCATCCGCAAAAAGGGGGTAAAAGAATTACCTACTCCAAAGTTGTTGAGGGGATCAAATGAGATAGTGCATGGAAAATGTCTAGCAAAGCACATGACACATATGTCGACCATTAATTCCATGATTATTCTGATTATCAGAGTTATGATGTAATTTAATATATAAAATCTCTTCCAAATATGTAAGCAAGTATAGATTTGAGAATGAACTGCTCAGCTATTCCCTGGCTCATGAATGCTCAAGAATGAGCACCCCATATGTGCAAATGCCCATCCAGGGATAGCCACCCGAGACCCCTGGGCCCAGAAGCATTTCTGTCTCTTCCCTGGTGGCTTCTATAACTGTCACTTGGCCATGATCTGGTAGACCTGCTGCTGCCTGGGATCCACCCTTTTCCTCTTCCTACGAGGTGGGGGTTTCAGTAGCAGGACCAAAGGATGCTGAGCTGTGGAATATGGGGTGTTAAGATAAAGTCATTGCCACTCCAGCTTTAGTATAGTTGTCACTTGATATCTGCAGATGCTTAAGTCCCTCAAATAAAATGAGACAATATTTGCATATAACCTGTACACATTCTTCCATATACTTCAAATAATCTCTACATTACTGATAATCCCTAAAACAACATGAATGCTCTGTAAATAGTCAAGCTGCATTGTTTATGGAATAATGACAAGGAAAAATGTCTGTACATATTCTGTACAGACACAATTTTTTTAGTAGTTTCCATCCATGATTGGTTGAATCTACAGATGCAGAACCCTTGGGTATAGAGGGGTGATTGCTTATTTTGTTTTGAGGTCCCCTCAGCTCAGAATGCTAGAATGCATCTTCCAGCACTCCACATTGTACGATGTCTGAGAGAATTTCGGCCTACATCTTAACAGAAAAGTGAAGGTGACTCTGACTTGAGTCTCAGTATCCTTAGACCTACCATTACCACTTCCGTAGATGATGACAAAGTGAGAAAATGGACTGAGGATAACATAGGGTGATTTTTTAATTCTGTCCTCCAACCCATCCTCGGAATGAGTGAATTGCGTTAGTATTAATGAGACACCTGTCTGTGTCAGACACTGCTTGATGATCTGTGTTACTGCCCAGTTTTACTCTCCGAGCTATTGTCAATGCAGAGGTTATTACCAGCATTTTACAGAAGAGGAGGCTGAATCTTGGGAAAGGGGGGTGAATAATCTGCTTTCAGTACCATGGAGCACAGACTGGCACCTAGGACCAAAGCCTAGTGCCTTTTATTGTGTTCCAGGTCTACAGGGGACTCTGGTTCTGTGACTAGATGAGTCATTCCATCCCCAAATGGTGAAGGGTGCCTCCTTCCTTTTTCTACTGAGGAGGAGTCTCCCTGCCTTCCAAAGGTACATCTAGGCAGGAGGCTCCCCCAAAGAAACCCAACCCATCAGCTCCCCTCTCCTGTATCACCCGAGAGCTGGGATTTACTGAGCCCTGCACCTCTGGAACACCTGCCATCCAGCTGGGACTTCTAGTAGGGAGAGGTTGGCTCCACATGCACACTGCTACACTCACTCAGGGTGGCGGGGCTGGCGGGGAATGTGGAACAGTCAGAGAGATGGGTGGGGGCTGCCTTCTCACTCTGGTCTCCATCCGCATTGCTACTAATGCCATCCCTGTCATCATCCTCTCTTGCTTGAGGGATGGCAGACCTCTCTGGACTGTCTACCTCCACTCTGGGTACACTAACAGTGTTCTCCACACCAGAGCAACCAGCATGGACTTCTCAAACACAGACCCTGCTTTGAATCCATGCTTGGTTCCCTCTGGCTTTTAATATCATGCTTCCATTCCTTGCCATGGCACTGAGGGCTCTGCAGGATCTGGCTCTTGCCTCCCTCTCTAGCCTCACTCTTCCCCTCCCCTCCTGCGTGAGTAACACCATCCATCCTTCAACTCTCAGTAAGAGTTGCCTCCTCAGGGAAGCCTTCCCTGACCTCAAGAGTGGTCACGATCCTCTCACATATTCTTACAAGACCTCAATCGGTGCCTCTCTGTATTTTGGCCTCTGTTGACAGTGTTGAATTTCTCTCTCTTTAGACTCTAAGTCAAACTACATGTTTGTATTAAGCACAGTATCACTGACATCTCACGCCATGCCTGTCCAGAACTTGCACTTAGTTGTTGTGGATGTGAGCAGTGTCCTGCTTTGGAATCCCAGAGTAAATATCAATAGAGAGTGGCCAGACTCCAGAGCTCTGGTGTTACCCCATACTATTGCACCCATTTCTCCACTTAGACTTTGCTAGGTTATTCCTCAGACTTCCCCTCCCATGGGAGTGATGAGCACCTAGAATTTCCTTCTGAGTAGTTATCTTATGAGGCCATCCCCCATCCCATGAGGAACCCACTTGTGAAATTCCTCTTTTAGAATGGCTTTGACTTTTTCCCAGGTTGGGATCTAAGACTTGTCCCACAGTAGGTATTCCGAGAACATTTCCTGAATGCCCAGCAACATAATACTTTGAATATCCTTATTAGTAGCAAGTATTTTCTTATTAAGGTATAATTTATACCAAATGAAATGGAAGCCAGGTGGTGTAACTATAGTGCATAGATAAGCTGGGCAATCTCCTATTATAGTAATTTTGTACATATCGTCTGATTTCTACAGTGATATCTGTGATATGCCTATCATGCATACATCCCTTTATTTAATCCTTGTAACTAACTCTAAGAAGTACATATTAATATCCTTGCATTTTACTAGTAAGGAAACTGAGCCCAAGGAGCTTAAATGAGACCAGAGTCTCATTGCTGTGAAGAGTAGAGGCAAGATTGGGAAGTAACTCTCTTTACCTCCAAAGCAATGATTTTGCTATTTCCTAATCCTCTGTATCTATTTAAGACATAAAGAGGAGTGATTACAAAGTCAAAAACCTGCTTATTGTGTGTACCTTGTAGATAGGCTCTAAAGGTAGAACCAAAGGTGAAGGAGCCATTTCTCAGCCTCCCTGTTCTTCGCAGCCTACTCCTTTCCCTCTGATGATATCCCTGCAGATGGTCCAAAAAACAAATTCACAGGCATTTCTACAAAAATGGATCTCTGAGTCAGCCCTTGGGAAAAAAGCAACTTCTTTATTGGTTTTGTTTTTCTTGGTTAATTTATTTGACAGGGACACATTTTGTGCATCATTTTTGGAATTTCAAAATCCTTTTTCATCTCCGAAGGTCTCTTAAAAAGCCCAAGGAGAAATAAAAGAGAGGCTATGTAAGTGATTCCCAATGTGGTGCTTTCTAACTCCCGAGCTCTGCCTTTTCACATTTTTTTCTACCCTGAGATCACACGGGTTGCAGAATGAGGGCCTGAAATATAAATCCCATCAGGTAGGAGTCTGATTTGCACTAATCCCTAACACCACATCTCTATCACCTCTGTTTGACTTGGCAGGACACCTACCCTGCTAAACCCCAGAGAGCAAGAGCTCATGAATTATTCACTCTCCAACAGGGCTTCTTTGGTGAAATTAGGTGTTATAACTAGCCAACAAAAGGAGTGGTCCCAGGTCTGGCTGCAGATTCGATTACTGTTGGTCTTCTTTACCTGGAGGTCTAAGGAGCCCCATTCCAAGGCTTTTTGCAGAGATTCCAGGCTGGTGTTCCCAGGGTCTCAGCTTTGGCAAGGCATTTACAGAGGCATCTTTCATCTTGGCACATGGCATGTCAGCTGCAATCAAAACAGGCACCGTGCTTTCCTGGGAATGAACTCTGCTTTAACATGTGTTTCAGCTATGGGAAATGCACAGGCAAAAAAAAAAAAAATAAATAAATAAATAAATTCCAGGCTGAATTTACAGTTGCCTTTAATAACCCATGCATCTAAATTTATTAGGTCATAATGCCCCTTTGAACTGCGGTGTGGAATTTTCCATGTACCGTTCAGTTTCTCTGGTGAGAAGCAGACTTCCCTTGTCTCCTTCTTGAGTGGACTCCCATGCCTTGGCTATTTTGGTTAAGGACCAGCTCTGATTGGGGGTGGCCTTTGGTGTTGCTACCAGGATGACAGTGGCTAAAGTGTTGACACATCCATGTAGATTGTCATGTGTACCCCAGCTCTGCACAAAAGGTCCAAGTCCAGGGACACCTATGGACACTGAAAGCAAAACTCTATCAGTTTTTGTAAACTGTGCTTTCTTGAGTGCCTTCTTATTTTGCTATGAATAAGTTCCTGAATAATTTTGTCAATTTCTTTATACCCTTTTACTTGAATCAAGAAGTTAAATGTTCATATGTTCTTTTCAGTAGCTTCCAAGTCTAAGGCCTAGAAATCAGGGAAATTATTTGCTTAGATTTCCTAGAGTATCTTTTCTTTCATCACAATCCTAACAAATAATTGTCACCTGAGAGCAAATCAATAATCAGCAAATTGATGTAGAGCATTTATTGTTTGCAAGATTCCTCACTGACAATGGTCGGAAAGAAAAAGACACAATGGTCTATTGATGTCTAAATGATTATTTTTCATCCAAGAGCTTCAAAGTGTGGTAGGCACAGCATTTTAATTTTAATTTAATTTTCATGAACTTTTGTGATATGTGTTAGATAAATAAATCTTTAAGTGGATAACCTTATGTATATTTTTTCTTAGGGTGAGGATACAGCACATGTTTAAATAAGAATAAAAATGAATGTTAATTTATAGAAATATATTAATTAATAATACAAAGCTTTTGCAAATAAGGAGGGGAAGAGAGGTTGAAGGGAGGGAAGGAGAATGGGAGAAAAAGAAGAAGCAAGATATATCATGGACAGGTACAAATTCCCTATGATGAATATTATTATGTATACCTAAAATGTACCAATAAAATTTTTAAAAAATACAGAGATGATACCTAGAAATGATAACAAAGTAATATGTGAATAATTAAAAATCTCAAAAGATACCATCCTAAGAGTGCTTAAACATCCATCCCCCAGGAAACAGATCAGTTTATTATTCAGGGAAGTAAGCCAAGGGCCTTTGAGTATTTAACAATACCTGGTCATTAGCTTGCATGGCTCACCACACAGCCAAGCCATAATGGGCTTTTAATGAAATTGCTCTCACACACGTCCTGTGTACTTCCCGTTGTCCACACAGCAGTAACATTGAGGCGTAAAGCAATCCGAACCTTGACTCTGTGGAGGAGATATATGAGAAAAATAGCTTCCCTTTGAACTTTGCACATCCCACTCTGCATTAGTATTGAAAAGAGGACACCAGAGATGTGGCAGAGGCAGATGCAGTACCAAGAGCTGATGGCTAGAGGTCAAAGAAGGGACAGAGAGAGAGAGATGTCTGGGGATATATGGGCTCCTGATTTGATGGGCCACAGCCTTTGAGGAGCCATGCTCGTGGCTGCCCAGCCCCTGCAACAGAAGCAGTGAATAAATCCCAGGACATATCCCTCCAAGGAGCCCTAAACCCATTCAGATGTGGAATACTGTTGAGTGCAGCAAGTAGACTAACATCATCTTGGCATCTCTGTGGTGACTAATTTGTGGGCTGCACAAATTTTGTTCTTAGTTAAGTGGTCTTTATGTTCCAATTCTGGCAGTCCTGAACAGTGATATATTGTATCCACAATTCTGCCTGGTTTATTGGTGCTCACATAATGGCAGCCTGTTGAATGGGAAGAAGTAGTGCATAAACAAAACAGCCCAAGCTGGAGGGGAAGCGCTAATTTCCTAAGCCATATTTGCTCTGAGTCATGAGAATTTTCTTCTGGCAGTGTGAGCCAGGATTTTGCTTGGATGTACTTTTGCACTTTGAGCTCTTTCTAGAGTTTAAGTTTGATTACACAAAGAGGTCAGGAACCAGCAAGAGGGAAACTGACTGATAGAGAAAGTGGATGGACTCCGGCTTTGGGATTTCAGGAGCTTTCCTTCTCTAAGGGAAAGCCTGAGGGTGCATCGCCGAGCAAAGTGCACTGTCCCCAGAAATTAGAGCAGTTGATTAATACAAATTCTGGGAGCTGGAAATAAGAGCCAAGTGAAAGGTGAGATGCCTGAAGGAGATAATATAGAAGGGAAGAATTTGGGGGTAGTGGACTGAGGTCAACCCACAGTGTTTGTCCTGAAGGGTACTGTCACTTGTTGCTTGACACTTGCACTGTACTTTAAGGAGGAGAGTTCATTTGATGAACAAGTTTGAAATAGGACTGCAATGTGACCATATTTCTTTCACCAAGTATAAATATTTTTATTGTCTCTGTTGACTGTTTTTGAAATTGAAAGTAGAAGGTACTACATATTCATAGTGTAAAGCTATCAAGGATTAAAATTAAGCACAAGATATGTACATATTCTTGCCTTACCTGATTCACCTGATTCCTGATTCACCTGATTCCTGATTCTCTCTCCCAAATGTAGGCATCATCTACTTTCTATTATGCTTTCAGAAATTATTCTTACACAAAGCTAGAGAGAGAGAGAGAGAGATCATGCCAATCAGAGCTAGTTTTATCTATAGGTGCAAAAGATAATCATTTATTTGGTGTGTTTGAAGAAAGCCAGAAAGCCCCATAGCCAAAAAGTTAAAAAAAAAAAAAAATGCCTTCCACAGATCCAGGATTTTTTGTTTTAAAGAATAATTCTCAAATGGCTAAGTGAATTTTTAAATTTCCAAATTAAGACTTCTTGCATTTGTTTGATCCACCTGCCAGTTTGCAATGAAGAAGGCTTGTTGGCAAGTAGCCTGATTATAGCACCTTGTTGGTGCCTGGGGGAATGTCCTATGGGGCCATTGGGGATATTGGTGATATCCACAGCAATGTGGGGGTCCCAAGGACAGGGCAGGGGCTGAATGAGATCCAGGAGTAAAGCAGCATCCAAGGTTGAGAAAGATGCTGTGTCTGAGGAGGGGAACTAGCAGACAGTAGTAGAGAATTGGGGGCTGGGTCTAGACCCCCATCTCACTTGTTTTTGTCACTTGGTTTGTGAGTAAATTTCTTTGTTGAAGATGGAAACTGGCACAGAGAATCATGGTATCCCTGTTTGATTTTGAATTTGTTTCAAAACACACACATATATGCACACACACACACACACACACACCAGCAAGGCTTTGACTCAGCAAGGCTGGAGACTTCTTGAGGCTCTGTGCACAGTGAGGGAAGAGCCACATGATGACCACTCAGCTATAAGGTATGCCCTTGTTAACAGATGCCTGTGCACTTACACTGACAAACTGCTCCTGTGATTTGTTCTTTTGAATTCCCATGTTGCTCTATCTCAGGAGAGGAATAGACATCCTATAAAGATTGGCTACTGACTTCTAAGAAACTGAGGCTAAGATGAGAAGCCCTCGCTGAGGCAGGTGAGGAACTGAGGGGGGAAGCACAGCTCCAGCCGTCCAGGTACAGTGGCGCCTTCCCATTTCAGCACTATGCCTGATAGACAGCAAGAAGCCACGACTACTAAAGCACAGCTAAGGCGAGAGGTGCATTCTATGAATGATGAAAGAAGCTCTAGTTCAGCCACTCACTAGTGGTGTGATGAATTGTATGGCAAGTGGTTTCAAAGTTGGTGTTGAGACCAGACCTTGTGTTGGACTCTCAACTTTACCTGACCTTTGTTTTCTGCAATAAGCAGGTGTAGTATGCTTTTTTTCATAACTGTGAGTTTGCAGATCAGCAAGATGACTTTGGGGCATCCTTCCCCCCTTAGCTTGTCCACTGTGTAATATGTCAGGACCGGCATGTGGGCAAACTAATCAATGATGAGATGGCCTGAGGAAATGATCTTTGTTCTTGAGATTTGCAGAAATGAGAAACAGCTCATAACTAGGTAATTAGGATCAGATGTGTGTCATTTACCCGCAAACCTCCACCTGTGAGGAGGTGCCCAACAGTTAGCCATCACCCATATCCTATGTAAACTGCCCTCAAATCAGCCTCCCAGCAAGATGGCCTTTTTAGGCTACCATCTTCCAATCAGCTAGTTTATGATATTACGGATCTTTCCACATACTGGCTTGCATCTCTGCTAGTTGACTTTGATGATGCCTCAAGCAGCCCTAGCATGGTAACAGATTCAGTGCTCTTGGCCTCAGTTTTCTTATGTATCAAATGAGATTAAAAAATGGTCTTTCCCCCCATTGAGAGGATTAAATTGGTTAAAGTACCTAGCACATGGTCAGGGAGCTCTCCAAAAAAGGCAGGCACTGTTATTGCTTCTCTGAAACCTCTTCATGCTGTGTTGTCAGCAATTTCCTGGTCTTGCTGGAGGAGAGTAAGTCCTGGTAGTCTTTTCTGTTCCTTGTGGCTATAAACCACAGCTAGAGAGGGTTGAAGCCTGACCCTCCCTATCTGCTTCTCTCCTCAGGGAATGTGTCCTGAGGCTGCTATCCTGGTGTGTTTGCTGATTTAATCAGGAGAGTGACTTGGGCCCATTCCACTATTTACATTGGCAATGGGCCTAATCTTGTCTGTCTTAACTGTAAGTCCAAGAGGATGGGGCAGATCTGGTTCAAGTAAATTGCAGGGTCAGGGCCTCCCAAACATTTGGAGTGATAAATCAGTGCATCTGGGGAAGGTGGCTGGGTTTGTGGTAGACTCATTTTAGCTTTACCAATTTCATCTCTTTGTGAACAACTTGATACCTAAAGAGTGGTCAGTTGGACGATCCTCCTGCCTCCCTTCTTGAACGCTGAGTTTTTCATAACTATTAGTAGCATGAATTCAACACTTGCCAGCTTTAGGCACTGTATTAAATACTTCCATATGCACAGAAAACCTCAGAACTCCTCAATGAGTTAGCTCCACGGTATTCCCCTTTGCCTAAAGAAATGGAGGCTTAGGGATGTTAAACTACTTGCCTAAGGTCAGAGTTAGTAAGTGCAGAGGCAATCTGTCTGCAGTGCTTTAACCCTCAAACCTTAATATCCACATGAGTCATCTGGAGAAATAGTTGACAGTGTGAGATGCTGTGGATCTCAGGACCATGTGATGAGTGACAAGTGTACAAGCCAGGAAACTGAATGGCTCTGGGTGGCTTTGGTATCTGCTTATCTAGCTGGATCTAAGGTGTGACCTTATGTATGGTTACCTGGCAGCCATTTGCTCATCAATGGAAATGATGGAGATGATGCACCTGAGGTTCTCAGCAAGTGGGGCTCTAGGGTAAGGGGTCCTCACTTGCAAGGCTTGAACTTGATGAGGTCGGTTGCTGCTCTGCTTTGGGATGTTTAGGCAAAGTAGCCCCTCACTTCAGTATCTATTATTCCTACTTGATCAAGAGAGAAGAATCCTCCACAGTACTAAATGCATCTCTGTTTTCCTAATCTTCCTGGTCTCAGCTGGGTTTCTAGATTTGGAGTCCACGAGAAACCACCTTGATTTTTTTTGGGCGCCCAAACCTTTTTTTCTTGTGTCCCCAACTCTGATCATACTATCACTGACCCTTCCATCTCCCCTGGGCTCCAGTCTGATTCCTTTCTTAGCCCCAGGTTTCCTCCTGTTGACAAGTCCTCAGTTGATTCAATCCACATAGTATCTCTGCCATCCTCTCCCTCCAAAACTTAATAAAGAGACAGGGCCATGATCACCTCCTAATAATATAAGCTATTATTTATGTGATAGCTGATATGTGAATTATCTAGTTCATTAAGCCCGTATCACTGTCCCACAAAGGTGCTATTACTTTTGCCATTGGTTAGATGGTGTGCCCAAGAATGAAGAGACTGGCTCAAAGTCACCCAGAGAGTAAATTATGGCTCCACAGCTGAACCCAGAGTCTAACCCAATGCTTCTGCAGTATAGTCTCTCTACTCTATATCTATCTTCCAGCATAGCTGGAGGCATTCTTAAAAAGCAGATGTTTAATTTTTTCACTCATCAGCCATCAGTTAATTTCTAGTAAGTTTCAGCACTCTTCTAGGTGCTGGTGTTGTGGTAGTGAGCCGGACGACATGCTTTCTACCTGGATGCTTCATTTCAGTGATTACACTGTTGTTCTTAATCAGTCATATGACGTGTCAGGTTACATAACTCACATGACTCCATGGGGTCCGTATAAACCTCAGTTTTCTCATCTATAATATAAATGGGGATCTTTATAAGACATACTCCAAATCTCAAATAAGATTATGTCTGTAGTGCTCAATACTGGCACATACTGGGTGTACATTAATCTTAGCTGAAATGATGTGAATTAAATCCATGCTAAGATATCTTAGCATGCCATTCATACCTTCCTTGCAAACACTTATGTGACCCTCAGGATGAATAATTGCTCTTCCTGAGGGATGACACTCTTTCCTGATTCCATGGCCTTGCTCAAGTGCTGTTTTCTCTTACCACTTATAATACCCTACTTCTCTGCTGTCAAACTTCTCTCTACTCTTCAAAATCAAACTAAACATTGCCTTTTCCACTAAGTCTTTACCAGTATCACCTGTGAGAATAACTCTGTTCTGTGATATTCTTGTCCTTTGGTTTCCCACATAGCACTGAATCATGCTGCCTTGTTCTAGTTTACAAGTATGTCTCCATCACTCAAACCTAAGATTCCTAATTTGCTCATTTGGCAAATATTCCATGAGTATCTGCTCTGTGGTAGGTATGTAATGAAGGTAATAACTGTCATGTTATATGTCTTCGGAGTGCAACACTGTCCAATAGAACCTTCTGCAACCTTGGAGGTATTCTGCCTTTGCACTGTCCAGCGTAATAACTACTAGCCACATGTGGCTATGGTGCACTTAAAATGTGACTACTGCAACTAAAGAATTAGATTTAAATTTTTATTTCATTTTAATTAATTTTAAGTAGCTACCTGTGGTTATTGGGTATTCTATTGGATGGTATGGGTAGTGGTAAGGAGTTGTTAATCAAATAAACATAAAAAATGGGAAATCACAGTTGTAATAAGCACTATGTAAGAGTGGTACATGGTCACATAAAGACATCCTAGGGCCCATTTGACCTAGGGGATCGCTGGGAGTGCAGGTCAGGGAAGCCGCTCTCAGGTCATAATGATGGAGCAAAGATTTAAGGCTATTCAAAAGAATATTGAGGAGGCAGAAAGGGCAAAACTTGAGCAAACAGTGGGTGCAAATGATCTGTGGTGAAAAGGTACACAGCCCATGAGAAAGATGATCTTCAAGATTATTCAAGAGTAAGCCACACTTCCTCCCTTCCCCTACTTTGTGAAATCTCCAAAGCAGTTAGTATCTTGCTCTGTACTTGGTAGGCACTGAATTAAATTTCAAGTTAGCGATAAGACACCACACTCATTTCCTGTGCAACATCACCCATTTCTTCCTCAGAAGTGCTCCCACTGGAGAACCAGGACATGGGAGCTTGGTTCCATCTCTGCTCTGTATGTTTCTTTCAGTAAGGATTCCTATTTTTTTGTCTCAAATGTTCGTCTTTACCATATGGCTAGGTATCTCTCTCCCTTCAGGATAGTGGGCAATATACTGGGTGTACTTTGAAAGCAATGTGGCCACAGGTAGGTGCCAGGCTTATAATTCAGCCAATATATCACATGCATTTGTTCATTCATTCAACAAACACGTGGCATACCATGTATTTGGTGTTACAAGCAAGCACTGTTTGGTGCTTGAGGAGTGAAGATGAAAAGAATAAATGCCCCTGACTTCATGGAACTGGTAATGTAATGGGGTCCCTGGGGCACGAGGGCTATGGTGGCCAAGGCCATCAGCTCTTCATTAGACCTGCACAGTGTTTGTGGCAATGATATCCTGTTCTCCCAGATCTCTGCAAAATCCAAATATGCTCCCAATCCTATTCATCCTACACAGGGGTCCTAATCACAGTGCATCTGAGCCCTAAGATTGCCAAATGCTTTTCTGAGAGCTTCTGGGCCCTGCACATAATTTGCTATATAGTCTCTCCAGGAACTCTACCCTGCTTACAGATGGGGAGTGTGTAAATTCCTCAGAGAGTCATTGTCGTTTAATAAGAGGAAACAAATAACTCCTTGTTTACACCCAGCTGGGGTGGGGGGAGCACACCAATTCCTTATTCACACCCTTGGCTCACAAAAGTGCTTAAACAAAGGTTAGTTTCCCCAGGCTGGGGGAAGGGTGGAGAGTCTAGGTTTTTTTCTTTTCTTTTTTTTTTTTTTTTTAACTTACTCAAGGTCTTGTCCAAACGAGTTGTCACCAAAAAATGAAAGCCAGATGTTATTTTAGTGAGAAATAAATATGTGGCCAAGCTGCAGATTGAACCTGAGGTCTCCACGGATGGTTTCCACGTGTGTCGGTAGCTGGACTCCCAGGTAATACGCGGCTCACATCCTTTGTCTTGTCTTTTTACTACAGTGCTACATGAGCAGATGGCTAATGAGCAGTTAACATCCGGGCCATGCATCGCACCACAGCCATACCGATCTGCTCATAAGTCAGATTCAGACCAGCACTTTGAGCTGCTCTGTGCTGCTGAGTTCAGCACTAGAGACAAACTTCTGTCCAGAAATGGGGAAAGACAAATTCAGACAGAAAGGGATCTGCTTTTGTTGGGAGCCCTCCCATCCTCTGGGTATCATACTTCAGATACCCATCGAGGAATTGCAGATGAAATCAGGGCCTTGGAGCAAAGAGCGGCCATTTGGGGTTTAACATTACAGTGTGTTCTTCCCAGAGTCAAATTCAATGGTGAGCTAAAAGCCAAAGCAAGTGTTTTCAGTAATTGGCTGAATCTCCATAGGAAGACCACTGAGCTTGCTACTGCTCCCGTCAGAATGGTTCTCATCTCTTGGATTTTTCTCACACTTTTCAAGTTCTGGATGCAATCCATTGTGCTTGGCCTTTGAAATGTGTCCTGCTGGTATTAGAACTTCCTTGGAGAGCAGAAAAAAGCTGAGAGAAGGAAAAGGTGATTGGAAGGCGCTCTAAAGGTCAGTAGGACCCACAGCAGCAATAAACTCATCGGACAGAATCAAAGGGGTCAGACCTGGAGATTGAGCTCAGGGAGACACAAAGTTAGGCAAAGTTAGGCAGTTAGAAGATTCACACTAGGTGTCCTAGCCTAGGCTGGGGGGCATGGCACATGGGCTGAGCAGGGCAAGGAGAGCTGTGGATTCAGGCTGACTGTGAAGATTCTGGGGGAACAAGTCTCAGCAGAGGCTCAATTCAGGTACCCAAATGTTCTCTATCTTTGAGGACTACCTCTGAGATTTTCTCCTATGTAAATTGGTGAGAATAATACCTCTTAGCTTTTAAAGTTATTGGAAAGACGGAGTAGACTAATGGTGGGATGCATGGCCCAGATGTTAATTGCTCAAGTTTTTCAAGCAAGAGTAGCTTGGCTTTTGAAATGTACCATTCACTTATTCATATATTCATTCACTCTTCCCTTGCTTAAGAAATCTCCATTGAGCCCCCTGATGTGCAAGGCACTCTTCAGTCCTGGGAGTACACTGGAGTCCTACAACAGGGGCTAGCAAACTGCAGCCAGTGAGACAAATTCAGCCTATTCCTTGTTGTTTAAATAAAGTTTTATTGGAACTCAGTCGTGCTCATTTATATATTGTTTATGACTACTTTCATACTACATCAGCAGAATCAAATAGGTGCGACAGATAGCATAGGACCTAGAAAGCCTAAAGTAATTTCTGTGTGAGTCTTTACACAAAATATTTACTGCCTTGCACTATCTGGTGAAAGACACAGGTAAACAGAAAATTTCAGTATCGTAAAATAATGACAGAGGACTCAGTGGAGATGAAGAATAGGTCACCTTCTTAGAAGAGATATTCTCTCCTCTGAGATCTTGAAGCTGAATAGGAGTAAGTGCAGCAGGGAAGAAGGGGAAGTGTTCCATAACATTCACCAAGCTCAGAGGTGAGAGAGAGCAGAGAATGTTTGGAGTTGAGATTCGCCCTGGCTTTGGGGGGTGGGGAGATACAGAGACAGATAATATAGAGCTTTGCAAGTTGCACTGAAAAGTTTTTAAATTCTCTAAGGATAGTGGGAAACTACTGAAGGATTTTCTACAGGGACGCATCACAATTAGGTTTGTATTATAGGGAGACCACTTAACCTGCAAGTAAGAGGGTAGATTTCATAAGGGACTTAAGAAGGACAAGGAGTGAGACTGAAAGTGAGGAAACCAGTGGAATCCCTTTTCAGCAATGCAGAAAGAGACCCATAGCCCGAAGGAGGAGGGTGGCAGTGGAGTTAAGAGAAAGGAATGGCTTGGAGACATGTGAAGAGGGAAAGGGGCACATGGCAGTCAATGGCCTATGGGAAATGTCAGGTGAAAAGGAGTGAAGCAGGCAAGAGGTGACAGCCCGGAGATGAGCCTCGTTGACAAGAGTAGCTTTGGGGGGATGGAGATGAGCATGTCCACGGTGGGTTGGCTTCTCTCTAGAGTAGCATGAGTCATTCCTCCCACTGCTTTAAGACAGCTGGGGATTTCCTGTTAAATGGTGGGTGATGCCCACCCTCAGATACTGGTGTGAAGATCTACCCATGTATAGCCCTATACGGCCTCCCCCCCCCACTGTCTGCCTCTTCCCTATCCATGCACAGCAATTGGCCCTGCCTTCCCTGCCAGACTTTATTGTGACTCTCCAGGGGGCTCCTTTAGCAACTTTGGCCTCCTTCCAATCTCCCAGACAAACCTCAGTTGTTCCTACTTCCTCCCTGAGGTTTCTGGATTCTCCTCTGTTTCCACACCCATCTCCCCTTTAAGGGCCTCGTGGAAGCCTTTTATAACCAGGGCCTCCCAGAATGCTTCCCTGAGACCACTCCCAGGGTGTCTACTGCCTGCTGCTTTGCATTGGCAGCAGTGTCCCCTTGCTGGACACCTCATGCAGTGTAAAACAGTGTCTTACTTGGTACCAGTTATTGAGTACTTACTTTATACTGGACAACATACTGTGCCCTTCACATTATATCCATTAGTCCTTACAACTCCCTTGGGAGAGAGGTGTTTGTATTATTTATATTTAAGTGATAAGAAGACTAAAACTTGATGAGCTAATTTTCCAGTCTTTGCTCTCACTGGCACACGGATGATGCCTTCTATATTCTTGGTCTTTACCTATTACTTCCTGTTATGACACTGCTCCAAGATAGAAACCTTGATGCATCTTTGATTCATTTATTTGACAGATATTTATTGTGGCATGTGCCCGCCACTGTTCTTGGTATGAGGACAGTCAGATTAGAAAAGATCCTTACTCACATGGAACTTATATTCTACTGAGAGAAGACAGGCAGTAAACAAAATAATTTTGTGAAATGTATATAGATCACATCAATAGTTTGACAACAAATAAAACAGGAGAGTGTGTTGGAGATTGTAAAGATGGAGCTACAGTTTTAATAAGATGGTCAAGGAAGATTCTCTGGAGAAAGGAATATTTGAAGAGAGTTCTGAGAAAAGATGAAGATACCAGCTTCTGGAGTAGCTCAGGGATGTGTTTTCTAGAAAGAAGAAAGCCATGAAGGAAAAGACCTAAAGGTCAGTGTGATCCAGGAGAAGCAGGAAGCCAGGGGCTGGAGCAGAGTTAAAAAGCGGCAGAGTGCATGAGGTAAATTTTGAGAGATGTAGGGATGAGGAGGTGCAAAGGTCGTGTAGAGATGAGGAGGTGCACAGGTCATGTAGGGAACGTGTGGCCCATTGTAAGGACTTTGATTCTCACCCTGAGTGAGCTGGGAGCCAGTGGGGATTTTGAGCAAAGGAATGACTTGATTGACATGACTTAGGAAGGGTTGTTCCAGCAGTTAGTGAAATCAAGGATGTAGGGGGTAAGAGTAGAAGTAGGGAGACCAGTTGTAAGACTACCGACCCCCCCCCCATTTCTGTCCTCTATTAGTTTGATCAGTTTTCCCCTCTGGCAAAGCAATCTCTAAATCTCAGTGGCTTACAAAAATGTTTTTTTCACATTTGGGTCAGTGGTTGGCTGGATTTGGCTGATTTCAGCGGGTCTCACCTAGGATCAGATGGGCTTGAATTCAGGCTGTGGATTGGGTCCAGGATCTTCCTTGTGACTTCTCCTCCTCCTTGGACTCATGACTCTTCAAGGCATATTTTTCTCATGACAAATGGAAGAAGAGATGAGACCAAGCCAAGTCACACAAATACATTTAATACTTCTGCTCGTATCACATCCACAAATCTTCTGTTGACCAAATCAAGTTACACGACCAAACCCAACGTCTTTAGAGTAAGGTATACACCACCCAAATTAATGGGAAGCACTACAAAGACCCACAGCCAAAGCCTTGGGTATACAATTCTGTAACTGGGAAGTACTGCAAACAATGAATCAACCTACCACACACTCTCTCCCAATTGTGTTCATTCAGTGTGCCCCTGAGTCTGTCTTGTCTCCTGTTTCTTTCTTCTATTCCTTGCTCTGGGCCCCTTTGACTCACATCCTGATTCACACAATGATCTCTGTCCTCTTTGATCCCCATCAACTCCTGTTTCTCATTGCTGCCATATTAGTCACTTTTCAATGCTTGGACAAAGTATCCAATATACACAATTTAAAGGAGGAGAGGTTTAATTGGCTCATGGCTGCTGGGAGGAGTCCATGGTTGGCCGACTCCAAGACATAGATATCACATGGGAAGGTATAGCAGAGCAAGCTGCTCACTTCACAGTGTCCAGAAAGCAGAGCAGGGGAAGAGTACTAGAGAAGAGGCCAGGGACCAGATATAATAATCAAGGTCTTGCCTCCACTGCTCACCTAGATATACCCAGAAGGGCACTTTACTAATTCACTGGGAGCTCTCAAGTTAATCAAGTTGACAATCCAGTTTAACTGTCACAGTTTGCAAACACATCTAGCATGCCACTGCCCAAGAATTTTCTTCCTACTATTTGACTTTCTTCATGCCAGTCTTTCTCTGGAAATGTCAGTGACCAGCTATTAAACAACACAGTGTACCTCAAACATCGATAGTCACTATACTCTATTCATTGTCTTTGTCACCTATGCTGCTATTACTTATTTTCTTTAATTTGACTTCAGTGTCCATTTTTTTTTCTTTAGCCCTTCTTTAAGTAATGTTGGCCATGAGAAAGTTGTGCATTTTTGTAAGAACACAAGAAATAGGGATCAAATAAAAATGCTTGTGCATGTATTTGCCCTCTAAAATTTTGTAAGATGTGACAGCTTCATTTGGAGGCCCACCCACCTCCCATAAGCTCTTACACCTTCCACCTACCTGTCTGCTCTTCACTCTCACTCCACGTTCATCTAGCACCTGGGTCATGATAGACCCTTCACTGTTTGTGCACTGTCGTGGAAAGGCATTTGCTCACAGCTTTGCCCACACTGCCCATTGAGCATGGGAAACCTAACCCTTTTCTCTTTGCCTGTCCTTTGAGACTTGCCTCCTGCGTATGTTCATTGGCTCTGCCTTTCTACATCATTTACAGGCCATGCTCGTCACCTGATCCTCCAGCTTGTAATCACTTCACATATGTTGATCTTACGGGCTTGGATCACAAATATTCTAAGCCTCACAGGAACACTACCAACAAGCTTCTCGCCACCCAGCCCATAAGCTTTCTTCAACCCTCACCCTGCACATGGAAGTAGGTGTAGTTTCCGTGTCATTCCATCTTGGTGCTTCTGACCTTGTATTCTCTCTGTTCTTTCTCCATTTTCACTCCTTGGCTCATTCCTCCTTTCTTTTTTTTTTTTTTTTTTTTTTTTTTTTAAATTTTATTTTAAAGAGAAGAAAAAACAAAACAAATCAAAAGAAGAACAAATTTTCAAAACAACATAATAGGAGGGTAACAATGGTTAATACATTGCGTATTACTATCTTTAAGTTAGTTATTCAGGACACCAGACATTAGCATTCAATTATGCAAACATTATTGGCACAAACCTTACTCTTCAATGAACTAAGTGAAAATCGTAGTGTATCTATCTTAACCATCTTATATATATATATACAATTTTTTTTCCCTTTCCCTTCTTTCTTTTCCCTATTCCAGTCTCTCTTTCCTTTTGACCAGTTTCTTTTTGATTCACCATGTCTATTGTACATTTTGGATCTTATTTACTCTTTCAGTTTCTCATACTAGAGAGACAATACGATGCTTACACATGTGCTTCTGGTTTATTTCACTTATGAGTATTTTCTCGAGTTGCATCCATTTACCTATAAAAGTCTCCAGTTTATCCTTCTTAATGGCTGAATAGTACTCCATTGTATAAAAATACCACATCTTTCTTATCCATTCCTCAGTTGATGGGCATTTGGGTTGTTTCCAAGATCTGGCTATTACAAATTGTGCTGCTATAAACATGGGTGCACATATATCGCTGTGGTATGATGTTTTTAATTCTTCTGGGAAGATGCCCAGAAGGGGAATAGCTGGGTCAAATGGGACCTCCAACCCTAGCTTTTTGAGGAATCTCCACACTGACTTCCACAGTGGCTGTACCAGTCGACACTCCCACCAACAGTGGAGAAGGGTTCCTTTTTCCCCACAGCCCCTCCAGCATTTGTTATTAGTTGATTTCTTTATAGTAGCCATTCTTTCTGGGGTGAGATGGTATCTCAGTGTTGTTTTAATTTGCATCTCTCGAATGACTAGTGATGTTGCACATTTTTTTGTATATTTATTTGCCATTAGTATTTCTTCATCTGAGAAATGTGTATTCATCTCAGATGCCCATTTTTGGAGTGGGTCTTTAAATTTGGGAGGTCTAATTTTTTTGAGTTCTTTATATGTTCTCGATAGTAATCCTTTGTCTGAGGAACAGCTGGCAAACATTTTTTCCCACATTGTGGGTTGTCTCTTCACTCTGTTGGTGGTTTCTCTTGCTGTGCAAAAGCTTTTTAATAAGATGAGATCCCAGTTATTGATTCTTTGGGATAGTTCCCGTGCGGTTGAGTTTTTATTCATAAAGTCTTTGCCTACACCAATGTCTCCAAGAGTTTTACCTATCCTACCTTCCAGCAGATTTAATGTTTCTGTTTTAATATTTAGATCTCTGATCCATTTTGAATTTAGTTTAGTGCATGGTGAAAGATATGGATCTAGTTTTAATCTTCGGCATGTGTAGAGCCAGTTTTTCCAGCACCATTTATTAAAGAGGCTATCTTTCTTCCAGCGAATGTGTTTGGCACCTTTGTCAAAGATAAGGTGGCTTAGTATGTCTGGGGTTGTTTCAGCATCTTCTAATCTGTTCCATTGATCTTCAGGTCTGTTTTTTTGCCAGTACCACACTGTTTTTATCACAGTAGCTTTATAGTATAATTTCAAGTCGGGGATTGTGATGCCCCCTGCCTTGCCTTTGTTGCCCAGAATTGCCTTTGCTATTCTAGGTCTCTTCTGATTCCAAATGAATTTTAGGATTGTTTTCTCTAATTCTGTGAGATATGCTGTTGGAATTTTGATTGGAATTGCATTAAATCTGTATAACAATTTTGGAAGTATGGCCATTTTCACTATATTGGTTCTTCCTATCCAGGAGCAAGGGATATCTTTCCATTTTCTGATATCCTCTTCAATCTCCTTTTTCAGAGTACTGTAGTTTTCAGTATAGAGGTCTTTTACATCTTTCGTGAGGTTGATTCCTAGGTATTTCATTTTTTTGGATGTTATTGTGAAAGGTATTGTTTCCCTAATTTCTCTTTCAGTAAGTTTGTTATTTGTGTACAGGAAGGCTATTGACTTTTGAGTATTGACTTTGTATCCAGCTACACTACTGAATTTGCTTATCAAATCTAGCAGTTTTTTAGTGGAGTTTTTGGGGTCTTCTGTGTAGAGTATCATGTCATCTGCAAATAATGATAATTTAACTTCTTCCTTTCCAATCATTATTCCTTTTATTTCTTTCTCTTGTCTAATCGCTCTGGCTAAAGTTTCCAGAACTATGTTGAATAAGAGTGGGGACAGTGGACATCCTTGTCTTGTTCCTGATTTTAGAGGGAAGGCTTTCAGTTTTTGGCCATTTAGTATGATATTGGCTGTTGGTTTGTCATAGATAGCTTTTACCAGATTGAGATAAAGACCCTCTATTCCAATTTTCTGTAGGGTTTTTATCATGAAAAGGTGCTGGACTTTGTCAAAAGCTTTTTCTGCATCTATTGAGATGATCATGTGATTTTTGTCTTTGGTTCTGTTAATATGCTGTATTACATTTATTGATTTACGTATGTTGAACCATCCCTGCATCCCTGGGATGAATCCAACTTGGTCATGGTGTATAATCTTCTTGATGATTTGTTGGATTCTGTTTGCCAGTATCTTATTAAGGATTTTTGCATCTATGTTCATTAGGGAGATTGGCCTGTAGTTCTCTTTCTTAGTTGGGTCCTTCTCTGGTTTTGGTATCAGGGTAATGCTTGCTTCCAGGAATGAATTTGGGAGTATTGCTTCCCTTTCAATTTCATTGAAAAGTTTGAGAAGTAGGGGCGTTAGGTCTTCTCTAAATTTCTTGTAGAATTCGGCAGTGAATCCATCAGGGCCTGGGCTTTTCTTTGTTGGGAGGTTTTTAATTACATCTTCAATTTCACTGGCTGATATTGGTTTATTTAGGATTTTTAAATCTTCTTGATTCAGCTTTGGTAATTCATACGAATCTAGGAATCTGTCCATTTCTTCTGCATTTTCCATCTTAGTAGAATATAAATTTTCAAAATAGGTATAGATGATCTTCTGGATTTCTGCAGGGTCCGTCGTGATATCACCCTTTTCATTTTCAATTGCATGGATTTGAGTCTTTTCTTTTCTTTTTTTAATAAGGTTGGATAAGGGTTTGTCAATCTTATTTATTCTTTCAAAGAACCAACTTTTTGCTTCATTGATTCTTTGTATTGTTTTTTTATTCTCCAATACGTTAATTTCTGCTCTGATCTTTATAATTTCCTCCCTTGTACGGGCTTTTGGCTTAACCTGCTCTTCTTTTTCTAGAAGCTCGAGGTTCACCCTTAAGTTGTTTATTTGCGCTTGCTCTATTTTCCTGATATAAGTGTTTAATGCTATAAATTTCCCTCTTAGGACTGCTTTCATTGTATCCCATAAGTTCCGGTATGTTGTACTGTCATTATCATTCAGTTGTAGAAAGTGACTAATTTCTTCTTTAATTTCATCTGTGACCCATTGGTTGTTCAGGAGGATGCTGTTTAATTTCCATGTGTTTAGGGAGTTTTTGTGGGATCTTTTGCCATTGATTTCCAATTTCATTGCACTATGGTCTGATAATATGCATGGGATAATTTCAATTCCTTTGCATTTACTTAAGCAGGTTTTATGAGCTAGTATGTGGTCTATTTTGGAGAACGTCCCATGTGCAGCTGAGAAAAATGTGTATTCTGATGTTGTGGGATGGAACACTCTGTAGACATCTACTAAGTCCATTTGTTCAAAAGTTTGGTTCAGTTCTACTATTTCATTATTGATTTTCTGTCCAGTTGATCTATCTTTTTGTGACAGTGGAGTATTGAGATCTCCCAATATAATTGTATTAGTGCTTATTTGATTTTTCATGTCCTTTAGTACTTGTTTTATATAGCTGGGTGCATTGGTATTTGACGCATATATATTTATGATCGTTATCTCTTCCTCTTGGATTGTTCCCTTTACAAGGATGTAATGACCGTCTTTATCTCTCTGAATCCTTCTTGGCTTGAAGTTCACTTTGTCTGCAAAAAGAATAGCTACCCCTGCTTTTTTCTGGGTTCCTGTGGCATGGAGTATTGTTTTCCATCCTTTGACTTTCAGTCTATGAATTTCTTTCTGAATTAAATGTGTTTCTTGTATACAGCATATTGTTGGATCTTGCTTCTTGATCCATTTCGCCAGTCTGTGCCTTTTGATTGGTGAATTGAGACCGTTAACATTGATGGTTAAAACTGATATGTATTGACTTGTCATGATATTTTCCTGTTGTTGGTTCCCACTCTTTGTTTTTCCGCTTTCCGGCTATTTAATTATTTGCCCTGCCTGGTGGATTCCTTCTGTTGGGGTTCCTATCTCTTTCTAGAATGTCCTTCAGAACGTTTTGGAGTGCTGGTTTGGTGGTCATAAATTTTCTCAGATGTTCTTTGTCATGAAAGTATTTTATTTCTCCATCAATTTTGAAAGATAGTTTTGCAGGGTACATCAATCTGGGCTGAAAATTATTTTCCTTTAGAGCTTGCAATACATCATTCCAAGCTCTTCTTGAATTGAGGGTTTGTGTTGAAAAGTCAGCTGTGATTCTGATGGGTTTTCCTTCATAGGTGATTTGTCTCTTCTCCCTAACAGCTTTTAAGATTCTGCCCTTCTGTTGAATTTCTGGGATCTTGACTATAATATGTCTGGCTGAAGTTTTTTTTTGATCATGTCTAGTTGGTGTTCTGAAAGCTTCACTTATAGAGGTGTCAAATTCCTTTTCTCTTCCAGGAAAGTTCTCCCTGATTATGTCTTTGAACAAGGTTTTAATGTCGTTGATGCTATCTCCTGCTTTTTCATTTATTCCAATTATTCTTAAGTTGTTTATCTTTGAGTCATCTAGCAGCTGCTGAATTGATTTTTCATGGTCCCTTGCTATTTTTAAGAATTTTTCCATTTCATGATCACTAATTGCAAGCCTATCTTCTATATCTGAGATCCTGTCCTCGCATTGGCTTATTCTGCTACAAATACTTTCAATAGAATTTTTTATCTCTTGGATATCTGTTTGAATCTGCCTTATGGATTCCATTTCTTTCCTATGCTGAGCATTCATGGTTTCTATAGTTTTCTTAAGTTCATCTATTTTTTTGTCTGTATCAGCTATAGTGTCCTTAAGCATGGTCTTCGTTGTAGACATTATCTCTGCAGTTATCTGTGAGATTATTTCTGTTTTAATTTTTTCCAGAACCTCATTCAGTTGCTTTGTTGTTACCACTTCAGATAGGCCAGGTGGGTGGCTTTCGGGTTGTCCCACCTCGTTGCTCCCTAGGTTTGCCTTTGGTGAATTGGATGTGTGGGGTTGCATCTTGTTTAAGTGACGTCTCATGTTTTCTTTCTTTAATTCCTGGGGTGATGTTTGCAAATTACCTATAGTAGGTTACTTTATTGCTAGTGTTTAAGATCTTTAGAAGATGACTACTTCTCTGCAGTATCTTCCAAGTGGAGCTTGCTTTTGTGTTTTGAGCTTTCTGCCAGATCCTACCTCTTCAATTCGTTGGGTATGCGAAGTTGCTACCTGTTTGGCCCAGTCCTTGATTCTTTGGTACTGTGCCACTGTATTTTCTGTGTCCCTTAGTCAATCTCAATCATGAAATATCAGGAAGGAAAGATGTTTAGAACAATTATTTCACATTTGTCTATAATGTTAACTAAAGCATCAAACACAGCCTAGAAAATGACAGACTGAGCTAACCAGTTATTTACCACTTTTAGCTGTATAGAGTTGCGGTTATATAACAAAATCTAAAACACACCAGAAAAATTATATGCAGTATACAAGTCCTATGTATGTCAATTTTTCCCTAAGGAGTTTAAATTTAAAATGAGTTAAGGAGGAAATAGAGTATTGGGAGAAGAGGAAGGAATTAGATATAAGGTTAGAGGACCAAGAGGGATCCCACTAAAATTGGGACACTAGTGCAGAGAACAGGTGGTAAAAAGAGAAGGAAGTGATAAAAGGAAGAACAGATCACGACCACAATCACAAAGAAGTTAGAGGCGCTGTTTACACTCATATAAAAAACCAGAGAGAATAATGAAGGAAAGAGCAAATACACATACAGAAACAATAACGAAGATAAAAGCAATAAAACAGACAGATCAAAAATAAAACCCCACCAAAAAACAAAACTAAACAAAACAAAAACAAAAAAAAACCCTTCGCCAGAACAAAAAACAAATCAGTGAGAAGAAAAAAAAATAATAATAATAATAAAAAAATAAAAATAAGAAAAAAAAAAAAAATTAAAAAGAATCAGTTCCAGGTGTTGACTTTGTTGTAGGCAGCTACCTGTTCTGTGCAGGTCTGTCCCAGTAAGCCAGGAGCGCCCTCTGGCGGGCGGTGAGCAGAGGCGCGTACTTTCAGGTAGAGACCAGTCTAGCTCGCCTCCGCTCTCAGCGCCCTTTCACGGTCCCTGGGCCTGAGAGGCTCAGCGCGCTGTCCGAGCGCGGATTCCCTGCACTGGTTCCCGCCGCTCTGGTTTTTCGCCACGCCCCCCACAATGGCGCCGGGCCAGTCGCTCTCTGGCGCGGGACAGGTGTGGCTGTGAGTCCAGTCTCGTTCGCCTGCTGACCTCAGCACACTTTCATGGGCTCAATTGAGAGGCCCTGTGCTGCCCTGTCCAGAGCACAAGTTCCCAGAGCAGTTTCCGAGCCGCTCTGAGTTTCGCCACACCCCCCACAATGGCGCCCGGCCGGTCGCTCTCTGGCGCGGGACAGGTGTGGCTGAGAGTCCAGTCTCGTTCACCTGCTGACCTCAGCACACTTTCGTGGGCTCAATTGAGAGGCCCTGTGCTGCCCTGTCCGGAGCACAAGTTCCCAGAGCAGTTTCCGAGCCGCTCTGAGTTTCGCCACACCCCCCACAATGGCGCCCGTCCGGTCGCTCTCTGGCGCGGGACAGGTGTGGCTGAGAGTCCAGTCTCGTTCACCTGTTGACCTCAGCACACTTTCGTGGGCTCAATTGAGAGGCCCTGTGCTGCCCTGTCCGGAGCACAAGTTCCCAGAGCAGTTTCCGAGCCGCTCTGAGTTTCGCCACACCCCCCACAATGGCGCCCGGCCGGTCGCTCTCTGGCGCGGGGCAGCTGTGGCTGAGAGTCCAGTCTCGTTCGCCTGCTGACCTCAGCACACTTTCGTGGGCTCAATTGAGAGGCCCTGTGCTGCCCTGTCCGGAGCACAAGTTCCCAGAGCAGTTTCCGAGCCGCTCTGAGTTTTGCCACCCCCCCCACAATGGCGCCCGGCCGGTCGCTCTCTGGCGCGGGGCAGCTGTGGCTGAGAGACACTCACCGCCGGTCAGCGCCGTTCTCCGCCGCTCCCCTGCCCCGCCGCTGTCTCAGGATCCTCCGTGGGGGCTCCCTGGGCGCCAGCTGCCACCGTGTGTCCGTAGAATTGAGCCTCCGCCGGCGCTCCAACTCCCGGGATATTAGAAGGTGCGCGCGCGCGGTCTGCTCCTTCTTTCCGTCTTCTTTGTTAGAAGTCACCCGTCACTGGTGCCGGGGGTCCCAGATTGCGCTTCAGAACTTCTCTGGGTTTCGGGGAGGCATTCCCCCCCCCTCCTGCGCTTTCCGGGTCGCTATATTCTCGTGTTCCAATGGTAACTTTTAGAGAGAGTTTCGTTGCCTGCTTCTTACTCATCCGCCATCTTGAGGCTCCCCTCTCATTCCTCCTTTCCTTCAAGATGTTAATCAAATCTTGCCTCCTCCTTGAAGCTATATCTCCCACAGCTTCCTTCTTTTCTTTTTTATTACCATGCAACACATGTTCTTGTAGCCACTAGTGGCCTTATCTTCCTCTCCCACAGTTGGTCTTTGTGTCTCAGAGAATGATACTCAGTAAACACTGCATTTCTTAACACGTGATTGAGTGACTTGAATTTTGCTATTTCAACAAAACTGTGAGTTCTTTGAGGGCAGATTTGGTCTTTTCTCTCTTTTCTTCCCTGTGTTGTTTGCCCCTGACTAGGCAAAGAGGAGGCACTTGATAAATTCACAATAAGGTGAGTTGTATAGTGCCTTCATTCATTTAGACTACTGTAACAGAATACCACAGATTAGGTGGTTTATAAATAACAGAAATTTTATTTCCCACAGTTCTAAAGGCTGGTAAATCTAAAATCAAGGTACTGCAGATTTGGTGTGTGGCAAGGGCCTGTTTTCTAACTCATAGATGGTGTGGTGACTTCCAGCTGTGTCTTCACATGGCATAAGAGGCAAGGGGGCTCTCCGTGGACTTTTTTTTTTTTTATAAGGGTGTTAATCCCTTTCATGAGCACTCCACCCTCATGACCTACTCAAACTCCCAAAGCCCTCACTCCTAATATCATCACCCTTGGGAGTTAGGATTTCAACATGTAAATTTGGGGGGACACAAACATTTAGATCATTACACATGGGAAACACAGGAGGTAGTTAAGTTTGACAGTGAAAAATGCTGCCAATTCACACAGGTTAGAAATTCTAAGCTCTTTCAGGCCTAAGATGATTTTAAACACCAAATGTGCTATGATTTTGATAGTTGAAAATTAAGGAATATGTGCTCGGAGCCCTTTACTCTGTCCACAGCTAAAAAGATGTTATTCAAGTTAGGCAACTAGCTTTGCCCATTCTATATTAGTCTTACATAGGGAGATGATGCCGTGTGTGTGTGTGTGTGTGTGTGTGTGTGTGTGTGTGTGTGTGTGTGTGTTTGTAAAACAGAGAGGGAGGTACAGTGGTCCAGAGGCCAACACACCTGGAATCTATTTGTGGGGATCACTGGTTCAGTCCACATCTTGGGCCATTCATTTTTTTCTTGCTAAGTGAACATCTGGGATTCAGTTTGAGATGCCAACAACGTTGGATGGGATCTCAAAGCTGTGGTAGGGATGTGGAAATGCTTGCCTGAGGAGGGGGTGAGGGAGGTGAGTGTGGGCTCTTAAACTATTCTGCAGACTTCAGTTCAAATGCAATAGCCAGAGGGTTAAGAAATCCTTCCCATGCTGGAAAAGCATTAAAAAAAAAAAAAAAAAATGGAATAAGTTAAGGAAGATTCAATCACATCAAAGTAATAATGCAATCTGAAAAGTACCTCTTTCCCCCTGGTGTTCTTCCATCCTATAGTTCTAATAATATCCAGGTATTTTCCTTTTCTAGGAAAAATTTTTTTTAAAAATCTTGAACCTGAACCAAAAAGGAAATGCTATGAGAAAGTAAAATTCTAATTAGTTATAGATGAGAATTGGTCACAGATAATTACACTACATTCTTGGTTCAGGCCTGAGAAGGCTTATTAAAGGATCTTTTTTGTGTTGCTAGATATGTAGATAGATATACATCTAAATGACTAGATAAACACAGAGAAGCACACCATCGTTAACATATCTCGCCAAGTATGAAAAATGAAAGGGAAATTCGTCACTCACTCACTCAGAAGCTAGGAATGTTTGAATCTTTTGCTGTCAGACTTTTTTTTTTTCCTTTCTCACTTTGAACTTAGAACAAAAAGAAAAGGCCAGTGGGTTCAAACAGGATCATTTTAAACAGTATACTTCCAGAAAATTTGTGCTGAGCCGCACCTGGCCTCCCTGACATCTCCTTGCTGGAGTATTTCTCTTTCAATTTGCATCTATCAGTTTCCTACCTGAGTGGGCTGAAGGGGTTGGAGACTCTGATGAAGGGCCTAGAATTACCCAGAGAGGATGTAGAGAGCCTCACACCAGTCTGTTTAGAATCAGTTTTGTTTCATTGTTTTGAGGAGTTTAAGTAGGAGGAAATTCCTCATAGCCATCTAAAATATTTTTCTTTTAATTTCTGGTATAAATGCCTGGACATTAACTGTAGGGTGTTCATGGCATGCTTAATGTCTTGATGTTGTGTGTTTTTACAGAGCAGTGCTAAATTCCAAGGAATCCTCAGTTCCCTTCTCTGCCCCAACATAACACTCAACATAACTCTTCCGTATGTATGCCCAGGCGGCACAGAAAACAGAAAGTTAGCAGTTGGGGGGTCTCCTGGTTTTTCCTTTCAGCACCTATCACTCAGCTGGTATGGAAACCTCCCTTCAATGGCTCACTGGTATAGGGGCTCCGCCTTCACACTGACTCCACCTTCACTCTGTTTTGAAGTGGCCCCCACCTTCCACCTCACCCCACTATACAAAAGAGCTGACGTGCTCATGCTCCAGGCTCTCGGGATGCTCTTGCAAGCACGTGGTAGAGTTGCATCTGTCTTCTTGTGATTGTGACCCTCTGAGAACTTGATTGCAATAGTCTTCAAGATTTTTAATGAAACACTGTTTTCACAGTAAGAAATGAAATTAACAGCACAAGGGTGCTTGGACAGCATGGCACAATTTACAACACTCTCTGTTTCTCACAGTTTACCAATCTCATCACATTTGTTCTTCAGTAATTCTAGGAAATATTGGTAAAGGAGGTGTTCATGCACTCATTCACTCATTCATTCCTCCACCCAATCAAACAACAGATATTTATTGAACACTGAGTGGTTGCTAGAAGTGTTTTAAACTTTCTTTGAGTTGCAGCGGCCAACACAGTGATCCCTCTTCTCCTTGCATTTACCATCTGAGTGGATGTTCTAGTCGGTACCATGATTCCCATTTTTCATGTGAAAAAACCAAGACATAGAGAGATTAAATCCTAAAATCGGTTCATTGAGAGATGGACTTAGAATCCAAGTACAGTATGCATCCTATCTGCATCTCAGATTAAGAACAGGATAGGTGATCTTAGGAATCATGCTACGCAACCCACTCATTCTGCTGATGGAAGAAATCAAGGCTCAGAGAAGTATCCTGGTTTACACAGAGTTACACAGCTCTGGGAAGAGCTAGGAGGATATAGCACAGCTTCTTTAAGCCCCAGCCTCACGCTGTGTTTAAGAGTTCTTAGACCTTGCAGAGCCTATAATTTACAGAATGTTTTCTTGTCACTGTGACCTAATGACCACCTAATCTTTTAATGACCTAATGACCTCCTTTCCCTTGTTACTCAGCGTAGATTTCATGACCTATAATTACTATGGGCACATTCTTCCAACTTCCTTGCCCTTTTGTCCTCCATGATAGTTACCTGGAAAAACTCTATGCTTGGCTGAATTTTACCTGCTGCAGTTTGCACCTCTCACCCAAGGAAACTGAACGTGGCTGAAGAAAAACACACATTATGACAAACCTCACTTACAAATCATGATCACTACTAACCTGCAGTGAGCACTGGCTGCTGCTGGCCACACTCCAGCCCTTCCTAGACAATTGTTTCTCACCTTTTCTTCCCAGTCATCAAACACTTCCTTCCCCTTGCTCTGTCTGTGCTGCTAATTAAGCTTCCTTTTTTTTACTGTGAAAACCGAAGTGGTTGGAAGACTTCCACAGGTTCCCTCAACCCCATCTGCCATAAACTGTCCCCTAATTTTTACTTCCCTGCTACGGCCACAGATGACCCATTCTTTGTCCTGTCAAAGGCCATTGCCATCTCTTGTACATGAGAATCCCTCCTGCCCAGAAGCCTCATTCCAAAAATGTTACCCTCACTTCTGCATCATCGATTTACCCTTTCTTCAGGATCATTCTGATTTGCATATAAACATGTTAGTTTTCTCCATCTCAAAAAATATATAAGCAATAAAATCTCCCTTCACTCCATATCCCCTCTTAGCTATCAACCCATTTTTGTCCCCCCTTTATAGCATAACATCTCAAATTATTGCTTTTCATTATTTCCTCCTACCTCTTTCTTGAAACACTCCAGCTAATATCTTATGCTATCTCTGCACCAACTTGCTCTTTGGAGGGTCACCAGTAAGCCCATATTGCTAAATTTAATGTCATCCTCATCTTGCTCTTTGAGCAGCAGCTGGCAACCCCATCCCCTTCCTCTGTCCCTCCTTCTTTGGAACCCTTTCTTCGTTTGGCTCCTGCAACTCCATGGCCTGTTGATTCTCTTACCACACTAGTAACTGTTTCCTCTCCTCTTTAGTCTCTGATATATGGTATAGGCTAGGACTTAGTCCTTACTCCTCTTTCCTTCTTTATCTTTTTGTCATGATGACCACATCCCCTTCATGGCTTTAAATACCATCTATGTCTCTATCTTGGTCTTATCACCAAAACCCAGATTTGTATCTTCAATTGTCACTACATATCTATCTGTGGATATATGTAGGCATATAAAATTTAATTTGATCCAAACCTATTGACTACCCTCCAACTGTGCTCTAACCCCAATCTTCCCCCATCTTGAGTAATACAAGTTTCGAAACTTTTAATGCCCTGGTCAAGCCCTCAGCATTATCCTTGACTCTGCATCTAATCTTCACCTCATTTCTAATCCATCAGTAAATCCTGTGTCCTTCACCTTCAGATTATTTCCAGAATTTGACCACTTCCTAATTATTCTACAGCTGCCACCCTAGGAGCAGGGTGAAGTGAAGTGCATTCCCAGAGAAGGGACCAGCATGTGCAAAAGTCCTGAGTCAGGAAAGGTTGAAAGATGGGAAGACCTCGGAAGGGAACCAGGCCTGATTCTGGAGCCTGGGGAGATGCCTGTCATATCGACGCCATTATTAATTAGATGTAGAGTAAAGAGGTTACTATGGGGATCTGAGCTTTGGTATTGTCAATGGTCTGACTGCCTCGAGTGGATTTGGCAAGCTCCGAGGCTGCACATGACTCTCAAGGTGCATGTGCCTTGTGTCTGCAGTGTGTGGGCGTGTGCATTCCCATGCATGCATCAGTGTGGCCTTTCTCTCACCCTTGATGTGTTTTGCTGGAGTCCGATCCCTCTATGTATTAAATAGTTCCACACCCAACCAGAGACCTGTGTTCTTGACTTTGGTCCTACTTAAAGTAGCATTTTGGCTGCAGCCTCTGGGGTTCCCTTGCATTATTCCAACCAAAATGACTTCAGCCTTTTAAGTCAATAACCCTGGAGCCAGAAGACTCCCAGTGCCTTTTGGCTCACTTTGTGCAGTTTTCCCACTACAGCTGCATAGAGAGAACGGCCCTTCTCCTCCCCCTCCAGCTCCCGTCTTCCTGGAGTCAAGGTCTTCTGGATGCAGAGGTATCTGGGCATAAGGCACCAGCTGGGGTAGGGGGCAGAGGCAAAGCAATCTCAGGCCATTGATGTGATCTGCGATTCCCTAACAGCCATGTAATTGGAGGAAAATTGGTCCAATATGAGGTGTAGGAAAGTTCAAAAAAGGGTGTTAGTGAAGATTTGTGCTTAAGCTGAGGTCCTGAGTCCCAGTAATATGAGATACGGGGAAAGCCCCAGAGTTCTCTAAGAGCTTCTTATATGGGGCTGCTGTGTGGGCCGCCTAGAACCAGCCACAAGAGTACACAGGGGCTGAAAGCACACTTGCGAAGTTTGGAATAGACAGACCCACTAGGTCTGAAAACAAGCGTAAATGTTCTTAACAGATGACTCAGGATTGCCCCCTGCCCTGGGGCAGTGATATGGGGCCAAAACTAGAGGGGCAGGGGCAGTAAACAGGTAAACAGGCCCTGGGCAGTAAGGCCAAGCAGGTACAGGATCAGATTGCTAGACTGTTGGGAATCAGTTTTATCAGCTGTAATGTAGACAAATATTCCTTTTTAATCCCTTCTTTTTGAGCATTCTGGTAGTCTGTCAAGCACCAAAGATTTAAAGAAGAAGAATGGCAGAGAGTTAAAATCACAGGTTTCAGTTTTCAAGAGATGTCCAAGCCTTACTTATAAGCTGTGTGACTCTGGATAAGTCACATAACCTCTCTTTGCCTCAGTTTCCTTATTTAAATTATGACTATATCAATGTCTACTTTAAGAGTTGGTTTAAGTGTGAAGCGAGACAACACATATATGACACCTAACAGCCCTTAGAAGAAAGACCAAGGACAAAATGCCCATCTTGCTGCTTCCAGGATTAAAGCATGTAGGTTCCTAGGGTACTAGTCCTCACCAACTATCTAAGTGTTTCTGTAGATTTCCCAGCTCTCGTTGCAGTGAAGTTTGTGCTCTCTGACTAGTTCTGGCCAATAGGCTGAGAGCAGGAGTGATATTTATCCTTCCTGGGCCAAAGGCGTTTACAGCTGGTGTGTTTCTTCCCTATTCTCTCCCCCAGCATAACAGTTACAGAGGACACACGTTCTCTACAGCCTTGTACAAGGCCATTATGTGAGGGTGGTAAGGGTTTATTGTCTTAACCACTGCGATTTTGGAGTCCATTTGTTTCTGCGTTGCTGACCAATACAGTCATCAATGGAGGAGAAATAAACCTGCAGTTCTGATATCTTGGGCACCTAGAGCTGAAGATAATGAAAATAACAGTAGCTACAACAACTACCGTTTATTGAGCCCCTGAGAAGCACTGCAGAACCCTTTGCAGATGTTAAACCATTCAGCCTGCTCAGGTATCCTGTGAGATATTATATAATAGTTATGTTCCTAAAATAATTTGAGTTTTTTTTAAGAGGTTCTCATAACAACTTCAATGAAGAAAGGACTGCTTAGGGGCAAGAATTTTATTTAGACTACGGCAACAAAGTTTTTCCCCCTTAGAAATGTCAAAAATAAAGGTTTTTAATTGCTATTAGGACATTTGAAAGTCACAAATTTAAGATACTAATTTTTAAAACTGGCATTAGTCAATCTAAATGTCACTGAGCACATGCTGAATACCATGGAAGCAAAACCTCAGGTCAACTTGTTTCTAAACCATGGAAATAAATTTAGGGTTGGTCCATAGTTGCCATTAAGTGTTTTGCTCCTGATTTATAGTGACATTTGTACAGCTGCCTGGACGATGCTGCTAACTCTGAGCTCAAGTTTGAGACCTCTGTGGTTTGGCTCTGCCCTTGCCCTAGAGCTTGCTGTTTTCCACGGGGTTTCCTGATCAGAATCCTCTCTGTCTCTCCCTTAGGGGTGGTGTGAAGTTTCTGTCCTGAATAACAAAGCCACTTTCGCTCTTGCTGTGTAGACACATGGGTGTTTCTGAAAGTACTGGTGGAAAGAGAAGGAATCCAGGCCAGCTAAGAATTTCCCTGGGGGAGGGGAGCCAATTGAGTTCATTACTAAAGCACACAGTCCTGGTGACCTTTGGGGTCCACACACTTTGACTTTCTCCTTTCCACAGGCACTAGCTGAGCAGCTGGATATTCTACGCCTCCCTGAGAAAAGGAAAGGACTTGATGTGCTGTGGGTGGTCCTAGAGGACCCCTGTCCTCTTTCTAGTAAGGGCAAGCGGTGTGCCTTACTCCCTGCTTGCTTTGCACAGTAAGGCAAAAGAATCTGGGGACAATCTCTGGGGGTCTTATGTCTTCCACACTGACGGCTCCCTTCACCTATCTTGGGGAGGTCACTGATCCTCAGGCTGCCTAAATTGGCCATTCCTGCCTTTAGGTTTATTCATGAAATTCACCTGGAAGGTACCCTGTGAGCCTGGCCTTGTGTTGGCTGCTGTTGGAATGTGTTAGACATAGTTACCACTCTGAAGAACCTTTAGAACTTTATGGGGTGATGACACCCACGTATTAGATGACAAATCAAGACAGTTTATACTGAAGGGCTAATTGAAATATCATCATTATATATAGCCATTAAAAACACAAGTTTACTACAGTGGTACCTCAGTTCACAAACTTAATTCCTTCCATTATTCCGGTTGCAAACCAAATTAGACAAGAACTGAATCAAATTCAATGGTTAAGCTCAATGTTGACCTTATGGGGAAATTTGACATGGTTCTCGTCCAATTCAGTTTGTAACCAGAATTATGGAAAGAATTAAGTACCACTGTATCTGGCTTCAAACCCCATAACCATCATGTTGGTGGCATTTGACTTTGGGCAAAGACCTGAACCTTCTTAGGCCTCTGTGTCCTTATTCGGTGATCCTGGGAATACTGGCTCCCTTTCTGTGGGGATTCAGTGAGACACACAGAGTGCTTTGTACAGGACTTGACTCATGTTTTTAGCCTGATGCTAGCTGCTGGCTGTCACAGCCTATTTGAGGCACCTCAGTGGTAAAGAAATTCTGAATTAAACACACCAACTTCTGCATGGTGTTCCTCCCTTCTCTATTTCTTTCTTGATGGTTGTTTACCTCAAATGATCAGTTAATGAAGCTGGAGCCTGGGAGATATTTTTAATATGCCTATTCCTGCAATTCCCTCAACCCTCACATGCATTCGGTCATAGAACCTTGTTTATTATACCTCACATCTATCTCCTACACTCCATTACCCCTGGCAACCTCAGCTAAGTCCTCACAGAGCCACACTGATTACTCAGGAGCCCTCTTAACAGGTCTCTTTGCTTCCAATTTCACCTTCTTCCAAACCAGATCTATTGTTACTAGAGAGAACTTTCTAAAATTCAAACCAGATGATCACTCCCTTGCTCAGACCCTTTCCATATTGCACTTCATAACAAGCCAAGCCTAAATCCTTTATCATGATCCACAAGGCCCTTCATGACACGGCCTGTGTCTCCTTGTTCAACTTCATCACTTTTGCTCTCAGTTTACCTCCATGCTCCAGTGATATAGCCCACTCCTCAGTCACCTGGCTATCCCTGGGAATGCACATACTGTAAGTCTAGAGCTCACTGTCCATGTCTCCTGAAGAATCACACTCATCCCCCAAAACTAAATTCAAACCTCCTCTCTTTGGAGCAGGGTAGCTGCCCCTCCTCTACAATCCCACAACACCTTTGTTTACAAGATCATGGCAGTTTTTTGTTTTCACATCTACTAGCGTATGATTTTCTTAAAGGAAAGGTATGCCTGTTATCCATCTTTGTATGTTCTTATTTAAGCAGGAGTGGAGAGATGAAAGGTTGGATGGCTAAATGGTGATTACCGAGATGGATAAATGAGTGTAGAGATGGGTGGATGGATGGATGGATAGATGATGCATACATGGTAGCTAGATGAATGGATAAGTGAATAGTTAGAGGGATAGACAGTTGAATGGATAGATAAATGGATAGTTGGATGGATGTTAGAATGGTTGGCTAAATGGGTGAATTCAACAAAGTAACAAAAACTTCTACGTATGTCTTGTATACCCGTGTATATCAGGAAGGTTTTCAGTTGTTCCACAAAAACAAGGCTCTGTTTCTTATAGCTTCACAGTTTAAGCTAAAAAGCAAATATGGCTTTGCAATTCAGCAGTCAGTGAGGTTTTGACCTTGATGTTCTCCACTGTACTAGTATAACAGTAAGAAGTACTTTTGATCTTAAAGGGAGAGGAGACTCCTGGGTAGGCTTTATCTTGTGGTTGACCTGGCCCATGTCCTGTTTGATGGCCTGTTTAGTTCTGTTATCATCGTGGTCCCATTCAGTCCTATTCACCAGCTTGAACTATGGCTAGCGATTTCTACCTGTGGACCCAGGGTAATATAGCAGCAGGTGGCATGAGTGCCCCATGGGCACTAGTCACTGTCTACAGCCCAGCACTTACCTGTTCTTCGCATAGGAGAATAGCACACTGTATTCCATTCATTTCCTGTTTACAGGCTGCGTTTATAGCAGTCACATGGGAAATGTACTTTATGCCCCTTGGAGACTTCATTGACTTTTTAGGGAACACTTTCCAGGCCCTGCCTGTTCACTCAGTCAATAAGAATAAATGCTGGAGTGATCTGGAATTAGAGTATCAAACTCCTGATGTGGAGAACCAGCATGTGACCCACCCAAGTTGAAGTGGAAAGACCCCGAGACTTTTAGAACTGGAGCCCACCCTGGCCACTTCAAATCCTCATTTAGGGTTTATGAAGCAGCAGGCAGTGCACAATTGTCTAAATTTGGTTGCATTTTTTATTTTTGTCCAGCCACAAATACTGGCAAAGAAATGAAAATGATTCCTTTCCTTCCGGGAGCCTCAGAGCCAAGTTTGTTTTATTTTTAGCTTTAACTTTGGTTTAGAGCTTTTAGCACACTAACCATCCTATCCACTGCAGACAGTGGTGGGCCAGATTTTAGAAGTTTTGCCTGGACTGGAGCATTGGGTCCCTGAATATAACTCCTGCCAGGCTTTATACAGCTATGACAATAGAGGGTGGTTCCAGACAGACCCATATAGAAACATAGTTCTTGTCTTGGGACCTCCAAGAAAGTCCTGTTCAGGGAGGGTAGTGTACATCAGATGGGTCATTGTCTGGGTCAGGTTGGAGGAGTTGGCATCCCCAGACGAAAAGAAGCAGAGAAAAATGTTGAAATGGAGAGGGGCGGGGAGCTGTTATTTATTGAAGATTTTGAGTTCCATGGTGGTCCAGAACCAGGGCTTTGGAGCCAGGCTGACTGCGTCTGAATCCTGAAGTTACTGGCTGCTAACACCATGGCCTCAGGAATGTTCTTGACCTCCTAGGGCTTTGAATTTCTTATATAAGAGACAGGAATCATAACAATACTAGCCGCAGGCTCCACTGCAGTATAGGTCCTGCTGGGACAGCATATAGCACAATGTTTGACATTTAGGTAGGACTCAGTCATCATTATTCTGGTTATTATGTCCAGCTCTTACTGTAGTGCTAAACACTTGTACATGCACTGGGCCATTTCAAACACACTGTAAGCTAAAGAAGTAGGATTATTTTGCAGTTGGAAAACTGAGGCTCAAAGGGTTAGGTAAACTGTTCAAGGTTGTACAACAGCAGCATGATACAGTTAGACCTGAAGTCAACCCTGGCTAACACCAAAACACCACGCCTTTTCCAGGACCAGTGGTTTCCACTTATTACAAAGGGACTTAGCATTGACCACATGAGGGCTGCTCTAAACCAGGAGCGGATTCACCTCTAGCTCCCTGGGTTCCCTCTCTGTGACATTAGCATATGAACAGAGGACACCAGTAACGGTCAAAAGAGCAAAAAGCAAATTCATGGAGACAGAAGCAGAATGGTAGTTACCACAGGCTGTGAGAGGAGGAAGTAGGGAATTGTAGTTTAAGGAGTATGGAGTTATAGTTTTGCAAGATGAAAAAGTCCTGGAGGTGGTTGTACAACAAGGTAAATCTGCTCCACATGATTGAACTGTATGTACATTTACAAATTGTGCAGATGGTAAAACTTTTGTTACATAATTTTATTATAATTTTTTAAAAAATTCTAAAATCATAAAAGAGCACTAATACAGGAGTCAGTCCCCCCTTAGAGTTGAGCAAGGAATTAGAGATGGTCTCATCCAACTCTCGAACCTTTATTCCTTGTCTCCTTCTAATCAGAAGCCTCCAGACAGCATTCCTAATCACAGCCATCCATCCGTACACCATATGAGCTCCATCAGCCCACTTCATACCCTTTTTGAAAGGGTACTTATTAGATAGTGTCTTAAATGTTCCTCTCTCCCAGGTTTAGCCCTTTTTGATCTCCTTTTGTCTCCTCATCATGCTGAAGTTTCTCTCCGTTGACAGAAGGGACAAAAGAGTTGAAAGAGGAACAACACGTAGGGAATCATGTCTGCTGAGTGAATGCAGGGGAAAAAAAAGAGTCTGGGCTTCAAGAAAAATTCACCTAAGCTATAGACTCCTCTTTGGCACTAGAAGAGTGCTTGTTTGGCAGCACATATACTAACATTGGCGCTAGAGGATTCTAGGGTCTGTGAGGTATATGCTTAAACAGTGGTTTGGGGATTCATGTGGAAAGGGAGAACTGCTTTCTCTGATTAGGCTGTGAACAGACGCTAGGGCAGAATGACATGAAGCTGGCAAGGAACAGGATCTTCCTCTCCCTAATTCCTCCAAGAAAGCAGCCTCCATGGAGATCGCAATGGCGCAGTGTCCCTCGGAAACTCAGATGGCCTTCTCTGTGGGCATTTAGCATTGATCATATTCAGAAGAGACTGGGATTGTTCTGTTGACTATCATCCAACAAAGGCCATTTCTACTGGGCTGAGTTTTATATCAAGCCATACCCTGTGCCTAGACTTCAGTTCCTGATGCAGGGTGGGTTTCTGTATCAGGCACAAAGGGGATAGTGCTGAAGGGCCATGTCTTAGTTACTTTCCTCATTGCTGGGACAAAATGTCTAACACCACAACTTCAAGGAGGAGGTGCTCATTTTGGCTCACAGTTTCAGAAGTTTCAGAAGTTTCAGCCCATAGTTGGCAGGCTCAAATGCAGAAATAGCAGGGTGGAAGGGTTTGCCACAGAGGAAAGGTGGATACATCATTGTGGTCCAGAAGTAGAGAGAAAGGGGAGGCACTGGGGGAGAAGATGTACTATTCTAGGTCAAGTCCACAGTGATCTACTTCTAACCAGGCCCCACCTCCTACCAGTACAATCAACTGCTGAACTTATTAGTGGGTGAATCCACTGATGAATATAGTGCCTCCATGATCCAATCACCTTTCAAAAGCCCAATCTCCGAACACATGAGGTTTTGGGGGGACATTCCAAATCCAAAACATAATATCCCTCAATATTGTCAGGGCCTGTAAGAATTTTTCTTTGAAAATTGGAAGAGAAAATGAACTTTTAGGTTGAAATAAGTATCAAGTACTATAAATGCATTTGTTTTTATATACCACACAGTTGTAAAATGTAATCTCTAAGTTTCTTATGGCAAAGCAGCCCACAAAGTTTGAAAGACCAAAGACCCGTGGAGGTAATAATGCACCCCTGATGTGGTCTGTGAGCCAGCAGGCAGACTCGCTGGTCTCTCAGCCCATGGTAATCAACCATGGCCTCTATTTGTCTTGTCTGAGGTCCATGGGAAAGAATTCTGTCAGGCCGGTGAGACAGCTCAGTGGCATAGCGCCTGCCTGGCAAGCGCGAGGGCCCGAGTTCGACTCCTGGAACCCACATATGAAAAAGAGCCGGTGATATCGCTCAGCGGCACGGGCGCCTGCTGGCGCATGAGGTCCTGAGGTCGACCCCCGGTAACCACAAAAAAGAAAGAAAGAAAGAAAGAAAGAATTCTGTGATCAGTTGTAATCCATGTGTGATGTCTGTAGTAGACTCCCACCATAGGAGGGGAAACACCGCACATGCTGTGTTCATGCTTATGACTGACCTTAAATTTACATCTCTAGCTCTGCCAAAATGGTATATGCTTTACACATGTTGAATATCCCACAATGAAATATCGAGTCTCTTAATACCTGTTGATGGTTGGATGGATGGATGGGTGGATCGATTGAAGCAGTGTCTATGAATACACCCAATTCAATGACATCTTTCCATTCTTCTTTTTCTCTACAGGCGTCTTAACAAAAACAAGCTCCAGGTCCTTCCAGAATTGCTTTTCCAGAGCACACCGAAGCTTACCAGACTGTGAGTAAAGTTGACTTGTACTCTCTACCTTGTGCCTTAGTGACAAGAACATGTTTCCCCTAGTGTGGTGCCCCATGCTGTGTGGAGCCTGGCAGGCCCCAGCGTGGAAACTTGGAGCATGTCGTGGAAATGGTGTGTCTCCTGTAAATCTCCAGGCCTGACTTTTTGCTCCTTTATTCAGAGATTGGTGGCATTAAGTGGTCAGTGACGACTATTGACATGTGAAGTGGATGTTCTTTCAGGGAGGAAACGCCTCCATTTAATTTGAGTCTGAACTTACATCAAGGAAATTCCCTGAGGGGTGTTTTGGGGTGAATTTATTTGCATGAGACTTCCAGTGGCCTCAGAGAGTATGGTTTCAATTAAGCATTTCAACCTCAATGCCTTGCTGGCTAGAATAGATTCATGTCCATTCCTTGCTTCCCATCGTTGCAAGACCAAGAACTCTGGGTCTTGAGGTCTATGAATTGGTGGGAAAAGGAAGAAACACCTGAATTTTGATCTGTCTTCTATAATGGTCCAGAATATGAGGAGGAAAGTGCTTGAGATACCTCTGTGCTTTTATTCACTTAGAGACTTTAGAAGGTTGAGAGCTAAGGATGCAGGTTGTCATTGAGACTATGATTTACATCTTGTGGATGAATTATTGAAAGTGAATAGCTCCACGATCTTGAATCTGAAATCCTCCTGTCAGTGACTACTGTAGGTTATGGGGTAAACTAGGTTGTCTGAGACCTGACTTTCTGAATGGAGCGACACTGTGTCTGACTGCTTAGAAGTCAGGTGGTGAGTTTCTTAGTCTTGCAGGGAAAACCCTAACATTATTGGGAAGGTGTTCATGTTGTGGCCACCATTCTCCTTCCCACTGGCTCTGTTCAATGCCTACTTGTGCAGTCAAACAGTGCATACAGGCTCTGGAATAAACCGGAAAATGTGAAACACACGTCAGTGTGTTTACTTAAGAATGAGCTTTGCATTAGGAATACACACACACATGCACACACACACACGCATACACAAACAGACTGTGTTCATCAATGTATTTTTATTTATTTATTTATTTATTTTTTGTGGGTACCAGGGGTCGAACCTCGGGCGCCAGCAGGTGCCCGTGCCGCTGAGCGATATCACCGGCCCTTTTTTTCTTATGTGAGTACCGGGAGTCAAACTCAGGACCCCACACTTGCCAGGCAGGCGCTTATGCCGCTGAGCTATGTCACTAGCCCACATCAATGTATTTTTTTTTTTTTTTTTTTTTTTTTGTGGGTACCAGGGGGACGACCTCAGGACCTCGTGCGCCAACAGGCACCCGTGCCACTGAGCGATATCACCGGCCCCTTTTTCGTATGTGGGTTCCGGGAGTCGAACTCGGGCCCTCGCGCTTGCAAGGCAGGCGCTTACGCTGCTGAGCCATCTCACCGGCCCTCATCAATGTATTTTTAAAGAGCATTTTGATAGAACAAGAACAGATCGGGGCTGGCTGGTGTTCCAGTGGACCATTGGTCTTGCTTCCTTTGTATTTTGTCAAGGGCTGTCCTTGTCATGGCACACCATTTTTGTTTGGTCCACCTAGCTGACTTAGTTAAAAATCTGAAAGGATATGCCCCCAGTCTGCATCCACCTGGATAGGCAAGGAAGCGCAGTTTAGCAGCCCAAGTGTCTAACAGAGCCAGAAATGCAGTACCAAATGGATGTATCAGAAACCATCCTGGTCTTAACTTCCCCTTTCCTGTATACTTTTCCTTAGGTGTCCACAGTTATTGTTTCCATGATCCCCATGTATAACAAAATCCACAGATACTCAAATATTTTACATAAAATGACATAGAGTTTGCACAGAACCTATACACATCCTCCTATATACTTTAAATCATCTCAAGATTATTTATAATACTTGATGCAGCACAAATGCTAAGTAAATAGTTGTATACTATATTGTTTAGGGGTAATGGCAAGAAAAAAATGTCTGCACATGTTCAGTAAAGATGCATTTCTTTGTGAATATTTCTAGTTTGTGGTTGGTTGAATCAATGGATGTGGAATTCACAGATATAGAGGACCAGTGACTCAGCTGTTGCCTTAAAGGCTCACTAAACAGCCATCTCTCCACCCAGGACTGCATTGTGCCTTTTCAACCTGGGCTTAACCAAGTGCTAAAGACTGTATTGTATTTATCTGGAATCTCAGCATCCATTTCTAAGCAGAGGGAAGGTATCTTGAGGGCTGGAGCTGTTGGCTGGCTTTGAAGGGGGTGGCTCTGAGTATTCTAACTGCTGCAGGATGTCCAGTGGGCTGGTTCTTGCCCATAGAATCCTCCATGTGACCATCACATGATGCCTAGTTTGTGCAGGGCTGGTCTTGATTCAAGAAGAGGAGGAATTTCAGGTAGTGTTAACAGGTCTCTGAGATGCTGGGGGCTGGACATGGGGGCATAGAAACCCATGGGTTATGTTTTAATTTCCACTTTCTAACAGAGAGCTTGGGAGAGGCACTTTCCTTTCTGTGCCCAGATGTCCTTATCAGTAGAGAGGGATGCCCTCTCTTTGCTCCCTACCTTGCAAAGGAGCTGCAGGTATTAAATGAGATACTGGTGTGACTGTGTGTTTTCTAGACTTAAAGGGCTGTGTAAGCAGAAGGGCAAAGGTAACTATTGCAGTTTGTATAATCTCCATGTTTGCGAGCTCAGTTTCTGGTCTCTTTTCTGTGGGAGCCCTGAAAAGACTTGGAGTAGCAAATTACACAGAGCTTTGCTTCAAAACAGAGATTTGCAGCTGGGAAGGCAGGAACGATATTCAACTCATTTTTGTAACTGTCCCTCTTTGGATCCCTGGTCAGGCACAGAGACTGGCACTCATAGACATTCAGCCAATGATAGTTGGATGAGCATGAATACATGAATGATACAGGCCCAAGGACATAAACAGTGACTCAGAGAGACTTGATTCTTTTATCCACCATTCATTCATTCATTCATTCATTCATTCATTCATACATTCACTTACTGATTCATCCACTCATCCATTCGTCTAGTAGGCTCTCTCCCTTGACCTGCTCTAGCTTGGCTTCTGTGTGGGTACAGAGCTGTCGACAAGAAGGATGCCCAGTTCTCCACATGCCCTATCATGACACATTCTGAATGACTGCCAGAAAGCTGCAAGCTAAATATAATTTTTTTTATTGAAGCAGCTATATTAACCTAGGTTTGAGCTATAATCAGCAATTGCTTTTTCTCTTTGGGCTTGATCTTTGATTTTTCTTAATGGCCCTATTATGTCTTTGTCTTATTTTGTCAGCCACTCCAGGGCCTTTTTGAAAGTAAGCAGGGTACAAATTAGAAATCAATAAATGTGCAATCATGAGTGTGTATACATATGCCACTGGCTCTGTTTTAAAAGAGCACTGCATCTCAATAGACACAGTGAGCCATATCACAGGAAAGGCTCGATGGGGCTCTGTGCAGCTGACAGCTCTATAGGAAGTCGTGTGGGATAAGCAGTCATTCTGGACATTACTTTTCTTTTTTTTATTGGACTTAGACACAGAAACTGCTGAATAGTCAGTGTTTATCCAAATAATACTTTTGGAAAGGATTGGTGGTATACAAAGACGTGTGTGGAGTAGTGACAGGAAAGGGAAATGATATTTATTGAGAATCTACGCTAGGTCATAACACTAAAATTTACTTGCAGGCATGCTACTAAAATTTAACTCGAAGAGATACAGTATTAGTTCATGTAACTTAGAAGTCCAGTGGTAATTACAACTTCAGGAACAACTGGAAGAGAGGGCTCGGTGATGTCATTAGGACTTCATCTCACCCACTCCATCTTGGAACAGAGGGCATAGTGGCCAGCCACAGAAGAGGGCTCACAACCTATAATTTTGCAACCCCCAGCAGAGAGTGGCTGTGTCAACTGTCTGGTAGAAAAGAACTGAGGTAGACCCTGATTACTTCGTATGATTGTAGGCTCATATTTGAGCAACTGGCTGTTGCCAGTGTGACAGTGTCCTCTGATTGAACAAGTTTGGGTCATGTGTTCATCCTGCTTGCTTGGGGACTGTGTTCCCCACAGGGGAAGGTGATTCTGTTATCTGAAGACAGAGGAAAGGATGCCAGTCACGAAAAGAACAGATATCTACAAGTTTATTGAGCATTTACTCTGCAGTTCCCTATGCTTTAAATGAGTGCTTCAGATCCTCACAGTAACACTGCAAGATAATAACACCAGCAAACACACTGAATGCCAGGTGCTGTTTTGAACACTTCATCTCTGTTAACTTATTTGATTCTCCTAACAACCCTTTTGAATAGGTACTATAGTTATTACTGTTCTGCACATGTGAACCAAGGCTTAAAGAGTTCAGTGCCCTTGCCCATAGTCATAATCCTACCTAGTAGCAGAGTTAGGATTCAACTCTGGGTAGCTGACCTCCAAGAATGTGCTTTTCTCCATTGTCATGAGCTCCCTGCATAGGTCTCCACTGTAAAATACTCCCATTTTACAGATGAGGAAAGTGAAGACTGGAGAGTTCACATTACTTCCCCATAAATCCCACATACAAGATGTGATAAAAATATACAGTGTGTTTAAATTTTTAAAAATTTATTATAGTGAAAGACATATTGCCATTAATCCCCTCAGAAATACACCCCCTCACTTCAAAACACATTTTTCCCATTATTCTTGCCACCTTCCTAAGCAGTTCTAGAAGTCGTCTTTTATGAGTGTCTTTATGTGGTGTGATCAAAAATACAGTGAATGCTGCTGTTAAGTGCCATCCAGTGGAAAGGCAAGCTTTCAATAACATTACAATGTGTCCTCATACTCCTTACCCACCACATCTGGCACCATGTGACTTCTCGTTCTTTGCCAAAGTCAAAATGACTGTGAAAGGTAAACATTTTGAATTGACTCAGGACCTTAGTGGCACTATATCTTTTACTGTAATAAATTTTTAAAAATGTATTCCTTCACCATGGTTTTCAATCACATCTCATATCTAAGAAGTACCACCTCACTAAGCTATGCTAGGGTTCAATTGTCACACAATTCTGCCAACAAAACCATTGTTAAAACTATTTCTAAAGCTTAGAAGGTGTGTGAGTCAGCTTTCTATCACTATAACAAAATACCTGACATTATTAACTTATAAAGGGAAAGGTTTACCTTGGCTGAAAGTTTCATGGTGACCAGTTCATGATTGATTGACTCCATTGTTTTGGGCTGGTAGCAGGGCAGCACATTACAGCAGGCATGTGTAGAAGAGCAGAACTGCTCACTTTGTGGCCAGGAAATAAAGAGAGAAAGAAGAGCCTAGAGCCCTGAATCCCCTCTAGAGCATGACCCTAAGGACCTAAGGACCTTACGTTAAAGACTCCCCTCTCAGTGGCCCCACATGCCACTCAACTGATGTAACTTCTCACTGATGAGAAGTTCAGTAATCATTATGGCTTCAGGAATAAACCTGCTGTCACTGTCTTGTATGGTTCCACCACTTGCAAGTAGCACTACCCTGAAGACCAAGATTTTACCACATGGGCCTATGGGGGTCATTCCAGATCCAAACTATGGCAGAAGGGTTGGTGAACTTATGCATAGTTATATAGCCTGGAGACAGCAGTACTGGGACTCAGTACACATCTGTGTATCCGTGAAGTCCCTCCATTTTCTACTATTCCACACTACCATGCAAGCCATGGTGGAGAGCTGAAGTTATGCCATCAATGACTGACAGCGGGGCTGTCACATATCCAAGCGCTTCTCCCACCCCCACCCTCCCTCTCATCCAGCACCATCTGCCTCATGGGTGCATTATGGTGCATCTGTCCTCTTGGGCTGTTCTCAAGCACACAGAGCATGGGCCATAAAATCCTGGAGCAGGAAGTACGCTGAGCTCAAGCTGAGCTATATTGCTATAGTCCACAGAGTGTCTGGAAAGTCTCTGTCATGCCCTGAGCCCTCAATAAGTATTTACTTGCTCACCTCCTAACATAAGGTTGTCAAGTGTAGGGATCCCAAGTGTAGGGATCGTGTAATGTGGTCTTTCAAGGCTCTCTGGCTCCTGATCCAGGACTGAGGACAGGAGGAGGCAAGGCAGTGAAAGGGAGAACAGGGTACCAATCATGCGCCATGAGACCTTGGGCAAGTTATCTAGCCTCTCTAAGTCTCCTATTCATCATGTGTAAAATAGAGTATAACAGAACCTATCTCTCTCTGGTGTTGTGAGGATAAATGGAAACTATCCATGGACACCATTAAGCGTGGAATACAGCACGAAGTAAGTATGCTGTGAAAGATGGCTATGGTTAACTTTTGCTGGCTGGCTCATAGGAGTTGTGCATATGCTGGGGTTTTGGGCTCTGTGTTGCAAACCTTTCAACAACACAGAGTCCAGGCTCCAGAACTGAGGAGGATTGAAGAAGCATTGTCCTTGGAGTGGGAGAACCAGCTCCTCTTACTGGCTTCACTGCTCTCAAGCTGTGCAGCCCTAGCCATATTACTTTTCCTTTCTGGTTGTCAGTTGTTTCATCTAGAGAGGACAAGATAGAGTGTGGTCTGTCACATGACATAGAGGCTATGGAGTTCTCCTTTTCATATGCACTTCCAGTTTTCTCTTTCACCTACACACGGGAGAGGCAGTGAAGGGTTTCTGGTTATTAAATGCTAAGTGGTAATGTTGCCAGAAATTCTTTAGAAGGAGCAGAAGGAAAGCTGAAAACAGTGATTAAAAACCCTCTAAATTTCCCTGGACTGGACAGCTTTAGGGAGGCTGAGGGACACCACTGTTTTTTGCATTTGACCTTATGGGAATGTGAGCAGACAGCTGGAGTCCTGGTGGACCACCTTTCATGGATTCAGGTCCAGAGCATCCACTTAATATTTGGTAATGGTTTAAAACCCTGTAGCTGCACAGGCAGTTAAGCTAGTGGCTGAACGAATGGCTCTAATTATTCTCCGCTCAGTTCTATGAGGTATTTGACACCTTGAGAACATGCCACTGAGGGTAAACCTGCTGCCCTTCCCCCGGGGCACTGAGATTACTAGAGACTTGGGCAGTTATCCCCAGGCAGCTGAAATCAACATGAAATGCGTCCAACCAATTTAGCTGCAAGTCACAAGGCTGTTATGGTGGAGCAACCTCCCCATCCAAGAGCACAAGGCTGAGACTTCAGTTTCCAGGCAACTTGCTGCCGATGAATGAGCTCTCCTCTGCACACACAGCACTACTGCTTGGTACTCTCTTGGGCATGTACTGTGTTCTGCTTTTATCACAAGCATGTACCTGCCCTACATCCCCCAAAACCTGGAAGCTGCATTCGGAAATGCCATCTTTCTCTTTGAGGCATCCTGATATTAGAGCAAAGAACAAGGACTTTGGAACCTTACAGATGTGGGCTTGAATCCCGCTCTCTGATGACCCTAGGCAAGAGACCTGAACTCTATGCATCTCAGATGTTAGCGCTACAACAGGAATAATAATCATAGTTGCTGTGCTAGTTGGCTCAGTCTACCATGACAAATACCACAGGCTGGATGGCTTCAACAATGAAAATCTCTTTTCTCACAGTTCTGGGGGCTGGAGGTCCAAGATCAAAGTGCTGGTCTGATTGGTTTTATTTTTGTGGTCTCTGTCCTTGTTTGCAGATGGCTGCCTTTGTGCTGCCTTCCACACGATTGTCCCTTTGTGCGTGCATGCCCCTGGTGTCACTTCCTGTTCTCGTATGAACACCAGTCATACTGGATTGGGCTCTCACTCTAGTGGCTTCATGTTCACTGAAGACCTCATACGTAAATACAGCTATATTCTGAAGTACTCAGATTTGGGGCTGCAGAGTATGAACTTGGGGGAGGGGGTGTGAAACATTTTGGCTCTTCTGACTCCCAAGTTGAGTGCTGCATATTCGCTCTGGGTCAGATGCTCTGCAGAGTGCTCCATATATATTCTCTCACTGTCTCGGATTAAGGAGATAAATGCACTGTTCTCCCCATTTAACAGCCTCTTGGAGATTCAGACATCTTACCAAAGGTTAGAGAGGTAGTAACTGGCAGAGCTAAAGGTCAAACTCAAACCTGCCTGACTCCAGAGCCCACATTCCTAACTCCGATTTCTATACTGTTGTTATGGGGAGTTGGTAACTAATTAAAGCCCAGTGAGTGCTAGTTCCTACTAGTTAAAGCCCTAACTGACCCCAGACTTGAATGACTGGAGTCTTATACCTCTACGTAGTACTTTCTGCTACTCATAGATACCTTTGCAGCCACCTTAGTGTTCCAATTTTGTGCTCAACTTTAAAACAAAACTACTTGTAATGCGTGTCTCTATAAAAATTCACACTGATCTGAAACAGTGCTATGAAAGTGAAAAATAAGTGAAGAAAACAAAAACCATACTAGCCAATTTTCCAGTGGAGTTGTTATCTGATGTGGCGAGATGATAATAGGATGGTAGGAAAACCGATCCATCAGGATGGTGGGGGCTGTAGGGACTGCTGGGCTGCCTAGAGCTGATCCTGGGGACCTGTGTGGTCCTAGCGTGTTGCTTGGCCTCGCTAGGCTTCAGTTTTCTATCTAAAGAGGACAGGGTAGAGTGTGGCCTGTGGTATTGGGGCTAGGGGACTGTAAGACTAGCTTCAGCATCACAGAGCTGGAATCACTTCTCCAGGGGGCATGCCCACCCAGAGCTCTTAGAGAATATACCAGCAAACCTTATCTCTGTTTTTCTCCCCTTTTCCTCTCTGTCCCCCAAACCCTGAGTACTGCAGTAGGCCAGGCTTCCTCTTGCTACTGCATGCCTCCAGGTTTCATCATGGGTTTGAAAGTAGGTTTTAGTTTAATCTGCATGTGGACAAATAATGTATTACAGTGAGTGCCATGGGACTCTTGGCGGTTCTGTTTTGTTAGACTTACAGTCATTGTGTAGTAAATCCAGCCAAAGCCAGGAAAGAAGGCATGGTAAATGTCCTTTCTTTTCTCCTCCACTAAGGATTCACCCATCTGAGTATGGAACCCTGTGGACTGATATTTGGAATTGTAGTGTAGGTTTTTACACCATACAATTTTAGAGCTAGGAATAAAATTTATCTAAGCCAGTTCTTCTAAAACTTTACCAGGCATCTGAACACCTGGGGATCTTGCTGAAATGTGGATTCTGGTTCCACCAATCCAGAGTGAGACCTAAGAATCTGTATTTCTAACGAACTGCAAGTGAAGCTGCTGAGCTAGAGCCACTGTCCGCAGAGCAAAGATTCAGGGTACAGTTGGTTCTCAAATTTAGCACATAGAAAAAATCATTTTAATGCTGTTTTCTAAGCCATCACCCAGCACAGAGCTGAGCATATTAGATCTGGGATATACCTCGGGATTTGACTTTGATTTTGCAAATAGGCCCTCTGGTGATTTTAGCATATGTCACTCATGGAGCATACTTTAAGAAATAATAATCTAGTATAACCCCTGTTATTTTATAAATTCAAGAAGAGAAAAGGAACCAAACACGTGCTAAGCACATACTATGTGCTAGTCACCTTATGCATATGCCAACTCCTGTTCTCCTAAGAATTCTTCCATGTAAATATCTTTATGCCCACTACACAAATGACAAAACTGAGTCTTGAGGGATTTAAATCACCAGTAATAAATCCAGGTTACTCTGACCCCGAATTCTGTGTCTAACTTACTATGTGATTCCTGTAGTGAACTGTACCTTGAGTGAATGGGTGACTGAGTAAGACAGAGAAAGAGAGAGAGAAAGAGGAATCAGATTTATGAAGCTTTTATGATTCAGCATTTTGAACTTATGTGCTCTCATAAGCACGTATGAACACATGCTTTTGAGATCTCAGATATTGACTTGAAACATTAAAAGAGAAAAATTTATGGATTTAAATACATGCTAGCAAGTAGACCTTTCTAAATTCCCTGCAATTTACCAAAGGTAGAGTTGGGATTTACATTTTTAATCTCTTGAGCCCTTTGGGCCAACAGAAGATTTTTCTAAAGCGATCAGGTGATACTTACTCCAAGAACATTCTGCCAACTTGGGAATTGTTTTGAATCTTTTTTTTTTTTATAAAGAAGGAAAGAAAACCAAGCTGTGAATTTATAATGCTTTGGAATCACAGAATATGCTTGTAATTTTTACAGTTCTGCACAGACTTCTTTGCCACATCTGTTTGATATTACTGGCGGGGATATATGGGGGAATAAACCATGAACTGGAATGTGAAACATCCCACAAAATGAGTTTCTTATAGGTTGCTGCATAAAACATTTTGAGTCTCCCTTTCTTTGGAAGCGTAGCTTAAGTGATTTCATGGTTTTAGTATTTTCTTTGGTTCTAAGGTACGGGTTTTTGCTAGTTTACTAGGTGGGGGTTCCAAGATGGTTTTCTGAAGATGTGTGTGCCATTCTCAAGTGGTATCATGGGCCAGGGTGAGAAAAGCCACCCTCTAGGAAAGTCAGGCCAACCTTTGGTGACCAACATGAACCAGTGGTGATACCTGTTATAGTGAAAGCCTGCGACCAGCTGAGTGGCTGCAGAAAGAGCAAGAACATAAGGAGAAAGGGTTATAAAAGCTCCAGAAAACCTGATGAATTTTAACTAGTGATGGTTTAACAGCTGATGCCTAGACAAACTCATATCTTTGCACATATAGCTGAAAGCCTTCGCACATCAGTGCACTCTCGTGCTGTATATGAAACTAATTAAGTTAGGAAAATGAAAAAATAAAACAAACACCAAGCTGATACCTGGAGCTCAGTCAGTTCCCTGTTGGTGACATTCCTGCCTGATTCCCATGGGGGAAAAAACTATGTTACCAGGGACAACTAAAACATTGTTGAACACCTACTGTATGTGCATGACCCTTCGGTGCACTGGATGTTGGGATGCTGAGTATGGAACCCAGAAATGTCTAATCAGAGCCCAGAGGGTATGAATGTGGGCTTTCTGCCACCTGGCTTCTTCTCAGACTTCCTTGGCTGGGTCCCACCTGTGGAGTTGGAATCTTGACAGCCAAGCCTTTTCTGTACAATACCAGGGCTACGCTCGGCACCCTGTGGCATGTGGCAGAGGCAGCCAACCTAGTCAGGGTTTCATGGTGATCACCAAAGGTGCACAAATAAAGAGTATGCTGTTTGCTAAGAATAAGAACCAGCAGCCTACCTTCATGCACATCATGACACCCCCGTTCTCCTTATCCGGAGGTAGAAACTGTGAAGTGAGTTAAGTATCAAGGAAGACACATATTATATACAGAAAAGTGGCCTTTTGAGGTGGGCAGACCCCAAACACACATTCTTTAATTATCTGAATGATGCAAATGTGCCCACATCTGATAATCTTGAAATATTTGTCCTTGAACTACATTTATCACCAATAGAAACATTTCTAAAGAGCCTAATCATCTCTCATTTTAAACCAATATTTGGGAATCTCTCCAGGGAACAAAGAGAGTTTTAATTTGATGTGCCAAATTCTAGCATAATTTCAAATCACACCAAAAAATAAAAGTCTGTAACTTTCGTCTTTCCCCTGGCTTTCCTATGGGCTCAGAGTCCTGGATTTAAATGCTAAATTCCGTTTATAAGGTTTACAGTTCATTTACAAGTCTTGGAGATTGAGGACTGTAATGAAAGTGTTGACACAACACTAATAACAGCAAAACTATGATAACACAGGACTGTCCAAACCAAATAGAAATGGAGAAGTTTAAGTAAATTTCATGCTCCTTTCCTGAATTTGGTGTGCTGGACCTGAGTTTTTGATTCATGGTGTAGAATAATATTTTAATGTTTTATTCATGATGTCTTTTTCTTCCCATCATTCCTGTTCTAATTCTCCTTATGCTGCTTGTGGTGATGACGCCTGCTTGGAAGTGTGGCCTCTTCTTGATTGGCACTGCCTGTTGCATCGCCAAAAGCTCTCCATCATTGGCTAAGTGGAGTTTCCTGTGATTGAGCTGACGGCTTGGCCTTTCCTCGGTGTGTCCAGAGTTCTGGACTGAATTTTTAGTCAGTGAGTCAGCTTATGAGTGAAATAGACATAGGACCATGCCAGTATTTCTCCAAGCAGAGGAACCATGTTGTAACTGCTCAAGGAGAAAATTGGGTGTCCAGGAGAGTGAAGGGTGACCTAGGACTGACCACTCTATCTCAGTCTCTTTTAATTAGGCATTTGTGCAACTCTGGGCTGGCAATCAAAGTGCTCAAAGAAACCTCACTGTGATAATTTTTTGAAGATGAAGACCAGTGTTATAACATAGGAAAAAATGGTTGATCATCAATTTTATTGATGTCATTGCTTTAATCATCTTCCTGTGTCTCTGTCCCCTACTACTCCTTGAAAACTGCACATGCACATACACGCACCACGTCAGCACATACTCAGCACACCATTCAACACACATGCACCAAACATACCATACCAGGCCACGCATACTCATCAGCCCACACCACACACATATATACAGCATATCATAGCACATATGCACACAGAAAATACCATAGGACACACGTACACATGACATAACACACCCATAGACATAACATACCAAACTACACACGTTAAACCACCGCGCACACATATATCATACCACACCAGGAAATACACACATCATATCACACCCTGCCCATACACATAGCATACCACACTGCACCCATACATACATCATACCCCACAACACACATGTCATGCCATAGCATGCATATACGTATATCATATACCACATACACACACAACATACTATGCCATGCATGTGCCCATAAAACCCTGTCTCTAATGGAGAATTGCAGAAGGATAAATGAAGTTTCCTTCCAAGCACTGAAACAAAATGCAGATATAATTCAATTTCATGCAAGATACTCACTGTTAAATTAGCTCCAATTATTGAGCAATGCTGTGGTGAGATATGGGGGGTTGAAAGGCAGCAGCGGGTGGTAGAAGGGAGGCTGTTCCTATGGCTCATAATTGATATTTTTGGTGCATAGAGATGGTAGTGGCGGAACTGTGTCAGACACAGTAAACTGTTACTGCAAATGTTTTCTTGTCTCGAGAGAGACATTTTCCCTGGAAGAGATGTGCATGGGTTAGGCTTCTACTCAAAATCTTCAGGCGCTTTCATTCTATTTTAGAACTTGGAGCAGATTATTGTCAACTGCCAGATCCTGAGGACTCAGCCACTAAAGAAAATTATCTTAGAAATAATCATTATAGCTTCCATGACTAGTAGTATCCTCTCCAGACCCTCTTCCCTTATGTGAAGCACTTCCTTTATTTAAGTGAGAGTGAAGGATAGAAGATCATTAAGCCTAATGAGGCCAGAAGCAGAAGCAGGCAGGGATAGAGTCGCCCAACATTTCCTCTCTCCTTGAGTGGACAGTTGTTGACATGAATGGCATAAGGACTGGGTAGATTTTGTCAGCTCTGCCTTCACCTTGTGTTAATAATTGGTCTGTCACTTTCTGTCTCTGCTCCCATCACCCTGGGATTAGCCATCATTCTTTCTTGATTGAATGACTGCAAGGACCTCTTTACCAATCTACCCACTTCGTCTCACGTTCCTTCATCATCCATTTCCATTCAACAGCTTCTATGATCATTTTAAGACAAATTACATCACCATCTCTTTACAGCTCTTCATAGCCTTTCTGTTTGGTCTTCCCGGAACATGCTGTCAGATGTCAGTGTGGCCTGGTCCTTCTTGAACTCATGTCCGGACTCAGACATCACTTCCTCAGAGAGCCCTTTCCCAGTCACCCTATCTACAGTGGTGTTCCCCTTCCTGACTAGGTGCTGTCTATAAATGACCCAGTTTTATTTTCCTCATAGCACTTACTACTACCCAAAATTCTTTGGCTCATTTATATGCTTACTTGTTTATTTTCTTCATTCAGTGAATACTGCAGAAATGAGTAGGCAAGGAAAAAAAATTTAGTCTCTCTAAAATCTACTTTTTTCTCCAATTGTATGGTCAAAGTCACCTTCTGTTGCAAACCAGAGTTTTCTCCTCACTGCTGCAAAAAACTCCAAATGTCTCATGAATAGCATACACACACTCAAGACACGTGCACACTCACACACCCACACTCACACAAATGAAGATAAAACTAACACGGCAGGGCACGTTTCACACTCTGACAGTGGGTCTCCTACCACAGAGAGACAAGCAGCTCCTTTGGGAATCCTCTTCCAGCTGACGTGAGCCAGTGCCCAACACTTGAGTGCTAGGGAGAGGAATGTTGTGTTTGATGCTCATTTCAAAGATCTGGGAATAATATTCTGTGTTACAGTGAAATGAAAAGATAAACTGTTGGTTCCATCTCCAGGCCTCATTGATTTTTGACTTCTAATGGGCATTGAAAGGGGTTGTCTGGTTATTGGAAGCCTCAGCTCAGTGAAGGCTTTATTAAAAAAAGGAAGACCTGCAGGGACTCAATCTAAGACTGAACCTTGTTCTGGAAAAAAAAGAAAGAAAGTAGATTACACTCATTTACTAAACATTGACCTAATCACCTCCAAATTATTTTTTTTCTTGATTCGAGATCTAAACCAGAGTTTGTTTGAAAGACATTTGGCAAATTATTCCAAACCTGGGGCCGGTGAGATGGTTCAGTGGCTTAAGCGCCTGCCCGGCAAGCGCGAGGGCCCGAGTTCGACTCCCGGAACCCACATACGAAAAAGGGGCCGGTGATATCGCTCAGCGGCACGGGCGCCTGCTGGCGCGCGAGGTCCTGAGGTCGACCCCCCGGCACCCACAAAAAAAAAAAAAAAAAAATTATTCCAAACCTTAAATGAACCATATCTTCAAAAATAATTGAACCAGAACCACCCTGGGACATCAAACTATTAATGTTTTCCAAACAAACTCTCTCTGGGATTCTGGCTTGGTGCCCTATAAAGCTGCAGTGCCAACCTACTGTTTGTTCCCTTTCTCCCTATCCTGCTCCCTCCCCTGCTCCTCCTAACTGTTATTTCTCCCTCCTGGAAATCTGCCAGTATTCAGTAATGGCCCATCACCCATACCGTACAGTGGGATATAGGCTCTCAGGACCTTCTTTATCCCCTGTGTTAATAAGAGATACTGCACTGGTGCTATAAACCACTTGACCACATCTCCATCCTAAATTCCATACCAAAAGGAAGAGGAGAGTGTCTTTTCATTGAGGTTACAGTCCTTAAATACTTAGGGGAAAATGATGATTGAATGGAAAAGAAGAAATCCTGGAGTGAGGAAGGAGGGAGAGAAGAAAGGAAGAATAGTAACAATAAAAATAAACACGGAATGAGAGATAGAGATACAGCAAAGGACTCAAGGACACAAGAGAAGGAAGAAAGAAAATAGGAATCTTGGCAGGAAGTGTGTCTCAGGTTTGGTTTTCTCTTTTTCTGGCTCCTCCAATGCCAGATGAAAAAATTTCTTATCACACATACGACTCTCCGTTGTGTGCCAAGCTCTGTGGAAGCTCTTGTCTCTACCACCATCTCTCAGAGGGTAATAAGCCATTTTTATAGAACACTGGAGCTGAATGCTAACTTCTGGAACTTCTAAATCAATGTTCTTTTCTTACAGTGGAGAAACTGAGGCACAGAATAATAAGGGACCCAAAATCTCCAGCTCTCAGATTTCTAGTCTGGCCCAAAGGCACCTGCTTACTTTGGCCATGATACTTTGTTCAGTTGTGGGGAAACCATAGAAGAAGGGATATTATCTTATAAAGTCATGGATTGATGCTTCCTAAGGTTGGACTGGCTGGGGTAGCAGTTCTCTTTTAAGAAAAGTGATAGTGATTTAGATATTGCCTCTGCCAGCACCTTGATCTTACCTTCTCAGCCTCCATACCTGTGAGAAATATATTCATATTCTTTATAAATTACTCAGTCTATGAGTTTGAAAGAGATTTGCTGGGAAAACTAAGGGTTAGCCATTCACACCCATAGGAAGGTTATTGGAAGCTCCAGGAAAGCATTGTGCCTGCTTCTGAACGGTCACTGTCATGCTGTACTGGAAAAAGAACTGAAAGGACGAAGATAACTTGAGAGCCATTCCAAGGAAAGAATCAACAAAATAGCGAACAAAAAGGAAGGAGGCTGACTCTGTAAGGCTTTCACCTTGGCGTTGGGAGAATGGTGGTACCATCAAGAGGAAGGGAAGAGGAGGATCTTTTGGGCTGTGATGGCAGAAACTGCTTACCAGAGCTTACAGCCTTCCCTGGAATGGGAAGCCCTTATACGCTGGAAAATCCACCCCTGAGGAATTGCGGAAGTTAAAGACCTAAAGGCAGCTTTGAATCAGCTTCGGCAATGTTTTCTTTCCCATTCCAGCTAGTTACTTCTCCTTTATAAAGAATCTGGGATTAAAAAAAAAAAAAAAAAAAAAAAAAACCCAGCCTGACACTCGTAATCCCATAGCCACTGAGGAACTGACCGGGTTTTCCTGGTGGGCAGGGTCACTGCACCCTGCTTACCTGCCATATATAACCCATTTACCTGCACCTAATTAGCCAGACTTGGTGTGGAGTCCCAAATTACTATGCTAATGATGGCAGCCCTCCCTTCCCAAGAAGTGCTGATTACCAGGCTCAGCATGAGGGACTCCAATAATATCTCTTTCCAATGATATAATTTGATTCCTCCATGGGAGGCTGCCTTGGTCCTAGCTCACTTAGCACTAAATCTCTCACTAGATACTCTCATTACTTAGTCTTTTCAGGCCCCAGACCAGCCCAGGCCTCTTATTTATTTATCTGGGGCCCTGTTTACTTCCCTGTTGTAAATTACTTCTGGCTCCTGGCCGTCTGATTGCTGCAGTGATAGACTAATAGCTGGGAGCTACCGCATTTGCCTTGTGTGATGAGGCAAATAATATGCTTAACTTATGGGAGAAAAAGGCACCCTCCATTTATTTCAGTGGAGGAAAATATTACTCAGGGGAAAGGGCCAAATCATTTACCTAATGGCTGCTGGTGGAACTCGGTATAATTACTGACAGAATTATGTGAAACAAATTGTCATGCCCATAAATCTAAATCTCCAGTTTTCAAAAGCAGACAGGGAATTTTGGCGGCTTGCATGGATGTGTTCTGCCTCTTTCGTGGGGTGAGTTTCTGAGAGATGGCTGGCAGAAACAGGGAGGATCACTCAGCAAGAGGGGTATGCCCTGCACCAGCTCTGAAGGCCAGAGTGGGCAAATACAGCCTGAGGCCTATCCAGTCCCCTACCACTGGGCTGTTGTAAATAAAGTTTTATTGGGACACAACCACACCCATCCTTTACACATTAGGTGTGGCTCCATCTGTGCTACAAAAATATTTATAATGTGGCTCTTTACACAAAAAACATTTGTCCATCCTTTCTCTTCTAGTAAACTGAGAGCAAATGTTTTATATGGAAATGGAGGAATTAAATTGGATCCTACTCTTTACTTTTCTTGGTTCAGATAATGCACTCACATGGAAGGGGAATCCAAAGGGAACCAGGATAGTTGTGCTTACACAGCATCACTCCTGTGTCTGTTAGCTGTATCTCTTTCAACCGTCTTGTGGCTTAGTAGGTACTGTATTATGAACCCATTTGACAGAAGAGAATACTGAGACTCTAAGGTGAAGTGTTTTACCTAAGCGCAGTGAGGAAACTCACTTAGAACTGAAATTCATACTTTTCCTATCTAGCTCCAAATTCTTTTTTCAGCTAAATCTCTTGCTTCCAGGTAAAAAGAAGAAAGAAGACTTTGGCAATGGAGGAGGATTTATCTGGGCCTGGCCTCTCTCTGCAAAAGAGCTGTTGAAAGGGGGCCTGTGAGCAGCCAAGTCAGAGGAGACACGAAGGGGAAGAGTTTTACTCAGTCCACACTCGCTGGGGGGTAGAGAGTGGAATAGGCCCAAGAATACTTTATCATGTTGGGAAACAACAAATCTTTGTCATGCAGCAAGAGAAAACCAAAGAGAAGAAGGCCTGGGTAGTAGAATGTTTATTTTGTGGTCGTGGTTGCCTGTGCAATGCCGTTCACTGGAGAGAATGTCCATATGGCTTACTTACAATAGTGAGAGTGGAAGCCACCAATTCCACTGTAGCCAGTGTGGAAGACAGCCCTGGCCCTTGCACTCTATAAGGGCAGCTTTCCAGGCTCTAGGGCAGAGGGGAACCAAATCAGATTCTCCAAACTGCTGCGATGGCTGTGGAAAGGTAGCAGGTCCATAGGCCTACAGAAGTCAGCAGTGTGTCTGCTGCAGCTGTAGACATCTCAGGTTGAGAATGAACCGGATGCACCTTTTGCAAAAAGTTAATGAGCTCAAAGCCTGAGAAGACAAGAGGAGTTTGGCAAAATAGTAAAAAAACCTCCACAACTGTGTAGTAGCACCTACAATTTGTCGAATGTTGACGAGGCACCAGGCATTATTCTAAAATCGATAATCTTTAGAATCTCTTTTATTTATTTATTTATTTTTTTTGTGGGTACCGGGGGTCGACCTCAGGACCTCACGCGCCAGCAGGCACCCGTGCCACTGAGCGATATCACCGGCCCTTTTTTCGTATGTGGGTTCCGGGAGTCGAACTCAGGCCCTCGCGCTTGCCAGGCAGGCGCTTACGCTGCTGAGCCATCTCACTGGCCCCTAGAATCTCATTCATTCTTCATAATCATGTTTCTTTTTTATAATCATCTTGTGAGGCAAGTGCTGCTATTTTATTTTACTGAAAAGGAAATGAGGCCCTGAGATGATAAATAATTAGCCCACACTAATATGTACAAGGTGGAACTGAGAATCTAATCTGCATGATTCCTTGGCCTTTCCACATCTAGTAGTGAAAGATGGAGGGAGAGCCACAGACATGAAGCTGGGCTACTGTATCCCAGTTCTGCCATGGGGTCCTGTAATTTGGCTTCTCTGAGCCTCAGTGTCCACTTTGTAAATGGATATAACAACGGCCTGCACTGTGGGGACACACAAGGGTAATGGCCTGTTTTAAGCATCAATCTAATGTGTGACTCACAGTAAGAGCCCAGTAGGCTCTTCTCTGTTCCCTTCCTTCTTGCAAGGACTTGTAAGACACAAACCCAAGTTTTGCCATCACTGTCTTTGGTATCTTGCTGAGCTTTGAAGGGAGTGAGACACACAGACCCAACCTCTGACCTTTAGACAATGCCATCTACCTGGGTGCACACTTATGAACCATGCAGGCAGAAGCAGAGAACATCCAACCAAACACGAACAGAACTGATTTGCATCACATGATTCAAGAAGGGTTGCATTTTCAAGGAAGAGTCCTTTTCTGTAATTCATTCAATCTCTGCGGTACCTCTGTTCTATAGGATAAAAATCAAAGAGAGATTTGAATGTAGGCAGGTGAGACAGGTGAGGGTAGCCTGTAACTTCTCTTTTGATCGAGCTGGGAGGCTCTTGATTCAGACTTCTCCTTTCCTGGAGTCTTCATGGATTGTGATGTGCTGGTGAGTTGACCTTCGTAAAAGCACTTCCAATGAAAACAAGAGCATTATTTCACGTTGTACTGTGGGCAGGGCAATTTTTTTTTTCCCTTAGGAATTCTCAGTTTATCTTCCCAACCCCATCAGAAACCAAGGGAAAAGACTGAAAGAACTTATGTTCTCAGAGGTGAGAAGAGAGGAGGCAAAATTAGAGCCTACGTCTTCCAGCTCCAAGCTCACTGTGCATCTCTTTCATTCTGTGAAGAAGAGATGGCTTTTTACTTCCTCCACCTCTCTAACCACACCCAAGCTGCCTGCAAAGAAACTATAGAAATTGTCCCAGGGACCATGCATGGCCTCATGGGGTCTGACTTCTTCCACCCCAGAGGAACTGGGCTCTTTAGAACTCTCACTATTACCATTGACAGGTGTCTAAAGTGACATAGATAAGGAAGAAGGAGGAAACCAGCAACAAAGACGCAAAGCCTTGATGCCGGCCTGCCCGAGAGACTACTAAGACCAGATTCCAAGCCTGCCAGGCTTCTGTCCCTGTCCTCATCTTATTTCTGCATCCCTTCTTTGGAGCTTCATTCTCAGGCATTCCCTTGTGATGGATCACTGCAGATGTGCACCATATCTTTCCAGCTCTGTGACCGGAGAGTAGACTTCCTGGTGTTTACACCAGAAGATACTCCAAGTAGGACTCCTGGGGTATCTGGCTTGAGCCAAGTGACCTTCTCTGGACCTGGCACTACAGCCAGAGCCTGAGGCCTGTCTGTGCCACATACCCACCTTCAGTTATAAGAAGGGAGGGAGTATGTTCTAGGAATGCAGACCCTGGAGCAAACACACTTGTGCCAGAAGAGGCTGTGATTATGACGCATGCCGAACGCCAACCTTTATATCCAGAACTCCAGGCTTCTTCAGTCCCAGTCATGTGGAGAGTGTCCTGCAGTTAAGGTCCCGTGTCCTCCCCAAATATGGGAAACGTATCTCCAGGTCTTCTCAGGAAGACCCAATCAAGCTGGGAAACGGGGCACTAAACACAATGGCGGGGCCATCGAGGCTGCCCTGGGCGAGGATCTTCCTAACTTGACCTTTGCAATCCATAAGGCTGGGAGAATACTCTATAGAAGGATTGCACACTAAGGAAAGGTGTGCCTATGTCAGCGCCAAGATGTGTCGTCCTCAAACCTGGGCAGGACTTCGGGAGCAGAGAGGGAGCTGGTGGAATCATAGCTCACACTCTGCCTCCCTCTTCAGCTTTGTCTCCTTCCACACTTCTTTCATTTCTGTCATAGTAGCCTTTGGCCTGCAAAAATGACACCATGTCTTATTTTCTTTACATCTTTGTGTCTTCTCCTCTCAGTTCGTATTATCCAACTGAGCCTCACTCCTTAAAACTCATCCCTCATCTGTCTTCCTCCAGGAAGCCCATTCTGGTTACACTGGTCTGATTTACTAGAGGGACTTCCCTCAGCCACAGCCTCCTGGGGGATCTATAATCTCAGCATCAATCACACAGCAACTCTGAGACAGTGCTTCGTCCTTCCTCCCCACCAGACCACGAGTTGCTTATGAGCAAGGAATATTTATATTTTTAATTCGCAGGGATTAGTATAATGCTCAATTATTTTAAAAAGAAAAAATATATAAGTGAATGGGAAGCACTGCTATAAGAGCAGATGTTGGTTTTATGGAATTCATTACCTCAGATTTCCAAATGTTGAGAAATGCCTTTCTTCAAATGTGTGTTGCATCTTAATAGGTGTTCTGCCAAAAAAAGAACAAAAAAAACCAAATTCTGGTCAATAAATTTGAAAATGTCGTGCTAAAGGAATCATGTAAGGTTTCTTGTAGGACTTTTCAGTGCCTTTACTATGTTACCATGCGCTGGGGATTTCCAAGAGGTAAGAGTAGATATGCAACTGATTCTACAATACTGTGAAATCTGTGTTCATGGGAGCTTAGAACTTTTTGAAATTAGATTAATGCATAAGTTAAAGGATCATGAAAGAACCCTAAAAATATATATATATTTGAGGACAGTCCAGAATATCCCTTGGGAAGCCAATGGTGATCCAAATGGACCAAAGGTTGGTCAATCCAGGCTGTCGATACCAAGGCCCCATTTAGTTGCAGTCTAGTGTGTCCCATGAGAGCCTTCTTAGTGTTGGTGTGTATACAGTGCTGAGGCCCCTCTCTAGGCGCTGTCTTTTGCTGATGCTGAGAAGTCTTTCAGAGGATTCCTTAGCACTCTACTTCTTCCTCAAAGCCTCCCCTGATTGCTAGAAGGAAAGCAGCAATTCCTCGCCATATGGATCCTGTCTAAGCTTGCTGGTTATTTTACTCTTCTTCTCCTTGTTCATGACACTTATCACTCAATTTGGGAGGGAGGGTCTCTTTTGCTCCAAGGACAGAGATAGTTACATGCATCTTAGGCTTTCTGGATGGGTTGTGGACCCCAGATTGCTGCCTGAATCCAACATCACCATTCCCACCCTGCTGGGGGTGGAGTGAATTCTTCCCCTTGAGGTCCTCTGAGGAAGATTTCTGCAAATGTTCAGCAGCTTCCCCATAGCAGTGAATATTTATGCATGCACAGGGTGGGCTGCATTCCAGGCTGCAGGGACCTCTCTGCTGTGCCACCCTGCTCCTTAGCACTGACGTTTACTCTGTGTACTCTGCACAGAGACCCCTCCAACAACTGAAGTCTGTTTGTTGCCAAGCCTTCAGGTCAGAATGTGATCCTCGCCTGGGCTACCACAGCCTGTGGGATCTTGTCACGCACTTGCACAAAACACACAAGCACAAGGGAAGCCTGTGGCACACACTTGTGCTATTTTCCTCCCCTTCCCAACACACATGTGTACTTCACCCACTGCTGCATCATACTTTTGCTCTTGGCCTTTCCCCCTGCCTGGGCTGCCCTGCCTTCTTGTCTAAAGCCTGTTTATCCAAGTTGAGAAACAGTGCTGTATGGTTTGTAAGAGTGAGGGCTCTAAGTTAAAGAATTATTGTAAACACAAAATGAAAGAATCTTTACCAAGCATTTAGCACCATGCCTGCTGTTCAGTAAACATAGCTGTTCTTATCTCACTGTCCAGGCCCAAATCTGCCCCATTCAAAGAAGACTTGGTGGCCACCTTGTCTCATAGAGGCCTTTCTATCATTCCTAGGATTCCTCAGTGTGGTCATCAAAAACCCCAATCACACCTTTTGTGAGATTTTTGCCATTGTTACAATGGGTTGCTATTCATCTTTGCTGTCATTAAATAAGATGTTCCCTTTGTTTCTGTCTTTTATTTCCAACAGTGTGGTTGGTCACCATGCTGTCTGCTGTGGTAGGTTTTGCACAGAATGGCTGGTTTATTTACTTGTGTGTTTAATTGAGCTGCATTATTGGGTAAATTCGAGGATTTCAAAAATTCATTCTTGTTCTTCCTCTTCTTATTGCTCTTTCTTTTAAAAAGATTGCAAAATGGTGGTTCCATAGTGGAATTCTGCCTATAGATGTATTACATTTGGCCCACACAGTTTCTAAAACATGAGTTGACTGTATTTAAGGCTGAAGAAATTTCATGTAAGATCAAGATTTTTGTTCTCCCCCAAACTGGGAGCTCTGGTAGCAGCGTGGGGCAGTCTACAGAGCCAAGTCTTAGGTACTCATTCCCAGACATGCTTTCTCTTGATTGCTTCAATTTCCATAATTGTCGCTGCCCCATTGGCTCATATTTGTTTGCTTTCTTGACACTTGTAGTCTTTTAAGTTTGGGAACAGTACCTTCATCCCCCAGGAATACTTCAAAGAAGAGACATCTGAGACCACAAGGCCAGGACCCCTAGCAAGACTCTCTTTGTCTTTGTTGGCTTGGAAATTATTTGAGACTCTACTGGACCTTTCTTTGGCAATTTCTATATCCTTTCACCTCTAAGAAGTAGGCAGAGCAGATGTCGTGATCTCTTTCCCATAGAATAGGGAACCCAGCAATATCAAGATCCTCCGATGCTCTTACTGGGACTCTGAAAGCCAATGAGTGGGGAAATGGTAGGAGCCATTCACATATGGGTGTCCATGTGATGTGTGCCCCTTTACAAATATTTGTGAATTCTAGTCCAGCAAGGCCAGGTCCCCTCATCTAGGTGCAGCCATACAACCATTGAATTCAGCTGCAATTCTGGCATCGCTTGAGGAAGCCCTTTGCCTGCACAGACTTTTTCCTGTCCTAGGAGAGGTATTCCTCAGCTGCTGGCCCCACATCTCAGCCTTTCTGGAGGTGTGTGTGGGAGGTGCTGTACTGGGACTCTGTGGCTTGTCCCTGAAGCCTCCCATGTCCCAGTCAAGAGCAGGCTTTCAAGGTCCTCTCCCTCATGGGACTTTGCAAAAGGGGATTTGGAGAAATGGTTTGGTCTGCTTTTAATTGAAATAGTTACTTCATTTCATCTCCTTGGTCAGGGCTTATTTTTGTGGTGATGCAGCTTCTCTCTCCAGTTTAGACTCTTGTAGCCAGGTCTTAGTTCTATTGTCGCTGGCAAGTGGTTTGGGGTGTGCTAATTACTGTCTGAACAAAGCAGCATTACTCTAATAGCGACCAATTTGTAGTAGAGAGACTTCCCTCCCCAGGAATCCCCTCTTTAATTTTCTGAACGATGAAAACTTCTACTCTCTAATTGGACATCTCAAGGGCCCTTGGGCTCAGGACCTTTTCTCATGGAAAGGTTGGGAAAAGCCAGCTAATTTATTTTCCTGAGTTATGTCATCAAAAGCTGACTGCATTATTTATTTCAAAAACTGTGCATTTTCATAACCTTCATGTGTAGACTTACCATACAATGATAGATTAATATGGAAGATTCCTTTGAGACCTTCCAGGTTAGGCATGGAAAATAGATCACATCTTAGATGCCAACTCAGATTAGATAAATGATGCCCAGGGTAATAATGTTGAAAAGAATCCTGTGCCTCATCCAAGCTCAGCAAGGCATCCCAGGACATTCTATACTTAGTTGCCATGGACCCAAAAAAGGAAGTGGCACCTTGTGTCCTAGGTACTGTCACCCATGGCAGAATTCATGCTCCCCACTTTATAGATCAGGAAGTTGCACCCAAAGGTTGGAGCCAGTGAGGGTGCTCTGGCCGTGAAGAACATTCCTTATAGTTGAGGGCTGCAAGGGGTTAATGTATAACTTCACAGTTTACAAGTGTTGTCTTACTCCATTTTCAGTCACTATAAAACAAAATAACTGCAACCAAATAATTTACAGAGAATAGAATTTTATTTGGCTCACAGTTCGGGAGGCTGTGAAGTCCAAGAATATGGAGCTGGCATCTTCTGGGCCTTCTTTTTGTGTTCTAACATGGTAGAGGACACCGCAAGGTGAGACAGAGCAAGAGTGCTAGCTCAGAGCTCTCTTCCTGTTCTTATAAAGCCACTAATATCATTGTGGGGGCCCCACCCTCCTGACCTTATCTAATCTTCATCACCTCCCAAAGGGCCCACCTCCAAATACCATCAACATAAGTTCCCAACACGTGGATTCTGGAAAGACACATTCAAACCTTAGCAGGTGTGAAAACCAAACAGACCTGGGTTCGAATCCTAGTCTTGCCATACTGAGCCCTTGGCCAAGCTACTTCATTTCCTGGAAATTCAGTTTAATGTGTTTAGTTTTGAGGTAGCAATGCTAACATCTACCTCATACACTTGTTGTAAAAATTAAATGAGTTGATACATGCAAAGCTCCTAGCACAGTGTGCAGCCTGTAATTAATGCTGTTTCAGTAAATGTTTGCTGTTTTCCTCATCTGGTTGGTGAGGAGCATTTTCCCTTGTCAAAAGGCTCCAAGGCAGGGCCGGTGAGACGGCTCAGCGGCTTAAGCGCCTGCCTTGCAAGCGCGAAGGCCCGAGTTCGACTCCCGGAACCCACATACGAAAAAGGGGCCGGTGATATCGCTCAGCGGCACGGGTGCCTGTTGGTGCGCGAGGTCCTGAGGTCGTCCCCCCGGTACCCACAAAAAAAAAAAAAAAAAAAAGGCTCCAAGGCAGGGAAATTTAAAGCCACTGTAGTGAAAGGCACCCATGCACTGGTACTCTGCAGTCCTAGAACAACAGAAAACAAGATTGTAGAATATTTATTATTTTTAAGAAGCTATTTCTCACCTTATTAAAAATGATTTGAGTGTGTAATTTTGGAAGTAAGTTCTAAATCACCATTTTTGTAAGCCATGTAGCCTACTTTCTGGGAAATGTTTTCATTTCTGTGAGGTTGTAGAAAGAGGCTGACCTGTTGTCAGAATGAATGGCCCAGGAGGATGTGAGGAATTTGGGTTCTGTGGACCTAAGTTGCCAGAGGAATGCTTGGAAAGACAAAGAAGTGCTCCCACAGGAAATCCTCTCATTAATGCCTGTCTTTGTTGCCAGAAACCTCAACGGAACATTAAAGTTCAGATCCCAGTGAGGAGAGGTTAGGAGATTCTCAGGTAGTGTTCCAAGAGAGCTGTGTGCTTGCCTTTTCCCTAGGGAGGGCACCTTCTGGAGTTCATCTACCCTCTGCCCCTTCTTCCCACCATTCATCCCTAGGTTGCCACCAGAGGATCCCCGAGGAGTGGTCAGGTGGCAGGTGGGACAGCAAACTGGTTCTGGGAGGAAGGTGGAATGGGCAGAAGAACAAGTACCAGAAGCCAGCTGCCCAGATTGGAATCCTCTGCTACTCTGTCAGGCAGATTATCTAACCCCTCAGGGTCTCAGTGTTGCCATCTGTCAAACAGGCATGATAATAGTCCCTAACTCATGTTATTACTTCGAGAATGACATGAATTATTGCATATAAGTGCTTAGGGCAGGACATGAAACCAAGAAAGCATTCAGATCATGTTGGCTGGTATCCTTCTTAACCCAGGAATAGAAGAAGGAAAGTATGAAGATCTCTTTGGAAAATATTTCACATTCTCCAAGTGACATTGGAGTATATGCAGAACTTCCTGGAGAGGAAGCCTTGTTCTTCTCATGTCTTCCATTCCTGGACTTCCTTCATATGTCTTTTTGGTGCAGTTATTGAAATAAACCAGAAACTGGAAACAAGGTCTGTCCCATCGAAGGAGGTCACTGGGGGCTGGGCAAAGGAAGGCCGTGCTCTGTGCCCTCTGCGAAGTGCAGGCTGGTTCTGCCTGACCACAGCTCAGCAGGCTGTTCTTCTCCATCAGTAGGAAGCAGGTGCTGGGAGAGGGCAGTGACATGACCAGGATCCCAACCCGACAGTGTGATGAAGCCTCCGAAGGACTTCAAGGCCCCAGGCTTTTCCGGCCACCTCACACAGCTACCCTATGGCTCCAGACCACCCCCTTGCCCTGCTGGCAGTGACATGGCTCTCCTGTGCCTTGATGTGTTCGCTGCTAAATGAAGCATCTGAGCATGGCCACAGTGGGTGAATAATTTACCAGGCAGCAGTTTTCTCATTAAGAACATGTGTTGGCGAATGATTCTCTATCTCAGCATGAGGGAGTCTCTGGGGGGAGTCATTGGTCTCCATGGCTAGGAAGGCTGGAAAACAAGAGCAGTGACCCCAGAAGAGAAGAGGAGAAAAAGATGGCCACGTTAGTGCAGATGAAAATCCCAAAAAATATGGCGCTTGGTTTCAGGAGCTGAATCCTGGATTTGACCTGTACTGAGTGATCACGGGTCAGTTGTTCAGCCTCTTTCATGCCTACTTCCATTCCTTGATCTGTGTGACAGACACGATGGTACTCAACCTTATTGCTCTCATTCCCTCAGCACGGCATCTGTTGAGTCCCCAGCCTGCATGAGGCTCTCGGATACTGTTACGTCCTTGGTGCACTCATGTTCTTGTATGACTCATAATGTGGTAGGAGATGCACACAGTAGACAAAGTAGACCAACAAAGCACCTTGTAGATTAGATACGGGTAAGTCCTGAAGATGAAAATACCACAGAGGAAGACTGCGGGGACACACACACACACACACACACACACACCGCCTCCCTCAATCCTCCCCAGAATCCAGAATGTCATACATCATCATTTCTATTTGAAAGACAAGAAAACTGAGGAATAGCCTGGGCTACAGCTGCCCATCATGGCCCAGCAGTAAGTGACTTGCTGGTATCTTCTGGGATCCTCACAGCAGACCTGCCCCATCTTTATCCCCACATGGAGCTTTGGTCTCTGCTTCAAGGAGGCAACCCTGCCTGGGAAGCCTGGTGACACAGCCTGCGGTTGGCTTGAAGTGAAGTGGAAAACAAGTCATGGAGACAGGCTGGAGCTGTTAATCCGGACGACGGGAGAAATGCTGGAGATGAAAGCAGCCCCCAATCCAGAGAACAATAGCTCCACATACCAGCAGGAAAGGGCATTGTCATTGCCCCCAATCGAAACAACTTCTCTTTATCCAGCAGAGCCAGCACCTGGAGAATCTGTCTGGGGAGGGAAGTTCCAGGACAAGGCTGAGTCACAGGAGAACTGCAACAGTCCAGAGAGAGTGGGAAAATGTAGAAGCCAAGTCCGCCCCTGTGGTGTATACTTTGAGGCTGAGTAATGTCACAGACGGATCACTCCATCCCACCCAGAGTGGAAGCATGCCCTGAGGTCTCATGGGGAATGTCACTTCAAACCATGGAGGAAAATGGGAACACAGGCTGCTGCTTCAGCAGGAGAGGATGCTGTGGGCCTGCGCCTGCCACCCCGTTGTTCTAGAGTGAGATCTTTGGAAGGAAAGCTTTCTCTAAGGGGAGCTGAATTCACTGGAAACATTTAAGATCCCATTTTCTCTCCCACTGACTTGTCGTGACTGCTCTTGGTGGGGAGTCTGAGGGTGGCACTTAGAGGGCTTTCCACGGAAATTCTAAAACTAGACTAGACTTCCAAATATGCGGTTGCATTTAGACGTCTTGGGTTGCTTTCTGTTGGCTTTGAAAAGTAGCAGCCGAAACATCTTTGCTCAAGTCCTTCAGAACATAAATCACCAGGGCTAGGGTGGGGCCATGGCTGTCGGAGCTCATCGTGAGACTCCACCACCCAAGGTCCTTCGCACTCTGCCCTCTGCCCAGCTCTCTCCTGGGCCACCAGGCATCACTCTGCCCAGGCCCAAAAAGAACAAATGGACAAAAGTTGGAGGAATTTCATTTGATGAGTTTTATAGGAAAAAATCACCCAAAAGTAATACAGTTGAAAGAGGGCAAGGCTGGTTATGTCGCCCTTCTTTCCATTGTTCTAAAGACTGATACCTGGGTACTATTTTCTACTATGTCCTGATAAGATAAAATCCAGGATCCGGATGTTTTACCCCAGCTCTGGGCTCATAATATCTTTCTAATCACTCTGGTGAGGTTTCAGGCCTCAGAGCAGAAGGGAACTATGGGAAAATCAGAACTTCAATTTTTTTCAGTTGTTTCTTGACATATGAGTTACATTTTTTTTATGATGTTCTGGAGAGTGTCCAGGGAATTGCAAACCACAGGGATGCCTTCCCCAAACACCCAGTAATTAAACAGAGCCTGAGTGAAAAGCTTGCATCCTAGGCTGAAAGGGATCTTGAGAGCTATTGGATTTCCTAGGTCAAGGCTGGGCTTCACATACTTGAGGCTACATGTGCAAGGGGAAAGTCACACACGTAAGGTTGATTCGTCCTGAGTACTGTTAGTCTGGCATGCCTGTGAGCTTCTTTTTTTAATAATGAATGAAATCACCTTCTTCCTCCTGTCATCCTGCTGAGGTTTTTAGTCTCTGTTGAGATCACCATTCTCAGTAGATCTTCCTTCTGCAGAGTCATCTCTCCAATCCCACCTTCCCTTCCTCTCATGACTTGGCAGTGAATCAGGCCTCACCTGATGACTGATCTCAATGCTGACCCCAGCTTCTTAGTAACTAAGCACTGTGCCTTGTACCAGCTGCCCTGCAAGACAGTTGCTCTAACTTCATTTTATCCTTAAAGCAGCGTGCAGAGGTGAGAGAAGCTAGGCTTTGTGAGGTTAATGACTTCACTAAAGTACCTCTGCTGAGTGTTGCTCCCAGCTTGATTTGACCCCAAACCACTGCACACTGATGCTTTGACTCCGACTATGGTCTGTGCTCTTGGTTGACTTTGTGCCTAGGCTTGTCTTGCCTGAATGCTGAGGCAGTACATTCTGCAGAGAGGAAGCTCACCTTTCCTCATGTTCACGAGGAATCTGACACAGCTCTTTGCAACCAGACGACCTACATGATCCTGTGTTGTTTGTGCTGCGTGTGTTCTCTTTGTACAACATCCTTGAGATAGGAAGGAAAGGGGCTTATTTCTTCTCCTCCCATAAGGTGAACATGGTGATTTTAAGAGCATCTCAAACATTGTCCATCTACTCTTCTGGGAGGCTTATTAAAAACAGATTGCTAGACCCTACCCCCAGAATTTTTGAGTCAGTAGGTCTGGGTGGGGCTGAATAATTTGCCTTTCTACCAATTTCCCCAGTTGTATGACTCTACTTTGAGAACCACTGCTATATTGGGAAGTACACCCCAAATTCCAATCCTACCTCTAGAGCTTACTATCTGGCCACAGGCAAGTTTCTAGAAGTCTCAAAGATCTGGTAGCATCCTCTGTAAAGAGCATAATAATGTCATCAGGTTGTGATAATCAAGTGCATATCATATAGACACATATATACTGAGCTTCACAGGTATACACAAATAGTGTTTCTCTACCAAACATAGAGATAGTGCTTCCTATGTAGTAGGTACTTGTTAGCACCACTTTACAAATGTGAACTCAAGCCTATGTGGTAGTCCTCTTATTTTCTCCATTGCACAGAGAAGGAGAACAAAGCTCAGAGAGGTTCCATGGCTTGCCTGATGTCGCCCAGGTAGTAAGTATATAGAGCTGGCCAATAACTCAGGCAGCTTGACTCCTTGAGTCAACATTTTCAACTACTGCCCAGTGTACAGTATCTGGCTTGTCAATAGCAAATCTTCTTCATTCCCAAGTAAGCAAAGAATGAGCCTTACAAAAGGGCAAAGAGACTGGTTTTCTGCTTCATAGGCAGATTAACCATAAACTACAAAGAAAAGATGACTGTTTTATGACCACCGCTTAGAAGTCCCACACTTGGCCTCTCTTCTGATACTACTAGGTTGGTTGGGAGTGGCTGTTTCTCTTTCCACTTTTCTGGCACCAAAGTTTATCATTGCTAAAGAAGAGAATGCTTGAAAGAGGCACGTGGGCTGAAGGACTGGAGGAGGTGGCTCTGGGTCAGTAATAAAAGTGGAGAGAGCTCTGCTGCTCCCCCGCTCAGGGCCTCAGGAGTCTGACAGGCGGGCGGGTTCAGGAGCCCAGCCCGAGCAAGGCCACTGATGGACAGGGTGGGAGGGGAGCAAATAATTTCAGCCTGGCTGGGTAACTGAAGCTAAGTGGGCAGGCAGTGGGAGAATTCTAGCTGTGTCATGGGAAATGGCTACAGCAGGGCACTGAGGAGCTTCGGGGCACTGAGGAGCTGCGGCCCACAAATCCCCTGGGACCCTGCCAGGGTTCAGGAGACTGGGGCACTGCATAGATGACAAATAATTTGCCTTATTTCACTGTCAGGAGGAGGAGGCGATTTTGACTTATCCCTGGATGTGAGTGCTGGTACTGCCAGGAGCCAAGAACTGGATAGGGCTGTGGGAGGGAGAGAAACTAGAAAAATCCGCTTTTCATTTCAGGGAACTTAGAAGAAAAAGCAGTCCACACCACTGGGCTTGGCATGGTCTCAAAGCTTTTCTGGCCGCCATCTCAGAAGTATTTTGGCCCTTTCTTCTCTCTGAAAGGTGAGACATCAAAGTTTCCCATTGCCATGTGAAAGACCTAAAAGGGGAAATACTGACCTGGATCCCTCAGAGTGTAGGTGGCATGGAACAGTGGAGCCTGTGGGAGAATGGATGACACATGTGGACACCCATGGTTTGTTTGTTTGACACCGTTATCTTGGAGCTGAGCGATGAAATGTGGAAAAAATCAACTCTGAAAGTAAATGAGATCAACATCCAGACCATGCAAAGGGTGGAATCACTTGATTCCTTCCTCTAGCTTATCTCAAGGCCTGGCACTCTGAAGCTTTTATAAATGTTTGTTGAGTGAATGAATGGACTGATTATTTGATTAATTATGTTTGGAAGGATGATAAATTCAAGAATCTTGGCTACCTCTGTAATAATACCTGATGGTTAAAATCTTTCTCTGAGCTCATCATGGTTCCAAGTGACTGAAGTTAGACTTTCAGCCAGGCTAGGGGGAATGGGACAGTTCTTTGTTGTTTTAGGGATTTCACAGAATGCTCTGAGGTTAACAGCACAGAGTTTAGAGTTAGATGAACCAGGCATTCACAGGACAGATAAAATGTGTGATCTTGGGCAAGTCATTTCTCTAAGGATTAATTTTCTCATCATAGAAATGAGGATAATAATACTATCTTCCCCTTCATGTCCTTAAATAATCTTCTCTGTGAAGGGCTTAGCATAGTGAGTGACATATAGTAAAGAAGTACTCTTTGGGATCAGTGAGGATTAGGCTCAACTACAAAGAATAGAAAACTCCTTAGTAACAGTGCTTACACAAGATAGAAATTTATTTTTCTCTGAACCAAGAATCTACAGATCTTACTGTGGAGCTCTGCTCTACCAAGTGCACAGAGACCCAGGTTTAGTATTTTGTTCTAATATTGCTATACTGTGGCCTTATCTCAACACCTAAGTTGGAGTAGCAGCCATCATATACATTTTGTAAAAGGCAGAATAGAAGAAAAATCACCAAGAGAAAAGGTCATGTGCCAACTGCCTTTTAAGAAAGGTAGCCACGTAGTACTTCTCCCTAGTTTGCATTAGCATGTAGTTTGTGCTTATTCTGTTTTTAACCTACCAGTCTCTGTCTTTTAATTGGTGCATTTAGATCATTTACATTTAATGATAAATTATATAAAATGTACATTAATTACATTAAATTACATTTAATGTAATTATTGGTATATTAAGGTTGTCATTTTACCTTTGTTTCCCCCCCCCGTTTTTCTTGTCTTCTTGTAGGTTACATGAACCTTTTTTTTAGAATTTTATTTTGGTTCATTTATAGTGTTTTTGAAATATTTTTTGGCATTTTTAGTGATTTGTCTAGCTATCATATCATATATACATCACATTCTACTTGTGTCAACATTTTGCCAGTTCAAGAGAAGTATGGAAGCCCTACTTTCCTTCATGTCCCTCTTCCCTCCCCCATTTGTAATATAATTGTCTTAACTACTTCCCCTGCATACATAGAGAACCATACCCAACAGTGTCATAATTGTGGCTTCAAACACCAAACATAATTTAGAAAATTTAATAAGGATTCGTATTACCCATATTTTCACTCTTTCCATTGTTCTTTCTTTTTTTCCCCTAACATTTGAATGTTCTCTTGTTTTCTGTTTTGAGAAATTCTTCTAGTCATCCTTTTAGTGTATGTTAGTTAACTTGTGACAAGTTCTGTTGGTTTCCTTTCACCTGAAAATTTCTTTCTCTTTCATTCTAAATGATATTTTTGACTGTATTCTCGGATGACAGTTCTTTCCTCTCAGCTCTTGAAAAAGAATTATGTTGCTTCTTTCATGGTTTCTGATGAGAGATCTATGGTCATTTTGAATTGTTTTCCCTCTATAGATAAGTAGGTAAGATGTTTCTTTCTTACTGCTTTTAAGATGTTTTCATTTCTTAATTTTTTATTTTTTAGAAGTTTGACTGTGATATGTCTTAGCCTGAATTTCTTTGTGTTTATCCTATTTAAGACCTGGTCACCTTTTTGAATTGGTGGGTTTATGTCTTTGTCTAAATTTGAGAAATTTTCCACAGTTATTCTTCCAGTACTTTTTCAGCATCACTGTTTTTCTTCTCTTCTTTATATCTGGTGACAAAATTGGTAGAACCCTGAGGCTGTGTTCATTTCTTTTCATTCTATTTCTGTCTTTCCAATTCAGATTGGTGACTTCTATTATTTTATTCCCATTTATTCATTGAGTTTTTATTTTGGTTATTAGATTTTTTAGTTCTGAAATTTCCACTTGTTTCTTTTCTTTTTCTTGATTCTTTGCCAAAACCCTAGTATTCCAATTTCTGTCAAACCTATTCTTTGTGATTCATAGAAACATTTTCTGGCATGGATGCTTTAAAATCCAATTCAGTGTAAGCACCTTTTATTGTCTTTTCTCACTTCAGTGTGATTTTTGTTCTTCACAGTATGATGAGTGAATTCTGTATTAAAACTGGAAATTTTGGATATTATGTTACTAGGCTTTAAATCTTATTTAAGTCTTCTGTTTTGCTAACTTCTGAACCTGCATTGGTTATGTGGAGTGACAGGCACCACCTTGTTACTGCCAGGTAGGGGTAGAAGTACATGTTCTCCAACTGACCCCCATAGGTATGTGAGGGTGAGGGGTTCCTGTTACTGCTGAGTGAGATTGGGGATTCAGCTCTTCACTGGGTATCTATTGATACCACCTGGCTGAGAGCCTAAGAATACTTGTTCTCCCTACATGGACTTTCCAATGCCCTGGGTGGAAGGGGAAAGATGGCCTTATTACCATTGGGTTGTAGTAGAAAGATGGATGCCACCTAGGATTTCTCTGATGCCACTCCAGTGGTGATGTCACTGGAGAGGGGCACTTTGTTTTCTACTGCCAGTTGGTTGTGGAAGACTTGCCTGTCCATATGGTCTCTATGACATTATGTGGAAGACTATCATTATTTTCAATAGGGGTAAGTCTCCACTCTTTACTTGGCCTTCTCTGAAATTACTTCAGTGGGGTTTTGAGATGTCTTGTCATAGGCTAGTAAAGATAGAAGTCTAGAATCACTTAGCCAGTGCTGGTGGAATTCAGTATGTATTTTTTGTGGTATTTGGTTGAACCTTAATTGTTGTCTTAGAGTCTTGGTTGGAGTTGATGACCATTAGTAGGCCAAAATGGTTATTATATAAAAGTTAGTGTTTATTAGGCTGCCTCATTTCTGGTTCTTTGACTAGAAGTATCAGATTTTTCTTCTTTTTTTTTCTTTTGGTCTGTGCCCTTTGACATTTTGGAATTGCTACCTTTACCAGTAACAGATCTGGGATATGTTAAACAAAAAGAAAACCAAGGAAACTTGCCATCAACTATGCTATTATTCCCCATCAGGTCCTAAGTCCCTAATCAATCTCCCCTTTTTCTCTCCCACTTAGAGTTTTCTGATATTTGATTCACATACTGTCCAGGACTTTAAATTGAATTCAGTGGGATGCATAAGGAAAGTCGCATCTCAGAAAGGGAAGTCATCTAAGATGGCATTTTAAGCATGTCATCAGGTACCTCAATGATTCTAACAGGACATACCTGAATCCCTTGAGGGTGTGCATCATGTTTTGTTCATATTTAAGTCCACTTTTAAGTCTTTTAGTAATTATTTTTAATGTTTCTATGTCATGCCGATCAATGATGGGGTAGAAGATGCCCTCCATCAAACTCTTGATTAAAAAAAAGTTACTCCAAAGGGGAGCAAAAGCCCAGAACAGGGTAAAAAATGTGCACAGATGTACCTTCCCACCTCCACAACCAGGGGATTGTCCTCCTGCAGATGCCAAGAGCAGTACAGAGACTACTGACAGGCTGAAAAGTCACTTGTCAGATTAGCTACTGGGGGTAGGGGATCAATCAAGGCATCCTTAAGTAGAGGCACAAGGGCCCCATATGTGCATATGTGTACGTGCACATGCATTGTGGCTTAACATGAAACATTTTTCTTATGGGAAAACATGTTTTCAGGGCTTCCCTTTATCACCACATTGATTTCTTACTCTTGATCAGAAGGGAATTAGATGGGATGAGAGTCATTGGTTTTCCCTTTAGCAATCAAGAGAATGAACTGAGCAGCTTGTAATACTGAGCCTGACATTCCCTAGAAACCTTCCTGAAGCTTCTCAGGCTCCTAAATTAATAAGGCTCTGTGGTTCAAAGCCATTTGAGAAATACCAAGTAAAAATAAATAAAACAACTTTACTGTGGGAGATTTTACAAACCTTTAATGTGCTGATGTATATTGTAAATTTGTAGTGTTTCCCAGATTTGCCCAGACATGGATCCATACTGCTAGGGAGTGTTCCTCTTGTGCGGGGTCCTGCAGATGCATCGGGTGGAAAATGCTCGTGTATATAGGTTTGGAACTTTCATACCTTTGAAGAAAAGGAGTTGGGATGTCCTTATAACCAAGATGATCGGACAACTTTTGTTCTCATCTGTGCCTATTTCTGTGCCTTCAGAAAAAGCAAAGGCAATTTTTCTCTCTTACTTGGAAAATTGAGGCAGTATGTCTTAGTTAAGAGTCACATCCTTACAAACTTCATTTTAAAGGGAAGGAAAAGTCCAAAAACACTGCCTTGGGCCAGTGAGATAGCTCAGCGGCATAAGCACCTGCCTGGCAAGCGCGAGGTCCTGAGTTCAACTCCCAGTACCCACATACGAAGAAAGGGCCGGTGATATCGCTCAGCAGCACAAGAGCTTGCTGGCAAGCGCGAGGTCCTGAGGTCGACTCCTGGTACCCAAGTTAAAAAAAAAAAAAGGGCCGGTGAGATAGCTCAGCAGCATAAGCGCCTGCCTGGCAAGCGCGAGGTCCTGAGTTCAACTCCCGGTACCCATGTACGGAAAAAGGGCTGGTGATATCGCTCAGCGTCACGGGCGCCTGCTGGCACACGAGGTCCTGAGTTCGACCTCCAGTACCCACAAACAAAACAAAACAAAACAAAAAACACTGCCTTGGGCTTTCCTGAAAACACCAAATCACTCTTGTTTCCCAGAGGTCTAGGCTCGTTCCAGAGATGGAAGACTCACTTGTATTTTCTCCTACTGTCTTTCAGTTCCAGCCCTATGTGTTCACTGGAATTGAGATCTCTGCTCATTCAGGAACCATTTGATTCAAGTGATTTGATTTTACCTAGGACAAAAGATTTATGGATTATGCAACTTATGGGGTATTGAGTTTTTCAATAGAATCATTTCAGATCCAAATTGTTGGTGATGTTACGTTATGTAAACGTGACTTGGGACAGGAGAAAGGCTCTGATTGCTATCAGTTGCAGACACCATGGTGTTGACAGCAGTTGGAACAGCCTTGCTTTGTCTGAGTAGGAATGCAACCTCTGAAAGCTGACCTGTTGATAGGGAAGACTTGAGTGCATTATCCTTTGTCAAAGCAAATATGTGGACATGCTTGGTAAATTGGCCCTTATCTGACTGAAAGCCACAGGCTTGATTAGCTCACATACTAACCACTGATGTTAACAATAAATGTAGTTGCTTTGCCTGTTGTCATTACTTTAACCAGGTCTTGGTGACTGTTAATAAGCCAAAATCACTATCTAACTTTGCCATCCTATTTGATTCTTAGGGGTGATATTTACAGGATTTTCTCCATGACTGGGCCTTAGGGAGACATTCTTTTTACCATGAGATGTAGTCAAGAGGGGGCTTGGTCTGAGCTTACTTTGAAGGTTAGTTTGGAAAAGGCTTGGTGGACTTAGAGTGTTCAAGAGGAATGTTCTCTGCTTCTCATTCTGTTCCCATTGGATTTCAAACTAACTTATAGGATTTCCAAATATCTACACCACACAATTAACAGGATAACTAATATTTATCATCCACTGAAAAGATGCTAAGCCTCGTGCTGTCCTTTGTGTTCATTACCATATTTAATTCCCTCAACTACTCTGTGAGGCTATCGTGATTTACAATGAGGCACTAAATGATTGAAGAACGTGTTCAAGATCGCACACCCAGTGAGTCTCTGGGGCTAAGTTTGACCCAAGTAGTCTGATCCAGAGCCTGTGTTCTTAGCCCAGTGGTCTTTTCTCTCAGGACAAATGTAGGCACCACCCAGTTCCCAGCATAAAGAGGAGGCAGCAGGCAAGAACCAGACCTCAAACCCTAGGAAGAAGAAAACAGGGAAGAGTCATGACCACTTGCAGGACGGCAGCAGACAGATCTCATGAAGTGGAGGGTTGGCCAAGGAACTGTGAGCAGAGGGAAATATAATCAGGAGTCTAGAAGCAGCACAAAATAATGGAGGAGTTGAGAGTCTGTGTTATCCAACAATCTGGAAAGGCTGGCAGTCTTGGGTTTCATCTGGGAAGGTAGGGTCCCCTTCCAAAGGGATAGGACCCCATAAAGGAGGGGACTGAAGTACCAAGTCTGGAACCAATAACCAGAGCCAGAGTCCAAGGGGAGACCGGGTACTGAAGGTAAAAGTTGAGCTAAAAGGAAAGGATTAGAACCAGAGTCACAGCAGTGTTGATGGTGGGGAGGCCCAGCACACAGGGCAGAAATCCTAAGATACTTTCTGCCCAAGTGATGATTAATTCTTAGCGTGGATGCAGGATAAGCCCCCAGACCGACTGCAAGCAGCCTGTGTCTGACGCCCAGCCTGCCCTAGGGCTAGAGAGAAAATCCAGGCCTCTGCATTTAGGAAAAAAAGCCAAGTGTCCAAATAGTATTTGACAGTCTGTTAGTGAAAGTATAAAGACAGCAGACCTGGTGTTCGCCGTACCACCTAGCCACTCACCCTGTCTATCGCTACAGATTACAAGACATAATATATGTCAAGACCATGGGAATTCTACAAAGGGACCTGTAAACTGCCCAGCATAATTTCTATTGCTTTGTGAACTCTGAAAGCTGGAGATGAAGGTTTTGGACAGCAGGTATTGTTCTGGGATGGAAAATCATAATGCTTGTCCACTTGCCAAATACTGGAAACATGTTCTGAGTCAAAACGTGGAAGGGTCCTTCTTCCCTCCTACTGGGCCCAAAAGCAGTGACTGGTGGGCAACAGAACTTGCTTTGAGGCAACTCGTCAGTATCCCACTGTGAGTTCTGAGCCTGGGCCCGCATCAGCAAGAGTGGTGTCTTAGCTAGATTCACATCCTAGGAGATGGGACCTGGATTGAAATCAGAGCTGGGGCAGCTACGGCCTTCTGAAAGTATTCTTAGAATGCTTTTAACCTGAAACAGGAAAAGTGCCACTCTGCCAGAGACCATGAAGCTGGGAATGGCTTGAGTCAAGCGTCTAGTTGGGGAAGGCTCCTTTGGCTGTTACCCTAGACGAGAGCGCCCTTTGTATGCTCTGGAAAGTGACATGCAGTGGATGGTTGTTGTCACAGCCACCCACTCTCTGCTGAGCCTGAGACCAGAACACTCACAGTGTCAGTGAAGGAAATAATTATTCCTGGTATTTGCAAATATGGTTTACAAAATGCATGAATGGATCTCGTATCACCAACAGCCTTGGATACACTAGTCAGGCCTATTTTCCACATTTCTGATGAGGATCTCGGAGCTCAGTGTGACCTGTCCCCAGAGCTCTGCAGCAGATTCTCAGCCCCTGTGCTGAGACTCTCAGCCCTTACACTCAACATGGAAGGCAAACAATTATGCAGCGTATGGTCATAATTACCCTGAAAAAAGCTGTCGGTCTCCCCAAGACCTGTGTCCAGGCAATTTCCCCTCCAAGCTGGAGCTCAGCAGTTTCTTCAGTAGACAACGAGCCCAAAGTAGTCAATTTGCACTCAAAGGGTGTTTTACTTTAAAAAAAAAAAAAGTTTCTTAGTACCTACCTGCTGAGATTTACATATGTGAGAGGTGGGGAGGACCCCAGCATGTCCCAGAGGTGGCAGATTTCAGTGTCCCCTTCCACGCTCACCAGGGGCATTTGCTTCCTGAGTCATGTGGCAGGCAACTATTTCAGATGTCAACTTTTACTTTTTTGTGACAAATGCACATCATTAACTTTGCCCCATTTGAATGTGCGTGTGCTGCAATTGTACTGTAAGTTACAAAGTGGGCATTTGAGCCAAGGCCCCTTGGCTTCAGACTCAGGGCTCTTTGTACCACAGTTGTACACCTCTCTTAGTCTAATGCTGCCTGGCCAACAAATGCTCATCTGCTCACCTGTCCATGATATTACTAATAACAATGGCAATGACGGTGATGGTGGCAACGGCAAGTTTTGAGGTCACATCCTGAGATGAGCATTGCACATCTTTTATTTCCATTGTTCTTCAAACAGCACCTTGAGGGGGGTGCTCTAAGTACCCCTATTTCATAGATGGGGAAACCAAGGCATAGGAAAATTGAACAAGGTCACTCTGCTTTTAAGAGCCAGGGCCAGGATTTAAGCCCAGATCTGGGCATCTCCAACATCTGTGTCCTTATCCAGTTTCCTCTTCTCTACCTTTTCATGACCACGGATTAGCCTTGTGCCCACTGAGTCTGTGAGGAAGTTGAGCCCTTTAGAGCCTGGCAGGAGCAGAACTGAAGAATTTACCCTGGATTCTCTGGTTCATTATGAAAGTGAACCTGGGAAGTGAATAGCAAATGAGCTTGTCATCTCATTAAATAAAGTTTCCAAGAAAGATGACACTAATGCTAAGTGAACATGCAGCCAGTGCTGACAAAGTGCTTGGATTCTGCACACTTTAACCTCAAGAAAGCTTGTTTGGGTCCCTGACAGGAGGGTTGTCCCAATATTGATTTTTCTTCTGCCACAGCTGTTATTCCATGGTTGCTTTCAAAGCTGGCTAGTTCTTTGCAGTGCTGCACCTTCACTGTGATGGATCATTAGAGCCCAGTCCTGACGGTACTAGGAATGGAGCTCAGGGAAGTCTCAGAAATGAGCATCGGAAGTTTGATTCCAATGAAGGGGAAGTACAACCTTTCAGGGTGGAAGGAAGTATACTCCCAGGCAGGGTTGGGCTGCAAGTGATGCATTTAATGAAATAGCCCCCTGCTGTGCTGAGAGAGGTGGCGAGGTAAAGTGAGGAGTTACTTGCTCAGTGGGAAGCAGGGGTGATCGCTGCTTCTGTTGAAAACATTGATCCTAGTGTTTTTTACATTTCACTCTTCTCTCTTGCTCCTGGCCCCATTCCTGACCTGCCATTTGGCTCGAAATCTTGAGTTGTGGTGTGGGATTTTTTCCTGCTACTGGACCCTTCTTATTCGGAAGTCCAGCTGCAGAGAGCTTAGGACCCTCTTTTGGGAGCAGGAAAGGGTTGAGATTTGCTCTCTCCAAATTACTGAGGAGTTATTTTCAGGAGATGTTTCCAGCACCTCTGGCATAAGTTGAAATTACGGGTTCCCAAGCTACATACAAGGTGGTCCTTTAAGAACAAGAGGCAGTGGTTTCCTGAGAGATGGCTAGGTGCTCCTCTCTTTCCCCAGGCCCTTTGGAGACAGGTAGATAGGAGCTTGCGCTCAAGGTCTCATTCAAGATTGCAATGCTTAGTGTTGGCCAAGGAGACAGGTTACTTCATTACTAAGCCATCCCTTGCACCTCCTGTATCCTGGTGACTCCATAAGGCAAAGAGGTACTCAAATGGTTAGAAGATACAGCATTACTGCACTTAAAGCCCAGACATCCTATGTGAGGCAGGTGTGTGTGTGTGTGTGTGTGTGTGCATGTGTGTGTGTGAGAGAGAGACAGAGAGACAGACACAGGCAGGCAGAGATACAGACAGAGACAGACATGGTGTGTGTGTGAGGAAGTGAATATACGTGTGTGTGAAAGGTGAGACACAGACACAGAAAGTATATTTGTGTAAGAAATTGTGTGTGTGTGAATGAGAGGGAGACAGACAGAGAAGAGAGACAGACAGACAGACAGGAAGGCAGGCAGACAGAGATACAGAGACAGAGAAGGTATGTGTGTGTGAAAAAGTGTATATGCGTGTGCGTGAAAGATGAGAGATACAGACACAGAGAAAGTATATTTGTATTTGTGTAAGAAATTGTGTGATTGTATGTGTGTGTAAATGAGAGGGAGGGGGAGGGGAGAGAGAAAGAGGGAGTGAGGGAGAGAGAGATATTATTCTTTGATCCCAGTCTGGGGCAGAGACCGTTTTCTCTTCCTTATTTAGACCTTGGTTTAGATCCAGTTGTCATCTGCTTGTCCCAGAGAACCTGCACAGCCTCACAGCTTTAGCCTTATCTTATTTTGTATTTAACCTCATTAGCCATTTGTGGGCCTAGCCTGGGCCGGATCACTATGGCAGCCACACAAGGCCATGGACTCTGATGTTTATCTCTGCTGTGGAGTGTCTGGTACAGTAATTAACTTTGAGGTCTTGAATACAACAGGATGTGGGGTGGGGAGGGGGCGAGAATCAGAAAAGCCCTGGCTAGTTGCAGAAGTCTTCATTAGCCAGAGTCCAATGATTTGTTTATTTGCTGCTCATATAGGAATATTTATAATATCCAGTTGCACAGCAAAACAGTGAAGAGTCTGATTTGGGCATTGAACTGTGTGTGCTGGAATTCCACACATCAGCTGCATGATCCTGGGAAATTTGCTGGATCTGTTAGAGCCTCAGTTTCTTCATCTGTCAAACAGGCATGATAAAACAAGTATTAAATGAGATACAAAATTAAGGGACTTGGCACAGCCTCTGGTCAACAAAAGTAAGGCTGTCCTGTCTGGACCAGGTGGCGGTCTGGTATCCAGGCCTGCCTGCTGTGCCCATAGCTCACGTTCCCGTGAAGATGGCACCATCTAACATTGGTCTTGCCTGACTCAGTTGGAATTTGATTGCTGAGAGCATGCTCCGTGACCTCTGTGTTTCTGAACACCTGTAGAAGCATATTTTTAAAATCATTTTAAGTTACCCTCGCCCTTCATCTTTCAAACTGGACAACATCAAACAATTCTTCCCCCTCACTTTCACTGGCACGTGCAGAAGAAGTTCAGTGGTGTCCCTCTTCCAGCACCCGGTTTCTGGGTCCCGTGGACTTTCCTAACAGCCGCTAGAGGGCTCATCTGGGGCCTCTGGGGTCTGTGTTTCTTGCTGATGGGATTCTGAAAGTCCAGAGTCAGTAACTGTGGGACCCTCAGAGGTGAAGATCCCAACTGTGGTGTGGGTGAGAGGAACAGAGTTTCGGGGCTGGAACTAATCAAGGAGACTTACCGCATGGTGAAAAACCCTGCTACACTCTTCTGGGAGGTTAAGCTATATGTTTTGTTCTAACAAGACCATTTACAATTATTTTGCTCCCAAACAATCACTGACTACAAAATGCCTTCCTATAAACAATCAAATAAAATCAGTATCATTTCCTCTTAATTTGTCATGCAATTAGTGTGTGATTAGAATTTCCCAGGCTGTGTTTCTTCTGTTTTAGGAGGTTGGGCAGCTGGCGGTCATGAACTTTAGAGTGAAAGAAATCTGGCTTCAAATCATAGCTTCCTCTACTTACCAATTCTTTAGCTTTTGGCAGGTCACCTTTCTGACCCTCAGTCTTCTCCTGTATAAAGTGGGAATAATGATAATCCTTTGAAGGACTTCTGTGATAGTAGATGTATAATGAGCATAATGTCTAGGATATAATACTATTATGATTATTTTGATTTTTTAAAAATCAAACATCCTTGATATATCTTGGAGAATAGCTTATTACTTCCAGGTTATAATTAAATGTGTCAGTTCTACTACTGTCACAGTTTAAATTTTACCCACCAAGATTTCTTGTTAAACATTTAAAAAACCATTTCATAAAAATGCATTTTATATAGAGCACTAATGCCAAATCTCAATTAGTAACAATTTTTATAACAACACATAACTAAGGTCAGAAATTGTTTATGCAAGACGTCAAGAACCACCGAACAATGTGCAAAGAAAATAGTATGCCTGCTTGGCCATTCCTAGCATTTCAAATCAAGGTGCTGCATTTAATTAATTTCTAGAAGGTTTAATCTCAGACTTATTAAGAGCATTATTTTGTGAGGGAAAACAAACAGCCCTGCTAGCGGCACCAAACATGTTTATTCCAAATAGTTAATTAAATTGTGTCAGTTTCTGCCATGCAGCTTTCAGGCTATTCTGTTTTTCTACCCATGTGGACATTTCGTCATCATTCATTTTTATTTCCTTTTTGGCCTTTTAAAAACAGGCATGAAGCAGCAGCCCAAGCATGTGTGTAGTTGGAGCATTTTGCAAAGTTAAATTGTTTAAATACGGCCTGAGCATTGGCTGCTGGGACTGTCTCCATTTTTCAAAATCCACTGGGATTTTTCAGCAGCATCAAAATAAACCTGAACAATTGTGACCCAGAATGTAAGCAGCAGTAGCAAACAAAGCTAGAAGACTCTGGAAGGCCTTGTTGCTCGGAGCTACAGGGAAGGGGAAGTATAGGCTGGAACCTGGGTGGAGGGAGTATACAGAAATACAGAGGGGAATGTACTAGCTTAGGATCTTTCCCCAAGAAGCACAAGGTCTTCCTTTTGACTTTGTGAGTACAGGACACCAGTCTGCGGGGGTGTGAGGAGATGGAGGGAAAGGGAAAGATAGCAAGCACTCTTCTTACATGGCAGTAGGCAACGCAATGAGCTATCTTCAGGAAGACTCCAGTTCCTCCTTGCCCAAGGCCCAGGGACGCTCCACAGTTAGGGCAGTTCTCTCCTAAGAACCAAAGGTCCCTAACTTCTCGTCCTGTTACCTCCAAAGCCGAGTTAGAGAGAAAGTCCAGAGGACAAGCTACTCTCACACTAGTTCACAGATACATGCCTGCAAGTCAATATTAGTAAAGCTAAGAAAGTTAAGAAAACCACCTAACTTTGTAGATGGTGCTAAACACTGTGCAAAGTCCCATTCATTTATGTATTAATTCCATAACTGTTTGCCAAAAACCTATGAGGTCCCAGACCCTCTTCCATCCTTGCATAATGGGTGGTTGAAACAAACATAGTGAAAGGCCTGTCTCCTCACAGGTGTGTCTAGCCTTAGTGATTCTTCTGTGCTGGGCCTTCTGTAGAGCCGCACAGAAGTATGAGACAGTGCATCCTCCAGGAGCTGTCATCCAGGATGACCAACAGTGACAACAACTGGCATTTATTGAGCACTTTCTATTAGCCAGGCACTAGGCTAGGCAGTTTCCTATATTAACTGCAGTTAACCCTATAGAATAGGCAATGTCACCATCTCCATTTTACAAACAGGATAACTAAGGCTCAAAGAAGCTAAGCAACTTGTCCAACATCACACAGCTGCTAAGCGGTAACTCTAGGACTCTGCTGCATGAAAAGATAGTGCACTAGTACATGCATTAAAAATACAGATGCACATACCCGCTCAGGCAAATTTCTGTGCCAGAGAAGGCTTTTAAAAAGTAAGGCTAGAAAGGCTTCAGAAGGCAGGAGTATGTGTGAGCTGTGTGTTGGCAAAAGTGTAGTAAGACAGAGGTATGCCAGTTGGGTCTGGAAGAGTTTACAAATATGGTGAGAAGGAGGGTGAGCATCCCAGTTACTAAAAGTTGTACAGATGGCAGTGAAGAATGGGGATCTAGGGGATCCAAGCAGGAAGGTGGATGCAGGGGGATATTTGGAGAGCAGGAGAGATGGCTGGCAGAGGTCTTTGAACTTCACGCCATTGTCATCAAACCAGAAGCAGGCAAAATGAAGTAAATCCCTGTAACTGATGGAACCTGGCTCTGTCAGGCCAGTAGATTGCCTTGCTCTGAAGACGGTAACTGTCACTAGCCAGCAGGTTGGTGCCACAACTGGTGCATCATTGTTATTTTGCATGTCAGCATATGCTTGAGAGGGAATATATTTTGTGGCTAGGAGTGAATATCCTGCAGCCATATTGTTTGGGCTTGTGTTCTGGTTCTGCCTTTTATCAGCTGTTTATCCTTGGAAGAATGATTCAACCTCTCTGTGCCTCAGTTTCTTCTGTGCTGCAAAGTGGAGTGATATGTGCCTTGCAAGATTATTGTATGAAATAAGTTCTCACTGTGTGTTAGCTCTGATTATTGGTGGTGTTGACATATTATTATGTCCAGCTTTGAGACGGAGTATTATTCTAGAGTCCACAGCCTGCAGGAATAGACTGTAAGAGCATGCAGCCTCATCCACACAGTGCATCTTTCTCTGTTTGTCAGTCATCTGCGGTCATTAGCTCAGATGAAGGGTGACAAGGTACCCAGCGAATGTACCCAGGCCCGTTGGCTGTGAAGAACATAATTGCAACTACTTTATTGGAAGGCTAATAACCTAGGTGTGCTTCCTTTAGCATGGAAAGCCTCACTAAGCAGGGGTCTGGGGGACTTGCCTGCAGCTCTGTTCTCTTTCAGCATCTGTACCGTAAGGAAAGGTACTGACCTGGGGAGAAGGTGGTGTGCCGATAATGGCCTTATCGGAAATGCCCCTTGTCCTCAGCAGCCCTGGTGGTCATACTGCAATAATCAGTCATGTTTCTTCACCAGTCCAGGAGGCAGGAAGTTCCAAATTGGACTCCAATTAACTATGAAGGAACAATAGGCTTCTCCAGAATCTGGTGGTTCTGAACAGGTCTAAGGAGGTGTCACACAGCCTTGGAAAATAATTACAGTTGAAATGACGATGCCTCTGATTGTGGGCTCCTGCCTCTACACCTCGAACAAATGTGTGTTTCTCCTTCCTCACAAGGTTCACTGCCCTTAATTGCTACCCTGATTCATTAAGGGGCAATTAATTTTGTGGCTTGGTTTTAAAAGGCAGTAATTATAAGGTGAAGACAAAAAGCCCATGGTTAAACATAATCAGGCTAGATGTTAGAAGGTGCTCCCTGGCAGATTAAAGGAGAAGGGAGGGAGGGAAGGAGCCTGCATCCTAGAAAGATGCTTTTCCTTCTTGGCCCCCTCTTTCCTTGATACACAACTGCCTCTGTTGTTTCAGGGTTGCGTGTGGGACAAGCCCATGTTTTTCTGTCTGGTTGGTAGGACTTTGCATCGTGTAGGTCCGTGGTTCTGAAGTTGTGTCCAGTGGGCAGTCTCCTGCCACAGAGGTCAACCAGAAGGCCAGGACCATGCTCGGTGGCCTGGAATCTTGCCTGGGGGACATAGCTTCCTAAAGACACCAGACCCCATGTCAGCATTCCACATGTAGAGGCACACTCTTTTTCAGTGCCATTTTGGATACACCTTCCTTCATTTGCTTATCATTCATCAAATGTTTGTGGACAGCATTCTAGAACCTATGCTAGATTCTTGCAGTGGGATGGTGAGCAAGACAAACATATGCCATGCCCTGAGGAGTTTCAAGTCAGGTGCAAGAGCTGGATGGTAATGAATTAAGTACTCAAGGCAATAATTTGAAGTGATGAAACATGCCAGGAAAGACAAGTGCAGGGCTCATAGGACCATGAAATGGGGCCATCCTTGTGGTCAGGGAAGATGGTCCCAAGAAAAGGACTTAAAAGCTGGGGGCAGAAGGAATAGAGCACAGCTAACAAATCAGTGTGGGAGGGAGGAAGAATTCTGGTCCCAGGGAAAAGCTATACAAAGGCTCTCACACAGCACTGAGCAACACCTTCAAAAAATAGAAAATAAAGGTCGCAGAGCAGGAAAGGGTGAGCATCACAAGATAAAGAGAAGTAGGTCATATAATGGGCCTCAGTTTTCCCACCCATAAAATAGTGAGGATAAAATGAAAGCATTGCCCTGTAGCTGCTGCACACTGTATTTACTGAGGTCCTTTTGTACACCTGGCTTTTCTCTTATGGTAGAGGGCAAAGCTGGAATCACAGAACTCAACTCACTATTTAATGCTGGCAGTGTAAGATGATGAGTCCTTCTTTACTGTGATACTTCTGAATTCTGTCCCCTTTGTACCGTGTGTCCATATGAGTCTCCTTCCTGTGAGCACTCTCACACCTCTCTCTCACACACGTGTGTGTGTACATATATGCATATGCATTGTTTTTGCAAACAAAATGGATATCCTACTGCAGCACTGTCATGTGGGCTTTGGGTGTGGGTGTTGGTATCAGACTGAGTTTACATCATGGCTAATCACTGTCCACCTAACCTTGACAAAGGCACTTTACCTCTTTATGCTTCAGTTTCTATTTCTGGGAAAGGAAGGTGAGATTGTTGTCTCATTGGTGTTATTTGGATTAGATGAGACAAGCCATGGAAACTCCTCAGCAAAGAGTAAAGCCTATAAAAGAGTTACCTTACTAAGCATATTATTATTATTGAGCTGCATAGCACCATGTCTAGTTCCTTGCAAGTGCTTAATAAATGATACTGTGGTTACTAAACACTTTGTAACCTGCTTTTCAGCTAAAGATGGAATTCATAAGAGCTTTTGAGGTAACGAGGCGGAGATACAGCCTACACAGAACTGAGGATGAGCTGGCTGTTAGGATTCATCTTCCTTTCCTCATTGCTTCATTTTATATCTCAGTGCCACTGTGCCAGGGCAAACAAGCTTCTTCACAGAGCAAGAGAGGTGGGCTTGGCAGTTCAAAGGCATATCGTTCCACGTTGGCCAACTTGGAAAGGGACATTCTCTAACAGCTGCAATGAAGACAGCCACCAGTATGGCCTTTCAGTGACTCTGCCTGGGACACATACTCATCACACAGACAAATTACTATGGCCCATGATCTGAGTTGGGGGTGATCAGTAGCCCCCACTCCATGGATGGAGTTGAGGGGTCGTTGTTGGGGGCAGGAACAGGTTCCCCATAGAGAACGAAGAGGTGAGCAAAGGCGAGACTGTTGAGGAGATCTCCTGATTAGGGTTCATGTCTGTATGGTAGCATAGACCCAACTTACCTGTATCTTGGACCTGAATTCTCCAGACGTGCAAGGAGCGCCCTGTAGGGCTGATGCATACCACAGTTTGAGTTGGAACCTGGGTATTCCAGGAATCCCAATTTACACTTAGTCTTAGAGCTAATGAACTGCTTTTCTATTTTTCTGTCTCTGGGCTGAATCCAGTAGGCAGTGACCCAACACTTCAGTGGTTTGTGGGCCTGCAGGAGGAGGGGAGAAACTGATTATGGAGTCAGCAATTACTCTGCCCGAGCCCCTGCCTGGCAGGGCCTTATCTTTATTTATAGCTGGCTGAGCCTCCCAGAGCCCAAGTTTTGCCCTTGAGTGACTAGTGCACTGCAGTTTTAGTTCATAAAACACTGTTTGTTTATAATCCTTAGCAGATTCTGTTTTATTAAAAGAGAAGGCTCCATGCAGAGTATAAATAAAGTTAACTGGTTAAGTTTTAGTTTGTATTCACAGTGAATATGCAAGGGATGGGAACTTACCCCAGAATTATGCATATTCATGACCTGAATTTATTTAAAAAAAAAGCTTTAGGGGTCTCTGAGGCCTGGACCAAACCTTTTCCAATGAGGGTACTGAGGACAGGCAGAAATGAGATCTTAGGGCCGGTGAGATGTCTCAGCGGCGTACACGCCTGCCTGTCAAGCGCGAGGGCCCGAGTTCGACTCCTGGAACCCACATACGAAAAAAGGGCCAGTGATATCGCTCAGCGGCACAGGCGCCTGCTGGCCCCTGGTACCCACGGAAAAAAAAAAAAATGAGATCTTAAAATCAGCCTGTTACAGTGGATTTTTTAAAAGTTTGTTTGTGTAGAAGACAGTGTAGCAGCCAGTATGTCTTTGTATTCAGTTCCACAATTAAAATTAGGGTAGCCCTAGATCAATTTCTGTTTGAATGGGAGAGAGATCGTAAATCCAGGGGTTGTTTCTTGGAGTGGGTGGCAGGGGCAAAGTCTTTAAAGAAGCAAAAAGGAAGGGAAAAAACATGACTCAGATTGGCAGCAATGGAGAAAAGTCATTTAGAATGTTGCAAGAGGAGGCATTTACATAGGGAATAGAGATGATACAGGGAGAGTGGGTTCAAGGATCAGTGCCTGCTGATGGATAGTGGTCACATCCGAAGAGTTTGATACTTGATTTAAGAGGCAGTGAGAAACCACTGAAGTTTTGAGGTGTAGCACAGCATGCCTGGACTTAAGTTTGGCCCTTGTGATTCTTGATACCTTTCAGCTTCAACCATCTGGTACAAACCCTCAGAAGCAGCTCTTCCCTTCCCTCACGCATATCTCTCTGGACCCTGGAAGAATGGCCCACAGTGCTTTCCCATCTTGCCCTCACCTCACCTTCCCTTCCTCCTGTCTCTGTAGTCGCTGAAGATGGGGTGGAGGTGGTCTCTGTGGGAAGGTTTGTTCTTGGGAAGGAGGAGGGGGAATGCCAAGGTCTCTGCAAAGTGAAAATGCTCTGAATTTCTTACCCAAGGCCTGCTGCAGACTTTAGCAGTTTCTAAGTAAAGTTTGCCTCTTGTAGACAAGATAGTTCTTTAAGGTCTTTGTGTAGCAGCCTTGTAAAGGAGAAGGGAAGTCTAGAGGTGAGGGTGAAGTTTGTAAGGCCAAAACTCTAGGGAATGCCAGAAATAACATCCTCCCACCTCCTTTGCACCCTTCTTTCCATCTATCCAACAAATATATTAAGCTCCGATTATGTATTTGGTATTCTACACAGAATACCCTATTTTAGAAAGGGTAGAAAGATTGAAGCATGCTCATTATCTGTAAGCACTCAGGGAGGGATGGCAAGGAATTGGCACATATTTTGAAACCCTTCCTCTGTGCCCACAGCCAACATCACCAATGGAGTGTTATCCCGTGGAGCTCAGAAGATGCCTCAGCATCATTCTTGACACAATGCTGCAGGCAGCAACTTCCAGTTATTCCCAGTGTGCTCTTCGGATTGTTCCTGAATGTCTGGTACCCTTACTGCATACCAACTGGCCATGCCTGACTTCTTAGCCTTGGACCACCCCGCAGACCTAGAGGACCATGCATACCCACCCTGCCTGGCACAGCCCCTCTCTTCTCATCTCCCCACCCACCAAACCTTTCCTGTCCTTGCTTCAAGATGAGAAGACACACTGGCTATAGCTAGAAGCTGGCACTGAAATCAGAGGGGTTTCAGTACTAAAGATGCAGGGTTTAGATGCAGGGGTTAATGCTGCAGGGAACCGGGATTGTCACTGACTAAGTGGGACCTTGGGCAAACTATTTAACTTCCCTGAATCTTCTTGTCATTAGAATGGAAGCTTGGATGAAATAGTCTTGAGTCCTTTGGAGCTCTGGCATTTTCTGACCTAAATAATTAAATATTACCCTTTTAACTCTGAGCTTCAGTTTCACTGTCTACCTTAGTGATGGTGGGACTAACAAGGGAAAGAGGTGGCCTGCATCCCTGGTTTTTGTTACTGTATAAATATAAACAAGAGCTCATCATCCATAGCTGAGCAGAAGCCGATGCTAGGTCTCCACTAAGACCATCAGCATTGTTCTTTCAGCCCTGGAGTGCCTTGCTCCCAAGGCCGCTGCTGCTGGCTTGATTTGCTCAGCCCAGCACCCTGCATGTGGAAGGTGATGGTGGTCCCTGGAGCTCTTTATGGATATCCCTTGGCTCCATGCCACTTGTCTATCATCAGGAGATTTTTTTTCAGTATCCCCTAGAATTGGGCCACCAGCTAACCTTGGTTCAGAGGTCCTGCAGAAATTTCTACCACCAGGAAGAGCCCATTTCTGACTCCATTCAGGGCCACGGAGAGGTGGCAGCAGGACAGTCAGCCCCTCCCTGCTGAGGCTTGTTTGCTGCACTTACGATAGTGTTTGAGCTGCAGTTAATATATCAATATTTGCTCGGGAGGGTATCTGGCAAAGAGCAGGTCCCTGGGATGCTGGCAGATAGATTGCCTTCTTTTGTAGCATTGTTCATTTTTTTGGCAGAAATAGAGGGGTTCCTAGCTGCTGACAAGAAGTGTGGAAAAGAGTCCCCCCTCCCCCCGAGACTTCCCCAGAAGAGCCTCAGTCTCAGTTTGGCACTGGGTGATTTTTGTCAGTGCCTCATGCTGTCCCCATCACTATTTTCTGGCATATTTCACTTATTCCAGCTTTGCTGGAATTCTGCTCCTTACACCCATATTTGTTTCAGTGACTTAGCTGGAAACCCTTGGGGTTGGGCTAGTGCTAGGAGGAGTAGAGCTTGCTATCTAAGAAAATGGAGGCAGAATCAGACAGCCTGAAGTGAATCCTGCTTTTGCTGGCTAGCTTTGTACTCAGAACAGCTTCTGACCACTTGAGGTCTCAGGCCCCTGAGAAATGAGGATGATGGTGACAGAAGAGCTGTAAGGAATCCATAACACCATACACCCAAAGCAATTTGTGGAGTACCTCATGCAAATAAAACTCAATAAAAGGCGGATGTTTTTCAGCATCATTCTTCTTATTCACTAAATGGTGACTAATAGGTCCTTTTGCCTACACTAAATATCTTGAGGGCAAGGACTGACTTCTCTGCTTCTTCAATAGTCTTTCTGTTTCTCTTCTAAAAGCGTAGTGCTAGGTACACAAGAGAGGCTATCTACAGCTGTGGGGTTTTAATGAAACTAACCTACATTAAGAGCTGGTGGTCTCAGTGCTGTGCAGTAGGACCCAGGAAGAAATCAATGGCAAAGAGCTGGTCTTTGGTCTTGGGACAGGGTTTGCTGGTACAAAATGAGGGAAAGGAAATTCTGTCAATTATCTCTTTGGAAAGCTGAGAAAAGAGGGCCTGCCTGGGAAAGGTCTCCAGGAAGAGCTGGAGCAGCTGGAACCCAAGGTAGATAGCAGTTCTCCGTTGTGATCTACCACAATAACTTGTTACTTAGAATAGCACTAAAGCTTTCAGATTGTTCTTTAAAATTTAGAACAATTTTCCCCAAGACAGTGTCACTGATGCCTTTTCTATTCTGAAGCACTTTCTTGATGTGCAAGTCAGATATTGTGTAACAGCTGGGATACCCAGAATCTGGCACATCCCTGGTTAAGCCTGTGCAAATGTGTTCTGCAAAAGGCAGAAGGTCATTGGCTGGCAAGAGTTCCAGAGGGGAAGGGCAAGGCCTACAGTTCTATAAGACAAGGTCATAAAGGTCAGGTCAGAGCAGCCAACTGAGGGAACTTACTGTCGTAGCTGTGGCATTAAGTATTGCATGTGCATTGTCTCACTTAATCTGCTCAGAAGTTCTGTAAGGCCGGTGTCTCGGGTCACTCTCTCCAGAAGCAGATTCTGAGTCAGAGAGTCTTGTGCAAGTGGTTTGGTAAAGAAGAACTTTAAGAAGAAAACTTGAAGGAGGTGAAAGAGGCGGGGAAGACAGGAAGAAAGCCCTGCAAAAGCCTGCGGGCGCAGCACAGGTCTACCATCAGCTTCATGTGGAGTGTGAGTGGCACCACACATCTGTCTTCATGGAGGCAAGTGGGTGGGGCTCCAGATGTCTTAGGGCAACCTGTTTTTTTGTTTGTTTGTTTGTTTGTTTGTTTTGTTTTGTGGGTACCTGGGGTCGACCTCAGGACCTCGTGTGCCAGCAGGTGCCCGTGCCGCTGAGCGATATCACCAGCACATTTTTCGTATGTGGGTTCCAGGAGTCGAACTGGGGCTCTCACGCTTGCCAGGCAGGCGCTTACGCCGCTGAGCCATCTCACCAGTGGCAACCTGTTTTTGAGACAAGGTCACTCTTCCCAGGAGATAGCATGGAGCATAACTTCCCATGCATTTCTGGGAGAGCTGCTCTTGTGTTCCAAGGGCAGCTTTGAGCTATTAGCAGTGAACCTCCCAGAAGCTGTGGGAGGAATGTATCAACCTAATAAAGGGGATCTGGCTGGGACACCCATAGCATTGGCTGCTGAAGGTATAGTGGATGGACCCATTTTCCAGATGAGGAAACTGATTCCTAGAATGTTTATGTCATTAGCTCACAAATGTGTGGAGCCAGGATTCAAACTCAGTTATCCATCTCCAGAGCTTTTGGTCTTGTGTGGCTTATACTCCACCCTCTGTTAAATCACTTTTTCCAACTGAGGGCCAGGTAGGTAGCAGTAAACCAGAGATATATGAGGGCTCAGGAGTATTGGAGATAAAGAAAAGCTCAGGAGAGGAGCTGTAGGTCAAGTTCAGACTTTAGGCTGCTATGATGTGACCAACTCATCCTGCTCTGCCAGGGACGATTTTTGTTCTGGCACTGAATGCCCCCATTCCTGGGGACCCCCTCAGTCCTGGGTGAAAGAGGATGATTGGTCAGCCTAGGCTGTGGGTGGAGCAGGGTGAGGGTGTGAGGATCTGTGTGGCATCAGGCCAGGCAGTTGTAAGGCAAGCAAAGCTGTCATTCCAAGGATCCACGGGTCAGAATCACCTCAGCTGGTGGTGGCATGAGGGGTTGGGGTTGGGGAGTGGGGAGCGAGCCAGGAAAACCCCAGCAGGAGGCCACGCTGCCAGAGCGGAGCAGGGAGGGTGGTCTGAGATCCAGGGTGGGCAAGGAGAGGAGAGAGCTCTGATCAGGGAAGGTGAGGGGAGTCAGTTAGCGGCCCCCTGAGGCCTCCTCAGGGAGCTTGCCAGAAATAGATACCTTCTCCTGCCTCCTGCTTCTAAGCAAGCTGTTTTGCTGCGTGTGTGTGTGTGTGTGTGTGTGTGTGTGTGTGTGTGTGTGTGTGTTGGTGGCAGGGGTGCAGATTGAGAGGGAGAAAGGGAGGATGTATGCCGGAATTAATCCAGTGAGGAAATGTTCTGTTCCTAACACATACATAGGGTTGGGCAAGGAGAATAAACTGTACTTTCAAAACCCCTGATTAGGTCTGAATCTGAGACATCGTCTACAGACCTTATGTGAGCTCTCGCACCGGGCCTGGGGCCATGAAACTCATGCATAATCACGCCCTTCACTAAAGCTTTCTGGGTAGGAAGCAGAGAGGGTGGTTGGTATCTGGAGTCCGGAGAAATAAGAGCAGAAGTGGTATTCAGTCACCAGGATTGAGCTCTGGGTTTAATGGCTCAACGCACATGCGTGTGTGTGTGTGGGTGTGGGTGTGTGTTGTGAGTGTGACACATATCACTTCCTTTGACTCTGAATACCTGACCTATTCTCCAGATGGGAAAGCAGAACCCAGGCCCAGAACAGGTGATTTTAGGAATTGAAAGGAGGGACCAGAGCTCACTAAGGTTAACATCTAAGGTGGTCAAATTAGCAATTCCCTCCCCACCATTGACAAATAGTCCATTCTGACCCATGATTTGACTACTGTTTCCCATCATTTTGGGAATGAGGTTGATTAAAGTCACCTTCCAAGGTCATAAAAGGGTTTCGTCAAAGTTCCGAATACCCCCTCACCCTCACCAAAGCAGAGGAGCAGCTCTACTTGGGTAGCAGGAGGCCTGTGTGAGGAAGCACCTGGAGCTGGGCTGTGTGAGTGTGGAGAAGACATTGGGAATCACCCGCCTTTTCGGGGATGGGGAAGGGAGCCTTGTAGAAGGCAATGCTGCCCTTTTCTTTATGTCACGAGGGTCCCTACTGAAATCTCCATCTCATATTCTCGGTGCTTTTCCTTATGTTTCCTAATCAACATGAGCCAAAGTCTGTGATTTTTGAGGCCCACTCTGGAGAAGTGGTTGCCACACCCCCGCCTCTGTTTCCAGCCAGCTGGGTCCTGACTGTGATGTCCAGCTGCACGCCCCTCCATTTGATAAGAAAAGTAAACATCAATTTATCTTTCATTTTCCCCCCTGGTGCGCTAAAGGCAGGCCCAAAACGACTACCTAAATCTTCTTACTCCAGGGGGCAAACAGTTTTCCATCTAGAACACAACTCTGGCCACTCTTGGTGGAGAGGGGGAGTGGGGAAAAAGATCCCAGAAGGCCAAGGCTGGAAGTTGCCTACTCCAGTCATGTTCCGACATCCGGTATTGTATAAACTTTCTAACATTTCTCCTGTGCCCCTAAAAACAGATATGTATGCTTTATATTAGGACCCCAATAAACAAATACAAATACATATAAATATATAAATACTGCAGAGGAGTGTTATGAAACAATATTTCCCCTCATGACTAGTGATGAAAAGTTTTTACTGGTGATGAGGATAAATATTGTTTCTATGTTTCTGGTGGTGTCTGTGCTCTTTCATGTCTTGGAAATATTAGTTTTGACAGTCAGTGAATGCGTATCATGAACCCAGGAGTAGGGAACAAGCCACAGGTTAAGAAAACACTGATCGAGTTCACCCTCTCATTTTATAGAGGAGAAGACAGATGGACAGTGAAGGAAAATGACACTCAGGTTTGCAGCACAGGATCCACAATATTTATTGAGCATCTATCATATGCCAAGAACTGCCAGACCCCAGATATATAGTGGTCAGCAAACCAGTGTGATCTCCGTCCACAAGATACTTAGCACCTTGTGGGAGAGGTAGACATTGAACAAATAAACTAACCTATGTATGAAATTATAGTACGAAATCCAGTGAATGCTACAGAGGAAGCAAGCTGTAAGCTCGAGTACAGAACGGCCTGGGAACAGGGAGAGATGGTCTGCTGCCTACCCATCTCTGGGTGACCAGGAGAGTTGTTTCTGAGGATGTAAAATTTAAGTCAAGTCCTATAAAGAGAATGAGGCAGCTGCAGAGGGATAGAAGAGAGAGAGGATAGGAGAGAGACAAATGAGGGAGGAGTGTTTTGAGCAAGGGACATGGTATCTATGAAGACCTAGAATCAGAGAAGAATTGAACTTGACCTGAAAACAACCCAGTGCAGCTGGAGCATAGTAGGGGGAGGCACTAGATGGTTGCGGGGGGAATAGGAGCCTGCTCCTTCTAGGTTTCCATGAACCTCAGTCTGGTCAGTGGGTAGCACTGAGAAGTCTTAATTCAAGCATGTCACATTATCCAATTTATGGCTCTAAAACATCCCCTTGGTCAGAGGAAGACAAGTTATCGTGTGATGTCACTCATACGTGGAATCTAAAAAAAGTTGATCTCACAGAAGTTAATTGTAGAATGGAAGTTGCCAGAGGTTGGGGAAGAAAAGGAGAGAGAGCCTGGATGGGAAAGGATTTTGAATATCTCACAACAAAGGAATGATAAAGGTTTGAGGAAGTTGATAAGTTTGCCCTGATTTGAACATTTAAAAATGTATACAGATACATAAACATCACATAGTACTCTGTAAATATATACAAGTTTTAAGTGTCAGTTTTTTTAAAAAAAAACTAGCAATACAAAGTAGCATAATTTACAAAACTATAATAAAATAGGTAAACAATTGAATAAAAGGAAGTATGAAATCATCTTCATTGCAAACAATAAAATAATATTAAAAAGCAAGCTTAAAAAAAATAAAACATTGGGCCGGTGAGATGGCTCAGCGGCTTAAGTGCCTGCCCAGCAAGCGCGAGGGCCTGAGTTCGACATCCGGAACCCACATACGAAAAAGGGGCCAGTGATATCGCTCAGCGGCACGGGCGCGCAGGCGCCCAAGGTCCTGAGGTCGACCCCCCGGTACCCACAAAAAAAAAAAATAAAAATAAATAAATAAATAAAATAAAACATGCCCTTGGGTACTATGCAGAGAAAAGATCAGGGGGACCAAATGTGAAAAGAGATCGATTTTTGTCTTCAGTCTCTAGAGGGAGGCCAGTGGATCTGCCTTCGTCAGGGCCCAGAGCTTTGCACATTTAGAACAACTGCATTATTAATGAAACATTTGCATCTTAGGAAATGATAAAGCAGGCTGCTACATGTAAAAATTAAGTAACTCAATTTGTTTTAACAGCTTGTGCTCTAGTACAGCAATTTGTTTGGCATATACACAAGACTCCATCAGAACAGTAATTATGCCATGCTAATTATTTTACTGCATTGTGTGTACATCTGACATTTAATTACAAGAAACTATGTGAGGGTAGATTTTTTTCCTCCCTCTGCCTGCCTGACAGGTAGTTTTGTTTCCCGTACATTCTTTGCACCTACATTGTCTCGATGCCAAGTTGCCATCTGCAACGGAATTGTGTTTCCATGACAGCTTTGCTCAGCCACGTTGCCTGCAAGTTGCAGACAATCACCAAAATAAACAGTTGACACAGATGTCATTCTCACCCTCCCCATTCTGCTTCCCCCCTCCCTTGATCTAGCTTCTACTATAAAGATTTTATTTTTCTCCTACTTCGAGAAGGAAAGTGATTTCTGTCAACCTTGAGTATCCTTTGATACATCAGCACATCTCTCTGTGGCTTCTCCTGTGACCCCTGCCCTTCTCCATGGAAACGGTTGGCAAGCTGACTCCAGCGGCTCTGCACAGATGCCACAGCTGTGCAGCTGTGGGCGGTAGACCAGCAGGCTCCAGGCTTTGTTTTCATTGGGGAAGTGGCAAAGGTGGGCTGACCATTCAAGATGCCAAGAAGATGGACCATGGCCACGGCATGCCCTTCTCAGGGTGTGTTGACAAACACTGTAAAGCTGAGCAGGCTTGGTTCCTGGGCCATCACCACAGAGGTAGGGCTGAGGGAAGGGAGTGATGTAACTATAACGGGCCCTCCACAAACAGGAAAGTGTTGCCTGTGTCCCTACTAGACACACTCAGGAATCCTACTCAGCTTTCTTTGAACCCTGCTAGTCTGCTTCTCCACTTCTTTCTCCACTTGCTTTCTTTTCTTCTTCTTGTTAGCATCCGTAGGCATCCTGAGAACCCAGTGTGGGCTGAGCGTCACATCAGACAGCAGTGTACTTAGCTGCAGTAACAGAAGAGTTAACTGTAAGAGCTTAAAAGTGATGGGTCTTCTGAATCCTGAAACAGGCAGAAACTAGCGGATGCAGCCTTTCTAGAATGACGTTGAAGCCCCAGCCCCCTCTGTCTTCCTGGACCTCCATCTTATCAGGTGGCTTCCAACTTCACGTTTGCAAGAAGGCTGCCACACAGCACTGTGTATTACATGTAGGAAGCTAAAACCTCTCACTCAGATCTTTTCCACCAGAACTGCTTCACATATATGTGCCTAGCTGGCAGGTTAAGTGGAGAGAGAGAGAGCATGTTTTAGGTTTATAGCCCCAATGGTAGGGGAAGATTAGGGAGAACCCAGTTAAGAATGGATGAAGGGGGCCGGTGAGATGGCTCAGCGGTGTAAGCGCCTGCCTTGCAAGCGCGAGGGCCCGAGTTCGACTCCCGGATCCCACATACGAAAAAAGGGCCGGTGATATCGCTCAGTGGCACGGGTGCCTGTTGGCGTGCGAGGTCCTGAGGTCGACCCCCCGGTACCCACAAAAAAAAAAAAAAAAAAAAAAAAAAAAAAAAAGAATGGATGAAGGGGGCCAGTGAGATAGCTCAGCGGCATAAGCGCCTGCCTGGCAAGCGCAAGGTCCTGAGTTCTACTCCCGGAACCCACATACGAAAAAAGGGCCGGTGATATCGCTCAGCGGCACGGGCGCCTGTTGGCGCGCGAGGTCCTGAGGTCGACCCCCAGTACCCACAAAAACAAAAAAGAATGGATGAAAGGAGCTAAGCCACAGAATTGGCCAAGGAGGTGCCTAGTGTGGAGCAGAGATGCACTGATCTCCAGCCCTAATTTCTCCAAGTTGAAAAAACCATGTATTAAAAATTAACTTTCTAAGTCAGTGGAAGGTGATAAATTTACAGTACTGGGAAATAATTTGGACTTGATTCATATATATATATATATATATTTTTTTTTTTATGGGGGTACCAGGAGTCGAACTCAGGACCTCGCGCTTGCCAGCAGGCGCTTGTGCCGCTGAGCTATCTCACTGGCCCTTGATTCATATTTTAAGAGATGAAGAAACTAAGTCAAAGATAAAAGGGACTGAGTTAAGGCTAAGTAGGACAAGAATCCTGTTTGGCAGCCCCTGCTAATCTAGTGATTCTCATCTTGGTAAGCATCAGAATGACCTACAGCTTTGTTACAATACCCATGGCACCCCAAGAATTCAGAATCCAGTAGGTCTGGGGCCAGGCCTGAGAATCTGCAACAAGTTCCTAGATGATATTGATGCTGATGATCCAGGGACCCCACTTGAAGAACCGCTGAGCTAATCAATTGCAAACATGCAATTTACAACCAGTAATCTTATAGCTGATTTCTTAAATTATGCTGTTTTAATTTGTGGTTCTTTGTGTATTCTTTAACAACTAAATAACATAGTAGGAGATAATCAAAGTAGTGAATGGGAAAACCAGACTCAATCTTAAAATGTCTGTGCCCCTGTTGTTTGGAAGCCAGAGGCTCTTTACTCCTGTGAACTGGCCATGTCCTCAGAGAGGTGGACTCGTGTCTCAGACACTGCCCCTCCTGAGATTACCATGATGAGAAACCCTACTCCAAACTCTAAGATCCTCAATGCTCCCAATGTAAAACTTCTTGAGCACAGGTGTGATACCACAAGTGGATAATTCCACACCACGAAACTTTGTTCCGTGCACAAAATTATTAAAAATATTGCACAAAATTACCTTCAGAATATTTGTATAAGGTACATATGAAACATAAATGAATTTCATGTTTAGACTTGGGTCCCATTCCATACTGTACATGCAAGTATTATAAAATAAAAACAATCTGAAATACTTCTGTTCCCAAACATTGCAGATAAAGGGTAGTAAACCTCTACTATACATCTAGAGAAACCTTTAAGTCCATGTTTCTCTATTTTTTTCACCACATAAATTAGTATCTATAAATAGTATATGGCAACGTTTTGTATATTTTCGAACATTTTACATCAGTAGCATCGTGCTTATGTATTGTTCCTCAGCATACATTCTTCATTCAACATTCTGTTGTGTTCTAGTCATGCTAAAACATGTCAGCCTAGTTCACTTAACTGCTGTGTAATATTCCGTATTCATATGCCATAAGGTATTTATCCTTCTCTCCTGTTTCAAGTTGCTTTCAATAGAATTAATATGGCTCAATATTATTATTAATAGCAGCAGTACATTAAACTGGGATGTCATTTTTAACTCTTTTCATATATTTACTCATGTAGTAAACATCTGTTACCTACTTTGGGCTGGGCACTGTTTCAAGCATGGGAGATACAGTAATGAACAAACAACCTCCCTGCCCTCCTGATCCTTATTCATATACCTGCAGCAACTCTACCAGGTGCTGCTGTTATGCACATATAATAGGTGAAGAAACCGAAGTTCTGTGAAGTTGAGTGACTTACCTGGGTCCCCAGTGTGGAGAGCAAGAGAGCTTTGAGTCAAATCATCTCTCTCTAATTCCGATTCTTTCTACCATTCCATCAGGATTTCTCGTGAGCCTAACAATCATTACCATTCTCCATCTTTTTTAATTCTCTCTTGAGGTCTTGATATCTTAAAAATACCTTTTAATTCTGGAATAAATTTTAGCTTTACAGTAAAGTTTCAAAGTCAGTGCCAGTTTCTTCCTTTATTAACATCTTATATTATGATGGTAACACTTGACCAGAACTAAGAAACTGAGACTGTAGATTGTCATTGATTACCATTGCCATTTGCTTGCCTCTGGTTTTCCCGTGAGTGTCCTCTGTCTGTTCCAGGACCCAGTCCAGAGTGCCATATTGCATTTAGTTGTCATGTTTTCTCAGTCTCCTTTGGTCTGTGAGTGTCTCAGTTTCTCTTTGTTTCCCATCACTTTGACTCCTCAAGGAGTACTGATTTATTTTTAGTTCATTCCAAATGTACAAATGAGATAATGTCAAGAATTTAGAGAGAGATAACCATCCCACTGAAGAATAAGGATTTGGTTGCCAGTTCAGCACATCAGAAAGGGGCATCTTTTCCATACTGCTGCCTGGATGCTCTCCTAGTGCAAAGATGAAGGGAGATAATGGGATGATGCAACACAGAGTGTTGAGGCTAAAAGGACCAGGTGCTTGGTGAGTGTGGCAAATTGTAGGTTTCAGTGCACTAGCAGCTTATCACAAAATTATATATTACCACCTCCCCTGCAACATCCAAATCCAATTCCAAGTGACTTGTACTCACAGTTTGATGCTGCTGGATCTCCCCCAGATCTGCCTATTCCTCTGAATATGTGTATCTTTCAAAAGTCAGTCCTTAATTCTGAAGACTCTAAATACCTGTCATTCACAAAGGGATCTGAGTGAGGTGCCATTTCCTGGGTCCTGTGATGCCTGGCACCAGAAAGAGTTTAATAATTGTATTTGCCAGAACCACTGTCCATGTTGGCTGGCAACACGGAGGGATCAGAGAACTCTTTGAAACAATATCCAAGTTGTTGGGCAAAAGAGTTATTATGCTACAGGATGGAAGAGCCCAGAAAGGATTCATTCTTAGAACCTACTAGACAGCCACCTACTCTAAATATGTTTAAGTACACAGAGACATACACACATCTACATTCACGTGCATGTGTGTACACACACCCACACAGATGCACACACACACTTCCAACCTCCATTATACAATAGAACTTTGTTGCAGAAGTTTCAGAAAATAGCATATAAGAATGAATATCCTCGACCCACTTCCCAAATACAGTTATTGTTGATAGTTTGCCAGTCTTTTTCTATTATATTTATACTTTCTACAACCATATTATATAACATCCTTTTAAATATCCTTTCATTCAATGCCATCACAAGCATTTTTCCTATTTCCTTTAAACAAATTTTAAATAAGTATGCAATAGTTCTTCATTTAAATAATCTTTAATTCATTTAATCATTCTATGGCCCGTTAGGTAAGTTGTCAAAGCCATGGTAAATAATTTTGAAAATAGAATGTTTCCCTCCATATTTATTAGATTGTTTCTATAAGATAGAGCCCTAAAGTAAGATTAATGGGGCAAAGATTTTAGACATTTTAAAGCTTTTGATGGACTTGGGGGTCAAGGGGAAACCCATCTCATTAGAGCTCTTAAAGGAGCCAAGTAAAAATGTTAAATTTTGTAATTTTTCCTGCATCACTACTTATTTTCTAAACTTAAGTGAACTTTCACTTGGTCTCAAAAACTAAAGCTCTGCTTCACTCATTTGTTTATTCTTTTATTCACATAAGTCTGGGTATTAGACCCTCTGCCAGGTCCTGAGGATACGATGCTGAGTCCACCAAGGCCACTTCTCGCATGTCCAAACCAGCATTTGTCTTGGGGAGACATTGATTTTGTTGAGAAGAGAGTCAGATAACCCCCTATGAAACCCTCTTTTTTTTAACCAGAGGCTTGATGGATAAATGGGAACTGTCTTCTTCCAGTTTTATTTTTCGAAGTAAGCTGTTCTGATATTAGAGAAGGATGGCCACCCCACATTCCATTTGAGGATTATCTAATTTGAGCCCAGGAGGTGAAACTAAAGCGTTTCCTCTGTGCCAAGGTAAACCACTTCGTTGGGAGGCTGATGCTCGTGGGCCTTGCTGGTACTGCCTCTGTTTAATAATTGAAATGCACTTGGACTTCTGATAATCATTAAAAAGCACAGTCTGGAGAGTTTCTCCAGTGGTTTTAAGGGCAGTGCCACTTTTTATATTTGCAAAGTCTAGTTCCTAGTGTGGTAATAGTAAGAAATGGTGGGACCCTTAAGAAGCAGGTGTAGTGAAAGGTTCTTAGTGTGTGTTCTTGAAGGGATTAACACAGTTGTCCTGGGACCCCTTCCTCTGGCTTCCTGTCTCACTGTATGATGTCTCCCTCTCGTACATACCTCTTCCTTGAGGATGTCACCATGATGTGACCCAGCCAAGAGTAACTCACCAGAGGCCAAATACTGACTGACTTTGGACTTTCAGGATCCTGGACATATGAGATACATAAACCCAGGCAAATGGCTCCAAGAATTCTTCCCTCAAGTCAGAGAAAAGCTGTGATGACCAGGAGGACACTGGGTACCAGGGCCTAGTGTACTGATGTACACATGAAAGGCAGGTGTGTTCCAGAAATAGTATTCCTGACATCAGAGATGGAAGTGGCCCTGTTTTAATTTCAGGGTTGAAATAACGACAGTTTTTATGAACAGCCAAATGGTTCTTCTGGGTTCTCTTCTTGAGAGAGTAGTCAGAGACCTCGGCTAGTGTCGTCTAAGTGTGTATTAGCACCCAATTGTGCTCCCGTTGATCCTGTGACAGCCTTCACTTTGCATTGTAATTGAGAACGCCCTCTTATCTGGAACCACCGAAACATAGACTGCAGCCAGGTAGAATTTAGAAGCGCAGTTATCTGCAAGGCACTCTGGAGCCAGGCTAGTTACCCCTTACTCTGTTCAGTAAAAAGCAACAGGAATTCACCCAATCCAGACACATTTAGGGGATGGTGCAAGGAGCTGCCATTGGGTAAGTGTGGGGAGTGGCTGAGCTGGAGATGGACCACACATTCGGGGCTAAAGCAAGGCCAGCCCCGAGAATACAGAGCGCCAGAGGTGAGCCACGTAAACAAGTTACTGGGACGAGAGCAAAGCCAGTCCAGCAGGTGTCCGGCCTTGGTGTTCCTCCCTGTTGACTACAGCACAGATAGCTTTGAGGACATTTCGCTTTTGGTGTTCTCGGTATAACACTGAGACCTTACACTTTCGGCCCCGTCACGCACTTCCCCCCTTTTTACTGTGTATAAATAATGACACAGACCGTGCTGCGTTGTCAGTGCCTCTCCATCAGAGAGGTCAGGTCCCACCTCTCCCAGCTTTCCTTTTAGTTTGTGTCTAGTTTTTTCTTAATCTCCCGTCACCCCCTCTCAGGACCCTGCTGGCTGCATGGGTCACAGCAGGTAAGTAGAGTTAGTTTCCCAGGGTAGCTTAGGAGAGTCCTGGAACTCTCCCAGAATTCAGTCAAACTGGAGTGTCAGGCAGCAGCTATGGGTAGCGGGAAGAAGACTAAGGGGGGATTCACAGCAGTTCCCAGGTAACTTCATGTCGGTCGTTGCCCTTGAGGCTGTTATCTCCATTTCGTGGCCAGGGTCCCTTCTGCTATTAAACCCCACACCTTTATGAAGAGAGCCACTAGCTAAGACTGCCTTACAGAAAAATTATTCCCAGAGAAAAGCCTTCAAATTAGAAGGAAGTGTTGATTGTTTTTTGCTTTCTCTTTCCCTCTTCACAAAATAAATACTCCAAATTTTGCTGATAATGGGATTTTTGAGATGTTAATGATGAGATTATTTTCCTCTCATCATTAACATTTCTTCTCTTCCAAAAGTAAATACAGAGCAATAAGAAACATGGAGATGAACGATCCCTTGAATGCTGGTTAAAACAGAAGCTGAGTCCTTTGTGGTTTGTCTTTGACAGAAAGGGGAGGTCTCGGTGTCAGGCCTGGTAGGGGCAGGCAGGCCACCAGGGTTGGAGGAGAGTTTCCCTGGGGAAGAATCACAGTGTCCACTGCTCCAGCAGATACATTTTTACATTGTTATGTAAATGGGTCTAAAGCTGTACAGTGTATCACTCATTAGAACTTGATGTTCCTCTTGCTTTCTCTTGAATGAAATCAAGAGTAAGCCAGTTTCAACTCTCATCAGAAAGGTCTTAGGTACTGGCGTTTCTAAAAGTTCTTTCTGAGTCACTGGGTAAGGCTCTTGGCCATAGCTCTGAGAGTCTTGAGAGGGGTGGTTAATGACAATAAGAACCTTGAGAACCTAGACTTCGTAGTTTTACAGACCTGGATTCTCCTCATGATTGTACACTTCCTCAGCTACATAAGTCTTGGCAAGTTAATGGCTCTCTAACTTTAGCCTCCTTATTACTAAATGGGGAAAAATACAGTATGTTCTTCATAATGAGTAGTTATGAGAAGTAAAAGAGATCCCATGGGAAATTCCTAAGAAATGGAGGCTAGGAATATAACATAGGGTCTTACATCCACCTGAAAAACAATTTTAGTATATGTGCTGCCGAAGCAAGCACTCCACCTGAAGAACAAAACATGAAGATTAGAACCAGCAACACAAAAACAGGGAGAAGGCAAGAAGCTGAGTGCTGGGATGTGGGAGGAGGTCAGTGATCCCAGTGGCACACAAACCACACTATGGTGGACAAAATAGATGCTCTTCCAGGGAGTCTGAGCACAAACTGGACTCAGCTGTAGGTGGGCGCAGAGCAGATGTGTGCACTAGGTGGGAGTCTTGGATCCTGTGCTATGTTAGTTCCTCACTGCTCCTGTGACAAATCACCACAGATACAGTGGCACAAAGCAACATGAGAGTTCTAGAATTTAGAAGTCTGAAAGGGATTTCAGTGGGCCAAATTCGACATGTTGGCAGGGCTGCATCCCCTCTAAGGGGACGAATCCATTTTCTTACCTTTTTCCGATTCTAGAGGCCACCTGTACTGCTTTGCTCTTGACCTTTCCTCCGTCTTCAGAGCAGCAGAGCAGCAGCTGCAGATTCACTTTCTGCCTGTCACATTACCTTCTCTCACCTCCTGGGCCAAAGGTGGACTCTGGTGAGAGACATAGATAAAAACCTCCTTCCTCCCGTGGGACCAGAGCAAGTACATGAGGAATATGAAGATGGCCTGGAAAATTAGGTCCCTCTTGTTTCTCCAGATTTATGCCATCACTCCAAAAATGAACACTCTAACTACATGGAGATCAGTTATGGTTTTTGAACATCAAATGAAGTCTCATTTTAAATGGAAAGAAAGGTAGAACTGTAAATTTCCAGTTACGATATCCTTCTTGGTTTTGCACTGAGTGCAGATGAAATAACCAGTTCCTGGGCTGGATTTGAAAGCTCATGAGCACAGCTATGAGAGATTCGTGATGGAAAGAGGTCTTAGTGGTCTCCTGTCAGTTGGCTGATCTTTTTTCTTTAAGTAATATGACAAACGAGTGTTCTGATATAGTTGTCTTCGGTGTGGCTTCATGAGTTGGCATAATCAAAAGTCACTTCCACTTGGCAGTGCTGCAGGAAAACCATCCAAGTCAGATGAATAAGGGAATTACTTATTTAGCAACTGGGGTGCACACTTGCTTTTGAGAAAGACGTTAGGATGGGAGGAAAGGCAGCAGACCACAGAGGTGATGCATCTCAGGTTGGTGTTCAGCTTAAGACACATTCTCTGTCCCTTTTCTTCTCACACTGTATGAATATTTCCTGCTTATACACCTGGAATCAGATATGGATGAGCTCACCACTGCTGCTGCCCACCTGGTGGACAGAATATATCAATGTCAAGGACAAGTGTGTCTTTGGTTCCCCCCAGTTCTCATGAAATAAACATCACCTGGCAATTCCTTCCAGAATGATTAGTCATTATTTCATTGCCTTTGGTCCTTCCTGCTGGGTTAATCATTGTTCTAAACAATGGCAGCATTAATCAGCATGATAACGGTTTCTAGTCATTAACAAAATAATAAGCTTTGGGCCTATGGAGGTCCTTTTATCAAAACTCCTTCTATGGTGAGTAATACTTTCTAGGAAAGCCTTGAATTCCCTTACTAGAAAGGTATCCTATGGGTGGTGTAGTTTGAGTTGGGCTCCCTGGATCATCTGCAAGGCCAGACCGAAGTCTGTCTTGGTGGAAGTCGAAGACTTTTGTTCAGGGTCAGTCAGTATCTTTGACTTCCGTATGTACCAGCTTTGGTGCTTTTCAAAGCTGTAGAGGCAGTCTACAGTCTACTATCAGATGCAATAGCTAGGCCTTAGTTTTGAGATGGGAGTTTAAATGTGAGCTTATAGAGCAGTGGTGATGAACCTGTGGCACCCGTAGCACAGTGGGCACACAGAGCCCTCTCTGTTGGCACATGAGCCAAGTCTCCCCAGCAGCCCAGCATCAGATAACAGTTGTTTTTTTCTAAGCTAAAACCTCAGTATTCAGGTTTAATTGCAGTGTTGGCATTTCACGATAAATAAGTGGGTTTTGGGTTGCAGTTTGGGCACTAAAAGGTTCTCCATCACTGTTCTAAACTAACTGGTTGTGGAAACATGGGACAAATTTAATATTTGGGACTAAATGTAATAGTCTACATATGTAGAACATTTTAGCACAGTGCCTGATATGTATTAAGTGGTCATAAATGATAATTTTTTAAAAATGAAAATGCTGTCGAAAAAACAATTTTTTTAATTATGTGAGTCCATGGGCTTCAGGGGCTTTAGGAGCAAGGGGTATATTCTCAGGGAAAGAGACAAGCTAAAGGAAGCCATAAATGCCATTCTAGGGGGAAATGTGGCCATAGTGTTCCCTGCTCACTCAAAGTAAGTCACGAGAAGAGTGACAGGTTTGCACATAACAGTGTCTTCCAAACACCAGCTGAAACAGCACCTCTTTCAACAACTGTGCCTTTCATCTCAAGAGATGGCCAAAGTCCTAAGTACCCCAGAGCTGTGTACCACATCCGAATGCCTGGGTGACCTCTGCTTCTGAGAAGCAAAGCAGACCACAAAAGCAAAACTTACCCTTTTGCTTAAGACCCAGACTTGGTCCTGCTCCTTGACCTCTTTTTCCTGGGTCACAAGTGCCCATGACCTCAGAAGAGCTGCAGGATAAAACCGCTGAGTCCAGTTTTTCTTGCCTCCTCACATTCTCAGCTGTCTTGTCAAAACTCAAGGAAGTCTCAAAAACTAAAATGTCTCCTCCAGTCACTGTTGCAGGGAAACAAACTCAAGAGAAAGACCAGGGCATGGTCTTATTACCTCCTGCAAAATGCTCCTCTCCCAGTGTACACATCCTCCATTTAAGACTTTACTGAATGTAATACAAACCTTTCTAATATAAATTGTTGGGAACATACAAATGCTTGTAACACACATTGAAAATGTATTCTTTTCAAAAATATCAAAGTGGAAAATTCTAAGAACACAACATTGTACTGTCTATGTGTTCTGGGGCCTGCATCAGAGCATCTTTTCTTTGTTATGTCAAACCATTTCTAGGAAACCCCGTGGAGTGTTCCTATGTGTCATGTAAAGGGCCAGGCATAGAACCCAGGGTTTTGATTCAATGCATTCAATCTGCTTCTGAATTCAATGGCAATATTTGTAGCTCACCTTGCATAGGAGAACAAAAGCGCTCTCTTCTTGTGCAAATACAGACTTCTTTGGGTGACAGGGAATAGAATTTGTCAGACATCCCCATGGAATGACAACCCTTGGCTACAGGGTACAACTTTTTAAACAAATAGAATTCTGCCTGATACCTTCCATCAGTCCCTAGAAACCCTCCATTCCCCCTCTCCACATCAAACTTGAGGTGAAGTTGGGGTTGGCAGCAGCTTGGCTCTGCCATCGTGTCCAAATTCCACTATTTCTGTCCTGAAATTTGCTTTTCCTGGCAGACTTTCGCCAATTTCCAATGAAATATATCCATGGCTTTTTTAAATTACAGGCAAAACTGAGCTGACAAGAGGTGTGGTTGGAGGTGGGGAGGGGCCTGGGAAGAAAGGTTCATAGTAATTTCTGCGAATGGCCCAGTGATGTGGATCTGCACTGAGGAAGTCATTTCACATGATCTCTGCTCACTTACTTCCGGCTCAGCTCTCTCAGCTCCCACAAGCTGGGCACAGAGCCATGTTTCATATAGACTATAAGCCTATTGTGAAGTATCCTGGCAGTTTGTAAGGTAGTGTTTTTTTATTATTATTGGTACCCTAGGACAGTGCAGGCACACACACTTTTGCTGATACCTTCCCCTTCCACAATGCTTGTGATTATACAAGAAAGACAGCCTCTCCAAGCACCTCTCTAGGAAATCTTTTTTCTTCTAGATACATGGTGGCCTCTAGTTTGCTCTGTGTCCCCAGTTGAGCCACTTGAGGCTCCCAGTCCAATTCTGGGTGTTTTGGGAATGAATGAGGATGAAGCCCTCCCTGAAGGGTTATGCAAATTTGTGCACTTGGAGGCTGGGAAACCTCAACAAATCAGCCATCTCTTGCTTCTTAAGAGATCCTCTATAAACAACAGGGGTGGCGATTGTGGTGAAATCAGTGGACAGGAGGCTGCTTCATGCTTGAGGACTTTCTCCAGCACTGGTGCCAAGCAATTGAGGCCTCTTGTCATAATGCAACCTCGATAGGTCTGGTTCTTCCTCAGACCTCAGCCTTCTGTTGAAGGGAAGAAGTGTTTGTGGCAGAAGGAAATGAAATTAACAGAAAGATCATTTACAACAATTATCATCTTATAACAATAACAGTTCTGCTTGCATGCATTTTTCCAGGTGGCCACCATGTTTGGTCAGTATGGCTTCCATAATGTTCTCTTCATCCCATAAACAATCACCTTTTCTTCTCAAACCCATCCTATATGCCTTAATCAGATTGTTCATCTTGAGGTACTGCACAGTATCTCTTGGCATCTTGACCTATATTATTCAAAAGCTCTCTATTTCCCGAAGGTATACTCTTAACTTTGTATCTGGCATCCAACCCCCTACACACTGGTTTCTACCTTGTGTAGGGCCTTATGTCCCACTCTTCCATGGGAACCAGACCAGAAAGCACTTGTTCCTTCAGACACCTGTCTTCCCGCAGCTCACAGTGTCCCCTTTTGGCTGATTTGCCTTAAATCCTCATCCCTTGCAGAGACTCCTTGACAGCCCCAATGCAGGCATAGTCATTCATTCATTTTCATTCTCTCTCTCTCCCGCCTTCCCTCCCTCCCTCCTTCTCTCTCTTTCAGCTTATATAGTACTTGCAGTCTGGAAACTTCTTTTGCTGCTTTATTATCTCTCACTGGCTTATGTGCTTTATAGAATATTTGCCCTAAAGTAAGGACTGTTCTCTACCTCGTGGGCTTTATCCTGAGAGGAGTGGCCTTCCCTCATGGTCAAATACCCTGGCTTAGGTAAGCAGATTGGCTCCCACCATGCTGTGCAACCATAGACAAGTTCTTTCAGCTCTTTGTTCTAGAGTTTCCTTATTAGCAATATGGGGAATAATGAATTTTATTTTACAGAACTCATTATAAGGATTAAATTATAAGGTCTGGGTTAGGCACTTGGCATAGCTCTCGATGTATCACTGTCATTATCGTGGTCATCATATAGATGTGTGTTGATGACTCAGAATTCTGGTAATAGGATCCAGGGCCTTTCTGAGGGACTGGACATTTTGGCTTGGTCTCTTTGTGGAATTCCTGCCTGGCCTGGTTTTCATAAATTTGACTGAGACTCAGTTTCCTCATGTGAAAATTGGGGAGAACAGAAATATCCACTTGCCAGAGTTGTTGTAAGACTTAAATGTGATAGTGGGTATAAAATGCCTACACTTAGGAAAGAAAGGCTAAAGGGATTTTGGAACCGCTATGGATAAATACTCAGGATTTCTGGCCTGTGTCACATCTTGGGCTTTCCTTGGTCACCTCAGTTTCCCAATCCCTATTTTGGGTCCAGTTGGTGTGAGGAGGAGAAACTTCCTTCTGATTCTAACTTTATGTGATTCTGCCCTTAGGCCTCATTTCACCACCAATCCAGAACAGAGACACGAAAGCTTTGGGATTTGGGGAAATAGTTATCCTTCTAGTTTATGACAGTGGGTCTTCTGAGTGGCTGAGGTGAATGAGATCACCTTGCCCCCAGGTAGCTCATCAGATCCCTGTAAGCCCTTCTCCTTGAACACACAGCAGCTCTGGAAATGTGTGCACTCTCTGGGCTTTGGGATCCCACACAGACAGGTTAGCCTTCTCTTCCTCCAGCCCTCCCCCTCCATTTCATCAGCTTTATCCTAGGGTGGATAATGTTTCCCTAACTGCCTAATTGGGAGAATTTAGCTGGAAAATTGCCATAATGTTCTTTTAAAGGGTGCCAGCAGCCAGAGGCTGCCAGCTGTAATGTCAGAGGGTAATCCCAGCTCCGTTGCTGTGGAGCCAGGGCGTACCCGTCTTTCCCCAGCCTCCTTCCCAGGTGGTTAGAGCAGGCCACTGGCTCTCGTGGGATAGGACATGAAAGAGCAGGACAGAGGTAGCGAAAAAAGTTGCTGCAAGCACAGATCTGTTTCCTCTCCCTGTACTACCCCTTCCAGCCTGCACCATTGGGGAATGAAATGGAATGAACTGGAATGTCACCTGTGGACACCTGGGCTCTATAATGTAGTGGGTAGCCCCATGGGCTCGCACTGTATAGATCCTGAGTTTACACCAGGCCTGGGGGTTGTTCAGAAAGAGGAAAATCTAATCACCAAGATGTGTTCCTAAGTTTGAGAGAGACAGACAGACAGAGACAGACAGACAGATAGAGCAGTGTTTACTAGTATGGATTGTTGGGCCAGACTGCATGCTCAGCTTCAGATCTAGGTGCTGCTACTTATTTGGCAAGTTAGCTCCTCTCCTGGTTTCATCATCTCTAAAGTGGAGCAGTGACATTGACTCCTACCTCTGCTCCACGTGTGGAGGGACCCAGGCCCATGGAAGCTCTGCTGTCTTTAGCACATGACATCCAGGACCTTCTTGAAGGTGTGCACAACACTGATGAAGGCATGAAGGAATGGGAGAGGGAGATTTTCCTAGCCAGCCTTAGCAGGGGTGTGTCCCACTCACATTTTTTTTCTCTAGAATGTGGTCACACTTAGTCTCAGTCTCACCAAGTGGAGGAAGGTAGTTTAGCTAATGCTTAAGATGAAAAGGAGGGCCGGTGAGATGGCTCAGCGGCGTAAGCACCTGCCTTGCAAGCGCGAAGGCCCGAGTTCGACTCCCGGAACCCACATACGAAAAAGGGGCCGGTGATATCGCTCAGCGGCACGGGTGCCTGTTGGCGCGCGAGGTCCTGAGGTCGTCCCCCCGGTACCCACAAAAAAAAAAAAAAAAGATGAAAAGGAATCGGGACGTAGTCCCTGCCACTCAGAGAACCCTTCCTAATAACAACAGCGGCTGTGTTACAGAGAACCCACCATATGTCTGGCACTGACACATTAACTCAACTCTGTTATTCAAAATGACATCATGGATACTCGGTATTGATGAGGGTGATTTGTGTGGAACCCAAATGGAACATTGGAAAGGACGGTTAAAGAAGGTTCAGGGTATTTGTATAGCTGTGTTCATAACAGGTAGAAAAAAAAACCCAGTGTTGATGGTTGAATAAATGGATAAACATAATGTGGTGTAGACATGCCAGAGAATATTATTCAGCCTTTTAAAGTAAGAGGATTCAGAGCCATGAGACAGCGTGGATGAATCCTCAGGACATCATGCCATGTAAAATAAGCCACTCACGACAAGAGAAATAGTGCATGATTCTACTTAAATGAGTTCTAGAGAAGAAAACTGACAGGGACAGAAGATAGAACGGTGCCCGATTGTGCAGTGGGTAGGACAGAGTTTTGTTTCATAAGATGAAAAGTGCTCTGGAGATGAACGGCAGTGAGGGTTGTACAATGTGAATATACTTAGTGCCACTGAAATGAATGCTTAATGTGAACTGTACACTATGAATATTTTACTACATTTAAGAGCAATCTTAAGAAGGTTTGAGGAAGGGAATATTTACAGAGGTACAGATGAGTTATTGGTGCTTCTACGTGACAGTTAAGTACAAAGATTGGAACGACCCCAGGAAGTGACACTCAGTCTGAGCCTAAGAGGAGAGGCTCCCAGGAGAGAGTGATAGTGGCTGCCCAGCAGGAGCTACAGCTTTAGGAACAGGAACTCAGCACTTGCGAATCACAGCCCACCAGGGGGGAAGCCCTAGAGTAAGTACAGGACTTCTGGCCTCCTATCCTGTCTCCTCCTGCCCGTCACCCCCTCGGGCCACGATCAGCTGGAGATCAGAAGACAAGGGAAGCTGGTGCTGTCATCCATACAGTTCAGCCTCCCTCGGGTTCCTAGAAGGGCTGAGGGTAAAGAACAGATTTGGAAGGCAACTAGGGAATAGCCCTGCCATTATTCCCATTCCACGGATCAGAAAACCGAGGGGGAAATGAAGTATCGTAACTCACACAGGGTTACAAAATAGTGACCCAAGATGGCTGACCCCACAGCCTCTGGCGGGAGCAAAGAGAAACTAACAGGTAATGAACATCTATGATATGCCTGGCTTTGTACTCTTTTCTCTAATCAATGAGAAAAGAGAGACCCAGACAGCTTAATTAAGCAACTTGCCCAAGGTCAGGCAGCTGCTAATAGGCAGCAGGTCCAGGATTTCAGACTCCAATGCTTAGCTCTTTCCACCAACTGCATGACCTTCAAACTGAAAGTCCCTCATTGTCACCACCATTATCACCAGCATCGGGAGGCAGTGACTGAGCAAGGGCTGCTTTGTGCTGTGTGTCTGGACAAAGGGAGCTACTATGTATAGACCCAGTGCCTCCCCTAAGCCCCTTCATCCTCCAGGCTACGGCACCTACTTTGTAAAAAGCCACACAAAACACAGACACAAAAATGCTGTCCATCAGTCCCCCATCAGCAGTCACTAGAATGCTGGAGCCAAAAGAGACATGTGAAACCATCTATCAGTGCCCCTCATTTTGCCTGGACCAAAATGACCTGCTGGTCCAGTGTGAGTTCAGACAAAGAGGTCACATGCACTGTGCCCTGGCTAGGGACTCCTCACAACTAGACATGGGTGCAGAGAATACCCCTAGATGTCTCACACACCATCCCTCTCTTTCTGTCTGCACCACTACATTCTAGACCTGGGGTCCAAGAACTGTGGCTCATGGCCAAATCAAGCCCACTGTTACTCTGGCGACTAAGGTTTTAATGACACAGTCACCCCTGTTTGCCTCTTATCTATGACCACTCCCCATTATACTTCCACAGTATTGCAACCAGAAAAGTATGGCATACCAAAGGGAGGAAGTCACACAAATACATGGACACCAGGAGGCAGAAAGTCATTAGGGACCATCTGAGGGCTCGTCTGCCACAGAGACCTGAAAAAGCTTGTTCATGAGGATACTGGCTACTCCTTTCTCAATGTAGCCAGGATTTACAGAGTTCCTTTCTCCTTGCCAAGCACTGTCTTGGTACTGAGAACACAGTGGAGAACAAGGCAGACAAAGCATCTGCCCTCATGGATCATCTTCATTTTAAAGTAGCCAGAATCCGTAGTGTGAGGGAATGCACATACACGGGGAGACCTTTGGGCATTTTCCCTTTGAGAGTCTGACATGCAAAGGCACTTTCTTTGTGAAATCTGCCCATTCCTACATGAGCATGAAGAAAGGGCCGTGGTCAAGCCATTGCTTGACCATCTCCTAAGGGTCTAACACATACATCTCTGAAAATTTTCTCTGGATCTCAAATGAGGAGTAGGATTCTTCCCCTTGGTCTTTTGTGTTGTTGGCCCTTGGAACACATTGGGTTAGCTGTCTCTGAGTCTACCAGAAATCTGTTCTCAAATGCAGTGCCTACAGCAGCCAAAGTCATCACTGGGACTGGAACCCAGCTTTCCTGACCCTGAAAGCTTCTCTCTGCCACTGCACCCTGCTTTCAGGATCTGCAAATATCTGCTCCTTGTCTTCCACCTGGAGGACTTTTGACTTCTTGCTCCAGAAATGTTCATTGAGTGGTGAGAACTAAACACCTGAAGCAGGTGTTTTAGAGTGAAAAGAAGCAGAGTTGCTGCCTTGGTGAGCTCACAGTCTGACGAGGAGACAGATATGAGTTGAAGCGTCACATGCAGAGGCAGAAGCTGTATGAAAACTCAGTCACACACAGGGCTGGAAGAGCCTAGGAAGCTGGCTCTGAAGAAGGGGTCCGCAGCTGAAGTGAGGGCAAGAGGAAAGTTAGCCAAACCAGTGGCACGGAGAAGGCAGTTAGAACAGTAATCCAGGCAGAGGGCACAACATAAAGGCCTTGAGATGAGAGAAAGTGTGGAGGAATTAAAGAGGGAAGAGAGCAAAGAGAGTCAGGTGCTTTTCTTGCTGAATCTGAAGTTGGGCAACCAGACCCAAACAGAGGGAAGGAAAAGGACCTAAGCCCACCACATTCCCAGGACCCTGTGATCCCCAGAGGGCCGAGGCTTCCCATGTATCATTCTGAAGAACCAGCCATGCCTCCTCCCTGGGGATGTCACCCCATAGGAGAGGTTATCACCACACAGAAATCCAACCGATCCCCTTGCCATGAGTAAGGTCCACAGCTTAGAATAATAACATTTTTTCCAAGCCTTCAGAAATGTCAGACCCACATCTACTTGGAATGAAAAACAGTGTTATAGCTCTTAGCAACAGGGAATTATGCTGGCCACAAGTCTTATAAAATTAAATAAAGCTGAGAAGTGCATTTCAGTCTATAATATGTGAAAGGAAAGCTGGGTTTTTTACCCTATCCACCTCCAACACTTTTGGCTTTGGGAGTACAGTCATCCCTGAGTACCCATAGGGGACTAGTTTTAGAACCTCTGGTGTTTATCAAAATCCAAGGATGCGCAAGTCCCTTGTAAAAAATGGCTTAGTATTTACATATGTTCTATGCATATCATCCTGTATATTTTTAATAATTTATAGATTACTTATGATACCTAATAAATGGAATTAGTATATACATAGTCGTCATACTGTACTATATAGGGGAATAACAAGGAGAAAAATATCTATATATATTCAGTAAAGTTGCATTTTTTCTTAACATTTTCAATCCAAGGTTAGTTGAATCCTTGGGTGCAGAACCCATAGATTCAGAGGGCTGGCTGTGTAAGTTTGAGCTGGGAGGAGTTTGAGCTACATGGTTAATCTGTGAAAAGAGAAAGCAAGACAGCCTCACTCACCTTTTCTGCTAGCAGCGAGGAGCAGGGTCCAGCCATATGGGCAGTCGTAAGGGGGCAGGGCCTGCGGAGCCTGCTCAGCACTAATTAGAAGTGAAGGAAGGCCTGGCTGAAGTGGCTGCAGAGACACCCAGCAGGGACCATTTCCTGCACAGGGCAAGCAGCCCTGGATTAGGGGGCGACAGGTGCTGCCCCCTCTGCCACTTTTGGCAGCATCTCATCTGCTCCTGCAGCTCAACCCTAGATGCGGGTGACCTTGGAAATGTACAAGGAAGCTGGGTTTGGCTGAAGATTCTACAGGGGATTTCTGTCTCCCTAGCTCTCTCTTTGGAGAGCTTATCTGCAAGAGCTGAAGGCCTTTCATTTCTAGTGAAGTTCAGCACAGGGATGTGCAATATTTTGACATGGCCTAGAAATCAAGCAATTGTCAGTGTTTGTTATGATGCTTAGCAAGATAGGGTGCCTTAGCCTAGTGCAGGGAGACAGGGAAGGGTGTTGGGACATGGGCAATGGCATCAGGAATGGGTGAAGCTCAGGACCTGAGACAATGAGGAGGAGGTCAGGGATGGCAAAGAGTCAGGGATAAGATGATGGTTACACTCAACACTGCTGTGATTTTTAAAAGAGAGTTTTGCTTATTGGTCCAATAGTTTCTATATTGGAATCATTGTGTTAAGATGACCACATCAAAATGACCCACTTTGTATTGGAGATTCTGGCGGGGGGCGGGGTGGGCGTTTGGCAGAAATTGCCATGGAACTTTCTCATCAGTTTCCCCTTTCTATGCTGTTGTCACAGACTCTCATTATTCCTCACTGTTACTACTAGAGTCATCCCTGTGCTGTGTGGTCTGGCTTCATATTGTAGGCAAAGGGATTTTTTTGTAGCACACATGTTTAAAAGAAGACCCTTGGCTTTGCATTCTGATACAACCTCAAGGCTCTGAATCTTGTTCTTTCTCTGAATCTTGTTCTTGTTCCCTTTGATCTGGAACATACTGGGGATGACCTTGGAGGACATTTTCTGGTGGGTGACTCTTACGTTTATAGGCCTCATGCCCTCTATATTAGTCCATTTTTCATTGCCATCATGAAAGGCCTGAGGCGGACTAGTTTTATAAAGAAAACATGTTTATTTAACTCATGATTTTGAATGTGGAAAGTCCAAACAGCATTTTTCAGGCTCTTGCAAGGTCTCTCATTAGCCGTAACACTTCATAGCAGATGGTAATGTCAAGAACATGTGTGGGAGGAAGAAATCATATCTCAAAACAGGAAATCGGAGACAGAGTAAGGTCTCGCAATCTCTTTAAAGGGCATTTTCCAATTGACTAAGGTCCTCCCTTTTAGGTTCCACCTCTGAAAGATTCCATCAGCTCCCACATCACCACACTGGGGACCAAGGAATCTTTGGGGTATACACACTTCAACCATATCCACACTGTATCACCCCATGAAGCCTCCTTCTACCCAGAAGGCATCTCCCATAGTGGTGACACATGACATGCCTTTGGGTGAGCATGTTCTCAACACAGTCGAGTGTGGCCTCTCTCTCTTCCTTTTCCTGAGAATTGCTTTTTCCATGCAGATTGGTAAGAAGTTGTACCTTGGGTATTTTTGTGGTTTAAAAGGAAAAAGAAAAGCCTTCTCAATCAGTGTGAGCATGTTCATATATGTGCGCTGGAATCATTAATGGTTCTTTGGAGAGAGGTTAAATTTATGTGTGGTTTAACCAAACGACGTGTCTCTGGGGGCAAGGGGTGGGGGAAAATATCTCCCACTCCCATTAAATAGTATTTGTGACTCATGGAAAAAATAAAAGAAACCATGGACTCCACGAGCGTGAGAAAACAAAGGGGAAATCGCAATTGTGGATCTGCCAGAAACCTGCCATTCACAGAGCCCACAAATCACAGGAAAACAAAGAGAAATGGAAAGATTTGATATTAAAAACCCATTCTTCCCTGAACTTGTGCCAGCATCCATAAAACAATTACATGTGATCATACTTGAGGCTTTTCTGAGACACTAATTCTTCTCTTGACTTTAAAATGTTGTGCATGTTTTTTCAAAGTCTTGCACCCCGTAAAAAGGGGCACATGGTTACAAGGGCAGGCACCAAAGGATAGCCCAGCCCCTAAGGACTGGGAGATCTCTGTGGTTTTCTTTCTTTTCTCCTCCAAGAGTTTGCTTTTGATCTGCTGAGTTTTGAGCAGGATATGACAGTCTTGTCTGGTTTTCAGAAGGCTCTTTGGTGACCTGGAGAACAGATGAAGAGGGTGGACAAATTCACAAAGTACCCTCTCTGAAACAGGATACAAATCCAGCATAGCTCATGACCAGAAGAAGGTGGTGAGGCTGGAAGCTGGGCCCATGGTGAGCTGACCGCACATGCTCAGCTATCAAGGAGCACGCTGACCCGCCGATGCGTCTGTCCATCCGAAGTTCATCAGCACATTGAATAGACTTTTGACTTAAGATTAAACAGGGCCCCTGTGTGAAATCGCCTGTTAGTTTATAAAGCCTTTTCATTTTGACAGGTGAAAACCTCATCAGGATTACCCTATGCAGAGATGTCAGGAAAAATATACAAGAGGAAATTGGAAAATACGATTGAGCCCGAGCGTGCGCTTCCTCTGCCCTGGTATTCTCCACAGGCCGGCTGACTTCTCACTGTTTGCTCCCCAGGCATTTTCCCTCACTGAAGGTTAGATGTAAAAACTGCACAAAAGGGGGGCGATTCTGTAGGTGTTGGCTCCGTGCTGGCACGACTTTGTGGGTGTACCTCTCAGCAGGAGACCCATTTTTGTATCAAATGTAGGGGTGCTTCTGAACTGACGTCTGAGAGGTGGAGCCCAGAGAGGGAGAGGCAAGAAGAAAAATAGGTGAATTCAGTGAGAAGCATGTAGCTGGCCAGTTTAATCAGGGCTAATATATCAGGCCTGGTATTGTTTTTGGAACTGGATTCGGGAGTAACAGGATCCCTGACAAGTTGTAGCTGGCCCCTATAATGAATCTCTCCAGAGTTCACAGACCTGTCTTGAGGAAACTCCAACACAGAGTAGCAAGCAGCAGAGGTCTGTGATGGTGGCAGGGCTGGGACACAAGGTCAGCAAGAGCTCAGACCTTCCCTGGTTTAGCTGCCTTTGCCACAGGTGAGGCACAGGCTGGACACTTGAGCAGTGTGACCAACCCCAGGCCTCTGTGGGCCATTTCTGGGTGGAGGGGTGGCCATGGGTAGAAGAGGGGTACCAGGCCATGCTTTCAGCAAGCCTTCTGCTGCAGGCCACTAGTGATTCCATTCTGGGCCTAGAAACTGGGGAGACCCTCATATCTTGCAGTCACAGACTACTGACCCAAGGCTGAGGTTGGAGGCATGTCATTTAATCCATGCATTCTGCAAAAGGAGCCTCCCAAGTAAGAAAAGGCCCTGGTCCAGTGGATGAGTCCAGGCCCCACAGCCACTTGCTTGCAACACTGGCCAGGTAGAGTTGATTTCACATTGCAGTGGGGTCCATAGAGCATCATAACCTCACCTTAGTTTTCTGCACAGACTCTGAGGGTCAGCCAGGCCAGGGCTTCTCACACCTGCTCTCAGAGATTACCATTCCAGGACATTGCTTGGAGGAAGGGGCCTGAATCTCTATTTCTAACACGCCAAGCTGAATTTGTCTGGTTGGCATAATGCAATGGGTTAATAAATATCCACTTCTCAGGTTCAAGTGCAGCCTTCATTGTTTCCAAGCTGTTTCATTTTGTATATGAAGTGATCAATAAATTTCCATTTTAGGAAGACCTCTCTAGCTGCACTGTAGAGAATGAATTGAGAGGTCAAAATGTAGGCAAGAAAACTGAGGCGTCTCGGTGGTGGATAGCTGAATGTCTCATATTTCCATTCTAGTGGCCAAAACGTGGACCCTGTCACACTGTGGGGGGGTGGGAATTTAATCTTTTATAATACTTCGATGTCACTGAGGCTGGAGACCTTCCCTAGCATCAAGTTCCCTTGGGTGGGAGGTGTGGTGGGGTCTAAGGCACTGAAAACAAACTTTACTTGCCTTGTGATTTTCTCCAAGGTTTCTTCTGGAAGAAGGTTTCTTCTAAAGAGAGACTCATTCAAGGCCTTAGTAATGACCTTGGAGAGGACATTCGTGTTCTTCTAGACTCTTTTACCAATGGTCTCAATGCTCCATTCCACACAGCTTTCTTCTTGGGGAATGACAACCAGTTTTCCTTCTACTCTCTAAAATTATTAGAGTAAAAATACTAATTTTAGACATCAGTAGGACTCAGGATGAGAATGAATACTCAATATTAATTGTTTTCCTTTGTCAAAACAAACACAACTCATATTATTTTTCCTTTGTTAAAACAAGCAACTCAAAAACAGGTTGCTAGGATGAGCCCCAGAGAGGAGGACTGCTACAACCATCTTGCTTTGTGGCTCCCATGCTGAGACACTTGTTTAAAAAGCAAAAGAACATTTAGGGAGGCAGCCACTAGCATTTTTTCTTGCCAGCAGGAAGTTTATTGTCAAAGAAAGTTTCCCTCTGTCAGTTTTGTCTTTCAATGAGCCTGGACAATTTCTTGCACTGTTAGGCATCCCTGGTCCTTTGGTGAGGATGGAGGTACCTGGAATTGGTCACATGGCGTTGAAAGCATCAGAATGATTGGCCTTCCCTAGCACCAGAGAGGCACAGGAAAGAGACTCTGGAGCAGGTGCTCAAGATGTTGGTTGCGGGCCATGAACTGGGTGTGTTTGTATCCACATTCTCTGTATACATGGAGTCAGAAGGAATGACCCCACATAGGAAGGGACCTCATGCATCATTTTCCTTTGTTGAACCACCAGTTGCAATATTCTCCTCTGCCTGAGAAAGAACACTGACACATATTTCTGACTCCTTTACTTTGTGGAGCTCCCTACCTACTACATTAATCAGCTTTTCACTGCTATGACAAAATACCTGAGAGTAACAACTAGAAGGAGGAAAAATTTATTTTGGCTCATGACTTCAGTGATTTCAGTCCATGGTCAGCTTGCTCTACCACTGTGGGTTGTGGTGAGTAGAGTATCATGGTAGTACACTGTGAGGAAGAAAGCTGCTTACCTCATTGTAGCTGGGAAGCAGAGGGAAAGGAAGGGACCAGGAAAGAGATACACCCTTTCAGAGCACATCCCCAGTGATCCCATCATTCCCCAGAAGTTCCACCTTGGAACATTGCTGCAGTGGGGACCAAGCCTTCAACACACGAATCTTTGGGGGATTGTCCAGGTCCAAATATCACAACTGCAAAGCACTTCCTTATCACCCTGCCCTTTGTGCTGATGACAATCCTATGATGAGAGTATCATTTTTCCTCTTCTGACTAATAGGCAAATTAAGCCTCATCTAGTGTCTTAGTCCATTTTCTGTTTCCACAGCTGAATACCACAGACAAGGTAATTATAAGGAACAGAGATTTATTTAGTTCATGGTTCTGGAGGCTGGGAAATCCAAGGGCATGGTACAGACACCTGATGAGGGTCTTCCTACTGCATCATAACATGGTAGAGAGCATCTCGTGGAGAGACAAAGCGAGTGTGTGGGGTTGAGTCTCTTCCTCTTCTAATAAAGCCACTAATCCCATCAAGTGGCCCCACCCATGGGACTTCATCTAACTCTAATTACCTCCCAAAGGCCCCACCTCCAAGTACCATTAATTTAGGATTAAGGATTAAGTTTCCAATTCTTGAATTTTGGGGGGCACATTCAAACCATAACATCTAGTTTGAAAGACCTGACCTATGTTCTCAAATCTCCAATGTGATCGTGCCAGGCCTGAGCCTAGCTCTTAGACCCAGAACTTTTTACTTCCTTCTCATAGCATCTGACTTATAATATTTGGTCACTGTCACCTTGAACCCAGGGGATCCTGCATTTTCCATTCTTCTTTGGCTCTTCTTCCGTTGGACTGGATCCAGCATTCTGCCTGGTTCTGCTCCAAATCTGGACCTATGTGTTTCTATGGGCCCACACACTCTTCTCTGTTATATCACTGAATTCCAAGCATTTGCAGGGCCAGGGAGGGCTTGACAGGATGATTAGATAAGTGAAGGTGAGGCAGAACAAGGTGTTCAAGCCAAAGAGGCCAGTCTTCTCTCTGACACTTGCTGCCCAGGGAAGGAGCTGCTTCAAATAAGTCCAGCAAGTGGGCCTGGACCTTCCTCTTCCACCTGGCAAAAGTCCTCCTTGCCATTAAGACTCCTCCTGGCAACATTTCCTCTCTTCTTGCCCTCTGGCAGGGTGTGGTACCCCTCCCCCCTCAGACATTTACTCCGACAGCAGCTCTTGTCACACCGTATCACAGTCCCCTCATTACAGTCCACCTTGCCCAGCATGCTGTGAGCACACTGAGGCTGAGACCTGCATTTCCTGGCAGGCCATGGTCATACTTAGGACTTGAATGAGCGATGAAGTCAGACGGCCTGGATTGAAGGCCTAACTCCAGCACTGAATAGCTGGGTAACCATGTAGAGTCTCAGTTTTCACATCTGTGAAGTAGGACTAAGAATCATGTTATCTTCATAAGGATCAAATGGCACAAAATTCAGAAAACATTAAGAAAGGGCACAGACTTGGTACTCAGCACGTGCTGGTTGTTATTCTGTTAACATTCCCAGTGTCTGGTCAGTGCCTGGAAGGGTCACCTGATGGAACACCTGACAGAACACAACAGTTGATTGGGTTAAGGAATAACAAATGATTGGATGGATGATACACAACAGGCCCCAGCAGGACCCTGATCCTTCTAGCTGTTTGGTATTCACAAGACCACTGTCTTTGGGAGCTGCTGCACCTATAAATCACCTATTTGGTATAAACATAAACTGTAATCTGAGATGGATATTCCATGCCAAGTGGAGAATTTCCTGAGGTTGTTTTGTCACTCCAGAAATAAGGCAGGCTAGGTCCAGAGAAAATGAGATAGCAGAAAAAGTAGGGAGAAGCTGTGGCGCAGGGGCAATGCTTGCTTAAATTCTCATGGCACTTGCTGCAAGATCAAGCAGAGAGGTTAGATTTCTGAAACCCTCGCCAGGTAGCAAGGAGCAGGCTGAGAGTTTTTGTGCTGCAAAGGGAGCAGGTATCTGGGATCTGGCCTGGAGGCTCAGTGCCGAGCCTTCCCCTGGCTGCCCAGGTGTGTGACCCTCCTACCCCCTGGAATGTGGCTGCACTGAGATATAATCAGCAGAATTCCTCTGGCTTCTCAAGAAATACCCCTTTGGGAGGAAAAAGTACAAACAAGTTGGAAAAATGTGAATCTGGCTGCCTGTGCCTGAACAATTGTCCCATTGTAATGAGTGTGTCCAGTAAAGGAGAAGAGTGATCAAATAACACATTTGTCAGAAGCCATCTACGCTTAACCCTTATATCATTTGGCACATTTGTAGGTGGGCATGTCAACGTCACCCACTTCATCTACTCTGGCTTTTGTACTTGTTTGCTGAGCTATGTCACATCTATCAAACTCTATGCAACATCTCTCTTTCTAGAACTGTCGAAGCTGTAAATATCCAACTGAATTCATGTGATGTGTGACATAGATGGAGAACCACTGATGAAATGGAATCCTCTGTGCATACCAGCATTTATTCACTTTCTGGCTTAATGCCATAAAACATCTCCCCTGAGTCTCAGGAATGAAAATCTGCATCTACAAGGAACAAAAACCTCCTGCATCTATTAGGAATGGACTCACAGGCAGGCCAAAACTGTGCATAACACTGTGCCTAATTGCGGGTTGTATGTATACAGTTTGTGTATACACACATGTGCATGGTTTGGGCAGGGGGTGCCATGTTTTAAAAAGTGGACTTACCTTGCTTTTTCTTTCCTTTTTTTTTTTTTTTTTTTTTTAAGAAATAAAGACACTTGGTCACTTGGCTCCATAGAAAAAGAATTTCTTCCTGGAGTAATCTGTGAGGGAGTAACGAACCCCAAAGCACGCAGCACGTGTGAGAAGAAGCCAGCTCTCCAAAATAAATAAAACCAAGCTGGGCCCCAGTGATACCTATCAGGAAGGCACCAGCAGCCAGCCCACAGTCAGTTTCCTTTTACTTTGGGCAGCCCTCTGGCAGCCCTTTTCCCAAATGAGGAGAAAGCACGTGTCAAGTATATTTTTTAAAGATTATTTTAAAAGAAAAGAACATTTTGAATGGTCCCTGGTGCAGGCCCCCTGGGGGTTTCCCACTTATATTTTTCAAAGCTCAGGACCTGGCAGATCTCTTGCTTTTCAACTGGCATGAAACAGAGTGGAAAATATGCTTGATCCTCCAAGATGTATCTGGGGATCAGGGTTTGGGCTTAACAAAGGAAAGATGACGAGTAGCATTTGTAGAACTTCAGGGGCTCCAGAGCAAGCTACAAAATGCCAGTGTCCAAACTGACAGCTCCCTGCCCCTCCTGCTACTGCCACCTCACTACTTTCTGGTGATAACCCCCATGGCCCAAACTGTCTGTGACTGCTAAGCTCACATTATCCACTAACATGTCTGCGCTTCTTGTAGAATAAACATCTCTCTGCTATTCAGCCCCTGATAGTCTTAACAGGTCTCAGACAGTCCCTAAAAGGTGAGAGCATATTAAGTAAATGCAGTTTTTAAAGTGCATGTACATTTAACAGTGGGATTATCTTTTCCTCCTCCCTCCTTCCCTCTCTCATCTCTCCCATTCCTCCCTCATCTGCTCTTTCTTTCTCTCTCCATCCCTCTCCCCCATTCCCTCCTTTTCCATGTATCCCCCCACCCATGAGTCAATCCTCTATACATCCATCCTCTCATTCTTTAATGAGTAAAACACAAGTAAATTTTAATACCTCATCTCAAACCAATTTGCCAAGTGGGGAAGGAAAGTGAAGCTCTGTAGACAGAGAGGGAGTTCACAGGTTCGGCCCAGTGGGCAGAGCACAGTGCCTGCTTCAGGCAGAGAAGGTTAGCGATGGTATTTAAGCATTGGGCAGATCCCCAGCCCGCAGGGTCCGCATACAAGGAATCTTATCCTGAGGTTCATGGGTGGCTCTCGAGAGCTCTGTGACCCTGAAATTGTAGGCACATTCTGTCTACGTATTCCTAAGAATATGGTCTACCAAGACCATCAGATTCTTAGTTCTTACAGCCATCTGGATGTAAATGATGGGCCAGCTATGGTTTGACCTGTCTATATGCTACCTCTTCTTTCCTAAATACTTGGAAGAAATTGTAAAGTAAGTGGACAGAACAGAGGCTTGGAGTCATTGCTCCCTGGCTAAGAAGTCCAGCTCTACCCACTACCAGCTGTGTGATCTCAGAGAATTATTTAATATCATTATTTAATATCTAAGATATTTAACATCTTAGAGAATTATTTATTTAATAGAGATTTCAGTGTATACAATAAGAGTATCGATTCTACTGCTTCACTGAAATGTTAAATTGAGTAAATGAGGAAATGCAGGTGGAGCATATAGCAATGGACATGGTGACTCTAAGTGGCTTGGTCAATATTCATAACTGTAGCTTTAATCTCAGCTACTCAGGAGGATTGCAAGTTCAACCCCAGCCTGGACAATTTAGCAAGAGCCTGTCACAAAATGTTTTAAAACACATAAAAAGGGCTGGGGATGTAGCTTGGTGGTTGAGCACTTGCCTAGCATTGTGAGGTCCTAGTTTCAATCCCCAGTGCTGCAAACAAAGAAAATACATTAGTAACCATTCATGCTGTGGTGTGATACCCTAGAAATACCCATAATCCATAAAGCACTGATAAGCTTTTAACCAAGAGACAGCAAACCATGACTTTCAGACAAATCCTATGCAATGACTATTTGTAAATAAAGTTTTATTGGATAACAGTGCACTCATTCCTTTGCATACCTATCTTGCTTTCCAGTTGAATAGTTGTGAAAGAGACTTTATGTTCTGCAGAGCCAAAATATTTACTACCTGGACCTTTACAGGAAAACATTTGCCAACCTTTGCTCTAAACGATTAGAAAACAATAAATATATAATCTGCCCTGGAGAAAGACGTGTGTATAAGGAAGTATAGACAAGGATCATTATTATATTATTATGCTATAGCTGGAAACAATCTACATGTCAATCAAAAGAGGAATGCTCTACTTCTGCTATTACAATTGAAAAGAGTGCATTCTATCTGTGGTGAATAACATGGAAAAGTCTCCACTAGGGATTGGTGAGTGAAAAAAAGCAAGGATGTTACCATTTGTGTAAAACACACAAAACATATTATATATATTTTCTCCTAGGTCATCTGTAGATATGTAAATGCGTAGAAGAGACTCAGGAAAAACAGATTATCCAACAGATAGATAATGCTTGCCTTGGAAGAGGAATGGAACTTAGAGGTTGATGTCAATAGAGACTGCAGCCCTCACTGTAATGCTTTTACAGAATGCACCATGAGCAGGAGAATGTACTCATGTGTTACTTGTTTCATTAAAGTTCATTGTAAAGCTACTGTGTATAAAATGTGAGACATTTGGGTAGAGCACTGATTGAAGGATGGGTGTAATTCTGAGAGGTAGAGAGATGGGGAACAAACATGATACCAATCAGAGGATTCATAAAAGCAAAACCATGAGGACTAGAAAGACAGTGATGGCATGGAACAATGAAAACAGTGGGGTGGCCCTGTGAAAGGTGGGAGAATAGTCTCATGTTAGGAGTTTAGGGGTGGGAAGATAAGTAACACAGAGGGAGGTCATTTGTCACAGTGCAGGTCACAATGAGAAATGAAAGTGTTACACATGATGTCCATGATGTCACAATAGACCACTCCCAAGACAGGCAACAAGTGGGAAGACCATGGACACTCAGGAAGGTCAAAAAGAACTCTAGAATCTTCATGTGTATGATGGCGGACATTATTCTTCTCAGTATCCTCACACCTCCCTTACTTTTTTAATTTCTTCAGATTATCCCTTGCAGGAAGGGGCCAGCAATCTTGCTCTTGTCAGGCTTCCTAAAACTGACTGGACAGTTGGATTTGGCTTCTAGCATTAGAGAAGGAAAAATACCTTTTTCTAAAATAGTTGCCATAACATATAAAAGTTCCAGTCAGATAATGTTTAAGGAAAGATTAGCCTGTATTCATATTGTTAACATGAGGAAGTCAACTCAGTTGGAGAAGAAATTAAATGTGTTTCCCAGGATGATCGACAGTTTTACAATGAACATTAAGAAACTGTACATCTGTGGCCAGGTTGGGGGCTCTGGCTTAAAACAAGTGTGCCCTGGGTGTGAACACACAAGGTAGAAACAGAAAGTAGGGCAGACAAAGTGCTGAAACTACAGAGATTATTTTCACAAACTTCCTCTTTGTGATTAGGTATTGGGGAGACAACAATCCTTGCTTTTCCCTTTCCCGCCAGGTAGTGCATCTGGTATATGATGACACCAGTTAGTCATAAGACATCCTGGGTTCTCCCCAGGCTGGGCTCTGCCAGCAAGCTGTTTATATAAAGGACCAAATAGTGAATATTTAAGGTTTTCCAGGACAACTGGTCTCTCTCACAACTTCTAGGTTCTGCTTTTGTGATGCAAATGCAACTGTAGACAGGACAGGTGGCCCTTTGTACGTAGAGGTTCTGTATCGATGGATTCAACTGACTGTAGATTGAAAACCTTTTTTTAAAGTTCCAGAAAGTTCCACAAAGCAAAACTTGAATTTGCCTTGTGCCAAGCCCTGAATCCACATAAAGAAAGTGCTATTAGACCTACGTAGCTTCCATCATCTCGCAGATCCTCGGGGTCTCTCCAGCACTTGTTTGAGTGTTGTTCACCTCGGATCTCACTCCTGCACTGTGCAGTTAGCCTGTGAGGCTTTAGTCCTTGGAAATTTTTTCTTCTCATTATTCCCCGAACAATACAGCACAACAACTATTTGCACAACATTTACATTGCATTAGGTGTTATAAGTAATCTAGAGATGATTTAAACCACACGGGGGAATGTGCTTTGGTTATCTGCAAATACTACAGCATTTTATAAAGGATCTTGTGCATCCTTGGATTTTGGTATCCTTGGGAGTACTGTAAATAAATGGGTAGAAATGACTGTTTTCTATTGAAACTTTATTTACAAACCAGTAGCAGCCTGGATTTGGCCCCCAAGCCATCTGTGTCAACCTCTGTCCTAAAGCGAAGATTCTACACACTTTGGTGTGTCGACAGTCCGTTCTGTCCCAGGGCTTTGCAATTTGTTTAGAGGTGATTAGTGAGTGCTCAAGGGCAGTCACTATGAAAACCAACTCGGGTTTTATATTTGGCACAACCAGTGAGGGAAGCAACTAAATTCCAACCATAATGTATCAATTGTTTTAAAAGCAACAAGAGACAAACTCATGAGCTACTCTGTTGTAAAACCTTACCTACTATAAATTAGGGAAATGGAGAGAGGGCAGGGACACTTGCGAGGGTATTCAGCAAAGTCTGAGAAGATTTATATGAATGATCACCTCAACCCTTGGACATTATCCAGACCTGGGTCAGTCTCCTTCTGTCCCCCTACCTCTACCCAACCCTGGCTACAGATTAGAATGAGGAGGTAACCAAAGATTGCCCACTGTCCAGGATTCTGCTGGACCTACTAAAATTGCTAAGCAAGTAGGCGACAAGGCTGGAGGAGCCAGAGATGCGTACATGATCAGAACCTACCTAAGAATGAAACTTGTAAAGAGGAAAGCAAGAGAGACAGATTCTTGGTACTACTTACCTGCCCATATCTAGCTGTATCTGGATTCTGTTAACCCTCATAATTTATAGTTATAAATAAGTTCCCATTATTCTTAAAACAGTTTCTGTCATTTGCACCTCAAAGAGGTCTGACAGATATATCCAACCTATCATGTTGTGACAGGGAAAAACAATTGAAAGTCATTTTCCAGAACTCTGCTCCAGATAAAACAGAACAAACTCTTTGCACTTCCTCTATACACTTAGAAATAAGCCAAGCCACACTCTGGATGAGGTTTTGTTAATTGTTCCAAGGCCTGTGAACCCATGTAAGTTGCTTTTAATGCAAATTTATCTATAAAAAATAAAGCATGTAGGTGTTAGAATTGCTAGAGATCTGGAGAATGGGACTCAGAAGAGGAACAGAAAGAAAGGGAGGTGGTACAGCAGGACCTCAAAAGGTTAGGACCAGCCCTGGACACATCCATAGACATGGGAAATCCACCCTGGCACTATCACCCCAGAAATGGACTGTGCTGTCATTTCTGTAAGAACGCTCTGTATCCATGACACTACTTTCAAAAGCCCAGGCTCATGTGTTAATTGACTAAGCCTATGTCTCATAACTGCACCCTAGCTGCAAGGGAGGCTAGGAAAGTGAAGATCTGGCCATCTTAGATTCTAGACTGGAGGGAAGGCTACACCTCCCCCCTGAGATTCTGAGTAGCAAAAGATTGAATGGAGTGGAGTGGAGTGGAGTGGAGTGGAATGGAATGGATCCATTATAGTCCATCTGACCTTTCCTAGCAATGCTGTCCCTCTTTATAGCTATCTACTTACCATCCTTGGCTTTTATCAATGGCCACAACTCTGTGACTTGCCTAACCCTACCAACCTCTCAGTCACTTTTCTGGGCCACTCATTGACTTCCCTAAAATACATTGCCAACCTGGACAGTCAGCACTGGACAATGAGATTTCCAGAAGGCCCTCAGCCTGGCCCATGCCATCTGTGAGCAGCCTCTAAATCCAGCCAGAGCACTGAGCGATAACTAATTATCAGGCCAGTCCAGCCTCACCGCAGGCTCTGCACACCTCTGCTCTGCACTGTGGGGAGAAGGAGAGTTAGGCAAGGCACTGCACTTAGGAAGCCACAGGCCCCATCAAGCCTGCCCTTCTTGTCATTTCCCTTTGGTCTCCCTGGAAACTAATCCCATCCTCTTGATGACTGCACAGCAAGTCTGTTTGCTTCAGTGATTGTCAAGGTAGTTTATCCCCTTGTTAATTAACTACTCAGGAAAATGCTGTTTAGCTTCCAGCTTGTTAACACAGGGGACTCCAGAAGAACTTTGACCTGGCCCATGGCTGGGAGATGCATGACTGAAGGGGAAAGCTGGTTGGAAGAGGCCCTTTTGTTTTCCATGGCTCACAGTTCCTTTCAGGGATTATGGCTCATTTAAGTGGGAACAATGAGACTAGTGGTGCCGTTGGAGGGACTGTTGGGGGCTGGCTTAATGGATAGAGACAGCTGCAGTGTAGAGTCTGGATAAATGGCTAGGGCCAGTGATATAGCTCAGTGGCATAAGCTTCTGCCTGGATAAATGGCTAGAAATATTAGAATATCAACTTCTCTATTTGGGTGATACAATATGAAATAAAAGATCAAAGATCAGGTGTGCCTCAAAAACAATTCAATGTTATAATATTTATTCATCATCCTTTGTGTGCCAGTCACTACGTTGAGGGATGGGGAACTATCTACCCAAAATGTAATCCCACCCTCAAGGAGGTTGGTCCAGTAGGACAGATAAGATGGTGCAGTAGGCTTCTTCAATGCAAAGGGACAATGAGCCATGGGGTATAAACAGGGATGCTGCACTGGGATCACAGTGGAGGGGCATGGTATTAGTGTCCTGTGCCTATGGTAACAAATTACCACATACTTGTAACTTAGAACAACAGAAATGTATTCTCCCACAGTTCTAGAGGTCATAGGTCTGAAACAGGATTGGGCAGGGCCACACTCCCTCTGGGGGCTCTAGGAGAGAATTTGTTTCTTGTCTCTTCCAGCATCTGCTGGCTGCTGGCATCCTTTGGCTTATAGCTGCATCACTCCAGTCCCTGCCTCCACCTTGCTTTTATACCACATTTTCTTCCACGTGCCTTCTTCTGCTACCTCTCTCTTATGAGGACACATGTGATGGAATTTAGGGCTCACCCAGAAAACCTAGGATAAACTCTTCTCTCAAGCTCTTTCACCTACTCACTTCTTTAGTGACATAAGGTAATACTCTTTGATTATATAAAGTAATACTTAAAGACTCTGGGGATTAGAGAACTGAATTTCTTTACAGAGCCATTTTTCAGCCCTCAAAGCCCCTAATCCAGTCTGAGGTGAGGTAGAAAAGGCTTTCTGGAGGAACTGGATTACAGGTCTTGGGCCTGTTTGCTGGTGACCCATTCTTTACCCGCTAACTGTTTCTCTGCTTCCCGGAGCATTGATGTCTGCAAACTGTAGCTCCCAGACTTCCTTGTCAGCTGGCTGCCTTCTGGGTCCTGCCACTTATGGGAGATTACAGGAGTGAGCACTAGGAGGGAGAAGCCAGTATATTTCTGCTTCTTCTCCTTTGCCTCAGTAGACTCTCTGGTGGTGGCAGTGTCTCCTTGGTAATTCCATCTCCTGCCAGGTAGAACCTTGATGTTAGAGTAACATCACCTGTTTCATTTTTCCCTGCATCCAAGAGTAGAAAGAGTTTCCAGCTACTGCTTATCTGCTGTTTGTCAGCATCCTCTGCCAGGCTCCTAGCAACTCTCACCAGCACCCATTCCTTGCATTAAAGTTCTCTGTAGGAAATGCTTGAGATAATTTCTTTGCTAGGAAAGGGCCATGTGGTTCCTTAACCCAATGATCAACCTAATGCAGAGCTGGCTGCATCAGAATCCAGACTTGTGTGTTCCACATACAGACGTTCTGGCCCCACCCCAGAGATGCAGTCAGCCGTTCTGAGGAAGGGCCCGGTATCTGTGTTCTTTAAAGCTCCCTAGAGATTTTGATGCATGGCCAGGTATAATAATCTGTGCTCACAGTTCAGTTTTTTGAAAAATGCTCATATTGATGCTTATCTATAATCCCAGCACTCTGGGAGGCTGAGGCTGGACAATCATAAGTTTGAGGCCAGTCTGGCCAACTTACTGAGACCCTGTCTGTCTCAAAAAAGGATGTAGTTCAGTGCAAAGGTCCTGGGTTGATTCCCCAGTACCACAAAAAAGAAAAAGATAAATGGTCATTTCAAGTCTTGTTTTGATATAATTATTGGTCCATTTTTACCATATTCCTCTAACTGGTTTTATTTATTCCTGGTTAGTTACAAATCCCTGACTCATAAATGCTGTTGCCATGGAAAGGGTTTTATGCTATGATTTCCTTTGGGTTGGCTGTTTTTGTTACAGTGGTGGCTGTTGTTGCTATTGTAGCAAAGAATAGCTTCTTCTAAGAAAGAACTGATGGGAGTAGAGGGCGATATGGATCTCAGGCTTTTGCAATTGACTGGATGAGCCCTTTGTAGCACACATTTAGTCTTCGGAAACTCTGGAAATACTCTATCACCTGGTCAAGGTGAGAACAACCTAGGAGGAAGGAAGGGCTGTTCTCGTTTAAGAACACTTGGCCAGTCCCCCACACAATGGGAAGTTTGGCTGCTTAGTTCCCACTTCTAGCAACTATCCCAAGCTCCCTATTTTAGAGACTATAGAGAGTCACTGGCCCACAAAACAGCAGTGGGAACCTTTTACAAGTACAGAGAATCATAGACACTAGCACTGAAGAACACTCTTGCCCTCCTGCTTTCCCTGGTCCATCTTCCAGAAGCAAGGGAAGTCGGGCCTCCAGGAAGGACAGAGAACATTGTTTCATGTTATTAAAAGCTTTTGGAAAACATTTTAGATGAGCACGTAATATTCCCCAGGGTAGGAACACATCTCCTCCCTTCAGCTGGGCAAGCAGGTGGTACCTAATGATACACTGAAATAAAATCTACCCAGATGCACGGAAGTCCTGGGAGCAGTGTCCATGCTGACCTTGCCTTTGATCTCACAGTTCTGCATGCAAGCTCAGCCCCAGCAGTCAATGGCCAGAGGTAAAGACTCGCCCTCAAACTCCCCAGACCACCCACCCAGGGGATGGTGGCATTATCTACTGACAGCAGAATATGTTGGGCATTTCTGTCCCCTCTCACAAAACAGTCATGTTAGGGCCATGATAGTAACCTCTTTCTGGACTCTGTCCTCTCCTCTCTGCCAGCGTACCACTCAGGATGCCTTCCTAACATTGAGAGCTTCTCAGATTCTGTGGGGAAAAAAGCCTGTTTTGTTTTGTTTCATTCTGCAAAAGACAGGGTGCAAAATTTCAAGCTTCTACATATTTATTCAATTTCTGTATTGCTGATTCTCATTGTTAGGTGGCAACAACTAATTTCAGGATCAGTACTAGTTTAAAGACCACGTTTTGAACAGTGGTGACCCACAGTACTTTTTTAGGCCTCTCTAGTCTTCTCCAAGCTTGCATTCGTATACTACCCAACACTCAGAAACTTCTTTTTTGGACATTCCATCATTGCAAAGCAGTGAGGGGTTGTTGTTAGTTATACAGGTGAGCACTCTGATCTAAAAATCTGAAACCTGAAATGCTGTGATGTCTGAAACTTTTTAAGCACCATCATTTGGATTTTGGAATATTCCCAGATTTTTTGGATTAAAGATGCTCAACTGGTAAATCCTTTGCAATTAGTATTCCAAAAATGTAAAAACTCCAAAATCTGAAACAAGCACTTTGAATAAGAGATACTTAACCTGTACTAGTCTTGGCGAAGTGAATATTTGAGCCCTAACCTGTGTCCACATTTCTGATCAGGGTAAATTTCCAGAAAATGCATTAAGGATAAAAAAAAAAATGGATGTTCTTAAGGCTCTTGATGTATGTTACTAAACTCCTTTTAGAAACTTTGTACTAATTTTTATTCTTTTTATTCTTACCAGCAGGAATTAAGAGGTCCAGCTTTTTTGGACTCTCTTGCTAGTATTGACATCAGCTTCATGAGTTTTATTCCATCTTTCCTCAGTGGACAGTCAAAAAATACTATCTCTGTATAGTTCTTATTTGCATTTCTTTGATTTCAGGTCAGGCTGAATATATTTCCTATGTTCATTTTGCAAATGAGTTCTCTGGCTGAGTGGTTCAACTAACCATTAGATATAGATGAAAGACTCTCATTGGTGCTATAATCCAAAACACACACCTTAACTAGGCAGGTACCTGTGGACTGGGAGTCTGGCTACCACTTATCCTTGAAGAACCTTTCCTTAGAAATTTTCTGAGATCCAAGAAATAGATTTCCTAACATATTTCTAGAACTTACCATAGTGGCTGTGGATTCCTGGGTTCCAGTGCTTACTGCTCGCCTTCTTGTAAGTCACTTGTGTTTTGTTCATGTGTAAAATGGGCTGATTACCCCGTGTGACCTCCAAGCTTTGTACTCCCTGGCCTTCACCATTCATACTCACAGGAGAATGAAATTGATTTGCATTAGTGCCGGAACTTCTGAAGACATCTTGTGGCTGAGAATGGAAGAGCTGTTAGCTATAGAGAAGACTTGACATGCCTGAGGAAGCTGCCTTTGGGGAAATCAAGGCCTCTGAGAAGTTATTTGGGAAGCCCCCCATAGAAACAAGGTGGTGCTGACTCTTGGGGTCCTGGGCTGGTGCACTGAGGCTGAGTCAGTTGGAGATCAAAGATGCCAGTCTCAGACCAGTTTTAAAAGAGGGCAGGATGCAGCTCCTTGGCAGTTCCCATGTCATTTCTACCTGTGGTTTGAACATTCCATTTATCCAACTGTGCAAATCATAAAAGGAATTTTCATGAACTCACAGACCATTCACTGTTCTAGAAACTGTAGAGAGGATGGTTCTGGGTGGGCACTATCTACTGCGTGCTGGTCCCTTTAAGACTGTAGTTTGTCTTGCTGAGCCAGGGCAGGCTGTGTCGGGTTTGGGTATCAACACGAGCAGTCCTGCGTCGCAGCAGTAACCTCCTTCTTATTTCCATTTCATTAATTTTCTTTTAGGCTTAAACAGCTATGCGTGTGGCCTGGATTTGAGGAATTGGGGTGGATCTGGACAATTAAAAATCCTTTAAGTTTTCCAGGTTACCTCTGAGTAGAGCAAGACCAGAGAGAAAAACTTTTTCCTCTTTTACTGCTGTGTTAGTTGAAGTGATTTCAGTGGGATTAATTGACTGCTGAAATGATTTGCATTTTATGGTTCAGGTTGGGTCAGAAGATGTCATAAAAGCAGAAGCCCAAGGTTGCTGATGCCTCAGAGATGGCAGGCTGCTCCACAAAGAAATTGGACCAACCATTCTCATTCTTTGTAACTCGACAGTATAATAAGCCGCGTGTGTTTCCAGCCGACCTGCTCTGGCTGAGAGTGAGGTGATGTTTTTCCAGCAACATGGGAAACAGGGAAGAGTAAGCAGAAACGAGAGGGCTGAATTTAAGAAACCTGGGGTCTAGGGAGAATTGCTGTGGATGGCAACACAGTAAGAGCTATGTCTAAACGCTGAGTAGAAATCTAATCTATGTGTTGCTGCTGTTGAACCTGTAAAAAGTTTATATCTGTAGCTATAGCAGGGATTACACCCTTGTGCTGGGAGAAGCAGGTAACATTAATGGGTGAAGTTGACCTGGGGCCCAGTGGAAGGAACTAGGTGCCTCTGGCCCATAGGGGGCCTTTGTGTAGATTGGGAGAGGGGCCCCATCCTCCCAGTAGAAGCCAACGAGGCCTAGCTTTGCTTTCAGCCTTCTGGACCCCCTGTCCAACCCAGTACAGCGTCCTGTCCTCCTGGGAGAGGGCAGCCCTAATCAGCCTAAGACGAGGTTTATCATGCAGGTGTGTGGCTTCAGTGTTAATATAGCTTCTGCTATTTTTGTTTTTCAAAAGAAACTAGAAATTGTGTATGTGTGTGTGTGTGTGAGTGAAAGATCTCCATTGTAAAATGGAAGCCACAGTTTCAATTTTTCATTTCTCCTAAGTACCGTTGGAGTCAAGCCACAAGCATGAGTGAGTAGTGAATTGGACTGAAAATTTGCAGACTCAGTACTGTGATACCATTGAAGAGGAGTTACCGATATCCTACCCCCACTCCCAATTACAGGGAGAGGGGATTGCAACAAAGGAGTTGAGGGTTCTAGAATTCTTTTCTTTGGTCTTAACCATGGGCGTATATTTGGAGAACATATCCAAGCCTGGTCCTGTTCAGACTGCTAAGATGGAGACTGCTTTCTAAGAGAAGAGAATAAAATCCCAGGGAAGTGAGATTGAGGGCCCTTGAGAGAGCAGTTTATGAAGATAGACAAGAAGAGCTAACTGGGAGGACGTTTTTTTCCTCCGGGTGGGTATGTTAAGTAGTCAGTAGTGAGCTTTCCCTTTCTAATTGCCAGATAGATGAAAAGAATTTTGGTTGGTCTCCCGCTGGGGTGTTAAGCATTGGGACAAAGAGAAGCAGTTCCTGGAGGGTGGCTGGCAAGCTCCCTCCATGGTGGACAGCTCTTAGCAAGGCAGAGTGCTGCCCGGAGGCCTGTGCCACTGCCTGCAGCCTGACAGTGTTTGGACTTCCCTCCGAGCTCTGACTGAGCGCCTGTGGATGGTAATTAAACTCTGAGCTGACCAACCCCGCGCTGCAGAGGTTCTCTTTTGAAGAGCAAGAGATCACAGGGGCAATTTCCTGTTTGCCAGTTTGCAACCCCAGAGCTCATCAGTTTGGGGTTAAGTTCAAAGCATACTGATGGCACTCAACACCAAATGCCTTTTGCTAGAAGTTCTCAGCCTAAAGTAGTGGTGATGACCTGTTTTCTTCCTGCTTTCTCTTTCAGGTGTGTGTACTTTGGAAGAAGAGGGAGATGTTAGATTGGTAAATTTTTCAGGTCCTTGCTAACCCAGAGTCTTATTGTATGATTCTATTAAAATAATGGGTATATATACACACACACACATATATATATGTATTGCCAAATGTGTTTGACAGATAAATATATATAAAGCTAGCCCTTCATATCCTCAGGTCCCATGTCCATGGATTCAACCAACTGTGCATTAAAAATACTAGAAAAAAATGTTTATTATTCACAAAACAGTATTATGTAACAACTATTTATATTTACATTCACATTGTACTAGGTATTATAAGTCATCTAGAGATGAAAGTGTATGGAGGATGTACACAGGTTATATGCAAACACCGTCATTTTATATAAGGGATTGAGCATCCTTGGGTTTTGGTAGGAGGTTGGGGCCCCAGAACCCATCCCTTATGGATACAGAGGAACAACTATAATTATATACAGAAATAGAGGCAATAATGAGGTTAGGTTAGTTTAGTTTGGAATCTTAGTGTGTCTCATTGCTCAATGGGGCAACCACTTGGTTCTCAAATAGTTCTGAGAGACAATGTTTCTTCTCACCAGCAAACAAGGGGACCAAATGCTTATTTTGAGTAAGATATGTTGCATGTGACTTATTTAATAAAGATCAGTACGTGTGAGTCTGTGATCAGTTTATTTGCTTTGGAACTGTAGGAAAAATTTATAAGTTCAAGTTGTAGACTTGCTTTGCACTGAACTGCTGAGAGCTCATTTGTCAATGATCGAATGAGGAAGGGAGCAGAGGTAAGCTGGGCGGGAGTGTGAGTTACGTGCTGTTGCTGATGTAAGGCACCAGTCATAGTCAAAACAAAAACAGATCATTACAGATCATTACAAAAAAGTGGTAAAAACCATCACATCTTCATCTATAATTTTTCTACTTTTTTTCTGTGGTTGCCAAGTTACGTCGAACCAATTAAATGGCAAGTCTGAAGTAACTCTCAATCTTTTGGTACCAGTGCTGCCATTTCTCCCATTCTTCCATGTAGAGGTAATTAGGTAGGTGGTTGGATGGACGGATGGATAGATAGATAGATAGATAGATAGATAGATAGATAGATAGATAGATGATAGGTAGATAGATAGATAGATAGATAGATAGATAGATAGATAGGGCCGGGGACATAATTCAGTGGCACAGCACCTGCCTGGCAAGCGCAAGGTCCTGAGTTCGATTCTCGGTACAAAAAAAAAGATAGATAGATACATTAGATAGATAGGTGATAGATAGATAGATAAATGCAGATACATAGATGAATGTAAAAAGATAGGCAGACAGATAGTAATAAATATACAGGGATAATATAGACAGATGGGTAGATAGACAAACAGTTCTTTAAAACCCTGGGCTTTGGGGTGGGAAGAGCAAGATATAGAAAGTAGACAAATTATCAACCCTTTAGGAGTTTACAATTTAGTCAGTGGAGGACACATATAGGTTGTATTTTAATAAACTGTCTCGATACTCTTCTGGAAATAGGTGAGGGCTACAGTATCTTAAAATAATTACTCTAACATGATCATAACTAGGTCTTTAACCGGAAACTTAAGTGGAAACTCTGTAGGTTGGGAAAAAGAATACCAGAGCATAAAGTAGGAGTTCTGTGTGTTCAGTGTCTGTGAGTTTCCTTGGGAGCATGAGAAAAAATAGAGAAAAGGTAGAAAAAATTGAGGATTTTACATAACCTTAGGAAGAAGTGGTTTTTTCAGAATGCCTTCCCCCAAGGATTGTTTTGCTAATGTGGTGACAGGCGGTTGAACCCTAGCTAAGCACATTTACTGTGTTTCCTTGTGCATAACCTTATACCTCCCTGAGTTCCATTTTGCTCATCTACAAACTATGCTAATCATAAGGATCTCAGAGTGTTGCCTATTTAAGATCATAATGAAGATCTGCTACCTTGTACAGTGCTCACTAAACATTACGGGGTGTGGGGCTCTGAGTCAGACTGACCTGAGTTTTTAAGTGCTGGCTCCGCAGCTGTGCAGCTGTGTGACCTTGGGCAGATCACCGAGCTCCTCTGAGCTTCATTTGCTTCATATGGAAAACAGGGTTGGTAACGCCATGTCGGTGTTGTAGGGAGTGAGACAGTACATAGAGGAGCAAAGTGCAGGTCTAGCCTAGAATGAATTTTTTGATAAATTTTGGCTGTTCTTACCTGCTTTGAATATAATTCATCCAACATCCTACAACCAAGGCCACTGCCGCTACTCCTCTTCCTCTAGCTGCCTGCTAAAGAAAGATTCCTGCTGCTGAATGGAACAGCATCTAATGGCTTCTGGGACCTCCCAGAGCAAGTCCTGAGGCTCACCATCCCTTCTCCAGGGACCTGATGGAATAAGTCCCAAAGTTTCCAGCTGCTCCCTAACATGCCATAAAAACCCCAGGAGGAAAGAGCCCGATTACCACCTGCACATGTGGGGACCCTTGTCAGCAAAAGGGCCAGGAGCTTCCTGCTGACACCCCAGGGCTTGGCAGGTTTACTGAGGCCCTTCATTAGGATGAGTTATGGACCTGTGGCCCTCTCAGGTTCAGTGTGCTCCAGCCTGGGAGGCAGAGGCCAGGGAACCCCTGCCTGCCCTGCACGAAGCCCTCTTCCTTCCCCCTCCCAAGCTCCTTCCTGCCTGCTGTGTACCCACCACCATCGTTTAGTGAAAGAGAAAGGTACTGCACCCTCCAGGGACCCCAGGGCAAGAGGCAAAGTTCAACCTGAGAAAATCCTGTTCTCGTAAGTGGCAGGCACCTGGGTTACCAGGCCTGGTTCAGGCCATTGTGAGTGTGCAGAGGGGTCTCCTGTCTTCCCTCACCACCCAGGCCGTAAACAATACCCCACAGCCAGGAGGGCGGGGGGGGGGCTCTCTGTGCAGTCTTCCCATCCTGAGCAGCAGGTCAGGGGTTATCTTCCTGGATTCTCCAGGGTACCGGGCTTTTTATGGTGGTTTTTTTTCATTAATGCCATGAAATATTATAAATGGTTGTTCAGAGAAGCCCAGCACAGATCCTCCCTAGAGCAGTGTTTCTTAAATTATGTGCTTGCCAATTGCATGGGAATCTAAGCATACCAGGGAAAGCCCTTCAGCACAGCTTACCTGCAGCATGAGGGATGGACATCGGACAGTACGTAAATGCTCAATAAATGTTAAATGCAAATGCCATCATTATCACCACTGACAAAAACTCTCTCCTTAACCAAACTGTAGTCAGGTTCATCTGAGCCCTCTTTTTGAGTAGGCCCTGACCTTGGGCTCTGTCCTTGGCCATCTGAGTTCAGTTTTAGCAGAGTCCTGTTGAGTGGATCCAGCAAATATCCCAGTAGACTTGATGCTTCCCCTTAGTAACTTTCCATCCCCTGCCCCCCACCTGCTCCTGGCCTATAAATCTGCAATTGGCCTTGCATTTGGGGTTGAGCTGAATCTACCTCCTCTGTGCAAAACCCCTTTGTAGCAATTCCACTTTGTAAAAGTCTTCCTTACTAGTTTTAACAGGTGTCATGAATACTTTTCTTCTTCTTCTTCTTCTTCTTCTTCCTCCTCCTCCCCCTCCCCCACCTCCCTTCCCCCTTTCCCCTCCCCCTCCATGATAATCAGCTTTCTGTCCCTATGACAAAATACCTGAGATAAACAATTTCAAAGAAGAAATAATTTATTTTGGTTCACTGTTCTGGAGGTCCATACCAGTTGGCCCTGTTGTCCTGGGCCTGTGGCAGCACAATACATCATGGTGGGGAACGAATGGTAGAATAGCTGCTCATCTCATGGGGGCTGGGAAGTGAAAGGAAGGAGGGAGAGGTAGGGGCCAGGGCCCCACAGTTCCCACAAGGACACACCCGAATGCAAGCTTCCTCCCACCAGACCCTACTAAAAGTTCCACTGGCTCCCAGTGGCACCATCAGCTGGGAGCTATGCTTTCAACACATGAGCCTTTGGGGGACATTCCAGATCCAAACCATAAAATCTTTCTCTCCATTCTCCTCCTCTTTTCCTTCCTCCTTTTCTCTTACCCTCTTCTTTCCTCCCCCCTCCATATTTTATTCCCCCCTCCTCACTCAAAGCTCCATATTTTATTTCTGATCTTGCTGTCTTGGTTTGGGCAGTGGGAATCATCCTTTTAGCTGAAGAAATTGAAATTTTCACTGCCTAGACACCAAGGATGAGAAATAAGGCTTCTTTTTTTAGCTAGAGGATGTAAAGTCCAACAACAACAAAAGTAAACAAAAAATAGAGCTAAAAGGAGGCAGGTGTAGAACCATGTGCCTCATCCCTTCCGTTGTCTGGCTTACACAACCACTGACCAGACCTTGGAGTGAAAGCTTTGGGCTCTTTGCAGCCGTTGCTCTCCCAGATAAAAAAGGAAGAAATTCATCAGTGTCAATTTCGTAGGATTCGGCAGGATGGGGGATCTACTTGCTCTTGTACTCTTTCTCCCTCTCTTTGTCTGTCTGTCTCTCTGTCTCTGTCTCTGTTTCTGTTTATTTTTTTCTCTCTGTCTCTCTCTTTCCTCCTGACTCCCTGCCTCCCTCTGCCTCTTTTTGTTGAAATCTAGAGTCAAAAATTTGAAACCTGAAATCTGGCGTCAGAAATTTTTCTGGGTCTGATATTGAAGAGGTGAATTAATCCCTCTAAGCCTTAGTCTCTTTATCTTTTGAAACCAAACAATAATGGGAGTGTCCACTAATCATAAGCTCTTGAGCACAGAAATTATGTTTCTTTGTTTTTTAACCTTATTTTACTTGGAGTGTTTGAGGTTGTATCTGTCACACCATTGACATTCAGCAAATATTGGAATGAACACATACTATCTACTTTTCACAGTTGAAATTATTTATTGAGATACTGTATGTGAAAGCACTTAGCCCAGGTATTTTCATTGTATGTTCACTTTTTCTTCCTATTTTACATATGCTCCTTAGAAGGATGGAAGGTAATGGGAAAGAGAAGCTAGAGGACAATTAAAGAAGGAAAAAGGCAGAGGTGGTATAGTAGAAAGGGCCATGGATGTGCAGGAGGCTGGCCTTTTATCCCTTACTGGGTCTGTGATTCCCACTTAGTGATTTGGCTGCTATGAACTTCAGGTTCCTCATCTATAAGATGGGGATGAAAATATTTGCATTACTGGTAATGTGTACCCAAAGAGAAATATATTTGTAAAGGTAGCCATCAGAGTTCCTGGAATACATTAGGTACAAACTGACAATAAACCCAAAGGTGAGGAGAAAACTAGAAGAAAAACCAAAACAAAACAAACAAACAAACAAACAAAACCCTAAAATTGAAAGGAGAATAAAAATCAAGGCAAAAAACAGGGGAGGAGAAGAACGGTTTGGGTCTTTCTCTTCCAGATACATCTAATTCTTGCCATTTCTGGCCAATTTGATTTGGATTTGGGTTGACTTGAGAAGCCACTGAACTTGAACATGAGCACCTGATTGATGAATTCTCTACTTTGTCACCTGATATAATTAAAGTTCACCCAGCAAGTCAGGCAACAAACTGGCTGTGTATACAAGGAGATACTACCTAAGAAAAAGTAAGCCTAGAAAGTATCATTTATTTAAATGTTATACTTTCACAGTGACGTTTTCATTTTTAATACTTAAGAAAGTTGTGGACATTCAATCTGGAAAGTTTGGAAAATGTAGAGAACACCTTTCAATCCATTAAGGGATAATCTACCGTTAACATTTTAACATATAACCTCCAAGGATATATGCGTGGGTAGTTGCTCTTCTTTTGGTAGCATTGGTGCAAAGCTGGGGTGTATTTTTATGTTCTAAGTACTTAGTCATCCCAACACCTGTCAGTTCAATATTTGATTGACTGTATACCAAGTCATGTACTCAGTGAAATGAAACAAGATTCTGTTTCAGATTAGTTATTTTCAATTCCTTGAATTTAAAAAAGAATATTCTTTGGAAAGGTTGTTAGCAATATTCTGCAGTCTCTTCCTAGATGTTCAAATGTTACAAAATGTTCCCTTTCTCTCTTTGGCTCTCAAGATGAATTTTTTCTGCCCTCTTAGGTTAAGTCTAAGAGCAGGAAAAACCTGATTCTGACCATTCATTTCCTGACTATGTTCCCTAAAAAGAAGTTTTAGCAAGATAGAAAGAGAACTGGGGAGCAGAAGAGAAGTAGAGAGGAAAGCAGGTAGAAAGGGAGCACAGAGGCAGACAGTGTGTCGTGGCCCACTTTTGCTGTTATAACAGAATACCTGAGACAGGACAATTTTATAAAGAACAGAAATGTTATTTTCTCACAATTGCAGAGGCTGGAAAGTCCAAGATCTAGGCACCAGTTTCGGGTGGAGGTTTCTTCCCGCATCATCACATAGCAGAAGGTGGAAGAAAGGCAAAGAGCACCCACTCCCATGAGCCCTCTCATACAGGCATTAAACCCAGCCATGGGTGCCTTAATCACCTTTAATGGCTCCACATCCCCATACCATTACATTGCAGCGTGGATTTTGGAGCGGACACACCATAGCACAGTGGAACAAAAAAAAAAGATAGGAAATCTATACTGTGATTTTCCTCAGTGAGGACACATGCAACAATCACTCATCCAACTAATATTTGTTGAATGCTTACTGTATGCCAGCCTAGTTAATAATCATAGGTTTCTGGGCAAATTTTGGCCCTAACATATAGTCTTCTTGATCTGGTAAGTCTGAAAAAGCCCTCAGTATCCCTGATCTTTGAATACCATTGTTCGTAAACTATTAGAGAAATACAATTCATCTTCTTTCCCATGGTCCTTTAGCAACTTACTTTGGCCAGAGCTAAACCATGGCACAAGAGCCTGCACCATGGCAGCCTCTCCTACATGAATCCCACTGAGGGTCCTGCTCTTGGTGGGCCTCTGTAGGTAATTCTCACACTAGAGAACAAAGGGGCAGCTTTGTTAAGGGACTTTACAGTAATACCACCCACCACACTGTGGATTCTCAAAGAGAGTGGAGTTGGAGCTCGTCACCTTACCCCAAGATGTAGATATTTTCCCCCTACCTCTCTGATCAGGATTTGCTATATTAAACCCACTAAGAAGGACAGACATAGAGCCACAGGTCAGTAGACAGTCTACCTCTGCGAGCATGGCCGGAGAAAACACTAGTGAGATCTAAGATGCAGGAAGAACAGAGCCACATCACTTAGGGTTTTGCAGGACATGGAATGGGTACTCTGAAGACAGTGCTGATGTTAATCAGGTTTATTCCATTCTTCTGTGTGTACTGAAGAAGCTGTGTCTCTTACCTTAAATGAACCAGGCTCGGTCAACCCATCATAGATTCTCTGCAAAGAAAGTTTTCATACAGCCTACTCTGGAAGACCTAAAATGTAGAACTTTTTCCTCATGCCGGAGTTTTAGAAGGGAATATTTCTGAACAAAATGGCTGCAACTTCACTAAATTTTAGGACACAGCTTTCATTATCTTTTAGCATTTGGATGTGCACATACTAGCAGCACCAAAAACACACAGGAAAAGCTCCAGGTCTTCACTCAGCTGTAGTGCAAAGAGCCTTACCCCCCACCCCCAGTATGTCCTTTATTGTCATTTGTTCAAGAAAACTAAATACAAATATCCTGGCATCGACAGATCCCATTCTTCCTCCTCCTCCTCCTCCTCCTCCTCCTCCTCCTCCTCCTATCAGAAGCACAGTTACTTTAATTTCTTGTGGAATGAGAAAAGACGACTAAAGCATCAAACCCAGTCACCATGCCAAAGAGTATGGTCCAAAACAAGAACTAGGATAAGACCATTAATCACTCGTAGGTTACAAATCATGACCCAACCATAAGCAGAGCCTCTCAGTGATGAATTATGTTTATATCTGACTTTCCTCCTTGACAGTTGGCCTTCTGCGATGAGTTTCCTGAATTATAAAGCTACTCCAGATGTGAGAGCAGCTCAATATTCAGAGCTCTCAGACTAATTAATTCTATCACAAGATGGTGATGAAGAGGTCAACAGTGACATTTCCAGAGAGCATCTTAAGTCTTCCCAGTGGCTAGCTTATCCTGAAGCTGCAAACCCCTCAGGTGGTTCTAGAACTGAAGGGCCCAGCAGGTGCCTTGTATCGCTTTGGGCCCTTGATCCGTATGTTTGTAGCAGATCTGATTTAGGAAAAAGGCCACAGTTTGGTCTCAGCAGAAAACCTTCAAATGGCATAAATGTTCTCTCTTAAAGAATACTCGTCCTGGGCACAAACACAAAGGATGCAGAGATATAAGCCCAAGTATGATGGCTTTAATTTTTTTTTTTTTTTTTTTTTTTGAGACAGGGTCTTGCTATGTAGTTCAGGCTAGCTTTGAACTCACTATGTAGCCCAGGCTGGCCTCAAATTCACAGCGATCCTTCTGCCTCAGCCTCCCAAGTGCTGGGATTACAGGCGTGCACCACAACACCTGGCTATGGCTTCCACACTTAGGCCCATTTCTTAGGAGATGGTAGGAGGAAAGAGTTGAACATGTGCCTTGCAGAGAGTTACTTACCTCTTGGAGGTTCTGCTTCCTCAACTGTAAAATTGGCTTGCTGATGGTACTTACTTCATAGGTTGCATTTTAGGAGTAAATGAGTTATTATATAAAAAAGGTTTGGGATAGTGCCTGTAATATGGAAACACCCAATAGATGTTAGCTGCTATAATTATTAGTGTCATTTATACCTGAGCTATATCACTTGGACTTCCTATTTTCAAGCCGCAGAATCAGACTTAGCTGATTTAAGCAGGAAAGAAATGCATGAAAAATGATATTGAATGTTCTACAGAATTACTCAAAGCTGGAAAATGAAACCTGATGAACACCCAGCTAAGAACAGCACCCAAAATCGCCCAAGAGACTTTCCCTGTAAGAGCACTGCCAGCACTCTCATCCCGCTCCAGAGAGTACTGGGTACATGTTAGATATCATCAGCCTGGGGCTTCGGCCACCACTGCTCTAGAACGTGCTCTTTCTCAACCAGCTACAACTGAAGAAAGGATTCTTCCAAGTTCCTACTTCTTTCGGGAATTCACTCTTCATTTTCTCTGGTACTGCTCTGTTTGATTGGCAGAACTTCAATGGTGTGTTCCTATCACTGCTGTAAGAGAGCCCGGGAAAACAAATATGCGGCCTTATCCAGTTCTGTAATGCCTCCCACAAAAATTCAAAGCGTAGAAAATCCCTCAGATGTTGGAAGAAGGATGTGTAATGCTAAAAGAATGGTAGAGGAGTCTGCAGATTGAGATGAGGGTATGCACAGGGCTGAGCATGTGCTTGGTGTTGATCATCATATGTTCAAAGCCCAAACCAACCTGTGGCACAGCTCAGAACAAGAGGCCAGATGTTTATTCTGCTGGGCTAAGGATTGCCAGACCCTTCTGTTACTGTCCTGATGCTTCTGGAGGTACAAGAGAATTAGGAGATAGAGGTCTGTACCACCCCAGGAGAAATTGGTAACAGGAGAGCCGTAGGGTAAGGGAGGCAGCAGAGGGGGGAAAAGAAGTATGAAAAGCATAACAGTGAGACATCGAAGATCGGGTCTGAGGGATACGTTTTTCATGATTTATGTGCTCTCTATGCTGAATGAGCATTTACCAATAAATATTAAATGAATGTAGTATAATTACTGGATGAGCCTGCTGGCCACCCGATGCCTCCCATGCGTTTGAGATAGGCTGGCAGCATTTCAGCAAGTGACAGGCAACCTTTCCTGCAGGGTGAAATACTGCTAAGTAAGAGAAAGAGTTGGAGACTGAGAATGGCTAAAGGTGGAGGAAGAACATCTCAGCAGTTCAGACAGGACTGGGCGTAAGGGTACCCAGGGGATTACTCTGGCCATTCACCCAGCCTTGTGTGTGGGTGATCTGGCGTGAGTTTTATCTTCTATGGCTAGGTGCCCACTGCTCTGTGCTGACTCCTGCCCAGCTGGGGTCTAGAAACACCCCTAACCCTCTCTGTGAGTGGCCGTGTCAGTATGATAAAACCTCTCCGGACAGGCTAGACTTGGCCCTTACATGGTGGTTCTGTTTGGTCCATCTGAGACTCTTTAGCCTTGAATAATAAGTCACATCTTCCTTTGTCCTCACCTTTCATCACAGCCCCTCTGGAGTTGGAAAGAACTAATGTGAATAATGAGACAGTTGACTTTGTGCGGAGTCCTCAGTGCCTCAAGTCGTTGGCTCCTCTCCACCCTTTGGGGAAGGGCCAGCAGATATTTATTCCCCATTTGATAGATGAGGCATCTACGGTTCAGGAGGCTTACGAGGCTTCTCCAAGGTCACACTGCAGTACGAAGACAAATCTCAGGTCTCCTGTCTCCCACTCCAGTGACACTGCCATTGTCCCTCTTCCTGGTGACTTGCCTCTATTTCAGATGCATCGGAGTATGAAGGAAGAGAGCACAGGAATTACCTGTGCTGAACTTGCCCTGTAGAGGTTTCTGTAAGGATTTATGGAGATAATACACGGAGAATATTTGCTCAAAGCAGAGCACCTGACAGCACTCGGTGGTATTAGTTTTCACTTTGTCATTATTCTCTGCTACCGTATGACACAATCCTGATGTCTGGACCCCACCACCACCACACCTTCGTCACTGCAGGCAGTGCCCTCTATCTGCACAGTGCTTGCGGGTGGGGGCATCTTCCTCTTCCCCCAACTGGCTTCTGGAATCTAGATGTGGTCATTCTCATATAAGTTAATAAAGGACCCTTTGGCTGTTGAGGGATCAAAACTGAGCATTTGTTCTAGTCCTAACTCAAACCAGCATCAAAGCAAGCTTTTGTTACCTTCTAAGGTTTCTCTCTGATACTCAGAGAGCCTTGCATCTGTCATTTCTCCCTTCCTGCTTAACCATAATGACCCAGTACCTCTCCCCTGCCTGCCCCTTCCCACTTTCCCAACTACTCACACAAGGAGTTGAGAAGGCAAAAGTAGCTGTTTCCTAAACAGGAAGCCCAATGAGTCACTGTGGTCACTCAAGAGTGCAAGATCCTCACAGTGGACAGGGACAGGGCAGTCAGAATTTCCGTTCCATGTTGATTCTGAGTTCTAGGCTTACACACAGCAGTGAGTCCATGTCAAAGGACTACCACAAAAAACTCTCCCAAAGTGCAGGTTGGTGCTGTTGAGGAGGAAGTGTAGAGTGGAGTGTTCTGAAGGTGTATAGCTTCATTAGAAGGGTGGAGACCAAGACAAAACTTGTAGTGTGAGAAAAATCCCTCTTATTATACGCTTTTCTACTGTAACCATTCATCACTCCATGTGCCCTGCAGCACAGTAATCAGTGTTTTATGAACTATCTTTCTCTCAAAGGCTCTTTCTTGCCCTTTGTTTTGCTCAAAATAAGAATTTAATTAAACTCTGGATTTTTCTCACCACTACTTCTTAGAGCAGTGAAATATAGTTGGAGGTATTGAGTTTTGTAGAAATGATTTTATCTAGTGTCTCCATTTATAAAGAAAGAAGAAAACTCAGCATGGTCCCTGGCTTTGCATCAGTTACACAGCCCCATTCAGGGACTGTAGCTAACACAGCACTTTTCGTGGGATTTAGTACAGGCTTTCGATCACGATAACTATACTGATCATCACTTAGCCACATGCCACCGCCTGTGACAAGCAATCTCAAGACTAACTTTTTGTTGGTCTCATAGTTACTTACCTGTTAGGTAAGTTCTCTTACAAGTTGCATTTTAGAGATGAAGAAACTGAGGCTTAAAGTGGTTTAAGTACCTTGCCCAAGATCACATGGATAGGAAAAAGTGGAGATAGAATTTAAATCCAGTGTTCTGTCTCCAAAGTCTAAGTGCCTAACCACTATGGATGCCTCCTTTTAAAGATAAGGGCTGATAATTGTGAAAGCAGCATGTATTTCTAAAAAGTTTTTAAGGTCAGTTTGACAGGGCTTTCGGCTTTTTGTAAAGGGGGGGGGAATGTGAGAAAGTCTAGGCAAATGTTGGTAGACAGCACTATGGATTTGGGAACTGAAGTGATGAATCTGGCCTTTGCATCTTTAAACACCTTGGAAGGTCAGATTAGCACAGAAACCCTGGTGTTGCGCTGAACACTTGGTCCTCCCATTTGGCAAACATTAGCTGGTTGAAATACTTCCTGATGGAAATACCGATAGCATGCTGACAAAAGTTCAAACTTGTTTCTAAAGGTCATCTCAACTGGCAGAGCAATTAGTTCAAGTTCGCCTTTTGCTTTTCCCTGGTGAGAATTTTAGCTGAAACTTCCAACATTAGTCCTCTTTGCAACATATGGCCAGTGACAAGAGACAACTTGAGATTATTTCTGATGCAGGGTATGCAGTGATGGAAAAGTTTCTCACCACCTGGGCCAGAACTAGAGTTAGATGTCCACACTGGAGCGTAATGACAGCAGCAGCCTCTCCAAGGGGAATATCCATTTAACCCACTACTTGGATCCCCAAGGTACGCCTTGGACCCCAGAAACATCGTTACTTCCTGGGTACACCGTCTGAATATACCACGAAGGCCACAGTGTAACTCCGCTGAAGCCCTAAAACACCCTCTCTTCCGTATTTCACCATTCAGGACTCTGAGAATCCGCCTCCACCTCCCCGTTATCCCAAATCTAATCAGTTAGATCCTGCCTTCCTGATACTTATTTCCCTTCCTTTTCTTGTTCCCATTGTTGATTCCCTCCTTCGCATCCCATCACCTGTTTCCTAACCTATGACGACCATCCTGTTTTCATCCCACCTTCCTATGTATCCGCTGCACAGCACAGGGAGCAACTTTCCTAAAACCTGCTTCTGACCTTGGCCTGACCCCACTCAGAATCTTCCTGTGGGTTTCTCACAACGCTCTGATTAAAGTCCAAGCTCCGAGCGTGGCAGGCGCATTCTTCTGTGGTGTGGTCTCGTCCCTGCTTGCTTCCCTGTCTTCACGGTATACATTCTCTGCACGTTCCATTTTCTCTTTCGTATTCACTCTGTCTGTGTGCCTGCCTGTCTCCCTTCTCTTCCTCTTGCCTTCCTCTGCTTCCTTACCTCATATCAAACTCCTCGGTGCTCCCAGAATAGGTCATACAGTCTTACATATTTGCACAGTCTGTTGTCTACCTGTAACAACCTTAGGTACACAGGATATGTTAGGTGCCAGTGGAAGTCAGCCATCTTTCTTCCTAGTTCCCAGAACCCCATGGCCATACCTCTAGGGGACCACTCCTTAAGGTCTGAGTTCCTTAAGGACCCGAAGCTAGGGCCGCACTCTCTGGTGAACTGCACAGGTCCTGGTGCACGGTTAGTGCTCCCAGAGTGGAACCCACAGAGACTGAAAGCACCTTCAGTGTTGTAGTTCATTCTGCTCACTCTGACCAACGGTCACTCTAACCTGGAATCTCCTGCTGCCTGCTTCTGAAGGCCCGCCACGGCCTGTCCTCCGCACATTTTTCACCAGCCAAACACAGGTCACTTTTCTCCTCCTCGTAATATTGTTATATATGTCCCAGTCTATAAACAGACTATTCTTCATAATTTTTCTATAGAAATCTATATATGTAGCTTTTGGGGGAAAATGTCAAGATATAAATGTTATTCTTAACGTATCTATTTTCTTTCTCTCTCTCTGAGTCTCTTTTCCTCCCTCAACTCTCTTCTTAAAACATAGTGAGAGTTCCCTTAAAGCAGGATTTATTGTACATTTACAGCTGAAAAGGGAATACTGCTTACCAGCTCGACTGGTGGAAAATGTCCAAGCTGCACAGCTCACTAGTTTATATTACTTAATAGAGAGATAAATAAGCCATGATTCTTCTTAAGCACTGGCTTTTAATTAGATTTTTAATGGATACTCTTTGACTTTCCCAAGCATAAGTACTGCTATATTAGTTCATTATTCTGATTAAAAGCAGCTAATAATGATCATAACTATAATTTCCCTCAAGTGTTCCAGCGCAGTGTGATCAGTGGCTGGCCGAGCCTGCCTCTTTTCCTCTGCCACGCACACTGGAGCTGCTGGTGCGAGTCGAGGGCTGGGAAGCCCACGGGCACAGAAATCACCAGCTCTCAGAGCCCAGGGCACCCTGTTTTGTGTGCTGCCACTCAGAACACCCTGCGCTTCATTTCTTTGGTGTCAGAGGCTTCTAAACAGATGAACTCTATTGCAATATGTCCTCAAGTATATTTAGGTCGCTAGTTGGGATGTCAGTCAGGAAGCTCACTTACTAGAGTTTTGAGCTTGCAAATGTCTTATTCAAAGGCTGCATAGCATCTCCATTGCCACTGGACTGAGAGTGACAACCCGCAGCATCCTCCTATCTGCCTTCCAGGTCTTTCGTCTTGGAGGCAGAGATTGTTCCAGTGGAAATTGGGTTCCCATTGTCTGTGTGGGACAATTATTCTTTGTTTTTTAGCTCATCTATTTATATATATATGTATGTATGTATGTATGCATGTGTGTATGTGTGTGTATCTTCACAAAGATATAGTCATTATGAAAGTTTGAAAATGTCTAAAAGAAAAAATAAAAATCACAATTCATTTTGCTGTTAATATTGTTTTTTCTTCTTTTTCTAGGCCTGTATACCTATATCTTTATTTTTTTCAGAAGTGACTTCATATTGCTGCCTTGGTAATATATCATGAACATTTTCCCATGTCATTAAATCATCTCCTACAAAATCATTTTTAAGATCTACCAAGTGTGTCATTACATAAATGTAGCATAATTTATTAATCTCTGTCTTTCATTGGACATTAAAATGATGTCAAGACTTGTATTATTGTAAGAAATGTTCAGTTAATATCCTGTTCAAAAATATTTGAGCACACTCTGATTATTTCCTTGGGTGAAATTTTAGATACTGGTCAAAGAGAGTGGAGAACTTTAATGCTTTTGCTAAATACTACCAAATTGCCTTCTAGAAAGACAGAGAAACTTCAACTCCCATTAACAGTTTTGAGTGTATTAGGACTGATTACTTCTTTATATGGATGCCAGGACTGGAAATTATCATTTTCAATTAATAAATTTTTCTAGGTTTCAAGGCACGGAGAATGGCAGTTGATTTAACTTGTACTCTTTTTGTCATATAAGTCAGGTGGAACATTTTTTTCATGCATGTGTTGGTCATTTGAATTTCTTATTTGCAGACTGCCTCTTTTTGTCCTTGGACCATTTTGTGATGTTAATTTTGGTCTGATTATCTTTTGAAGGACCCAGATAGTCCTACTTCACCAAAACTAATTCTGTTCTCTGAATTGTCTACATTTCTTCATGATAAAGGGGAAGATAGGGTCGACTCTGGGCTTGGGATTGGAGAAATACAATGATAGTACTGCAGTCAAGTCTACCAAAGTACATATAACAAATTGCAGACTGCCAAAAAAAAGTTTTTAAATTTTACTGACAGTCCTGGTTTGAACTGTGCTGTAAGTCTAGACCATGTCTTAGTCTTGGCTCTGCTATTTACTAGTGTTTTGAGCTCAAGGCAAGTTGCCTCACCTCTCTAAGCCTCAGTTGCCTCAACTGTCAAATGGGATAACAATACCTATATCACAGAGTTTTCTCTAGTAACCAGTGTGATACAGCTTAGAAAATAAAGTGTCCGGCACAAAGATGAAAGCTATTGAAAGGTGCCATTACTATAATTTAAGAACCTGTGCATAATGATGTCTAATTTTCTGCTCACACATGTCGCTTTTGAATAGCCTTGATGTACCATCCCTCACTCTAGCTCTCTCTCTTTCCTGAAGGGACAAAAGGAAGGGCTGCGTGTTGTATTAGAAGTCTTCTAGCTCCTATGGAATGGGGCTTTTGGGGGGATTCACAGCCATGGAAACAGAAGTACTCCCAGGACCCAGGGATGCCTTGGCGAGTATGACTTGGCCTCCACATTCTCTAACAGTGAGCAGGGTGTGCGTTGTGGTCAAGTCAGAGATTAAGACAAGGGTTAAATTAGAATGAGGATCTTTTTCGTGGTTAGGACCTTCCCAGGCACTCCCAAGAGACACAGACTTAGAACTTCCAGGGATACCAGGACAGTGGCTCAGCTATAATTCTACAAAGGGACTTCCCAAGAGGAGGGATATGGGTTTCTAAGATTGACATGGGCCTTGCTCTGTGTGATGGCTTCACGTTATCCATTTGGCTTTGATGGGTAATATCTCTTTGGTGCTTTTTGTTTTAGAGTTTGTATGATACACTAGACAATAGTTGCTAGCAAGGTGGCTGCTGAATGTGCATCTGGCAGTTGGAGAGGAGATGTGACTGTGTTTGGAGCTGGTTTGAGAGAGGCCTTAATGTTATGAATATCTAAGAGTCTCTAAAATCTCCTTGACATCCTATGTGGTACCTACAGGTAAGCACTGAACCTTCCTGCCAGTATTACAAATGACTGTTTAACCATGTGAACTTGCTCCTCTGGGCTTCTATTTTTCAAAGGACTATTGTAATAATTTTTACACCTTGCTCAAAGCAAAAGTGCTAAAGATAAAATTAAGTTGTAAGAAATAAAAGGTGATTACTCATAGTGTCGAGGCAAGCAATTAGGCTGGGTTCTAGTTTTTAAACTACCAGGAAAAAGCCTTTGAAAGCTCTTATTTCCCTTCCATTCAGAGGTTGGACTGGAAAACCTCTTCTATCTCTAATAGCTATAGCATTTTGCAGGTCTATATTAAATGTCCAAAAGGATTCATCGCCAGCACATCTCTAGAACATAAACAGTGCTTCTAGAATTGAACCAACATTGAAGGAAACCCAGCCTCATGGGACAGAAGATGTACAGAAAAAGGGGTGGACTGGCCTTTCTTGTGGCTGCAGTTATCCATGGGAAGAAGTAACACCAAGTACACAGGCAACAGTTGCATAAAAGTACATTAAATTTAGCAGCAGTAGACCTGAGTGCAAATTTTGGCTCAGGCACTTTCTATCTATGTAACTTGAATCAAATCATTTTATCTCCCTGGCCTCAGGATCTGTCTCTCAGTTTAAAATAGCAGTATAATACTCATGCTGTATCTCATGAGTAGACAATATGATCATATATGTGAAAATGCTTGCATGCTATAGGGCCTCATGTATAGTGGGCATTCATCAGTGGGACCACCACTGCTGTTACTGTACTAAAATCAGAGAAGATAAATTTCCACTCAGCCACCCAAAGAATTCAGAGGCAGTGGCCCAGAGCCAAGAAATATTAAAATAGGCAGATACTCTTGTGTTCTATCCCCTCATCAAGCCCTTCCCATTTCAGTTAGGCTCCTTCCAGGATGTCACAGGTGAGTCATAGGGGCTGAATTTGACTTTTACTAATGCAAGAAGGTGCATCTATGTATCTGTTTAAAGAAAGGAGCAGAAGGCAATTTTCTGACACTAAGCAGAATGAAAAGGTGTTCATTTATAATAGGCTGGTTTAGTGCCTTAAGCCTTTCTCTTATGAAAATAATTTACTCTGCTAATTACATCACATTAACCAACTTCTCCCGGTATAGATTAAAGGACTCCTTTTTCAAATTATTCCATAAATTAAAAGCAGTCCTCCCAGATACATGATTTCATGGATAAATCGTGCATTTGTGTTGTCAGAATTTATGTTGAAAGGAAATGGAGGAAATGTATCCTTAAAGAAATATTTTGCAGCAGTTGTTAACACCTTCCACTCCTTCTGCTCACTGCTCCTAGTACCAAAATCTAAATGTGCAAGCTGTTAGCATGAGATGCACATTCTGGAGCTTCAGGGGCCACCTGCCTGTTTGTCTGACTTGTTATTTAAATTCTCTTTGCATTTCATGTATTTAAATACTGCCACAGTCTTGATTTATGGAGTTCATGTCACACACATAAAACTTTCACTAGGATGTCCCTGTTTTCCCACGAACACATGCAAGGGAGGAAGTCAGTTGTGGTCACAGGTGGAATGGGTTGTGGAACAAGTAGTCCCCAGTACAGTGTAAAGACCAGAGGAGAGCAGTCAGGGAACCTATTGGAATGTGGCAATGCTTGGAAGCCTCAGTTCTGAGAAATCTGTCCCTACCTCTTTCATCAGCCACAAAAGAATCGAAAGAACATAGGACAGATTAAAGAAGCAAAGACATCTAAGAGATGAATTGCTAAAAGAGAACATCTGCTGAAAGAAATTCACATTCCCACCCTCCAGGAGTGGATCTAATAGGATGCCGAAAAGTGAGTTTATAAGACGTGATCAAACCAAATGGTCCCGGAGAATATAGAAATGACCACAAGGTGCTGCCTCTGCTATTATGGCTAACTCAGGGTTGGTTGGCATTTAGGATTGCAAAGCTCCCTCCTCTTGGTATTTGCAGATGTGCTAACTTGTCCAAGTTTCTTATTTAAGCTTGGCAGACCAACAAATGCACCAGATGCATCAACAGGTACATCTTGAAAACAATCCAAACACGTTTCTATTCCAAAATGTAGGAAACAACTCAGAAAAGGTGTGATTTTGAACAAGTTTATACACACATGTGCTCACACACATTTGCAGACACAAACACAAGACACATGCACACACAGCCTCTTGAGGATGGTACTCACCTTCCTGAATAGTCCTTTCATCACTTTTAAAGGTCTTTCTTCTCCCCAGCTACAGTGAGAGCTTCTCCATATGGGTAAGGCACACAGAGCGCTTTCCTGGGGAAATGATGTTAGCAGTAACAGAATGACCCTACCCTGTTTTAAGGTGACTCATGAATGAAGACACCTCACAAAGAGTATCTGTGCCTCAGAGGAAATGATATAGTCTTGGAAAGAGAGAGACCATACAATTCAAACAGCTAAGTAAATGAAATAATTGTAATAAGTATAACATAAAAAGAAAACATAATAGGATAATAACCTAGTGACTGGCGGCAGAGGCAAGAAGAAATGGACTGGCTTGGCAAGCACAAAGGACGGAAAGGAACCAGTGTGGGTGGAGCACAGTGAGTTAGAGGAGGGAGATAAAATCAGATGAGTTTGAAAGTGGATAAAATTAGAGAAAGCAGGAGGCAGAGGCCACGCAGGAGCTCAAAGGTGGTAAGTCCCTGATTTTAACATTAAGGTCATGAGAGGGACTGAGTGCTTATCAGGTCTATTCCTAGATGTCTGTAAAGATTCATTAAACCTTCCCAGGGCTCCCAGATCTTTAGTGAGCATTGAACAAATTGGGGGAGTTTATCTCACATCAATAAATATTCTTCCTAGAAGTAGGATGGGTGAGCATCTTCCAAATTAATTATCTGGAGTTCTTTCTGCTTTGACATAGCAGAGGTGTACCTTTCTGGCCCCAGAAGGTGGAGGGTGATGGTACAGAATGAGTCTCTTATCATTCTTAAGGGGAGGAGGGATTTTTTTAGGGCCTGTGTCATGACCTTAGATGAATTATGGTCTAGCATTTTTCCAGGAAGGGCTGGAAGCCTCCCGTTGACATTGTGGTCTTCTTAGTCCTAATACTCGTGGATCCTTCTGTTCATCGTGGATGGTTCATTGACAGAAACAAAGTCAGCCTTGACCTTCTTGGGATCCTGGATGGGGCTCAGTTAGAGCTCTGTGATAAGGTGCAGTAAAGAGCAAACAATGGTTAAGTGCTGCCAGGTCCCCACCTCGTGTAGTTAACAGGATGCTTTCTGCAGTCAGAACCAAGGTGGAGATGGTAGGGAGCAGAGTCACAGGGAGGTAAGCCTTTGTATAAGAACAGTACCATGCATATTTATGAGTAAAGGGAGAATAATGTAGAATAAATACAGACATGAGAGATGAGCAGACCTGGGTTCTAGACCAAGGTATGTTCCAGATCAACATCCATCTTCACATTCAGGATCTTGCAGCACATGGGAAACATCACTTCAGAGCTCTGCTCTTCCTGGACCCGTGGACCAAACTGCTGACAAAGGCCCCAGTAACACCATTGTGAAAGGATTTTCATCTCTAGGCTTTGCTAAAAATCCCTCCAAGTCATCCAGGAAGGAAACCTTCATGGAAGTGATAACAGTCACTTCTATCTATGAATGTTTACTCTAGAACCTGCTAGTAGGTAAACTTGTAAATACCCACAGCATCTCAACAAGGTTGACCGGTTACCATCCCTTCTTTGCAAATGAGGAAACTGGGCATGGAAAGGTGACAGAGTCAGTCAAGGACACACAACTTAGAAGTGACTTGTGTCTTGTGACTCTGACTCCGTATCCAGTGTGGGCACCACATATCCCACTAGGGATGAGCAGGAATTTTCTCATAGACGGTCAGCAAGGGGCTGTGATTCCTCAGAGGCACTTGGACAAGTGCTCACTTTTCTATTCCCAGCTCTGAGTGGATATGGAGCCAGTGCAGTCACCGCCTCACATGTCCCAAAGGGCACTGCTCTCGTCCTGTTATCTACAGTCCCTGGTCAGCCTCAGTTTGGACTGTCACCAAGGAGCAGAGAAAGGCTGTGTCATTTGCTGTGATAGATAGAAGACACATGGAATCCTGATGTGGACCCTCGCTGATGATGTCTACACTGTAGTTTAAGCTTCTCTCTAGGGAAGTGGGGGTGTAAAGAAATGTGCAGAACTAGAGAACTCAGCTCCTGTGGGGCTGGCAGTGACAGAAGCCAGCCGTCTTAGTCCATTCAGGCTGTTCTAACAAAACTCCATCAGCCTGGTGGTTTATAAACAGTGGAAATGTATTTCTCACAGTTCTAGGGGCTGGAAGTCTCAGATCCAAATCCTGGCATTTTTCAGGCTTGCAGACTGCTGACTTCTTGCTGTGCCCTCAGATGGTGGAAGCAGGCAAAGGACCTCTCTGGGGCCTCTTGCAAGAGCTGTAATCCCACCCCTGAGTATTCTACCCTCATGACCGAATCACCTCCCAAAGGTTCATTCTCCTAACACCATCATGTTGGCCTTGAGAATTTCAGTATATGAAACTGGGAAAGGGGGACACAGGCATGTGATCATAGCGCTTACCAAATGGTACACCGCAGGGCAGCTGCTCGTCAGTGTCAGTGTGTTGGGTCCTGTGGCCCTGTAGGGCTGGTGTACTCAGGATTTTTCATTTTAATTTAAGAAAGAAATTTAGATTTTTAAAAGTGAAATCTCACATCTTTAAAATGTTAGCAACTGATTTTTTAAAAAGCATAATGTAGTGCTGAGCATATAAATACATCAGCAGGCAGAAGAAAAGTGTTTGAGGCTTGCAGTCTAGTGTGGGTAACATCAAGGGTTTTAGGACTGCAGGATGAACCATACTGGGTTCATATCCTTTGCAGTGCAACTTAGATACGTGACTCGGTATCTTCAAAATGTGGGGATCCTGACGCCACCTTGTAGGCTTGCTATAGGATTGAATGGGTAATGCTTACAAAATGCCAGTTGCAAAGCCTGACAAGTAGGAGATGTGTAAAATATGTAGCTCTTGTTCTCATCCCTAATCTTAAGGATGTTGAAGGGTGAGCTACCTGGATTTGCCTGACTTTGCTGCTAGAAGAGGAGCCTTTCTCAGATGGCATCGTCCATAGAATCTCTGGTTTAGTGCTGGAGAAGTTGCAGCTTCCTGTTAAGAGTATTGTGACAGAGGCTCCTCACCCATGACCTTGTGCTCAGCTCCTTTATGACTAGCTCAAGGGTGACAGTGACAGCTTAGGAGCTTATGTTTCACAATCAGCCCTCACCCCAGGGTTGCTCCTCCACTCTTGGGGAACCCTCCAGCCATCATGTTTCTTACTTTCAGCATTGCCGCACCTCACAACGTTTGTCTGATGGTGACTCCATGACCTGAAATATTCTGGCAGCTCTTCTTTACTGCCCTCTGGAGCAACAGAAAGATGTTCTTTCCAAACCTGAGGCATGTCACTCTTTCTGGTTGTAGCCTGCTGTCTGCATCTCATGAAAGGAGGCGAGCTAGTGGAGGCTCACTCACATACCGAGGTGTCATATACACAGAACATGAAACTGGATTCAAAATGAACACAACCCATAAAGGCAAACTGCCACGCAGCCCTGTCCCGACACAGTGAAGCGTTCAGAAAGAACCACACAGCAGTCTCCAGAAGGAATGCTCCTGACACAGGGCACCATCTCAGCCTTTAAAACTGCATCTCAAAACTTACAGCACAGGATTTCAATCATGACATATAATACAAAGTCTCTGAATTCTTTCCTTACCTCACATGTCAGCCTCTCACTCTGCAGCTTCTCCCAAGTATTTCTCTGAATGTGTCCTGAGCAGCTCTTCCCTCTTTACCTGCATTCTGAACTTTCAGATCACGTGCCTTTCTAACTCTAACTTAGCAGTGTAAACCAGGCTCAGCTCCCTGGCTCCTCCTGGTTTGTGCCTTTTCCTGGAAGCCCAAGCAGCACCTGGAAAGCAGACGGGCAGGCAGTAGGGACCTCTGTTGGAATGCTAGCGGAGAGAGAGAGGCTCTGGGTACATATGCATCTGTATTCTGCCCCCTCACATCAATACAGTGGATATTGTGAGGCTCAGGGAGACTGCAAGTGATGGGGAGCTCTTTTGAAGCTGTGTGAAGATAAGACCTCTGATGCAAGAATGCAGCAGTCCCGACACTGGTGATGGTGCTTGTCTCATTTGATGTTACAGGAAATTTGAAGCTCTATACCTTGTGAAGCAGGACTGATCTTTTAATTCATTGCAGTCTGGGGTGAGGAACCAGGGTCACTTATTTTTTCCATAGCTGATCTCACCTGGATCTATAGCCTCCATACTGCTAAAAGGGGAAAAGAAAAACTTCAAACCTTCCCTTAGTTTCTGTTCAGACAAATATTCTCATTGGGGTAAATGCTCAGGATTTCAAGGTAACTCCCTGTGTTCCTACCCAAGAAGGCACAAAGGAATGGCCATGATGACCCAGCCCCTTCTCATCAGCTGGCATCCATGGCTGCAGTCCATGGCTCACGACACATGCAGTCTGCCCTCTTGGCATGGTGGGGAGTCACGACGACCCTCCTCACATGCTAGCCCTTGCCCTCAGGCTCCCCTACATTCTGCAGATTCTCCGTCTGAAATGCATTTTGCTCTAGCCCCTATCACTTCAGCTTCTACTAAGGGCTCCTCTTGTCCCTTCATTGCAGCCTCAGGCTGGACCAACTGGCTCCCTCCTCTTTACACCTCCTGTATTCCCCACTGGTAGTTTATGAACACTTGCAGACTCTTCTTTTCTCCTTTTCAAAGTTCATTTCTAGGTTCTCCCTACCTAAATCCACCCTGTCTCCCTTTCTGAACTTCTCTAGCCATCCCATGCTGGTGCCAGGGCACTTGGCAAAATGGTCTTCTCCCAGAAAAGGGAAGGAAGGAGAGAGGTTTCCCTTTCACTCTGCCCCTTCCTACTCCATCCAGGGCTACTGTCTTCCACTCACCCTTCCCGACCTCAGCTCAGGGTTATGGGTGAAGTGGACATCTTCCCCTTCCTCAGCCCCAAGTATCATACCTCTTGGATTTCTCCATTGTCATCCAGAAGAATTTGCTTTTCCCTTTCTGATTAAGGGAAACTCACCACCCTGCCATATCCTTCCTCTTACCTTCCCTGGTTATGTGCGTAGCTTCCCCTTTCTTTCCTGGAACAAAAAGTCTCAGTGTCACCTTCATGGCAGATAGGATCCAGAAGGATAAGCTTCCTTACCAGAGAAAGGGAAATACGTCAAGAAATAATTTTTAAATATTGTTTCACTTACAACATGCTGGCTCTTTCATTATGGGGACAGGTGAGGCCAGTAGCACTTTCTTATTTTATGACCTGAAGAAACGGAGCTTCAGAGAGGTTAAGGGACATGCCAAGGTCACAGAGCTTGTGAGGGGCACAGCCAAGAAGAGCATGTGAATGTTTTGACTCGGTAGCACATTTCTTCTGTGGCCCTGGGCCTCCTCCCTTGCTAGGACACCCTTTAGCTCCACAAGACTATGAAGTCAGCCATGGGGCACCATCAGCTCCACCAATCTGCTCCCTTGTCTTTAAAGTGATTATAAAGTAGAAACCATGAAATCTGCAGCTGCAAGAACGGCAGGAATTCTGCTTCAAATAGGCACAAATCCTGGAAGCCAGCAGTTAATGCTGAAGTCACTGTGAGCCTCATTTAATCTTTTTTTGTTGTTTTTTTTAAGAGATTGCCAGCTATGAATGTCTGGGGGGGGTGACCAATGATCCATTGTAAGCCCTAAATAATTTATAAGTCAAACCTCTCTATTGATAGCAATATGATGTCAAAATCACTCAACTTAACAACACATGTTGACAAGACAAATCAATTATGTCTGGGCCCCTCCAAGGTAGTTTGAGAATGTGATACATGGAGATGTGAGGAGGTATAAACATATATATTTCATGGAGTGCAGGGGGAACAAAAACCGGAATAATAATCGAGGAATCTTTTGGACTATACTCCTCTCTTTTCTGGAAAATCTGCCCAGCCAGGAGTCCACAAGACCTCAGAATGAAGTAGGAGCCCCCCATCCCCTGGTCCTCATCCCTTCCTCATACACTTATGAAAAAGTAGAGTCCCCACTGTTCATAGCAAAAGTTCTGCAAGCTACTCAGACCCTTGTCTGCATAATGCTGTTTACTTGAGAAGAAAAGATGGAATGCCCCTACTCCATTGCCTCCTCTAAGCCACTGCTGCTCCTACCTGGACTTCCGTGAAAGCTGCTTGGCCATCTTCCCAGACACCACTCTGCCTTCTGCAGCCTGTATTCAAGGACAAGCTAGATCATGCCATACCTTTCTGCTCAAACCACTGTTTCTAGAATAAAATTCCAGCTTTGTACCATCACTGATGAAACCTACCAATTTTAGCCACTACCTGCTTCTCTGACTTCATCTCATATCTTTGCCCAACAAAGGTTCCAGCCTCTCCTGGCCTCCTTGGTCCTGCTGGAACAGGCCAAGATGTTCCTGCCTCAGTGCCTTTGCTCAACTTCTGCCTGAATGTCCTTCCTTCAACTTTTCCATCATTCAAGTCTAATCTCAAATGCCACCTCCCCAAAGAAGACTTTCCTAACCAGTCACTCTTTATTATTTTATTGTTTTGTTTCTCACAGCACGTGTCCCTGTCTGAAATTTACATATTTACTTTGTTATTATCCAATTTATCCAACTACAATGGAAGGTTCCAGAACACAGGAGCTTTGTCTTATTCACAGCTGAACCCACAGAATATAGAGTACTACTTTGCTCAGAACTGATATCTTTGTGCATCTTCTCTTTTCTGCCTAACTGATGGTCTCCTTTGCCAGTTGAACAGTGCTATAGTTTTTTTCTTGAATGCCCCCAAAAGACCATGTGCTTAAAGCTTGGTCTCCAGCCTATACTATTGGAAGGTAGTGGAATCTTTAAGAATTGAGGCCTCCTGGCTGGTTTTAGGTCATTGAGGGTGTGCCCTTGAAGGGAATATTGGGCCCCCAGCCCCTTCCTGTCTGTCTTTCTCTGTGCTTCCTGGCCACCATAAGGTGAGCAGCCCTACTCTACCATGTACTCCTTGCTCTGTGCCATGATGTGCTGCCTCACAACAGGCCAAGAGCAATAGGGCCAGGTGGCCGTGGACTGGTACCTCTGAAACTGTGAGCCAAAGTAAACCTCCCCTTCTTCTAATTTGTTTATCTCTGGTTGATGTTTGTTTTGTTTTTTTCTTATTTTGTTGTTTACTGTGACAGAAAGCTAACATAGCCAATGGCTTTCTGCTTGTGTTTTAGGAAGATGGTTTTGGCTTTGGTAAGAATATACTGGAGGAGAAAATGAGAGAGGCAGAAATGATACAGGAGTAATTCTGGTCTTGAGAAAGATATCCTACTATCCAGCACTAAGGGAATATAATACTTTTCTCTGGCTATCGTAATAGATTACCACCAACTTGGTGGTTTTAAACAATAGAATCGTATTCTTTCATGGTTCTGGAGGATAGAAGTCCAAATCCAGGTGTGGACAGGATTGCAATGCTTCCTCTAAAACCTCTATGGAGGATCCTTCATTACCTTTTCTAGTTCCAGGGTCCCCAAGTATTCTTTGATTTGTGGCAGACACTCCATTGTCTGCCCCTCTACACCCTCCCATTCTCATCTTCTCTTTGTTGTCTCTATCTTCATATGGCATTTTCCCCTTCTCATTAGGACATCAATCATGTTAGATGAAGGCCCACCCTAACAACCTCACTTTGATTACCTCTGCAAAGATCCCATTTCAAAATAAGGTCAGATTGGCAGATACCAGGGGTTTGGACTTCCATATATCCTTGGGGGGAGACATAATTTGACCCATCAAATGGAGTGAATGGAAAGGAGAACATTTCAGAGTTGAACAGAGACAGAAGCTAAACAGATGTGAAATTTTGTAGGAAGGATGGAGGGTAATGTAAAAAGATTCCCACCTTTTTGGGAGAGGTACACACAAGTAGAGGATGGAGTCATTCATTAAAATATCAGATACACCCTATGTTGTAGTCAGGGTTTGCAAGGGAAACAATACAATACAGGACACATAATTTATAGAGTTATTTTATAATAGTCACCCAAAGAGTCACATACAAAAAGTGCAGGAAATCTGTCCACACTAAAGACCCAAAGAATCCAGCTGAGGGCCTGGATCCTATAGCAGTGTCCTGCATGAGTCCAGCTGAAGACCTAGAGCCCATGGCAATGCCTCCACGAATCCAACTGAAGGCCTAGGGCCCACAACAATATCTCATGCAAGTATATTTCACGGATCTGCATCGGGAAGGCCCAAAGGTCAGTGGTGGAAGCTAGAAAGTCTGCACCAGTAGGATGAAGGATCTGTGCCAGCAGGCTGAGGGATCTATCCCGGAGCCAGGAAGCAACGCTCAGAGTAAGGACCAGAGCTCCCCCGAAAGTCACCACAGCCATCCTCAGCAACAGTGAGGTCCCGAGCTCCTCCGACGATGAGAACAGCCAAGTTCCTATCAGGAAAGCCAGCATGACAAGCTCCTCAAGGAGAACCGACAGCAGCAACTCTTCCTCACCAGTTCTCCTTTTTATGTTGTTGGCAACAGTCCTCAGGTGGGCCCTCTACACCCAGCACCACGCTGATTCAGTTCAGCTGGGTGCGACAAGTTGACCACCAGTTGTCGATCCACCACACCCTATAAAGCATTGTTCTTTTCTGCAAATATTTAGCATATCACCCAAAGCAATCATAACAGCCCAAAGGCTCCCCTAAAGAGGAAGAAATGGCAAACCAGGCAACTTCTTGAGTAGTAAAACAAGAGGAACTTTAGCTTCCTCAAAATTCAGATCAGAAGCTAGAATAAAAATCAAGTTACTGAATTAAATTGATTTCTTAAAAGCTAGAGCCACGGGGAAAACCTGAGTTTTCCTTACAGAGGAAAAGGAAGGGAGCCTGTTTTACCTGCCTAATCTACTGACCCTTCCCTCCTTCTGGAGCCAGGTTGAAATAAATATGTCCTGTTTGGCTGGAAGCCCTTAGAAAAGGGAGGCCCACTCTGGCTGCAGAGCTCATTTTAGAAGAGCACAGGCATACAAAGGGGATAGTGACTCTGCAGGGCTAACCCCCTCTTCATCAGCACTCACCCTCCAAGCTCTTGTTCTGACATGATCCATCTGACATGATCCGGTTCCTGCTGCTGAGCCTCTTTCATGTGCAGACCAAGTGCAGCCCACTTTCCTGTGGGCACCAGTGCCTTTTAGCAGGTCCGCATGGAGGCTGTGGTTTTCCTCTGCATCCCTCTATCCTTTGAAACAGAATAGAGAGGAGGATGGGCAGGTGCTCGCCACGAAAAGGCCAATTGAATTTGTAGGTACCAGTCAGAGGCCAGAGGCGATGATACAGAATTTCAGCAGCGGCCTGAGAGGAAGCTTGGGTGGTGCAGAATGAGATTCACCCCCTTCCACTTAGAGCCCAGTTCATCCATGGAAGACCTCAGTTGTTTACTGGGGCTGAGGCCTTGTCAAGGTCAAGGCCAAAAAGATGTGACCTCCCACATGTTGCAAACCGTTGACAGACAGGCTGGCTGGTACCCTGGTTGTGTATTTGTTTTGACAGTTCTCCTCCCTCTCATTCTTCTGACAGTTGGGAAGTCTTGTGTGGCTTTCCTGGCCTTGACAAGCTGTGCGCTGCCTGAGGCGGGAAACCACCTCTGCTCTTAATCTGACCCAGCTAATTGGCCCCAGGGAAGTAAATTATGGAGAAAGCAAAGCCACCTCTGACTCTGGCCACATATATCTCCTAAGTATAGGAGACACAAAGAATGACCACAACCACCTTATAAATCTGGTGTGGCCTCCCAACCTTTGAGCAATAATAAATAGTATTCTTGCAGGCCGTCCTGAAGATATGAAGACATTTTGTAAGAACATCTGGCATTCATCGGCTCAGGAAAAGGAAGGGGGAAAAAAATCATGAGCCTTGGGACAGAATTTCATTTTCTTTTCATGTTGCCATGTGGGTGAGGGAGCCCTCGATGTCTTGAAGCAAAAGCAGGATGGGGGTATGTGGGCTCCCTTTCAAGTTTTAAAGGGGACATAAAAATGCACATGCATTTGCGTGAAGAAGTTCACTGTCAGGGGGCATCTCTTTGAAGGGGCTTGGGATGTCCGGTTGTTGTAACTTGCTGTCAGTAGCTCTTCTTTCCTTCTGGTCCTGTGAACTTCTCTCTGTGCTGCCCTCAGGGAAGACAAGGGTCACAGAGAATGGAGTCTGTGGATGGGTTAGGAGACGTCAGGGTGTGCAAGCTTGAAATGGGTAAGAGTCTACGTCACTAGTTCACCTGCTTGCGCGTGCTCATTCTTGCTCTCTCTTTCCTTCTTTTCCACTCTCTCATAGCTCTGATAGCCCTAAGTTCACATTCTCTTTGAAATGTAGTGCAAGTTCCTTCTGAAGGGTGGGTTTTCCACTTTGCTATGCCGAAATGAGTGGAGCTTGGCCTTCCTAGGAACAAAAGTTGGCTGTTCTTTGATCCTCGAGTTTAAATCAGAATAGGTCTTAGGTAGCCAAAGTGGCTTAAAATGTTAGCAAACAGTGGGATCCTTTTTAATTTTTAAAGGGAACTCTAATTCTACCCTTTACGACTTGCTTAATTATCCTGGGCCCCTGAACAGCTGTCTATTGATTCCAATTAACATGATTGACATCTCCTCTGGAAGGTAAAAGCTAATCAACTGCAGGATCCCCACTGAGAATTCATTTCCTTCTTGAAGTCACTCCTGGGCAGGAGGAAACTTAAATAGAGAATTGAGATTCGGCACCCAGAGCTCTGATTTACTTTTTATGTACAGTCCCACAGTGTCTTATAGAAGGGAAAAAAGGGCTAGAACTTTTTTAAATGACAGTTTATTTTTGAACCAAACTAGAGTTCATTCTGTTGGCTTCCTTTCTATATTTTGTGACTCTAAGTTGATTCCTTGAATGTTTGATTTCCTTTCCCTTTCTGGTCCTGAAAGGACCCACCAAGTCCACTCTTTATTACTTCTGACAACACCTTTAGAAGTTGACATGAACTTTCCGGTACAGCCAACTTTGTTTTTTTTTTTTTTTTTTTCTTTTTCTCTTTTCTCTCTTTTTAAATGATTTAGATGCAGATCTTGATAGTTTACTAGGGGTAATTTCAGATAGAACAAAAGTGAGTAAGATAGAAATTAGGGCAGATGACAAACCAGACTCCCTAAAACAGCAGGGTTCTGGGGTGATGCTGAATCTAAATGTGAAATATAGAAGAAATAAAGCCCAAAATTTTTTCAACACATATCTGTGCCTGGCATGTGCCAGGTACACAGAAACTTCAGAAGCAGGGGATGTGATTGACTGTCACATCTATGACATTCTCTTCTTTTCATATGTATTTCTCCTAGGCAGAGAGGAAATCTAGTGTTACAATTGCCAGCAAGCACAATACAAATAATATTTGTGGTTGCTAAAATAAAAAGAATTATTATAGGCTGCACAGTGCCCAGTTCAAAGGGAGCAGTGGTTAGGAACATCTTAACATTAATTGGCATTTCATTTGACTATAAATTGCATAAAGGCAGACACAATATTGGTCTCGCGAGTCACTACTTCCCATAGCCTCACACAGTGCTTGGCATATCATGGATACTGAATAAATGTTCGTTAAATGAACCAGTTCTCTGAGCACAGACCCAATAATGACAAAGAAATACGAGGCAACATTGTGCCTGGTAGCTGGTCAGAGAGCATAACTATGGAATGGATGGATGGATGGATGGACAGATGGATGGGTGGATTGGGTTGGTTGAGGGAAACTGAGGAAGTGAGATGAGATTTTTGTTTTGGGCAAACAACATAAGATAACAGACAATGAGCAAATAATGCTCAATATTCACTCTCAAGAAAGAGCTCATGTACTTTAGGTATTTGTACATACAGAGACGTAGCATCGTATCCCTAACTGTTCCATGCTTCTCCTCTAGGTAGGTTTGGGCAGTGAGTGAGAAAAGCAGTTGGAAGGTCCTTGACATGGAGCAGTACTGTCCTGAAGGCAGGCTCCCTGATGTGTTTATGCCCCTCCTTTCACTGTAAACCCCCCACCCCTACCCTCTCTCTTCTCTCTCTTTGTGGATTCATCTCATTTACTTAGAGGAGAAACGGAAGAAAAGAAGCAGCCAAAAGAAATAAATGGGTCAGCTATACCAGAACGCCAGTGTCCAAGTCTGATGTTGTAAGGCCAGCACCTCCCTGGTGAAGGTGAAATACTTGCGGCTTCATTTCTTGGTTAAAATACAGCCAGCAACAACAAATAAAAACAATACCACAAACCCACCCTGGAAACTACACAATACTTGTATTGTATTTCTCTTCCAGCCATTTCCGAATTTAGGTTTATGTCTAACAGATTAAAGTGTGTTGCTGGTCATTTGTCAACCCCAAATGCCAGTTTATATACATTAGTGTCACTTCTTACCACTATAATAAATCTTCAGACAATTAGAACCTTCCCAGCATCCTACAGGGAGCCTGGAGCCCCAGCGTGGACTTTGTAGAAAGGAACTAGAGGCCTTGGGATGCCGCCATTTAAAAAACTACAGTGTTCTCTGTACTTTAGATTATCCTTTCTACTGTCCACTTCTGTAGCCAATTGTTTTGTGTATCATTTTTTCTGGGGTAAGGGGTAGGCCAGGATTCTTATTCTGTTAATAAGAGAATAAAAATCAAGCAAAACAGTGTTTGATTCCAGTGAACATGTACAGTGATTTCTGTTTACTTGCTCTGGTCATCTTAGGGCCTATAAAATTCCTAAGAACTCTTATTTTGGGGGAAGTCCTATCTGTCACCATATCAAATGTAGTAAACTATACTTACATCACACATTAGATATAATACATTTACAGAAATTTTTAACTTTTATAGTTTTGTTTCTTATAATTTTGACTTTATACTTTTTCATATACTAAGGCCAGTAAGTTTTTCTCAACTTCAAACATTTTTGTGTGCCCTCCAAGAGCTCATGTGAGAGAAGTTTTGACTAACATAGGAAATAGCCCCACCTGCCATGGCAGTTACAGTGGCTCCTATGGACTGTTGGCTTTCCTGAGAAAATTGTTCTCTCTCTTCAGTCAACAGTGAGGATTTTCAACCATCCACTAAGTTTCCAACACCGTGCTAGTCATGGTGTTACTCAACATCTAAGGGCCACCCAAGCTCTGACCTGTTCTTTGCCTGACCTACTCTGTCATTCCATGTTCTAAGAACAATATCTTAACTAAATGGGGAATTTTCCAAGCAACTGACCCAAAGGGGCAAGGGAGCTGGATCAGACTGATTTCTTCCAGAAGAATCTCAGGCACCTCCAAAGATGAGATAGAGGCAACATTTGTAACAATTTAATATGGTTATTATCATCTGAGGCAAAACTCTGTGATCTTTAATGGGTATTAGTATACTAGAACTCATCTCTAATATTGCTTTTTATATTCAAAGATAAAAGTCTGAAGCATTTTGAGTACTTGGCAATAATATTGGGAGGCAAGCTAAATAACTACTGCATGAACAGCCCTGGGCAGTGGTGATGCCAAAATTCTGGTAGGACTAGTTTAAGAAAATCACTCTTCTCATCTTATTGTCACACCTGAGCTTTCGCCCAAACTAGATTAACAGTTCCCCAGAGCAGAGATTGTGTTAGAGCTCAAGGAGCTCTGTTGATTCAAAAATTAAATAATGAAAGTTAGCATTCAGTGAATGCTTATAATATGCCTCATTCATTATCAAAATGTTTGACACCGTATCCCACTGGTCAAATGTTAAAACAACTCCATGAGCTTGTGATGGGGTGACTGAGTCTTGGAGAGGTTGAGTGAGCCTTCTACCACCACCCGTGGACAGAGAGTAGTCAAACCTTGCGTGTCTGCTGCTGAGTCTGTGCTTTGAGTCTCATCAGGTTCTCCTGTCTAGTTTCAAACCAGGGGCATCGGAAAAAAATTAATGAAATCTGGAGGCAAGAAATGGATCTTGAGAGCAATGGTATAGCTGTTGGACACACTTTCTCCCGTTTGATTGTTTTTTTTCTCTCTTCCTTCCACAGACATTTACCAGGCACCAGGTGTAGATGCTGTGAGATTAGAGATAACTGTCACCCGGCCCCTCCTCTCAATTTTTGCATCACCTAGAAGAGGGTGTGGTAATGCCTCCTTGCAGCACAACATGCTGAGTGTCATTATAGAGCCATGTCTTGGTTGCTGGAGCACAGGGGAGGGAGCAGCCAGGGAAGTGGAAGGTAGCTAAAATTCCAGCAAAGAAAAAAAAAAAAAAGAGAGAGAGAGACAGCATTGTGTGTGGAGGTCCCCAAATGAAAGCACACAGACTATTCAGGAACTAACATAATCAGGGAATTCGGTCAGCCGAACTGGATTGAAGGATTCATCATGAGATGACGGACATAAAACTAAATGGAAAGATACGTAGAGTCATGCTGGGAAGATCTTTGGGGGCTGCAAAAGGCAGAGACCCCAGTAAAGACTGGAATAAGGACCTGCTATCAGACAGTGGTTATTAGAGGTGGGGTAAGCATTGGATTCAAAAGGGAGAGAAAACCATGGAGGAAAATGAAGGTGAAATTTCCAGCTGAAGCAATAGGGTAGATACTAGATGTTGTTTACCAGAATTAGGTATGTGAACGCAGGAGGCTGAAGAAGTGACTTGAAAAGGTGCTCAGGGAGGAGTCAGTGAGTGTAATTGTGGATATATTGGGTTGGAGGAATCTGCACAACATTCAGATGGGGGAAATATATTTTTCATCTGTGCACTGTTTTTGTTTCTCTAACCTACAAATAGAACTTGAATCCTCCTTAAAGAAGTGAAGTTGGCAGTAAAAATATCAGAAGTAGTGTATCTTACTGTGGTCATAGTAGTATCCCCATGGCAAGAACACATACTATAGAAAGCAAATGGTAATTTTGGTAGTCTGGTACAGCACTCAGCTGCTAAGTAGGAACTTATGCCTAGAGAGAAGGCTCGGGGTAGAAGGGTCTGGGGGAAAGGTAAAGAAAAGAGGGAGGGCAAGAGAATTAACTCTAGGAAGAAATCACTTTTGTTTTTAATTTTACACACATGGGGCTCATAATACTTGCAAGAACAGGGCTCAGCAATGGAGAAAGATGGAAAGATAAGAGTTAGCCTTCCTTCATGGGAAGCTGGGGGCACTGTTGCTTTGTGCCCAGGTTCTGATGTGCAGAAGAATGTGTTTTTGGAGAAAGGCAAGGAGAAAGTGATTTTCAGCCTTTTCAGGGCTTTCCTGATGCTTTCCTACATGTGCGGTCCAATTCCCAACTCTGATCTGCTCCGAGGGAGATGGTGGATCTGGAGAACACGCAAAAGAGATTGTTGCTTTCCCTTGTATCTTCTTTTTACTTACTGACCTACCGAATTGCTTTTAAAGCAATATCAAAGGGAGCCAGTATCTTCTGCAGCGTATCCCGTTCTAGGAGTCTCACCTCCCTCCTTGTATTAATTTAAGAATGTTTCATTTCTGCAAAAATAGTGCTGTGATCTTTGCTTTTCTATGCATGCCTTTCATCTGGCGCTCAAAATGTGCTGTACAGATGTTCCACTGCCCGACCCTGGTGCCCCCTAATTTGCTTTGTGATCCCTGGCTAGTTGCAGTTCCTCTAGGCAATACCACTCCTTTACCTGTAACTAAACACACAAATGAGGTACCTGGGGGCTTGGGGTGGGGGAAATCTCCCTCCACACACTACCTACTACTTCTTTGCCTTTGTCCTTGCCCACCAAACCATTCTCATCTTTCGCCTTCTCCCTTTAAGATACATAATACCTACTCACCAAATCATAAATTCAGTCATTAATTCAATGTTTATACTGAGTGAATCACTAAGCACTGTACTTGTTATATGTCTGGGAATGAAGCAATGAACAAAATACAGTCATTCACTACTCCCAGAAGCTCATTAAGTATAGTTGGTGAAATGAATGAAAAATGAACATAAAACTTAACAATTGATACTATGGATGTAAAGATGGGAGCAAGCAAGCCCCATGCTGTGGGGACACAGAGGCTCCTAACTCGGATTCCACAGAGAATGCTTCCTATAGCAAGTAAAAGCTTGCTAGGGCCTGGATCCTGGGACTACTATTCACAGGCTATATTTGGACATGTCACTCTATACCTCTGTGCCTTTAAAACATAACAATGAACTTAAAACTTAGTAAAGCACCTAGCACATAGTAAATGTTCATTAAGCACACGATTCACTCCTTCATTCAGTACATTGCCGCTGAGTTCCTACTAATGCCCTGGAAGGTGTGGTGAGTTGCACCTAGGTCTTGAAAGATCAATATTTCTGGAAGTATGGTGGTACCTCAGTTCACGAACTTAATTCTTTCCATGATTCCGGTCACAGAATTTCCTTCACGATATATGTACTGTGCTTGCAGTTCAGTTGCAACCAAAATCATGGAACAAATTCTGCAACCAGAACTGTGGAAAGAATTAAGTTCACAAACTGAGGTACCATTGTAAATTATACTCCTCTTAGCCCCCTTTCTTCTGCCCAGGCTATACTTAGAGAAGGTCTCTTATGCTAAGAGAGCATCTCTCCTGCTGCCTGGGAAACAACCAGTAAGAGGCCTTTACTAAGAGCCACTAAGGGAAACCCCAGGCGTTGAGGCAGGAGCACATGAAGCTGGCCCGGCTTGCAGAGTTAGGGCTTTCATCTCACCCACACCCCGAGCTTCCAGCCCCCTGCACCTCCATGTCAAATTAAGATCTGCTTCGCATGCGAGGTACAGGGGAGTGCATTGTCATCCTCTGTTGCTGTCAGAAGTGGTGTGAAAACCTTTAAGTCCTATGCTGCTGGATACTTGATGCTATTATTAAAAAGAAAAAACACTATTCTCCGGAGCTTCTCCTCAGAGAGAACCTGCCACTGTCATTCTCATGTCCAGCTGCAGCAATTTCAGACCCCTCACCAAACTACACAGCAAGGGGAAGACTAAGCTGCAAACCCAGCAGAAACCTCAGCCTGTTCCCCATCTCTGGGGCTACCATGCTCCCCAGAAACCTGCGAGCCATGGAGGAGACCTCCTACTCTACAATGGACGCAAGGCTGCTTCTCCAGAGACAGAAGCTGGGCAGTGGGGAGCGAGTGTGGGCAGTCCTTTGCAGCAACGATCAGTATCCTTCTCAGGGGTCAGAACACAGGCTGGGTTCTCTGGCCCGATGGAACTGAACAATGGAAAAACAAACCTGTTTGGGGCCATTCTCTTCAGCAAGGCCTCTGCCCTTTATCTTTTTTCTTGAGATAAAATTCAAATAACATTAAATTCACTATGTGAAAATGCATAATTCAGCATTTTTTAGTATACTCATTGTGTTGTGAGACTATCACCACTAATTCCAGAGCATTTCCACCACCCCAAAAAGAAACCTGCTACCCATTAACAATCTCTTCCCATATCTCCCCAGCCTCTGGCAACCACTAATCTACTATTTGGCTGGATGGATTTGCATGTTCTGGGCATTTCATATAAATGCCATCGTACAATTTGTGGTCTTTTGTGTCTGACTTCTTTCACTTAGTGTAAGTGGAAAGTTTTCAAGGCTCATTTGTCCTGTAGCATATGTCAGTACTTCATTCCTTTTTATACCATTGAATGTACCATATTTTGAGTATCTAATCATCACTTGATTTGGGCTGTTTCCCCCCTTTTGGCTGTTGTGAATAATGTTGCTATGAACACTGTGTAGAAGTTTTTGTGCAGATGTATATTTTCAGTTGTCTTGGGTATAGTCTTAAAGTAGCATTTTTGGGTCACATGGTAATTCTGTTGAACTTCTTAAGTACCTCCCAAACTATTTCCCATAGTGTCCATATGACTTATATTCAAACAATGTGGGGGGTGTTCCAGTGTCTCCACATGCTTGCCAACACTTGTTACTATCTTTTTAATTTTTGGTATAGCCATCCTAGTTGGTGTGAAGTGGTACCCTTTCATATCTATCATTGATTTGGCCACTCTAGGCTTTGCCATTCTTTCTATCAAGATGGGTTCTTTGGACCTAGAATGCAGAATTCTTTCAAGGATGGAACAGAACAGGCAGTTTTTGATAATTTGTGTTTGTCATAGTCACAGCATTCTAAATGTTGACTTAGGCGGAAGCCACATTGCCCCAGTTTTGTGCTCCTAGTTCCAGTGCCTCTTACTGCTGTGAGTGCTAATGATGAGGCTGGGCTCAACTAAGGCAGAGAGAGCTGCTTCTTCAGACCAGGCACCTTCCTGCCAGGCAACTAGAGAGAGGAGAGGAAAAAGTCACTACTTTCCCATGTAATTCTTTGTTTCTCTTTACTTGTAAACCCAGGAGTTAATGAAGTATACAAAGTCAAACACAGTAACATCAAAACTTACTCTTCAGGAGACCTAGAATAGCAAAGGCAATTCTGGGCAACAAAGGCAAGGCAGGGGGCATCACAATCCCCGACTTGAAATTATACTATAAAGCTACTGTGATAAAAACAGTGTGGTACTGGCAAAAAAACAGACCTGAAGATCAATGGAACAGATTAGAAGATGCTGAAACAACCCCAGACATACTAAGCCACCTTATCTTTGACAAAGGTGCCAAACACATTCGCTGGAAGAAAGATAGCCTCTTTAATAAATGGTGCTGGAAAAACTGGCTCTACACATGCCGAAGATTAAAACTAGATCCATATCTTTCACCATGCACTAAACTAAATTCAAAATGGATCAGAGATCTAAATATTAAAACAGAAACATTAAATCTGCTGGAAGGTAGGATAGGTAAAACCCTTGGAGACATTGGTGTAGGCAAAGACTTTATGAATAAAAACTCAACCGCACGGGAACTATCCCAAAGAATCAATAACTGGGATCTCATCTTATTAAAAAGCTTTTGCACAGCAAGAGAAACCACCAACAGAGTGAAGAGACAACCCACAATGTGGGAAAAAATGTTTGCCAGCTGTTCCTCAGACAAAGGATTACTATCGAGAACATATAAAGAACTCAAAAAAATCAGACCTCCCAAATTTAAAGACCCACTCCAAAAATGGGCATCTGAGATGAATACACATTTCTCAGATGAAGAAATACTAATGGCAAACAAATATACAAAAAAATGTGCAACATCACTAGTCATTCGAGAGATGCAAATTAAAACAACACTGAGATACCATCTCACCCCAGAAAGAATGGCTACTATTAAGAAATCAACTAATAACAAATGCTGGAGGGGCTGTGGGGAAAAAGGAACCCTTCTTCACTGTTGGTGGGAGTGTCGACTGGTACAGCCACTGTGGAAGTCAGTGTGGAGATTCCTCAGAAAACTAGGGTTGGAGGTCCCATTTGACCCAGCTATTCCCCTTCTGGGCATCTTCCCAGAAGAATTAAAAACATCGTACCACAGCGATATATGTGCACCCATGTTTATAGCAGCACAATTTGTAATAGCCAGATCTTGGAAACAACCCAAATGCCCATCAACTGAGGAATGGATAAGAAAGATGTGGTATTTTTATACAATGGAGTACTATTCAGCCATAAAGAAGGATAAACTGGAGACTTTTATAGGTAAATGGATGCAACTCGAGAAAATACTCATAAGTGAAATAAACCAGAAGCACATGTGTAAGCATCGTATTATCTCTCTAGTATGAGAAACTGAAAGAGTAAATAAGATCCAAAATGTACAATAGATATGGTGAATCAAAAAGAAACTGGTCAAAAGGAAAGAGAGACTGGAATAGGGAAAAGAAAGAAGGGAAAGGGAAAAAAATTGTATATATATATATATATATAAGATGGTTAAGATAGATACACTACCATTTTTACTTAGTTCATTGAAGAGTAAGGTTTGTGCCAATAATGTTTGGACAATTGAATGCTAATGTCTGGTGTCCTGAATAACTAACTTAAAGATAGTAATACGTAATGTATTAACCATTGTTACCCTCCTATTATGTTGTTTTGAAAATTTGTTCTTCTTTTGATTTGTTTTGTTTTTTCTTCTCTTTAAAATAAAAAAAAAAAAAAAAAAACTTACTCTTCAGGAAATTGTGATCCCTTGACATAGACACTTAGTGTCCTCAAAAGAGACTTTGGTAGGCAAGTTATCAAGTTATATTTCCCCAGTGGAAGTGAACAAAGTATTTTCTTGTATTTTAGTTGTGTCTCCATTTCTTTTCATACAATGGATAGATTTACAAATTGATTATAATTTATAATCTTATCATTAACTCCTGATGGAATTGTAGCAAAATAGTGAAATTGCCAATATATTGTATATAGTTTTGTAATTCAGACTTTTCTAGGTAGTTTAAACTGATATGCATCCCAACTAGCCCAAATTACTAAGGCTTCAGAGTATGACCATCAAGTCTGATTTCTAACAAGACTGTAACAGTGGAGTACGAAGCGAAATAGATTTTGACTTTGAATCCCAGCTTTGTGCTGGCTGTATGACTTCAGGCAAGTCAGTTTTGCCACATATAAACTGAGATTCTGATATGTAGGTTATAGGGCTTTTTGAGAAGGAAATGAGATGACTTATGTGAAGTGTCAGTGCTGGGACAGTCACATTAATAGCAAGTATTCAATAGAAGCAAACCATTAGTACTGATAAAATCAATGCATCATTCTTCAAATATTAAATGTTGCACATAACCACCCCTTTATTTTTGCTATGTGGATAATGAAATATATTAACTAGACTAGGGACTAGGGAAGTTATTTCCCAGGGACACCACGGTGAATCCTTTTTTGTAAATGGATTAATCCCTTCTAGATTTATCTGTTTTTTTATCTTATTTTTGAACAGCAGAATTTCTTAAAATGGACACACCTGTTTGTGATCCTAAAGCTCCCATTCTTACCTCTGCTTGAAAAAGTCACAGTTTGATTTGATTCTCTGGTTAGCAAATGCTGCTGTAGCAAACAGACAAACAGCAGCAGCAGCAGCAAAACACCCCTTGGGGAGCCTGGAGTGTCTGAGTGGAAGGAGGTACTGACTCCTAGGAGAAAAAGACTAATTTTACTAATCTTGTTCTCCATTGGGCTTTTACGGAAATCTCACAAAAGCATTTCGGTTAAAATGAAAGCAAAAGTGCTCAAACCATAATAAGGATCTCAATTATAACCCTGGGGAAGCAGATGGGTACCAGATTTGATAGAGAGGACCCTCTCAGCACATCTGTCTTTGATAACTTCTAATACAAAGAGTGAAGCCTTTGAAATTAATTGGTTGGTGCAAAACAGTGTGTTAATAATGCAATTGAGAACTTTTTGTTATGTAGAGCAGTCCTTACTGCTGCTGACTTTGAGGATTGAATTAATTTTTCATGAGTTTATACAGCTCTGGGCTACCACTCCAGTCTCTTCTAGTTTCTTAGAACATTTTTTTTTAATACACATGGTGATTTGTTTGAAGTGCCTCTGTATGAAGAAGGTGTTGAGAAATTCTACTTTGTCCTTGGTCACAGTCTAGAAGAATGATTCTGGACACTATGAGAATTATCCAGTAGGCCCCAAAAGCTAACTATCCAACTTTGCCAACAAATATTGTTTCTCCATCTTCCACTTTTCTTGCATCTATATGCCCCGTGTCTTAGTTGCTTTTCTCATTGCTGAGACAAAATACACAAATTACTCCAAATTAAAGGAGGAGAGGTTTATTTTGGCTCATAGTTAGTAGAAGTTTCAGTCCATAGTCAGCTGGCTCCAAGACAGGGTGGCATGGCAAAGGGGCATGATAGAGGAGAAACAGTCCATGGCAAAGCAGGGCAGGCAGAAGACAGCAAAGCAGCGAAGTCACAAAGCAGCTTCTTTCTGTCCCTTATATTCCATCCAGGATACCCGCCTTTTGGGTGGTGTCGCCCACACCCAGGGTTAGGCAACCTTAATCCCAGGATCACATCCTTAATCCCAGTCACACACTCTGTTCCAGCCACCTTCGAAATGCCTCACCTATGACCATATGAAGCTTTGGAGGGACATCAACGTACAAGCCATAACACCCAATTTACTAGCGATATACACTCTATCGCTGAACCAAGAAGGCAAGTGAGAGGGTCAGGCTTCACTCCTGGGGAGAACTGTCTTCTTTCAAACAGCAAGATTTAAATGAGGAATGAGATCCATAGCTTATTTTTTCATCTTCTTCCCATGCTTCCCATGTGGGCTCCCAAGGAGATTTACTTTCATGAGTAACCAGCAAGCATCTTGTCTAAAGGGAGAGGAAAGAACCTACTTCACTGTTAGCCAGTAAACTTGGGCTTCTTGTTTCCTGACAACAGGAAGAGGGTTTAAGGCTGCCTTTCTTCCCAAAGTTTCATTATGTTTTAAGTGCAAGAATTGAAAAATGCTGGACTTTTACTTTTATAACCACTTTAGGGAGGGAGCGAAAGAAAAAAGGAAGGAATGAAGGAGAGAGGGAGGGAGGGAGGAAAGGAAGGAAGGGAAAGAGGAGAGAGGAAACAGGAGGGAAGGAGAGAATATCACCATTTCATAGTTTAGAAGATTGAGTCTAAGCGTTGAGACCACTGTATCTGTAATGGGTAAAAGAAATAGCTCTGAAAAACCTTCCCTTCACATCCCCTCGATGCTGAGGAAAATGCCACTCCTGCGGTATCCCCAGGGTATCTGATCCTTGGCTCCATCCAGAGGTGATCACGCTCATTTTTAGGCAGTACCAAAGACTGAACCCCCAAACCTTTGTGGTGAGCTACATCCCCCCTCACTGCTTTTTTAAATTTTGAGACAGGGTCTCTCTAAGTTACTAAGCTGGCTGACCTGGGCTCGAGCTTGTGATCCTCCAGTCTCTACCTTCCAGAGTGCTAAGTGTACAGGTGTGTGCCACTACACCTGGCTACACCCTCAATTTTGGTTACTTGTCCACATGTCTGTCAGCCCCACTAAACTGAGATCCTCAAAAACAAGGTTTGTGTGTATCTTGTTCCACAAATTTATGCCCAGTGCTCAACATACAGCGTAAGTACTCAGTAAATGAATGAATGATTGAGCAAATGAATGAAAGTCAGGTGAATTATTTGGGGCCTCTTCTCAAAAGAAATGATACTGAAAAAATAATGGGTAAATGTCACAGATATTCAGCACTGATTTAGAGAATGCTACTGTAACTTACTAGAGCTTTGGCATTTAATATTAGGAACTGTGGGAAGAATCACATGTAGAGAATATTGGTCCAGTAAAGAAATTGTGGGCGCTGAACATTTTTGCAACCTTCTCCATGGTGTACTGACAGTACACCTGTGATTACCACCTCCATTGGTTAGCAGCCTCACATTAAAGCATCTATCATCCTTTGCAGAGGTGAGGAATAGAAGGAATCTGCATAAGAAAGATTTGAGCTCTCTCTTGGGTAGCTAATCAGCAATGCTATGATGCCTTTTGGTGGGATTCTTTAGGTCATAATATGTATGCACAAGATCTTTTTTTCCCCCTTCATTAAGGGATAATTGATTGAGGTTAGAAGATTGGAGAGTCCTGGGAGATTTTTAATCCAGTGCCATCATGCAAAGCTTACTACATCAATAAGACGGTTCCATCGGGGAGTGGAGGAGTAATTGAGATGCCACACCAGCTGGAATCCAGATGAAGATACATTTGGAAGCTTAATCACAATCGTGTTCTACACTAAATATTCATCCGTCTGTCTCCCAAAGAGGACAGGAAATTAAGTTGTCAAGGGCAGGAGGGATTAGGGTTTAGCTGAAAGAAGAAACCCACACCTTAGCCTTAATCTTGAAATGTGCACAACTGTCTCAAATGGTTGAAGGAAAAGCCTCTTCTTTTCAGTTTTATTTCCTGAGAAATATTTGAGCTGTTTAGGCGCAATTTATCAGCTTTACAGTTACCGAAATGGACTGTTAAGATAATTCAGCCTCCTCACGGTGGGATAAATACAGATGAGCAAAGCCATCCCAATAGAAAAATGCTTTATTGAGCCAATCTGGAGAAATATTAAAGTTGTGTAAACATGCAGGAAGCAGCAGGAGAATTCCTAAACAGAGCTGATGGGACTGCGAATGTTCATGCCTTGATGTTCTGAGTCCCCAGAGTGGAGCTAAACCCTGAATGTAGTCAGTAAGAATTACATGGCACATTGTGGGTTTTCATTCATTTTTTTGGTTTTAATTTCCAAGTCAAGCTCTTTATGGTCCCATATAAATGATCCCTAGCATCTAAATTTCATTTCAAAGTGTGATTTTAAAAATGTCAATTGCTGCCACAAATTCACCTTTGAAATCCTGGCTCAGTCGTAGGCACCAAACATTGCTTTTGTTCAAAAAAAAGGGAGAATAATGTTCAGTATCGTATTGTTACAGTGTGTTTCGAGTTCGTATGATGTAGACTGCTTTTGGCTGCAAGTAACAGAACAATCTCCATTGGGACTGGTGTTAATAAGGCACTGTACTATCTCACAGGATACAGAGTCTAGGCAGGGGATACTGCAGGAGCAAGACATTGGAGTCCCTGATCTGCTCCTGCATGGTTCACCTGGTGTCCTCCCTCCTCAGTTCACCATCCTCCATCTGGGTCTGGGATGCTCATGGAATGTGTCAGCCATTCTGTCCTGACACATCAATGTCCAGCAAAAGAGAAGGTCATCTCTTCTTTGAGCCTGAACCTTAAGGGGGAGCACACTTCTGTAAGCTCATTGGTACCATGTTCTCACTGAGAACCTGCCTAGCCCAGTCCATGGCTTTATTTTATGGCCACCTTTGCTTTTGAAGGTAGTGATAGGAACATGCCCACTGCCTCTGTAACATGACAAGGTGCAGCTACCTAGAACATGCTGCAGTAGAAAGAATATAGGCTGCAAAGCCAAAGAGTTCTGTATTGGAATCCCATCTTGTTCACTAAATACCTGTGTGACACTGGCAAATTAGTCTCAACAACCTTCACTGCCTTATGAGTAAAATAAGAGTATAAGATATTATCCGCAGAAATCTTGGAGAATTAAAGCATGCAGCACAGAGTAGGCACTTCTCAATTGTTACTCTCTTACCACACACGCTTTCTTGTATCATGGGCCTTGGTGCCAGCTAGCTAATGTTATTTTTCCTAGTATGAGAAATACCTAGGAATGAGAAATTTCGAACCCCACTTATTTATGTACATGTATGATATAAAGTATAATTCTAATTTGAATGTGTGTGCGCATAGGTATATTTGGTATACGTGTATCATATAAATGTATATGCATGGTATAGAAATTTTATGTGTACCCATGCACTCACAAATATGCATATACTATATATTAAATCAGCAATTACAGATAGAGGAGACATCAGTGCGTTCCACGTTGACCTGACTATTCCAGGTGTTCTGATCTAGTGCTGCTCAAACTGTAGGTCCCAGATGGGTGTGAGGTGGCACATTATATGTTGCCGATTTGTGACAAGTTAAGTACAGAAACAGAGACTAAGCATTTAAAAAACACACTTATTTCTCTAATATTTCATTTCTATCATATTCAATCCTAAGTATTGGTGCATGACAGATAAGTTTCAAAAACAAATAAAAGAACCAGAAAGCAATTCCCCACGCCCTTTCCCCAAACATTTGAGAAGCCAGGACAAATACACTGAGGCCATTCCTAGCCTCTTAGGCATCACAGTTTATTCAATTTATTCAGAATGAGAGGACACAGTTACACAAAGTTGTTAAACAACAGTACAAACACAATCGTGAAAAACAGTGTCATCAGGAAGTTGTAAACAGCCCAGTGCCACATCAGCGACCGCAATAACACTTCCCACAGATGTCCACGGGAGGACGAGGCCACAGCGTGACTGCCGTCCTCAGCATCTTCCTGCGGCAGGTGGATTTGTTTTGATTTCCCCCACATCATGGGCCTCCTGTCAGGACCTGCTCTGTCCCTTCTCATGCAGCAGCCTGACGAGTTAATCTCCTGGTGAGTGAGGGCCTGCAAATGAAACTGGATGGAGTTATATGTCAGACTGCAGCAAGCCTGCACTAAATATCCCGCTCCATTCTCCTTGATGGGGCTTTGATGTTAATGCAGAACACGTCAGATTACACAGGACGTCATGTCATGTGTCAAATCAGTGTTGGGGCTCCATCCTGACACTTTAATTAGTGGGAGTGGAGGGAAACTGTGTATTATTTTTCTATTTCAAGGCAAAGACCCTAACTCCCACTGAGAACTGTTTGGTTATGCCCAAGCCTGAAAGTAGCCTTCTCTTCTTTGAAAAACATAGCCTGTACCCCTAGGATAAGGTCCATACTGTCCACTAATGAAAGGAGCCTTGGGCCGGGAGGTGCAAAAGCCTACAAAACTCCAACCCACTGGGAACAACTTGTGCATGCTAGCCAATCTCCGGAGTGTCCTCATCTTCAGCAAAGTAAATACTTGTTAATTATTGTCTTTGCAGATTTCTCAGCATTAAAAAGTTCTACTAATATTCACAGGAGTATTAGTCACTGAGGTGAGATAATACCTATGACAGTTTTAGTTGCTGTGAACAATGCTATGTGGCAGAATAGACAGAATACAGTGGGGGACATTGCACAGTTAGGGACCTCTGTTTTTAAGACCTTGGTCAATTACAGCATGTTGCCACACATCTTGTGTTGTCTTGTCACACCATGGACAGATATGAGCATTGGGGTTCAAAGATCTGTTCCACCTAGAAGAGTGTCCAGGCATGACCAAAGCCCTTTGCCATTTGTGAACACAGCCCCAAGTAATGAGAAACCTGTGCTTCGCTCTCTGCTCCCGGAAGAAGGTCATCTAACTCAATAGTGACTGAAATCTCGGAGCGTCTATAAGCCACATTCATTTTGACATCTAGACTCCCGTGTAATTAAGACCTCAGGTCTGGCGCTTGGTTTATCAGTGTGTGTCGATTCTCATTTACATAAGACTTTGGTTTTTCCCACATCTCTGCACAGACGCTGCCAAAAAAAATACTATTAACAATGAAAGGGCTGAGGATAGAGTTACAGCCCATCGTGTCTCTAAATCCTGCTTAACATTTCCCTTAAAAAGAACACTGCCCTATTCGGAAATTAAACACTATGCATTTAGATGTTCTTTAGGGAGGGAAAAGGAAGATAGATTTTCCACTGCTTTGACCTTGGAAAACATCCGATTTCATACCCCTTATTCGACTGTGAAGCAGAATCTGTTGTATGATTGGAGGGTGTTTTGTTCATCCTTTTAGAAAACAGTGAGACTGAAGGTCTCATCACCTCCCTAGAGCTGTATTCTACACACCGGGGCTGGCCTCAGAGTCCCCCATGTGTGCTCATCTAGTTTTGTTTGTTCTGATTGAAGACTTGGGCACAACCAGATCCTGTGGAGAAGGGAGGTAGCTTCTGGGCCTGCTCGAATCTATCCTTCCCTTCCCAGTTTTCTCCAGGGCAAGAGCAATGGAAACCAACCCTTCAGGTGCCTCTTATCCCAACTTTCATGACTACAAGGCAGATGGGTTTATTTCTGCAACTCAAATGAGAAGAACTATCCAGGTGAAGTGAGGACACTTTCACACAACCACACACGCATGGAGTCAGGCCAGTGACCTGGGAATGGGCAACCTCTGTAGGTTTTCATTTTAGTATTTAAAAAATCTGCTCATCTGTAAAATTAGAAATGGGGAAAGAAGCCTAATAAAAAGGCACAGAGAAAGGAGATCCTACAATTTATATAACCAGAGTCTAGACCTAGGCTATCTGCTTTAAGGAGAAAGCCTTCAAGAAATGATCGAAGCCAAGCATGGTAGTGTGTGCCTATAGTCCCAGCTACTTGGGAAGCTGAGGCAGAAGGGTCACTTGAGCCCAGAAGTCGGAGACATAGTGAAACCCCATCTCAAAAAATAAAGAAGGAAGGGAGGAAGATAGGGAAGGAGAAAAGGAGGGAGAGAGGGGAAGATTAGCTTGAAATCTGGGGTCATTTTCAAGGAGCCTCCTATTCTTTCTTGTCACTCCTGTATGGCTTCTGGGCCTGTGACACCTCATCTTAGAAACAGATAATTATGATGTTCATCTTGAGAGGTTGCCATGAGTATTGATTGAGTGAAATAATTCTTATAAAATATTTAGCAGAATGATTGACATTCTGTTACCCTTTCGTTCATGTTGCCTGCTAGGTGACACTATTACTACTGCTATTGCTATTCTTTATCAAGATGTCTGTCCCCTTCTGAATGAGATAAGAACAGTGATTGACTCAGCTACTGCCACGTTCTCCTGGTGGCGCAGCCTCAATCCGAAGTCCTAGACAGGTCTAGAAAGCATCCAGTAATCTAGGTCAGAGCTTCTCAACCTTGATTCATGTAAGAGTCATCTTGGAAAACCTTAATATGGATGTTTGAGCCCAATGCACAGTGAGATCCACAGAGTTCATCAAGAGTTCTGGGAATCAAGAGTTTTAAAAGCTCTCCAGTTGATTCTAGTTACACACTGGGCTGATAGGAGACCCTGTTAATTTTTTTTTTTAATGTGGGTGCCAGGAATCGAACTCAGGACCTTGCGCTTGCCAGGCAAGTGCTTATGCCGCTGAGCTATATCACTGGCCCGACCCTGTTAATTTTAATACAGTATTGAAAAAAGGCCTAAAATATGAATGACCTGAATAATTGTTTCTCAAATATAGTCTTTACCACTGGTGTTATGTGAGGTCCTATTACATAGTTTATATGTTAACAATTTTGCAATGATTTTAATATGTATTAGGAAAAAATATAACTAGCATATCAACTCTGATTTAACAGATAATATCGTTTAGGGTGAGATTTATTTTCAAAAAAGCCCAGAGGGGAATGTGTATAAATCAGATGCAAATAAAGTGTCAAGTTAATATTTACGCATTTATGGTAAACATAAGTAACTGAGGCTTGAGAAATGTGATATGAACCAAAAGTGCTTTTAAATATAATTCTGAATGTATGTGATCATTTTAAAGAATTATTCTTTTGGGCCGGTGAGATGGCTCAGCGGCTTAAGCGCCTGCCCGGCAAGCGCGAGGGTCCGAGTTCGACTCCCAGAACCCACATACGAAAAAGGGGCCGGTGATATCACTCAGTGGCACGGGCGCCTCCTGGCGCGCGAGGTCCTGAGGTCGACCCCCCCGGTACCCACAAAAAAAAAAAAAAAAAAAGAATTATTCTTTTAAAATATTTAGTTTTTGTTCAACAATCCTGAAATTCAGTATTTTAAAATGTTGTCTTCATCATTTTAAAAAGGGTAAGCCAGGCATGGGGGTGTACGCCTGTAAACCCAGCACTCAGGAGGCTAAGGCAGGAGGATCGCTGCGAGTTTGAGGCCAGCCTGGGCTACATAGTGAGTTCAGGACCACCCTGAACTATGTAATGAAACGTGTCTCAAAACAAACAAACAAACAAACAAACAAAATAATACTGAAATAAATAAAAAGGGTAGACTTGTGAAGCACAGTGAAAATTCTAACCAACCTAAGACCACAAAATTAGTGGTTTCTAATAACTTATTTTCAACACAGATTTTAAAATGTTCTTCTCTATTTACTCAGAACTATAATTACTTTGTATACATTGTCATGGTTAAGGAGAATGACATCTTGCATTTGCATAATGCTTTACCATGGACAAAGGACATTCACTTTATTCAATTGGACTTCCTAATATTACTCACAAGGCTGGGTTATTAGCCCCTTGTCACAAATGGGAAAATAAGCCCAGAGAGGTTAGTTAAGTGGCCCATCCCATAATGCACAGCTACTCCATGGTGATGCAGGACTAGAACCACATCATTTAAATCCAGGGTGCTGGGATTTTCGTTTGTTTTTGTTTTTGCTAAGTTGTCCATACTGCCTTCTCTCTTCCACATTAAATTATAAAATCCCTCAAGGGCACCTTATGTGACAAAAGAAAACCACCTAATAACCTCCTCATAGGTTTCTTCATTTATATTTTTGACCAACTTCAATTCTTTTTGCAGGCAACAGCCAAAGGCATCAGTGATTTTCAGTCCATCACGACACTTTCCTTCAGCCCCTGCAATGGCTCATGACTTGTTTTGCATAAATACACAGCCCTGCTTGACCTCTGTCTCCCATCTTCTGTTGCTCTGTTGTTGCTCACATGGCCCCAGCCAGCTGCATCTCCTCTGGATTCCTTAACCAAGCCAGGCACTTGTCACTTCATGACTATACAGTGTAGTTCCCTGTAACAAAAATGTGCTTCTCTCTAAATTCTCTCAACTTATATTCGGTGTTCCAGCCACAGAGTGCAATTCCCTGGCCTCCTCACGGGCTGAGACCCCCTTCATTACTCCTCTGTGTAGCAAACAGACCCTTCCTTCATAGCTCGTTTTGATTTGGAACTATTTACTGGCGTGATGATCTGTTTGGGGTCTATCAGAAGGCACGCCATACCAGAACACAGGTGGAATGTCCTCCATATTTTTATTCTATCACTCAAGTCCCAAACCCTAGCATAGTGCTTAGCACACAGTAACTGCTCAACAAATATTTGTTGGATTAAGGAGCAGAATATGAATAGGCTGAGGAGTAACTTACCCTCTCAAAGGCCAGGGTGCAGTTTTCATTGCCTACTGTTTGCGAGCGAAGAGATACGAAGTGCTTGAAAGAACTTCAAGGCTGATCAGAGCCATCTGCAAATATATCATCCTAAAGTCACCACCTACACCCGGCTAGTGCTACTTATACTACTGCTATGCTGTTCAGAAAAAGTGAACCTGCTAGTGGTCTCCACGCTGCTTTTTAAGGGAGGACACAGTGACAATTTTAAAACCACATGTCTCAAGCAAAAATACAGGAACAAAAATTAGAAATCTGGGGCCGGTGAGATGGCTCAGCGGCTTAAGCGCCTGCCCGGCAAACGTGAGGGCCCGAGTTCGACTCCCGGAACCCACATACAGAAAAGGGGCCAGTGATATCGCTCAGCGGCACGGGCGCCTGCTGGCGCTCGAGGTCCTGAGGTCGATCCCCCGGTACCCACAAAAAAAAAAAAAAAAAATTAGAAATCTGTACTTTATTTCCAATGATACTAGTTTCTACTTCTGAGCCAATAAATTGGCTTTTATTGCCTAAACTTCAGTTTCCTTAACATTAAAATAGGTGTAATATTGAGTATCATATTTAACTTGTTGGGTTGTTTTATAGATAAAATAAGAAAAATTGTAAATATTGTGAATAGATAGAAGCACTTCACATTTATTATTTGAGACTGTGTCACACAATATGATTTCTTCTCCTTGAGGACTTTTAAATGAAAGAAGATACACTGATTTCCATAGATACAAAGACATCCCAAAGACATAAACACAGCGAAAGAACAAATGCATTATTCATTGGCATTTTGGATTAGGTGGGTGGTCAGAAAGAGACAGCGTTTTGTAACAGATCTCCACCCAGTCGATCAGGAGACTGGTTTGAACTTACCTTGTCATCCTTGCACTGGCAGTGTGGGTTTGGCAGTCAGTAACCCTTGCAAGCCTCAGTGAGGTCTTATCTGTAAATTGCGGGAGGGGAGAGTGGGTGGAAGTGGAGAAATACTAATGATATTATGGTAGTGAAAATTCAACTATGAAAGGCTTTTGGAAAGAGTAAAGTGACTTAGTAAAGCAAGGTGTTAGCATTATCCAAGCACTTGGGTATTTAGCCAAAGGGCAGTCAAGAAGTTGCCAGGGAAGGCTGCCCAGAAGAGCAAGGAGGTATCAAGAATGACTTGAATAATGGTGCGAGGGCAGGTCTGGTCAGAGACCTGGCACTGTAGGCGAGGGCGCAGCCAAGGAGAGGTCTGATTACCAGGGGGTAGCAAGACCCAGCCAAGGTGCTGGGTGGTTCCCTTTCCCAGGAGCTGAAGTGACACCTAAAAGCTCTGGATTATAAGGCAGAAGCAGCATCCAGGTGGGCAGAATGTGTTAAAAGAATCCCAAGAACATTTAAGAATGTTTGCTTTTGATTAGAATATATTAACTGGATTAATGGAGCCTTATGGATGGAGAATATACAGACACTAATTGCCCCTAAATTACAGTGGATTCCATTGGAATTGTGTATTCTCCTTCAGAAACCTCACCACCACCCTCATCTTCTCCCTTCCTCCCTCCCTCCCCACACAATGCTAAAATGAATGTGTCATTGTAACTGAGATGAAAGACTATGAAATTTATTTTCCACATCCCTCCAAGATCTCTTGTTTGCAAAATACAGAAGAATCTAGGTTACTAATCTAATTCTAGTTTATTTAAAACCAAAAACAAATAAACAAAAAAGTATTCTAGGGATTCGGGTTTCTGCAAGGCTTCTCCAAGCCTTCATTCCTTTGCTTGCTTTCTCTACCACACCAACGACTTAAATTAGTGGTTCTCAGGGTTGATTGTGCGTCAAAATCCCTGGGAGACCCAGGGCCCACCCCAGAGTGTCCTCAGACTAGGTCTGAAGATGGTGCCCAACATGTGCATTTCCGGTGAGTAATCCAGTAACACTGATGGTTCTGGTCTTAGGGGCAGCCACAGAGCCACACCTTGAGAACCACTAAACTGGCCATATATCCAAGAACCTGGTCTTGGAAAGACAGTTCAAACCTCAAAGTCCTATAGTCATGTCTCCTTGGAGGATGAGGTATAATCACTCCAAATTCAAAATTTATTTCCTAAGTCAACTATGCAAATATTGTCTTGTTTTTTTTATAAAGCCTATAGATGGCTGCTGGGATCGATGTGTTTTGCTATGGCCTGAGAGTTCCAAAGGAATTTGGAACTGGGGAGTTTTCTTCCTGGGGGCCCCACCATTTCTCCTTCTCTTTGGATTGCATACTTTCCTTATCTGTTGGTTATTATTGTCAAGTAATTCTTTCACAGCTCCCCAGCTATCAGACTTCCAGACCCTGAATATTCTTTTTGCCCTGAGGCCACCAATAGGTGTCTGTCCTGTTCTACTTTTATTTGCAGATCACTTATGTGTCCAGCTAGGTAAGGCCTGGGCTGGTTTAGCTAATGTTTTTAAAACATTGCAAAGCACTGGACACTGAGTCAACAGATTTGGGGTTTTAGTTCTGGCCTTGCCTCACACTTACTGTGTGATTGTAGAAAAAAACATACTTCAAGCTCTGGTTAGGATGCTGCTCATCAATTAAAGGAGAAAGTCTAGCTACCTCAGTAGTTATTCTACTTTTTGGAAAATGAAAATAAAATGTATGAACCTCTTCCCAGAATAATTCACATTTTCACACAAATGTAAAATGTTGTGTACAACTTTTAGACTGTCTAAATAATATAATACAGTATAAATAATATAATAATAACAAGCAATAATAATAGCTGGAATTTATCAAAGGCCAGCTATGTACCAGGTACTATACAAAGCACTCGAGATGTGTCACCATATTTAATCATTGCAACGACCCTAAAAGGTTGTAAATCCCAGTTTCTATGTGAGAAAACCATGGCAGAGACAAAGGAAGGACTTCATCTCAGATGACCCTACTACTGATAAGCAACAGAATGGGACTAGAAGTAGCCTTCACTGTCCTAGAGCTGATGAATTGTCCTTTGGGCGTATATGACCCTGAGATATGAGTGGACCCAGTTTGAGGTGATATTTCAAATCCCCCTGAAGTCTAGAATCTCCCCCACACACACCAAGTACTAACAACCAAACATTGGAGAAATAACCCATGGTGTTCTCAAAGCCTCTGTGTATTACAGGTGGTCACAAGCTTAGAATTTAAAGCACATTTGGGGATCAAACTGAGAAAAGCAAGCCACCACAGAGCCACATTTCCCTCTTATGTGCATGTCTTGAAAATGAATGCCTTCTTCTCATAGTCTCTAACCAGAGGCGGCTTCCTTGAAAGGCAAGGAGAAGTAGCCCATCTCAGCTTTGGCAGGTCAGCAATGTGACGAGATAAAGGGCAGCTCCTTAATGAAAACCACTCTGCCTCCTGCCAGCAAAGGAGTTTTCTTAGTGTATTTCAAGTCCTCTAACACCTCTTCCCAGATCAATGGCTTTTCATAAATGCACCAGGAGATCTTTGAACCACTAATGCTTCAGGGGCTGTTTAGGTTTGGAGTCAAACTGTTTAACATAACTCTCCTCCAAGTCTGGCTCTATGGAAAGGTCTCAGGAAACAAAGCAGAGGCAAGTATAAAAAAGCAGAACCACCATGGCCAAGTGACATGCCCCACCTTGGCCTCCTGTTTATATAAGCAAATTGGACCAGGCTGATTACATTCAGGAGGGGGAAGGAGGAACAGAGTGGCATGTGGGTCATGGTGGAGGGTTGAGTGAAAAGGATCAGATTAAATGTGCCTTTTGGTTGGAGTACAAGTCATTTGCTTAGGAAGTGGGGAAAGGCATTGACTGGCTTCAGCAACAGATGAAATCTGCAGCAGATTATGTACTTCAATAAAAACTGCATTGTGCCCCGGAAGTGTGGGCCAGACTTCTGCATGTTCCTGAGAAAATGTGTGCCATTTAATTAAACTATTTGTTTAAACACTTAAACTAAATTAGGAAAGGTCTTTTCAGAAAGTAAAGGACTGTGAGCATCAAGAGATGCTGTATCAAAGGGCAGTCATTTCTCTGTCTAAAGCCCTATCCCATACTTGCTTTTACAGAACACATAGTGGGAATAATAATGAAGCAATAATACTGGTAAGGCATTTCCTCTCCTAAATGTATCTGTGCAATGTGCTTTACCTCATCTGACTGTTATCAAATGGGAAAATTGAAGTTCACGGCAGATAAGCAATTCAACCAGCATCACACCGATCTGCAATGGAAATCCCAATTACCTCTTACCCTTAACTACCTTCCCATGTCTGTCTACTCACGTAGGGATGGTCAGTATTCATCTAAAATTTGTTCATTGCCTCCTGGAGATCTGTGATTTGGTTATTTCATGAGGTCACACATTGTATTCCTCTCATTTAGATTTCAGGATCCTTGAGGGCCAGGGACATGTGATCCTCTTATCTTGCCTCCTACCACGGTATCTGATATGGTGGATGCCTGATTTCTATCTTTTGTTCTTTTGTTTTTGAGTTTACATTGATGGGGTCAAACTCTGGGCCTCATGCATACTATGTAATCTATCTTTTATTCTTGTTTTTTTTTTTTTTTTTGGTGGGTACCAGGGGTCGGACTCAGGACCTCGCGCGCCAGCAGGCGCCTATGCCACTGAGCGATATCACCGGCCCTTTTTTCGTATGTGGGTACTGGGAGTCAAACTCAGGACCTCACGCTTGCCAGGCAGGTGCTTGTGCTGCTGAGCTACCTCACCAGCCCCCTATCTTTTATTCTTAAAGTCAATCTAAAAGTAGCTTTAGGGTTTGATATTTTTGTTTTCTGATTATAATATTCATATAAGCTCACAGCATAAGATATTGTTTTAGGCACTAAAATCATATAAAGATAAAAAGAAGAAACCCCTGGAGGTAAGGATCATTAGCATTTTGGTATAGAAGCTTCCACTCTTTTCCTTGTATGCATACACACTGAAGACATACTTTAAAGAGAATCATGCTAGGCATGTTGTCTCGTAGCCTGATTTTTGCTAGAAGAATGCAGTGAACATATTTCTATGTCAATAGCTATAGATCTTAAGTAGTTTGTGTAACATAATGCTACAATGTTCCATTGTGGGTTGTGTGATAATTCGCTTAACCCATAACCAATGGACTGGGGCGGTCCCTGATATTTGCTTGTCTCTACAAAAATGTAGCAAAATGATCCTATAGTTAAAACTCTATGTGCCCCTTTAGGTTCCTGTTCTTGACTCAATTTCTTTTTTTTTTTATTTATTTATTTTTTTTTTTTTTGTGGGTACCGGGGGGACGACCTCAGGACCTCGCGCGCCAACAGGCACCCGTGCCACTGAGCGATATCACCGGCCCCTTTTTCGTATGTGGGATCCGGGAGTCGAACTCGGGCCTTCGCGCTTGCAAGGCAGGCGCTTAAGCCGCTGAGCCGTCTCACCAGCCCTTGACTCAATTTCTTGAAACTTCACACCCACAACATTTGCTTGGATTGCACAGCTCCTAAGAGATGGCACGACATTGTCTATATCATTGTCTATTTCCGGATAACTCAGAGATTGGTATAATTCAGTTTTTAATATAAAAATTAGGCTATGTTATTTCCTTTAGAGTATAAGGAAGTCGTAAGTGTTCATTTCTGACTCCATTCATCAGAATATTCTAGTCTACTCTCTTAAGGACACTCTCTTCCAGGGAGCCACTGCATCAGAGTCATTTCCATAAATATTGTCCGTAAAATTGCTGTGGACAGCCAATAAGTCTGGGGTCAAAGGTTAATGAATGCCAGCAAGACATGGGGAGAGAAGGCCCACTGGCAGTTTGAGGGACTAAAGAACAAGCCACTCTCCTTTTAAACTCAGGGGCTTAAGTGCATCCTGGGCAATCACAGGTGGCTAAACCTACACTGCGACCAAGCCAGGTATACAGCTCGAACTGGGGAGAGTTTAGGCTGGTCATGATGAATGATATAAAGTGCAAGCCCCAGGAGTCCTATTTATTATTTTCCATCAGCAAAACAAAGGCAATTTTTAGATTTAGGTTTAGGGATTTTTTTTTTATGAACTGTCACCATGGAGATAAAATTGGAAAATTTTTCCCTGACCACATTGCTGTTAAATCATTTAATTACTTGCATATCATGACTCTCGGAGGCCACTAGAGTGGTGTGCTGCTGCTTTTATCGGGAAGAGTTTGACCTCAGCCCCTACTGGATTTCTCACAACAGAGCGCCTCAGGTTTCTACCAGGTGTGGAATGAGCTTCCTAGAGTCCCTACAGTCCATCCCAAGAAAGGAATAAATGAAAGAATGAGACAAAAGAAGAGAAAGAACAACAAAAATTTACTCTCTGTTCCAGAGAAATGATTTTCAGTCTCTACTTCTTCTCTGGATCCATCTGATTCGGTCTCTTACGTGTCGCATCTACAAATTCCCCACAGGATGGAGATGTTGGAAGGAGACATTCGGTAGATATGGCCTTCTGGGATGAGACTGGAACTCAGGAGTCCAAGCTGCTTTTTATAGGGCTGGAGCCATTTCTAAATTCACCCCTTCCCATTTTTGAATAATAGTTTCTTTAAGAGTCCAGATAGTTTCAAGATCAATTTTTTTTAATTCTGTCTCCTGACTCCCCAGCTGATTCCAGAGCTGTATTCAGAAGGATCTTTTGCAAACAGCCTTCTCTGATGTTGGCACAAATTCTTAGCAAAAGAGAACAGCTCACTCCAGGAAATTTCTGACACTTTGTTCGGACCCACACTTCCATTTAGAACTTAAAAGAAATACTAGCCCCAATAGTGAATAGTTTCTTGATGAGTAATAATTCAATTTTACGAATCGATTTCTTTTTTTTTTACAAATCGATTTCTGCATAATGAGGCTTGGAGGTGTCTGGAGAACTTAGGATTCATAGTTATTCTGTAATCCCATCACCCTGTGAGGATTCTGTACACCTGGGCAAGAAATGCTTCAAGATGAACCTCAATTTTAGTTTGTAACTTTCCTTTCTGTCTTTTTCTTATTTTTTGTTTCTTTTCCCCCATTAGTCTCTTATTTTTTTCCTGATACTAGGGATTGAATCTAGGGGCTCACACACTCTAAGGAAGCCCTCTACTCCTGAGCTATACCCTGAACCTTTTTATTTAATTTTATTTTGTCTATCTATTTTTATAGTACTAGGGGATTGAACCAAGGGGTGCTCTACCACTGAGCTACATCCTCAGTCCTTTTTATTTATTTATTTTTATTTATTTATTTTTTTTTTTTTGTGGGTACCGGGGGTCAACCTCAGGACCTCGCCCGCCAGCAGGCGCCCATGCCGCTGAGCGATATCACCGGCCCCTTTTTCGTATGTGGGTTCCGGGAGTCGAACTCGGGCCCTCGTGCTTGCCAGGCAGGCGCTTACACTGCTGAGCCATCTCACCGGCCCAGTCCTTTTTATTTTTGAACCAGGGCCTTGCTAAGTCGCCCAGGCTGACTTTGACCTTGTGATGTCTCCTAAGTAGCTGGGCTTATAGGTATATGCCACCAAGTTCAGCGTCTTTTACTCTCCTTTAACGACAAGTAAGGGGTTTGTTGGTTTTAGTTGCTTCCGGAGGATGCTATATGTGCGACAGCTTAGGCAAGGCCCAGAGCCTAGGCTGTTTGTGCCACACTCCATTCCCACCAAGCACTGCTGTTCGCCTCCCTGTCCAGATCTGACAACACGTATACGCTCCTGATACCATGCTGCTGCTCTGGATACCAAGCAACAAACACGATCCAGAGTAGGGTCATGGCTGAGCCAACTATGAAAGTCTCACAAATGTTTCAGCAACTTCTGGCAAGTAAAAGTATGTCCACTCTCACTGCCAGGTGAGAGATTTTTGACTGGTAGTATTTTCTCCCCTGTGTAAAGTTTACATATTAATGTTAGTGAATTTATATCTGCCTGTAGCCCACATTGGGGGCAGCATAGCATATTGGATGAAGATTAAAATCTCAGTTGAATTCCTACGCTGTTGCTTACCAGATAGTTGTAAGTCATATAGATGGTGCTCAATAAAATAAAAAGAACAGTTATCATCTCTTTTTGAAATGCCCCTCCATTTCCACCATGGGCAGACTGGCCATCCTGATAGTTCTCCTATGCTAACCTCTATGCTATGTTCTCATTCTGTACTCTGGTGTTGGGATTAAGTACCTGGTTCAGAGGCTTAAAAGCTGGGTGACTGCATATTCTTGACCCTTTTAATACTCCTCTTGGTCATTCATAATAGAAAAATCATTATGCCAACCACACAGCTTGTTTTGGATTAGTAAAGTAGCATGCATGAAGTTCATAGCTTGGGACACACCCAACACAACCAGCTGGCAGAATCACATCCTCCAGCCAGTGCATACAAATATTTCTACTAGGAAGAGAAAACAGTTCTTTCTCTTTCCCTAGACTCAATCTCTCATCCCTTTCTAAAGATGCATCTGACTTTATGATACTAGCTCATTCCTCTGCTGAGAGCTGGGGAAAACACAGTTGGAAATCTCCCCATCTCTCACACTTACATCCGTATTCCAGCATTACTCTCTCTGACGGCACCTTACAGGTAAGCTTTTCAGTATGGTGGGAGTGGATGCAACAGAGTCCACAAATTCAGGACAAAGAAGGAGGCAGGGTGAATAATAGAGAAGAATAAGAGAAGGTGGCTGAGGATGGGAAGAAAAGGGATCAGAAGATAGAAATGGGAGAGAAATGAGGAGGAGGAGGAGAGAGGAGAGAGGAGGAGGCTCATATGAGCTTAGAAGTCTCCTAGGCTCAGAGAGGCTGTTGGGGAAAGTTTACAGTGAGCCTCTTCTCAATGTCTGTAGCCTAGACGTGTAGCTAAAGCTGATGATAAGGGCCTTTGAAGAGCTCAGTCATTCTTTACATGAAAATTCCACATCTCCTTTCTTTGAATCAAGTCTTGAAAGCACACAACTCATTTTTAGATAGAATAAACTATTTTTTGCAGTAACAAAAAAAACCAGACCTCAAGCCCACCCATGCAATGGGGCTCACTTCTCTACACACCAGCACTTGAGCCTAAACACAGGAACTCACAGCACAGCTCAGTGTCTTCAGTGTGTTGGCATCTGAGCACTCCTAGTACTCACCAAAAACTTAGATGTCCAAAGTGATAAAAAGATTAAAATGTGGCTGGCATAGTGATGAATGCTTGAACCAGAGGTTATTCAGGAATGCACAGAAAAAAAAAGCATGCTTGGAAAATGGAATTTAGCACTCCCCTGCCCTTTATAGGTAGGTACAAGGAACCTCATTTTTTATGGGGAGTTGCACTAGAAGTACAAACAGCACAGGACTTTTACCAATATGATCAGACATTTTTGTGCAATACCTGTTCACCTTTTGCTCCTTTTGTCATGGAATAAAACAGGGCACTATGATGGGGCAGGGTGTGTTCTCTTTTGTTACGCTTAGGTGCTTAAGCTTAGAGCGCACACACAATTGCTTACTGGCTTGTTTCTTGCTCCCCTTGGAAAAGATGTCAGGGCCCAAGCTGGAGAATTTCTGCCACCTCTCTATACCCATAGTTTCTTCTAAAAATGTGGGACCAGAAACCTCTTCCTGCACTTGCCTGCCACGCAAAACCCATCACATCTAATAAGATGCTTTTAGGCAGAAGTAGTAGAAATTGAGTTTCACTGAGCTTTCAATCCTTTGTAGTTTTTGGCAGAGGGATCATTTTTGAACAAGACAAACATGAGAAATAGATGGTGGCTATAAATTCAGTTTGCAAATATCAGTATCCAAGAAAAGTGACATAAATTGTTTATATCAATTCCTCCCTCATATCCACTTTTTATGTTCCACAAAAAGTAAATTGCAGGCACTTGCAGGCCCGCCTGCCTCCTTTCCCAGGGCTGTGTCCAAGTTCAGGGTGTTTGGGTGGTGCCCAGGATAAGGGTGGAAGCAATGGGTATCTTGTTCATAGGTCTTAGGTCTGTCCACCTTGGTGTCCAAAAAGGTGGCCCCTTCTCACTCAGTGGGCTTCTTCCTTGCAATACTTAAAGACACAGTCATCCTGATCCTTCTTTCCTTGTTCCTTAGAGGTGCTAGAAAGCTCTTGAAGGCCATCTTTCCAGCAAGACCGCTACATGCCACCCTGATTCCATTACTCTCAACACTTCTGCACCAGTACGGAGCCCAGGGAATTCTGAGAGGCCCTATGTTCTCACTTGGCTCTACCTGGTAGCAGGACCTCTGTCTCCTAGACCTCAGCTTCTGTCATTTCCCTTGGTCCAAACCACTTAGGCCTGCTCCACAGAGGGAGGTTAGAAAGGGTTTCTCATCATGTGTCCAGTTGTGTCTCAGGTTCCCTCATCATACTTTTAATATTTTCCCTACATGGAGAAATCTTGGGAAAGATGGGGATTCCTAATTCTGGTGAATCAAGTATACCCTGAGTATACCTGGAGATTGGTACTGCCCAGCAGAGCTTCCTACAGTGATGCACATGTTCAACGTGTGTGCTTTCCATCATGTACATGTATCGGAAATGACCAGTGTCTTGGAGAATGATTCATTTTAATTCACGTAAGTTCAAATAGCCACATATGGCTAGAAGCCAGCATATTGGATGGCATAGTCTAGGTTTTTAAATTTAAGAACCAAGAATTAGTTGGGTGTGGTGATGCATGCTTATAATCCCAGCACCCTGGAAGCTAAGACAAGAGGATCACAAGTTCAAGCCCAGCCTTCTCAAAATTAAAAATTAAACAGCCCGGAGATGTACTTCAGTGTAAAAGCTATGGTTTCAATTCCCACTAACTCCCCCAAAAAGAATTAGTGTCTTTTTCTTAAGCTGGAGCAATCCATCCCAGACAGCATATCTGCTGAGGTACAAAGGAGTATGCCTATCTTAGAGGGGCAACATGGGCCATGTTAGTTACTACTTCAAAATACTATCTCACCGTAAGTACACAAAAGGTCGTATTTTGCTGGTTGAACCAGGAGCAGCCTACCACTGGCACATTGCCTTAATACTGCAGAAGCTACTGAAGAAGGCACCTCTGGAGGATCGCAGGCATCCTGGGAACTTGCTTTGGAAACCACCAAGCTCGTTCTAGCTAAACCCCTGTCTGGTTCTGACATGCTAAGATGTAGCTTTACACAGAGGAAGAAGGTGTGGCCTCAGAGGGTCAGGGACTTGCCTTAAGCTACACGGCTAATTTTGCAGGGCAAATCTGAGAGCCAGGTCTGCCACATTGTATTCGGAACTTATTCCTCTGTACTTAATTGTCTTCTATAGAGCTTTAGACCTGATGCTAGACTGTTCCATCTCCCCTAGAAATAATTATTTCCTGGAGAAAGGAACACACCTCTTGCTGCAGCCGTGTGTGTGTGGCAGGGCATCCACTAGTCACCAATGGGAAGGACACACCCCCTTATGCTGGCATTTATAGGATGTTAGTAAAGACCTCAGGCAAAAATAGTTTCCACAACCACTACCCTCTTTGGTTCTTCTCTGTCCTTCTTCATTCAATCCCTACATTCTTCATTCATGCTTTTGGAAATGTTAAGGGTATTCTGAATAAGGAAAAAACCTCCCTCCCTCTCTTCCAACACTGAGGAGGCTCAGTGTTTAAGTTAAATTAATTCAGGCTGCTGTAACAAATGAATTTAATATAATATATAATGACTCAACTGATTGAGGTTTATTTTTCTCTCAAATAAAGACCCAATGGGTGGGTGGTTTGCCTCCAAGTAACAATGAAGAGACCAAACTCCCAAGCTTCTTTACCCAAGTAATGATTAAAAGCGCTGCCACCTTCAGCAGGAGGCTTCCAGAAAAGTTCGAGGCTAAGCTTATCTACAGCATGGGGGAGCAAGTTGAGAAAATGTTTTGGACCAGTCCATACTCTCACAATATCCTCTCACATCTCCTTGGTCAGATCTCAGCTATGTGATTGTAACTTACTGTGAGGATGCTTGGGAAATGTAGTGTAGTATGAAAATCACTGTTTGTTAAAACAGCTAAGCCATTAGTTTTCCTAACTCGTGTGGATGTGCCCAGTTATAAGCTTACAGAATACATAAGAAATAAGATAGTATCCACACAAAGCCACTGATCTAGGTAAGCCTGACTTTTCTTTTTCCTTCCTGGAAATCTTTCTTTAAAAAACAAATAAATTAACTTGGGACTCATTTAGTAACGAATTGTGCTGTGGCGCCACCCACAACTGAGTAGTGTGAATCAAGGGATGGAGAGTCAAAACTTTAAACCAGGCCGTGACACGGCAAACACTTGGCCTTCTTTTGGGCATTCTAACATTTGCTTGCCTCCTCTGAAAAATGTCAAACCCCCAGGTCTGAGAAGGGACAGTATTTGTGCCACCAAGAGATTTTCAGGATCCACTGGAATAAGTTGACACAGCCCAAAGATTCCAGTTCTTAACGCCATGTCACCTCGCCTCCCCTCCCCTTAATGCAGCTAAAGTTCCCCTTTTCCAGCCTGAAATGTTTAGTCCTGTCCACTGGCTTTCCTGCTGTTGCCCAGCAACCCAGCATGATAGGAAGCACATTGGCCAGGAGAGCCCGGGAATGGCTAGCTGTCAGGGAAGGGTGCTAAGGGCACCACAGCAGAAAGAGGCAAAGTGCACTGTAATGACCTTGAGAAAGTCACTGCAGGAGAGCCCAGGGAAGGCATATGCCAGCCTGCATGTTCCTGGTACAAAGATGTAATAGAAGCAGAAGGAAAGAGAAATCCACCTGTAAGACCCCTGCTTTCCTCTAGAAATAGCCAATCACCTACCATCAGCATTGGTGGGGATATGTTCAATTCCTTAAGCAGAAAGATTGCAAAGCACTGAAAAGTGAAGAGCAAATCAATAAATGTGTCTTGCATTTCACAACCCAACTCAGAGCTGAGAGAGAAAGAAAGAGAAAATGACTCTAGTTTCTTTTTCTGGATGGACGATGGAGTGTGGTTCTCATTTCTTATTTCTGGGCGTGGAAATTTGTTCTTAACTGAACAGACTGGTCCATTTCTCAAGTGCTCATCTCGGTGGGCAGCCCGGCAGCCTCCTCTTCACCTATCTGTCTGTGGAAATGGAGTGCCAGAGTTGAACCCTCTTCCACAGCTCAGCGGCTGGCTGTGCCCTGGGCCCAGGATGGTGCTCTGGCAGCTGCAGAACTCATCTCCCCAGAAAAGGTAGACTTGATTTTATTTCAGTATCCTTTCCAGAACTCTTCTCCTGGGTTTGGGAAGATGTACTCATTCAGAAAACTCGAGCTAAAAGGGTTGCTGCTGACTTGAGTGCGCATAAAAATCACCTTGAGAGCTTGTTAGAAATGTGGGTTACAGGCATTGCACCCAGTCCCCTGAGGATTTTGACTCAGTATTCTCGGGGCAAGGCCTGAGAACTAGCATTTCCATAAGCTTTCCGGGTATAAAAGATGCAGGTAACTCTGGAACAGTGATATAAAAAGGAAGCATGCAGGATTCTAAGGGGTAGGAGGGAAACTGGTTTTGTTTTGAATTGCTTCTTAAAGATTTATAGGTACAGCCATAACCTCACTCAGTAGTGGAATCTAGCAGTCTTAGCAGCCTGTGTTTAAAAAGGTCTTTCTTTGTCCAGCTGGAATTTTCCTCCTGCTGATGCTCATTTCTCTTTCTTTGAGTCTCAGTGGCTCCAGGTTACTTTTCCGATTCTTCTTTATAAAAGCAAATAAACCACATAAACTCTTGAAGAAATTTGAACATATTCCTTAGGCTTTTTTTCCTCTTGGACAAAATTACCTTATTGACAAACTTATAGACAAACTTTCTACAGACACATTCCTCACAGGGCTGCTTGTTCAAGCCCTTCTTGCCACCCTTCCTAGGATAACTGGTGCCACGCATCCTTCTAGGTCATGCATTTCTTTGGGACATTTGGCCCCATCATCATGCAAAGGTACGTGGGAAGCAGCTGCTGATTTTAAGGAACTGGCTGCAGATGGTGTGTGATTTGTCCTCCTGCAAATATGTCCAGTATTTGTGCAATGAATGTTCCCCAAGCTGCCAGAGTAGCTGCTTTCCTTAGACACTTCCTTTGGTGAAAGCTGGCACCATTTCCAGCACGGTGCTTCTCCTTTTCCATTCCACACCATTGTTGTTCTTGGCTGGAGCCACAGTGCCCAGTGTGAGCTGAGTTATTAGGAAAGGGGTGGAAGGGACTGAGAAAGCCCAGAGTGGGGGCTGCATGAGATGGTCAAGTTTCTGGAATCACAGGTAATGCACAAAGCAGCCTGATCTACCCACCTCAAAGCAAAGACCGTTTATGTTTCCAGCTCTAATTAAGGCCTGCTTGTCTGTCACAATTTTGCCTGACTTCTCTCTGGGGCAAAATAATTTGAACCATAGATCAATAGTGACTTTAAAAGGTAAATTAGAAGAGAAGTCACACAAAAGGTGCTGAGTTTACTTGAATAATAATAATTAGCAGTAGGGATAGCCCTACTGAATATTTAAAGTACTTGTCATCAAGAAGTCTTGGGCTCTGCGGTGATAATTTATATCACAAGGGGCAGCGCAGTGTAGAATTTAGAGAAAGACAGAGCTGGATTCAAGGCCCATACTAGCTGTGTGACCTGGGCCAGTGACTTGTGCTCTCCAGGCATTAAAATAGCCCTCTGTGGGAAAATGATACAAGAAGTAACATTTATGGAGCATTTACTATGGTTTTTTTTAACATATCTTAAGTGCTTTACATAATTTTTTAATTGAAAAACATTACATTGAGCGTATGAGGTATATACTTTTTATCCATTCCATCTCACAGATAAAAGAACCAGTGTACAGAGAAGGATAGAATCTGTGACTATTAATTTCTCCTTAACACCTATCCCCTATATTAGCAAGTATTAAATGAGATACGTCTGTAAGGAGCTTGGCACGGTGCTCCTTAAAGCGCTCAGTAAATAATAATTACATGTATTCTGTATGTCGAGTGGATGAGTCCATCCCAAATGGAGTGATTTCTCAATGCATTGGAATAGACACACTCAATGAAGAATGGTGATACTACCAGTTTTGCTAAGCTTTCATGTTACTTTTCTCCTACTCAAAATGCTGTTTGGATTTATAGTGTTTACTCCCCTGTAATCGGCATGATATCTCAGTTGCTAGTCATTTTATCCATTAGGTTGTCTCGATTTCTGCAGCAGATATGCTGCATTTCTGTCTGCATACCTTCTTTTGTATTAACCTACACTTCCTGATGCAGGGACTGTATTTGTGGCTCTGTACCCTCAAGACCTAACCAGGAAACCCCTGCTTACTGACTGCTTGGTTTTTCATCACTCAACCCAAGATGTGGGAATTTGTCTTAGAGCCTCAGAACTAGACAGTTAAATCATAATCACAGGACATCAGCTGCTCCAAACTTTGTGGACACAATTCCTGACTTGCTGGCTTCCCTGGTTTCCAGTTGGGGCTCACTGCCCCCTTGTGAGGCAGGTGAGGGAGACTTGGCAAAGAGAGAAGAAAGAAGAAAGGCAGAGAGGAGAATAGAGGAGCAAGGGAGAGAAAAAGAAAGGATATGGAAAGCAACATGTTTTTAAAAAGTATATACTTTTTAGATTGGAAGATCCTTCGGGAGTAACTATTCCAGTGTCTTCGTTTTAACAATAAGGTTAGAAAGTTCCCGAGAGGTTAATTGCACAGTTATACAGCTGTGGATTAGGTATCACTTTGGGGCAAGACTGCAAAAGCTTTTCTCAGCTGGTCTGTGCTTGCATGAACTAATGTATATTGACACACACTGGTTTTTGGAAATCCATTGCCAACTGGATCCAGGAACTCAAGAATTCCAGCATTTACTGAGGCACCCACAGCCATTAACACACACCTGCAGGAGCTTTCCTGCTGGGTGCAGGGTCACCGGCCTGCCCGGAGTCTACTCTTGCAGGAGCCTTTATGTCTTGAGCATTAAAACAGCCTCTGGGGGAGGGGAAGGACAATAGTTCTGTGACAAGGAGATGAGCCAGACCTGCTCTTGTTTGCTCTTTCCTAACACACAGAAAAGCCTCACTGGGCCAAATATATCATCTCATCCAGGCTGTTGTGTTTTGTTCAGTTAGTTGATTTGTAATTCATTTTCGTATGGATCAGAGGTGTTCATCCATGACCAGATTTTGCTTTTTGATCTCTGAAAGAAGTTTTGTTCTATAACAAATAGTTACTGCAGCCTTCTGAGTTTGCTTCTTAGCGCTCCTGCAAACACAACCCCTCTGCCTTCTCTGTCCTGTTTCTTTTCCTTCCCCTTGGCCCCATGGACTAAGAACACTGTTTTGCAGCTCAGAGGAAGAAAACAAAGCATGTGTGTCCATCTGCATGACGGAAGTTGGCACCATGTCCATCTTGACCTATTGCCTTTTAGTCTGCTGGGGCTTTAGCCAAAGGAAAGCCCAGGCTGTCAGCATTTGTTTTTCCTCTTCCATCTCACCACCCTCTTCCCTACATCTTGGCTCTATTCAAATGTATACTGATTGTACACTCCATGTGCCTAGGTCCAGGCTTTGGCCAGTTTTGGGTCAGAAAATTTATTAGGTATAGTTGGAGAGGGAGAGGAAGAGGCCGGGAGAAGGACAGGGAGAGGGATCACTTAAGCAAGCAAGTGAGAGAATGAATATATATGTATAATGGCAGGTGATGCTACCAGATAAAATTATCTTCTGGAGTCACTCAGTCATATTATGCATATGGTGTCATATTGCATATTATGTCATAAAGATTATGGTCATTTCATGAATGTGTCATAAAGCGTTAGATATCAAGATTAAAAGCATAACTGTTCCCTTACATCCTTCTCTCTTTCCTTCCCCTTCCTCTTTCCTTCTCTCCTTTTCTTTCTTCCCTCCTCCCTTCCTGTCCTCCTCAACAGAACACTCTGTATAATCTCAGCACCATTGACAGGCAGGCTCCCTGGTTTTCAGGCTGAATTTTATGAACTTTTATTCTTTTTCCCTCATTCCCTTGATGTACTCACTGCTGTGTGCTGAGTCTATTGCACAAACGATGTAGGCAGAGTCCCCTTCTCACGGAGCTGATGGTCCCGAGGCAGAAGTAAAAGTAAGGGAGCAAATATAAATATGAGATGTTTTGAGATAAGCAACATGAGAAAATAGAAGAGGAAAATGTGTGGAAGCGATAAGAAGTGTATAACTTTATGTTTGGAGATTTTCTGAGATGTTAGCTTTTGGGCCAGAGACTTAAGGAGAAAGAGCCAGCCTTGCTCAAAATATATTTGCCCACCAAAGAAGTGCCCAGAGCCCTGACTGCCTTGGGCCACCTATTTGGTTGGGGTTTAATTCCACATGCATCTTCACCTCAGAATAGGTGCGAGAGGCAGAGGTCAAGCAGCTGCTGAGATGGAGTAACCCAATCTCGGGCACAAGTCAGCCTTTAATAAGCCCCCAGGTAGCCCCTTTGAAAAGTGAAACCTGTGGTCAGGTCTTAGAGCACCAGAGTCTCAAGTTTCAGTTTTAATTACGGAGCCAAAGAGATGTCCCCGCCTGGATCCTATTTTGCTAAAACTTCAGCTTCCCTGGGAAGAGTGTTTCCGGTCTCTGATCCAGAGGCCCTAGTGCGCTCACCTCGCGCAGATCCTGGCTGCCCTGAGTCACTGCTGAACATGGGCCGTGGGCGTGACAGGCTCACGTGATGGTAGGATGGAAGCAGAAGCCCCAGACGTGCTGTGTGAGTGGGGGATGAAAATGCATGGGAGGCGGGGACTGGGCCACAGGTTGTCAGAGTTCACATCTCTAATTATGACATCACAGGGGGTTGGGGCAGCTTTCAAGGCCAGGAGCACAAACAAGCCTTTCCTCTCCCCACACATCTAGCAAAATCTCTGTTAGATAGAGCAGTGCAACGAGGGCACAGGCAGTGCCAATGAAAGCCCCCTTTTGATAGCTTCCACTTTTAGATACTGAGTTGAGCAGTTGCCATGCCTTATTTTCTTAACACTCTCAACACTTTATTTAGTCGGTAGTACAAATGGAGAGTATCCCTTATCTGAAGTGCTCAGGATCAGAGTGGTACAGATTTTGGATTTTTTTTCAGATTTTGGAATATTTCCATATCTATAATGAGATATCTTGAGGACGACACCCAAGTTTAAATACAGAATTCATTTATATTTTGTATACACCTTACACACTTCGCCTGAAAGGGAATTATATGTAATATTTTTAGTGTATCTGCAGTTTGGCTATGGCATGTCACACAAGGACAGATATGGAATTTTCCACTTCTAACATCATAGGGACACTCAAAAAACTTCAGGTTTTGGGATTCTCAGGTATTAGGATTAGAGGTGCCCAACCTGTAGTACTATCTCAATTTTACAGATGCAAAAAGTAAGACTCAAGAGAAGTTAAGCAATTTGTCCAAGGTCATCTTCTTGGTAGACAATGGCCAGGATTCATCCCTGGTCTGACACAAGAGTTTGTATCCCTCACAACTTGGCTTTACTGCTTCTTTGCATAGACTCCCAACCTATCAGAAAAAGTGAAGGAGGAGCCTTACCTTCCTAAATGTGTGTTCTGAAGGGATTCTAAAGGCATTTGATATGGGCAACTTTCCAGAATTAGCCCAGTTGTTAGTAGTTTAATGGGTGAACACTGGCATGGGGGTGGAGTGGGGAAGCAGCAGGAGGGAGAGACACGGATAGAGAATAATTCCCAAGGCTGGATCTTTATTTGACTCCAGTAAGTCTTAACAAGCCCCCTAATTAAATTCAGGATTTAGCAGACCTCCACATTTACAGGTTCCTGGACCAGGAGAGGAAGAAAGGAACTTGGAATCCTGGTACTGAGCTTGGCCCTAGTGGCCTTCCATCCAGTGTGCGGGGCCAGGCTTGTGAGACTGAACCCCACACTCTGCGCAGAACACTCCTATCCAGACAGAGCAACCAAGAGTCTTGACTCGCACCAGCTCTGGCCCCATCTCCTCAGAAGTGGCCTCTTTCTGAAGTTCCTGGAAAGAAGAGCTCACACACAGATCCCAGGCCAGCAGAGCTTTCTGTCCCTTTGCTTCAGAATCATCACAAAATGAAGTCCTCCTGGACTCATTTCAAAGTCAAGAAAGCGCTCTATCCCAAGAAATGGCTTCCACCAATAATGAATAGTTACTGTTTATATCTACCACTTAGTAGATAATAGGTAATATTTATATCAAGGCATTAAAAATCTAAAATAACAGTAAAACTGGTTCCTAACACCTAGTTTAAAAAAAAAAAAGAACATTAACTTGCCCTGACGTTTCCTATGTAGAGTGAAAGAACGAAATTTTTATCTAAGTGGGCAGTGGTAATCTTGGCATTTCCCCAGAATCATATTCCTTATTTCCTACACATACGAAAGAAGCACTAACTTTTATACTGGCAAAAACAGCTGCAGCCCATTTGCTGACAACAGCCCGGGCTAACTTCGAGAGTGTGGTTGGGTTTTTTTCCCTTCCCTTTGACCTGATGTACATAAGTAAAGATTTTAGGATGTGTAAAACCTTTAACTCTGACAGGGGGCCCTCCCCCGGGCACACAGCAGTCCTGAGTGAATGGGATGGTGCATTCCTCAGCCTCCCCTCCTCAGGGGTCTCCAAGACATCACTGAAAACCTGACCTCGCTCTTTGTACAGCTCTCTCCATAAATCACCCTCCTTGCAATCCTTTGCAAGCTACAGAGAAATCAAGCTGTCTGTTTATTTGTAGGAGTGTGTCACCTGGCCTGGAAGACGATGAACCAGAGGCTTAGTACCTGGACCTATTCCAAGTCTTTCTAGAAGCCACAAGCAATGGAGACTTAACTGTGGCCACCCCACCAAATGAAATCGTTGCATAGTTTGGCTGTAGACCAGAGACAGGTGGTCTAGAATCAAACAAACTTGCAACTTCACGGTTCCCAAAAGCTCGTGAGAAGCATTTCGGAAATGAAGTGGGTGATGTCATTTCTGGGATGCTGGAGCCTGGGCCAGGCTGGGACTCAGAAGCAACCCAGGGTCCCAGAGTGGGTGCTGAAGCAGGTTTGGTTACAGCTTTGGCCCATATGGATGTGGAGTATTCAATGGACTTAGCTTCCCGGAGCTTGTTTCTTTTTCTGGAAATAATTAGAGTCACGTTTCTCATCTCACCAGGTCACTGGGAGAATCAAATGACACAGACTACATGAAGGTGCTTCCTACACTGTAAGATGCTCTAAAAATAAAAGGCATCATTTGCTAATGGAGATGAATCTCAGTTCACAAATTCAGTTTTACAAACTCAGGAATGAATTTCAGTCTGCATCATATTGGCAACTTAATTTCTATTTCAAGACCTATCTAGAGTTGCCAGAATCAGCAACTACAAATATATGGCATCTAGTACCCACCATCCTATATTATGTCTACCCCATCCATCAGGCCACCAGAAACCCATGGTAGGAATTGCTTTGGTTCCACCCTGGGCCTGGGCCATCATTCCAGGAACTCTAGAACTGTCAAAGTAAAGTATCCACTGAAAATACATGAAAAACAATAAAAAATAGTTCAAAATATATTCCAGCCATCATTCAAACTATGTTTATTTGGTACATACTTAAGTATACCCTATATGGTGGTATTTTAAAAATATTTTTATTTTATTTTTTCTGGTCTTTTCCTGTTCTACTTTTATAATTTTGGGTTAGACACATACTTTATCATGCCTAATGTCTTTACACAAAGCAAGTACTCAGTGCATCTCTGTTGAACTTGTTTTGATGGCTTAGGGTTAGTGTGCTACTAGGGTGAAACACCTGTGAGCCACATGGCTGTTGCTATCTGGTTCTACACCTTTCCAGAAACGCGGGTGCTCTCAGTGTCAACAGCAGCCCAAACACTTCCTCCCTGCTTTCCTAAGGGTCTGCTCTTCATTGGCATAAGTATCTGGGTGGGGCTGGGGAGCCTGGCAAAAAAAGGCAACCTGGAAAGGAACATGTGGCTACACAGAATGCTTGCTCTTTAGCAGGAGGGAAAGGTGTGTGTAAATGGATTCCCCCATGTGACATTTGGCATCATTTCCAACTAATGACATCTTTCCGAAAGACTTGCAGAGCTTGTCTGCTGATTCATCCAAGTTATGATCACCCAGAGACACAGCTACATGGGTTCTGGAAAGTGAATTAGCAGGTTGTTGGTCTCCAAAGGTGCGGGAGAGTGCATGGATGCAAAATGAAAATTTCAAGAAGAGGAAAGCCATCTTCTAGTTTAATACCCTTCAAGGACCTTTCATACTTGCCACGTGCTCCAAGGTGATTTCTTTCTATAATTAACCTTCCCTGGTTCCTTAAAGAGGGCAGCAAGTTTTGCTCATATTGACATGTAACCTTGGGTGCAGAAAAGTCAGGCTGCCTTTGCGCAGATCCCAGCTCAGCCCCTTACCAGCTCTGTGACCTCCCATGAGTTAGTTACTCTCTGAACTCCAGTGTTCTCATTAGGTCAATGCAAATAATAACAGCACATAAATGTATTCACCAGAAGATGGTTGTGAGGGTTACATGAGAATATATGCTAAGGTGTTTGCCGCAATACCTGGCTTATGATAAGGACCTGGCGAATGCCTGTTAATATTGCTTTTGGAGTAATATGTCTTCTATAAAGCAAAAGAAGGACAAGAATATTTCCCATTTGAGAAAGGAAAGGGAAGGCCCAGAGAGACCAAGTGGTTTGTGCAGACTTACAAGGGAAGTCAGTAGCTGAGCTGAGCGTGCCTCTTTTAATAAGAGGTCGATCTGCCCAGGACTACAGGGCTGGTCCCTGGCTCACCACCCAGGAGCCCGTGGATTTCTCTGGCTCCTTCCAGATGCCAGCTGTAACTCTTTTAACGGCCTCTTCCCAAGACTCTGTGCTCTCCTGTGTGGCCAGCAAAATCAGGCTCCATTCTCTGTATGTTCCTCCTTGTTCTTGGACTTTTTAAGGGAGAGGGTGTGTTTGTATATGTGCACTCACACATATATGCATGCTTGTTTTTGTACAAGCACATTTGGAAGGGCCATCTTCAGCTCTGATAAATCTTGGAAAGAGAGGAGCATTCTCCTTAGAGAAAATCAGGAAAGTTAAAATTGTATCATAGAGTTAAGCAGAGAGGCTGTAGTATATGTATTAGGCAGACTACATAGACTGCCCCAAGATACACTTTCAAGTACACACACACATGAACACACCAGTATCATGTAAACACATTTGCACACCTATCCATAGACTATAGACAGTCTCTACTTAATGTCATTTTAGAGTCTATTGTTTTTGGATCAGAATGTGTAGAATGAGAGGCCGGAGAGCAGTCTGGTGTCCCATCCTTTCATCCTTCATGATCCAGGAAGAACCCCTGGAATTGTCAGTGAACCTTGGTGATGGAGTAGGAGAATATCTAAACTTCTGAGATCTGGGATATACAGGTTGCAGGCGGGGTGGGGTGAACAGAGCTGTGAGACAGGAGTAGCATGACATCCCATGTGTATCCACACACTCTGCCAGGGAAAGACAGCTGAGAAGGCCAAGGCAATTGGCTCCAGCCCCCTGGGAACAGGAGCGTGTGGGTGGGAGGTACTCAGGGATCCTGGCAGAGTAAGCTCTCACTTAGGGGGACTTTAATAAGGAAACTCAAATGGAATGAGGAACTGGATTTTCTCTCATTGGATTTTTAAATTCCATTTCTAATAGTAAACACCAGACTGTCATCAGTTCTTTGTACTGAGAGAGGCAGGAGTGTGTGTGTGTGTGTGTGTGTGTGTGTGTGTGTGTGTAAGAGAGAGACTTTAAATTTTAATTGGTCTGCAGTGAAAGATTTAACTGTTTAAAAAACACAACGCTCTCAGTCCCAGACCACAACTTATGTGCTAATATGGGAGGATTGGGGATAGTGAAGAAAGAAGGAGGGAGAGGCAGCTTCCTAATGGGTCCTGGGAGGAATCAGCCATGTAGACAGTCAAATACAAATCAGATCTAACTCTCTAGTTGTCCCGTCTCTTCAGGGGGAAAGCTAATCTTTGCTTTCCTTACTTTTAAGATTATCCTGTAAATGAAATAGTTGATTGGAAAAGAGAATGCCAAGTTGATTGAAGGTTTACCATATGCCCAGTTTCAAAAGATGACCTGGCTGTTGATGGTTGTGGGGGGAGGCCCTGAGATACTCTGATACGGAAGATGCCATGGGGACCAGGCACCACCCCTTGGGAGGATGATTGTCTTCTTGCTGGTCTTCCTCCTCCATGTAGATGATGAACCCTGGCAAGACAGGGAATGGGTCTGCCTTGTCCACCATGGTGCCCCGGGCATAGCACATTTCCTGACACTGAAGAGTTGTCAGTAGATACCTGTTGAATTTTCAGGGATGTATAGCCCATAAGTTCCTGTGGCCCTGATGAGATCTGTTTGAGGCCCTTTGCCCTGTGTTTGCTAAGTCTGTATTTCAAGCCCACCTTCACAACCCTACTCGTAAAGGTGGCTATGCCTCCCTGAGGGACAAGGACTATGTCTGCCCTGCTTGTGGCTGATGTGTAATTCTAGAAAAGTATAACATAGTAGATATAGGAAGTACTTGAATGAATGAGTGAATAAATATTACAGTTTTATCTTCTCTTATGTCCAGATCGTCTAGCTGATGAAACCTGGGATATACAAACAGGTGATATCATGAAAGTCATGTGTAAATCTATTGTATATTGGTTGAATGAGCTGAATGTAATGTCTCCGTCCTTATTCCATCCTGGAATGATCATCTTGGAAGATACTGGTGGTGATGGTACTGATACTAGTGATGATAATGATAATGATGATGATGATGATGGTTTTAATGTTTACCATTAAGCTTACCATGTGCCAAGATCTGTCCTACATGTTACATGTATCATCTTACTGAATCCTCATACCATTCTATAGTATAGATATTGCATTCTCCATTTTATAGAAACTGAAGTTCAGAGGCTGTCTCAGCTCAGGGTACTGTAACAGCCACAGTCTCGTGTCTTAAACAACAGGTATTTCTTTCTTACAGTTCTGGAGGCTATATGTCTGAGAAGAGAATGTTGGCATGGTCAATTTCTAGTGAGGGCCTTTTCCTGACTCACAGAGGGTCAGTGTCTTCCTGTGTCCTCACATGGCCTAGAGGGAGAACAAAAGCTCTCTGGTTTCTTCTCTTAATGGCATTCATCCACCATGAGGACACTACCCTCATGACCTCATCTACACCTAACTACTAGAGGCCCCACCTCTAACTATCATCAGATGCAAAGCTGAGTTTCAACATCTGCAGGGATCGCACCTAGTCCACCTGTCCAAACTACCTAGCTAGGGTGGTGTAGAGACAGTACTGGACGCAAATCTGTTTAACTGTCTCCAGAGCCCCACTCCTACCTCCACATCAGGCTGAGCAATATCAGACCCAAGTTGGAGGGAGGCCCAGAGGGGTCAGTAAAAGCAGCTGAAGAAAAACAAATTGTAAGGAGTCTATTATGGTTGATCTTAAAAGCCTCCCAATGACCTTATTTTCTCCAGAGGACATCCTGAAAGCCAGTGATTTACCATAGCTCCCTGGGTCCAGGGAGATGTTGAGGCAGCCAATCCTCCCTACCTGTGCCTCAGGGCAAAGCCAGTCCCAGCCCAGCAGAAACTCAGGAAGGAGCCATTCCTATTCCCTTTTACTTCTCTAAAATGCACTGAATATTAGCCTTTGGGTTTTCTCACCCCCAGGCAGATCATGGGCTTCTAGCCAAAACTCTTTTCAATTAATGGACTCAGAACAGCACCCATGAAGAAAATTAGAAACAGATAAGAAAAGAAGGGACCTTGTGCTCAGGCAGAGGAAAGGATAATTCTTGGATTATGCTGATGATTTACCAATGTTTTTCTAACGTGAGAATCACTCAGCAGGGGCCTGGGTTTTTTACAAGGGAGGAACCTCTTCCAGACAGCTCAGTCCACAACAGCCCCCATAAATCCCCACATCCCCACTTCCAGTGAGAAGGCTGCCCTCTCCAGAGTCACCGTGTCAAAGCCTGTTTAACTGTTTCTTACTTATCAGCTGCAACCCCAACATTAGTTCATGCTTGGAATGTGAAGCCATTTCATATTTATCCTTGTTATATCTGGCAAGGAGCCTTAAAAAAAAAAAAAAAGAGTCCCATGGTGGTGCTGTTCTGTTCTTATATCTTTATAGTCTCTTGAATTGATTTGACAGAGCAATCACTGACTGCTGTTGGACCAAACTTTTCTCTCAGCAACAGGCTGGGGGAGCAGACAGGCCCATATAGCTCACCTCTCTGGTTCAGCGCTGAGCATGGATGTGCCCACCTTGCCCATGCTGGATCAGAGCTTGCTGAAGGCGTCTGTTGTGTGGGAAGCTCCAAAAAGGGTCAGGGTATCTGGGGAGCCATTAGGAATGGCTTATAGAACACTCTAGAAGCAGAATGGGTCTCTACAAGTCACTGGGAGGTTCAGAGTTGTACCATGTAACTGGCCTGCCTAGAAGCTAAATTCTGTATTCTGTAAGCTTCATGTAAGTCAAGGGGATCTTAATCCAAAGCACTGTGACAACTTGAAATGATATATGAAGTTGGGGGTGTGTATGCACACACTGAATTTTCTTGGAAAAGGGGGGTCTGTAGATTTTACTAGGTAGACAAAGGGGTTTTTTGACCCCAGTACACTAAAAGCCCATGAGCAGAAGCAGCCTTCCCCAAAATGCTGGCCTGGGGTGATTATAAGTGAGTCTCAGACTCCTTATTTTAACCAGTCATATGCTTATTTTCATGTGGTTAAAACATATATAACTAGTATGTCAAGTTTGTGATTTCACAGATACCACAGGTCAAGGCAAGGCTAGCATAGGTATCTAAGGAAACATAAGAGTCAAGTTATTTGTGGATAAAGATAAAATGAGTAGTACCGTACAAGTTCTGTGCATCTATGCAAAATTCACTAATAGTGAGAAAAGACTACAGTTAGGGAAATACTTGGATAAAGAAAGAAAAACACCAAATAATCCAGAACTTATCACCTCTTATTCCAATTATTGAGAAGTATCTAAATTAGACCCCTTGATTCTAGTCTTCTTTACTAGTTGTCTGAACACTATTGCCATTCCAGTACCCACTCATATCATGGGATTCTCTTGTTCTAAAACACAGCATGGCTCCCTGTGGCCATCACACTCCTTTAATTTTTCATGCCCACCTCCCACCTAATATTATCTCCACTATTTCCTAATGCTAAAACTCTCCTCCTGCCAGACCATTCTTTCCAGTGTTCCCCCAACTCCCCAGATTCCATATTCATTTTTGCCTCACTACTTTTCCATCTAATTACCCCATACCTCTATGCTTCCTATTCCTCTCTTCAGCACCCCCAGACCAACCCCAAGTCTAAAACACAGCTGAGCTCCCACCCATATCTGCATGCTCTGAAGTGTTGCTGCCTCGCAGTTCTGCATGTTGGAAAACAAAGGAAATGGGGACTTTTAGTCACCACTTCACTTGGCACCAGTAAGCCTAGGCCAAGAGAGGAGGTGGAGCCCGGAGTCTAAAACTTCCCTTTTGGCTTGTTGAAACTGTTGACAAAATAAGATAAGTTTGGGATTAATCATTGAAAAACAAGTGAGATAAATTCCCAGGTTCCAGAGATATTAACTCCTTGGTCCTCGTCCCAGTTTAGGTTATCAAAACCAAGAATTGTTCATTTTTCACAGTTTATGAGGTTTATCTATGGCCTGTCATGAGATGCTGACAGAAATGTGAAATTGGTCTGTGTCTAGTCTATTTCACTTTCTCATTCCCATTCTTACAACTAGTTGAAATGTTCCATTGTAAACACTTAAGGAGGAAAGAAAATAGAGACAAGAGTGCCGTCTGTGCTACACCCATTATAGTTATTTGGCATTTTTATCTAAATCTTTTTATTGTTAAAATCAAACTGGAAAAATGGGAACTTCTATCTTTAGGAAAAGAATTTCAAGTGACTTAGTTGGGGAAGGTTACAGCAAATTAATAATATATTTTCCCAGGATAAAGCAAAGAAGATACAGGTTCAAAGCTGAAAGTGAGCTGGGTGTGAGGTGTAAGGAGACTTTAGTTTCTGTTTGTGTTTGTGTTTGTGTTTTTCTGAAAGGGTCACCTGAGATGTTTCTTCATTTGATCTCCATCAGACATTCATGGGAAAAAAAAAAAGAAAAGAAAAACCAGCAAAAACAGCAAACCATTTAGAGAAATGTGAAAGTTTCCAAGTACTTGCATGAAGGCTTTTTTTTTTTTTTTCAGTTGAATGGGATTATTTATGTCACTCTGACATAGCACAACTTTCCTAGCAAATAAGATGAGAAAGTAATAAACTTCTTAACGGGCACCACTCACTGTAGAATCCACTAAAACAGGTTTCTGAAGTAACTCAAATGAGAGATGAAGTGAAGTTATTTGGAGTCGTTTTCAAATGAAAAGCTCTAATAGCAAGCATTGAGATTGTAAACTGTGATTATTCAACAGTCAGCCCATCCGTGTATATCAGAGGCCTGCTGTGTGCTCAGAGTCATTGTGACTGGCCAGCGTGTGTCTTTATTTTTGTGCGTGTTTCTAGTAAGGTAATTTCTGTCCATTCCTTAGTGAGCTTTAACCTCATGCTCTGACTTCTAATACTATTAAGTTTTTGTTATTAGTTCTTTTTGCTGTCATTATAGTTTTTAGACTGTTGAACATTTTCTGTGACTCGTGACTGTTTGTTTTTTTGTGGAATTCTGAATTGTACACCTAAACATTACTTCATCCAAAAGAAGATTCCAATTCTGAAAGAGTCATGTTAACACCTTTTACAAGTTTTGGGGTTTTCAAGTAATTTTTTAGTAAAGCAAAGCATACACATGTCTCGTAGTTCCCACGTTGCCCCAGGCCAGCAGGGGGGAGACGGTATTAGGGGTTAGGGTCATAGGCTCTGTAGCCAGACCATCTAGATTTGAATTTCTCCTGTTCATTGTATGTGTGACCTCTGACAACTTACTTAACCTCCAGTGTCTCAACTCACCCCATCGCACTGCTAGAATTAAATTAATTAATACATTGATTAATACATACCTGGCTCATATTCATCTCTATTTGTTAGCTGCTGTTATTCCAGCCTGCCTGGTAGCATTTGGTGTTATCATTTATTTTTTCCATGTAGCAATCTGGAAATATCTTATGACTTAATAATTATCACAGCACTTACTGAGCACTGACTTTTGCAAATGATGAAGAATGCTTTACCCCTCCTAGTTCCAAAAATGAGTAGAGATATCCTGGCCCCAAAAGGAAAATTCGTGAGGGGCCATCAGGCTGTCTTCCACAACCCTTCACTTGCTTTTCTCTGCTCCAACCCATGAACTATAAGGACATCCAGCTCAAGCTCAGCAAGCAAGCTCATGCAGTGCTGCAGGCCCCCTTTTGTGTGGATCTGCGCCTACAGGTGGGCGTCTGAGCTGTATCTGCACTCACAGCATCTTGCCTTTGGGGTGGAGCCAGGGCTCCGTTTGTGAGGTCTTTGGCTATGCATCCTCTACCCACATTCCTGCAGCATGAAAGCTTGAAGCAGTGGTTCACATTGTGTGCCTCCTCTGTAGACCCCCAACATTGTCTAATGTTTGTGGGAGACAACACTAGGAAGTTCAGTGGTGGGTCTTCTGAATTAGCTGTTTCAGATGAGCTTTACCAGACATAAGGGCGATGCTGCAATCTCCATCTGCCTGATTCATGCTAGTCTGGAACTTGGAAAGGGATGAGCTTACAATTGATTATCACACAGCACCCCCAAAGTACCTACATCACGCTCTGGGTAGCTATCATGTTCTATTTGATCCAACAACCTTATGAGATGGGAATGATTATTATTTATCAGCTCAGAAAACTAGGCTAAGAAAAATGAACTAGCCTCATGGGGGAGAGAGTGTCGTGACTTCAATGCAGAACTCAAATGGAGGTCTTCCTGACTCCAGAGCCAGGGGCCATGTGTTCCTCCCCAGAGCCTCACATATTTGGAAGCTCGACCAGCACCTCCTGGAAGACTCATTAAAATCCAGATTCCTGGGCTCTCTCCCAGGAATCTGATCCTACCCATCTGGAGTGGGGTCCTAGAATATGTGTTTCTAAAAAGTTCCAAGGTGAAGCTGATACTGCTGGCTTAGAGACCATGTTAAGAACACAGTTCTGTACTTAGCCTTCAGAGCTCCTTGGTAGATGGGAGTGGTAGCCAACTTTGATGCAAAACATTAGAACTAGGAAAGTAAGCTTATCTCAAGTTTCAACTAAAACACAATATTGCATATAAGAGAGATCCTTTTGCATGCATTTTGGAGATGGTTGTGGTTGTTTCTGAAGTTAAAAAGAATGAAAGAAAGTTTATTGAATGTATCCCTGTAATCCATGACAAAGTACAGTACTTCATTCTTGGACTACATTTTCTGGTGACTTTTTAGTCTAGAGATAATCAATCAGTGACTTTTCTTCTTGTAACACTGTGAGACCAGAGCCATCCCTGTGTGCTGGGTGGTTCCCATAATTTGTTACTAAGAGCTTACACCCACTTTTAAATATGAAAGGGGAGAAGAAGGGAGGGAGGAGAAGCAGGAAAGAGAAAGAAGTTGGCCAAGTTTGGGAGAGGATATTACATGAAGGATGGAGCCACTAGTCTCCTTATAGACATCAAAGATGCAACCAAAGAGGATGTGAAGTGCCAAGGACAGAACAGGGTGTTTGCGCCATCTTGCAGGCTGGTTGGAAATTTGTCACACACTATCCGAGTCTGCTCCTTCCTCTCATTTCCAACAGCTTTTCCAGCAGTTAGGAATCTGCCAGAAACAAAGAATGGCTGGTACTGGTCGCCCCTTGCCCAGGCCTACTGAGGTCTCTTGGAACACAATAGCTCTATTTTTTCTGGCTTTACTGGGAAAGGGAATTTTTGGCATGGTTTCTAGAAGGCCACATAGCTGTGATGCCCAGGGATGTTTCCCCCTCTCTTGGGCACAGCAGGGAGATGCAGGACCTCTCCCAAATCCTTGGGACCCCTTCATCTCTCCCCTTTCCCCATCACGTTTGGGGGAAAGAAGCCCCTCCCAGCCAATTTTCTGAGCCATTCTTCATCTTCCTCAAATCCTGTTCCATCCTAATAGGACTTGATGGTCAGTAGGCCCAGAGCCCCAAACTCTCTTTCCAGGTGGTATAGAAAAATAATTGCATTCTGTCCCTATAAGAGTGGGGAAGGGTGAGATATGAAAATCAGCAGAGCTCAAATTGGACACTGAACCCATTTAACTAATTAACCTTGGTTGAGACTATAGTGAGCAGAAAGGCTCACCTCTCGTTTTCCACACCAGCAGGGGCTCTGAGCTCAGCTTTCCCTAGACTGCGGTGTGAAGACTCAGGGAACAGTGTCTAAGCAGTATGTCTGGAACAGTGCAAGTGCCACTGCTAGGAAAGGGCCTGGCAATGTTTCACATCCCCTAGCTTATTGGGCATAAAGTTGAGGGCCCCTAGGATAGAAATAAGGAACACATGGAAATTGAGGTTTCTTTGTCCATGAGGTAGGTAGTCCCTCTCTTCCACCATGATTCCTTGGGAGTGCTCTGACCTCGTTTCACAGCTGTAAGAATGTCCTAAGCGCAGAGCAAAGCTGCAGAGTCACCTGATAGGCCTGCAGAATCTGAGAGGGTCTTGCACTGGAGCAGAGCATGAGCCAGAGTCTACTACACATTGCTTCCTTCCCAGGTCAGGCAACCCACCTCACGAGCAGGCCTGAGACTTGCTTGTTTCTGCATACCAGCATAGGCTGTAAAAACACTGGGTCCCTCACCATCAGAGCCATTTCTTCCTTGTAGCCCATCTGGGGACTGGATGAAGTGCCTAATGCCAAGAGCAATATGGCCGCACCTTATAGGCCATTAAGCAGCCTGCTGCTGTAACGTTTAGCAGGTGATTCCTGCAAGCCAAGAGTTGCTGAGTGTCACAATGGCCCAGGTTTCCTCTAGGGTTTCTGAATTTGGTATTTTGGGGAAAGCGGACAAACTGTGGTATCACAAAGGAGTTTGACATTGTAGCCAATGCCACAAATATATCTAAGGAAGCCCAGGGTCACTGGAATTTACAGATTATTTCTCTTGCATGGGGGTGGGGGTACATTCCTAGCAAAGGATATTTTATTAATGTTCACTAAAAATGAAACTTTAGCTCTAGTTGTCTTCCTTTTTCCCATTCACTGAAATGAAACCATTTTATGTCACCTAGTATGAAATGGGAAAGGACACTTTGTAGCTCACATGTGCTCTGTTCATTTCAGCCTAGGTAAATGATGGGTCTCTCAGGAAGGGACAGCAGGTCCAGCTCTGGAAGGGCCATGCTTGTGGACTGAATGCCTCTGGGTTTGCTCTCCCTTCATCTACAAGGGCAAGGGCATCCCTTCAAGGGACAAGCTTCTCCCAGCCACAGAAATCTAGTTACACCTTCCTCTGTCCCAGCTGCCACCAGCCATGTGCACCTCTGTGACTGTGTAGCTCTTTATCTGTACCTGGACTTCTGCTGGGTCCAGTGTGGTACTAAAAGTCCCAGTGTTGGATGTCTGTCTGTGCTGACAGTCAGTCACCAGCTAATCTTTGGGGGTGGGTAATGGGGTAGCTCAAGGTCAATCAAAAGGAGCCAGAACAAGTCTCTGCATGGCAGAAATCGGCTTCAGTAGCCGTCCTTCTCTGGGAAATCAGCCATAGCTCTGAAGCTTGGTGTGAGAATGGAAGCACAGCTGTCTGGTGAGCTATCAGCCTGGCTCTCTTGGAAATGGACTGTGTACAAAGAAGCAAGGTGCCAGCTTGATGCTGGTTTGGCAAGTAAGCAATTATACCACAAGCAGGGCTGGAGAGGCAGCAAGGAAAGCCGCCATTGGAGACCACAAGTTTCCATTCCCTTGGAACTGGTTTCATTGGACTAATGAGAGTCATTTATTTTGCAAATGTGTCAAATGGATCTTCTCAGAAGAGCCTTCTTAATAGTGGTGTTTCTCAATTTTCTGACAGATTAGCCAAGGCCCACCCTCCCCACTAACACAGTTCAAATTGCTTTCTTTCATCACTTAATCATTCAGTACCTAGGGAAGACAAACTAGGTTTAGTATTCATGTGTCCAAACCATGACTAAGGTATCACAATTAGAAATAGACAAGAAATATAAATATCTATTAAAATTATGTAATTAATTTGATAGCAAAATCTCACTGACCTCTGGGTGGTTGAAGTGACTAATTTTTCCGTTACGTTACACGCACACACACACACACCCTTTATAGCCCAGCCTTAAACAGCTCCTTTTGGAATATTTTCTACTGTGGGTGCAGGAAATCTATGTTTACTCTCTCACTCTGTCACCCTGCTTGGTGGCACAGTGAAGACCCAACGCTATAGGGTACACGCTGCAGCTGAGTAACGTGGGTAAAAGCAGGACCCTTAAGCAAGACCACCTGGTTTGAATCTGGCCTCTATCCTCTACCAATTATGTGATCTCAGACAAGATACCAGTTTTCCCTATGCCTGAACTCCTGTGTATAAAAATGAAGATAATATCAGCTGCTAACTTCACTGGGTTGCTCTAAGCTTTAAATAAGACAATAGGGTGTACCCCCTTCTCCACAGAGGATATGTTCTGTGGTTAATACCCACTGGTGTCTTCCAGTGTGGGGGAGGGGGGATACTGTATCCACCTTCTGAAAATGGAAATGCAATGCCACTGGGATCTCAAACCACAGTGCACCTTTCACATTCAGTAAGCCTTGGAGGCAGTGACTAGGAAATGCGTTCCAAGGAAGAGGAACTCATTTACAACAGTGTTTTTCAAACTGTGTCCTTTGGGGCCCCTAGGGTTCTGGAGAACTCTCCAGGGACTAGGCAGGAGAGCACAGAGAAATGAGAAACCTGCTGAGAAGACCCCAAGGCCTCCTCCCCATTCAGGCCAGAAAACTTCTGTTTTCTTTTCTTTATGTTGTGGCTCTGAGTACTACTCCATTTGACAGAAGTTGCCATTGCTTTCAGAAAGAGTTTGAAGACCGCTGGAAGATTTAGAGGCTTTATCCATAAGGTTCAAGCTATAATTATATTTACAGGGAAAAAATAAATAAAAACCTATTTACCAATCTAGCTAATTAGCGCTTGCATAAAGTGAAAATAAACCTTAGGAGAATTCCACAGGATTCTGAGTCATCATAATTATTTTTTCCCTTTTGGATGTAGTGGAGGGTCTTTGTATCTGTCCTCAACCCTACACACACGTGCGCGCGCGCACACACACATGCGCGCGCACACACACGCACGCACACACACGCGCACACACACACACAGACCACCCCCCACCTGCGGGCCCCCTGCAGCTCAAAAAGGCGCCTTGCATCGTGTGTAACTTACATGGTCTTGTTGGCTGGAACACAAGGAAATAAGAAAAACCTTTGCCAGCCTCTGTAAAATGTTAAAATGTGGGGGGTCATTCTCATTTCTGCAAAGAGCCACTTCTCAACCCAGGCATGGTGGCTAAGGAACCGGGTAGGGAAAGGGGTTAAATTCAATGGCAAATGCAGTGGTTTTGGGCCAAAGGTTAAAATGCATGTTTTCAGGAAAATTAGAAAAATTTGCCTGAGGCAGGTCCTACTTGCACACTGAGTTCTTATATGGGCCCTTTTATATTGCTGTTTACTTTGCTTTTAAATTAAAAAAAAAAACGAGTGCCTGCCAGCCAGGGGGCCTCTCAGTCCCAAAAGTCTATGCAGAGAGTTGCCCCTGCCCCCACGCCCAGGCTCCTGGGTCAGGGACTGTGGGACTTGCAAAGTCAGTGTCACAGGGCAGGGTGCGGGCTCCAGGTGAGCTACAAAGGACGAGCAAGTGTGGCCTGGAACGGGCCTTCTGTCAGTTTCGGGCCAGCCCTTGACAACAATTCCAGGAAGACTGAGAAGGATTTTCACAGGAGCCCCAAGGGGAGACTCTTTTCCTGGGGCCCCCGGACAGATCACCACAGCTCTGCATGCTCCTAAGCCTTCTCCAGCCCTGGCCGTGGGTTTCCTGCTAGAAAAGGAAGACAAAAGGAGCAGCCCGGCCTCACTCCTAGGGGGCTTACTGCACACACCAAGGGCTGCCATGTCCCTCCTGAGCCCTGGCCTACAGGCCCTCTGATCACTCTGCTGCCAGGCAGGTGACACCACACATGCTGGTAGGAGCAGAGGTCTTGGGCTGATTCAAACCCTGGTCCTACCACTTCTTCCTTTTGAACCCACAGAACCTCTGTGTCCTTAGCTCTAAAATGGAAATATGAGTAGAACCTGCTTTATAACTTTTGGAAAGGCAAGGGCAGACAGCCTCTGTTATACTCACTGCTCAGTCCTTGGCACACCATCACCTCTCACTAAAGGATTGGTTCAATTACGTACGGGAAGCAATCCTCCAAGAGTGTCTGGTAACAGCACGTGTTAGTTGTGCCAATTGCTGTCTGTGTGATGTTGAATAAATTCCTTTACCTGAGTTTTGCTCCCCCGCCCTTTACAGGATAAAGATGACAATTCCATCTCACAAGGTAGCAGTGACAAATAAAAGGAGATAATGCAAATAAGTGCTTAGCATAGAGCCTGCCATTCAGCAGTTAATCATTGATAGATGCCAATAAATGATAGAGAATTTCAAAGAGCCGAATCATCTGAACAGACCAAAAGTGTCTAGCATAAAAACAAAAGGCTTCCTATAAACATTATGAAGCAGGGGCCAGAGTTTCTTTCCCTGTCCCAGCCTCTTTGATCCTCTTTTACTCTCTTCTTTGTTACCTAAATTAGTCAGGAAAGAAAAGACTGCGAAGGCAATGTGCCACAAGATTGCAGTTGCCTAGTGCACGAGCTGGACATCCTGACATGCCCCTAAGTGGAAGCCCTAACTCAGCTGGACTGCAGTCTGCTCCTTAGCCAAGCCCATTCCTGCTCCCATCTTTAGGAGAAAGGAACTAAGAATTTGCTTGCTGGTCTGAGTACAGGGCACTGTTCTGAACCCTGCTGCAGAGTGAGAAAGGTAGCCATGGAATTATTATGGTGTGGACCTGGACATTCCTATTACTCAGCTTAACCTCTTGATATGAATGTGCCAGCTATGTGCTTATTCACAGAGTGGTAGAGATAAAGTGGACCTCAGACAACTTACCACCTGACTCCATCACTTCATAGAACCGGAACCTCAGGCAGCAAGTGACTTGTTCAGGGTCCCAGCCTGGTTTCAGGCATCCCTGAGATGAGGCTCCCCAGTTATCTCTGTTTCTTAGTGCAGCCTCCCTGGCCCTCACATTTTACTACAGTTGTGAGGTCGACGCTTCCCACTTTACTGCTCTGCACTGCAGGTGGAATATCCCTTATCCAAAATGCTTGGGATCAGAAGTGGTTTGGATTTTGAATTTTTTCAGGTTTTAGAATATTTATACATGCATAATGAGATCTTGGGATGAGGTGCAAATCTAAACATGACACCTTATACACAGAGCCTGGGGGTAATTTTATACAATATTTCTAGAGCACTTGCACTTCGACTGTGACCCATCGCATGAGGTCAGGTACAGAATTTTCACTTGTGGCGTTATGTTGATGCTCAAAACATTACAGATTTTGGAGCATTTTGGATTTTTTATTTTAAAATTAGGGATAATCAACTTGTCATTTGAATCTGTTTTTTCGGTTCTTATGGGTAGTGGTTACAACTCAGATTTGCCTAGCTCTTTTAGGATGCAGCTAGCTCACACATAGAACATTCCCAATTATATTAGATGCAGAGAGGTTAGCGGCAACTTGTCACCCAGCACCCTTCCCCTGGTGAGGGTCCTCTTAGGATCTTCTTTGTGCTGACCCTGAGAAGAGAGATATTATTGCAGCAAATCCTACAGACTTGCTAGAAGGTCTCTACTGTGCTTCCAGCCAATTCCTTTCAGGTGCTGACTCCAGAGTGTACAGTTTATCTTGTATCTTGAAGAATTGCTTGGGTTTGCTCCTTTCTCTTGTAGGTTTTTCCTGTGGGTTTTGGAGACCAAATTTTTATTACTAACAAGAATTTTGTGAAAAAAAATTTAATCCAAAACAACATCAACGAAAATCATCATTTTCTAAAGATGTATACTTAGCATATACAAACATGAATGGATTTGCCTGCTGTTCCTGGCTTTGTGAAAGCAGCGTTCTTTTGACTGTTTTGCAAAGCTTTTCCATATTCAGCTGAGCTGTCTAATAAAACACTTGAACGCAGTGCTGTGTCTTTGAGGCAAATCAGTTCAGTACTAGGGAGATGTAAACGTCCAATAGCATTGAGAGCAGGACTTTGCTCTAGCAGGATTTGTTAATGAAAATAAATCCAGAAAATGTTGCTTTCTGAAGTGAATGGTGAGGGCAAACAGCTGGCAAGGCGGAGGTGGGAGAGCACCAAAAAGATTCCTGGGGAGGTGGCTGCGTTGTTTTCCCTGGAGGCAAATCCAGGAAGGCTCCCCTGGCCCAGTTCTAGCCCTGCTGGTCCCTGGGGAGTCTCCCAGTTGAGCTGCCTCTGGTCTGCCAAAGTGACATCCAGGAAGAAGTTTCTCTATCGAGGGTAAACTGAATCTACTGCATGTCCTCATATATAACATATGCAAGTGGTGGGGAGCACGTTAGTTGCAGCCTAAAATCCTGTATTGGAGATTTGCTTTACAACCTTCTGGCCTCCCTGCGTCCTGCCTGTGGTTTGCTGTGTCTCCCTGAAGCTCTTTGGAGGAAAGGTCTAGAATGCCAGACACATCCTCCTCATTGGCAAGAAGGAGAGCTACGTCTGTTGTATGACGGTAGGAGTATGGCAGGGATGTCTAGGGTGGCCAGCCATCCCTATTTGCCTAGGACTGAAGGATTTTTCCAGGACACAGGGCTTTCCATGTTAAACAAAACAGTACAAGAGCTTCCATGACACATTACAGAGGTGCAGAACAGGGATTTCTAAACTCTGGTGGGGCCTGACTGATGGACTAGTTGTAGGAGGAGGGGGATAGGCGCCAACCACACTCCTCAAAGTAACACCTTGAAGTTCAGTTGGCTTCTTGAATCTGCTTCATGTCGTTGTGTACTGAGAGTAAACTCAGAGAAACAGAACCAGGAACCTGTGAGAATTTTTAGCACTTCCACCAGCACCACCGAAAAGGAAAATGAAAAATAAGTTATCCTCACAGGCCATAAAAAATAGTTTCATCTCCCTTTTCTGGAAATAGGAGCTCGCTCTGTAATGGACAGGCTGCCACCTTGTGGCCACGAGGGGGGAATGTGGGAAAGTGTAGGAAACCCCAGAGAAAGTGCCTACCACGGTGAGGCAGTGAGCTAAGTGCTTGTGCAGCCCAGACCCTAATTATATTACCAAGGGTGTAGCTTTGCTCCATGGACTTGATTAATGAATATGCTTAGCACTTCCCAGCGGCACTCCTACAGTAATCGCAACAACCCTGAGTTTGAGATGTTGCTCTGTTACGTATAAATTCACCCTGTAACTCACAGGCTGATTTTCATACTCCAATTGTTGTGCCTCTGAATTCTAGAAGTAGCCCATTCAGGAACAAAAAACAGTGTTAATGCCCCCCCCTCCGGAAAAGTAGTGCATACAAGTGGTTTTCAAGGTGACCCTGACATTCTTACAGTAAGTAGTCAGTAGGCCCCCCGTAGTTTCACTTGGCTATTTCATAGCCCTGGGAAGGCTTCCTCTGCTGTTTCCTCTGTACAGCCAGCTCACTTCCCCTACCCTCAACTCCATGACGATCAGTGGCAATAATTGTTAAAAGATAGAGCCAGCAGAGTATTGACAGGAAGCATGCCAGGTGATTTAATTGAATTTGGGAAATTCAGAGGGGGTAGCTGGTTCACATTTAGGAAATGCAGATTGAATAAGCAGCTCCCTCATCAAAGAGGATACAATCTGAGGAGTCCTGCATCAGGCAGGAACAACTCAGCCAGTCCCAACACGGCGTTCTTACTCCTGCTCATGTTCACCAGCCTTTCCAGCTTACTGGAGATTTGCCTAGTTCCCTTCTCCCTTGGGACTTCTGTAAAAGTTCTGTGACTGTTGTACTGGTACTCAGTTTCAAAGACAAGTAATATTCTGGTTTGTTGCAAGCACATTTTATAATATCTGCCCTTCTTGTGTGCATTATTTTTCCTATCAATGTCTCTATTTCTTTGCTTTTCTTTCTTGGCCTCTGTTTAATAATGACGATGTTCTAATGTAGTTCTAATCTGAAACTCAAATTTGAGGGTTTTGGTTCATTTGGAAAAGGAAAAACTTATGATTCCTCTGACCACATCACACACATCGAAAACCTTTTGAAAACAGCTTATACTCCTTGTAGTATGTAAATAATTATAGCAATTGATTTATATTATGTACCCCATGCATAAACAGTTTATAATTTAATTTTTACTCTAATCCCAGGAGTTAGATTCCTCTGCTTTGCAGGTGGGAAATTGAGGCAAGCAGGTATTGCAAAAGTTCACTCAGGGACCACAGCTACGAGGCAGTAGGACAGGGAATAGACTGCCGTCTTTTGCACCTCTTTACTAACCTGTGTCATCTCCCCAAAAGGATCTTGGTGACAGTGAAAGGAGACTGCAAAGTCCCAATTAAGATTTGTGAGATCCCCAGTGAAGAAGATATTTTCTCCCATCTTCCAAGACTTAGGTGAAGATAGCTGTAGCACTAACCCACTATTGATTTATGGGAAACGATAAATTGGCACCAGACAGGGAAATCCCTGGCTTTAAGTTTACCTGGAGATAAGGCTCATGGGATCTCTGCAAATGAAGAGCATTTTATTGGCAAGAAAGCGATTCCCTAAATTCTCTAGAGCCAGTGGATAGCTGGAAATCTAACTTGGCCTTTTGACATTTAAATCCATTTCACATGCAAAAAGAAGTGTGGCTCAAGACAGGGACATCCATTCACCCCTGTCACCAGAACAGCAGTATGACTACTTTTTACCTGTCAGTTTTGATTGTTCAGTGGCTTAGATAGCTTGGCTTAAAATGCATGAATATCTGTCCTCAAAAGAAAACTATGGGCAGCAAAACCTAACCCCCTCAATTTTTGTATAAATTTTCTTATAGCAGAGATTGTTGGAAATAAAATTTCAATACTTCTGGGCACGGTTATGCAGACCAAAAAGTTGGTATGGAATTAGAAGGTGGTGCATAATACACTGGGGATAATGACTGTGCTTGAAATAAGGATGTAAAAGCAGGTAGGATAACCAGGAGTCCTGCAGCACAAAACAAGGAGATGATGCGCCCAAATTCTCTCAGTCCACTGACCTCCCATCGCTTAGTCCAGAGAATTTCTGAGAATGTCCTGACCATCCTTCGATGCTCCACTCAGCTGGAACTTTAACTCGGAGACAGAGCTGTACCCCAGAGCCAGCTCTATGCAAGTCTTAATTATCTCCATTAAAGAAAAATCTGAAAGGACTAAGCCCTTAAGTCACAGACCCAAACCTTCCTAGTGCTTCTCAAATCATCTCTGGAGACAGACTTGTTTCTTTTAATTTAAACGTATTGTTCTGATACATAAAAACACAAAAACTATACTTATTAGGTACCATGTGATGTTCTAGCGCATGAATATCTTGTATAATGTAGCAGGGTGAACATATGTCTCTCCTCAAACATTTATCATTTTTATGGTGAAAATAAACTCCTTTCTTCTAGCTTTTTGAAATATAAAGTACATTATTGTTATCTATAGTCATCCTAAAATCTCCAACCTATGGACTAAGACATTCGTAAAATACAACAAAAAATGACTTACTAGAAAAATGAAATAAAGGTGTATACAATAGAAGCTCAAACCCTTAATTATTAGATTAAACAAGCATAAACTTACATTTCAAAAAATATAGTCAAAATGCACATAAGTAGGGCCGGTGAGATGGCTCAGCGGCATACGCCCCTGCCTTGCAAGCGCAAGGGCCCGAGTTCAACTCCCGGAACCCACATACGAAAAAGGGGCCGGTGATATCGCTCAGCGCACGGGCGCCTGCTGGCACTCGAGGTCCTGAGGTCGACCCCCGGTACCCACAAAAAAAAAAAAAAATGCACATAAGTAGCAAAAGGAAAAGAATTACAAAATTGTGCATGTGGGTCATAGAAAAGATTTGTCTGTGATTAATATGTACAGAGGTATGGCAATATGAAATTCTGATCAAAGTTTCTGATTAGTTACTCTTAACTTCTGTGTTTATGACATCAAGGACCAGTAACTGACAGTTCATGGACTGCAGAGACCATCTAAGAGTTGAGGGGACTCAGCCCTAGCTTCTGCCTTCAGTGCCCTAAAATAGACAGGGCCCTAGAATCTTCTTGGGAAACCAGATATCTTTGATACAATAAGCCAGGCCTCTAAAACTAATATGTTTGACACTGATTCAAATCATTTATCAGAGGGATATGAGAGCAGATGATGTATATTAGAATTCAGGCAATGAGTATTGATGGAGGGGGAAATTAAGACAACGGTTATTGTAGTAAAGGGGAGGCGAGCTGGGACACCAGTGCCTGGGGTCCTGGGGAACCTGTTCAATGTGATCTACAATAGTTAGAGTCAGAGGGCTGGTGAGATGGCTCAGCGGCATAAGCGCCTGCCCGGCAAGCGCGAGGGCCCGAGTTCGACTCCCGGAACCCACATATGAAAAAGGGGCCGGTGATATCGCTCAGTGGCACGGGCGCCTGCTGGCGCGCGAGGTCCTGAGGTCCACCCCCCGGTACCCACCAAAAAAAATAATAATAATAAAAATAGTTAGAGTCAGAGAGTGTTGGTGAGATCAGCGTCTGCTGATTAGGTCTGCTCTTGGCTCCTCTGGATGATGATTTATTTTATTTTGTTGTATTTTACCTTATTTTAATGGGCGTAAGAGAAGGATTCTGTGTGGAACAACTACCATATGCATTGGCATTACTTTTTATGAGGAGGAATAATCTGCCTTCTTCCCCAAGATCCCCCAACCTTAGCATGGTCCCAGATATTTGTTGTCTTCACTTGTCTGTGTGAATCCTATCACTGCCCCCTTGAACCTCCCTGCTTACAAAAATCTCAACTATTACGCAGTCAAATGCCTTCTGGCCTATATCGCACAGTGGGCCAAGTGCATATTAATGAATAAACCAATGTATAGTTGAAATTGTATGGATACTGACAAACCTTAGCAATTGTGCTCATGTGCGATAATAGCATCACTCGCGTAAAAACAAAAGCATATATTGAGACAGTTTCTAAATAGTGCCCTGCACACAACTGCTGAAAATTTTTTTCAACCCTTTTTTTCTTATTTAAAATATCTTTTTATGAAAAATGTAAATTAGCAAAAAAGAAGAAGTCCTCCTAAGTCAGTACCTCTGTAGAACTAAATTGTTCTTTTCCGTAGCTTCATAGAATCTCATGGAATAGATGTATCAAAATGGATGTAACCATTACTTTTGATGGATATTTGGTTATTATATCCATTTTTTTACTTAACCTGGAAAACATTCTACATCTCATTAAATATCCTTCTGCTCTAGTGTTTTGAATGAGTACGTAGTAGCTTATTTTACAGATAAAAAACTTTATTTCACCAGTACCATATGAGGAATTGTTTTTCTCTGAAACTTTTGCTGTGATAATAGTGTGAGCATACTTCCTTACAAACATACCTCTGTTTGCCATCACGATTATTTCTTTAAGTTCATAGGCTTGTAAAGCTGGATCAAAGCCCATGGAAAATTCAGAGGTCTTCCTGCAACTCTCCCCACTACCCAAATTGAAAAATAGTGTGGGAGGGAGATGGAGCTTGGGCTTGGGGGAGATAGGCCTTCCTCCTGATCCACCTTCTTCTGATGCTTACTGAGCTGGTGACCTTTGCCAAGGACTGCCACTCTCTGAGCCTCAATTCCTTGATATCATAAAGGGATGAAAGTAAAGCCATTCACTTCCAAGGACTGTTTGGAGGTCAAATAAAACACATTTCCAGCCATCAGCACTGTACCTGGCCTGGGAAACAGCCTTCCCCGTGGTTATTTTGGGACATGCATGAGGATCTCATTCACTTAACTATCTGCCATCTCCATCAACTTTTACACAAGTCTCAGAACCTGGACACTGCTCCATAGCACATTTAAGGCAGAGAGGAGAGAATGTAGGGGCTGGAATTTCAGAGGCATGCAGAGCTGGTCTAGCTCTTCCGTGCTAGAACCGTGAACAAAACCTCCAGGAACAAATGGTTCTTAGGTGAAAAGCTCTTGGGATTTGAGTCTTGGGGTTGTGTCTGCTTCTCTAAAAGGGTGGAGGCTCAGAGCTGTGTTCGTGCTTCTTGGTGAATGAAATGACAATGTGCAGTCCTGAAATCCCAGGAGCTTTGATTTCCCTTTGTGCCCCATTCCCTCTCGCCCAAGGGACCTGTGTGAAGGAAGCCACAGGAGAGCTAGGGGCGGGGGCGAGGGTTGACAGTGATGCACAGAAAAGCTGTGTCCACCTCCCTTTGATCTGTTTTGGTTAAAACCTACTAAGGTTAAAATTGAGAAACCCTCCAGGGTAGGCTAGTGGTATGCAGTGAGCTTTGTGTGGGAGCCGAGTCCCCAAGTCCACTCTTGCTTTTGCAGCAGGCACATTTGTATGTTTGGATTTTCCAGAAGGGATAAATCACACAAACAGAGCACCTTGGGAATCCTTCAGGGAGTCCTGTTCCGCCCAGCCCCCTCCTGTTAAACACATGCCCCATTCTGCCGACCGTGCAGCACGGTGCACACACTGCCACTGTCTGAAAAGCTTTCTCTGGAAAACTCATTCTTGAAGAGAACTTTCTTTGTGCAACAGTTCAGCCTTTTAGACTAAACAGTCAAAGAGAACATAGGGAAGTGGAGAGAAAAAGAGTTACTAAGTAGAGAAAGGAGGGGGTTGTTGGGGTTTGATAGCCTCAGCCACTCCAATTCTTGCACTCTGCGTTGACAGTGGTACCCAAGCCAGAAAGATACTGAGAAGCAGATCCTCTTTTTCACTCTGTTCTGTTTCTTCTTTGCCTCCTCGCTGCCTGGATGGTGCTGTGAGCCTGTCTGGCCTCCAAGTGCACATCTCGTCCTCTTTGGGCTCCACTACAGCGCTATGATATTTGGCCTGCAAAGCAGCATTGGTTTGAAGTCAGAGCTTTCAAGGTTGGTCTTTCTTTACGAACAAACCCAGAGCATAGAATTTTCTGGCATGTGAGCCCCTTGGAGCCGAGTGGAAGGGAAAGAGAAGAGTCCAGTTTCCCCCACTAGGAGCCCAAAGTGATGCTGAAGAAGTATCTCCCAGTTGATGGCCTGGCTCTGATACCAAAGCGAGGACTACTTCCCCCATCCTCTAGCCCTGACCTCCCTACAGTGGACTTGGTCTGTGGTTGCACGCACCCTGTTTTCATTATGAGGTGCATTTAGCTTACAGACCCTTCTGCTTCAGCCACCCCCAGGCCCCCACTCCTGTCAGATGAGTCCCCATTCCATTAACAGGGTGATAAGGCTCTGCATAGATGGCAGCACCCTCAAGGTTAAGCTTTCAACCAAGGGAGAGAATGTTGGACCGGCAATTTCGGGAGACAGTTAAAAGATTAGATAGTAAATTTACTTAACAGAGACTGATCGCCTGGGACTGGGCTTCATATCCTGTTTTGAAATAATGTATTTTCTTCTGTGCTCTGGTCTGAATCTGTCATCCCTCTACTAATAATGAGAGGCAGTGGATTTTTAATCTTTGACCCTCTTCCATGTAATCTAATCACAGTGGTTTTCTGATCTTCCTCTCCTTATTTGGTGAAGTTCAGGAAAGAAAGAGAATCCATTTCCCTGGCATTGCTAGGCCATTCTCCACCTCGTGTGAAGGTGCTAGGTTGATGGGTACAATCAGAATCTACCTGTTAGATGTTTGGGAAAAGGTCCTTAAAATTGGGCCAGGTGGCAGCAGGAGGAAAAAGAAAGGAGAGGAAGACCCAAGTCTGTTATGTCTGAGTCGGATCAATGAAGGGTGGCATTGGGAACTACAATAAGCCTCTTGTGACTTATTTGGGCTTTGTGTCACAGGATGGGGGTCGTCATTGTTGAGGGAACTTATGAGTCTGATAGAGATGGGAATGAGAAGCAGGTAATCTGCCAGTTGTCCACACATGGAAATAGTAACATATTTAGCACTCTCGCCTTCACTTTCAAGCTGGGGGGTCTTTGGGTGTCTCTCCTTCCACTTAAGGTTTAGCTCATAGGCTGGGGGTTTGACCGCAGGCAATCTGATCTGAAGACTTACTTCCCTTTGTGTGAGGGTGTCTCCTCAGCTCTCTGACTTTGGTAGTTGTCACAACAGGACTGAAGGGTGGGTTCAATTCTAACTAAAAATGGGAGCAACTGAACATAAGATTGATTTATTCCTCCCCCCTCACACACACACACATCTCTCCATTTAGGGGATTGTTGCTCGATTGCTGTAAGAGGGGTAGACAAGATCTATCGCACCTCCCTCTTCAGCTTTCCCATCTCGCAAGGCTCAGTGCTTTCAGGATAAAGCCACATCCTTTGGCTGCTTAGTCAGAGTCTCTGGCTGAAAGCAACAAAACACACCCAAACCCAATTAACTAAATAAGAAAAGAAATTTACTGAAAGACTATAGGGTGGGGCACCTAAAATCAAAGGGAAGGTAGAAAAGAAAGGCTTGCAAGGGTAGGTACCAGTCATCTTCAGAGGGTATTGAAAGCAATGATCACTCAACAGTCATCCCCAGGCATGAGTGCTGATGAATAGATGTCAGCCACATTCACCCTTTCCTTTTTTGTCTTTAATTCAAAGCACAGAGGGAATGTCTCCAGAAGAAGAATTGGCTAGCATGGGACATGGTCTGTCTAGAGCAAAGTAGGGCATCTTGATGATACACCAACTAATATCCAGGGAAAGGCAACTTCTCAAAATGTAATAACAGGATGTGCTGTTATCCAAAGAAGATGAAGGCCAGAATGGGCAGACAAAAGCCAACACATTTCAGCCAGACAACCAGGAATCCACATCTCTCTAGAATCTGCCTTTTCTATGTAAGTCTTGCTATGGCAGCAAGCAAAACAGTCTAAAAGAGATTGCAGGAAACCTGGTGATGCCCTCATCCCTCACTTCCTTTGCACTGCATCATCCTCATCACCACTCCCATGCAATCATTGTCAGTGTAGGCAAGGGGCAGATTAGCCCAGCAGTGGAACTTTCAGATTGAGGTTATTTCATTTCTGTTGACTCTCCCAGAATGGAGTCCTCACTTGCCTTCCTTAACTCCCCTCCTGGACCCCTTCGCCCCCACTCAGATCCCTGCCCCACCCCCTCTCCCCAAGTCATAGCTGAGATAAAGAATTCAGAAGTAAAATAAATATTTGTCCCCCATCCTCAGCTCTGTGTAATTACCTCCCTGGTGTGTGTCAGCTTCACCCTTATGGGAAATGTGAGATGGGAAATGGCTCCTCTTAGCCCATGAATGGTGCTTTTTATTATTTTGATGCATGAATGCGGAAGGAATAAGAGACAAAATAAAGTTAATAATATATTGCTGTGTAGATAATTCGTCACTTAAATCAATAGGAACTGCAGGTCACTGAACTGGAACTGGTGTTACTGTGATCCAAACATGGAATTAATAATTGAAACTACACTGATCTGTCTTCCTGGAATGAGAAGACAGACAACCCCAGGGATAGATACATCTGCGCAGGAGGAACAAGGCGATAGAGATAGACAGATGATTCATTTAATTCCTACAGCTGTCACATACAGTAAATATGAAAATCTGCTTTCTATCTGGAATCAGCCTCATTTGGGAGTGAAGTTAGCTGAATTATATCCTCTGCTTTCTGTTTATTTTTTCATTTATTGCAGGAATTTCAAATGATTGGTTAGCATGGAATGCCACATTCTCTGAAGTTGGAAAAGCTCTCTAGCAGCGTGAGGCAGTGGTATGCATAACATATGTGCCTCATTACCTCCTCCACACCCACCTGAAAATTGTGGGGACGCAATTTCCCAAGAAGTTTGGTTCTACAGCCATATTAAGGATGATGAATCAGTGGCTTAGAGTTTTCAAAAGAGCATAATAGAGGATAGGAGAGGCCAAAAGCAGGCTCTGAGGTGGATTCCCAGCAGGACAACCCGGGGCCGGTTACATTTTCTTTGTGAGCCTCAGTTTACCTTCCAATCAGAGGGGATGACGATAGCACCTGCCTTGTAAAGGGCTTGAGGACAAATGAGATAAAGAGTGAAAAGCATTTAGAATCATGGTTGGCACCTGGTGTCCAGTACCATTTGCGATATTCTCAGACGTGTTCATGAAATTACTAAACCAGGGTAAGGCTGAAGTTGGTGGTTTGTGGAGAAGTATTCTTGGCTATTGAAAATTAAAATCAATCCTAGCCTTGTTTGCTCATAAAGGTATCGAATCCATTGTGGACGTTCATCTCAGTGCTGCTGCCTTCTGCTTGCCAGCGACAGGAGTGAAGTAACAGAGCCTGGGCAGGGCGCCTGCTGTCGACCTGGGCAGCCTTGCAGAAGTAGGACGTCTGGAGGTGGAGCCTCAGCAGAGTTCAGCTGTCCTGCTCGACACAATGAGAGAGTGGCAGGAACAGATTGCCAGAGGAAGAGATGGAGCCATGCAGAGAGAAGTGGCATTTTTTAAGAACAGAGATGCTTTGAATTCATTTTAAACCTCCCTCCTTCATTCACATTAGTCTACATCGCATACAAATGCTCTGTCCATGGGCGTGGGGGGGCATCTGGAGGAGGTGTGTCTGTATACGGGAGCTTATGTCTGAATGCACATCCATGGATATGTCTCTACGTGTGGTCGTGTGTCTCTGTGTGTATTCAAATCTGTGGGGGGTATCTGTGTGTGAATGTGTGTCTGTGGGGGTATCTGTGTGTCTCTATGTGGGTGTCTGTGTGTATATGTGTGTATGGATGTGTGTACATCCTTCTGGGGGTGTCTGCCTGTGTATATGCATATATGTGCGGGTGTGTGTCCATGAGCGGGAGTGGTGTTCATAAACGAAGGACAGCTTGGGTTTCCTGGCTGGGGTGATGTGACTCATGACTGCACAGCACCTGTGAGCCTGGCCTGATGATGCCTACCCTGATCTATTTCAGCAGAAGCAGGCCCACAGAACAAGAGCTGAATGGACCAAGCCCAAGCCTGAGTTCTATTCAAGGCCCTGGAGTGCCCAGGGGGCAGCAGGGCTTCCTGAGCAAGGGAGGCAAATCGTCCATACAAGTATGTTCTATCCATACAAGGGTGGGCTTTGCCAATCTAGACATCATTTACCAGGTATGGCAAGCGCCACGTCCATAAAGCGGTGCTATGTTCACCTGCCTTGCTGCTCAGGGAGGAACTGTTTGTTCTTTGCATTGGCTTTTCCATTTGGCTGCAGCACCAGTCTGAGGACAGTGATGGTGGTGTTGTGGTCAACTCTGGGAAAGAGAATAGTAATAGACCGGCCCTCCAAGCCCAAAGACAAAGCACAGCAAAAAGCAGGATTTCCAGATAAGGCACAGCAGTTCTTTCCTCATCCCCAGAGCTGTTAGGACCACCTCCTCTGGGGATTTCCTGAACTGCTCAAAGCAGCTGAGATCAGATGCATGGGCACAAGAGTATTTGGGAGGAAGAGAGACTGGCTGAGCTGAGCCTAAGCCTGGCAGGCAAAGAATAGGTGGGTGACAGCCATTTCTCAGGACAGATGTAACCACAAATCCTCTTCTCTCAAGATGATTCCAAAGCCCAACAGGCTCTTCTAAGTGGAACTGTTTTTGGAAGGAAATACAATGTAGTTATTTAATGCAAGCCTTAACTCTACAGTCAGCAGAGATGCAGAAATCTGGACAATCAAATGTACCATTAAATCTCTAGAATCTGTTCCCTTTAAAACTCAAGAACCAAAATGGAACTTTTTCCACTTCTTTTTTCTCTGGGGACCCTGAAGTGGTAGGGGCCCAGATCAAGTTCAAACTGGAATCAACAAGGAAGTTTCTCTTGTTGCTGGGCAATGAGCTCCTGTTCGGTGAGTCGGATGCCCTCTGTGATAGGAGCTCCATAGACAACGTGAAGAGTGGGCGTAGCAGTGAACCAAGAGACAAGAGACCTCAGTCTGAAGCCTAACTCCACTGCAAAGTCATCGCCTGACCTTGAACACAACACTTATCTCTCTGGATATTAATTTTCCAAACTTGAGGGCAAATTCTGAAAACACATAGACAGAAACACATAGATAAGTACAGAGAGAGAGTACACACAGCTTTCTTTAAATTATAATTTGTTAATTTTTGGTTCTGGGGATCAAAACCAGAGTCTCAACTATGCCAAGCATATGCTCAATCACTGAGCTTTCGGCCAAAAAGTTATGATTTTATAATGATGATGTTAGAGTTATCTGTAGTTTTCATGAAAGCTCTATGAGTGAAGACTCCAACATCTCCCTCCCCTGCATAGCGGAATTGCCAGTGGCCAGAATTTAAATACAAAGTGTTAAATATATCCTATTTTAGGATTGCAATCAGCTGATATTTGAGATGTCCTCTTTGTCAACTAAGAAAAATCCTTCCTTACTATGGCTAAGAGGCTATGTGTTGGAGATAAAGAAGATGAATTAGAGGCAAGTTAGGGTTGGCCATTTGGTACCTCAGAGGGTAACCCTGGAGAAGTCATAGTACCTCACAGAATTGGGAAGGCTCTGTTGTTTAGGACATTTCAAAGTTAAACTCTAAGGGAATCAACCTCCTCGAGTCTGAAACTGCACAAACCATAAGGATGCAGGGGCTAAATCATTGCTCTTCAAATTCTTTTCTGTTCAACTCCTCTGTACCTCCCCAAGGGCACTTCTAGGGGTGAGATTAGAAAGGACACTAGGACAATCCCTGCTGTCCAGACCAAGGTTCCCCTTTGACCCCCTCCTCCAAGGATATAGCTCTAATTTTATCTGATCTACATATTAAGAGTTTTATGTCAGATTTCATCTAAATAAAAGGTCCATGGTGGGGGTGGGGAGAGAGATAGATAATCTTTAAAATCTGAGGTCTGCCATTCTAAGTCTTTGTGGTGCTCAGAGAAACAGGAAAAAAATCTGAGTTTATGAGTTTTGAGCAGATGAGTCCTGAGCAGTTAACTAGCTCTCTGCTAGTTACCAAAACTGGGCGCAGGTTCCTTTCTATCACCCGCGTCAGCCTGAGGCCGTGAAATCAATAGCGTGCTGAGTCTCTTTCATGATAGTTTTAGTCTATAAAGTTACCTCAGACACCGAATTAGCGAATACTGAATCACTGCTATTTGGGGGACTATGTACACAAATACGCATGTGCACATTCATTGCATGAACAACAGTCTTAACATCCTAAAAGCAACTCACCCTGGTAGATTCTGCTTTCTTTTCTTCACAGGGGTGAAGTTCTGGAATGTAAAGTGGCCTGCCTGCAGCTGCCACACTAATAGGTGCTAGGGTTGGGACCCAAATTCATCGCATGTCTGGGGAGCCAGAGCTTCTCGTGTTGCTCTGCCCTTTCTCCTTACCCTGCACTCTCTGGTTATCTGTGAGGGCTAAAACAAGAAAGAAGAGCACCACTTTGTTTGACCTCAGCTGGGAAAGTGTGTATCCAGCCACTCCAAAATGTTTGCTGCTATGCACATGTCTGTCAATCACCACTAAAGTGTAGGGAGTATTGTTACAAATAAATTTTAGGGAGTAGGTGAATTTGCAAATATGGAATCTGTGAATAATGAGGACCAACCGTATATACAATGCCACCCATTTGCAGTTTAGTCACAACTAGGTACCTCATTCATTCTACTATTCTACTGTTCATGTAGAGTATGTATCTTATGTATTAATTTGCTTTTCATGGTCATCTATGGCTCAGGTGATCTAGGTGCAGCCTCTTGAATAAGTCAAAATTTTCCCATTCCTACTAATGAAAAAGTGAAGTGCACTGTGAGGAGATGTAATTATAGTGTTACACTGCATAAGGATATTTCTCTTAACAGTGGACTGTAAATAAGGTCGTGGTCACATAAGATTAATAGAGCTGGGAAATTCCTACCCCCTGGTGACATAGTAGCCTTTATAACATCGTTTGTGGTGACGTTGATACAAACAAACCTATTCTACTACTAATCATATAAAAGTATAGCACATAGTACATAAAAATAATGAAAATAAATGACTATTACTAGTTTATATATTTACTATACTATGCTGTTTATTGTTATTTTAGCATGTACTCCTTTTTATTTAAAAAAAAAAAAGTTTAGCATACCCAGTATGCCATATTACACCAACAACAGCCTCATACACCTTGTGTTTATAGCATCTTTTAATTATATCATTTTCTCTTACGCTTGATGTAGTCTCATGTTGCGTTTTGTTCATCATGGCCCTAGAAGATAGGCTATACTATAGTAAGCTATATGACCTACGTTCAGATAAGTAAGTATACTTTGTGATGTTTGAAAAATGACAAAATCACATATTTACATCACTAAATACATAACAATACATTTCTCATATACCTGGTACTAAGCAGTGCATGACTGTGTTTGTAAGCTCTCCCCTCTCGCCTCCTACCCCCCACTTTCTACCGCTTCACCATCCCCTTTTGCTTCCTCAGATTCAAGCTCCCCCAAAGGAAAGCTCTGTCTTTACCAGGACTTTCTGGATGTCTTATAGTACAAAATTGTTGCACAGGTAGAAAGAAGGGTGTGAGATGTGGTAAAAGACAAGATTGTCTTAGGGCTGAGGTATGTTGACCAGTAGGAGTGTTGAAAGTACCCCTGAGGCACATCACATGTGCAGATCTGACAAAGGGTGTTTGCAAGGGCAAGCTCTAAACAAGTATAATATATGAGATTTGAGCAAAGATTGGGTTCTTTTTAACCATCTGTGGTTGGTTTTTTATATATATCTCCATGTGGACAGCTGTCCTCAGGGACCTTAGCTTTATCGAACTATGCCACAAATTAAGGTCTTTGTTGGTGAGGCATGTGTGTACATGTGTAGTCTTTGAAGCATTGCTTTTCTATATTGAAGTTGAGTCACAAGATGATAGGAAGTTGGTTTTAGATGCAAAATATGAAGGTGAATATCATTTATTTTCTAGATGAAAGAATATATAATGTGCGGGAAGCATAAATGCCACAGTGGATGTGACCCCTCAGAAGCAAAAATTTTCAGGATCTAATGTTTTGTCTTTTATATTTGATTCTGAAAAGAAGAGAAACAAACCTGGATGCTATCTATGTTTCTCTTTCCCCTTGTATTATTTATATTTCATAAGCCTCGGGATCCTTGTCTATAAAGGAAAGTAACAGTAACACCCATCTCAAGCCAGGGGCGTGAGGATTCAGTGAGGTAGACCTAGCGTGACTCCTGACACTGAGTGACAAACAATATATATTCATTGTTAGGATAATGGTCGTTATCATTCTATAGGTGGAAAACTTACTCAAAGAGAAATTGTACATATTTATTTCTGCCAGCATTATCCGCAATAGTTAAAAGGTGCGAACAATTCAAATGTTAATCAGCCCATGAATGGATAAACAAAATTTGACATATTCACAGAGTGGAATTCAGCCATAAAAAGGAATGAAGTACTGATACACATTACAACATAGATGGACGTTGAGAACATTATGCTAAGTGAAAGAAGCCAGCCACAAAAAAAAAACCCACGTATTTTATAATTCTATCCCAATGAAAGATCAGAAGAGAAAAACCTTTAGGGACATAAAGTAAATTAGTAGTTGCTTATAGCTGAGTAAAAGAATAGTAAGATAGGAGTTGATAGCTAAAGGCTATCTTAATGGGATTTCTTTTTGAAATGATAAAAACTACCTAAAATCAACCATGGTGACAGTTGTACATATCTGTGAATACCTTAAAACTACTGATTGTACACTTTAAGTGGATGAATTGTAAAGTACTTGAATTACATCTCCCTAAAGCTGTGTTTAAAACTTCACTGAAAAAGAAGCAAAAAGGAATCTCTAGTTAATTTTGCTTTTGAGCATTGGTCAGAACCAACAGTGAAAAACTTGTAATTATATTTAGGATAGTCATGGAAACAGGACAGCAGGGACCTGTGTGTCCCTATTGCATTTGATAGCTGCAAGGACAATACTGTGCTCTGAATTAACGTTAGACTGAAGCTTAACATCTTTAAGTTGGAAGGAATTTCTAAGGTCATCTAGGGAAAGCATGCCCCAGTCACTGTCAGCATTTCAGCTCAGCCAAACACTTCTTAATCTCTGCTTTTACCAGGAAATTACACCTAGAGAGGAGAAGGGAGCTTAAAATCCATGTGCAAGATATTTACGGCATGCCTTGAGGGGAAGGAAGGACTTGGGAAAGAATGTGTTTGACCCTGGAATGGGAGGAGAGAGTAGAGTGACAACAGCTGCCCTGACGTGTGGATGAGACATTGCATGCTCCTCACACCCAGCACAAGGCCACAAACAAACTCTGAGTTCAGAAAGGCAGAGTTAGGCACGAATCCACCGAAGGCAGCAATAGGAAGAGAAAGAAAGGGACCAACCGGCCTAGGCATTTCACACCACACTAGAACATACCAAGGGCCGTTTCGCACAATCCCACAACATCCCTAGATGTAATAAGAAAACCGATGCTCAGAAATGTGATATAACTTTTCAGAAGGCACTCAGTGGACAAGAGGAGAAACTGAGATCCACATGGCCCTAATGCAAGCCCAGGAAAAGTATCTGCCATAATCCAGCCAGTTGATCAAGCTAAAAACCTAGGAGGCCCTCATTTTCTGATTTTTCCCTCCTCTAACATACTCACACACACACACACACACACACACACACACACACACACACACTGCTCCCCTACCTGCCAATCCCTCCATGCATGGCCTGGTTATTCCTATACTGTCCGACCCCTCCTATACCGCCCTCTTCTCCCAGTCCACTGGAAAAACAGCTTTGCTTCCTTTGCCTGCTCCCTGTGAATCCTTCTCATTCTTCAGGTCTCAGTTCATTGCCTCCTCAGAGAGACCTTCCTGGCAGCCCCATCTAACCACTTGTCATCCAGTCACCATGATTATTTCTTAGGTAAAACATTTTTTGCAGTTTATTCACATGTAGCCTTAGTTTTTCTCTATCTTCCTAACCATAATGAGAGTTGGAGGGGTAGGGAGCGAGCTCTCATTCTACAACATAGCCCCAGAACCTAGGACAGTGCTTTGCTCATGAAAGATGCTCAAGAGAGATAGTGTGAGAAGGCAGGAAGAAGGGCTTTCCCAACAGAGAAAAGAGCTCTAGGCAGACATTTCTATGGAGCAGAGGGCTCCAAGACACCCTGCTTTCCTGCTTACTTGCTGTGAACACCTGGACACCTTTTCCATGCATTCATTTCCACTGATATTTATTGAATACTTTTTATTAAAGAGTAAAATCCATTTCCCAGTGATTGAAAACAAATATCCTGGGAATCAGGAAATATGAATGCCAAAGTTTAAATTTGACTGTGAGGTATAATTCTAAAATCTGTGTTCCTGAATTGGGAGTTGGAAGGGGAAGATTGTTAGGAAAAAGAACCCGCAGCTATTACCAACATATAAGATCTTTACGCATGGGGCTTGTCTGGTTCATCACCACTGACCTGTGGTACCTAGAAAATATCTGGCCTAAAACAAGCCCTCAATAAATAATTTGCTCAGTAAATGACTCCCCATGTCACAGATGAGAAAACTGAGGACCAGAGATATTATAATCCCAGCCCAAGATTACATAGCCAGGAAACCGGTGACAAATCGGGCTCTGAATCGTTATCAGAAAGGATGATACTTCTGGTTTAACGGTTGGAGTAAGAACTGCATAGAGTAGAATAAGTGAGCATCTGGAGTGATTTTAGGATACTCGAACTGCTGTTAACTTGCCATGACAGCTTTAAGCCTTATAATTTGGGGACTGAAAGCATCTCACTGCTGAATTCTAGCAGAGATTCTCTTTCAGGATTTTCTTATACTTAGTTCAGAAGAATTTTTGTTGTTTGTTTGTTTGTAGATTTTGTTTTTGAAAGGAAAGGATGCTGAGGAAGAATTTGGACATTGCCCTTCGTTATGAGAAATGTTGCTTCAAGACCTCTAAAGTGAACCTAAGCTAAGCATTCCCTTCCCTCACCAGGAGCCAGAGCTGCTACAGGGGAAAAAGCAAGTTCATGGAAACTGCACCTGTCACAGACAAATTCAGGGTGTCTCATTCCCATTTATCAAGCTGTCAACTCCTAACCTGTCAGAAAACCATCGAGATGTGTTTAAGTTTATCAGCCAGATTGAACAGAGCAGCCTGTCAGCTTTTTTGCTGATAGCTTTATGGTTGTTTGCAGGATGACCTGCAAGAAGAAGGGATTCTCTTCCCGCTGCTTTTTGTTGGAGCAGGAGAAAAACAAAAACAGCCGCACAATTTGGGGTCATGAAGAAGCCTACCATAGTATTGCATGTGGCCAGGGAGTGCACAAATTTGCTTTGTCTCTTTTTGTCCGGGTAAATGCCAACTTCTGGGCTATAAGAAGCTCGAGGTACTACATGTCAACTAAGTAGAAAATTGAAGCCGAAACCCTCTGTATAATTTATTCATTACAACCTAAAATTGACTCCCTGCTTGTCTGCATTCTGGTTGTGGCTCATTTAGCTGCCTCTACTGCATCTCTTGAGGGGAAAAGTAGAAGAAGCTGCTCAGGGATAAGACAAACCCAAATGTAAAACCTCCAACTGTCCTTTCATTCCCATTCCTTACGTGACTGTGTTCCTCTATGCTACTTAAGACAGGAATGATTCTGCATAAGAATAATCAATTATCATTGCTAATTATCATTTCAAGGTTGATATCTTGGGTGCTTTGGATTTTTTTTTCTTCAGAAAATAATTATTTACCTTTCCCTTTCTGCTAAATATGTCATCCCTTCTCTCAAAGTCTCTCTGCTCCTTTGCTTCTCTGCACCCCACTGGGGAACAGAAGCAACAAAAGTGCTCCAGACCAGGACAGCAAAGCCCCACTCGCACACTCCAAATGGGTTTCTTCTGCTCCTAAAAGCATCAGTAGCCAGTACACATTGTCATCATTTTATAAGCAAAGATCAGAGACATAAAGTGACTGGCCCAAGTCACAGAACTAGGAAGAATCCAAGCTATACCAGATCTAAGTCAAAGCTCCTAAGTTTCCTTGAGTTTCCTGTAGGAGATGGTGTTCAGTGGGACGAAGACCCACAAAGATATATGGCCAAGATATGTGAAGTAGGAAGTGAATTTAGTGAACAAGAATTGTTAGGAAGAATAGGTTCAGTTGACAGGTGATGTGGGAGGCCAATTGCTACTGCATGTGCAATTTAAGGTTTGTGTCATATCTTCCCAGTAAGATTTTATGCTTCTTGAAGACAAGTGCTTCAGAAAGATATGCAATTAGGTCTGTAAGAGAATTTGCACTGTAATGTACACAGCATAGTTGGCTACAAAGATAGCTTCCAAGGTCATCAGCCAGGCTGTCAGGAATAATGGCAGTGAAGGGTAGCATCTACCAAGGTAAGGACAGGGGTGAGATTCCTTTCTCTGATGCCGTTCAGGTATGGAGACTGGAACATCCATCCCTGCTTTATTTGGGAAGAGGATGGGCTTGACATTCCAGGATAACAGGGAGAGGCAAATTAAATGATTTACGTGTTGTGTTGGGAGACACAAGAAGACTAGCAATTCACCAAGGGCATGGTGGGAAAGAGGGCTGTGTAAGCATTCTGGTAACCATGGTGCTGAGCAGTATCCACAGTTCCACTGACCTGGGAGAGCATGGGAGGAGATAGACTTTGAGAGAAGGGATGACATATTTAACAAGGGAGGAGAGATAAATAATTCTTTATCTTTATGTGCAGGGAGGAAGGCAGTAAGGAATCTTAAAAACCTACTCTCTTTTCCAAAGCCAGGGAGAATGGTGGGGAAGGAATTTGAATGCCTGCCAGAGCAGGTGAGCAGAGCTTGGGAAGGCAATCCGGTCCGGGCATGGAGCTGCAGGCAGAGGGTAGGAGGGTGTCTGAAAACTCCTTCACAGTGTGCAGACATCATCTTTTCTGCCAGCTTTGCCAACAACACCTTACTTTTCTTGCAGATGGAGGCTGACCATACTGAATGTCATCCTTGTAGAGTTAAGGGAAGAACAGGTCCAATGGAAATGAGAAACCCTTTAAAGGTCTGAAATGAGGGTGCTGCAGGATTGCAGGGCATTAAAAAAAAATTATTACACATGGTATATATCTGCTGTATAAAATTATGAGAGATATACCCAAAAATATAACTAATTTACTCATAATCCCTCACCTTGAAATAATCACTAGTAATATTTTGGTGCAATTTTCTCCATAGCTTCTCACACCCACACACTTTTATATTTATAGCATTGGCTTAGTCTCTGCATGCTCTTTGAAAACCTGCCTTTTCACTTTAAAAAATATATACAGAACATTTTTCTAGGTTGATAAATAATATCCTCCTTATAAATGGCTATTGGTCTTCCTTTGTAGTGGAGAGCCATGATAACCAGCTCTTACAGTTGGGAAATTTAGGTGATTTCCAATTTTTTCATCATCCTGAGTGCTCTAGGGAACATCCTTATACATATATCTTTTGAGCCTTTGTCAGGTTATTTCTCTACACAAAGAGTTGCTAAATCAAAGGTTATGTACACATTAAGAATTTTTGAGCTATATTGCCAAATTGTCCAACTGAAATGCCTTATCAGTTTACATTCCTTCCAGAAATGTGTGAGCACAGCTTGTCTCGCTCCCTGCTTGCTTTCTTTGAGTATCATTGTTTTTATAAATGGTGAACACTGTTCAAGTTGGGGAGGCTGGAAGGAATGTCATGACCTGACTCTGCCTTTCTCCTCCCTCCCATGGCACCTTCCAAGCAGCGGCTGGAGGTTCTCTGTGTTGGGTTGAGTACACAGAATTGAGAGAAAGATGCCACCGTGAGAAGTAACAGCAAGAGTACCTCTGGGAGAAGGGAGGACAGGGGGAATAGTCTTGTGGCAGAGTACCAAAAAGAGGCACCACAACAGGGGTCTCATCGTGCCTGGTACCCTACTAGGATGTCCCTCTAATTCCTAGCAAGGTCCTAAAGTTTTGCTTTTCTCTCAGAAAAATTATCCCAGCTTCTAAATAAAGAAATCCAGTGAATTCCTCAGACTCTTCTAAGCAAAAGATTGCACTTCAGCTGGGTTCCATTTGAGAAGGGCAGGCGTGTAAAAGTCTGACATAAATGGTGCAGATAAGATAGAGAGCTCACCTGGGGAGACTTACAAGTGTTTCACATTCAAAGCACATGTCTTGATGTTAATCAGATAACTGTAGCGTTTAGTTCTTACATCTGGCACAAAACTCTTGCTTTTATGTTTCCTATTTTTTCCCAGAAGGTAATAAAATTCACAATTGTATCTCATAATCAATATAGCATCTCTTCAGGCACTGCTGCACATGATGAGCGCCTAAACTTTAGCCTGCTTCAGATAAGAGAACCATATGCTAGTGCTTATTTTCCTTCCTTAGACAGTGGGCTGTGAGGTCTTGCCATTGGGTGACTTAGAAAGCAGATCTTGTTTCCCCAGCTAAACAAGGTAGAGTGAGTTAGAGGGAGAGGGCTAGGCGCATTCACAACTGGGTGGGGGGTGCGGGAGAGTAGCAGCATCACAGTACATTCCAGCTGGGATTATTGCACTGTTTACATAGGAACCAGAAACACCAGCTCAGAATCAAGCAGAAGGTTTGCCCTCAGAGAGACAGTGAACCTTAAGGTGTCATTGCTGATACATGATAGGAAGGAATGCTGTCTGTACTTAGAGGAGCTGGATAATACCAGTTTGCAACACTGGTATGTCAAAGTGCTCTTGGCGTGAAGTTCATTTTGGATGGCCAACAGCAGATATGCCATTAGGGCCCTCTGCTTGAATAGGCACAACTCATCATATTTTTCCTGAACTAACTTAATACTGATCAAAATGCAATGAAATTCCTGATGATCTATTTTGGGGCTCTGTGGACACAGTAGTTTAGCATTTTATTGTTCACATTAGAGGATAATAAAAGTTCAAAGTCACATCGATGCCTGTAACTTTTTAGTTCTTATAGTCTAAAACTTCATCTTGCTGTGTTGACTCCCCTTAAAGTGGTGTAGTGTTTTCCTTGTTCAAGTGAACAAATTCTTACTCCTAATCAACCTGCTTATTTATCTGTTTATCTCCTAAATGCTGAGAGTAGGTTCATGCCTTAATTTCATTCTTACTAGTTTGTCTTCCCAATAGACAGTTGTAATCTTAAGAGTTTTCTCTTTCACCACACTATAAATGAAAGAAACTGTGTCTCTCATTTAAGCATGACCCAGAGAGAAAATGCCCAGAGTGAGCTGTTTAAGGAGGCCCTGGCCCTTAGGGATGTGGAAGTGCAGAGTGGACACCTGAGAATGGGTGCCCCCTTAAATGGCATACCCATGTGCCTCACCCCAGCCCCAGACCTGGTCCAGGCTATGCCCTCCAGACTGGTTTGGGAAGCACCAGTGACATCTGGCTTTTTAAGCCTTCTCCAGTGGAAATGGATTATGCGTCCTGAAGATGTCTGGAAAGGTATTTTGCAGCATGTGCAGGTAATGAAGCACAGACCTGCTGACCTCCAGCTGCCTCACCCACAAATAGCACAGATCAACCGCTAGTGCTTTGGTACCCGTCCCAGTTTACGTTATCTTTGCCTCGGTTATAACAGTTGGGCCGAAAGATTTGAAACGAACAGATGCCCTTAGGTGACCAGAAGACTCAAAGGTTGACTGTGTTAAACTGGGTTATTTTACATTTTATCAGTTTCTGCCTTCTTTGTAAATAGGAAAGGTCACTAAGTCCACTGGACTTCTTGCCTTTTGTCCAGCTTGTTTTGGACACTATGTACAGTGTATTCATCAAGCTCCTAATTGTCCCTCATACATCTTGTGGGCGATAATATATAAAACTGTGCCTCAGGCTCCCTACAAGTACATTAAATATCCCCCATTCTCTTATCTCCTGTGATAGTAACTTATTGAAGAAACTTCTTTCTAACTGGTTAGGCATTAAACTCTTCCTTACATAAATCCACATTGGATGTCTCTGGTCAAATTATAATTTTCCAAGTATTCCATCACTGAGTCCAGGTAAATTATTCCTAATATTTTCCTATAACTGGGTGACTTTTAAAATCTTAAATATGATACAAAAGTGTTTTCCCAGGTGCAGGTGCTTTATTAAGATTTGCACAAATGCTAATCATTTATCAGCATAAAGTGTTTGCCCACTTTGCGGAAAATCAAGATAATGAATTGATTGATTGATTGATTGATTGCTTTTCTGCATCCCCCTGCATTTCCCTCCATCTGGGCTGCCTTCTTTGAGCTTGCTGTTGTAACTGGCCAACTCCCTGTGGGCTCATAAGTTAAAATTGCTGATATTTACTGCTTTGCTTGTCTTTTAAAATCCCATTTGAGGTTCCCTCCTTAAAATTTTGCCTTTCGTTGATGATTTTTCATAAGGCACTATGTTATTAAAGTGAAATATTTTCTCCTGGCTTTTGACTTCCAACTAAGTACAAAGCAAATCTTAAAGAGACAATGACAGTGAGTGTGAAGTGTGGAGACGAAGGTCATCCTCTTGTTCACTGACCCAGCAACCCTAACCTAGGCTTTGTGAGGTCTGGCTTTCAATAAATGCTTATCAGGTGCCTACTATGAAACAGACTTTGCCTTAGGCACCAGTGATAAGAGGTGTGATCAAAATATATGGTAAATGTTTAAATTTTTAAAAAACTATTTTAATAAAAGACACATTGCCATTAATCTCCCTCAAAGTACTCTCCCTTGCTTGAAACACACTTATCCCACCATTCTTGCTACTTTCTGGAGCAGGTCTGGAGGTCCTCTTTTGTGTCTTTACAAGGGGTCATCAAAAATACACTGAATGCCATAGCTGAATCCAATCCAATAGAAAGTCAGCGCCATAAAACCATATGGTGTGTCTTCATCTACCTTATTCACAGAATCTGCCACCCTGTGATTTCTGGCTCTTCCCCAAAGTCAAAATGACCATGGGATGTAAACATTTTGAATCCATTCACAATACTGAGGCAGCTATGACCACCCAACTAGACACTCATGAAAGAGGACTTCCAGAACTGCTTCAGAAAGTGGCAAGGACAAAGGGATGAGTATGTTTGAAGTTACAGGGAGTATGTTCAGGGGATTAATGGCAGTGTGTCTTTTACTCTAATAGGTTTTTTTTTTAAATTTAAACATTCACTGTATTTTTCAATTAAACCTTATAGTTGACAAACAAGACAAACTTAGTTCTACTTTTACAGTGTTACAGTGTAATACAGAGATCACTAAACTTGTTTCTGTGATTGGCTAGACAGTAACTATTTTATGTTTGGAAAGCTGTAAGATCTCTGTCACAACAGCTCAACTCTGCCCTGCATAGTTATCCAAGATATACATAAATTATCCATGGATGACCCATTAAGAAATGAGAGTGAGTGATTGCATTCCATAAATTTTATTTACAAAAACAGGCAATGGATTGGATTTGGCCTGTGGGACATAGTTTGCCAACCCCCAGCCAGTGTAAGAACGATGCAAAGATAAGTAAAGAACTAAATATAACAGTTACCACATGTGATGACTGCCATAAAGGAAGCGCTTGGAGTGCAGATACAGACAGGTTCAAGGCAGGCTTGCTTGGGATGAGGTGGTGTGCAAGGAGAGGCTGCTTTAGAGACGTCACTGAAGCTGAGCCCTGAGGAGGGGGAGAGTGGAAGTAGAAGGTTTCAGGCAGTAAAAGCTGCATGGTCAAAGGCCCCAGTGAGGGAAAGTATTTGGTGAATATAAGGAGCTAAAAGAACACCACAGGGGTCACCTGCCATCTCTTTCAGCCATGTCTGTGCATGAAGTGATCTCGTGACTCGTGGGGAGCCTGTCAGCATCCCCAAGAATCCAGAAATGGAGTGGCTATTTCCGCTGCCCTGGAGGACACACAGGGATGGGAGAGATGGGACGTTAGACTCACTTTGCTTCTGCCTCTGAAGGGAAGACTTTCACCAACGTATGGAGTACGGGAAGCTTGCTTAGAATGTGTCAGGCTAAGCAAAAACATGTGGTCTGGGTGTATTCTAAAACAGAGCAAGAGAAAGGTGGGAAACAGAACAGCCTCCCACAAATTAATGTCTTTCCAGGGAAAAGGTCTCTGACAGGTATGTTGGGTACCGTTGTAAATACATTTGTGTACATGCACACACGCATTGTTTGATCACCAGAATGTCATTGTCTGGGCCTGTCTCTACATCCGGAAACTGCATTTCCAGTGTGACCAGCCACTTGAGAGATGCCCTGTGTCAGATGGGACATGGCACGCCCCCTGTCCCCATATTGAAACTGGCCAGGGATCCAGGGTAGGGGTAGGAATGGAGCAGGTGGACAGCCAGGAATTCTAGATAATCTGAATGCATAGTTCTGACCAGCAGGAATGCTGATACACTGCAGTGGAGACATCAGCTTTGGGACCCATTTGTACCTCTCTGACCTGCCCCTCTCTACTGTCCAATAATACTCAGAATGATCTCTTCAAAGCACAGATCTAATCAACTCTCTGACTGTTTCTCTCACACACGTATGCAGACACACATGCCTTAAAAGGTATACTATTGCTCCTAAGAGAAAGATAAAAGTCCCTAACATAGCATAGAATATTAATCGAATTAGGCTCCTTGATTCTTTCTTCTTCAGATTCATCTTACACTTCTCTAACCTCACCAAACTTTACCAATCTTACCAGCCCATCTTACTTCCTCCAGCCAGAGCCTTTATGTAACGTTCCCTGGTACAGGGAAATCTCTGTTACCATGTACCCTCCATCATCTTCTCATCCCAAACATTTGGCTTCCTCATTAGTTCACTTTTTCTTCTCTAAACTCCTATCACACTCTGTACTTCTCTTTCAGAGTACTTACTATTCCGATAATTTTATATGTGCTTGCGTGACTTGATTAATGCTGATTAATCTTTGTTTAACATCGGTTCTTGCCTCCACTATATCCCTCCTCCTCAGTCTTGGGTCAAGAAATAGGGCAGGGTCTGTGCATAGATTTGGTTTGCAAATTTTGTTTTTCTTTCGTTATGTTTATTTATCATTTCACCACAACAATACCTGGTTCCATACATGTTTGTTCGTTTAAGTGAATGAGTGAATGTGTTAGCATTTCCTCCTGCATGGGCACTTGCATAGTCTTCAGGAATGATGTCCTGTTGCGCTGAGGGTGTCCCTTCAATAATGGAATCAAAGATGCTTGGTCCTTGACTTGTTTCAACAGTGAAGGGAGAAAGAGAAGGGGAGGAACAAGAGTGCTTTCTTGAGGATTTTTCTGAACCAAAGGAGGAAGGGGGTGGTTCACTGATGCCTCCTTGCACATGTGAGGAGATTAAGGTTACCAAGGCCCTGGGCTTGTGAAGTCCCAGCCATTTGTATGGCCCAAGGTCAGTTCTTAAGGCGCAGGTTTTCACTGTAAGCCTAGTCTCTATCTCAGTCCATGGTCATTCCTGAGCAGAGTACCTCTCTGCTTTTTCGAAAGTGATCTTAGCTCTAAGCAAACAAATAAAGCTCCAGCTTCTCCTCTCCCTCTTGTCTTACAGTCCTTTTGCCCACTCTACTGATCACTTCAAATCCAGTACTCTTTCTACACCAAGGGTTCCCTTAAATCTACCTTGACTGATCTAATATCCTCAGAACCCACCTGTCCTAGCCCCATGAAACACTTACTTATAATTTTACAGAGTCCACTGGCAAACAAACCATCATCTAGTTGTGTTCATGCGTTCCATGAATGCATGTGTTCATTGATTTACGTGCAGTGGAGCTCAGTTAAACTCACTTTCTCAACAGGACCTGATGCTGCTTAGCAGTGGGATCCTAGGACACCATTACAAGCCTACACGGGAGCTTTTTACCTCATTTATATTCATTTGGCTCTGTTCTTAGCAGAAGCAGTACTAGATTTCACTTTTAAAGCAGGGATCACCCCTACCTCTGTGTATGTTCAAGGATGCCTCTGCTTAGCAGACCTAAACTGACTTAATTTACCCATCACTTTCCATCAGGACATAGACTGGAAGTTAAATCCTGAGTTGGATTTATCCCATCCACATCGTTCATAAGTCATTCAAATCCAAGTCAAGACTGCCCATTCATGGATACTGCAAGGCTCCTGGACCCTGCCATAGGCTCCATCATGCCATTTAGAGCTAACTCTCCCTGGATGACCTGCAACTGTGGAATGTGTCATAGTTTCCTTGGCCTTAATTCACTATCTATAAAATGATCCTGACTCATCAGCTGACATTTGCATGCCTATAAGTGTTTGTGTGTTCCTTCATTTAATTGGCCCAAGGCATGAATTAAATTCATCATCTAATACCCGGGATGCATAATTACAATAAACTAGGTGCGAGTCAACGGGGAATCATGGGGATCATGGTGAATGAGAATACACATGCCCACCAAAAGGGGCAGCAGGATCTAGTGCACAATGAGGCTGTATCTCCAACACACCTCCTGTCATAGAATGAGGATGGCCCTTTGAAGTCAGGCTGGTCTGAATTTGAATCTTAGCTCTGCCATTTAAACCTATGTGATTTTTGAGCAATTTACTTGTATTCCCAGAGTCTCAATTTCCTCCATATGTAAAAGAGGTATGAAATTGTACCTCATTGGGTTGTTAGGACAACTAAAGAAACCAATCATATAAAACACTCAGCATGCAATACCTTATAGCGGCCATTGAATAAGTACAGTCACACACCACTTAATAACAGGGTTACAGTCTGAGAGATATGTCATTAGCCACGTTTGTCATTGTGCGAACATCACGGAGTGTGCATATACAAACAAGACAGCTACAGTGTCACTAGGCGATATAATATTGTTGCATAGCTGCTGTATATGTGCTCCAGTGTTTACTTAAACATTGTCATGATGGGGTGCAACACTATATGTTTAACCTATTTATTTTTAGGACATTTGTAGTTCTAGGAAAGAAGCATTTCTCCTAAATTCTTACCTGCTGGATTCTATGTATTCATCAATGTAGGTACAAATTATGCATACATTAATCAGTGACTCACTGAGACTTACTAATACATGCCATGTAGTTTGTCAGGTACCAAAGGTACAGTGATGAATAAGTGAGACTTGCCCTCCTAGAGCTTATAATCCAGCAGAGAAGACAGTCATTTAAAGAAGCCCAGGGAAAATTTCCAAGAGCCATGTTAGGGAAAGTGTGTAATATGTGGATAAAATTAAGGGCCCTGCACTCTGACAGTCTGGGATTGAATCCTGACTCTGTCTCTTATTAGTATGTCACCTTGGGCATGTTACCCAACCTCCCTGTACCTTCATTCCCTTTGCTCTAAAGAGAGGATAATCATTCCTACTGCATAGGATTGCTGGGAGGGCACATGCACTTGACAGTGCCAGGCCCAGAGAGTGCACCTGACCAACATGAGCCACTGCTATGTGGACGTCATGGGAAGCCACAGTCCTGCCTATCTGAGCTCATTGGCCAGCCTCAGACAACTCCCAAGCTCAAAGACGAAGGCTACAGAAGACCCAGCAGCTATATTCTCAAGATCCCCAGCCCCTCTTCCCACGTCACTGTGGATGCATTCTTGGCCCCACTCTTGAGGTTCTGGTCTAGAGAGGCCAACCATTACAGAAAGGCAGGAGGTGGGCTTCTGCCAGGTTGTCTTTCTTAATTTGAACACACGATACTGTGTTTGTTTGTTTGTTTTCCACATACAGCTTTATCCTGCAAAGTTGCAGATGACATGGCTCTCCAGGGTGATTTGATAGGGTGGGTGTGGGGGTATTTTCTTACGCAACATTGGCCACAGAGTCATATTAACATAAACAGGGCCTTTTGTTCCCCTGTGAGCTCCACCTGGCTTTGAACACCTGTCAGGACCTAGGATGTTATTCTTGGGAAAAACGCTAAGATCCCCCCTCATTTACAGATGGGTAAACTAAGGCGTAGGGTGGGATGACTTGCACAAGGTCACACAAAAAATGAATGTCAGATCCAGGGTTAAAACCCATATTTTGATTCCCAGACACATGCTATGTCTCCTTTGCCACAAGCCCCTAAGGATGAATGCTGGAAAGCAACCACTTTCTTTTCAAAGCTCAACCCAAATCAATTGGCTATGCCTTGCCTGGAGTTTTCTGCCAGGAAGGATGTTGAAACCACTTTTGGCTCTATTAAGAAAAAAGCTGTGGGGGCCGGTGAGATGGCTCAGCAGCGTAAGCACCTGCCTTGCAAGCGCGAGGGCCCAAGTTCGACTCCCAGAACCCACATACGAAAAAAAGGGCTGGTGACATCGCTCAGCAGCACGGGCGCCTGCTGGCGCGCGAAGTCCTGAGGTCGAGCCCCGGTACCCACACAAATAAAAGAAAAAAGAAAAGAGCTGTGATTGATTAGCAATGTTTGCCATGTCTCAGAGTGGGGCCACATATTATACATATTATTGGGTAATGTTAGTCCAAAGAGTCACTATTCATAAGTGTTGGACGCGGAGGAAACCTAGGTGTTAAGTTATATTATTTGGGAGAATGTATGTGTTTAGTGTGGAGAAGTAAATGCCATACTGCACCTCCTGCCCCCAACACACACATTACAGATTGCCCTTGACAGGCAACCTCCCAGCTTCCCTCCTGCCCAACATCTCCTCCCCTCCAAGGAAAAAACTCTCCCCAATCTTTGTCAAAGAGTTGTTGTGGCTTGTAGATGAGAAAGGTGGCAGTGTAGCAGAGCAGTTGAGGACATAGATAGTTCTGGGTTTGAATCCCAGGTTTCTGCTTGATAGTTGGCTTACACTGAACAAATTATTTTTCTTGGGGCCTAAGTTACTTCAATCTGTAAAGTAGGGGTGTTAATACCTGTCTCACAGGAGTTTTGTGGGCATTAAAAAAGGTAGTGCATGTAAAACCCCAAGGACAGTGCCTGACTTATAATGAAGTCTCCACAAAAAAATGGGCAGCTGGACACAAATACCTTGTGGAGTTCCCTCAAGCTGTGAACTATTAATCCTTCGTCCTTCTGGGTAGATAACTAACATTCATGCATAATGAGATCCTAGAAGATTTTCTGATCAGCAATAAATGCTTAAAAAAAAAAAGCTTTTCGTGCTAAGTGAATTGTATCCTAATTTTATCCTAACTTTATCCTAATATTATCCTAATTTATCTTAATTTCTTGAAAGATATGATGAGTAAGTAGCTTTTAGGCCAATCATATGTGGTCAGTCAGAATGCTTTTTTGTCAGAAGACTCCATTCAGAGCACCAGCATTATCTAAGTGATAGGCCTGAAGACAACCATTTTCAACCGTCCCTCAAAAAAGTTTGAGAAAAGCAGTTGGGTGCAGAGGAAAGAGACAAAAATGAAATGGTTTGGTGAGAATTCGTGTTTCAAATGTTTCCTAAAGCCTGAAGGAATCAACAGTGTTCAGTTTATCAAACTGGACTACATATGTGGAAACCTCACCTCCATGCATGAGCTGAACCACTTGACACTCAGAGTGGTCAAGCAACTTGTGACTAAGTAGCAGAACCAGGCCAAGAAGCCCTGGCCCCTTGACCCTCCCTAACCCCACCTGTACACAGTAGAGGGTGCAACATAATCACCAGAGGAGTTTGTTGAAACTGCACACTTGAGCAACTTGTAGTCAAAACCTCTGGGGCTTGGGCCCAGGAACCTGTGTGCTACAACCAGCTTCACAAGCTATTCTGATGCACAGCTGAGCTGGACAACTATTGCTATTAAAAAAACTATTTAGGAGGAACCTAAATTGCTAGGAACCAATAGCATTGGCATCACTAAGATCTTGTTAGAAATGCAGGATCCTGGGCACCACCTGAACAGAAACGGTATGTTCACAGTATCCCCTAGGTGACCTGTGTGCCAATTAATGTCTGAGATGCTCAGATTTTGCAAGTCCTTCACCGCCAGTTCCAACATCAATACACTTTTTTTTTTTTTTGGTAGCGGGAATCGAACTCGGGACCTTGCGCTTGCCAGGCAAGCTCTGTGCCACTGAGTTATATCCCCAGCCCAATACACTTTACGAAGGATCAAGATTAACAAAAATATCTGCCTTGAGTTGAAGAAGGTACAGACCTGGGATAAGTAAAATTAGATCTTTGACCTTGTGGGTATATATCTCAGCAATACTTTCAAAATCTAGCTACCCGAAGACAGAGCCCCTCTATGATGGTTCAGGGATCAGCTGATTGAGCCCTGTCATTTCAAAGCAAAAGTAATTTTATTTTTTAAATGAACCTGACTATTTCTTCAAATGTACTTTGCATCCATCTAACCATTGCCTGCCAAGTCCACCTTGTCTCACACAGAGAGACCATCTTTACCTTGATTTTCTTGTACCCTTTTTGTACACTAGGGTCTTAGCAGCCAACCTAGTGGCTTTTAATAGCCTTTAGAATAATGGGTTGTTTTTGAAGACGTTTTGCTCCATCTTTACTGCTAATAGCTGTTATGTACGAAGTGGATGATAAATTTACATTTGAAATGAAGTGTGAAGGAATTGATTTCTTCAAAAGTTTATTTTCTAGTTCCACAGGTGTCATTTGTTTATCTTTTTTTCACTTGAAAACTCAAAATGAGTTTCCTTTGTCCCTGGTGTAGCCGTGTCTAGAGTTTGCATAGTGCCATGCAGCGGATCACTTCCCTTCCGTTTTGCTAGCGTGGACATAATCAACCTGTTAGGTTGGCAGGTCTCGCCTGTCGATCTTGGAGCACCATAACACCGATTCAGCAGGTGTGGCAACCCCAAACCTGAGGTCATAGCTCCTGAAAGGGGTGTTTTAGTGAGATTTGGGGAGGAATGGAGAGAGGAGGGAGATTCCATCTGATGCCACGAAGCAAAATTTAAACAGACTCACCATTGGAGACCTCTTCTCTGTGGGTGTTGGGTCTCACTCCTCCCACCCACACATACACACACCCCTGTATTGCAACACAGTTTTTCAAATTCCTGCTTTTATCTTGAACCTTATGGCAGGGGCCTAAAGCCCATTGTCATTGTGAGCCCTAATAGAGGCTTGGAAGTTGGTCTGACGAAAACACATTTCCCAAGCCTGCCCCTTACAGGTATCCGTTCACCTGACCTTGTAGCTAATCCTGGTGTGGATCTACCAGAGTATAGTGAGGGCCATTTAATTTGGGTTCTTACCTTCCCCGTGGCTTAGACTTCAAGGCTTAGTACAACCTGACCCATAGAAAGGGCTCAATATACACCTATAACTTGAACTAGTGACCAGGCATGAGCCTAATTAGGAAAGGAGAAAGGAAGGGGAGGTGTGAGGAGGGAGCGTAGGAAGCAGTTTAGTCCTATCTATTAGTATTCACCACTTAGAGAAAGCAGCCACTCAGAGCTCCCCAATGGGGGAGCCTCCAGGGACCATTGCTGTCTAACCTATAAAAATAGAAAAATAATTTTCTTTTCAAAAACACTGCACTACCCAATTGATTTGCTAATGGGTTCTGGCAGCCTTTTTATTAGTGTAAGAAGCCATTCAGACCACCATGGACAATGTCAAACTTATAAATTGATCTTGTTAAAATCTGCACATCAAAATTAAATAGAAAATACCTGGAGAGTGGCCCCCACCTCATGGAGGACCTCCAGGAGCGCCACTATGTGGCCTAAGAAAGGTAAGCAGGGAATAGGCTCCCTCTAGATCTCCCCATAACCTTCTAAAGTTTTTGGAAGAAAGGGTCAGGCTATGAGATGGGAACCTGAAGAGCTTTGGGCCTTAGCTCAGATCTGACACATAGGTACTTGTACCATTAAAAAAAAAAAGGTCACCATTGAAAAATCCAGAACTTTTGTTCTGCTTGTAAAAAGTGAAGCTCTGGCCACCCTGCCCTGTGTTCTTTCATAGCAACAATCAGCTGCAACAACTGTACTCTTTAAACCCTTCACTCTCCAGTTTACAAAATATCTTTACTTCCAGTGACTTCTCTCCTTGTATGACCTGCCTTCCCCACCAGTGAGTTTGAATTCCAGTGAGGGCTAGGCTTTTATGCTTTGGAGACAGAGAATCTTGACTTCAAATGACCTTGGTCTTGTACCTTCAAGCCCTAGTTTTCTTGTCTGTAAAACAGAGCTAACCCACCTTCAAGTATTCTGTTGATTAACTGGCAAGAGTCATTCTCTCCAGGCACCTATAGTACTTTCCAGAAAGCTAAGCACCTTACAGCTGTGAGCCAGGACTCTTACAGGTGCTAGAAGTGAATTCTCCTTTTTTTTTTTTTTTTTTTTGTGAGTACCAGGGGTCAAACTCAGGACCTCGAGTGCCAGCAGGCGCCCGTGCCGCTGAACAATATCACCGGCCCTTTTTTCACATGTGGGTACCAGGAGTCGAACTCAGGACCTCACACTTGCCAGGCAGGCGCTTATGCCTCTGAGCCATCTCACCGGCCCCTCTTCTTCTACTCACACAGATACTTAGTGTTTTTGCAAAGCTAGTCCCTGCAAAACTAAACCAGTATTTTAAATAAATGATTAGTAATAATAACTAACATTTTGAAGGACTTTGTATATGTCAGCCACATTTGCCTCACTTTTATCATCATCATCCATGTCCTCTCAAAGCCTGACAAAGTTGGGGTTGTTGGACCCTATTTATTGATGAGCAGTTGGGCTCAGGAAGTTAAACAACCTGCCTGAGGTTAACTCCTTTAGAGAAGCCAAGAGCAGAACATTCTTCCATCTTCAGCTGCCTCCTGCCTTCCTGCGCTTGATCATGGAGAGTAAGACAATTTTCAGTGAATTGTTGGGCTCTGGACTGACACGTGTTTCCCCAGAGCTGAAATGACACCTTTGAAGTAAAATTTTCTCAGCTCCCAGCTCCACAGGAAAAACCTATTTGGGGCCCCATTATGGCTGTATTTTAGAAGCCATCAACTCAGATGCTTAAATATAGCATTTCTTCAGTTCTCAGCTGCCGGCAACAGGGAAAACATTTTGAAGGGCAAATAAATATGTATGTATGAGGGCTCTTTGTGCACAGTAAATGTTTGATTCTGTTGCCCCAATTCCCAGGGCTGGAAGTAAATTATGGATCCCCAAAGGGAGTGTGGGCGTGAATATACATTCAGCACCTATATTCATGCAGCAAGGCTGTGTGGAGCATCTCCTGTATGAGAGCCAGATAAATAAACCCTCCAGTAGGGATTGGTAAATAATCCTCCCATAGCCTGCCATGGGTTTATCTCCTCTTCTCTTTGCTTCCATTCAGTATTCCTTTTCTTACTATTCTTTCCTTTGACTTTTCTTTCTTCTTTTTTATTTCCGTGCCTTTCTCTTCTCTCCTATCTTGTTAGCATGTACCTCTGTGTACCTGGACACCTGCACAGGGCTCTGTACTAATTATCTCACCTAATTGCCACAGCCCTGTGAAATACTTCTTAGCTTCATTTTGCAGATGAGAACCAGCTGAGTTCCTGCTTCTGCCTGACCTGCTCTGTGTAGACAGGGGCCAAGAAAGAAAAGATAATGGCCTCATATTTACTAATATGCTGATTTTTCTTCCCTAAATTGTAGGCTCATGGAGGAGTCACTGGGTGATCATAATTGCTAAAAGGCTGTCAAGTGCTAGGGGGAAGACACCTTGCTAACTTACTATTTCTTTGAATCTTTGCAATGCCCTCCTTGACCCAAGCATGATGTGTTCCTTGGAAACACCTGCTAGGCGAAGGAAGGAAAGTTGCTGCAATCTGCTCACGTCCATAGCCATGGCAGGAGGAACAAGGATTTGGGTGATAGTGGTCAGGAGTTTCTCTCTTTGTACTAACTGATCAGACTCCTCTAAATCCTCTTTCCAACCAGGCCTCGACTTTTGAACTTCCACTTTCATCTCTGCATTGCCCAGTTTTAACAAGAATCCTGCTAAGGTGCTTTGACCAGAATCCCCCACTCTCAATATCTGGCCACGTTGATATTTTTTATCCTGCACCATTCCCCCAGGTGATATTGATCACGCTGGCCTGTCTTCAGCAAGAATCTCATCATTTTAATTTAGCCAGAATCACCTTACCACTGAAGTTTCAACTTAGTAACTTTCTATCCACGAATCCCCCACCTCACCACCCCGCTCCTTACCTAGAAGTTTACAGCCGTGTCTCCTTGTATCCCATGTTGAGCTCAGTCTCTCTTGCCTACTACAAAACCCCATTTCATGGTCCATACACCTATCACAGTGGTCCTGAATTTTGCCTTCCCTACCATGGCTTAACGGGATCATGAATAATTTTTATTTTAGCAATACTTAAATCTCTGGAGAAGGTATTAAAGTAAATAAATCCTCCAGTAAGGACAGCCTGCCATGGGTTTGTCTCCTCTTCTCTTTGCTTCCATTCAGTATTTCTTTTCTTACTATTCTTTCCTTTGTCTTTTCTTTCTTTTCCCTTTTCTCTTTGATTTGTGTGCCTTTCTCTTCTCTCCTATCTTGTTAGCATTTCCTCTTGCCCCTCCTCTGCCTCCTCCCCCAAAAGACAGACCTCAGGTCTCAGAGATTGTAGGGGAAATGTTGGAGGGAATTTCTGGGCTTGATGCAGCGGGGCACAGAATGCAGCACCTTGGGGGAAGTAATACCAGATGGGACATTGGTGCCAACAATCAGCCTGAAATGTAAACGTGTGATGAGCTCCAGTAATAAAGCACTTACAGCTGGGGCCCTGGGGCTGCCAGAGGGAGGGGGGAAGGGGGCCTGACTTCTTCACTAGAGATGGATCAGAATCTGGTCTTTGGGTATATTTATGCCTCCAACATCCTTTTCTGCTTTTTTGGAAAGGTGATCCATCTTCCCCTAAGTTTATTAGAGGCGGTTTTCCAACACCACTTATAAAATATTACAGGCGGCCCCGTGATTCATGACTTCATTTATAACCCACAGCACTTGGGAACTTTTGGGAAATAGTTCTCATTAAATCTATTTCCCAACTCTGGAGCTGCCTCCTACTTCCCGAAGAAATACCAGAAGATTCAAGACAGGTTTGAGCAGCAGGGTGAGGGGCGTCTCCTAGGTGATGATCCTGGGTGTTGGAGATGAGGGGTCTGCATGGTCTTCCCCATGCATCTGTCTAGGGCTGCGTGGTATATTTTCCACTCCACAGCAGGCCTGTGCGGCAAAGACCTTACGCTGTGAGTCTGTTGCCTTTTGGCTCTGCACCCTTCTTTGGCAGGGGCCTCACTTCATGGGACACTTTGGTGGGAGGAAAGCGAAGGAGTAACAAGTCAGAATAGGCCTGTGTCAGCCTGTGAGTCAGCAGGAACCTCAGGAAGAGGCTCCCTCCTGTAAGGTGCAGGCCAGGAGCCCGTTTCTCAGCTTTCCCATCAGATGGTACACCTCCTTCCTGTGGCCTAAAGCAGTATTTTTCTTACTAATAAGCATTGTTCACAGCTGGAAGTCCCTTGCTTCTTTAACCAGAGCTGACGTAAGTCCTGGCCTTAAACATGAGGCCAAGAATCTGTATGGTTTTCACAAGAACTCTTGTGTTGTGACTATGATAAAAACAAACAAAAAATCAGTGGTGCTATTCTCATGCAGAAATGCTGGTGGTAAGAATATCTTGTACTATCATTTCCCACATTACTGGCTCTCCTTACCTAATCCTCTACCCTGAGGTCAATTTTTTTGTTACTGTTATCTCCTGAGACAAAGGGACAGAATCTGACTTTTATAGTATTTCCCCTCTTGCCACCCAAGATTTAGAGGTGCTATGTTCTCCATCAGTATGATGCATTATAACTCACTGAAATTAAAAATGTACAACCAGACTTGGGGTGTGCTTGTAATAATTATATGTTAGATTGTGAAAATATTCAACTTATGGAATTCAGTTCTGTGTTCTGAAGCAGATACATCATTTATCAGTGGTGGCGAACCTATGGCATGCATGTTATTTGTATTTAAGACAAAAGATGTAAATGTGTGAGTTGTTTTTCCTAAACTAAAACCTCAGTATTCAAGTTTAATTGCAGTGTTGGCACATTACAATAAATAAGTGGATTTTTGATTGCAGTTTGGGCACTTGTCTCTAAATGGTTTGCCATCACGGATTTATATATTGGGCGATTTCACCTGTCCAATGTATACCCAGGCTGAGCCTGAGGTGGAAAACATGAATCTGCTCAATTCTGTACCCTATACTTGCTTGGTAGTATTCTGGACAGATATACTCTTATGTGTTTCATAACAGATAAGCAAACTATGGCCTGGGAGACTAGCCCCTGGGTCAAATCTGGTTGACAGCCTGTTTTGTTTTTTTAATAGTTTTGTTGGAATACAGTTATGCTTATTCATGAGCATGCTAAAAGGCAGAATTGAAGAATGGCAACAATGAGTGACTGTGTACCATAAACTATAATACTGACATCTGATCCTTTAAGCAAAAGCTTTCGTCAACCTGTGCTTTATATCTGAACAGGTACATATTACTGTATAGAGCTTGTCTTTGAGCAGTGGGGCTGCCTTAACAAAATACCACAGACTGAGAGACTTATAACAACTGGAATGTATTTCTCCCAGCTCTGGATACTGGAAAGTCCAAGATAAAGGCTCTGGCAGATTTGGCGTCTGGTGAGAACCTGATTCTTTGCTCACAGATGCTGCCTTCTAGCTGTGTCCTCACATGGTGGAAGGGACAAGGAGACCTCTGAGGTCCCTTTTATAAGGGTACTAATCCCATTCATGAGACTCCACACTCAATATTTATTTAACCACCCTCCAAAACCCCCACCTCCAAATGTCATTACAGTAGTGATTATGTTTCAATATATAAATTTTAAGGAAACCAAAAATCCAGGCCACACAAAACTGGATATTCAAAGCTATCTAATACTGTGTTTTGCAGGTGGGATTTGCAAGGGTAATTTTAACTGTCCATGACTTTGCCCTACTCATTGGCTTCTGAACTTAAATATAACAAAGATTCACCTGCACTGCGGCAGGTGAATATTTGTCTTGTGTTTTGGTTTGGTTTGGTTTTTACTTTATCTGCTCAGCTATTTTTAGAACAATGCATGCATACCTGACACGTTTTTCAAAGATTCTGAAAGCAATCTTTCTCTGGATGATGGGCTGGCTATAATAAGAGTGAGAACATCTGTGTGATGCGTCCCAGGGGCTGGAGTTGAAGGAGCTACACATATGTGATATAGCACAGGTATGAAACTTCATTGAAACCCTCATTTCTTCGAATTTCACTTGGCACCTTTCCTCTTGGCAAATTCATGGAGATACGTAGCAGTCCCTGTGACTCTCAGAAATTGCTGTGACTTATATCCCAGGAATATGTTATTGAGAAAGAACCTTAGCTTAACCTAATGCAATCAGATTTGCATTAGAGTTCCATTTGAATTAGAGTTCAGCTCAGGATTGCAGAACCTTGGATCATCGACAGGTGAAGGGAATCTCACAGGTCAGCTTGTCCAGGGGCTCCCAGTCCTGCTGATCATCAGAGTTCTTGAAAATGCTTGTTTAAAAAAATGCAGCTGCTCTGGCCCCACCACAGAGTGATTCTGACCTTGGAGATACACAGTGGGGCCTGGGCATCTGCATTTTTGACAAGTTCTGCGGAGGAATGTAAAGGACAGCCAGGTGTAGCACCCACTGATCTAGGCACATTCCTCTCTTGACAGTCCAGGAAGATGAATTCGAGATTAACCCACAAGGTGGCCAGCCAGGACCAGCACCCTCTGTCTGCTACCTCGCTCTCCTCCCTGCCCCAGGCTTCCCCACAGCTCTTTTCCCAATCTGAGTCCACATCTTTGTCAACTCCTAAGCCTCTCCTTTGCTTACTTCTCCCAGCCCCTGCCAGGCCAGAACCCAGGGCTGGGCCTTAATAGCCAGTTCCCACCTGTGGTTTCCAAACCCACTTGGGCAGAGCCCTGGAGTATTCACAGATGCCTTGGAATGACCCTGAGGGAGAGAATGACAACCCAGAGGAGACCCAAATAACAGAGCCCTAGCTTTCTCCATGTCTTCCCAGAGTCCCTCCATTTGTACATTTCATGTATTAAGCCCACGTTAGTTTTTTTCTAGCACAAGAGCTGGACAGACAGAAAAATCTGATAAAAGGGAAGAAAGGTTAAAATTCTGAGTCCTGCTGTACCTTACAGCAAAACAATCCACCAAACTTTTCCATAAGATTCTGCTTTGCTTAAAAATCTCCAGAGAGTGATACTCCATCTTTTAAATCTACACCATCTGGACCCAAGGTCATTTATCTCAGGTGCTCGGAGGAAGCTGTTACCTGCAGCCACCATGGCTCCCACAGGCTCCAGCTCTGTGCTGTTTGCACCTAAATTATATCCCACCTAAATCTTGCCTACTCCAAACTGAGCCCACAGCTTACCTCAGCTGCCCTTATTCCCTTCTGTCATCATGGCTACAAATCAAATAGTGGCTGGCACCCACAGTGTGCCAGATACTGTATCAAGCCCTGGACAAGGCAGGTGTGATGCCCAGGTGGCACATCCAGTCTGGAAGAGAAAGGGAGACATGTGGTCACTCACCACCCTGTCTACAGGCAACAATTTCCACTGCATTTTCCCACCTGCCTCTGTCCTAGGAAGATGGGAAAGACCTTTGCAGCTCCTTCCCCACTGCTCAACCCTCTAGGACTGCCACAGCCTCAGGCCCTGGTTGAGATTCCACCAAACCAACTCAGGTATGCAGGGGAACGGGGCCCTGAACGGTAACACTGGATGCTCCAGAGCTTCTCTCAGTCAGGAGACAGGTGGCCATGCTCCTGCCCTGGGCTGGGCTGCGGGGCAGAAATCATGCGGGGCAGAAATCATCTGGGCCCAGCACTACAGGTTTTCCTTTCCTGCCACCTCCTTGGGCCAGTCTTCTGCTGCATCTCTGTGCTGCCACCTCCTGGCCAGACCAAGTAGGGAGCAGGGCCTATGGGAGCAAAGTCCAGACACCCAGCCTGCCAGCAGCCGCTTGCTCCACAGCTCCTGAGGGCCCCAAGGACCATCTCCGAACTCACTCTGCAGAGAAGACACCTCAGGCCGTGGTCAGGAGCCAGGTGAACCGCCTCTGATCACGTGTTCCCTGAGAAAATGGTACTGGCAGAGCCAAGGGTTTGTTTCCTCTTACATTTCTTTTTCAGCCTTTCAGTTTGTATTGCCCCTGGTTTCTGTTTAGATGTTTACGTGTATATTTCGGTGTGTGTGCTTGGAGTCTAATTATCTATGTGTGCAGTGCATGTTCTTTGCTTTCATAGGCGGCCCTCACTCTTGACAGTGCAGATCAAAATGAACAGAACAGCACAACGCATATAAGTTACACGATGTTGGTGATGCACATAATAGTGATAAGGACAAGCTCCCACCCCCAAACATTTGCCATCTGCTTGTGAAGACTTTTCTCTTTGAGAGAAGGGTCGAGTTAATGTTTAGTTCCAGAAACTCGGTCTCCATCATCAGGTGGTGCTGATAAAAGGTTCCATGAGTAGAGGTGTTGGGAGGGCAGCAGCTGTGTACTCAGCTAGGTCCAGCTGCAGACACCTGCGTTGGGCCCTGGAGTTACTGAGCCAAACGATCGAGGTGAGGGTGGGGCTTCGAGGCAGGCACGTGATCCACATAGACACCAGGCAGGCTCAAGGAGGGTCGTTAACCAGCAAGCCCCCAGAAGCCTGTCTCTGGGTGATGTAGGGTCTGTGCGCTTGTAAATCAGCCCTGAAACCTGATGCTGGAGCCAAGCAGTCCCTGCTATCTCCCAGCCTCTCCCCTGGATGTCACTGTTGTGCTATGTGAACAGCATTGGGGAGCACCCCTGGGACCATGAAAAGCCCTCCCTGAAGTGGCTGCCCCTTGGGTCTGCAGAAGGGACCATAGGACAAGGCAGAGCCAGGCCTATTTGCAGGTATGTCGGAGTCAAAGCTCAGTGTCCCAGCCCAACAATGCGGGCTGGTGATTGTGTTTGCGGGTCATTGTGTTTGCGCGTGACTTCAGGTCACCCTGCTGGTGCTGGGGCAGGACTGGTTTCTAGTACAAAGAAGCTGGGGTGAGTGAGAGAACTGGGGTCCACTCCCTCATGGCTGTCCTTGGACAGAGGTTCCCAAGTTGGCAGCAATGGAAAAACGTTAAAAGACTAACATGTGTGGTAGTTAAAAGCACAACTCCAAATCCCAGACAGGAGAATTTGGGGCAGTTGTTTCCCATCTCCGATCCTCGTTTCACCACCTGCATTAAATGTGACTCTCTGTCAGCACTGTTGTAAGAACTGAATGAAAGTACAGCATGCAGAGCTTACTACGGCAACATGTAGGGCTCAGCTATTATTGTAACAAGGAATTTAGAAACAGTTTACAGCAGGGAATCTGTATCCACAGCCTGGGAGAAGAATCTTGTTCCTAATCCAATTATAAAAATCAGCACAAGCCCAGAGATTAGAACAAATCAAGAGAGATTGGGCCCAGGCCTAATGGAACTGGTGTCCTTCTTTAACTTGGTTCTGGGTTTCCATAACACTCTGGCTGCCTCTTCGCGGAGCCACATGTGCCTGTGTCTTGACCCATGTGTTGGGAGGCAGCACCCAACCTTAGCCCTAAAGCAGTTAGGGGACACCTTTTCCATCTCAGTGTTGATATATATGGAATAACTTCGAGCAGATTGAGAACATATTAAAAGTTAAGCATGTAGGGAGAGCTCCAGGCAGTCTCTTGGCGTCGACGAGTGAGAAACACAGACACTGAGTTGAGGCCAAACCAGAAAGTGTCCGCTTCTCCCGGGACCATGCAGTGAACACCAATCCAGAAGCCTTTGGTCTTCTGCCCCCTTCCCCTTGCCTGTGGTATCGCAAGTCAATTCAAGTTGGGTTCTGATACTCTTGTCTATTTCCTCAGCGACCTATAGGATTGGCGGTGCAGACATTTCTCGATATTGAGATGGGTTTCTTAAATGAGGCTACCTCTCAGCTCAAAGCTAGCGGTACGAGTAAGAGGCCCATTTGATATTAAGGACGTGTTAAGTTCCCTTACAATAGAGCTTGCTGGGTGGCAAGCCCAGATTTACCATCAACAAGCGAAGTACAAACTGGAAGGCGGAAGGCACTGTTTCAGATTTATTGCACATTTGAATTTTCTGTTTTTAGGGAACACTTGTGGCATATTAATTCTGTAATAATTGCATCTGCCCATTCTTCTTCCAGAGTGCGTTTGGGACGTTGTGATTTGTCTACTGCAGGGTAATGAGAAGAACAGAGGTGAGCATGGCAGGCTTCGGGTAGTGGGGGAAAGGTAAATTGGAAAATGAGGAGGAAGCAGTGCCCCAGCAGCTGCAAAATTGTTGAAAACCATTTTCTCAACTGGGTTAATTGTTCTTCCCCATGGTGCGGAGACACCTACGCGTTCAGAAGTCTGCGGTTCTTTATTGCAAGGAGCGGCCTATTAAGAGAGACAGATTGTCTACCAGGAGCGGCTGACTCCCGCCTCTCTTCCCATTCTCTGCATCTTGGCTCTCTCCCGCTAACACCCCTGCCCCTCAAGACAGAGCTCATCTGCCTCTCTCCCCCTTGGCATTAGCTTTATCGCTGGGAAGGGATGTCAGTGATGGGAGGGGTGGGTAGATTCAAACCAGTTCTGCTTGAGGAATAGGAATAATTACAAAATCTCAGGCCATTATCCAATTACTTTGACATGTGGCCATTCTAGGGAGTTCTAACTGGATTAAGTTCATTATAAAAAGATTAGTCCTAGGATGGGGACTGTGCATAACAAAGTGAACCTTCAGAATGTGTGCTGCTGGGCCACCAAGGACTTTGGGGGGAAACCAAGTGAATGGCTTTGTTTATTGAATTACTGCTAAGGGATTCACCAAGGAGTTTCGTTCAGATAGTTGGTGACTTACAGCTACTGTCAGCAGTTCACTGTTTGTTTTCCCTTTTTCAACATTGTTCAGTGCCAGTGTTCTTCAATTTATTGTCAAAGTGCTAATCCAGGATGTTTGTCCCTAACATTCTGTGTGAGCATGGAGGTGAGATTATTGATCGAAATGAATCTGAGGCACTCAGAGCTCATGTATTATTCATAAACTGTGTATACCTGCACATGTAGTGTGCATCCATATAATACCTTGCATCTGTATAATTCTTCCTTGCTTTACAAAGCACTTTCACTTTTCTCACTTGACCCACCCAGCGATATTCTGGATAAATAGGCATTATTATAATGCTTTTGCAAGCGATGAAAGTAAGATTCAGAGAGGTTAATCACCCAGCTTAGTCACCCAGCTTAGATAGTCCCAGAACTGAGGTTACTGCTCAGATCTGCTATTCCCAGTGTACCCTTCTACAAACACATGCAGACCCAGTTTTCACTTGTATTTTAAACATTGAGTATGTGTTCTACTCGTGGCTGTAGACTATTTGGATTAATCAGATTGGTTGAGATCATTTTTCCTCAATGTGCCAAGAGAATTATATTACATATCAGTTTCGAACAACTAATTTAGCTGCTAAATGCTTTCTTCTCCCTTGTTTTGAGCTCAGAAAATTTTTTCATGCAGAAAACATCCTGGAATTGTTCTTCTGTATCTTCACTGTTCTGCTTTAGGGAAGGGAATCACCATTTTACCTTCCCAGAGTAAATGTCCACACTCCTTTTGAGTATCTTGAGATGAGGGGCATGGATGTTAGGATAGTGGAAAGATGTGAATTACCAGCCATTCTTTTATTTGACTTGACTTACTTTACGGGGCTGCCATCTCCTCCTGGGTGAACAAGTACAACTTAAAACTGTAGATAGATAGATCTGAGCTCTACTTTTCATTAGGCTCAGCATGCCTCCACCTCCTCCTCCTAAGGCCACTACAGCCTTTACTAATGGATCATCACAGCCTTTCCTATAGAAGCTGGAATTGGACTTATCCAACCCATCTGAAAATAGACCTTGAAGAGTCAAGAAAGGGCTAACAAGATGGCATTTGTCTACCTATGACCCTGCTTCTAGACTCTGGTGACCCCAAGAGCCATGTAGGCCTTGAAAAGCAACTCCAGAGCAACCAGTCAGCCCCGCTCTGTTTAGTGCCATCTTGATGCCCCGTTTGATGACCAGCAATTCAGGACACCCAGGAAAGGTCAAGAGGAAAGTGAAATGATCAAAAAGGGTATTAGATTTAGGAAAAGAATATATTCAGAGTACAGTTACAATAAAGATTAGGGCAGAAACCAGTTGGCCAGAGCAAGAAAAGAGAGATGAAAACAGAAATCTAGGTTACTGCAGACCAATGATTCTATCCCCTCTTCCCTAAAAAGAAATAGACATATACAACATTTAGTGCCAACTATTTCTCCCTAAAGTACATCTACCCATGGACGAAATTTAAAAGCAATGTACACTGTTGGAGCATACTGCAGATTCTCATTTGCAATAATATAACAATGATAATTGAAAATTGTTTATTTAAAAAATAAAAACTAATCGACTAATGAAACCAAAACTTTACCAACTTCAGGCCGGGCTGGACTTAGTGGCTCAGTAAATAATTGGGACTTTTTCTACATAGTGGCTCCTTATCATTGCCGTACTTTTTTTTTTTTTTTTTTTTTTTTTGGGTATTGGGGATTGAACCCAAGGCCTTCATACTGAGCTACATCCCAAGTCCTTTTAAATTTTTTTTTCTTTTGAAACAGGGTCTCCTTACATCACTAAATTGCCCAGATTGGGCTCAAACTCGATCCTCCTGCCTCAGCCTCCTAAAGTGGTGGGATTACAGGTGTGCACCACCATGGCCAGCTCCACACTTAGCTTTCAGCATAAAGTTTGGCAGGAAAAAAGAGTATCTTTTTTCTAATAGTTCCTGTAAATGTTTTGGAATATATTTCTTTGGGTCCAGCTTAATCATTTTCCCTTAGCTGAACCAGTCATGGCTGCTGGGGGCTGCACTACTCAGATTGGCCAGGCCTGGGTCCTCTGATCCCCCTGGACACTAGCCTAGCCTCATGTCTTTTCTCCTGTTCCCCTCTTTCCACCCCTGAGCCACTTACCCTGCAAATGATGCAGCTGTGGTAGACAGGAGGGAAAGGTGTCAACCTCTCAGTTGGCTGCTTGCTATGTACCAGGCCCAGTGCTAGCTGCTGAAAGGAGACTTTTCAAATAGCCCCAAAGCTTTATATTTTGTAGATTCTTCATGTTAATAATCTTGGTTGACCCTGATAAATACCATGAGGTAGTTGTTTTTGTCCTCATCATTGTGTAGATGAGGAAAAGTCTGTTCAGCATGGCTCTTTAACTCCCTGAAATAGACCTGGCACTTGACCTCCAATTTGTTGGACTCCAAATTCTGTTCCTTCCCATAAGTCTTTTGTCAGGACTGGTGCCAATGTTAACATGAAAAATGTAAGTTCCCCACTTACATGAGGCAGAAGGCAAGTCAGAGACTAGATTTCAATTTCTCTAGTCAGAAACAAGCCTTGAACGCCTCATTTCTGAGAACATATTTTCTGTTGTTCTTCACTACTTAGGTGGAGTGTAGAAATAATACCAGCTATAGTTCATTAACCGTAATGTTCCAGGGACTGTGCTAAGCACTTTACACAGAATGTCCCATGTACTGCTAAGAACAACCTTACGAAATAGCACTTCTTATCCCTATTAGAGAGCTGAGAAAAGGCAATCTGGGAAAGATGAAACAACCTCCACCAGGTAGTACATGGAGCCAGGTTTGAACCCAGCTCTGACTGCCATTCTGCTCTTCTTTCTGCCATGCAGTGGCTGGGCCTTACGTCAGCCACTGACTGATTAGACTTCATTAGCAAACTGAGAAGAGGTGGGAAACAAGAAAGGCATCAATCCCAAACTTGGTGGGAACTCAAAAAAAAAAAAAAAGGAAGAAAATTAGATTTTCCACAAATTCTTGGTAATTCAAAAGTCCTGAAACCAAAATAATTTGATAGAAGCTGGCCATCTACAGTCTAAAACAAGAATATCACCTTTCAACGATCTCCAAACATTAAAATTGACGAGGTTTTAATTGTCTAAGCCCTGTGGGCTGGTTTGCTTTCATAGGAGAGTCTTGTGTTTCATTTGCTCCTCTAACTCGCTCAGGAATGACAACAGTCCTAAGAGAGCCTGAGTGGTTCCATCTGGGGACCAGGGTAAGCCAGCCACAGCATCACTTAAATACCTTACGCCCTCCTCCTCACATCCTCATCCTTGGCGATGTCTGGTTGCTGCAGATTGGCATTTTCACATCATTTATGCTTTTCAAGGTACACATCTCATGACAACACTGTCAGCTTTCAATTTATTAGGCTTATTAGCAAATAAAACTGTCCTGAAAAGCCTAGATTTGATATCCGGAAGATTCATTTCAGGATTGATTTAATGCAACCTGCCTGGTAGTTTATTTCACATCTCCAGGTGGGGACTAAATCACCCTCATCTTGTTGATACCTTTAATGTGGTGGTTGGTGTTTGCAAAATAGGTCAGGCTATAAAAGAATCTGAAGACTCTAGATGCTTCCAATTTCTCTTTTTTTTTTAAATAGAGATGATAAAATTGCTGTATAAATTTATGTGTCTAGGACATTCTGGTTTTTTTCCTCCTTTTTTCTTCCTTGGCTCTCTGTGATGTCTTTTGAATAGAAATAGTGGGAAATACATTTAAAGATGCAGTCCTCCTTAACTGTTGATTTGTAGCAGTGGGAAATCACTTGCTTTCTCTGGAAACACCACTCTGCACAAAGGACGCGTGACATCTGGCATTCAATATGACAAACCTATCGAGGCACCAGCCGGGAACAGTCCATCATTTAAGTCATCTTGTTCTTAAGCCCTGGGCCGTGATCATACCGTTTTAAGATGAAGACTTGAACAGAGAAAACCTGTTATTACCAAACCAGCCAATGGCACTTACCAAGGGCTATTACTCTCTGTTAGCATTTATCACCCACCTCTCATTTGACACTTATCATTTATTGCTTGACAGTTTTATTTATCTTTTATTCTTATCCTCCCCCATTGGCTTACCATCTGCTGAGAGCCTGGGCCCTACAGTTTAGCCCAGTGCAGTTCAGACTCCCGTCCCTGCCTCTTCCTACTGGGTGACCGCAGCAATATAACTTCACCCCTCATCTGAGTTTGCTCACTTTAGAAAAAAAGAGAGACAGACAGAAATAACAGGGTTAATGTAAGTCTTTAACACAGTGTCAAGCACATGGGAAGCGCTCAGCTAACGGTAGCTGGTGTTACTGTGATTAAGTCAAGGATAATCATACTATTAGCATAAAACACGCTCTTCAATGTTCTATACCGAAGTGCCTGTGTAAAAGGAGATGGCATACATTTGTGAGAAGTCTTGATTCTAGAATATTTATGAAGAAAGATCAATTTCATTATATTTTAGATTTATATGTATGATACATGATATGTATGTGATATATATGTCTGACAGTGAAGTTGTATTCAACAGATTCTTAAGAGTTTATTTGACACAAAGAGAGCTCTTTAAGAGGTTGAATGCACTTTCCAGGCTCCATTTCCCTGCCAACTTAGATCTTCCTTTATCTTATTTGCATCAGTAAATTGTTTAGCTGAGCCTTCCTTCTTAGAATTGACTCAGATAAGCTTAAACTTTTCTGAGTTAGCAAAAATTTTGAATTTCTAAAGAGTGAGAATCCATATATTTTACTGTATTCCTGGACAGTAGCGTGTTCGCCAGACAGCAAGACTAGCTGAAATTTATGATCCAGGATGTGTTTGTTCTCTTCCCTGTTACCTATTTTAATCTTGTAAGTGAGGGGCCTGGTGTCACTGGCATCCTATGGTAAACTGTGCCCTAGCACAGCAGCAATACCTGAGAACCCCTCACCCCCATCGATCACAGCCCTCACCTGCAACCTGCCTTACCTTGCTGCTCAGCTGCCCCTGCGATCCGCCTGCCGCTGCTTTGTCTCCCATGGGTTCTCCTTGATTCTGTTTCAGGTTCCTTGCACAGTTCTTCCCTTCCACCTATTCTGATGTCACCTGCAGAATTAAACACACTGATGATGACATTTTTCCAAGTCATTGTCCTGCTGTACATTTGTATGTATTCCATGTCTTCTATTTTGAACAAGTGCTTCTATCTTCTAACTTGGGCTAGATTGGTTTCTGCTGTAATTATTGTATAACCAAAATGGATAAAGCAGAAAAGGGAGGGTTAAAAATCAAATCACAGTGTCTAAATACCCTCAAAATGTTCCGATAAATTACAATATCCATGTTTCAAGGTTTATTCCAGAACACAATATCATTAGCAGCAGCACAATAATTCAGCCATGTATTTGTCACTCACTAAGTACCATGCAATAGATTTAGTATCATTTATATCATTTCTCACTTATTTCCTATTTAAATACCCTTTTTTCTCAAACACCTTTGTCTGGTATTAAAAATCAAACATTCTCTATAAAAGTTAGAGGCAAACCCATACTGTTGAAATCCATCCATACTAGTAGTTAAATACTTACAGGATTCTGTTAGGAGAGGAGGGATGCATATTTGCCTGGTATGGATTGAGTGTCTCTTATCCAAAATGCTGGAAACCAGAAGTATTTGGAATTTTTTAGACGTTGGAGTATTTGCATATACATGTAAAGAGATATCTTGGACCCAAGTCTGAACACAAAGTTCATTTATACTTCATATATACATTATTTGCAAAATAATTTTGCCCAAAGGTGATTTTATACAATATTTTTAGTGCACCTGTATTACGACTGTGGCCCTTCACAGGAGGCCAGGTGTGGAACTTTCCACTTGTGTCATGTTGGCTCTCAAAAAGGTTTCAGATTTTGGAGTATGTAAAATCTTGTGTTTTCGGATTATGAATGCTCAACCTGTTGTTAACCAGAATATGTTCCCTGCCTTATGGTCTCTTGCCATGGATAGACTTGAACAGACCACAGCAAATTTTATATGTTAAAAATTCACACTTCCTTCAAGTGGTTTACTCCTACCTGTCAGAAAATTGTTATGATTTATTGGTATGATAGAACAAGGATTTATTGCCATATTCTGGGGGGAAAGAATGTAATAAATATATAGATCCAAAGTATTTACCATGTGTATGGAGCCCCTTAAATTTATAACTGCATTGTACAGTGGCATTCTGGAAGTCAAATTCCACCTAAAAAATTTCAGATCAGAAGTTTTAGTGTGGTGAATCTGAGGGTTTGTTGTGCAAAATTATGATGATGATGGTGATTGTAACTGCCATCATTAGTCTTTCATACTGCAGCCACTGTGCTAGACACCGTTCTTTTTTTTTTTTTCCTAATCATTAAGAAACAGCTGTTAATATCTCCATAATTCAGAAAAGAAACCTGGGGTGAATGGAGAGCTGTGTGATTCACCCAAGCTCATACAGCTAGTGAGTAGCCAGTCTAGGACACTCGCCCATATCTGGGGTCCTCTTCCCCAATCCCAGTCATCTCCAGGGTCCCAGGCTCAGAGAACACCAGACCCTGTACAAGGATGTCCAGGACTGATGCCATCTGGACCAGCTCTCATCCCATCTCATTTAGCAGGTCATTCCTACTAAATGTATGCTTGAGCTATGCCAGCACTCCCCACTTCTGTCCTCCAAGATTGCCACCACTTTTTGCTGGGCTCCCCAGTGGCCTTTGTGCATGCATGCTTCTCCCTGTCCATGCTCTAGAGTGGGCTCTCTTTCCCAAATGCTGCCTCACTGTCCTACTTACAACATATTAATGTTATTCCCTTTCTCTTAGGGTAGAAATGGAAATCTATGTACAGAGCCCTATGTGGCTTGATCTGTGCTGTCACTCACTTGTCCCCTTGGCTTCTGTTCTTTGGTCACATTGAACACCCCACCACCCCTGTATCCCTCCAGAATTTTGGCTCCTTCCCACCCATGACCTCATAGGCTTCTCTCTCTAGTTGAGTTCTATTCATTCATCAAAGAGCACCTTGGGTGTCTCTTCCCCAGAAGCCTTCTCTACACCTTTACCCCACTGTATACTGCCATGTGTGCCATCCCACTTTTATCACACTGAACCCAGCTGTAATTAAAGAGTTATTTGGACAGTTTAATCTCTAAGTACTTTCCCCAACTTGGAAGCTCCAGGAGATTAGGATCCTATTTCTAGCTTTACCATGGTAACCCCAATTCCTAGCATGGGACAGGCACCTGGTAGGTGCTCAATAAATATTTGTTGATTCCCAAATACCTAGTGATTCCAAAGCTGAATGCCACCCTGCATCCATTGGAGCTCATGTTACCATGTCCCCACCCATCATTACAGGATGTTGTGGGATATGAAAAGCTGTTCTGGTTATTATTCCAGCATAATGCTAGCTGTCCATGTAGTGAGTGTTGTCCTTTCTGGCGAAATTCTTTCTGGATGACTATTGTAGCTTGGGAGGTCTTTCAGTGACCACTTGCTTTGAGTAAAAATGCTGTGGTCCAGGGAAGGATGTGAGTGGGCTGCCCCAGTGCTTGGTTTTTGCCTAATAGTCATTGATTTCACATTCACAGTTAAGGGACCCAAGTACCTTAAAGCTAGGAGGCAGTTTTGGTTAGAACCTCTTCGTTCTGCTATTTTACCAATTTCACAACCTCCTGATCCTCCCAAAATGAGCATCACTAATTGGGTACAGGAAACTAATCAGAACTGTGAGATTCCAGAGCCATTATTTAGTAGACCAGGTTCATTTCATTATTTGAAATTTGCTTCTAGCCTGATGCATTTTTTAGCTGCTGGACAGATATAAACAGACTTGCTTCTTTGTTTGCCATCCTAGAAAGAAATGCTTTAAACAAAAATCAGACGTAAATACAAAGGATGTTTCTCAAAGAAACTGTACTATGGTTGTCTGATCATGCTGTCGCGGGATTTCTCCAGGACCCTGGGTGCCCAGATCAGAAGGTCAGGATTTGTGCTGCCTCTCCTTGCTGCTCAGTGTAATCCTGTGCATCCCTTTTTATGAAAACACCATGAAACCTGAAATGCATTCAAGCTTCCCTTTTGGCCAGGAGATCGGGGCATGTGTAGACCCAACATGTTTTTTCACTTGAAAAGATCTTTTCATCAGTATGGCCCTGAGACATAAAAATAGTCTATCAACAAATACTTATTAGGTGCTGTGGGAGAATTAAACAAAGGAATGAACAAACAGACTGAAACAACAGCGTACAGGCCGCACCCCCAACTTTGAGCAGTGTACTCCCCGTAGAGATCACGTGGAATCCAGAGTTTTCTAGAGTAGAAGCAGATCTTTCTGACAGGCTGATGAATTCAGGGAGGGCTTCCTGGAGTTGGTGTGCCTGAAGAGGCCATCAGTGCACAACGTGGTGGTTCCAGTTTCAGGGACTGGAGGTGTCTGTCCCAACTTCATCCAATTTGTGTGTGTGGCCTTGGACAACTTAGTTACCCTCACTGAATCTCAACTTTTCATTTGCAAAATGAGGGCAACACTTCCTTCACAGGGCTATTATGCTTTTCTGCTCTTTTATTTTTAAAGATATGAGATACAGTGGTACCTCAGTTCACAAACTTAAATCTTTCCATGATTGTGGTTGCAAACCAAATTGGACAAGTACCAAATAAAATTCAATGTTTAGGTTTAATGTTGACCTTATGGGGAAAATTAATATGGTTCTGGTCCAATTTGGTTTGCAACCAGAATCATGGGAAGAATTAAGTTCATAGACCGAGGTACCACTGTAATATTTATTGTTGTTACTGTTTTAGTTTCCCAGACTCCCTTTGGCCCCAGACCTTTGCACAGGCTCTCTGCCCTCCTCTCCTAAAGCACTCTGCCTCAGTCACAGAGGTGACTTCACTATTCTTTCAAGAGTAACCTAGAATCGAATTCTAGGTAGGAGTGTGTCCTCTCCCTGCTCCTGTGCACCCCTGAAGCCTCATGCCTTTCTCTCATCTTGGTGTGCAATCACCCTGTTCCCCAGCCTCACGTCTTCTGAGGGGCAGTACTGACACACTGACCTCTGCTGCTTTCCACAGCAGGGTCAAAAATTTATCAAGGGAGGGAGGGAGAGAGGGAAGAAGATTGGAAGGGAAGGGAGGAAGGAAGGAAAGAAGATAGGAAGGAAGGAAAGAGAAAGAAGGAGGAAGGGAAGGAAGGAGCGAGGGAAGGAAGGAAGGAGGGAATTACCTGTATCTCTCCTGTGCTTTCGCTCTCTGCAGGGTAAAGATGAACCATGGAGGAGAGCCTTTAAGGACTGGCTATTTATGTAAAATTCCAAGCTGTGGGAAGGTAATACAGCCTTGGGTGGCTCCAGGCAGTTCAGCTTTCCAGTCATTCTCTCAAGCAGAAGTTTCCAGTAGGCCAATTATTCCTCTCCTAGAGCTGTTGTGGTGGGTTATGCTGGGCCATCTGCCAGGAGGACTCGCCCAATCTGGCAAATGAAAAGGACAGCAAAGCTTAAGGTCCTGGTGGGCTTCCAGGAGGCAATCAAACCCATAACCCCCTAAGGAACCCTGCAGTTTGTGTATTTGTCACCACTCCAAAGCCACTTCTGCCTATTGGAGCAGCATGCAAACTCCCAGCCAGAAAGGGAAGACATAGTGCAGACGAAACCAGCTCAGCACCACACTCGAGAATTGGTTACAAAATCATGAAAGAGGAACTCCCCTCGCCCTGCCTTTCCATGTGCCATTCAGCCTGTCCTAGCCAGGTCATCATCTGAAATCGCTCTCAGGTGGAAGTCCTCCTTCCCTTTGCTGTTTATTCAATAAAGCCCTGACTCTCCTGTTTGGCCTTTGATGACCTCCAAGGTCTGGTCCCAGATTTACCCTTGGTGTTTTCTCTCCAACTCTTCACTGACTTCCAGCTGCTTTGCACTGCTTTGCAGCTGGAAACACTGGCCAGCCCTGGCTCTAACACTTACTAGCAATGCTCTTCAGGGAAGGTACCCAGCTCTTTGCAGCTTCAATCTCCTCATCCCTAAAAGGGCAATCGCAATACCTCCTCTGCATTTTAAGAATTAGTAAAGATATTGGTCAAGACCCTTAGACTGGCAGATCCTTTCTGAAATGCTCATGGTTATTAAATACTCCAACCTCGGCCTGATTATTGCAGCACTGTCTACCCATCTTTGCCCTTGTGTCTTTATTTATGCTATTCCTCTCCTACCCCTCAAAGTGCCCTGTATCCATTGATAGTGAGTAGTGTTCGTCTGTGTAAGCTGGCAGTTCTCACACTTGGCCTGGCGTACTCGCTAGTATTATTCACGTAGAAGGTTCAGTTACAGCTTAGGCTTCTCAAGGTAAGGGCTGCATCCTCTCATGATAGCTGCTGTTGAATGAGCTCCCCCGTGGGCCTGCCATGTAAGGCCATGCATGTTGTGCAGTGCTCAACTCTTGGGGGCGCCACTCCAAGGGTGGCGTGTGCTGCTGAAGTCTTCAGCGTGCATGGTGGAGCGTAGATGTGTGCATCCTCACGTAATCCTCAGCAGAGCCCTCTGGGGCAGCCAGCCCTGTTTTGTAGTTATGGAAACAGAGTCTGAGAAGGTAAAAACTTATCTGTGGTCACACAGCTACAATGTGGAGCTGCTGGTATCTTCATTCTGCATGCTTCCCTCTAAGTTCATTGGCCACTCACTGAGCTACCAGCTATCCCTGAGGCAGGTGCTTATCCACTGACACACTGATTGACTGCAGTGAGTACACCAGGCCTTTGCTGTCTGCGAGAAATTTTGCCAGCCAATCAAGCAGGAAAAACTGTTCTCCCTGCTCTTTCTGCCTCCATGTAAGGTAGGGGCCAGAAAGAGAAAGAAGTTACCAAGAAGAAACCCATAGATAAGTATCTTTTCTCACTTCCCTTTCCTTCTTATCTGGTCCAGAAGGATGAATTGAAAATAGATGGTACCTTCTCCCAAAAGGAAAAGTTTCAGGACTGGCATAGGGAGTTGGGATTTGGGGCCGAATTGGGAGAAATGGTCCAAACAAGCCCTCAGTCCTGCCCGCCTGTCAGAGAGCACCTGGCAAGTGGCAGCCACTCTCCCCTGCAGTAGGCAGCCTCCCCTCTTCGTGAGAATCTGTGCTGCTCAGGGAGAAAGCATGGTCCTGAGCCACCACTCACTGCCATCCCATCCAGAACACTGTGACAGCTACAGGCCTGGCAAACAGGCCTGGCTCCCTCCCCTGTTGCTCTGTAGCTCAGAGTACAACTATCACAGAGCACAGTTAAAGTGGAGCTCAACTTTGGGGTATGTGGTAAAGATACCTGCAGGAGCTCTTAATCAGATGTTTCAAAGGGAACCTCCAGGCTAGAGGGTCCTGGGCAGCTTTCCCAGGACAGCAGGGGGCACTCATAGATGCCCTTACCATGGACCGGTTTGCCATGGATCACTGGCACCCACTTGGCCCAGCATGGAGGCAGAGCTCCTGAGGCCAGAAGGATGGACTCGTGGCATGGAATGGCCTGACATTCCAGCAGCACACCTCTGCCCCCAGCCTAGGTCAGATTCTCTGATTGTACGTTTTCAGTGCATGCTGTCTTCTTTCTTCTCTGGGACAATTTTTATCAGAGTCCAAACTCATGATTTGGAATTTTTATGGGGTGGCAGGTGGGGTAAATGTTTTTCTCTCATTTCAACCTTAGGCATAGTGTTACTGGGGACTCTGTCTTTACTTTGCAAACCACCGTACCCCCAGATACCATGTCTGTGGCACAAAATGTGTATAATAATAATGGATAGATGTTCAGTCAATTAATTAATTGTTATTCACACTCCTTCGTCTTGTGGACTCTTTTTCTAAAAATGTTGCCAAAATCATTAACAAAAGAGAAAGGGGGAAATAGTCTTTCTCTCTTGGAGTACATTTTTAGTAGCTACTGTGCCATTCCCTGAGGAGTTTAATCAATGCCTTTCTTCCCTGCCTGCCAAACTGTGAACTATACAGTAAGGCAGTTGGAGTGGGTTCCCAGATTGTCCCTGATGGAAATGTGGAGGGCCTTGGGCCTGGGCTGGCTGTCAGCAGTGGGGTAGGAGTGGGTATTTGTGCAGGGAGGGAATGGGGTGGTCAGACCTGTGAGGTTCCAGGGCTTTGCAAGGTCTGGGTGCGCAGCATTCATCGTCAGAAACAGGATGTCCCATCTTCCACAGGCCTGAGCACCAACAGGTTATATAGTCCAGAATGCTCATCACTCAAGGCGTTAGCACCATGAGATAGGACCAAGCAAGGTCAGAGTCCTGGGCAGGTCAGGCCCCAGGGGACTCCTGCTTTGAGAATTCCCACTGCTGGAGCTTAGCTTCTCCTGTGAGCTGAGCTGCAGGTGTCACCTCAAACGCATCTCCAGGGTCCTACATCTGGGTACCAGGGAAGGAATGTGGTGCTGAGATTTCCTCATCAATCATAACGAAGTGGTGCAATAGTACAGTTTGAACTCGCCGAGCCTGTATCATATGCCAGATGCTGGGCTCAACCCTCTCTGTGCTTTACTTCCCCATTGCTTCTCAGCAGCTCTAATGTGAAGGGACAGCTATGAAGTCTGTTGCTCAGATGAGTGACTAAGGCCATGAGAACCCTGGGTAACTCGTTCAAAGTCACACAACCGGAATGGGCAGAGTCCAGATTGGATACCAGATTACCTGACCTCAGAGCCTCACACGATAAACCGTTCCTCCTCTGAGAATATTTTATTGTTGCTTAGATACACACCTATTTCCCTGGCCTGCGCAGACAAAGAAATGAGGATTTAATCTCCTCCACGCTGATGGCCCTTCGAATAGCTGATAGCTCTCTCCACTCTCCAACCACGTTTTGTTTAGGCCAAGATGCAGACCGTGGGTTCTCAAAACTGCAGCCAAAAAAAAAAAACCTGCAGCAAAGGGTACGAATCTCGTGGAGGCAGTTCGGTTCCCATTCCTCCCAAAGGTGCTGTTTCCTGCAGGACAATGCCAAGGCATCTGTACTTGGCTGTTCTGCATGCACACTCCTGTGTGACACGATGACTTTGTTTCTGTCTCCCAGGACTTGTGCTCAGATGCCTGGCTCCCTGGGGCTCCACTGGGCCTACCTGCCTTCAGTGTAGACAAGGGGCCAAAAGGTGAACCTGTCCTGGAGGAAGGGCATCCTGCAGAATAAACCAGGCCAGGACTGACTTCGAAAAGGCACCCAGTTCCTCTGCCGTGAGGTTGAGGTCAGCCCAGGCCACATCCCAGGTGTGTGTGTGTGCGTGTGCTTGTGTATTTAATAGCAACTTCTTTCAGCTACAGGCCAAGAGCCAGAGTGAACTTTTAGGGTAATCCTACCCTGCAGTTCTGTTCCCTGTACAGGTGCTGCGTTTTGTCTGTTCCAGTACAAATAGACTGCTCCGGTAGACCTCAAATAAATAAGCTGCCAGTCAGTGGAGACAGCTATTCCTCCAGATTAACTGGGGAAAGTTTTAACTCCTGGAAGCTTCATTTCCAGTGGTAAAGAATTTACCCTCTCCACTTTCCTCTCACACAGGCTGACCCTGATTCTAGAGCAGGCCTGGGGTTCAGTCCTGCCTCTACCACTGGGTAGTTAGCAACTAGCTTTAAATAGGTTGATGAACTGTTCTGTGCCTCAGTTTCCTCATCTGTAAAATGTAGGTCATGATAACACCTACTTATTGGATTGACTTGGTGATTAAAGAATTTAACATAACATAAAATGCTTAATGCAGTGTTGGACACGTAGTAAACCCTTGGTAAATATTTGCTCTTGCCATTGTAACGGCAGCGACAATAGTAATAATTTTCAAAATTATTACAGAACATTGGGTGGAGTTGAAAAGCACATGGTAGTGTGATCTTGAGCCATTTACCCAATTTCTACTAGCCTTGGTTTATTCATCTGTGAAATGGGTACATTTATAATACATAACTCTTAGGATTGTTGAGGAATAAGTAAGATCTTACATTAGTGCCTTGGGGAATAGGTATTTTCCCAGTATTAGCTATTAGATTACATTGTGATTTAATATTTTAATGACTAATGTATTACTTATTATTAGGTCTGGGCCACTCATGTATAACCTAGTAGAAAGAGACTTACGCTGAGAGCTGGGGTGTGAGCCATTGTCTAGCTGAGACCCTGAGCAGAGGTGCTTGGATTATCCAAGCCTGCTTTCTCTGTCCACTCAGTTGTACCACTTCCTGCCTTTTTTGCAGAGACTATGAAGAGAAAACGGGAGAACAGGTGTAAAAGTACTTTGCCTTGAAACGTGCAATTTTAAGTAAAGTAGTGTTACCTAAAATATTAATTACAGCCTTTTGTATATTTGAATGCTTCTTCAAAAAATCAGTTTTAAACCCCCCAAAGGAGAATGTAGAATGTCAAACACTAGAGACAATGTAACGTGCATGGCGTGTCCTCCCTGTAGAATGACTTGAGCATGTACAAGAGGCGAGCGGTATCCCCTGCCTCCAGGCCAGCTCTCCAAGCAGAGGGCAGAAAGATGGGCAGTTACAACACAGGTTGATCATCTCTAATCCACCAATCCAAAGCATTCCAAACTCTCAAACTTTTTCAACATTGACATGATTTCTATACATGACTCTATACCATGAAAGTGTTTCATGCACAAAGTTAAAAATGCTGTATAATGGGCCGGTGAGATGGCTCAGCGGCGTAAGCGCCTGCCTGGCAAGCGCAAGGGCCCAAGTTTGAGTCCCGAAACCCACATACGAAAAAAGGGCCAGTGATATCGCTCAGTGGCACGGGCGCCTGCTGGAGCGTGAGGTCCTGAGGTCCACCCCCGTTACCCACAAAAAAAAAAAAAAAAGAAATGCTGTATAAAACATCTTAGAGGCAGATGTGGTGGTGCATGCCTGTAATCCCAGCACTCTGGAGGCTGAAGCAGGAGGATCCCCACAAGGTCAAGGCCAGCCTGAGCTACATAGTGAGTTCAAGGCCAACATGGACTACATAATGAAGGGACCGGTGATATAGCTCAGTGGCATAAGCACCTGCCTGGGAAGCACGAGGTCCTGAGTTCGACTTCTGGTACCCGCATATTAAAAAAAAAAAAAATGGAGAGAGAGTAGAAATGGAAAGGCCGGTTATGTAGTTCAGCTCTCCCTTGCTTCAATCCTCAGTATGGGGAAGAAGAAGGAAAAAAAAAAAAAAAACCCAACTTCCAGGCTGTGTATAACATATATTTTAAAAATAAATCAATTTTGTGTTTAGACTTGGGTCCCATCCCTGAGATCCCATTACATATATACAAACTTTCACAATCAGAAAAAAATCCAAAATTATATATTTCCAGTTCTAAGCATTTCAGATGCCCAACCAGTCTCCACAGTGGACTTTGTTGCCTGATTTGGAGCTTGGCCCCCCAGCCAGCCTTGCCAGAGACCCTGGAGGGACACCAAGTACTGTGGAGCCAAGATGGCCCTTTTAAAAACCAATATTTTCCAAAGAATGTTAGTCGTACTTTTAGGAGTGTACAGAAGAACTTTAAAAACTGATTATTCATTTAATTTGATACTTAATGGAGAAAAATATAATTAGCACATTTAACTTGATTTTACCAGTGTTGTCTTCTTAATATCGCTTTTTAAATGTGAATAAAATTAAATGGAAATGTATTCAGTAAATAAGATAAAAATCTTGAAGGTGGAAAAAAATGGCAAAAGTTTGGAAAATGCCACATTAAACAAAACTTTACCGAGCACATGCTATTTGCTGGGCACTGTCCCAGATCCTGGGAGTTAGTGATTAATAATGTGCAACCCCTGGCTTGAAGGTCTCCATCAGGTGTGGGAAATAGCCATGTCCAGGCTAACTGTGATACAATGTGGTGGCCAATGTGCTTGCCATTCAAAACAGTGGAGACTAAACCAGATTAAGGAAGGATCCCTTCTGTGAGGGCAGCTGAGGAAGACTGGAAAGAGGAAATAACATTTGGATTGGGTATGTAACATGCCTCAGTTATCCGGTTAACAGTAGGCACTCAATTCTATGCTATTTAATAATATTGAATATCTCTGCATCATGAAGCTCACATTCTTGCAGGCAAGGTAGGTAAAATCCTCATGGTCAAGAAAACAGGCAGTGTAATTGCAAGTTTTGAGTCATTGTGAAGAAGGAAGCTACAGAGTAAGGATGCAGGCTGTGTAATGGTGGAGTAGCACGATGGGATAGTTGAAGCAAAGACCCTGAGACTTGCAAGGGCACAGTGAGTTTCAGGAATGGCTGATATCATTGCTCATGCGAAGAAGCAAGGGCTAAAGAGTCCAAGGCATTGAGTGCTACACCAGGTATCTTGCGCTATATTTTTTATTATGGTAATATGCACATAAAAACCTAAAATTCCCCCATCTTAATCATCATTAAAGGTACAGTTCAGTGCTGTTAAGTGTACTCACATTGGTGTGCAGCTAGTCTCTAGAACTCTTTTCATCTTCCCAAACTGAAACTCTGCCCATTAAACAGCAACTCTTTATTCCCTCCCACCCCTAGGACCTGGTGAATACCACTTTTCTTTTTGTCTTTGTGAATTTGACTATTCTAGGTATCTTGTATAAATGGCATTATGCAGAATTTGTCTTTTGTGACTACTACATTTCATTTATCATTGTGTCCTCAAAATTCTACATATGTTGTAACATATGTCAGAATTTCCTTCCTTTAAAAAAGAAGCACTGGATAATATTCCATTGTATGTATATCATGCATTTTGTTTATCCATTCATCCATCCAAGGACACTTGGGTTGCTTCTACATTTTGGTTATTTTAAATAATACTGCTATGGATATATAAATATCTGTTTGAGACTTAGCTTAAAATTCTTTGGGGTACATCCTCAGAAGTGGAATTGTTAATAAAATGATGATTCTGTTTTTAGCCTTTTGCAGAACTGCCATACTGTTTTCCATAGCAAGTGTATCATCGTATCTTCCTTCTGATAGTGCACAAGTGTTCCAATCATGCCACATCCTTGCCACGCTTAGTTTCTGCTTTTCTATATAGTAACCATCTTATGCAGTGTGAAGTGATACCTCACTGTGGTTTTGATTTGTATTTCTCTCACGATTAGTGATATTGAGCATCTTGTCATGTACTTGTTGGCCATTTGTAGATAATCTGAGGAGAAATGTTTCTTCATGCCTTTACTTAGTTTTTAAGTTGGGTTTTGTTGTCGCTGTTATTGTCCAGCGGGCTTATCTTTTTAACAAATGCTGGGCTAAAGATTTTTAAGCAAGGCATTAATACTGTTGGATGAAGACTAAACATAGAAGTGTGACAGTAGGAAAGATGAATGAGGTAGAAGAGACACAAAGTGAGATCTCCAGGAGTTGCCTTTGCAGTGATGCAGTTGAGAAATGACAAAAGTTGGAACCAAGGCAGTGGTGATGACCGAATAATTAATAACTACTATCTGCCTACTCCTAAAAATGGCAGGCCCCATAACTGGAGATATATATTTCCCTTGTAGAGAAACACGCTGCTTCTCAGGACCTCATATCTACATTTTCCCCTAGCGTTGGTTGAGTAGGCTCAGAATTCCTGCTCTGTGAAGCCCGTGGCTTATGGTTTTATGGCTGTCCTGAACTCTGAGCCACTGCTTCCCAGAGAGAATCATTGTTGTCCCTGGATATCCTATGGGATGAAATCATGTCCCTGGTAGATTACTTTCAGAATGGGAAGATGCTGCAAAAGCTCACGGAGATTCCAAGATTCTACCCAACCAAATTCACAGGGTGCCCATTGTCATATGGCTTTTAATCAGTTTCCCAACAGCTGGCTGAGCTCTGAAATGTGTCATTTTGGCAGTAAAGGGAACAGGATCTCACTTGTCACTGCCTTTGGATGTGAAAAATGACAGTCTTTTTCTTTTTATTTGAAAAAGCAATGGAGCTTGGAGTTAGCAAACCTGGACTTGACTTTGGGATTAAGCACCTTACCCTCAGAAACTCATCTTCTACTTCTATAAAATCAAAGAAACAGCTCCTATGGTTTTTTACAAAGCTGTAACTGCAGATTGCCTCATTCAACATCTTCTACTTTCTTGCCCTGCAGAGATGGGAAAGCTAAAATCGACAGTCACCAGATTCCCCTGCAGCTGGGTGTCTGGAGTGGGACTTAATATCTACCCTCTGATGCTTTTGCACCACACGAGAACCCAGTGCTGAGCTAGGTGGGAAGAGGAGGCCTGTCAGGGATCCATCCTGCTGGTACAGATCAGGTAGGGATTGCATGACTCAGAGCCAGCAGTTGAGGACAGAGTTCTGAATTTCCTCATGGCCCATGGCAGCTAAGGTGGTCTGATTCTGGAACCAGCTGCTGGGGCAGCTGCTTCCTGTTTCCTCGCCTCGTGCATAGTAGCAGGTTCCTAAATAAGTCAAGTCTGTAGTATTATTCCTGCAAATTTCTCCAGAGGGATGCTCCAGAACCTACTCCTCCAGCCCATCCAACTAATCGGTAAGCATCTAACCCCTTTAGCTACAAAAATGACAGGTGCTTATGAAATTGTTGGAGTTGCTGGTTAAACTGTGTATGGTGACTCCTGTTACCTACAACCTAACCCAGACTGGTTTGTAGGATTTAAAAAGACAACACACACACACACATACCATCAAACTTCCTTAACACAGCCCCTGGCTCCTTACAAGATGCTTCATTAAGTGTTGGTTGACTCTGAATCTGAAATCGGGTCTGCTCCTCACCTTCATGGAGGAGGTAACTGCTGTTTATCTATTTCTGATGAAACCTGAGAACTCTACAAAGTCCTCTCACCTACTTATTGATCTCTGGGAGGCCTTCAAAAGGGAAGCCGATTTTCTCAATTAGAAATAGGATCAAAGTTCAAACGATTCCATGTCAATATACTGGCTTAAGTTGAACTGTGTGAATGGTTGGTTAAGGCTCCTTTCCTTAAAGGAAAAGTTGAGCTAGGAAAGGAGTGAGAGAGGTGCAGAGTTGGAGAGACTGAACTCCAATTTATAGGAGGGAAAAAAATAGGACATGGGAAGGGGAAGCCAGGGAACAAATGGGGGTAGGAGTTCACCAGACCCCCAAATTCTATACAACAGAAACATATGGAATTGGAATGTTCTCTGGGCCATACCAATACATGACATTTAGCCCCATTTCTGGGGCTCTTGTGAGCAGCCAGAAGTTGGCCAGTGAGACTGAAGTGACAAGCGCAAGGAAGTCAGTGACTTGAAGAAAGACGAGAGAAACAGAGATCAGATAATGCAGGGCCTCGCAGACTGTGCAGGGCTTTTGTCTAGTCTGGCGGTTGGCAAACTCTTTCTATAAAGGGCCAAAGAAATATTTTATGCTTTGCAGGCCAGATAGTCTCTGTAACAACTGCTCGGTTCTGCTGTTGCAGTGTAAAAGTAGCCAGAGACAGCACATAAATGGATGAGTGTGGCTGTGTTCCAGCAAACTTTATTTCAGCAGCAGGCTGGAATTGTCCCTTGGGCCATAGTTGGCCCCTTCTTAGCCTCATCTAAGATACTGAGAAGACTTTAAAAGGTATTTAGGAAGACTGCCATGACAGTGTTTGTAAAAATGCCCTCTGACTTCAGGGTAAAATTTGAGGGAACAGAGGGATTTGAGCAGCCCTGAAGAAGTGATGGCGGTTTGGGTGAAGATACTTCCCAGAAGGTAGGAGGGGATTGGACAGATTTTGAAAGTAAAAAAACACTAGAACCTGATGATTGGTCAGATATAAGGATAAAGAAAAGGCATATCAAGATTGACCCCCAGGTTTCTGGCTTGTAGAAAGCTCTGGAATCAAGTTTATCACTTTTTTGTTGTTGTTGTTCCATTAAATGATTTATTAAAGTAAACCATTTCCCCAATATATTTTCAATTTAGACATTTCTCCTCCATTGTACAGATTTAGTCATTGTCCATCATAAAGGCTGGAATCATCATGAACTCCTTTTTGCTTGTAAGTCCACATTCCCATCTAATTAAATACATGATCTGGCAACTCCACTGTTCAACGCCTCCTAATGCAAGTATCCTTGCTTTCCACATCTACTTGATTCCCAAGATCAGGTAGTATCTCCGCCACTCTCCTGTCACTAGGACACATACCCTACACCCACAGCTTAAAGGAGGAGAGGTTTCGTGGTCTTCTGGCTCCAAGGTAGAACCAGCATGGTGGAAGGGAATGGTGGGGGAATGTAGAGGAAAGGGTACTCAACTCATGGCCACCAGGAAGCAGAGAGAAAGGAGGGTCCCAGAACAAGAATGCACCCTTCCAGTGACTCATCTTTAACCAGACCCCATCTCCTCACAGCGCATTCAGCTACTGACCTCATCATGAATGAATCATGATGAATCCACTGAGTATAGCACCCCCGTGATCCAATCACCTTTCCCACTTAGAAGAATGGAAATTAGGGGGGACAGTTTAGATCTAAACCATAACAGGTAGTGAAATTTTTGTTACATGCGTTCAGGTGTCAAGGGATTCTCCAAATACTTGTCTGAGTGGCTGTAGTTCTTGACCTTGGGGCAGCGAAAGTTCCCTCAGCAAGCAGCACCCAGAGTTTCGTCTTCACCTCCAGTGCCCCTTCCCTGCCCAACCCTCTTCATGTCAGATGCAGCCCCTTTCTCTTATAATTGGTTTATGTGTCTGCCTCACTCATCAAGCTTTATGAAGCTCTTTGCTTGTGTGCCTGCATAAAATCCTTCAATGGTTGCCATTGCCCCAAACTGAAACTCACAGCCCCTACCCCAGCATTCCAGTATCAGCCTTCACAACCCAGCACCTCTCTGCAACCCTTCTTTCCCTCTCTTCCCCTTCAGGACTTCTTGGTCCTGGCCAGTTTCCTCTCCTCTAATACACCATCCACCCTCACACCTCTTCAGATTTTTACTCTTATTAGTTTCCACTCCCCACTAATTGTGTTCTCTGTAGGACTGACCTTGTTTGCAAAGAGAAAGACCTTAGTTTGAAACCTTGCTCCTTGACTTGCTAACACTGCAGCATGTGGCCAGTTACTGAACATTCCAGAGCCTCAGTTTGTTCATTTCTAAAATGGAGTTCCCTTACACAGTTGGTTTGAGGATTATTAGAGAAAATTTCCGTAAAGATTCAGAATATGTAAGGTGTTCTGCAAATGTTGCTTTCCTCCCCCACACTCTCTAGGAGTGATTTAAACCAACAAGTTCTCTGCATGAACACTGCCTGGCATATAGTACGTCCTTGTATAACACATGCTAAGATCAACCATTTTCCTTATTAATTCGCAGAAGTAACAGGCAAAAATTATAACCAAAATAGTCTTCCTCTGCTTGTCATTCCAATGTTATAATCAGTTTTGGAAACTTGAAGATGAAGAATGATAGCTGAGTGGGACCAGAGGAGGTCGACAGCCTGGAGCTGGAATAGAACAAGACAGCCAGAAGTAGGAGGAGGGCATTAAATGTGTACATTTCCCAAAATCAACTTCACCTCATTTTTTAATTTCGCTAATGGCTAGTCTTTATTTGAGATGCCGTAACTGAAATAACTTTTAATAAAGGAGAACGAATGCACTCATTTTTTTTCCTCTTCCTTCCTCTACATCAGCAAGGACTTTGTGCAATGATGTATATCACCCTTTTATTTTAATTAAGCATATAGCTGTGAGAGGCTTGTAAAAATGTTGCCAACAGAGAAATGCTTTAACGGATGTGAACTTGAGGTTGGCTTGTCCCATATATCTTTACTATATAAAATTACCCTCTTCATCTCGCACGTGAGGTGAATGGATGAACCTTCAAGCAAGCCTCAGAAAGGAAGCCTGGAGGGTAGTAGCATGTTTGGGATTGTGAGAGTCTTGGAGAAGGCTGGGCAGAGTAGAGCAAGAAAAAAAGAGAACTGCTTTCTGTCCTCGGTCACATGCAGGGGCATATCCTCATGGATGGAGGTTCTCTATCACTTTTTTCCCATACATCAGGTGACAATTGGTGTCTAAATATTCACATTCTGAAAAAAGGAAAAAAATCATGGTTTTAAATCAGGGCCTTGGGATTTAAACTCAAGCAATCTATCTCCAGAGCCTCTATGTTTTGCCATTGTGCTGAGCTACTCTCCCAGTAAAGGAACAATATGTCTTGCTGGTAAGATTACAAGCAGTTATTCTGTGAAATGTGAATGAGTGATATCTTGGATATTTATGCTAGCGTTTGTAGCTTGCAGATCAGTGAGTGCAACATGGACGGCTTAGTGGATGATATTTCCGATTCCTGTTTTCTAAAAAATAGGGCGAGGGACTCTCAGTTTAAGTAAGCTAGTTTAATAAGAAAAGTAGAAGACAGAAGCTGAAACACACTAATTTGTATAAAAGAGGACTTGAAGTCAGAGGTTCCTCCAGGCCCGAGGAAGTGAGCTTGACCTAGAAGACAGAGCAAAGGCGGCATTTAGGAATGATGCAGGAGCTCCCAGAATCCAAATGCACTGGACTCCCGGAAGAGTGGAAAGATGCATTTAAGCTGAGTAAGGAACTGGGAGATCTGTCCCCACGGCGGACATCTGTATTCCCTCCGTGCAGCTGCAGTTGTCTCACTGGTGAATAATTCATCCTGAGATAATCCTCCTTGCCTTTAGTTCTTTCTCTGTTCTCTGCAAAACTGGCCCCAGTGTATGAAGCTGTGGTGGATGCCTCAAATGTGAGAGGGCAAACGAGCCCCTTAGGGAAATCCACAGACGTGAGGCCTCCCCAGCTGGAGGGGCTGCAATGATGGGGTCAGAGTCAAAAACCAAGTTAATCAGGCAAGTGTGCAGATCTTTCCAAAGGCAGGACTGACTTTCTTACTCTGTAGTCTTTTATTATACTCTTTTAGAGCTTTGTGCAAATGGAATCTGGATATCCACAAAACCTTCATCTTCTAAAATCAATGTCATTGTTGCAGAGTGTTTGGGGCTCAGGCAATTTGAGGTACTGGAGATCCCTGCTTAAAACAGATAACCAACAATCACTTCCATGCAGTAGAAGCCAAATATCCCATTTGATTTTTAACCTTCCTAAATATCTTAGTATGTACTGAATATTGTCATTAACTCTTACCAAAATAAGGTCTTTGAACAGAGTAAGACATATTAAATAATATCAAATTGAATGGGAAAAAAATCACCAAAATTAGACATTTAAGAAAGTTCTTGTTGTATTTTTTTTATCAATGATGAAATGACTTTCAGTGACAACTGTATGGAACCCAAAATATAATTTGATTATTACTACTACTTCTACTACTACTAGTAGGGAGAAAAAGGCCTTGGTGGTGTTTGATCTGGGAGAAGAAAAGGTTGTATAAGTATGAATTCCTCTTTGTGAGGACAAAGGTATTTTTTTTGTTAGTTTTTAACTATAAAACTAATAATGTTCTTTGTTTGTCTTAAAAAACAACCACATACTACCTAATTTTGTGATATTAATGTCCCTGTACCCTCCCATATACCTCTGTATAGAGGTAACCATTAATGAAAGGTTCATATCCTTCCAGAAAATTTCTGGGCATCATCAAATAGATCAGACTATATACCGCTTTAAAGCTTCCTGTTTTACTTAACAGTATATCATAGCTGGGTTTCCATGACCAAAGATAATTCTTTGTTTTAATAAACTACATGATATTCTGTTGTCTAGATGTGAGAATTTAGTTTTACATTAACCAGGTAAACAGTAATAAAGATTTAAATTGTTTCTAGTATTCCTCATACAAGGCTTCAGTAAATATCCTTACATATTCATCTTGCACATCATTACTGTGGATACTTTTGTAGGATGAAATACCCAGAAGTGGAATATCTGGGGCAGAGGGTATGAATATTTTATATTTGGCCAGGTATTGCTAAGTGATGTTAGCAAGGGTTTCTGACTTCTGCTTTATGAAGAATGTTGGTATATCTGCAGAGGGCTTTTAAGAAAAAGTGAAACAGGCACAAATTAAAGGCTGAGTTCCCTGAGCTACACAAAAAGTAGAACTTTACAATCTCTATGTGACCTTGAATGTATCCCTGAGGCTGTGACATCTCTTTTTCGAAAAAGCTATCCTTCATGCTGGCCCCGGATGCTGTACTGTCACACTGATGTTTAGGGAGGCTGAGCCCATGTTTGTCCATGGATCCACACCACATATGGTTGAATTCTTCCACCTGAGCACAATTACTGATAAAAGCATGAAGTTATTGGAAACATAAATCAGGTTCACAAATTTCATATAAAATATTTTCACTCTCACCTTGTGCAGTCATTGACAACAGGGTTAGGGCCCTCTGTGACAATAGATACACCAATGTCCCCAGTGAAACTATTACCAGCCCCAGGGACCCTTTAAATTTCATTTTAGTTTTACTCTTGCACAAGTCAGAACATCAGGTTGAAATACATATATATGTAAGACGAATGCAGTGCACAGTTGAAATTTCTCCTGCTGAGTCTTTACACACCTTGAATTTTGGACTCTCAACTGTTTTTAAATGCAGCTTCATTTTTCTTCCCTGTCATTACCTGATTTCATCTGAAAATCTCCACATGTGGTTCTCTTTTCCCTTAATTCATTAGATTTGGCATTGCTGTTTATTATATCAACTTGACATCTGTCTAATATAACATCTTTGAAGCATCAGGATTTAAAAAAAAAAAAAAGAGAGAGGATTTAACTCTCCAGGGCTAACTGGAGACTTTAAATTTATGGAGGTGATTTTAGCCCTTTGTAGATCTTTCTTTAGATAGAAATATATTTGTAATCAAAATGATAATCCATATTCCCTCATTCTTCAGCAGAGATGAAGGGAAAAAGACTTGGGGGAAGGCCGAGCTATTTATTCACAGATTGTTCAAAGTCAGCGTTAGTCTGCCCTGGGAGAGAAGATGGCATAAGCTTGATAAAGCTAACCCTTTCAGCCTGGGGAAAAAAAGAATTACACAATAGCCCCTTGAAGGTTTCCTTGGCTTCTCCAAAGAGGAATTCGATTGGAACATGCCAAAACCTTCCAGATCGGAGGGTATGTTTTGAGAGATAATATGGACATAAAAGCAATACTGAATTTTTCTTTCTGATGGGAAACAGGAAACATTACAACAGACCCCAGGCTTTAGAAAGAAGGCTGACAGTGAGCCCTAGAAGCAGGGAGTGGGGAAGGGTTGTAGCATCTTTTTTCAATACCTGCAGTCTTGTAAAAAGATGTCATTAACTGTCCCAAGAAAATGTACGTTGCTTGGTGTTCTGGTTGAAATTCTTTAGTATGAAGTATCAGTAAAAAACAAATGTGGAGCTTTGACAAGGATTTATGTCAGGGGACCAGTTCTTTCCATTCCTGCAGTGCCACACACAGATTCCGTGGCAAGCGAAGAGACAAGCGTGGTCCAGGCACGAAGCCCCAGGCAAGCTCAGCAGGGATGGGTAGGAGCAGTTAAAACCCCACTCTACATTCTAAAGTGCCAAAAGCCTGGAACCTAGGTAGAAATTGCTGTCAGCTTTAGCCCTGGAACTACATTCATTATACCTTTGACCTAGGTAGGATGTTGATTTCAGATTCTTTTTGAGTCTCTCAGACCCTAAACTTGATGATTATTATGCTATGATGCTTGTGGCTATGATCTGTTCCTGGTTATTAATCATCCTACCTGAGGAAGAGAAAAACTCCTATTTAGCAATCCCATTTCCATCTTCTTTGTACCTCTGAAGCCGAACATATTCGTCATGTGGTGTGACAAGGATTGCAGGGATATTCCCAGCTGTTCAGAAGGAGGGGGTGAAATGACAGGCTGAGCAGCCGCTATCAATAATACAAAGCACCATGGGTGAAGTATGTGGCATTTTTGGTGTTGTCAGCAACCTCCCCCTATGTGGCTTCCCCCGCAGCACTGAAGAGAAGTTTACTGGGGAAAGAGCAGAAGTTAAAAAAAAAAAAAAAGACAGGAAGGAAGAAGGGGGGGAATTTCATCATTATTTTTAAACTGGCAATCCTTTTTGTTAAGTGGAGGCAAGTTATGATCTGAATCAATAGAATTGATAATGTTTTCATCTTGAAAGGTTAACTGTATTTTTGACACTTTCCTATCTCCCAAGTAACTTGGCTTTTAAGAAAAAAGAAAAAAATCCTCTGGGCAAGAAGCCTGGGATGCACTTAATTTAAGGCTGATGTTTAGGACTGGTCATTGACCTTGAAATTCCATTAGTGCTAATGAAGGACAGTGCTGGATGCCTCCAGCCTGGAGTCCCGTAAGTGACGTACGTGGCGCCGGGTGGGCCCCGTCCTCTGTCTCCACACTGAGCTGGGAACCTGGACCTGCCTTTGCTGAGCCCTGAGGCCTCATCTGTGACTCCATCCTGCAGGGCAAAGAGCTTCCCTCTTTCTGGTCCCTCCCGAGGAGGGGAGGAAAGCCCTGTCGGTGTGGGAGTCCACTGCTAGCTGTTATGCATCTCCCTTCCCAGAGCAATGAAGTTCAGAGGCAGAGTATGGAGCTGGCATCCTCAAATTTTCAGTCTGAAGGGTCCTTTTAAAAAATCACTTAAACCTACCCATCACTTAGATTTAACAGTTATGACTATTTTGCTGTTGAGGGGATGGTTGTCTTGCAGGCGTATTTAAAAGGACCGACACCGTGACACTCCTAAGTGTTTCAGTACACCTTCTAAAAAATAAAACTGTGTTCTTACAAAATCACACCTAACAAAATGAATAATAATTTTTGAATATCATCTAATATCCAGTCCCTATTACAAGTATTACAAGTCCCCCAATTGTCCTAAATTTGTTTTGCAACAGTTGATTTTTTTCAAACACCAATGTAAACATGGTTCACGTGTCACATTTAATGGATCTGCCTCTTTTAGTCTGGAACTGTGCCATTCAATATGGTAGCCTCTGGCCACCTGTGGCTAAGGAGCAGTAGAAATGTGGCTTGTCCAAATTAAGACGTGCTGTCAGTATAAAATATATGCTGGATTTCAAAACCAATACCAGCAAGTGAAGGTTTTGATTGCAGGTTGAAATTATTACATTAATTTTAGGTTGAAATGATAATATTTTGTATATGTTAGGTATATGAAATACATTATTGAATATGTATTTCTTTTTAGTCTTTTAATGTAGCTACTAGAAAATCTAAAATTATATATGCGGCTTCTATTATATTTCCATTGAATCGTGCCTGTCTGAAACATGACCCTCTCTCTTAAATCTAGAACAGTTTCCTCCTCCCTTTTATTCCCAATGCCATTGACTTGTTGAGGAAACCAGATCAGTTGCCTTCAGACTGTGCCCTCTTCTGAATTTTTCCAATGGCATCTCCACGATATAGTTTAAGTTGTTCTTTCCCCCTTATTTCCAATAACTGGTTATTTACATAAAGCTTGCTTAGACACAGGTTTGAGGGTTTGTTTTACAAGAATACATAGTAAGTACTATTGTGTTTAGAGTGAATCATATTAAATTGCACCTAATACTAACTGGTTCTCTGGTTTCACACTAAAATTGATCAATCCTTCTATCTTGAAGCTACATTTCCACCTACACTGTCAGCAGTGATCTATGGTTAATAATTTGGCACTCTAAGAATCAACTTTTAACTTCAGTAGTTTTAAGATTCATTTGTGTCTGTTATCTACACCAGTTATTTAACTGGAGGTTGTAAAATTATTTTTCCTACCATTCTACTCACAGGTATTAGTTAGAGTTTATATGTAAGAGAAGCTCAGAAATCTGGCCTATTTGCTTACCCTGAAATATAGTTCCTACAGGAAGGACTAGATAACACTTGATTATTTTCCCTTACGTATCAATTTTCACAGTAACAAGTTGGTATAAAAGCTGTCTTTTTTGACAAGTGAAGTTTATTTTGCTTTTTCTTTTGAGTATTATGAACTTGTGTATTTTGTATATATTAAGTATCAAATAGAAATTTTTATGTTTCCAGCATTTAAAAATCTAGAAAGGGAATTTAAAAGTTATGTGTAAAATCCACATTTCTTGATTCCCATGGAAAAGTGGGAGGTATTATAGAGGGGATCCACTGAGTAGGTTTTGCCAGGTGCCCTCCTGTTGGGGCCATCCTCACCCAACCACTGCCCTGTGGTGCCTGCCTTATCTCTGTGCGTATTCAAGTTTGTAGCTGTGAGTGCAAAGATCTGTGTCATAAATAAAGAAATTAGATACAGAGATGAGAAGACACTGATTGAAGGGAAGGTGAAATGAGTGGCAGAATGGGACTAGAATCTATGTTTCCTCCCTCGCAGGGGGACCGGTCTTCCCATCCTCAGTTACCAAGGGGATGTCCCCAGAAGTGCTAGGAGTTAGCTAGCAGCAGCAGCAGCAGCAGCTAGCAGAAGGCACTCAGTTAGTGTACGCTCTGTGTTTTCCACACGCAGATGAAAGCACAATGCTGCTGTCACAGTGCTTCTCTCCGATAACTAAATCTTTTCCAAATCCCAAGAAGGTTCTGCCCACAACATTCGCTCCAGTTCCAGGCCCTCCTCCGGAACTGTAATCAACACAGACCGTGTGAACTACTCTAAGCAGGATTAGCATGATCACCGTGGGGGAACCCCTTCAGGTGGTGGTGGCAAACCTATGGCACAAGTACTGCAGTGGGCTGTTTGTTATTGAAAGCTCTAGAAGGTTCTCCATCACTGCCCTAGGGCAATATTTATTAATAATTTAAGTATTTTTGACCCAAAAATTTTACTCCTAGGGATTTTTCTAACAGATACGTTATATCCACAAAATATCCCAAGATATATGTACCTTGGAGTTCATTGTCCTCAGAAAACTTCAACAGGATATGAGTTCATACTTTATGACACATACATATAAAAGAATAGTAGAGCTACATGTGCAGATGTTCGAAGATCTGTTGCTGTTGGAAAATGTACAGTTACATTACGAAAAGAAAATGTAGAGCAGTGTGTATATTCTCTTATTTGTGCCTATTTTGAGCAACATGTATATATGCCAGTACATCTATAATCATTTTTAAGAAAGATATTCAAGAAAATATTACAATCTTTAGAGAAAAGGATCAGAGGTTAGACTGAAGAGAAAGATACTGATTTTTCATTTTATATCTATCTTGAAGACCCTTTTAGAAAATAAAATCATGGATATGTATTAAGTTTTAACATTAAATTTATAAATAAGTTTGAGTGTTCAAATAAAGCAGTTGGGATAGGAAAATTAATAGAACTTTTTTAAAAAGTCTGTTCTCGTCACTGAACAAGGTGAGAGTGCTTCCCAAACCGACAGCAGTCAGTTGCATTACTGTGGCTATCTGCTGAGCTTTGTACCTAAGTGCCGAGCCCTAGCGGGTTGCAGTCAGAGGTACAGGCAAGCAGTCAGGAGTTTGTGGTCAAGGTAAAGAAAATAGACAAAAATGACTTTGAGCACTAGCAGGCGGTCTGGAATTAAATGCCAATCACAGCTTCCAGACTCAGTGCTTCAGAATACTAAAGAGAATCTCCTATCAGGAGCCAATCAGGTAAAGGGGGCAATACCTAAAGGACTGAACTGTGGAAGAAGAATCCAGGGTAGATGGACACAAAGAGAAGAAGAGTGGTTTTGGGAGAAAGAATGAACAGGAATAGAGGAAGGGAAATGAGAAACACTGAGTATATAGGGCCCTGCAGACAGTTCGGGACGTTGGGTTAGGGAGGAGATGAGTTTACAGCACAGTGTGGCCACTGGTTGAGGAGCTCTAGATGAACCCAAGTTTCCTCACTTATAAAATGTATAAAACACATCTTATAGACATTGTAAGGATTGAAGGGTAGAATGCATGTCCAGAGACCAGTATGTTTGTAACACACACCCAAACTGTGCTGATTCTATGTAAGTCTTATACGAAGAGAAGGAGAGAAACAGAAAGAGGCTGTAGAGAAGCAGTATTCGGCAAAGAGCTCTGTCTTCAAAGGCAGGTGTCAGACTCTAATGCTGGACGCTGCCACTTCCTAGCATGCAATACCAGGCTTCCCTGACCTCTCGAATCTTTGGTTTTCTTTTCTGTTAAGTGAAGAATAGTTTTTTTAAAACTAGTTCATGTTAAATACTTCATCCTGGTAGTGAATTGTTGTACAAGCAAATTTTAAAATATACAGTAACTATAATCTATAATAATTAATGATATATTTCAAAATAACTAGAAAAGGGTTTGAAGGTTCCCAACAATAGAAATGATAACATTTGGGGAGCTAGAAATGCTGATTACCCTAATTTGATTATTGCACATTATATGCATATATCAAATTATAACACAGTACCTCACAAATAAGTATAAATGCTTTATGTCCACAATCTAGGTTTCAAGTATATGCAGTTTAGGTTTCAAGCAGTTTCAAAACATTATTACATAAAATCCTGTCCACGACTCTGTGAGATGCCTGAGCCAACTAACAGAAAAGGGAAGATTTCCTCCTAACGTTATGTAACTCAGACTTGAACCTGAATCTGCAGTCCTCTGAACTCCTGGCTTTCCCTACTGTAATCTTGACACCTAATGTGCCATCTAGCTTAATCCCCCCCCCTTATTCTGAAACCAGAGCCTGGAATTATTTAGAAAGCTAAGGGGAGGCTGGTTAAATAATGGCCACTTCTTACTGCCTGAGAGCATATACATAGTTTCAATATGCTAACAAGACTTACATGTGGTGAGACTATTTCAAGAGAAAATTTCCTGAGCTGTGCATTTAATTTGGATTCTGCAAAACCTGGTTTTTAATCAGACATTCTTCATTAAAAGCGTACTCACTGGGAGCTAATGATAAGTCATAGAAAATAAGTTTAAATCCACAGTACAGCTGCTCTCCCATGTGTCCCAGGCAAACCAGCCCTCAGAGGCTGTGCAGAAGAAAGGGGACACCAATAGCAGAGCTGCTACAGCTCAGAGACACAGTAAATTATCAAAATGTGCACGTCGCGGTCTAACATACATGTATCTGTTACGTACATAGTAATTATTCCTTCACAAGTGTTTTTAATAATCATTTGGTATTTAATTAACATGCACTATTTGTCTTGGGAAGTGGAGAGAAAGCATGCTAAGATAAGAGTTGGGGCTAGCAAGAGGAGGCTGGCTTGCGGCAATCTGTGGAGAAGCTATCTGGTTTTAAACATAGTTTCTCTGCTTTTGTTTCTGTACCTGATGCAAAACTCCAGGTTCCACTCCCCATTTCCAGGGTCTCGGATTTTCACTGATATTTTCTTTAACAAGGAAGGATAAGAGTTGGAGTTTCTTTCACAGGCATGTAGGTAAGGCTCTGGGCACCCTTCTTAAGGCAACAAAGGATAAACTGCATTGTAAAAGAGGTTCTATTTGCAGAACTCCTGTTGACCAAGTATAGTGATGCACTGGTCATGACCATCTAATTTGGCAAGTGCCACATGATGGTTTGATGCATCACTGATACCTAGCAAAATGTGCATAAAGGTTAAAATAAATGTACAAGTATATATACATATACATGTGCATAGATAATGATACAAATGGCGTATATGTTTATGCATAAAAACATGTCTTTAAACAACTGTGGTGAGCTAATATAGTGGAAATTCTGCTCATTTATGTATTTTAGTCTTGAAGATATTTCCTCTACAACAACAGAGAGTAAGTTCCACTGATCCTCCAGTTTCCTTCTCATGTCATTCAGCAGACTTCATCCTCATGGCCAGAACAAATCAGCAAGGAGCTAAATACTTTCACACTGTCCATCATCAGGGGGACGAAATAATTCTTTTAAGAAGCTTGTTTTCAGCCCAGATGGTTGGATCCTGCACATGATTACTTGATTATGTGCTTCTTTCAGCTTTGAAATCATGCACCTACCTGTCCACATTAAGCGAGAAGAGGAGTTTGTGGGATTAGAGCAGAACATGGAAAAAGGCAGGTGGACTTCTTTGGGGAGATGACTGGAAAGTGGAGCCCAGGCTAAGCAGAGCAGCTGAGATGAGCTTCAGTCCCTTAGCACATTTTCAAACCTAAACCAGAAACTAGATTCTACAGCAGGGAGGAGCTGAGTGTGGGGGGAATCACCGTAGTGTAGAGAAAAGCAGAAAGCATTGTTTTGTTCTTTGCGTCTCTTGTTACAATGCCTAAATAAATCTTAAGGCCATATTCTCAAAACTCTAGGCTGGGGATTACAACTCAGATGCCTTCAAGTACAGTAATTGAGTGAAGTGAGCAGGTATAATAAAATTACTTCCCTACAATACAAAAAAACAACAATGCAAGCTCCATGATAAATGGCAGTGGACACAGAGTCCTTAGTGTTAGGAGGCAACAGGGACTTCTGTGGATGATGCTGAACTCAAAATAAAAATTGCTTGTATCTTCTACGGGCACAGCTGCCAGTGAGCTTTGTGCCATGGGAGACAGGGCTTAATTGATATTCATCATTTTCAAGAGAAGTAAAAAAGATGCTTGTATGAATTTCGTGATTCTAAAATATTGATTCAATTTAATTCTCAGGACCAGGGATCAAACCAATGAGCACTCTACCATTGAGCTACATCTCCAGCCCATTTTTATTTTTTATTTTGAAAAAGGCTCATACTAAGTTGCTAAGGCTGGCCTCAAACTTGCCATCCTTAGGCCTACAGGCATGCCCTACTCTGCACCCAGCTTCAGACTGTTTATATAAACATAAAAGCCAAATTAAATGGCATCTCGCTACATGTGCTGTAGGCAAGGGAAGAATCCACAAGAATTAGGGTGTCCAAAGTACTGGCTGTCCGTGTAAAACAGCTCAGACAGATTCACATAGGCATGATGGACATGGGACCATAGGGCATATATCTGTGTGTCTGATAAGTGTTTGCAGAGAAAAGCCCTTGAGCATATGGGGGGAAGGGCAAGAAACTTGGGTGTGTTCCCGGCATAGTGGGTAGTCATAAAATTACTTCTCAACAAGGCACTCTTGGGAAAGATGTCAGTGTCACTTTCACAGCTGTAAGGCAGGTCTGTGTCTAAGTAGGAGACAGGTAGGTGTTAAGGGCATCTTTAAGAAGCCTCTTACAACGGGCTTGACGTTGTGTGCCTCTCCATGAGAAATGTCTGCCATTTCTCTGTAGTTTCACATGGGAATTGTTTTCGGTTGAGCATCTTTATTCTTCTTAATAGATGATATAGAGTAATCAAGGTTGGAAGAATAGCAATAAACTTCATTAACTAGTCTGCTTCATTATATTATGTCAGGATGAGGAAGATATCAAGTATTTACTGGTCTTCAGAATTCCTTTCCTTGCTGTGTTTTCTTGCACAGTTTATTGCCCTAACTGTTGGTGTTCCAAAGTCCCTTGTTATAAGAGCAAGAAGTCACCAGTGCCACTTTAGCAGCAATCAATCCAGAGCACCGTGTCCCTTCTCAGTTTAGCAATGCGGTGCGTGAAAGGTCTGGGAATTGGAGACACTATTAATTCAGATTCTTCAGAGTCTCTTGTCCTTCTCTACTGCTCATCCTTCTTGACATCAGGATTCATTCCCAAAGGGTGATGTCATCTGCTGGAAACCAGCCCTCAATCCTCAGACCCAGCTGTGGACTTCATGCCACTAGTGTAGGTGAGGAGAGATGAGGCAAGGGTGTAAGAAGATTCGGAAGCTTCAGGGGATTTGTCCACCATTGATGTAGCTCTGACATGGTCACCATTGCTTCCAGAATGTGCACAGGGAATATAAAGCAGCCATTTAAAAGGATGAGTATACAAAATGCAACAGGATGGTAAATGCTTATGACAGCATAGAATTATATTTTAATCACTTAAAAATTAATGATATATTCAAAATTCAAAATAGTCAAAACAGTACATAGTGAAAATCCTCCTTGCCACTCCTGCACAGCCGCCCAGTTTATTATGTACAGTTAGATGAAAAAAATGCAAAACAACTTCACACACACCCATATCATACATATGTGCATTCACATAAGCACAAACACATAAGTTATCCATAGAAGAAAGACTGAAAGAAATAAGCAAAAAGTTGGCCATAGTTATTTTGAATAGAAAAATTGTGAACAATCCTATCTATATTTTCAGAATTGTCTTTATGCTATGTGTATTTATTATTATTATTATACATTTATATAGAGAGGTACGGTATATACATGATGTCATCATGAAGTCACTGAAGCAAAATTGGACATGACTAATCACAAAAAATAAAGAGAAAGTAAATAAAAGTCACTCACTTTTTCATAATCCCAGAACTCACCACTGGTAGGACTTAATATTTTTGCATGCTACCTTCCTGGCCTTTTCTTTGTACACAGTCACATTTCTACTAGTGTTGAATGACTCCCTCTGAGTAATGAAGAGCTAACCGCATCCTCATAGCAGACAGCTGACTTTCAGAAGCAGAAGGCTGTGTCTACAGACGTGAAAGCGCTGAAGGAAGTAGAAAGGAAGGTCTTCTACCTGGGGCGCAGGGAGCTGCATTTGTACATGATCAACCAGCAGCACAGAAGAGGGAACATCATTCTCTAAGGGTTTGCCTTGCAGCGTGAGGCCTGCCTTGCAGGCCACTCTTTCTAGCTGACCCACAGCTGTGGTCCGATGTGGATACAGGGCTTGGCAGAGCAGAAAGCCTGCCATCAGCCCTTCGTATCACAGAGACTTAAAATGCTTGGTCAGAAAGTATCGAATCTCCCTACCTTATTCCTAGACACGAGGGGAGCTCCAAAAGTGCAATCACTCTCTACTGTTTTAACTTTCAAGTATATATAAGTAGACATATAAATACTTTATTATAAAAATGATTTAAAATATAGAAATGTCATATTTGTTTCTTCTATTAAAAAGGTAATGTAGAAGATTCCCCTAAACCTTCTTCTCCCAAGTCCCCTCCTCCACGGAGATATAACCACTGTAACAGTTCGGGATCTAGAAAAAACTTCCCAGATGCACTTGCGTCCACACCCACAATCCTGCTCATACACATAATGAATGCAACCTTTTTAAAAATTAACTGCTTATTTTCTTATCTCCTTGGCTCTAAATCTCACTTATTGTAAACCCTTCTCCAGAGCAATAATATTTCCCACGTGTGAGTCACCAAATGTTCAATGTGCTCTTCTCAGCAAATGTGATTCATTTGAGAATAACTCCTGATAAATTGCCTATGAAGCTTCCTCATTGCTGAGACAATGGACAGTGCCACGGCAATGGAGGGCCATACCCAACCAGTCCACAGTTATAATCTTTCTGTATTTTTAAGTATAATAGCCTAGTATAGTGTGTTATTTTTCTTCATTTTCTTTCCTTTCTTGAGCATTAAAATACAGGAACAAGGTGATATTTTTCCTTATGAGAAAACACGCTGCTCACCCTTCTGCGGATTGTGAAGGATACGCAGTGGAAATGAGGACTCACTGATAATGAGGGCTGAGGGCTCGCTGTTTCTAGAGCTCTAAGTGGAGTCCTCGTAGGACCCCTGTATTTCTTAGGTTCTCATCCCTCTTAATGCTGCGCTTCCTGTCACTACCTCAGTTACAGCTCACTCAGAAAAAACAACTTCCACGCACAAGTTGACTCTACACTCACACGGAGCGTCTGTTAAAATCTTCTTACCTCTTTACCTTTTTTGGTATCCCTCGCACCTCATTAATGTAAAGCCTCAGCATGACCCTGATAAATGAAATATGTTGAAATAAAATGCTCCTTAACTCCAGGATAATTTGGCAATATTAAGCCAGGCAAACACCATCCTTTTCTCTCCATGATCAAAAAGTCTAGACATTGTCTCTGCATTCATGGATGTCTGAGGCTGTCGTCCTTTCTAAAGAGGTGACAGTGGGAAGGGCTGGCAATGCGGGTTGGGTGTGAGAACTCAGGCTGCTGCGAACAACTGTGGTTTAAGGGAAGGAAAGATTCTGGAGGTGAGCAGACAAGTTCAATCGCAGTGCCTCTTTGCTCTATGCCCTTGGGTAAGTTACCTAGTATTATATAACATCAGAACAGTAGTACCAGGCTTATAATTAATGCTTTTGAACATGAAATAAGTGCAGTAGGTGTGTTACTCAGCTTTTCTGCCTCTGTCATGAAATATCTGAGATGATTAACTTAGAAAGCAATTATTTTGACTCACAGCTTCAGAGGTTCCAGTCCATGATTAAGTGGCCCCATTGCTTTTGGCCTGTGGCGAGGGTGCCCAATGGCAGTGGCGTGGAGTTCATGGCAGAAGAGAACTGCTTATCTCATAAGCTAAGGAGGAAGTGAGAGGAAGAAAGGGGCTGGGTCCCACAATGCCTTCTGGGGCAACTGAAGACCTCCTACTAGGCCCCACCCACAAAGGTTTACCACCTCCCAATAGCACCACCCTGGAGATCAAGCCTTCAACACACGATCATTGGGGGACATTCAACACCAAACTATAAAAGTAGGCGCTCATCCAATGCTCACCTCTCTAAGTATGAGTACAGACCTCAGCTGTGACTCTGCATGTCTCCTGCTGCTTTATGGATGCTCTCCTGTGAGTGAGCAGCGTTTGGCACCTCATCTTTTTAAAGAAGACTGTGAGATTGTCTGGTCTACAACTTCCGTGCTGCCCTTGCCCCGAAACCAGTAATCTGGTGCCCTTTATTGTGGCCACCTCTAGTCATACACGCATTTCTATCGTCTTCATGGAAATTCACCTTCTTGCCATTATTCCTGCTCCCAGAGCTGCAATGAACAGTTTGTAGTGAAACCTAGGAGTTCTTTCTGTTAGGAAAGGAAAATTTAAGCCTATGTCAAAAATGCTTAGAAGAATGCTAGCATGTGACAAGTGCTGGCAAAATGTGTGTAAAGTATTATTACTGTAGTTTCTAAAGTAAGGTTTTCTAGAGCACTGTAGAGGATACAAGAGTCAGAACCTTTGAAGTTTCCTAACTTCCTCTCTGCGAAGGGCTTGGATTTGCTGCTGTGAACAGCCTGAGACTGATTATCAGGGTGGAAAATTAGGCTCTTGGGGTCTTTTTTCTCACTGTTCCCCTTCTCAGCCATCTTTTTCTGCAAGAAAACTTAACCAGAAAAGCCAGGGGAACATATTCATTCTTATCCAGAATGTCTGATCCCCAAGTTGTGACTGAAGTAAACAATTTTCAGTGAAGCAGAGCTGTGAGTCCTCATCGAGGAGGCCCCCCTACTGGGGCCCTCTCTGAGCTTCTGAGCATGGCGTGACAGTTGTAGGGTGCTGGGACAGCAGCAAGGGAGTTCTCTTGTCAGGTGCCATTTGGTTGAGTGTTGCAGATAAGTCATTTAACTCTGTGCCTTAATTTCCTCATTAGTAATTGGAAGGAATTGATAATGTTCAACATGTGTCAAAGCACCTACCTTACCTCAGCTGAGCTCGCCTGGTATCCCCACTTCAATCCAAGAGGCTCCAATGCCATCCACTCTCTCAGGGCTGTGTAGAAACACCTATTTGACAATGTGATTCTGTATCAAAGCCTTTGAACTGGAGGCTGGATGGAAGCACCATGATTCTCTGATATTTGCAGAGAGTAGGAGGGAATTGATGCAAGAGTTGGGTGAGGAGCAATGACAGTGGAAGATAGAAATGCGATGGGTAGAGGTACAGAGATGTCAGTAAAGGGCAATGTCCTCCAGCCATCCATCCACAGCAGAGGACCCTTCCCAAATACCCTGCTACCCCTGTGTCCCTTGCGCCATGCCCCCCTTATGCCCTCTTTTTGCCTGGACAAAAGAACAAGGGATTTAAGGGTCCTTCCCAGTCTTTCTGGGATCTTGGGTTTATGCAGCAAAGCCTTATTCTGATCAAGGATGGGACTGAGCTCCCTCGCCTCATGAGTCACTGAGGTGCTGACAGGTTTATAACTCATCAGAAGATGCCCAAGTGAGTAAAGCCCTGACAGGGAGAATGTGCAGAGGTGGGAATTTTGGGCTTCCAGGGCACCAACTTTGCACCCCTAGGAAGCCCAGCTGCTTTCGAAGTTATCCTGTGTTCATCTCCTGCCCTGTGTGTGTGGAGACTCGGGCTTATTCCTCACTGCAGAGGACTGTATGAGGAAGAGGCATATGGCGAGAGTGACAGTCTGTTTCTTTTTAAATGAAAATTTATATGCAAATGTGTATTGAAGTATCAGTTAATTTTTAATTGGCTTTCCAAATCAGCATGAAGAAGACCTGTGCCTGTCGGTCTGCTGGTTTAGTTGAGATTCTCATTAACTTGCAATGAAAAACTATGCTCCTCCCTGCTCACAAGCATTCTGAGGCTCCTCCTTGTCCTTGAATCACTTCCAAATATGACCCCGTCCGCCAGTCACCTCCTGTCTTCCCAGCCAGCTCCAACTCAGCCACTCCCCCCATTCTGCTCTGCCCCTTCCTAAGCACAGTCACCTTCACCTGCTTCTCAGATGCGAGCATGCCTCGCGCTCAGCCCTCTGAGTCCTCACCGCACTGTTCCCTCTGCCCCATGTGCTTTTCAACAGGGCTTTCAAACTTGAGTGTGTGAGAGCCTCTGCAGGAGGGCTTATTTAAAACACAGGTGACTGTGCCCCACTGCCGCATCCCCACCCCCAGAGCTTCTAATTTAGAGTGCCTGGGATTAGATCTGAGCATGACCATTTCTCTCTTGCGTGATTCCTACTCCTCTTTCATGGCTCCGCTGGAGCTTCCCTTTTTCTGGCTGCCTAGCTGAATTGAACTTTTCTGTTACACGTGCTACATCATTCAGTATCTTATGCTGCTTTAGAGCTCCTAACAAAATTATAAACCATTACCTGTGCAACTATTTGCCCGTGTTTATCTTCCCTACAATTCCATGAGCTCCATGAACAAAGACCTGTAGTGATCACCTCCTGTTCCTCAAGTCTAACACAATTGCCTGGCATGGAGTAGGTGCTCAATACATTTTTGTTGGCTGGATGAATGGAAGGGTAGATCACCTCCTTCCATTTATCTACCCAACAAATTTTTAGCGTGACCGTGGCTGTCAATAATTTATTGCACCTCTCGAAGTAGCGAGAACAAAGAATTTTAAATGTTCCCAACACAAAGAAACAGTAAATGTTTCAGGTGATGGATATCCCAGTCTCTCTGATTTGATCATTTCGTGTTGTATATATGTATTAAAATATCACATTGCGCCCTACAAATAACTACGATAATGTGTCAGTGTAAAAAGATTAATAGAGAAAAAAGACAATCCATTTTAAACGTGGGCAGAGCGTTAGAAAGACTGTTCATTCACATGGTACAAAGCATATTGCAAAGAGGTAGCCAAGGAGGTAGATGTAGCCAGATCAGCCGGCTGCACTTAGACAGCAAGAGAAATGGCAGCCACTACACCCAGGCCTCCCTCATGTCCTGTCCTGCCCTCTTTTTAACAAAACAGCCATACATGGCAAGGATAGTAGCCTTCACACTGAGTCAGGGACCTGTGTTCTTGCTGTAGCCTCTAGAACTGTGGGCAAGTCCTTCCTCCTTTGTGGCCTCAGTTTTTCTATCTGTAAACCAAGAAGGTTGGATCTTTTAGCGCTAAAGTTTATTGAGGATCATTAATTCCAAATGAAGATGCTGCATTTTAAATAGCAGCCAATAATGGCTGGGGTGTTTAGTGCTTTCTCCTAATCTTAGCTAGACCGCGTCAGCAAAGGGAGTCAAATGGAGAGAACTGGCTGCGTTCTGGGGTGAAGGACGGAGAACCTTGCTTCCCTCAGTGTCTTCTGTTTACTGGCTGCGTTCTGGGGTGAAGGACGGAGAACCTTGCTTCCCTCAGTGTCTTCTGTTTCAGGCCACCCTTCTGGAGGAACTGGGAGGGGGTTGGCTGTGTAAAGGAAAGAGGCCACAAACAGGCCAGGTTGAGAATCTCGGAGACGATCCCGGAACACAGAAGTGCTCACTCTCTACCTCCTCTCTCCCTACTGTAGGGAAACATTCTGCCCAGTGACCTGGCTGAGGTTTTGGAGCTGGGATATTCAGGACCTTGAGATACACTTGTGCATTCTGCACGAGAACCCTAAAAGAATAGATGCCCTTTTTTGTCATTTTCTTTTGTTTGTGCACCCACTTAGATAATAACTCTGAACCTACATGGCAGCCTTCACAGCCTTGCTCATCCTGTGTGACTTATCAGGAGAGAACCACCACAGCAGTACAAATGCCCAGTGTCACTTCACGGCCACATCTTTGCTTTTTGTATTTTTAAGTTTGTACTAGTCTAGAAATTCTTCTGTTTGTTCTTTATTCCTAGAGGAATCGACTATGGTTAAATACAGAAATAGATTGATGAGGAAATGATTAGAAAACTCAGAAAAAGAGCAGAGGGAAAATCAAGAATCTTCACTTTCTTTGCATCATCTCTTAGAGAAAATATGCTTTTAGCCAGACTTTTACATAAGAGTTTAATACTTTTACCCAGAATTTTTTTTTAAGTGCTAAGGATCAAATGCTCTACCAATGCCCCGAGCCCTACACGCCCCTAGTTCTACCCCAGTATTTTGAAATCATGGTAATCGCCTTCTCTCAACTGCCTGTTAATCTTCTGCACGCTTCTGTTCGGGCTGTGTCGGCCAGGGCAGAGGGTATGTTTTCCTTTATTTAGGTGCACCAGGGAGCTCTGGTTATAGATTATTGAAGAGTAAGCTCCAAGGACCAGAAGAAAGTAAGGGCATTTGCAGGTTCAATGGTGTGAGTCTTAGAAAAGTTGATAAGAAGGATTAGAATTGAAGGATTAAAAGACTCTTAAAACACCAAGCCATTATGGGGCCCATTACTTTATATACATTCTCCAAAATCACATGAATGTGGGGAAAGAAAGGAAGGGGGTAGAAAACTGGCTTCAGTTCAGACCGTCAATTATGTCTTTTTTAAATTCCCTTTTCACAATTTATTTGACATTTTGAACGGTGGCCAAAAAAGCTATTATAACTATAAAACATATTCATTGGGATAAATCTCATTAGTTGAGCGATTTAATTAAAGTATTGACATGCTTAATTGATACGTGTAAGCCAAGACCATTTTCATGTCTCATTTCCATATGCTTTTTCTGCTTTAAGAGATACAAGGAACTGGATCTTAAAAAAAAAAAAAAACTCCATAAAAATGCTATAGATTCATCTGTGCCTGCCATCCCAAGGGACCACTTCCTGCCACTCTCCTTGATTCCCAGCCTGCTACTCCTCTGAGTGGCGCTGCTCAGAGGAAAGGTGATGTATACCCAGCTTGAGTGCCTGTCAGGTCCTCTTATGATCAATAAGAGAATATTTATATTAATAAAGCACTGAGTTAATTAAATAAAATGGTCCTCTGGGTAAACTTAAGATACTAGAGGATGGGCAGGAATCGATAGATTCAACCATTTGAACATTAAGTATGTGCCTTGAAATTTTATGGAGCTTTTAAAAACTGGCTTTGTAATGTAAAAAGTTTGAAGCCTGCACCTCAGCCAAAACCTTGTATCTTGCTAGAGATGGGAGCTTGGCGGGAGGGGGGGTGCTTGGCAGCCCTCCTGTGTTCTGGGGTGCTCCTGTCCTGGGGTGCGGGTCACCTCGAGGACAAGGCTGGCTGTGGGGCAGAGGCCTGAGCTCAGTGCAGATGGAAGATGGCACTTCCTTGTCCCCAGAGTAGCCCGCAGTGGAGATCCATGACTTCTGTCTGTCCTGCATCCCCTCATCCTGGGAGAACCCAAATGCCAGGCTTTCGGGGAGGAACTACTGTCCGCCGGCGTCACAAATCCAGCTCAGCTTCGGCCTCCTCTTCTTGCCTCTGTGCCTTTGTTGTCTCTTCTGCGGATGTCTTCTGAGTGTGGGCACTGTCCCTATGCTCTTTCTCTGTCGGTGGCCGCCTTTCAGGGACTCTTCTGGGAAATGACTTTTTCTGTGTCTCTGTGTTTCTGTGTCTGAATTTTTCTCTTGTTTATTCTCTCTGACTCACTGCATCCCTCTTTATCTGTCTCTGTTTCCTTGCCTGCCTCTGTGTCTCTTCCTATATATCTGTGTCTCTGTATCTCTCCTTGTTTCTGTCTCTCCCCATCCTCTTTCTCTCTCATCTCTAGCTATTTGTCTTTTAAAAGAATCACTTGCACCCAGACGCAAACCTGCACCCCAGCACTGAGGAGCTGACTGGATCAGCCTTCCCCACGGGTCTGGAGAGAGGAAAAAGAGGACAGACACGGCTGTGTCTTGCCCCAAGCAGCCACTCCATTTGCAGAAGTGACGTCATACCTGCTGTCCTGCTTGTCCTCACTGTGGACTGTGTCTTCTCCTTTTCTTAGTTTTCCCCCACAGGGCCTGAACCCTGGTAGGCTGTAGTCATCCTAGTAATGGTGATCTTTCACTGAAGTGTGAGCTCCAAGACAGTTTTAACAGGGTTGTGAGGATTCCCCTTGCCGGAGAGAGGAACAACAGCCAAGGAACTTGTGCTAATAGCAGCAAATTCAGTTGGCCTTCGTGCCTTGACAGATCTCAGCCTTGCCTCTTGCAGCTCCTTCCTACATGGCTCTGGACCTCAGTGAGGCTCACCCAAGTCCCCAGCTTCCTCTGCAGGCAGAGGGATACTTGGCCTTGCCCTGAGTCTTGCACAGGTGGCTGGACCATTGTTCACCTCACAGCCCAGATCACGCATTTGCATCAAGGCCACTTCCTGAACTTCCCTGCCCAGGCTGTGATCATGGAGCAGCCCTTCCTGCTGCCCCGCCCACCACCTTCAGCTCCTCCCCCTGCCCCACCTATTTCCCTCCTCTCTGTGGAGTCTCTTGCAATTTCCCCTCTGCACAGCATTTGCTGTATAGTCCACAGTTTCCCAGCCAGCGTCCCAGGGGGCTCACAGGGAGCTGGGTGGCTTTAGCTCAAGTTCCCATCTTTGCCATCTGTTCTTTCCATTCTAGGAGATTGGTCAGTTCCATAAAAAAGAGTCTCCTTGCAGCACCCAGGAAAGCTCTGAGGTACAACCAAGTGAACAGAACCCAATTATTGCTTTTTTTTCCTATTGAACTTGCTCTGGAGTTGCTCTTTCTAGTTTTAGACTTCCTGTGTGTCAGCTTTCCATTACTATAACAAAATAATGGACATGATCAAATTATAAAGACAGAAGGGTTATTTCTGCTCACGGTTTTAGAAGTTCAAGCCCATGATCTATTGGCCCTGTTACACTGGAGCCTGTGGCAAGGCGGCGCATCACGGCAGGGTCATGTGGTAGAGCAAAACTACTCTCTTCAAGACCAGGAAGCAAAAGAGAGGAGGAGGAAGGGACCTAGGTCCCATAGTCCCCTTCAAGGACACACCTTCCAAGGACCTAAGGACCTCTCAAATATTCCACCATTTCTAGATAGCACCACCCTGGCAACCTTTGGGGAACATTTACAATCCAAACCACAGCAGTGCAATATCCTCTGGGCAAGAAGGCAGGAAGTTTCTTGTCTTCTACTTAGAGTATTTGGATGCTAGCTTGAGCAAGTGCAAGTACTGATAAGCAGTTTTGGCTGTTTATGATGAGCCAGTAAACACACAGTGAGCTCTAAATTCATTAGCCCTCTTGTAATAATTCCCTGACATAACTAATTTCATGGTCCCCATTCTACAGATGAAAAAACTGAGGTTCAGACAGGCTATTCTACTCAGTGCCAAGTCACGTAGCTAACAAATGGCAAAGCCAGGTTTACCTTGGGGTCTCTGGGCTACTGAGCCAGGCTTTCACCCCTGGGCCTCATTGCTTACTGCGGGTTTGGCCAATGCAGAACTTTTGGGGTCCAGCTTTGGGGTCAGGCATGAAGTTACCAAGGAAAGATGGCTTAGGTTTAGTCGGTGAACCATCCCGAGATGAGGAAGGTGTTTCCATTAAAGTCTTCTTTATCCTTTTCTTCTGCCCCCCCCACCTCCTGCCACGGAGGTCCTTTCCTCTCTGCCAGGGACAGGGGAGTTTATTGTATTTGGTAAGGGACTAGTGGCAGCCATCTCACATTCATCACTGATTAATTTCACCTATGCAACTCGCTGGGTTCTCCAAGCTCTTGTGTCCCTTGCCTAGTGCCTTTCAAGCTAAATGGCCAGAAGCAGGGCTAGAATTAAATATTAGTGTTAACTTCAAACTTGGTGTAAATCTATTGAACTGCATCCACTTTTACATAAATAAGCAAGAGAACAGCATTTATTCTCTTTTAGTCGATACAGGACATTCACAGGTGTGAGTTATTAGCAATAACTGTAATTGCTTTGAATGGAACAATAAATAGTACAAGGGGTCATGATGAGAAATGCCATTCTATAGTATTAGCATAGCTTAATGGCTTAAACCACTATATACTTCATCCGGTGCTAGGCTTGGAGAAACTGGCCTTGTAACTCGGTGCTGAGCTTGTGCTGAATTGCTTTCCTGCTTCAGTAGAAGATAATTTTGAGCTTTTCTGAAGCCACATTGATTTTATCGGCAGATGGCCCCAGGATAGCATCTCACCTTCACCATGGAGGTTTCACTTATTTAATGGGGTTCTGAAAAGTTACAAGAAAGAACAGGCATATACAAGCCACATTTCCTTTAGCTACAGCTCAGAATTCCAAATTGCAACCCCTGGGCATCTGCAGCCTGAGGCACAGTCCCTCCCACCTGGGCTCCCCACAGGTTCACACTTCTTCAGGGAAACAGAATAGACCCAGAAGGGTACCCCAGTGTGTCTCCCTTTGTGAGAGGGCAGAGTTCTCCAGTCCAAGATACAAATAGTCTTAGAGTGAGGCACACAGGGGATCCAGAGCAGTGTTCAAAGAAACCTTCCCACACGATCAAGTTGAACACTAAGGTTGCAGTGGGGTAGAGATAAGGCAGCAGCTTCACCTTCTCCCAAACCACATCCTGTCTGCTTCTTATTTTCTCCTCCATTCCCAATCCCAGTCATCCTTCTGCTCATCTTCAGGCTCCAAAAGAGTTCCCAGGTCTTTTAGACAACTTGGCAGGGAGGAATCCGATCACTGTGTCAGTTATCACAAAGATAATCAGAACTTTCTCACCGCCTATCATCCCCTCCCTGTATTTCACTCCCTGGGTCCTTGGGGCTTTGTTATCTATCTTAGCTTGGTCTTGACAACAGCCAGGATTCAAAAAGCAGAAGAGGAGGACTTCATGAAATGTGGTCAGGCACACAGGCCCTTTCTAGATTGAGTTTATTTTTCAAAATCTGCTGTACCATCATCTCAGGCCAGGTTTCAACTCTCTTCAGAAAAAAAAACAAATGATCCATTGACTTCCCAGTGTGACTATTCATTCCCATGCTTAAGTTTGACACACACCTCTCTCTGTCAGAGCTCCACCTGTGGCTCTTTAGAATGCAAGCCTTTTCTAGTGGCGTCACTTCTCAAGCACAACGCTACACCAGGGAGGTGGAGACAGACAGCAGTAGCTCCCTGTAATCCAAAGGAACGAACCAGACTTGGGGAGAAATGTTCCCAGGGCTAGAAATTTATCGCCAATTACCCATGAACCAGACAAGGGTAAGAAATCATTTTCACTTCTTTGTTTAACCCATTCAACAAATACATTTTAAGGTATGCATCACACTTGAGGTTCAGCAAAAAAACCCATGCATACATAGCTGCAAATTTAATGCAGAAGGCAGCAAAAAAGACCACATATCCTCCTCACAAGCTTAGCCTCCAGTGAGGATGTAGAGTAAGTGACAGGAAACCTCTGTAGATCCAAACTCGCTTTGTCCCACGCCCAGGTGGCTACTTTGCTTTCAGGTTTTCGGTAAAGTCAAATTTAACAGAGCCTTGTGACTGCTACTGAGTTAAAAGGACCACCGAGGCAAATGATCTGCCACTTTGTTTAAGGTTTCTTTTCCAGGAAAATTAAAAGGACATGGAAAAGAGGCTGAATCATCTATACATTCTCTCCCCCTCTTTCCTGACAATGACAGTACTAAAAGTACCCAAGCAGTAACTAAAAGTACGCATTTATGGCAAACATGTTAGAAACACGGTCCCCATCTTCTCAATTTTTGCTGATTATAGCCTTCACCTTGCGGAGTTTCTGCCTCTGAGCCTAGGCTCTATGTCCACAGATGGAAAGGCAAATGAAGGGGCCCAGGTCCGCAGTCAATCATGAAGCAGGCCAAATGCGCACACTTCATTTCAGAACAGTTCCATAAAGGCTCCCCCACCCCCACCGTCTTGCCCTCATTCACAAGGTTTCATCTTCTAATTGCAAAACCTTTTGGCATGGGAATGTCTTTGTGAAGAAGAGAGGACTCACTTTGGACCATCTCGCCAAAGAAGACATGGGAACAAGGACACTTCTCCAATTAATCAGCAAATGCCTGGCTCCAGCTTTCAGGCCAAAGGATCGATTTACATAAAGCTACTTCTTGAGATGAATTTGTTGCTCCCTCTCCTCCCCCTGCCTTCCCCTTGTCCAGCCAGCATTAGCTATGCTTCTGGGTTTCAGATTGACGGTGTCAGCTACAACAATCAAATTAGGGATGAGAGCCTTAGATAGCTGCCAAAAGAGCGGGATGGAGGGGGGCGGAGGGGCAGGAGGGGGTGGGGAACAGTGTGTCACCCTGGTAGGAAGATGGATTGCACAGAAATGGGCTCCCACTCCCCAAAAAACCCCATTGAGCAGACACGTCCTCGCAAAGGGAAAAACACAAAACCCAGCCTCCTTTCTTTTGAACCAGGTGAAACCACCCCACCCCCAGGCAAGGTTGATAAATTAAAGCAAAAGGTTCCATGGGACCTAAAAATTGGCATGGCACCCTTTCAGGTAAATAATTAGATCCTCACTGTCAGATTCCAAGCATTGGATTTCTTCACACAATGTAAAGACATCAAAATCACAATTGGACCCCTAATGGATATAATGTCACGTGCCTGGAATTTGGAGCAGATGCTGTGGCTGGAATCCTGGTGTTCTCTGAGCCACGTAGTGACACAAGGAAGCATGGACCAGAACAGAAGGCATGATAGGGCTGCTAATGAGAGCTCTCCGATCCCATCTAATGCAGCCACCTTATTGCTAAATTGTGATAATCCCAGGGATTAGTGAGCTGTGGAGCAACTCAGCCTCTGCACTCTTTCCTGGAGATGATCAGTCAATTATAATGCTGTTTCATGAACACAAAGAGCATTAGTTGGAGTTGCATAGGACAATTAAGGAAAGAAAGTTTCAGGTTGGAGTGGCAGCATTGATTAACCCTGTCAGCCCTTGAAAAGTGGTTGGAAAGACAGATTCAGTCCTGTGGTTGGAAAGAGGTTTTCTGCCTGAGGTGGAAAGGATGGCTACACAGCTCTTTCAAGCCATGACTTGCTTCCTTGGACCCAAGGGTTTCAACCTTGACTGGCTTTCTCCGCATCTCCTCCCTTTCCAGCCAAACCCCCACGCAGTCCTACATTGGGCTCCTTTAGATCAGCTCCAACATCTAAAGACTTTCCTCTCTTGGCAGTGAGGGGCCAAGTAGCTACCTTGTACAGCCCTAGCCCTCATTGTACCACTGCACTGTCCATCCAGTAGGCACTAGCCATGTGCGGCTGCTGACCACTTGGAATGTGGCCCAGCTCATCTAAGATGTATGTAAAATGAACATCAGATTTCAAAAACTTGGCATGACAAAGAGAATGTAAAACATCTCAATAAATTTTTATATGAATTGCATGTCAAATGGTAATGTTTTGGATATAACGGTTTAAAGTAAGTACTTTATTAAGATTAATTTCAACTATTTCTTTTTACCATCTTTCATGTGGTTAATAGAAAATTTTAAATTGCATCTAAGGCTCACATTGTATTTCTATGAGACAGTGCTATTCTAGAATCAGTGGACCTCCCATGGAAGGGTGACAGCCTCTGTCCCTTCACTGGTCCCAAATCTGAGTTTACAGGTCAAATGCAAACCAGGGCTGAAATGTCCTGTTAGCCAGATAAGGAGTTATTTGATCTTAATTTTGGGGGGGGGTGATTTAGATGGGCCTGTCTACTCCTAGCTCACCTCCTGTCGACTCCTTATTGTCTATACTCAGCCTGGTTTACCACTTACTTTACCTGCATATCCCTGAAACATTTCTTACATAATCTACCTGGAAAGAGACACAAGGAGTGCCCGCACTGGCAAGTAACCGGAAAGCAAACAAACAACTCTATCTCCATGCACAGCCCTCTGTAGCCACCTGCAGCCTAACCGGCTCTTTTATTCTTCCTTTTGGTCAGAAAGCTCTTGGGGAGCAAGTACCTTGGCTCTAGTGTGCTCAAACCACAGGCCTCATCCTCAGCCCCAGCTCCACATCTGGATCGCGGCCTGGCTGCTCACTCCTGCTCATCCCCTGTTCTCCAGCACTTTCTCACTTCCCTGAATTTGCCTTCCTGGAACACTGTAGGGGAGTGCTTGTCTGTGAGGGCCTCCCAGGAATGTTCTAATCCCAGTAACCAGAATGCAGGTTGGAAAGAGTCCAGGTACAAAGGGTTTGGTTTTCTTGTGCCACACCTCTGGGACCCCAGGGACAAATGTAAACATCCCTAGCCTCCTACCCTTTTAGCTCAGCCTCCGAACTGGCCCCTGGGTGGCCTTCTAGAGTACAGATTAAATGTCAGTCTCTGCTTCAGACTTCCCCTGTGACTCTAGCCAAACCCATAGGCATTTTGCTGAGATGCATTTAGAGCCTAAGATTTTCCCCAAAATCCAGTGTAAACATTTAAGAAAATAGGTACTATACTTGTCAACTTTATGCTAATCGAATGAACATAGAAGTTTGCATTGATATACTGCATTAGAGGTTAGGAAGCACTTGGTTGTCCATTCTCTGATGCCTGTCCAATTTCTAGAAAGTACAAGTTGAAGGAGAGATTTAAATGAATTCTCTTAAAGGCACACAACATGTTAAACAGAAGAACTGGGATGTTAACTTAGTACCAAACCTGCTACGCTAAACATTCCAACTGTAGTTCCCAAATGTGTTTAACATTTGGACTCCGAGTTCATCTTAGGGTGTCTGATTCGAAAGATTTGGGATGGATCCCAGGACTCCAAATTAATGTTTTTATTATAAACATTTCATATGTATTTAAAACAGAAACACGGATGATAAATGAACTTGCTTTTTTTTCCTGTCACCCCACTCCAATGAGTAGCAACTCATGCCCACCTTGTCTCTTCTCTACCTCTACCCACTTCCCCTCTTCTAGATTATTTTGAAACCATACCTAGACATCATTTCACCTTTAATTATTTCAGTATTCCCTGTCAGGGTTAAAGGCTAAGTAAACAGAAACACAACCATAATACTATTTTCATACCTAAATTTTAAAGTTAACAGAAATCTATGATTTTGTTTTTGTTTTTGTTTTAATTGTTTTGTATGTGGGGGGGTACCGGGGGTCAAACTCAGGACCTCGCATACCAGCAGGCACCCGTGCTGCTGAGTGGTATCACCAGCCCTTTTTTTTTCTTACATGGGTACCAGGAGTCACAGGACCTCGCGCTTGCCAGGCAGGCGCTTATGCTGCTGAGCTATCTCACCGGCCCAATCTATGTTTTTTGAAGCACCATCCATAAATTCCAATCAGATGAACCACAAGCCCTGGTGTAAAAAGGATCACGCTGTACACTGTTCACTCTTAATGACATACTCGTTGCTGCCTGATTCAAACTCTCCCATTGGAAAGCCAGAGCCAAAGCACCTGTGTCCCCAAAAGCCCTGGTGATTCAGCTTAGCATCTTTCCCTCTTTTTCTCTAAAAACTAAAAAAGATTTTGGTTGAATAAGACAAAGCTGTAACAGTCATAGGCACTGAGATAAGGCCTGCCCGTTGAGAACAAAAAAGTAGTGAAAATGATCCTCTTACTTTTGGAAATTTCTGGGTGGTGTTTTACTTTTGTGAATGTGAGGGAGTCTATTTCTTTGCATCTGGTGTCAACAAGAATGTGAGCCCTGGAAGGACAGGTAATCAGTTCTGTTCGCATCTGTATCATAACACTTAATGTGTAGCAACACATACTAGGCATTTAGCTTATCTTTGTTAAGAAAAGAATCCCAGTTGGCATTTAATCCACCCGTTTTGAGCATCCGAAAAGTATGGCAAGGGCATTTCTGATGATCTTGTCAGGGAAGACAGAAGAGACCAGCTCTTATGGAAAACCTTCATCTAGTAACTTTCTAACATTAAGGGAGTAAGCAGCGTATACTCACTACGGCTGCAGTGAAAGATTCAGAGAAACACTGAAGCCATGGGAAGTAATTGGGTTTCTTTTCCCCCATTGGTACTTCGATTCTCTGGATCCCCAGATAGGTGGCAGCTCTTTCAGAAAATAATTTCTTTTGTACCACTCTCATCTCTCTGGGACAAAGGATACCATTGACTAGACACCCAGCTGGAGGGACCAGGGCTTTTTAGCTGGGACATAGGCTTGGGGCTCATTTGATTTTGACAGTGACCCATCTATAAACATATAATCTTGCTTATTAAGATAAATTGCCTGCAGAAGGGATTTACTTATTAAGATAAATCCTCCCTCAAGTCCACATTGTAAGATCACCAGGGAACAATTTTGCCTGCATGCCTGTCCCTCCTGTTGTATAAAACAAGGTAAGCAAAACAATGTCTTTCTCTTTAGTTCTAGAGCAGTGTGATTGTCACAAGGATACAGCATTAGGAGTCGGGGGTTCAGGGAGTGATGCACAAAGGGTTCAGCTTTATTTGGGGGTGGTACTGAGAGTATAAGAAATTCATGGATTATTCATTAGAAATTTTTCAATTCCTTAATGAGTTTTGATTGATATCAAATGCACCAGTGGCAGATTTCCTCCCACAAGGCAGAGAATGTGAAAGTAATTTTAACATATTCAGGCCAAAGAGAATCAGAATGGTAATCCACCACCCTAATCCCAAATCCAATAATAACTCCAAATATAAATGCTTTTTTACCATCCCTTATATTAGTTTGACTAACCAAGGATTGATAGGTTTTTAATGTTACTAAAAATGTACCATTGATTAGTCTTGGTGCAAAAGGATTGAGGGGGGAAACAAGTGTAAACTTCATTGAATACCAGATTGACTTGTTCCAGTTTTCTCTGGAATTTTAGTTTCCTCTTGATCCTCGCTTCTGGATATACCATCTTTTGAGAGTGATGTTTTAATCTGCCGAGACCTTGCCAACTCAGAGTGGTTCCTAAAGCAGTCTTGTGAGTGATCTGGGTTGGATCCTGCTAGGTCCTCTTTGCTGGTACTGACTGCATCTTTGGGCTTCACGCTAAAGTCTCAGCTGGGAGTTTCTTAAGCAATCTGCCCTTGTGTTGCTGGCAACATCCCACCATCATTAGGAAGGGCAAGCAGGGCCTGGGCATTTGCATCTCTTGGGTGGTCCTAACAAGTACTGAAGCAAGCCCTCAAAGACCTAGGTCCCTTGCTAAGAGATAGGAGCTCCCCATGATCTTGGACTAAGTCCGTGATTTTACCTGATTATACTTTGTTCTCCTTCTTCACCCCAATCCATCCCTCAGTGATATCTCCTGGGAGGACTTCATTAGTTGATTATTTAACCTCTGAGACCTTGGCTCAGTGTCTGCTTTGGAGACACTCCTTTGAGATGGACCTCTTTCCTGAATCAAATGCTGTTTTATCTGAAACAATCTAGAATAAAAAGTGGATACCCCTTTCTAGATGATAGATGAGGGAGACTTTAATCTCTACCTTTGACTTTATAGAAAGAGTACTAGCAACATGAAAGTGTTTTTATTCTTTTCAGAGTATTAAATATATGTCCTGGAGTTGCTGATAAAGGACATTTTTAGCAATGTAAATCCAGAGTAAATGGGGAAACTCCTGAGAAGTAAATACGGTACAGCCATTGGTTGCGTGCTTTCCATGTTCCAGATGGCAGTGCTTTTACATGTGTTGGCTCATTTCATTCTGACAATTAACTGATGAGGCTGGTAAAATTAACGGTGTGAGGGCCGGTAAGATGGCTCAGCTGTGTAAGCGCCTGCCCGGCAAGCGCGAGGGCCCGAGTTCGACTCCCGGAACCCACATACGAAAAAGGGGCCGGTGATATCGCTCAGCGGCACGGGCGTCTTCTGGTGTGCGAGGTCCTGAGGTCGACCCCCGGTACCCACAAAAAAAAAAAAAAAAAATTAATGGTGTGATTGTGAAGATGAGGAAACAGAGGTGTGGAACATTTTAGCAATTTACATGATCATACAGCTCATAAGTAGCTCTACCCACTTCAGAAACAAGAATTCCCCAAGTTTCTGGAAGATTCCAAGCCCCATTTTGTAGCTTTGAAATAATTAGGGATCAGCACCTAGGAACAAATACACACACACACACACACACATTGTTGTTTAACACAGAAAACACTTCTGGTACCATCAATGTGACAAGGACAAGAGCATTGTCCCCAATGGCGCAAAAAGGAGGGCATTTTCCTGTTTCCTGTCCTGTAGGGGTAGGGGTGAAGGTGAGGGCTGTAATTCACTGTTGTCCCAAGAACAAAGCATGCCTGACATTGCAGGGAGAGCCCCAGGAAGCATTTCAAAAGCTCCACTGGAACTAGACAACCTTTCAATCCATTTATCAAAGTGTCTGCAGTTCCCATTTCAAGGTAGATGAAGCAATAATAAATTTGTGAAGAAAGTTAATCTGTGTCCAAAGCATTTTAGTAAATTAAAAAGGTTGGGGGGAGGGCTGGCTGGAAGGGGGATGTATCGGTTCTTGCCAACTCCTATTTGACTTACTGTCTCCTTAATATGTTGTCTTTGGTCCTGTGTTTTTGGATGGAATAATCAGTCAGTTAATCATTTTCCGGAAGCTGGAAAATGCACTTTAGCTAATGCAGTTCTCCTTTTCTTTCAGAGTCCTAATTATTTAAAAAGGCTCCCTGATCCATAGCCCAACTTCCCAACCAGGAAGGCCTTCTCTACCAGTCATCTTTATGTCCCCAGAAAAACCCAGCATGTCTTGTACCCACTACCCCGGCCTAACTCCAACCTTATGCTTTTCTCCTAATGTTAAAAAAAAAAAAAAAAAAAAAAAAGATCCCCTTCTGGTCACTTCTGAGCCTTTCCACAGGCTGCTTCCCTTGTGAAGGGGGAGGCAATAAAACTCAAACAAGCAATTGGCTAAAACTAGCCTCTTAGGCATTATGGATAGATTTTGTTACTTTTATTTAAGTGTCAGCTGAAAATGGTCGTTCTTGTCTCTCTCAAGGATTGTACTTAACAATAGCTTCATGCTTGGGCATCATGCTGAGATAAACACACTATTAAGAACCCTCACAAAGGCCCCAGGATAATGGTGAAGGGTCGGTTACTGAAAAACGAAGTGCCCAGCCCTGAGCCCTCCTCCACGCCCTGTCAGTAACACTATTAACACTGTCAGTTCATCAGCCCACTGGAGGTATTTAAGAAATCAATATACAATCTTGCAGAGGCATGGCAGTGGTATTGTTAGCAGGGGAAGAGGAGCTCAATGGAAAATAATATTAATAAACTTTACAAGCAGAATGTCATGGGGAACAGATAAATTTCCTACAATCTACAGTTTTACTCTATTAGGGTAGGAGAAAGCAGTGGCAAAGAGGCAGAAGGCAAACTGTGCCTTACACTGGGCTCCTTACAGCAAAGCTGGGTACATTTATAGGAAGAATGCAGTGACCAGAGACCAACACAGCTGCCCCACGAAGTACAGGATTTTGCCTGACTCACTGACTGTTGGGCTGTCTGCCCTTAATACTGCCAGATTTTTCTGCTTAAAATTCCCTCTCCTGGGCTGGTGAGATGGCTCAGCAGCATAAGCGCCTGCCTGGCAAGTGCGAGGTCCTGAGTTCAACTCCCGGTACCCACATACAAAAAAAGGGCCGGTGATATTGCTCAGCGGCATGGGCGCCTGCTGGCAAGCGCGAGATCCTGAGTTCGATCCCCAGTACCCACAAAAAAAAAAAAAAAATTCCCTCTCCTGTCTTCATCCTACTGTACCATAAGCCAGAACTTTCATTCAGTTGCTATTCCTTCTGATACTTTTGTAGGATTCATCCTACTCAAAACAGGCTAATGCGTGACAGGAAGATGTGCCCCTTCTTCCAGCTTGCAGCCACAGCCAAAGCTGGCACTTTTAAACCTTTCTCTTATTTGTTTCCTTTGCCCCTGATTTTTCTTATCAGTTTTTTGTTAGACATTGTAGCCAAAGCTCATCTCCCAGAGCAGCCAGAGATAACAGCCACGCCTGGGAGGGTCATGAGCAAGAGCTTGGTGGCCTGGAGACCAGCCTTCACTTACAGAAAAGACTGGGCCATTGTGGCTGCCTGAGCCTCGGGTGCGACACAAATGCCTGGTGGAAATTGCATTAGTCGGATGACAGGACCTGGGCCCTTTCTCTGGAGGCTGATGGAGAGCAGCTGAGTGGCCTTGGTGACACTGCCTGACCTCTGCTGTCATTGTAGGCTTTGTTCAGCGCCCCAACTCCAGGCTGGAGCACTGCTCATTGAATCAGGCCTGGCTGGGGGAGTCTGAAGCGGGGCTCATTGTGCATCTAAATTTATTTACATCAGATGCAGACAGGAGAAACTGGATTTGAGGTGGGGGACACCCTGTTTGTAGCCCCAGAAGCCTCTAGAACTCATGGCTGCACCCCTTCCTGACTCTGAGGCTTGTCTTGAGGCCGAAGAGTAGCCCCAAACAATCCCCAAAGGTCGTGAATTTTAATCAACTGCTCTGAGCTTGTGTGGATCCTTTCAGCAGGCGAGAGTGGAGAAATGCACCTCTCTTCTTTCTGTTTTCCCTCCTTCCCCCTTGAACAATGCTCAGTGAAATTGCCCAGGTTTTAGTGGAACATGATGGGCCTCTTTTTCCAAGTATACTTGGAGTGATCAGTAGCTTTTGATGAGATTCCATCCAAAAAATCAGAGTGTATCTGTTGGTTAAGTCTGTCAGACATTCAGCAAGGATGTGTTTATCCTGTGACCAGCAAGTTCTCCTTATAGGACTTTGTGTCTGGGAAATAGCTGAACAAGTGTCCCCAAGGGTATGGGCAGGAAAAGTTGCCTTCCTGTTTCTTTAAATGGCAAATAATTTCATGTCTGTCCAATTATTTGGGATCATATAGCCATCTACACAATTTGACAATAGACAGCTATTAAAAATGTTGGTGTTGATGTACTGGTAACAATGTGGACAGATGTTCTCAATATAGTAAGTAAAAAATGGTTTATAATAGACTGTCTATTACGAGGTCATATTGGTAAAATTTATATGTATTACTCCTAATTGGTAGCAGTAGTTATATCTGAGTGGTTAATTTTTTTCACTTTAATATTTGAGGGTTACTCTGTGTTCTTTTCAAAATAGTGTCTGTGTATACCTATACACAGGTAAACATATAGACATATATGCCTTTTATCTCTAAAGAAAATATGAAGAGGTGACTGTTCCCTTGGCCCCACCTCTGCACACTCACCCTTTTCCCCACTATCGCCTTTGGAGATGCTTCTGCAGCCCGTATCTGGGCACAACCAGCCTTGCTTGAGTCACAGTCTGAGTGTCCTATGGCGCCACTTTGTCCTAGAGGCCTGAAGGGTCTTCACAGAGTGATTACTCACTGAGGTCCAAGCAGGCTTGAGGTCAGAGTGAAAATAAGTTCATGATTGGTATAACAAATAATGATAGTATGACCAGAAAACAAAAATGAAAAATGGCTGCATCCTTCTTAGGAAAAGAAGTGAAGGCTTTGGGATGCTTAAACCCCAGGATAAGATTTGGGACTGAGCCAGCTGTGGGACTCCACCCTCTATCCCTTACCCTCTTCAAAACATCTTGGTACCACTCAGTGCTTGATGTGGTGCCAGCAGGACCCCTTTTTTGGATGGGTTTGTCGAAATGCAATTTGAATTCATCATGCTTGTCACTAAGGAGATCCAGGAGGTCTCCAGGGGTCTCTGGTACTCTAGAATAAGCTGAAGTAGTGATCTTCATCAAAAAAATCCGGTGGCTAGGCTCAGTTCCGATCCCAGATGACAAAGGCAGAGAGCCGGAGCATCAAAGAACAGCTGAGAGATGGGAGATTGAGTGGTGTTGACCATGCATGGGGGAGGGATACCTTTGGGGGAGGGGGCCAAGGGGTCTTTTCTGGGAGGTGGCAAAACAGAATTGGATGCAGTGTGTGCAACAAATAACCCAGCATCTTGGCTCATGGCCTGGAGGTGTGAGACCACCCACAGAGCCCGCCGCTGTGGAGGCTCACTGCTCCCGCCTGGTAACCATTTCAGCAAAGGCCATAGCTCACAGAACAATGTCAATGCTTGTAGCAGCCTGGGCCTGAGACTAAACAGTCCCCCAAACACTTCTGACCCAGCGCAGAGGCAGCCTCCTAGGGCTTTTGTTATCATAATGAGATGCAGAGAAAGCTGGGCCTCTTTAACATGGTTTGCCTCTTTTCTTCTTGTTTAGAGATCTGAGTGAAAACCAGATCCAGGGGATCCCGAGGAAGGCATTCCGTGGCATCGCTGACGTGAAGAACCTGTAAGTGTTATTTTTGTTGCTTTGCTGCAGATGTAGGTCGCTCAGGCTCTCTGGCCAGAGGGGAATGAGGGATAGGGCAGGAGGGCGGTCCAGGCATCTTCGGAGATTGAAGGCTGTGTTTAAGTATTTTCCAGAACAGCCTCATTGAGCCCGATTCCTTCATGGTTATCCATCCTCAACCTGGTTCAGTTTGGCCTCACCATAGGTAGATGGTGTTAGTGAGAGCCAGCTTTTTCCAATGTCATTATTATCCTCTGTAAAATGGGGATGATAACCTGGCAAGGGTAATGTATGCAACGAAGAAAATGTTAAAAACAAACAGAAGACTTAGTGCCTTGTTTACAGTAAGTGTTCAATAAATTGGAACCATGATGGTGACAGTGATGGTGATGATGACAATGATGATGGTGGTGATGGTGATGATGGTGATGATCGTGATGATCTATCTCATTGTTACTAACAGGCTCCTCATAATCCCCTATGGGAAAGCATCAACCCTTATATCCCAAGACTTTGGGGAGATAGAGCCAAATCTATTTCTATTTCATTAGATTTTTGTTTGTTTGTTTTTGACATTTTATTTTAAAATCACTGATAGCAGAGAGTTTCAAAAATAGTAGACGGATGGGCCGGTGAGATGGCTCAGCGGCTTAAGCGCCTGCCCGGCAAGCGCGAGGGCCCGAGTTCGACTCCCGGATCCCACATACGAAAAAGGGGCCGGTGATATCGCTCAGCGGCACGGGCGCCTGTTGGCGCGCGAGGTCCTGAGGTCGACCCCCCGGTACCCACAAAAAAAAAAATTAAATAAATAAACAAAAATAGTAGACGGGGCTATGTATCAGTTCCCTCAATGGTAACTAACACCTTACATAACCATAGTCCAATAGCAACTGCAGGAAATTCTCATAGGTGCAACCCACAGACTACTCTTCAGACCTCACAGTTTCCCACGCACTCATTTTGTGCACACATGTGAGCGCCAGCATGGGTAGCTGTGTGCAGTTTCATTGTGGGTAGATTCATGCATCAGTACTGCAGTCAAGAGACAGAACTGTTCCGTTGCTGCATTTTTTTCTTGTCTTTTCTGTGATTTTTAGTTTTATGAGTACATGTTTGCAGTACATAATGATTACTTTCATTGTAGGAGATTGGTACGTGTACATAACACTTAATTGTTTTTTTTCATACCCTTCCCTCCATTGCTGCATTTTAAAACTTATCAAATCACCTTGATTCTTCCACCTGACCTCACAATTTGCTCTGGGCCCCTGTCTTCAAAGGGTGTGTATGTTGCGAATGTCCACCTGTACCACTATGCCCATGGATTCAGAGCATGTTTTTGGAGAGAGGCACAGAAGACGGTCTGATTTGGCTGAGCAAGCACGTCTGCCCGCCAGCCTCCTCCACAGCCTCAAATTCAATTGGAAAAGTCTTAAAGGAAACTAAAAAAATAATAATAATAATACATTAACTGTCACTTTTCCCCATAACGAATGGAGGGGTTTTAGTTTACTGGCATACCGAAGGGAAGCTGATGATGGCTTCCAGATGCAAGCTATCTGCCTCCCCTGTGGCTGAGGCCTTAGCGGAAAGCTTTTGGTGTTTAACATGCAAAGCACATAAGAGGGCAGAGGCGTGGAGGGTGGGGGTGGAGGGAACAGGAAGGCAGAGACGACTTGCAGGGGGCCATAACCATGGAGCGTGTGAGCTCCTTCGCAAAATAAGAGTAGGCCTCACTGAAGAACTAACGTCCAGGCCATGGGTGCCACTTAGAGGTGGAGTGTTTTCCCAGCACGGGCAAGGTCCCAGGTTTGATCCCTAGTAGCACAAATGAAAAAGAAAGAACTCCCCGATTCTGTGTACCTCCCTAAGGTAACAAGACGCACACAAAAACACCTTTAAAACCACTAAGTAAAATAATGCTGGATGCTTTCTCACACTGGCTTGGCACTTGCAACATTTCGGAGTGCTTTTCTAGCATTTTGTTTCTTGGATTCTAGGAACTGAAGGCACATAAACTAAAACCAACAGATTGTGTTAATTAGCATTGCAGAAAGTCAAGGCAGTAGAAAAATAGAGGCCCAGAGAGGCTCTATGACTAACTCAAGGTCAGTTTCCTGAGGACCGAGCCCAAAATGAACATTTTACATATGTAAAGTGATACATCTTTTGGAGCACATGATGCTAATTTGTGTATGTTTGTGTATTTGTGTGTTTATGGTACTGGGATTGAACCCAGGGCCTTGTGCATACTTGGCAAGCACTCTACTGCAGAGCTACACCCCCAGTTCATAATGCTAATTTTAAACGAATCAGTTAACAAAAAGGCATATTATGGTGATGTATAAGCAGGGCTGTGTAATTACCACCTGCATTGTTGATTCTCAGTGATTAAATCCCATGGTGGCTCTCAGTAGTTGCTGGGGTTTCTTGGGTTTTGTTTTTTCCCCTCTTGTAATATCTGTAGCCATGCATAGGTCTCAAGAAGAAATGTTCAAAATTCCTAAGTTACTGCAGCAACTATTGTCAGGCCCACTTTCTAGAAAAGATGTATGAAAATACAGGTCTAATAATGCTTATCAGAAATGCTCAGAACCAGAAGCATTTGGGGTTTGGAGATATATATATTTTTTTTTGAATACTTGTATATACATAATGAGATATTATGGGGATGAGATCTACATCTAAATAAGAAATTCATTTACATTTCATATACACTTTATACCCATAACTTACAGGTGATTTTATACAATAATTTTATGCATGAGACAAAGTTCCCTGGTGTGGAATTTTCTATTTGTTGTGCCATGTTGTCGTTTAAAAAGTCTCAGATTTTTGGATTAAGGATGCTGAACCTGCATGTATTATTCAGGAGCCTAAACTCAGCAAGGATCTACTTTTGTTTATTCTAGGACCAACTCATAGTCCTGGGGGAGGAAAGAAGGGGAGTAAACCCACTGCCTCAAATAGAACTAAATTAAAAAAAAAAAAAGAAAGAAAGAAAACTAAAAGGGGATTGAATACTTTACCAATGAGTTTAGTCACAAGTGAATTTGTGGGTCAGGACTTATAAGTCCCCAAAAGTGTAATTCCTATTGTGTGGTGGCTTATAACATAATTGGGGATAAGGAACATGTGCATATAAGAGTACATTCAGTAAGATAGCACTCAACTGAAAGCTGGCAAATTAGTGGCTGTGGACAGTGAGAGGCTGTCAGAGAAGAAAAATTGCTTCGGGCAACGTAGCCTAGAGGTTAGGGATGCTGTTTTGGCACTCTCACGGAATTATGTATGAACTCCATCTGTTCTAGGTACTGAGTCTGTGACCTTTGGTACATGACTTGACTCTTCTGAGCCTAGGTTCCCACCACGTAACACAAATAATTGGCCTTACCTCCTAGAGTTTTTGTGAAAGTTGGTAAAATGATGCATATGAATAGCTCAGTACTGTGCTTAATGCATGACGGTATCTAGGAAGTTCTAGCTACTGTCGCTCTTGTACTCCATTGTTGCTACCATAAGGTAAACACTTTAGCTGGGCCTAAATGATGATTAGAATTCACAGACTAAGTGGGGCAGATAGTGGCCCAAATGGTATCAAGTGTGTTTCAAGGGTACACACATATGGCATCTTGTGAGAATAGGGAGATTTCAAGGCAGAATGGCAGGTGACACAGCAGAGGCCAGAGGGAGAGATCATTGCCTGTAAAGAAGGAAATGCGGGTGCTGAAAATACAGATGTCTTCTGACCTGGAACAAGTGGATGAAAATTTTATTCTTGAAGAAAAACCAAGGACAGGAGGAGGTGGAAGACAAAAGGGCTGGAGACAGGAGATAAGGCTGAATCCAACATGAGGGTTCCATGCTTCAGGGATCAGACATAAAGAAAGGAGGAGTCCAAAGTAAGCAACCTATGGAAACCACATCACTAGAACTTAGTGACCAATAAGCGGGAGCGGGGGATGTGAAGTGATCAGTTCCAAGCTCAGATGATGTAGAGAAGATGGCTCATCATCAGAGTCATTCATACATGCACCCACCAAAATACATTTTGGGCTCCTACTGAATACCATTTCTGGGGAAATCAGCAGAAAATAATACGTGTTGACCACGAGCTTTGCCCACTTAGAGCCTCCACTCACAGAGACTGGAAGTTTAAGAGGAAGAGTCAGGCTTGGCAGACTAAGAGGCAGGTTGTGTGTTGGGTATGAACCTGTGTCCAGTCTTCCGTGGGCAGTGTGGACAGAGCATCTTCTGTGTGTTAGCAAAATGATGAATTGGCACCTGGTCTTGTTGATGCTGGTTGAGGAAATTGGTAGCCACACCATGTCTTTGGATCTCAGCACTCTTGGTTTCAATGTGAGGGAGTTAGAGCAAAATGACCCTATAGCCCTGAGAGAAAATGCCACGTGGATAATTGAAGATGTAGGATTGGAGCTGAGAGCAAATTCATGGAGGGTTAGCATCTGGGCAGAAGCAATAATGAAGTTGGACATTTAAATATGCATTGGAGGCCGGAGGTATAGATCAGTGGTAGAACACACGATCGGCACATGCAGGGCCCTGGGTTCAATGCCCAACTCCACCCACAAAAAAAAAAAAAAGTGTGTCAGTCCATGGGAAATAGGACATGCTTTGCAGAAATTTGTAGAAAATTCGTTCAAAAAATACCTCTACCAGATCTCAGTAACACACATGGAGATTGTCTACCTTATGAATGGTGGATAGCAAATTTTAAGTCTCGGGGATGTACATCCTTGCTGTCAGTGTATTTGAGAACTAAGCCCGTAGCCATCTCCATCACACTGTGAGCTTAAAGAGTATAGCACTATTCTTCTATTACCTGAAGTAGAATGGGAGTAGAAGATAAATTATTGGAGCACATTAGCAGGCTTAAAACTAAATGATATATGAAATGACAACTGATCGGACCGATCCATGATACTGTGTGCTTTATTAGGAGGAGAAAATCAAGGATTGTCTATTTTTGCAAAGTAATTGTATAGTAGTGACATGGATAGTCTTTGCGTATCCTGACATGCACCTTCAAGAAAAAAAGAGACCGTGAAACCCCATTTTCCAGATGATAGAATTAGTGCGTATAATTTACTAATAGCCAGCAAACAAAATTAGGCCTAGGCTTCCCACCCAGCCCACCGTCAGTATCTCATTCAACCATCTCTAGGGCGTTGGCTGTAGACACTCTGCACACAGCCCTGTGAGCTGCAGGAAGGAGGAGAAAGTGACCAAAGATGCTTCTGGGGAGCAGAGGCCCCATCCTCCAAGCAACTTTGATCAGATCCAAGAGAAGGGATGCAGCTGCTGTAATCGCATGGACCTGCGAGCTACTAGAGCCATGAGTCTCTTCATGGTGAAGACACTCGGCACCCTGCCCCCTGCCCCAGGCAGCAGAAAGGAGCCCCTAATTGCTTCCTGCTTCTCCAGAGAAGAGAACGAGTAATTAGCTGGGGATACCACTCCATGCAATTACTGAAAGCTGGATTTATGGGCTGGTCTTACTCTCTTGCTGACTGTCTAGAGGGAAAGAGGTGCTATATTTAAAAAGACAGGCAGTTATATGAACAAAATGATCCGGAGAAAAACTCACCGAGAGACTGACCTGTGGCCCGACAGTCACCACATCAGTATTAAATGCCTACTACAGGCAAACACTGTGCTAGGTACTGGCCAGAAACACAATGAGAGAGGGAAATCAGGAACAGAAAGACACAGAGGAAGGACAGAAAGAAAGGCATTGGAGGAAAGAGATGACAAGCTGTCATCCAACAATGCAAAATAAGAAAAAGACAAAAACCCAGAATAAATTGCTTTTTTAAAAAAAAAAAAGAAAATGTCCCCTTGCCCCGTCTTTCTCAGCAGTGATGTTTTCCTCTGTTTCTCAGTTTGCATTTGCGAGGACACCGTAGGACGTGCATTCCAGAAGGGAAAATCAATAACCTCTGTCTCTGCCAGCCAGCAGAATTTGGAATTGACGGTTTCAAAACAAAGCCGAGCAGGGGCCTTTGTTTCCCTAGTTAGCCTGTGTTGCCACACCACCTGTGCCTCCCCCCGCCCACCCCGGCTTTCTGCGATTAATGAGGGCTGTCTCCACCCTGGTAAGCAGGCAGTAATCTTGTGAAAGTGAGGGAGGTGCAGGGAGGGACACCAGTCCCCATTCATCAGTAGATCCCTGCTAATTCCAGCAGCCATTTGTTTTGTCACTGTACCTGGACTGGTGTTTACACTCCTGGTCATACCCCACAAGGTCCTACATGGCCTGGTTCATCTCATATTTCCTATACACCACTCCATTCCTTGAATACCCCCAAGGTCCTTCCTGCCTCAGGACCTTTGCACTTGCTGCTCCCTTTCCACAGGATACTACACTCGGACCTCCATGCAACTGGCTCCTTCCAATCCTTCAGGTCTCATCTCAGAGTTGCCCACCCTGGCCCATCTAAGACAGCTCCCCCATTCCCACAGCCCTCCCTCTCTGTCCCATTACCTAGTCATATTACTTCAGAGCACTTATCACCCTCTGAAATTATAACATTCATTTGTCATTGTGTCTGTATGCCACACACAATGCACCTGGATACACAGAGATTCCACCTGTCTCAGTCACTGTATAGGGTCTGCAAGCCCAGCCAGTTCATGGCTCATTGAGGTTGGCCACAAGTGTAATAAATGAGTGATTTCATTCGTTCATTTCACCAGTACTTGCTGATGGCCTATCACATACCAGAAATCATGCATAATTGTTAAAATGTTTAACATGAAAATAATATTCTGTCCTTGCACTTGAAGAGTCCACAGTCCAGAAAGAAGGTGGAATGCTAAACCAGCAGTTGTAGGACATGGGCTAGACCTGCAGTGGAGGTAAGAACAAGGATATGGGGAAGCCCAGGGAGACAAGCCTGAAGCTGGCTCAGTCAGGAAGTGAAATGAGTTGGGTTTTGAAGGATAAGTAGGAGTTTATCTAGGGAAAAGGCTTTGCCAGCTGAAGGAATAGTGTATGAATACTTGGTACAAGGGTGTGTGAAAGAGTCTGTGCTTATCAGAGATCTGTGGCTGGAGCACAGCCAGCAAGAGAGGCAATAAAGGGAGATGAGATTAGTGAGGTTCAGCTGGGCGTAGGAAGAGCCTGAGCACTGTGACCTGCACAACCATGAGGATCTGCTGAAGGGTTTTCACAGGAGGTGTGTGACCGGGTTGTCAGTTAAGAACAGCAGCTCCGCTTGGGCAACTTTGGGGCGTGCACGTGCAAGGCAAGAGGGAGTGAGGTCAGGAGGCCAGGAGGAGACTTGTACAGTGACTCAGAATTAAGGGGCCCTGACCCAGGCAGGGAAAGGGGAACCAAGAGGCAGAGCTACAATGCAGGCATGAGAGCTGGCTGAGGTGGAGGGGTACTGAGCCTATGGCCCACATGTCGAGCAGAGCGGGAGCCTGCACAAGTTATCATGGCCAAGTCTGACTGTGGTGCAACAATAGTGTGCCTTCTTTTGAAGTGAAGGGGAGGCTGCATTTTGAAGCAGGCTCTGGGGAAATCTGCCCATGCAAGGCAAGAGGGAGCTGAAATATCACCTTCTCAAAGTGCAGTGAGTTTTCTGTCCTCCTCTGCTTTGCAATCCTGGCCAAGAGTGTTAAGTTCAGAACTGCTGCTAGAGGAACTTGGATTGGACTCCCAAGTACACTATCTAAAGGAAGGGGTCATGGCTGCTCACCTCTCTTCTTCCCTCCTCCCCTCCTTCCTTCTTCCCACTTCCTTTTTTCCATTCTTTGCACAAATCATTCTTGAACCCTTACTCTTACCCAGCCCAAAGCTAGTCCTGGAAATAAAAAAATGAATAAGACACAATCCCTGCTTTTGAGAAATTTTTGTCTACAGAGGGAGATCAACAGATACGCAAGGAGCATATGTAATATGATAAGTACTGTCCTAGTGTTCTTCCGTATTTGCCCCATGGCCCACAGCGAAGTACTTGATAAATCCTAGTCGATTAAATTTCCTGAAGTGGCAAAAATAAAAGAAACAGGTAAATGAGACTCCATTAGCCTGGGAAAGATATGCTACAGCATTATCCAAAGGCAAGGAGAAGTGGTGGAAAGTGCCCCCTCCCAGGCATTGTGCCAAGGATTGAAAGTCATCGAAGTGACAAGCAGAATTCCTTCCAGGCACTGATGACATAGTTCATAGGCTTTATTAGAGGTCTCTGTTGGGCTTTGTATATTCTTCTAACACCCCCATCCTAAGTTAGAAGTTTCTGCATAGTTGTCTTTTTTCTCCAAGAGCCTGCAAGGCACACACAGAGAGAGGTCAAGTGTGCCTGTTCACTCTTCGATTTTGTAGCTTTAGTCCTTTGCGTGATACATAGTAGGTGCCCCACAAACGAATGACTTGCAGAAGAAAAAGACTGCAACATTTAAAGAACAGCTAACACCCTGAATGAATGAGCATGATTATATTTTAAGAGCAAAGAATAAAATGAAAGCGGCAAGAATAAGCTCAGAGAAGCCTTTGTGTTTTTCAGGATAATGGAGACGATTATTCTTTATCCAGCATTAAAATTTATTATCTGGGAGAATTTTATTTGTAGGCCAAATTTTTAAAACTCGTCACAGGTATTTAACCCCTCTGAGCACAAAGTCCACAGCAAACGCTTGTTTAAAACAAGTGTGTAAATAGAATCCTGCCTTTCCTGTGCCCTGGCTGGAAGGTACAGTGGCTCCGGGCCCCTTGAAATTGGACACAGGGGTCTGAGGAGTTATTCGCCACTGGACTGAGCTTTTCCTTGGAGATTTTTAGCATAAATGGTAAATGAAAGGGGCTTAACAAGAAAGGAAATGATACATTGGAGATCACACTTGGAGACTGTAGTAACTGTTCATGTTCTAGTTCTTTATCTTATTGGAATCAATTGAGTATAATAATTAAAAGTATAAGTTGTGGAATCAGGCTTGATTTTTTTTTTTTTTTAATTCCAGCTTCGCTGCTTACCACCTGTGTGACTTTGGGCAAGTTTCCTAACCATTCTTAGCCTTGATCTCCTAATGTATAAGATGAGAAAAACGCTACTAAAGAGTCAAACAGAGAAAAGGTGTACATTATATTTTTGCAATGCTCCATGGTTTACACAAAGCCTTCACATGTGTTGACTAGCTTCATTACCACAACAACCTTGCAGGATCACTGTGGGGGAAAGCTCATGTTCCTCCAGATATGGAAGGGAAAATTAAAGCTCAAAGAAATTCAGGTGCTCTCTCACGGCAAGACAGCTGGTCCTGGGAAGCCTCACACGTGATCGCGGGGTGAGCTGGGCTCTCACTGAGTGCTTCGCTAAGTGGTGAGCCAGGGAATGCTCTGAGGTACGGTAAGCATGGGGCAGAGGCTTTGAGGACGCCACAGATGCAGATCGGTGGGCCGTGCTGGAAGAGTATTTTTGCCTTTCACTTCCAGCCAAGACATGAGGCGGGAGCAGGCAGGCTGTTAGAGTCACAATTGAAACAGGATTTTTGAAAAGACCCTCAAGATTGTCCAAAAGTGTGAGCTTTTTATTGTCATTGTATTGGCTTTTGTTTCGTTGTTATTTGTGTTTTGGTTTTTGTTGGCTTTTTTTTTTTAGAGGAAGATGGTACTAGGGATTGAGTCCAAAGCCTTCATAGCGAGCTGCATTCCCAGCCCTTTTTGTTTAATATTTTATCTTAAAACAGGGTCTTACTGAGTTACCCGTGGCTGGACTGGAACTTGTAACCTTTCTGCCTCTTTTTCCCAGAATGCTGGGATTATAGTCATGCACCATGATGCCTGGCTGTTGGTTTTCAATTAACATTTTACCTTTTAGAGCAGCTTTAGGTTTATAGAAGAATTCAGAGGAAAACATAGAGAATTTCAATCCCTCTGTTCACATACAGCACACACATACAATTTCTTCTTCTAATATTGTCTTACATTAGGTGGCATGTTTGTTGTAATTGCTGACTCAATAATGATACATTATTAACTAACGCCCATAAATTCCGTAGTTTAAGGTTCACTCTCCTTAATGTATACTTGGGTTTGTACAAATGTTTGACATGTATCTGCCATTACAGTATCATACAGAATAGTTTTACTTCCTTAAAAATCTTGTGTTCTATGTATTCATCCCTCCCTCTATTCCCTATCCTGAAAGTATGAGCTTTCAAATGTGTAGATAAACCCTTTTATCTTTTCACCAATCCTTCACAAAATCTTACAGTTACTGAGTTCTTCAGATTGTAAAACCAAGAGTCGTGGGGGTAGCTCAGTGGTAGACCACATACCTAGTATGTGCAAAGCCCTGGGTTCAGACCCCAGCAAAACACAAAACAAGTCCCAGTGTGAGGTACCAGCATTTTTGTCTTTTAGAGAGTTTGTCTTTTAGAGAAGGCTTATGGTCTGAAGATCCTGCCCAGGTCTGGGACTGTGTTTTCATGGTAATGTGGAGGACTTCTGGATAATGTCCTGCAGTTTGCATGCCTGGAGTCCTGGTTCTTACCACCTGTGTGATTTTTTTTTTTTAAGAATTAAGTAGACTCTTATATTTTTTATTTTTCTCCTTCTTAAAATTAGCATATGTTTATGATACATAATAAGTACATTAATCATGGGGAATAGATACATAAATATCACATCTCAATCCTTTTTACTTTCCCTCCCCCCTCCAAATCACATATTTGTTTCTTAGCCTCCATTTCTCAGTCTGTGCAATGACAGTGAAATAATATAACCTACCTCATGCTGTTGTTAGAATAATAATCATTAGTGCTTTTACTTCATCTCAGATAATTAATTTGGATCAAGTTATCACATCTAACAGACTAAATCCTCCCTTCCTAGACCAGTATCTACCCATAGCAAAAGGTTGTGTTCACAGTGCCCTGGCTCCAAGATAACCGTGGCTTTTAAAAGTATTTAACTGCATCCTTCCTTGTCTTATTTCTTTCAGTGGGTGCCAAGGATATAGGTTAGAGGAAAAGAGGGTACACATTCCCTACCTGCCCTATGCTTCTATCATGTCACCACTGAGATATAGAAAGTACCCTAAAAGCCCAAGAGTTCTCGGTTTAGTGACAGCCACCTATGGTATTAACTGCCACCTATGGTAGGCTGAATAATCCTTTCTCCCCAAATTTCCACATCCTAATCCCCAGGATATGTGAATATGTACCCTGTGTGGCAAAAGGGACTTTGCAGATGTGATTAAATGAAGGATCTTGAAATGGGTAGATTATCCTGGATTATCGAAGTGGATGCAATATCATCAGAAGGGTCTAAGAAGAAAGACATGAATTGGAAGCAGAGAGAGGGAAGGCCATGTGATGCAGGGCACAAAGACAGCCCCATCCTGGGCACCCCCTAGTAGGTCAGGGGACAGCTGCTCCCCCAGAGCATCCAGAAGGAACAAGTCCTGCCCACCTTGATGTTAGCTCACTGAACCTGATCCAGACTTCTGACCTCCAAGACTCTAAGAAAGTAAACGTATTCTGTTTTAAGTCACCAAGTTTGTGGTTATTTGTACCAGGCACCATAGGAAACCAATACCAAGGCTGCCCTCTGGCTGTCATGTAACCTCCTGGTCTCAGTTTCCTCATTATTAAAATGAATCATTGACATATGATTAGCAGATTACAAATTGTGTTCTGAGAAACTCCAGTGCTTCAAAAGTACACAAATAAAAAAGTTACTTTTCAATAATGATGATTTCAATTGCCTTTTATAGACCTGAGGGTTCAATATGGGATTTTTGTACACCCAAGAGCTTAGTGAGGGAAAAAAGAAAAGCTTGAAAAATCACTAGATAGATAATCTTTTAATCTTCCAAGTCTGTTCAGATGGTAAAGTTTGATAATTCTTTGAGACCGTCTTCCGTCAGGCAGGCTAGATTTGTTCCTTGAGATAAAACTTGGCTGTAAGATCAAGAAGCCAGCACCAGATAAGGGACAACAGAAAAGATAGCTGGGGTTCCAGCAGGGCTCAGGTCACAGAGCCAGGCTTGTGGCTGGACTCTAGGGTTCAGGGCTGGGCTAGGCTTGCATGCAGAGAAAAGGAAAGCAGGAAAGGTAGCTATTGGCTGAGAGGTGATTTCCTGGAGTGGGGCCGAGAGCGTCAGTTGTCCTGAGGACCAGTTAGGGATTTCTGTAGAAGGGCTGAGTTCAACAAGTATTCCTGTCACCCCGGATAAGCTTCCTGCCTTAGCCCTAGATAAACTGGCTGGTTCTGAAAGGAGAGTTCTTCAAAGCTCAAATGAAGAAGACTTGGTCAGCCAGGGATCAAAGCTATTTGCTGGGTAGATGAGGAAGTGGTTAGTACAGGGTACAGGAGAGTGGTTTTCCGAGTCTGAGGTCCCAGCCACAACACTGCTCAAGGATGCCGGTGGGTTTTGCTGGAGCTGGTGTTTCAGAGTAGGCTTGTGGTATCAGAACTGACACGTGCATATGCTCAGGGCCCACCCTGCGAAGGCAAAGCACTTCTCTACCTGCTGCCAGCGTTCAGCTGGGAAAGTGGATGTGTTACGATGAGTCCATTTACATCCACAGCCATTATTTGCCATTGTAACATTCTCTTTTAAAGCTCTCTCTATAACCAATCCCCAGGCACAAGTGCAGGAACCCAAATGACTTCTAAATGCCAATGAGACTTCTTGGGCACTGTGTCTGCTGGGAGAACCACCTAGCCTGCCCAATAAGTACCCAGCAGCTAAGGGCTGGTTTAAACAGTACAGGGTCTGGCAGCAGTTCTGAGATTTTGCAGCTAATCAACATTCTGTGATGAAAACTGTGTTCCCTTTTCAGCTCATACAGCCCAAATTTCTTGGGCTCAAGGATGGGATATTTGAGATTCCTACAAAATCCTCTAATTTAACCCAAAATGCTTCTATCTTCCCCCTGCCCCCACACAGAATCAACATAGGAGTAGCCACCTCAAACAGAAACACTCTTCTCGGTAGATAATAAGTTCTTATAGAGCTCTGACAGGGTACCAGGTAGGATTCTTATTCATTTTCATCTATTATCTCATTTAATCTTCATGGCAGCCTTGTGATTAGCACCAGTTTACAAGTGCTGAAACTGAGGCACGGGACAGTGAAGCGACTTGCCTATGCTGTGCTGCCTAGTGGAAGTTTAGTGGCTGTCAAAACTCTGGGCCAAATCCTACTTCCAGTAATGTTTTGCATTTTATATGGGGTTTCAAAACTCAGTAAGGCTGAGAAGTGTAGCTCATTGGTGGTGCACCTGTTTAGCATGTATGAGGCCCTGGGTTTGATCCCCAGCACTGCACCCCCCGCTTCCAAGAAAGTGAATTTTTGCTTGAAAATGTGAACTTCCAGGTCCTGTGGAGAAATCAAATGTGTTCATGCTGGATGCTCAGTCTTGCTTGGCAACACCAGGCTGTGGCTAAATTGTACCTTCTCTCTTTGATATAGTATATGCTCTTTGGACACCAGTGGACCTGTTTCCCTTGTCCTACAAGCTTCTAAATAGTCCTATTATCATGTCAGTTCATTTAAAGGAAGAGTTACCAGCCTGCTCCTTATCAAAGACTCTCAGTCTCTGACAGGTTTCCTCTCTGTGCTTTGCTAGTTAGTGAATCTTGGACCTGGGCTTTTCCTCCTTGAGCCTTTGTTTCCATCCCAGAAAAGTAAAGATGATTAAATGAAATGACAGGTGGGAAGAACTTAGCACACAGCTTGACATCAAGTAGATGTTCAATAAATATTACTATTCTACACCCCATCCTTGCACATTTTTCCACCTTCATTGATGCAGAACGAGAGAATCTCACAGTTGGGCTGTTGGCTGTGGGGCTGGAGGAGAGGGAGGGTTTGGGGTTGATTGGGTGGTCTTAGGTATTTTCTCTGATCTGATGTGCCAAGGTGAAACCTTCCATAAGGGATTTTAAACTTGAATACTGTGAGGTGACACGGTGGGATGCAGGCTGAGTGCTGTTTAGGGAGTAAAACCTATAGCTAACTGGATATGTGAGTCCCATCTGATACTCACTCCTGGTTCCTTCTAGCAGATATGTTGGGGCCTAGCTTTAACAATTTTTCACTTTTCTGAAAGAACCAAAAATTTGCATTCCTATGTGAAATCATCTGATGTTGAGATGTTGGCACCTAAAGCAAAACCTTTTTAAATACTGAGTGTCAGGACGGGGGTGTAGCTCAGTGGTAGAGCACTTACCTAGCATGCAGGAGGCCCTGAGTTATATGCCAGCGCTACATAAGTAAGTTAAGTAAGTAAACAAAATAAGGAAAGGAGGGAGAGATAGAACAAGGGAGGGAGAAGGGAAAGGAGGAAAAATGAAAATCTAAAGAATGAGTATCCACACCATGTAGGCTAAATCAAATCATCCATGCATCAGATTCAGCCATAGGCCTCTGACTTAATTTGTGCCTCCCATACACTGGGGCCAACCTGCTGCAGGTAGATGTAGTGAATGTAAAGTTTTGGTGGGTTTTCCTGCAGCCCCAGGTGTTCATAAAATGATCCTCACTAATACCTTGGCAATTCACAATGCCATAATTCCATAAACCAGTTAAAATCCACCTGCCTCCAAATGCCTGAGAAAGGTCACTCTAAAGGTGGCAATCAAGATGACAAGGAAGAGACAAATTTGGGAGCAAGTACTCCTGAAGCCAGTTCTCATGGACCATTGCTAATGGTACTAAGCAAAACACTGACTCCGAGCCTGAACTTGCTTTCTGCCGTATCCCACATGTTCTGAGGCCAAACACTCAGCCAGGAATTGGGCTTACAACATCGGAGTATGGATCTGGCCCATTCCTGAAGCGGGTGACTGCCCTGCTTCTTTCTGTGCCACACACCAGTGGTCATTTTTACTGAAGCATCTGAAACTCTCTGAGTCCCAAGGGACTGCCTCATCTTTTAGCTTGACTCATCATTATTTATTTGATAGATTGTGGCTCCCTACATGCGCATTTATGTGGCTCCTGTCACCATCTCAATCTGCCATTGTCTGACTGTTCTTTACAAATAGAACAGAGTTCAGGATTTGTAAGTTCTGCAACTCCCTTCTTTTATCCCTGGCCCGCACTGGAATTTCTCTTCATTTACTGTTTAAAGACTAGATTGAATATCCTTCACCTAAATTGCTAGGGACCAGAAGTGTTTCAGATTTCAGATTTTTTTTTTCAGATTTTGGTATAGTTGCATGTGTTTAATGAGACATGTTGGAGATGGGATCCATGTCTAAATAAAGTTCATTTATTTTTCATATATACTTTACATAGGCTAAGGGTAACTTTATGCAAAATCTCTAATAATTTGTACATAGTTTTCCTGGTGTTCTGTGCTGTCATGTTGGTACTTGAGGAGTTTGTATTTTCAGATTAGGGTTGCTCAAACTGTAATACTTACAAAGGAATAATTGTGTTGTTTCCCTGTAGCCATGCACAATTTTTTTTTTTTTTTTTTTGTGGGTACCAGGGGTGGACCTCAGGACCTCGCGCACCAGCAAGCGCCTGTGCCGCTGAGCAATATCACCGGCCCTTTTATCATATGTGGGTTCCAGCAGTTGAACTCAGGCCCTCACGCTTGCCAGGCAGGCGCGTACGCCCATGCACAATATTTTTACAATGTGGCTTGAAAACCACCTGGTCCAGAAGCACCTGCATCTTATTAAGAATGCAGATTCCTGACACCTGTGAATAAATGAATGCATCAAGGCCCAGGAGTCTGCACTTTTCACCTGCTGCTCCACTAGTTCTATATTGTTTAGAACTGTTGGCATGGTGAATAAGGACTTGGCATTGAAATAGGGAGAGATCTAGGTGTTAAGTCCCAGCCTCTCCAGTGGTCCTGAGAAAGGCGCAACCTCCTGTAAGTTTGGTTTCTTTCTGAAGTCTAAAGGCTGTACCTCAACCAGTTAATGCTTGGAAAGTAGTTAGAAGTGACATGTAGAAAGCATTTCAATGTTAGTTATTATCTCATTTAAGTATTGTAACAACCAATGGGGTCAGTGGGATTATTTTTCTTTTAAAGATGAAGAAATTTAGACTCAGCAAGAGTAGGTGGTTTCGGGGGCTGGTGAGATGGCTCAGCGGCTTAAGCGCCTGCCCGGCAAGCGCGAGGGCCCGAGTTCGACTCCCGGAACCCACATACGAAAAAAGGGCTGGTGATATCGCTCAGCGGCACGGGTGCCTGTTGGCGCGTGAGGTCCTGAGGTCGACCCCCCGGTACCCACAAAAAAAAAAAAAAAAAAAGAGGTGGTTTCTCCAAGCTCACAGAGCATAGCTGAAATATGAACCTACATTAATCTGACTCAAATTATTAATGATTCTTAAAACAATGGGGGAATTAATCCAGAATTAAACTGAGAACAAAGTAGCCTGAAGGATACCAAGGGGGGAAATTCCACACATGCTAAGCAAGTGGCTACTATGTAGGGTGGACTTGCTGTTTGGCATCTGCCCAGGGTTGGGGAAGAAAAGGACAATGGTGGTGGCTCACACTGACTCCTGTGTGCCCCTTAGCCCAGGCTTTGTTGCTCTTGATGTGTGGATGCCTTGGAATGTTGTCAGCAAGGAGGTCCCGTCCTGACAATGGACTCCCGACTGCCAGGGCCTCACAGGGAGCAGAGCCGAAGAACAAAGCCCCCTTTCAGCCTCTTGGGGGCCTTTGTTTCCCCAAAAAGGTGGAGGGTGGAGTGCCTTTGGTTTTCTTGGGAGCCTTCTGGGGCTTCTGCCTGCAAGCTGTGGATGGGGCTTGGCTCCATGCTCAGCAGATGCCGATGCTGCCTGTACCTTGGAAAAAGAAGACTGGCTGGGCTGTGAGCCGCTGCCATCTTCCCAGGCCCATTTTAATCCACACATCTTGTAGTGAGGAGGAAAAGGACATTTAAGAGACAGACAGACGCAGACAGACAGACAGACTGACTGACTCCAGGATGTACAGAGCTTTCCCAAACTTGGTCTCTCTAGCAGGACGTTTTACCTACAACTGGGGTGGGTGGGACGGTGAGGCAGTCTACTGTTCCTGTTAGGAACACGAAACAGTTTGAGATGAGAATTAAACCACGAAAGATGCAAAACAGTATATTAAGATTTTTTTAAAAGAAATTACCACAACACATATTCCCATTTAATAAAAAAAAAAAAAATTTTATCCCGGTTCTCAGGGCCGGGGATACAGCTCAGCAGCACAAGTGCCTGCTTGGCAAGCACAAGGTCCTGAGTTCGATTCCCAGCACCAAAATCAGAAAAGGTACATTTGAAAGTTTGAATGTAGTTTTACGTATGCATATATTTTGGGAAAAAGTCTGGAAGACGTGAATTAAAATGCTAACAGTCGTTATCTCTAAGTGATAGGAATTTAGGTGATTTTATTATTTTAACCAATATACTGGGGTATAACCCAGTCTTGATAAAATACATTCATTTTAACCATCCTGTTCAAAGCCTTTTAAACTACTTCCAAAAATGTCCTTTGTACCCCCATACAATCCACTCTCCCTACCAGCCATCAATCTGCTTTCCATCAGTACAGTTTTGCCTATAGAACTGTTTCACATAAATGGAATCACAGAGTATGTTCTTTTGTGTAGATAAGCTTCTTTCACACCACAAAACACTTTCAAATTTGTCTTGTATTGTCTGCCAAATGATTTATTCTTTTTTATGGCTGAGTAGTATTCCATTATATGAATGTACTTCAGTGTGCTATCCCTGCCCCTATTGATGGTATTAGCATGGTTTCCAAGTTTTGATTATTATGAATAAGGCTGCTATAAGTAATTATATCAGTCTTTGGGTAGATGTGTTTTCATTTCTCGAGGGTAAATACCTGAGAGTGCTTTTATTTATTTATTTGTTTATTTATTTATTTATTTTACTTTACCTCTTTTTAAAATATTTTCTACAACGAACATATTTTACTTAACAGCGATGACAAAAAACATACCAGAGTAGGGAAAACCTGTGCTATATCCTATTGTTTTAGAAAGCTAACATAAGTTGGCAAAGAAAGCCTTAATCAATATATATTGGTCATGGTTGTCTTGATTCTAGACAGCATATCCAACTTCTCCCCAGGAAATTTAGACATGATTAAAGAGGTTTCTTTTCTTGAGTGCTTGGTAAGAATTCAGAGAGCACTGAAGTGGAAAGGGTGGGGACAGCCTTTAACGGTGACAGAGGATTGGTGACTGGCATGACCCCCTTCATGGGTAATCTGGCACCAGCTTCCCAAATCGAAAATATCCTTTGACTTATCAATTTAGCGAATTTACTTTAAAGAAAAACTCTTACAAGTCACAGAGTTGTATAGGTAAGTGTCACTTGTGGAGAAAATGTCTTGGGAGCCACCTAAATGCCCAACAAAGGATAATAGATAAGCGAATCATGGTATGTTCACTCATGGTATGATTATAGAGTCATTAAAAACAAGATTGAGCTTTATATTTGATACAAAACAATATCCAGAATTCATAAATGAGAAAACAAAGTGCAGAGTGATCTGGACTTTTTTTTTTTTTTTTTTTTTGACATTTGGGTGTTTAAAACAATATACAGTCAGCTCTGTGTATCCATGGACTCTGCGTCCTTCAATTTAACAATCACAGATTTAAAACACTCAAAAAAATTATGTCTGTACTAAACATGTACGGATTATCATCAGTTAAACAATACAGCATAACAACTATTTACACAGCATTTACATTGCGTTAGGTGTTGAAGTGATACAGAGACGATTTAAAGTATGCAGAGGGATGTGTAGGTTCTGTACAAATTCTACGCCGTTTTATAGAAGGGACTTGAACATCTGTGGTTTTGGATACCACATCCTGGAACCAACGCCCCACATATATCATCAAATGAGTGCACCTATATTTGTTCTTATATGCGTTCGTATATGTGAAATATTTGTAGACAAATTCTTGGTAAATTCTAAAAGTAATTCCTTCTGGGAAAGCAAATTTCGGAGCTAGAGGACAGGGGCAGAGGGGCTCTGAACTTTCTTTTACTATGCAAATATATTTATGTATTTTAAACAAATGTTTAAATCCATTGGATCTCAGCCCACAGCGTGGGAACTCTCCTGTTTCACTTACTGCCTTGGCATCAAATGCCAAGAACGCACTTCCCCCCAGTGAGAGCTCAGAGGACTAAGCTGGCCGTACCCCATGTCGCCTCTGTCCCTCCCACCCTGACCTCTTGTCACTGGAAACTGTGACCATTGCCGGTTGTGTGAGTGCAACCACACTGACCCACAGCTGTGGCTGCCAGTTTCCAGTGAGGGGGTTTTTGCATTCCACGGGAATCTCTGACTGTGGCCTTGACCAGCCCTGAAATATCTTTCAACAGCGAATCACCAGCAGCCAGCCCTGTGACCTTTGGAAAATGAATTTGCCTGCCATCGGGCAGGCCCCAGTTCTCTTGCCCCAGTAAAATGTCAATTAGATCACTGGCTGAATCTCCCTTTTGTCTTCTTAAGTATATTCAACTTGCAAGCCAATAAATGTTTGCTCGCTTCTTTCTAAAAGAAGACGCCACACCCAGCTTCAAAGTGTGCTCCTGGCTCTGTGTGATCACTGAAAAAAGCCAGTGTCTTGATTCATTGAGAAAAGGCAAATACTGGGCCGGTGAGATGGCTCAGCGGCTTAAGCGCCTGCCCGGCAAGCGCGAGGGCCCGAGTTCGACTCCCGGATCCCACATACGAAAAAGGGGCCGGTGATATCGCTCAGCGGCACGGGCGCCTGCTGGCGCGCGAGGTCCTGAGGTCGACCCCCCGGTACCCACACACAAAAAAAAAAAAAAAAAAAGAAAAGGCAAATACTGAGTCATCAGGTAAATTCAGCTTTGTGGTGGTGTGAATGGACGGCACTTAATGTGGGTCTGTGAACACTTCCAGGCTTGTACACAAGTGTCTCCTGCATAGTATTTGTTTCCTTATGCACTCCCAGCCTGCATTGTTACGAAGGCCAGATAGTGAAGAAGATAAGACCCAACTTTCTCTAAGATAATATTTAGAAGTTATAGATGAGAGAAATGAATGGGGAGATGGGTGTGGCCAAGTGACGGTGTTTCAATCAAAATACCGCCACCATGGAGTAAAATGTCTAATTCTGATCATTTTTTTCTAGTTTTTCATACTCAAAATTTAAGTACACAGGAGTTGGAACAAAAAGAAATTTTCCAAAATTTTCCTTAAGTAAAACGTTCCTCCCCATAATCCCTTTTATCTGAATTTTACCTCCAGTGTCTTATTTTAAATATCCCAAAGGATTATTTTGACCCTGTGTCAGCCCCTGGGCATATTTTGCCAGGTAAATGAAAAATAAATAGACCACAGATCCAAGATTCTCATCTTCAGCTCTGCTTTGGAAATTGTCCTCTATTGGTCTCTCTCTAAAGGGAAGACTGGTCTTTTGCAGTCACATCTCCCATGGCCCACTACGGATGATCATGCTACTGCTAACCAGCTGCCAATGTGAAAAAGGGTTCATTTTTGCCCTGCCCACCAAAATACCAAGGCTCCTGAGCTAGGGGTTCTTGCTTTGGATGTTAAGGGACTACCTTACTGTGTGCATCTGATATTGAATGGCTTGAATCAAACTTTCTTGGACCCTCTTCATATGTCTCAGGCCACCTTAATTTAAGGACTGGCACTAAACCTCTCTTGGGTCCACTGTGAAATTGCTTCACAGCATCTGCACCTTGCCAGCAGTTAAGATGGATTGATGAAGTTTGGGCAACTTGCTGTCAACCAGTGCAGTTGAGATGTGGAAGTGCACATTTTCTTGGCTGGATTGGTCCTTGTTGTGGAAGACGAATCTTCTTGGTAAATTATCAATTCAAGACCCTTTCTGGAATCAGCTCCTTAATGAAATTAGATTTCCAAAAATGATGCTCTTTCTTTGCCCACTTTACTGCTGAAGCAGGCATGAAATGTGCTTTTATGGTAAGTAGTTTGGCTGGTGTGCAGTCCTTCTAGGGCAGCCAGACTCACTGCCTATTGAACTGCGGGGGGAGGGGACTTAGAATTCACTTCACTCTACTGAGCCATAGACTCAACTAGCTAGAAAGGGTTTTGAAAATAAATCATGTGATCTAAACTTCTCCTTTTAAAAATTGGAGATTAAATTATCCCATGATTATTCGGACAGTTGGCAGGGGCTGTCTCCAGACCCTGAGTGCCTTTGTCTTTGACCAAGTCTTAATTTTTAAGGTGACTGAATGATGATGCAGACCAATGCCATTGAAGGACAAGTTTACTGTTACTCGTTGCCCTTAGAAATGAGAGACCTTGTGCACTATACAGGGCCACCGGGAGAAGGGCCAGAGCAGGTACGAAGGCAGAAGAGGGACTGACAGGAAGCCTCAGCATGGCCTTACTGAGGTTCCCATGAGAAAGACAAGACAGGGCAGGGGAGAGCTCAGGACTGGCTAGTGTGAAAAAGTCCAGAAGGCCGTGAGGCATGGAGGCTATTTCTAATTGTCTAGTACCTGGGCAGAGTTGATTTAGGGCAGGGGAAATAGTGGCTGGTTATGTGAGCTAAATAAAGGAGACAGCTGAAGGTATGGACTCAGGATTCATTGGTGTATATACGGAAGATAGGCACACTGATAGGGCTCACTATCTGTAGTGTTAACTAGCTCTGGCAATCTCTTTCTAGCCAGCAAACCTCCCCCCTGCAAGATGTCAAACCATCATAAAATACAGAACATAAAAACCATGAGTACTACAACACTAAAACCTTGGGACACCCCAATTCCTACCCATTAAATGCCCCCTTCTCTCCACATTGAAGGCAAATTGGAATAAAAGAATTGAGCATCCTTGAATTTTAGTGGCTTTTCAGACTAGAAGACATAATTTAATCATCATTTATGGTTTTATTTTTTTCACTGGTATATAGGAAGCTATAGGAAAAGACTGGGGTCCCACAGTCCCCTTCAAGGTCATGTGCCCAATGACTTAAGGACTTCCTGTCAGGTGTCACCTCCTAAACGTCTCACACTTTCTGAGTAATTCCACCCTGGGGACCAAGACTTGAACACATGAATCCTTTGGGGACACTCATCCAAATCTTTGCGTTGTTAATGACATCAAGGCAAACAGCGATGCTCTGAGGTTAGAAGGGTAGGTAGATAGGCAGGTAGGTAGGTAAGTAGGGAGGTGTTTCTAAGAAATCTCAGTGTTCAAGTTTGGAATCTGGGCTCAGAAAATAAGTCCAAGGGAAACTCTTCAAGCTTAGAAAATGTGTAGACCTCTCCCCTTCTTGCCTACCTTATCCTAGTCCATCTCCCAATTAAAGCTAGAAGGTCGTCTTCTCCTGTATACATACACACACACACCCCTAGATTCTTTTCTGGAATATATGAAATGCATAAAATAACCAGTGCTGTCAGATCTCAAGTTGGGCAAATACAGAGACAACATTTTCAGTCTCACTGAAAAGTAGTTGTCAGAAATCTGCCATTCACTCAGGGTCTCTAAGTGCTCTGTCAAGCTTTAACTTGATTAAAATTGAAAACCACATTGCTTGAAAACCAAACGTGAAATCGAAATCTCTTTACTCAGTGCTCTTCCATTCTGAAGCCTGGGCTTATGGATTATCCTCACTTAATTTATGCCATCTTTGTGCCATACATTAATTTTGAATATATTTGTTGAAAATTTCCTGTAGCTTGCATTTATGGTTGTCAAAGGGGCTTTTATCTTGAAAAAAATGGTACTGGTTTTAATTACAATTCTAAATAGCTTCATAACCATCGTGAACCCTGGATTTACATCATCTTTATGACAGCCGCGCAATTCCTGCTGTATTGATTTTGTCATTTGCTTCATTACAGTTAATGCAAACCTTTTGTACGGCGGCAATTCTGGTGCCGCTCTCTTCTTGGAGAGGTTGGTATAGAACATTGAGACCAAAATAGACCCTGTCCCTCCACCCACTGCTTCCACTACAGTGCTGACCCAAGGAAAAAGCAGGACGAGAAGCATTTCCAAAGTGGCTATCCATCACAGGCAAAGGAAATATTAGCTCTGATTCTCCAATCCTTTCCTCTGATTGTACGCATTCAGAGTTTGCAGTTTTGAAGTCTTCGAGATGGCATCTGTCCTTGTGGCAGGACTACTGAGCACCCCCACACCAACCTCATTTACACTCTGTTTAGAGGAAACTCACCACACTTCACACATGAACCCTCAGATCCCTGCGCCCAGCCTGGCCAGTGGTCTAGAAACCAGCACGGAGGAGGTGAGATGGGCAACAATCTATGCTGAGCTTAACTTCAGAATGTGAACGCCCCAGAAAACATGTGAATAACCTAGGAAGGACATGGAAACTTTAGGTGATGAACTTGAAAAAAATTGTTAAGGAAAAAAATAGAATGAGGGAGTTCAAGGAACTATAAGACACAGCTCACCCATTTGCAGCCCTCAGGCTGTGGCTTCCAAAGACCAGGAATAGATGCAGGCAGGTTCCCTATAAGTAAGGGAGGCTCTTTCCAGGAATACATGAGTGAAGGCAGGATATTGTATAAGTAGAATTTGGCTCCTGGAGAAAACAGCACTTTTGACCTACAAATGAGGATTTTTTTTCCCTCAGGTCTCAGTTGAAAGAATCTTGTTTTTCTCAAACCAAAGCTATTTAGGGTGCTATCCTTTAACTGGGATATCAAAAATAGGAGGAACTTACCAGAAAGAGCACTGCAGGTCCAAAGACCATCTCCAGGAGAGGGGAGATTGCATTTCAATTGTACTCTAGGGGTGAATCTTAGGGGACGTCACGGGACTGTTCTCTACCTTTGTGTCTACAGAACTTCTCAGTAAGCCACCCAATTTGGGGATATCACCTGGGGGTGGCTTCCTTTTCTTCTGTCTTCAGAGACTGTTCCCCACTTCTAGACTGTCATTTTCCCAGTTCCTTTTTGAATGTGGGAGTCCGGCTGCAGCTTTCTGAAAGGTGTATAATTATTGAGTGCTGTACAAATTATTGGATTCTCTTTAAAAGTTGCCTGTGTGGTTCATGGAAGGGAGAAATTTGGTAGTTCTAAAAGAGATGAATAGGAAGGGGGGCTTTTCAAGGAATAGAGTAGAAGAAACCACAGCAGCCTGACCCCTTATGTGAGCTCTGGAGGAGCCCCTGGGTATTATCTCTTTCATGCCTTTGTTTTACAGACAGGGACATTTTAGCCCAGAGAAGTCAGATCAACACAGCAAGATCAAAGATCCTTGTTATCCACTTCTCCAGTAAATTCATTCTCTCTCTCTTTCTTTCTTTCTTTCTTTCTTTCTTTCTTTCTTTCTTTCAACCAAGCTATATCATCTTAGGATAAAAACTCTTTTGCTGCCAAATCATGAAAATCACCCAATTTCCTTTTCCATCCAGAGCAGTTCCTCTTGTCCTCAGTTCTGAAGTGTGAGCAACATCCTTATTTCCCTTTGCTGGAACTGGGAGGAAGTAGAAACCTCCTTCAGTTCTGATGTGGCCGGCTAAGTAGTGGTAGCTGCAGTGGAAAGCTTTGGACACGGAAGCATCTAGAACTCTTTCTCAGGTTAGCCAAGTACCCAGGTGGAAGCGTCTCAGTCGGCTGTTCTGGCTTCTCCTCTTTGTTTTTCTGCCCTCTTCTCCTGATTCACACTTTTGGATTTACTCAGCTTAGTGAGATTAATGTGGCCACTCCGAAGAGTCCTGAAACTCTTGGAGACATCACTGGGAAGATGATTGGCCATTTCCACTCATCCCTCCAGGCCATCCTTCCCTTAGGAGCCCTGTCACGGGCTCCTGTAGCCCACCCAGACCAGGTGCCTAGGTAGGGAAAGTCTCTGGTCAGAGGTGCTTCTCCTTTTGCCCCCAGGGTAACAGCCAGGTCTCTCTTCCCAGAGAAGGAAGGCAAAGAACTAGTCTGGGTGAAGGCAGAAAGAAAATAAACTTCCCTTCTGAAATGCAATGCGATCTACTGAGTTATCTGTGCCTCTATGCTGGCCACAGATGCAGAGGAGAGGCAGAGAAGTGGAAAATACAAAATAGTGGCTAATCCCGCCACATTTTATCTTGGGCTTGGGAGTCTAGCTGGTGATTTCCCCCTTATTGAGCTTACCAGCCCCATTCTCTTTGTATAAATAGATACACTTTTGTTCCTGAGTGCAGAGTGATTGTCAGTGTCCCCAAAGCAAGTTAGGAAGAGCACGTATTAAATTCGCTATAAAGGATCCTCAGAAGTAGGTAGATTAAATCCCCTTCATCCTCTTGTTCCTTGGATGCCAAGATACTGTTTCTTCTCATACCCACACAGAGTTTTATTTGCTGTCTCATCCCGCCCCAGGCTTCCCTGCTTTCCTGCAATGATGTCACAGAGAAGTTCCCCTCACACCGCGGTGGTCTAACAAAGCTCCTCCCTGCCACAGAAAGAATGAGCTGCTTTCTCTTCTTTTTCTTTCTTTTTTTTTTTTTCTTTGCCCCCAAGGTAAAATTCACATAATATAGAATTAATCATATTCTTAAACAGAAAAAAAAAGAGCACACAAAATTTATGCATGCCTAAAGCATGGGAGTATTGGATTCTGAATTACCCATTTAAAAGTGTACAATTCAGTGACATTTACCACATTCGTGACGTTGTGCAGCTGTTACTGCTATCTAGTTTCGGAATACTTTCATCATTCCAAAGGAAAGCTCCATACCATTAAGTGGTCCCTTCCTATCCCCTCCCCCCAGTCTCTGGCAATCACTCACCTGCTTTCTGTTTCTTTGGATTTACCTGTTCTAGACTTTTCACATTGATGGAATCATATGGTAGGAAGTTTTCCACACATTCATGCCTTCTTGCATTTCATAGAATGTTTTCAGGGTTCATTGATTTTATTGTGTGTATCAATACTTCATTCTTTTTTTAATGGCTGAACAATATTCCATTGAGAGTATATACCACAGTCTGTTTATCCATTCATCCACTGATACATACTTGGGTTGTTTCTGCCTTTTGGCCATTATGGAAAATGCTCCAATGAACATTTGTACACAAATTTTTGTTTGAACACCTGTTTTCCATTCTTCTGGCTAGAAATGGAATTGCTGGTTCATATGTTTAACTTTTGGGGGAACATCAAACAATTCTCCATAGCAGCTGCACTCTTTTATAGTCACCCCCTCCCCTGGCTCCTGTGTTGTAGGTGAACCAAGCAAAATGATACCTGTGTTAGTGGGTGTCGGTGGTATGTAATATGACCCCTAAGATTGTGTGCCAAGCATCTCTTTTATGTGCCTGGCATTATGGGGCAGGTAAGGCAGACAATATATATTTGCCCTTCTGTTGCTAATGGGGCTGAGCATTCCTTATTCCTTAAAAGTAATAATAAAGAAAAGAAGAGAAGCTGGGTTTTTCCTAGAGTATTTCGATTCTGCACATTAGCTCGATTGAATGTAGTTATCAGCACTGCCCATGTTGCTGAGTTTTGACGCCCCTTTTTCAGCAGTTAATTACAGGAGCCCTGATATCCCTCTTACACTGAGCTTACAAGACACACTTTAATTGGCTTCTGCTGCCACAAAGATACCTTTGAGTGATGCCTGGCTAATGGCCACTGACCCCCAACATCCTACTACACGATATGGTTAAAGCTGCCCAGTTATATCGGTTCCTGCAGCTTGTGCACCTTTGGAAGACAAATCGGTATCACCACTGCGGGAGGACATGCCCAGGGAAGACTGATTAAAATCTGTGCAATTTACAACTTCTCTGGAGCAAAGAGAACCATCTCTCTGGGTGTGCCATGCTCTTGCTGAAGAAAGCACTAAGCTGTCCCAACCTGGTCAGAAGGCCCCTGCCCGTTGGGTGTCAGCAGTGACCTGGAATTGCAGCATTTCCTTGGGGCAGAGGCACCTGTCCATGAGCCTCATCAGATGGATCCAAAGGCAGTCTGCTTTCCACAGCAAGCCTAAAAGTCAAATGGACCAGACACTCATGGAATCCAACTGAGGGACACACGGGGGCGTATGGAGCACCACTGAGGGTGCTGCCTTCTCCTATCATCTTCTGGGTAAAAATGCTCACAGGCCAGTGAAAGTAACTGGGTCCCAGTGACAGATGCCAGGACCAGACCCTAACTTTTTTCACCAGACTCTTCCCAGCCTATGATAACTTGTGTCAAGCCCACACAACCATACTCATTTCTCTATCTTTGCACTGTGAAAGTCAGAGAGAGGTGAAATGGCATGGTGAGTAGGCCTGAGGCTTCTCAGTCAGGAAGGTAGGTTTGAGCTCCCTGGATGAAGCTACATAACATCTCAGAAGCTCAGTTTCCCTGTGCGTTCACAAGTAGTCCTACAGCTGCGAAATCAATCTTGGAACAAAGGGACAGGAAAAGAGTCATGAGAATTCAGAGAGAGTGGTTCATTTTGCCTGAGGTTTGTACAAAAAGATTTCTTAGAGGATGTGTCCTTGAAAGAGGGCTTTGATGGATGGGGAGGGGTTCCCCAAATAGAGAAGGGGAGGGCCACCATAAGTGAGGCACAGAAATGTGAAAGCACATGATACATACTTTGCACGTTCGCAGCAGCATTAATAGTCATTAGGAGCATGGACAGACCCAGGTTCAGAATCAAGTTCAGTGCTCGCTTTCCTCTTCTGTAATGCAGGGATTGCTGTAAGACTAAACTGACATAAAACATTTAAAATGCTTGACTCAGTACTTGATGCTTAATAAATGATGAACAAGGGCTATGTGTCCTTATTAATGTGGTTGCGATGGTGGTATTCATGTGTTTTTACAATTTATAGTGTGACCCACAGGGAGTCACTGAAGGTTTGTGTACAGATTAAAGGATGTTAAGATTAAGAAGTCCTACACTATACATGGTGTGGCATTTGACTATTTTGGGTGCTCAGTGCATTACTTGATAATTATTAATTGGAAATAGCCATTGAGAAGTGAGATTAAATTTTGCAATTACCTTCCTTTAGTGGGCTTCCCTATGGAATTATGAAGATTTCCCTGTATTGCCATCATTTTTCCAGGAAGGGAAAAATTCGTATTTCCTTTGGTGTAGGATTGTAGTGGCTTCTCGTATTTCAACCTCCTAGCAGCTAAAGAAGTAAGAAAAGCATGTGAATCTCTCCTGCTGCCCTCAGTCCTGAAAGAATATATTGAATATCTCAAACAATAGATTCTTTGGTCTGGGACAGAAAATGAAGGGATAAAGTGATATGCTCAAGTCACAGATGGGTCTGAGTAAGATGAATAGGAATGTTTTCTTAAGAATCTCATAAAAAATCTATCTCAAGTCATATAACTTCGAGCTGAAAAAGACTTTAAAGATTATGTAAAAGCACATTCCTTTGTTTGATATTATTAGTTTTAAAGCAAACAAAATTAAGCAATGTCAGAAATACATTTTCAGAGTGCCTGCATTTCATTACTTTAATACTTAAAATTGCCTTTCGAACTGAATGCTGTTATCTCCATTTTACTGATGAAGAAACTGAGACTTGGCATGGATATGAATCACCTAGTTCCCTCAGCTAGAATTCCCATGAGACCTAGGTTTCCATTTTATTTTTTAAGATAGGTAGCAAATATTGAGAGCTTCCAAAGAGTTTATTAATACGGGTTGGAAATGTGAATAAATTAAGGAGAATAGTAGTTAAATTAGGAGATCTGTGTGATTCTTTTGAAGTGAAATGAAGATCTTTCAGTGTCTAAGGAGGGAGTATAGCCTGGATGCACCGTCAGGGAGAGAGACCCTGGGTTGTGCTGATCCCCCTCTGCTCAGCTGAAAGTGGTGATGCTGATAATTCTTTAGGCGAATGAAAAGCAGCATCTCACCTGAGCATCCGCAGCTTATCTAAGAAGAAACACGTCCACTCTGGCTTCTGCTTATTGATCATATTTACATGGCTGGAATAGTTCATCTATTTCCAAGAGTATTTTCTAAAACCCCAAAAGGAGAAAGAAAGAAAAAGAGAAAGAGAGAGAAAGAGAAAGAGAGAAAGAAACAGAGAGAGAAAGAGAAAAAATGCTCACTACTTCACTGTAGTTTTTCATGGTTGATTTAGAAAAAGGAGTAAAAAGCAGAGATACAGGAGATAACTTTTCATGCCCATTAACAAAAGCACATTTCATCTCACTGTTTCTTACTCTTTCCTCCCTCTTGTGCCTTTGCAGAGGAGGAGCCAGCCATAGATGGTTATCGCTCAAGAGTGTAACTAGGGAAACCATAGACCTGCCCTAATCACTATGGAGACAGCCATTTATGTGTCCAGCCTCTGAGTATTCATGACATTAGCAAGGCCAGAGTAAAACACAGATACTACTTCTTAGAAAGAATTCTAATTCCCAATGAGGAAGGTTGAGGTTCACAGTAGAACAGTTCAGCTACTTTTGGGGCTCCCACCATTCTCACTGGAGATGCAAAAGGAAGCCTATTTTATGGAAGATGTACTGGGGAGTCTTTTAGAGCCAATGTAACTGAAAACTGAGTTTGTGGATCAATAGACATTTTAAGTTTTAAGAGATAAGGGTGGGGGGGGACAATGTTCTGAGAATAAATCTATCTCCAACTAATTCAGCCCCAGGGATATAACAGGATAAATAATCATTGCAATTTGTCCAGAATTAATGAGTTTCCTAGGATGGGACACATGAGTTCTGATACAAGGATGTGACCACAGGACGAGGCTGGCCTTAAACCATAAATACACATTTTACGTCAATAACCAAGCTTTCCTTGGTGCCTTGGTCTAAAAGTTGCTAGGAACCAAATTGAGTTCTTTCATCATGAATACAGTGTTTAGTTTGGTTTGCTTTTTGTTTTCTCATGGTGGTTCTTTTACTTGTCTAAAAATGCCAGAAAGTTGTTTCAAATTTAAGCTTGCCCAGATGAAATAGTTTTACTTCCTCTCCATACCTATCCTGTTAAAGTGGTTTGCAAAGATTCCCCACTTGCATTTTTCAGCACAAATTCATTTGCCAAATGCCCAACATAGAGGAAGGCATGTAAACACAGAAGTGGAGTTATTGATATTTTCCAGCAATGTGTGAAACTCCCCTTTATTCTCCAAGGTCTGGCCTGCCTCTTTGTTACTAATCCATCATCAGTGTTTGCATTATTGCAGAGCTTGCTTTCAAGAGCATCTACTGGAAAGGATGTAGTTATTGCATATGTTGGACAGGAATATGATATATCCTAAATAAGAGGAATTATTACACTACCCATGTGGCCAAGTATGCATAATGACACTCGGTAAAATCAGCTCCTAGTTGGGCATGGTGCAGCACTCTGGGAGGCTGAGGCAGGAAAATCGTAAGTTCAAGCCCAGCAGGGGCAATTTAACGACTTAGAGAAAACGTGTCTCAAAATGAAAAGTAAAAGGGGGCTGGGGATATAGCTCAGTGAGAAGGCCCTGGCTTCAATCCACACTACCATAAATAAATAAACAAACAAACAGCTCAGTCCTAAGCAGGCTACTCTGATCAGAGAACTTAATTAACCTAGGACTCTGTCCTTACAAAGTAGGTTTGGTGACTCAAATCTTTGGAGTGCTAACAAGCAATTATCTAAATATCTCTGTAAATATATGCAGAGATTAAATGTCAGAGGTCCACCATGGCTTTACATATTATTTATAAGAAATATTTGTATTTACATGCATACAATGGGAAGATATTACATATAACTATGTATGTAGGAAAACAGGCATAAAGTTGTCAATTCTATAGACAGGCATCTTTGCAGATACTTAAATAATTCATGGATCAGTAAACATCTATATGCATGTATTCTTGGGTCTGGTAGACAAGGGTACTAAATGTGCAAAATAATAGATTCACCTCCTTTTGTTCATTCGAGATGTCATTTTAATGTGGAATTACAGTAGCTCCTTAATGATGAGAAGTAGTGACAATTCATTAGCAAATTGTGGCTTAGATCAAGTGTTGGATTTGCCTACAAAGTGTGACCAGTACTCAATTATATGAAGTGTATGCGTTTCTTTTGAACATAATTTTTCTTCCTTTTGCCAGTTAAAATAACCCTGAGCATTTATTTTTTTAAAGACCCCAGCCAGCAGCAGACACATGCTTTTATAATTTATTCTTCAATAATGATTTTTTTTTAGAATGTTAAAAAACATTCTAAAATGTCATTAAAAATAAAAACAAACCTTCAGAAGCACTACTACTTCTTGTTTTCTGCTTAAAGGACAACTGGATAATGGGGAGAAGAGGAAAAGCATGTGGAGGCTGCTTCATGGTTTGTCCTCTGCCTTGTTTTATGAAAGCAGGGATTCCCCAGGTTTTCTTGTTATAATTGCAACCTTATATTTTTCCTTGGTCTAGAAAAAAGGTACACCTTAAAATGTATGCATATGAACATATGTATTTCAAATTCAACTCAGTAGAGATTTTAAAATTCTTTTATAGCTTTAAAGATAATGACGTGTAAAAACAACACAGATTAGGTAACCTTCTTCCAAATATTTTCAAAGGACGTGGTATGCTTCGTTCTACATCCTGAATATCTAAAACTGTGCAAATTTCTAATAATACTCCAGTCCTTTTCTGGATCTAATAATACGCTGATCCTTAATCAAATGATGGACTCCATGACTATGAACTTGCTTTGGATTGCTACGAAGGTTTTCCTTGTGAATTTCATACAGGTTTTGTGTAGGTAGTTATTCAGAAGCTAACAACTGGTTTAACTCCAGAGGGTGCTAAGCCTCAGCTATTTCTCCCACTTAGCACAGAGAGGACTGCAGCAATTCTAGATGCCTGTCGTCCTAGAGCAAAATGCGGCTGCTGGATGTGGGGCCCCTGGAGCGACAGTGGCCTGAGGCTAAGTTTAGTTATCCATCTGACGACACACTGGGGCCCCCAGAACATCTGGACAAGATGGAAACAACTGGATGGATGTGTCCTGGTATGCAAAACCTTGCACATAGATTACTAGTTGGGAATTCTACTTTTTTTCCAAATATTCAAAGCCTAATTCTGGAGATTACTATTTCCCAGGTATTTGTCCTGGGAACACCAATGTATCACTAAAATCCTGAAACTTTCTTATTTTTCTTTATTTTTTTCTTTTTTGTTATTGTTTTATTCTCTTTCTGTCTCTCTCTCTCTTTTTTTTTTGACTTGGTAATGAAAGACAGATTGCTTTAATATTATAATCAGGTTTTTTAAACTTTCTTAAAGGATTTAGATGAGCTTCAAATTTCTGAACCATAAAAATATTTCAAACCCACTTCAATTATTAAATCTGGACTTGTAATCAAAAGAGATGAACTGTGATAATAGGAGTATATTATACTTAGGGATTGGGAATTCTTACAAAAGTGCTATCTCACTGCTCATTGTCTGTGGAGATTAAGTCCTCACTCATGCTGGCTTTTCTCTCTGACTTGCTCATATTCTCAGAATATAAAAATGCAGTAGTCAAAATGCTGCTCTCGGGGAGTCCGCATTTAGTTCTTGTGTGAGGATTCCTTTCTAAATAGACCTTCATATCATTTTAACTCTCATTGTTTGCTGAAATCCGAGCTTCCCCGGGAAATTAGAGCAGTTAATTTAATATTGTGAAATGTTTGGGGGCTTCTTGGCTTATTCAGAGACAGGGGAGGTGTAAATCAAATTGGGGATTCTGTATAAAGTAGAGGATAATAAGTTGCCTCCAAAAAAGAGCCAGCTTTTGTTGCTCGGCTTCATCCTGGCCCCACTGAAATCTCTTTCGATTCCACAACTCCTTCTTGGGTGTCCATTCTATGTTTCAGAAAGACAGAGAACCTGGGAGGACTGAGCCCACTGAGGGCTTCAGTGAATGCTCAAGTCATTCTTCCTTGTTAAGAAAAGGGCCATGGGGCTCCCTCCAGGGTGGTGTCGCTCAGGGCTTAGCACTTTCTTCTGTGTAATTTGGTCCCAGCCTTGACACAGTTTCATTAGAAGTATTATTCTATGCGTGCTAGTGACCATCTGTGAATTACCTCGCACCAAGCTGGGCACTGGGGTAAGTTATCTGGTGAAGGAGAGGGACTCTACAGCAGTGAGAAATACACTTCTATTGCCAAGAAAAAATGGGAGGAGAGCTCTCGGCATGCTTGGACTGCTCAGTCCTTTCTGCTCACATTTCCAACATTGTTTTTCACCCATGCTTCCAGATTGATCGTGCGCTTAGTGCAATGTATGCAATGGGCTTTTTTTCATTTGTTTTTTAAAAGGTCTTTGAATGAATCTTTTCAAAGGCATGATGTGGGCACGTCAGCCACCAGAAGCACACTACTAAGTGAAATGCTTCGGCTTCAGCTCCAGAAGGTTCTCTGCATGGTAGTAGCACCCCACTCCACGGCCCTCAAAGAGGTGTTGGGCTTGTGTTTATTTGGCCTCTCCTTTCCTGTGCCTTTCCTTCCCATTTTGGAAAGAAAAGAAGCCCCGTGGGAACTGAGTGCATGTTCACTTTGTTTTAGGGACCGAGTGTATTTGCATAAGAGATCAGGAATGATGGTGGACTATTAATTGTGCTTTGTATGAGTACTCTGATGCTCAGTGCTATGGAGATATAAAAGCTGGAAAGTAGAGTACTTCTGCGGTGCTTTTCATTGCCTGACGAACCCCCCTAAGGCACATCCCTGTAGATTCTCACAAGGAATGACTGTCGAGGCTGGGGCACAATTCCTGTTTGGTTTATCTGTGGTTAGAATGAAAGGAGACAATCTCAGATATAATAAATATCTCCTAGGAAAGTGCACTTCAGCATAAATATTTTAAATTTTGATACATTTCATATGCACTAAAGTAAGCTATAAAATACACCCGCAGAGGTGCTTACATTTCAGCTCGGTTTTCCCCATTACAAATAAACAACGAGATGTCAACTTGTGCCAACCACTGAAAATATTTAAACATCACGTAATTAATAATGTTGTAGATGTCTCTGCTTTTAGCCTTAAAATGATCGGGTCCTCCCGAAGGCTCTTCCCCCACACGGTTGCAGTGTCCTGGCTGCAGGACTCTGTTGGGACATTGAGTAGTGGATTTTTCAAATCTATTGCTCACCTCCTCCCCATTCCCCTGTTTATTCTCTTTCTACCCTTATGTTTTTTCTCTTCTTTCTAGGACTTTCTGTTTTAGCTTGCAGATTCCACATCTTCATGCAAAATTCTGTATATTTAGTTTTCTGTTTAGTTTCTGGTGCTCTTGAAAAGAAAAAGAAGGGAAAATGCTCCTCAAACCCGCAAATAAACAACAATAAATAACAGCAAAGACTTCTCTGAGGTGTGTACAAAATCAGGTGCACTACAAACTGCCAGCTCTCCACACCCCTGACTTCCCAGTATGATGACTTAGATACTTTCCTACTTAGGCAAGTAGTGCCATTTTTGTCGAATTCAGCATGTTCATTGAACAACTTCTTGGAGCCAAAAGCCAACTCCACTGCATTTCTGCTTGGTAAGGTTTGGTAGCCTTGGCGTGGGGGGGAGGGATTGATTCATTCGCCTTTAAATTGATAACTCTAGAATCTGGGCAGTAGTACTAGACTTTCTTAATAGAGCCTCTGCAGGGAATCAGCAGTCCCTGTGCCACCCGAAACCCACAGGAAGAACACAGCAAATCCATACTGAGAACGGCTCTGGAAGAATTAGGGGCAAGGAGATCTCAGTGAGAATCCATGTGTGTGGGCGTCAGTGAGAAGAACTTGGACACTTAGGTATAGAACTCATCGACCTAAAGCATGCTTCTGCTTCTTAGAGACACGCCTCTGTTTATTTCTTAATTCTGAGCATCTAAATTTCTTGAATTCTATTAGGATGATGCAGTTGCCCGTAATGTCATGACAGAACTCATTATAACACCCGACATCAGCAATTGTAGGTGTTTCAGCTGTATGCATTTGTGCAGCCCTACATCTATTGACATTTTCAATGAAAATATTTTAGTTTCACTTCTCTTTCTCTGGAAAGAAAATAAAACCTTCCGTGCAGGTTACCCACTGTAACTTTGAAGTGTCTTTTGTGGAGACTTGCCTGGGCACAGATTAACACAAGGTACAAATGCAAATTCTGGCCACAGGAAGTCCTTCCACCTGAGAGGGACTCAATTTTTCTGAGAAAAAAAAAAAAAAATGAGTCTCTATAAAGGAGTTTGTTTTTCTTTTTACTACAGTCCTACTTTTTTTGACCTGCCCCCACCCAAAGGCCATGGTGTACTCTACAATAGATATTATAGTGTTAATAATAATTTTCTTTATAACATCCTTTTGTTTTTTTTTTTTAGAAATTAGATATTATATATGATATTTAGGTTGGGTGTGACCATGGTAAATATCCTGACTTTTTTTCCTCATTTATATGTATTGATTTAGAGAAAATTGTATCTATTTGCTATCCTTTAACTAAAATACCTCAGTCCGTAACTAGAATGTGTATTAGTCAAGTCAGCTTTTAAAAAGACATTATTTTCATGTGCATAGGATGGAAAGGGAAATAAAAAAAGGAATCTTGAAATAGGTGCATTTAATTCTCCCCAATTTAAATGTAAGTGGAACATCTTTCAGGCAATAATGATATTCCTTCCTTTCCCCCATCATGAATGCCTCTATCAATGAATATCTTTAATGTTGATGATGGTTGGTGCAGTTTGAGGGAATCTGTATTTAGTCAGAAAATGCTTCAATAGAATGACCTACCAGATGGGCCCCATAACAATGCATGGAGACATCAAACCACCACAGACATTTGGTGCTTAGAATAATAAAAAGACTATAAAATTAGATTAGTTGAGTCTAATTTAGAATTGGTATATTCCCTATGCACCCTCACCGCTTTTGGGCAGATAAAGCCTTGAGATTTAGCGCTGTGTCAGAGCGGAAAGACTGCAACTTCCAGTAAAAAGGAGACGAGGGAGAGGGGAAAAAGCATTCTGGGAGGTCGCGGAGGGCAGAGCAGTGACCTCCAATGATTTACAGGCCTTTAGCTTAATGAAATTGTTTCAGTGACATGACGGTAAGAGCTCGTAATGGATTGGATGCCCTAATGTAATGAAATTACTCCCTTCTGCCTAAAAAAAAAAAAATGCGCAATTAATATTTACTGAGACCTGACAGCCTTTGGTACGCTCGTCTGTGTAGTTCTCTCAGACAGTCAGAGAGGAGAGACGGAGCAGCGTGGCAGACAGGCTGGCTCTGCACGAGCTCCTGGCAGGGATGAGCAGAGCCTGCAAGAGGGTGGAGGGACAGGCGCTCGGTGGCCAGGGACGCCCGGCCCGGGCCGCCCAGCCCCTCGGCACTGCCCCTGCTCAGCCTTCACGCTCTCCCTTGCTTTTCACAGGCAACTGGACAACAACCACATCAGCTGCATTGAAGATGGAGCCTTCCGAGCGCTGCGCGATCTGGAGATCCTGTGAGTTGATTTTGCGATCGCTGCCTGGTGTGTGCGTGCGTGTGTGTGAAGTGTGCCCGTGGAAGGAGGAGAGAGGGGGGATGTGTGTGCAGGGGGCTCTGTGTGGGCGCATTTCTGGATCTTCTGCTGCAGTGCTATTAAAATTGGGAACGGGGAGAACCCTCTGGCTCACCTTGGCCAAAGTGTTTTCAGGCAGCAAAGTGTGATTTCTCACCTCCCACAAACTGGGGTCCCTGCTAATTAAGTCTCCATTGAGTCATTTCCCCCCCATGCTCTGGCAGTATTTGTTGCTGGGTGAGACAGATGGGCTGGAGTAGCCCCCAGCATCTGCCAGCATCGGGGAGAGTCCGGTTGAGTGTGGGCACAGGATGAGACAGGTTACGGGTCTGGGGCCAATGAGAGGGCGAGCACCAGAGGGTCAGTTGGAATTAGCCAGAATCAGAAAGGGACCTCAGCACAGGACCAGGGAAATGCCAAACAGCAGCCTGGTGAAGTCCAGCCATTGCTGTAGATCTTGGAATCTCATCTCAGGTTCAAATTCAAACTTTAAGCAGCAACCTTAAAGTGGCAGGGGGAACAGAGGAAAAGAGGCGCCCCTTCCCGTTATCACACCCTATACACTTTATCTAGAAAACATAGATGGCTGTCTTTCTGTGTCCCAGGTCTTTAAAATGTTTTAACTAAGGAAACCTGATTTCTGGAGGGAAAGTCATGGAGGAGTCGTCTTGGGGTCATTCACACTAAAGTTGGATTGTGTAAGAAAACCTTTTGATTGTTCTCACCAACAGCGGCGACACTTCTAGCTGTCCTCTGGAGAGGAAGCAGTAAAGAAAGCATAGTAGAACTTGTGTTAGGAGATGTGTGATTTGGTCCCAGTTCTGCCACTAATTAGCCAAGTGACCTTGGGCAAGTCTCTCTGGCTCTCAGAGCCTCAGGTTTCTCATTTGTAAAACAACAGGCTTGGTTCCTCTATCTTGGGAGAGATTCCCTCTTTTCAAATTCTGCAATAATAATTATGATAGTACAATTCCAGCCAGTGAGTGATACGAGAGTAGGATTTGTTCAGTGTCCTTTGAAACTAAAAAATTACACAGTCACAGGTTTTTCAGTGTCTGATTCCAGCAGAGTGAATGAATGAATGCCGAATAAATACATGAATGAATATGTGAAAAAAGTCCCTTTGTACACAAAGGAAAGAATAAAAGGTTCTCCCTTCACCTTCCTTTTCACCTGGCCCTGAAGACATGAGCAAAGGTTAGAAAGAACCCCTCCACCTTGTCTGAGAGGAAGGTTATTCCAAGAGGAATTACAGGGAAATAAAAAGGGATGCTGATGCTGCAGGCTACTTGAATTCAGGGGAAAGCCGAGAATTCCCGGTACAGAAAAGGCGCAACCCACAGCCAGGGGAGGTCAGACTGTCATTCCTAAGATGGATAGTCTCTCCTCACCCAAACTCTGACCCTGGAACCAGCAACAAACGCATGTCTGTGCGGGAGAGCGTGCCAACCCAAAATTAGTAACCTTGGACTTCTCTTATTGGAAGGCCGGGGCTGAGAAGAGTAGGCATGATTTTCCCTGCCTATGAAAAGAGACTGTGTAGAAAGGGTTGCTAGGAACATATCACCTTTTCCTCCCTTGGCAGTGAGAATGATGAAGATGACAAAATTCCTTAGGAAGAGACCAGGAAATAGAAGTCACCAGCTGCCAAGAAACAGCTGTGATAACCTGTCAGCCTTCAGGTTTGTTGTCTGTGCTGGGAGTGGCAGTTTCTCCCCTCCCCTTGGCAGGCAGGCAGTCTGGGGTGAAGGGAGGGCTTTAGTGTTAGACTGACCTGGATGGGGAATCCCAGAGGCCTGGGGCTTGCTTGGGTCAAGCTTCTTAACCTCTCCAAATCTTCCTCAACTTTGAGAAGAGACAACTTATGTGCTACATAGAAGGGACTGTAAATTGTTGTCCTTTCCTCTTCCCTAACTTTCTTCTACCCTGCCCTCATGCCCATCAAGCCCTGCTCAAGACAGAACTGGACCACTCCTCACAACTCAGATGTTTGCTAGAAAAAACATTGATATCCAGTATACCAGGTGTCTCCAAGTTATGGCTCAGAAATCCGTGCTCAAAATAATAATAATAATAATAATAATAATAATGATAATGATAAAAGTTCATTCCCCCATCGTTGCAAAGAGCCCACAGGATCTGATTAATTTATCTTCTCAATTCCAAACAAAGCCAGATCAATAGCTTTGTTTTAAAGATGCTCTCATTTGGCTTCACGTGGCTAAGTACTTAAAATTAATCATAATCAGTTATTCCATGGGTTTTTAATTTCCAGCAGAGGCACACAGCTTTGGAACTATCCATCTTAATGGTGAGCCACTCTGAAATTGGCTGGAGCTGACATCTCCATTTAAAAAGCCTCCCCCCAAGACACACCAGACCTTCCAAATCTACACGTTCACTTTTTATAACACTTCTCTGTAATCACAATTTAGTCACTATAAAGAAGCTTGGCAATGAAATAAGTAGGAAATAAGTGAGGGCATCACACATTAACTTAAATTTCTCACAGACATGCAGGGAGGATATTTAAAACACCCTATCCCTAGAAAGGTCATTCATAAGTATCTAAAGTTTAAAATTTGCAAATTAAGACAAACTCTAATAGTTCAGGAGTGGTTGCTCTCTGACATTAGGCAGAATGAAGTGACAAACAAGGACTGGCTCATGATTTTCTCATGCAAAGCTCTCAAAATAAACTTAAGGAAGGTTTGTGGAGGTCAACTACGAGTGGAAATATTTCACACATGATAACCCTGTTCTATTCTTCCTACGGCTGGAAATACCATAAAACTTCCTTCCATCAGGACTGAGGTTGATTTCACTGGTGGCATTAAAACAAGGACTTGGGGGGTGAGTCTGCGAAGGAACCACTGACAGTGAGGAGGAGAAATGAACAGTGCCAGGTAGGAAAAGACTGAACTCTGCCCACCTCACCCTCATTTTTGGCCATGCCTGGTAGGGAAATGGTCAACACAGAGAATAATGGACGAAGATAAGAGCTTCCACACTCCCCTTTCCTGGCAGCCAGAAAAGAGGGTAAGAAAGAGCATGGTATGGGTGAAACTTCCCATGGTGCCCATGGAAGAAGAAGAATGAAAATGACAATGGCTCACAGTGACGCGCCCCTCACCATAACCAGTGCTTTTACATCGCTTTGCCGCCACAACCTCTCCGTGGAGCTACCATTGCCTTTACCCTCCTTTTACAGCCGTAACCCATTGCAGAGAAGCCAAGTAACTACTTAACTAATAAAAAGCACAGCTCATATGACTAACCGCTGCACCAAGCCACGTCTTTGATCTGTGTTGCCAAAGCTGTCATGGTGCTCTCCCCTGAAGCAGAGCCAGAGTGCGCTGTACAGTGGTGTAAATCGGTCTTCAAGAACTGGACCAGGCCAGCTCTCAATGCCTCATGGTGCAGCTTTCCAAAGCTTGCAAAACTGGCCTTGTCTTTCCCTTTATCCAGTTCATGGGTCCCCACAAAGTGGAAGGTAAATCCACTTGCAGGAGAAAGGAAATAATCCTGCTTTTTCACTGGCCTTGTAGTTTTCAGGGATGATTTAGTCTCACCTCTGGCACAATTGACTTTGGCACTCGATGTTAGGGGTTATGTTTTCCAGACACCCCCACCAAAAATATAGCCTTGATTTCTTTTGGCATTGAAGCTGCTTAATGAATGGGGCCAACCTTCTGTGAGGCAGACCCTGTATGTTACCCAAATTATTGCCCTTTCATTTCCACGAGCTCTGTACATTTGGCAATTCACATACTAGGTTTCCTCCAAGTAAGTCGTGCTTATACTGCAGTTGCATATGCCAAGACTGCGTCCCTAACTTCGTGTGGTCAGCAGTCACTGTGACTGTGCTCTGAGCCGTGGTTTTCTAGCCCCTGCCAGTTAAGCTGAGAGCATGGCCAGGTGTTTCACCCGTTATACCAGAGTCCTCCCTGCCCAGCATACCATCACAGGTATAAAAGGAAAAAAAAAAAGTATCAACCAATGAAACAAAAATGAGAAAACCTGGTTCTTAAAATATGTGATTAAATTTTTTCAGTACTATTGCAGGAGAAAAGATAGTTTCAGACATTGTCTCCAGACTAAGTATAGTAAGTGAGAAGTTCAATGGACACATTGTTTAAAATGCCAGACCAAAGATGTCAGAAACACGTCCTGAAAATGCTGTCCTCTCAGATTGGTCTGCCCTGGACAGATCACTGGTAACAGCTAAATTGCATGTAAATCCGACAGGTCTATAGATAACTGGTATGTGCTGTTTTTGAAGGTCTCCCTCTCATTTATGTCAGTTGCCAATTTTGGAAATTCGGTGACATCATTTTAGCCTGGCGCTGGAAAGATCTTAGGTGTCTCCTGGACAACTTCTTATGCAGATAGGTGCACGGAGAAGGGTTGAGGCTCGAGGGAGATAATGCCTCCTAACGTTCTGTACCCCGGGAGGCTTGCTGGGCTCACCTAGTCCCCAGCCCTTGCTAGGAGATTCCCCCAAGGTCAACGGCAAGTTGCCAGTAATAGACTAAATCCAGACCTCTTAACTGATCCATGTTCTTCACCCACAGTAGGCATCTGCGTGTAATACATCTGTTCACAAGGAATCTCCTTGCCAGCTCGGAGAGCCTAAGCACAGTTTTTCCTTTCAAAACCCACCTGCCATTAAAGTTATAATACTGTTTATGAAATTGGGGAAGGGCAAACATTTCTGCGTGATGGAATCAAGGGTGATCCAGCTCGGCTGTGTTTAAACCAGAGGTTGCAAACTGGACCACAGACTATATCACACCTACAGATGAATTTTTTTTTTTTTTGATCCCTGTAGAGTGTTTTTTTAAAAATTGAAATTAGCATTTCACATTTATAAATTGGGACTGCTTACATAAAAATCCAGGTTTCTATCTTCTCTCAAAAACCCAGAAGCAGGGCTGGTGAGATGGCTCAGCAGCGTAAGCGCCTGTCTGGCAAGCGCGAGGGCCCGAGTTCGACTCCCAGAACCCACATACGAAAAAGGGGCCAGTGATGTCGCTCAGCGGCACGGGCGCCTGTTGGCGCGCGAGGTCCTGAGGTCGACCCCCGGTACCCACAAAAAAAAAAACAGAAGCACTGGCACCTGCAGGACAGCAGTCGCATGTTGTGGTGATTGGCCATGGCTAAGGAGCACTTGCCCTCCGTAGATGAAATGTGTAGCCTCCATGGTGCCACCAACCCCCTCTCATTTAAGTTCACTGCCAGCCTAAGCTAGGCAATGCCTGCTTTAATCCATCTAAGGAGCAAGGATACACTGTGTATCCAGCATAGCGTTGATGAAGCTCTAGGGGCCAGCACTTGCCAGAATTGTCGAGTGGCCCTATACAGAGAGAGCTAAGCAACGTAGAGTCCAAAACTCCCAAAATGGAGCAGGGATACACCAGAGGCAATTAGCAATGCCTCGGGTCTCATATCATGAGAGTTCTCAGGAGTTAAACTAGCTTCCACATTCCCGTTGATTTTAAAGCAGTTGTAATTGGAATTTTGTATGTGAAGAAGACACAAGAAGTGAACTCAGTTCCAAATCTTTGTCACAAGAGCTGCCTCTCCACCCTGTTTCTTGCTTTACATTCCTCTGTAGCACCCTGTGTACTGAGCTCCCTTTTAGCCTGTATTTAGAGAAGAGAGAGACCAGAGTTAAAGCAGTGGTGAATTTAACCAGACTTGTAGAAGTAGTAGTCATTCTGCCACATCCAGGCGGTACCACATCACTGACATGGATCCCCACAGGCAGACACAGGAGAGGGAATGGAGAGGGCGTTTTCTGGTATAAGAACGCAGTAGTGAAAGTACACTGGCAACAGTCCCGATTCCCAGGTCAGGGTGTGCTCACTCTTCTAGCATGGGGTTGGTGTCATGGCTGAGGGGTGGCAGACACTGGGTGTTAGGACGTTCAAGGACGTTGTCCGTCCAGATGAGAAAAGCCGTAGTTCAACACAAGGGGATGAAGTTTGACGCAAATGATGATCTGTCTTGTACTTTGACTGTGTTTCCTCTGAGTGTGGGACTAGATGCTGTGATTAACAAAAAAATGATGTGGTGACGATATTACAATACAATGATGTCATAACTAGTCATATAATGGTTATGAATATTGTTATTGCCTCCACGTGTGAGTTTCCACTACTTCTAAGCATCTACCTCCATTTTTGAGGATCTTCTAGGCACTGTGATGAGACATAAGGCAACACTTTATTTAAATCCTCGCTATAACTTCAGGAGGTGAATTCTACTAATCTCATTGTACAAATGAGGAGGCAGAGGCTCCTCTGAGAGTTGAATAATTTACCCAACGTGACAATCTGAGTCCTTGCACTTAACTGCTCTGCTACAATAAAAACAAAAATAACAGATGCATATCAGAGCACACATACCACAGAAATAAGCATGCGTAGCAGGCCACTGGCTATAGTGAATACCCAGAGTAGTTCATGAGCCATGGTTTTTCTTTTTGGAAGTTGCTCAGTGGGGTGCTCAGACCTAACTTTAAAGTTCAGCTTAATTAGCGTCTCATCTGCTTCCACGAGACTGCCCCGACTGGAGACACAAAACCGCTGTGGAGTTTGAGGATGTTAGGGTGCTCTCATAGAGCTGGCTGCAAGCCCGGCGCCTCCAAAAACGGTGGCTGGGGTTCATTTTCTTACTGAAAAATAGAAACAATTGTACTCCCCCTTAGGTCAGTTGTGTGGATTGAAGATGCCATTGGCTCATGCCTAGCAAATAGCCAATGCCCATACAGGGCACTCATGAAAACTGAGGTTGGTAAATGCTCTGAATTGCTTTGTGGCCATCTCCAGCCCCTCACACAGGCTGGCACATGGTAGGTAGATAATTAAAGTCAAGGCACCAAACTAAGGCGAAATAAATTAGCAGAATGGAATCCCATCCTGTCAGATTCCCTGTAGAGTCTCTGCTACATCTTGGACCTGAACAAAACTAAAATTTGGGTTATCACACAGTTATTTTAAATGTTGAACAACATTGAACAACAGCTCATTTTTTACTTACCTTTAATTTTGTATTTCTCTAGCTAAATGGTGATTTTTCTTTTTCTTTTTTTCCTCTTAATAATGAACAAAATCAGAGCTATAGTGAAAATTGGTGTGTTCCAGCAGATGAGATTCATTTTCATTTATTTACAAAATGTTTCACCTGGGTTTCTCCGGGAAGCTGCAAACATTTTTTTCAATAGTCTTTGGAATCAGGGTGTTTAGTCATGACACAGTTTTGAATATAGAACTGTCATTGCTTAATGAAAGTCTTAAAATATCCCAGAATACAATTTTTTGGTACTATGCTGAAAATTGTGATTCACTCAGACAATCAGGATTAAATTGCACTTTGCAGAAAACATTGGTAACTTTCACTCAGCGCCCAGTAATTGCAGGAAAGGAACTGGGTTTTCTCTACACACACAATGCAACACAGCCCTCTGTCGGAGTCACCTAGACTCTCAGATTTGATGACATCTGTGCCCTTAAAATGACTAGCTAGGTTTTGAGAACACCAGCTTAAGGAAAAAGTAGAAATTATTGTGGAATCTAAAGTCCTGTTTTCTATTTAAATAACCAGAATTTTAACCTTTAAAGTACCTACAATCTGGAGGGCACCTGTGGCTGCCAGTTGATTTCATTTCCCTATTAACCAAAGCCTGGTTTAGTCTCCAAAGCTGAAAATGGATTAGTGTACATTCCCGGGTAAGGAGCATTTGGTAAAGTTAACTTAATTGTTCCCCACCAACAAAGGATCTAGAAGCCACAAACCCCCTTTTAACTGGTCCTTCTGGTGGCATTTAGGTAAAGTCAGGTCACGGAGGTCTTGCTGTCCCCACGGACCATCAACACAGCCACTGGGTCTCTGGGTTGAAATTCTGGTGCATGACAAACTTGGTTTAGGAGAGCTTTTTAGTTTGCTTTATTCCACTGAAAACAAGATTAAAAAATAGCTCTATGTCTTTGAAGAACGATTCTAGAGGATTTTTTTTTCCTCAGGGGCAAGCTAGAAAGGCCAGAGGCCAAATGCCGTGTAGCCATCCAATACACATGGAGGTCAGTTCACTGTAAGAGTACTTCTATGCTGATCTGCAAAGGCGCCCTGCACCATGGTCCCCCTCTGCCCTTTCTCCAGCCCTCAGCCGTGGCTTTGTGACCAATATATGAGCATAGTAAGTGGATGGCTCCCCCCTTGATTGGCTCTTATCCCATGGTAACCAATGGTCTCTGAGCTAGGAAGCCATGCTCCCTTAAAGAGCCAGGCCTGCCTACTGAGGTGCCTTTTCCATCCTGATGCCCAAAGACTAGAGGTTCAGCTTACCTGTGGTGAAGAATCCTCTACAGAACTAGGCCTTGGAAGCCAAGATCTTGGAGCTCAAGTGGAAAATTAGCCTTTTCATGCCTATTTGCTTATGGACTTTTGAATTTTATTTTTTTTAATTGTTTTGCTCTTTTCAATGTTTAAGAAGAATAAATCCATTGTCAACATTTAAAACTCAGGTGATTTTATGTGAAAGTATGTAAGTTCAGTTTCCACTGAGTATCTAGAAGCAGTAACAGCCCTGGGCCTTGAGTGTGTCTATGACCCTCTCCAGCAGCACCATCGGAAGAGCTTTTCTGTGATGAAGGAAGTGTTGCCTGTCTGTGCTGTCCCGTATAGTAGCTGCCAGCCACACAGGAATCTTGAAGCGGAGCACATTCAACTAAGAAACTGAATTTTTAAATTTTATTTCATTGTAATTGATTCCCATTTCAATCACCACATTTACCTCATGACCACCTCCCTGGACAATGCAGGTTTGGGGCTGAGTAACTGGCCGGTGCACTGTTTGGACAGGGCACGCCTTCTGCAAATCTACTTCTCACCAGACCTGCTTCTGTTTGCCCTGCTCCAAACCTCTCCAGCCATTGCCCATCTAGTAAAAAGCAGAATATTCAAATGGTATTTCCCTAAAGCCAAAGACGTTGAAATATCTACCACTTGCCTCCCCTTCCACTCTGCCCTTCCTCTATCTTAATTTAAACATCTAGATCTTGTGCCCACAAAAGGCCCATTTTCATTGAAACGCAGGACTGCGATTATTCAAACCATCTCCCACTAAAGCCAAACCCATTCTGCATGAATTAGTTTCCTGATCTCCATTATTCAGTTCTCTCAACCTTGCAAATGATTTCCACAAAGTCAGCTGGGTGGGAAAATAACTCCCATGTCTGGACCTGTCTCATCTCCATACATAAACTAGAAATGTGGCAGCCGGTTAAGGAAGCCAGCTCACTGACCCCACAGAAGCTGAGCCAGGTATCTGCATAAAGAGAGAAAGAGAAGGAGCCGACCATGTGTAACTATTTTCACATGTGTCATAGTATGACTTGGAAAGTTTGTACAGATGTCCTGCGTTTGTGTAGAGCTGGCCAGATCCGGGCATCCAAGACCACTTTCACTGGCATCTGGAAAACTATTCCCAATCCAGCAATGCCATTTTAGAGTCAGCACCAACCCTATTAGAATCAGAGAGTGGAACTGTAAGCTGGAAAGACCCTGGAGGTCAAGTGGTTCCACCACTTCATTTTAAAAAACAAGACTTCCCCCAGAAAGGTGAAGCCATAGGACAATTTCATGGAAGAATCAGTCCAGAAAACAGGTCTTTTGGCTCTTTACCAATACTCTTTATTGTCGTCTGCTTTTCCTGTGTTAGCAGACAGAAAACAAAAATTAGCGAAGCCAGCCTTTATGTGCTGTCTGTGCCATCACCCCTTAATCCCCAGCATTTTGCCAGAGAGAATGTTTTGTATTCAGCCTGGGGACAGCATCCTTCCCCTCTAGGCCCTTCCTGGCATGTGGCCACTGCTTAGAAGATAACCACCCCCATGTCCCAGAAGGTAATCTGGGAGATCAAATTCCACACCACTCACCCCCAGCCGCCCATGGTGACAGCAGCTGATGAGAATACTAGCCCTTGGGACCCTGCCTATTTGTGACCCCAGGTACGTCAAGGTTTAAAGTGTACCGAGTTCCCTGAGAGCCCCTCCCTTGCAAATATCAGAGGGTAAAAGCCAGAGCTCTCTGGCATCTCCACCCCATGCGGCTCACAGCTCAGAAGTGGCTGCCTTCCAAACTGCACGCGACAAGTGGCTTATGTGTGCAGCCACAGAACCGAGGAGTGGCGTGAAGAAACCAGACAGGGGCACACCTGCTCGGTGGAACACAGTCTTCCTCTCATACACAGAAACTTCTTCAGGGCCCTTTGTCATAACGTAATGGTAGGATATTAACATACTTTTTCTGATGTACACCGGTCCATTTGTTTCATTCCAAGCACAAAACCTGCCCCCTGCATGCCAAATCCAGCTCCTGGGAATTTCACTTGTGGGTATTGTTTCTCAGGGAGATTTAGTTGTCAATATTGAAAAACTAGGAGACTTCCTATGAAAATCCTAGTTGTCTCGTTTTGTCTTAGAAAAAGAAAGAACTGGCAATGCTGTATCCACATTCTAGTTTGGCACAATTGCTGGAAACAAGAAGTGACGATCCCATGTTGACTGTGTTCCCTACAGTCCCCGTGCAGCCCACCTGTGTGACAAGCCTCACTCCTTCAGACAACTGAGTTTGTGTCCCTGGACTAGCCTAGAAGGCTGACAGACTGGAAATTTATTTGTATTAAGATGCCAAAAACATGACTCTTCCTGTTTTTAAACTCACCAACCCATTCTGTAAATATTTATTGAGTCTTCCTTGGTGCCAAGCACTAGGCCAGGCCCTGCCTATAGAATAAAGCACAAAACAGACTTGCTTCTCATAGACCAGAGTATACACATAAGTGGGTATAAACAGAGTATACACAGAGTGTACACAGTCAGTGTATACATGGGTGAGTATTAAAAAACTGTCTCTTCCTCTGTTAGGTTAGGGACCAAATGTAGGTGAGGCGGAAATTGTCCATGTCTTCCCTTCTTAACTACAAACTCACCTGTCCTGTTATGTGAGCTGGAGGTCACTCTTTCATCCCTGGCCCATTGCCAATTGCCTGATTTCTAAACAGTGTGCTAAACAGGAATGTCCAGAGCCCCATTCTATTAAATGATGAAATAATACTGGAAGACCAAGCTCTTCTAATTTATGTTGGCATTTAAGGTACATTTTTCACTTAACTCAGTCATTGGAAGGCAGCTGAGCCATTCTGAATCACTGCTAGGCAATATCTATATCATTTCATGAATGAGTAAGGAGTTTTCCAGAATCAAGGCACCAAAATCACCAGTATTTCATGAGTTCTTACACGATCAAGTATCTGAATGAGCAATGGTGGGATTTAAAGATTAAACTTTCTCTTTTGATCTTCCACTTTTTTACACTTTCTGGAAGCTTTTTTTTTTTTTTTTTTGCTTGTAACACCCAGGTTCTGCTGAATGGGTGGAGATGAATATCTGCTTGTCATAATATGAATAAATAATGAAGGAAAACTGAAGACAAATCCTTTTGTTAAGGAATCCCTATCATCAGAGGCCCAAATCGGCAGCTTATTGTTTTTATTTATTTCCGTAGGTTTTACATGACACCTGGAGACCGTTTAAATGTTACTTGGCGGTGAGAAGTGTGTGTTTAAAAATAACGCTCACACTGGTGCCAAATCACTTTAGATTCGGGTACAAATATTGAGACAAAAACCCCAGCTGTTATTGCTTTGGCTGCTAATTTGAGGTGTCAAATGAGAACCCGACTGCTATACGTCAGTGAATAAGGCCCCTCGTGAGATCATTATGTTTTCTAACAGTTGAGAGTAATGGTCTAATCAGTGCAGCATCAGTTGTTTTCATTATATGCCCACACAATGGTTATGAGCTTTAATTTAAACAGTCCGCAGGGAGATCAAGGAACTCAGTAATACGCAGCATCCTGGATGGTTGAGAACAGGTAATGGATAAGAGGTGGCTCCCCGTCCTCAGCGCTCTGTTCTCTCCTCTCGCATCTCTCTCCATCCTCTGGCCTTATCTGCCTCAGAGACCCATTGCCTACTCCAAATGGGCAAAAGATGGGCTTTGCTTAAAGAGCAGATCTGCACTCTGAATTCTTCACCAAGTCCTTAAAATTTCCAGTCAACTCATCCAACAGCGAGGACCACAGTGGCTTCTGGTAACACTTAGACTTGTTGACCTCAGAAGGCTTCGAAACACAATTGCTCTTCCTTCTGTATCGCCTCTACCCCTCCCCTCACTGGCTGTCCAGAGCTCTTCTCCTTACAGGCATAGGAGGAGGGTTCTGTGTTGCCTTTGACCACCTCAGTGAGTGAGGCCACCAGCACCGTCCCCACATCAGACACACTGGAGGGTGAATCTGCCACAAACCATTGTTTCCCCTCTACCTTGGAAAGACATGGAGACTGAACAGCCGACATCTACCTAAAAGGCAATTCTGTAAGAGGCAGTTTCGTGAAATGCTTGAAAACATAGGACCTGATGTCACACCTCCTGGCTTTAAATATAGTCTTACAATTCTGGAGCACTGTAATCTGAGCAGACCTCACTGATCTTACTGGGCTCCCAGATGAAAATAGCCATAGAATCTCCGAATTTTTAGAAGTAGATGAGATAATGTGTGAAAAATGCCCTGCCCTATGCTGGTAATATAGTAAGTGCTTAATAAATAGATTCAGCATCATTACAGCTATTGTTATGGATGTCTTCGCTGGAAGACCTGGGCAAGATCCACCTCAGTGATAGGAAGGGAACAATGAAGGGAGCCCTGGCCAAAAATAACTCATACTGAGGAGGAGGTGCTGAGGCCTGTGACCTTGGGAGAAGCACAGGAAGCCCTCCTCAAGTTCACAGGCCCAATGAGTGTTCAGTGTGTGTTCTTCTGGGGCCAAGTCTGCCCACCCAAACCATCACATGAGTCTGATAGAGCAGAGTCAGCCAGAGCATTCAGATTCCTAGGATCTTGGAGAGTGCTGGTCACCAGTAATAGGCCCTTACTCCCAGTTCCATGATGACTGTCATTCAGCAACCACCAGGCAAGACAAAGAAGAGCCAGTCTTGCTTTGACACATGAACCAGAAAGGAGAGCGGACAGCCCCAAGGTGCTGTAGCATCCTCATTTTCATTCCTCTTGCTCTGCCTGAGCCAAGCTGGTGGGGGTGGGGGAATTGTTTCAGTGGGCTCCCCAAGCCCTCACCTGAGCCCCTCTTCTTTTCATCCCCCATGCCCACAGTTGAGGTGTTTCTTACAGGTCTAGCAACAATATTTATGTTCAGCTGCTCTTCAGGAAATGATTCTGCCTGTGTTGGTTGTGTCCACTCCTGTGAATTCAGTATAGGCACTGCTGGCAGTAGTTCTATTTTTCAGGGTTGGAGCATTGGCTATTGGACACACACATGTATAAATACAACTCAGGGCATGTCCAGGCCCACATTAAAAAGACAGCCTATTGTTATACCTGCTGACAACTCACCAAGAATCATCATCTTGGGCCCCATCAAAGAGGGAGTAATCTTGCTTATCTAGACTGAAAGATAAGTCATTCTGCCTTGAAACAGAGAATGAATGGGCTAGTCTGCCAAGAGGGTCTGCCAGCCCCAAGGAATCTGGATCCTTGGAGAGACAGCAGAGGGGTTCAAAGAGCATGCCGGGAAGGTTGGCACCCTGGGAGGCTGTGGTGGCACTTACTGCAGATGCCTGCTTTTGCAATTATGTGATACATGCTCACAGATAATATCGTTGCATTACAGCCAATTACATGGTGTTATGGACACACAACATGCAGATTACACCCAGAGCCAGGAAAGCACAGAGTGATAAAGCGAAGGCCTAATCAGAGGAGACAGAGGGAAATGTCAGCCTTATTAAGGTTGCCAGGGCGGTGTGGTTATAGCTGGTTGTAGCTCCTTCACATCAAAGATGGCTGTCTTGAGTGATACAATGGAGAGCTGCACATTAGCACTCAGCAAAGACCAGTGGAGAGAGGTCCAGGGGCAGAAGCCACATGGGAGCTCTCCTGGGATGATTATAGCCACCTGCATTGAGGACTATCTGCCATTCCAGAAGTTGAGTCTTTTTCTGAGTGAGACAATACCATGCCCATCAGTTGCAAGAGGGCCTCTTACATACTTCCCTCTACATCTGGTGAGAGATTCTCTTCTTAGCTTTTGCCCTTAGTTTAGTAGTTTTCAGACACAAGCTTTCATAAGAATCGTCCAGAGGACTGATTATGACACCAAAGACTGGGCCCACCCCAAGGCTTTTGACTCAAGAGGTGTGGGTGGGGCCTGAGAGTATGTGTCTCTAATAAATTCCCCGGTGATGCTACAAGTCTGGGAACCCCATTTGGAGAACCATTGCCCATGTGCATTCCACACTCCACGCAGCATGGATTCATCTGCCCTGTCTTTGGTACTGAGTCCGAGTCTATCACATCATTGCAGGTTGTAGGAGCAGAGGCTAGGAGTATGGATTTTAGAGTTTGACTTCCTGTTTTTTATTCCCAGCTCTGCTGATTGCCACTTAAGTTTTCCTAAAAATGGGAGGGGAGTGTTGTTTAAATTTGGAAAGCCTCTGACCTAATCCCTTCTTCCAGAACAGTTCTGACTGTTGCCAACCTATCACACTTATTCATGGGGGGACTAGAACAGCCCATTAGTAGCTCAGCCAAGGGCTGGCCAACATTTTCTATACAAAGCCAAATAGTAAATATTTCAGGATTCTCAGGCCATATGGTCTCTGTTGTAACTGTCAGCCATCATCACATAAAAGCAGTCGTAGACAGTAGAGAAATGAATGAATAAAACTTTATTGAGGGGAAAAAAAAAAAACAGGCTGTACCTACTCCCTAAGATGAATGCAAATATCACGCATTGCAAACATGTACTAATAGAAACATTTTCTTAAATGTCATGTTTAAAGGACAAAAAAAAAAAAAAACCCAGTCTGTACGGAATAGCATTTGGCCTGTGAGCATTGCTCACTGACTCTGGAAGCTGACCACTGCGTGTACCAGGTCCTCATGCACTAGGCATTGCTAGGGATCCCTCATCTTGCCATAGCACCCTTTTATTTGTCGAGTAACTTGAGCACTCACAAACTCTTTCAGGGCAAAAAGGTACTGTTTATGTACTATAGGAGCAATAATAAGTTCAGTAGTGCTTCATGCCCTGGACAAAACATTTTAGTGTATCCTTTCTAGTGCTAACAGTCAAGAGAGAAAGAGATCCACTGGGAGGAGTAGCATTGTCCAGTTGTTTTAATGTGGGAAGTGATTCGTTTTCACTAGGAACTTATGCTCCAATCGTGACAAAGTCAAAGAGCAAGGGGACAGTACACAGGTCAAACTTAGCCTCAGTATAAATGCAGTATGTATAAATGGGATAAGGACTTCTTAAGAGAGAAATGGGAGATAGGTGGACTATCTTTCCAACCCTAGGGGGAGGGAATTGGCTTTATTTCTAGTTCATGCTGAAATGTCCATTCAGTAGCTTGTGATTTAGGACAAAACAAAGGGAAGCCAGACTGTGCTGAAATTTACTGAATTAATTTGATCCTGAACTTCAGCTTAAAACTTGATGGAAAGGGCTGGTGAGATGGCTCAGCGGCATAAGCGCCTGCCTGGCAAGCGAAGCGCGAGGGCCCGAGTTCGACTCCCGGAACCCACATATGAAAAAAAAAAAGGGCCGGTGATATCGCTCAGTGGCACAGGCGCCTGCTGGAGTGCAAGGTCCTGAGGTCGACCCCCGGTACCCACAAAAAAAAAAAAAAAAACTTGATGGAAAATGCTGAATTCAGAATAGTTAGGGAAAATCTTTCAACTGCTACCTGGAAAATCTGGAAAAAGGACAGTGTATTTTCTCAAAATATCTAAAAGTACAACTATGAGTTTGAAGCTGGACTCTGGAGCTAGCAAAGCTCCTCCAGGAGATGCAGGTAAGTAAGATGAGGCTGGCGAGGTCACCATTGCCTAGGATGGACCAGCAGCCCCATGGAGTGGAGGGATGATGTCACTGTGCGAATGAACCTTTTGTTTTTCTGTTGGTTAATTCTCAAGATGTTTTACAAAATGAGAATAAGTAGGGAGGTTTGTGTAGCTATTTCTAGCTTTGGGTACCAGGGTAGATATGATAGAGAAGATGGTACTACAGTGCTAAGTTTGCCCTAAAAGCAGGAGGCAGGGGGAAATATAGTGTAAAGAAAAAATTCACAAGTCCTGAATCCACCAGGAGCTCTCCTGTACAACCCTTGTTAGGTCTTTTAGCCTCAAATCACTCATCTCTAAAATGGGAATAATTCCAACCTCAGAGTGCTGCAAGTATCAGATGAGACAAATGTGACATTGTGACAGTGAGTTGCAAACCCTAAAGGGCTAAACGAACACAAGCTATAGTAACAACAGTTAATTATTATTGGATGTTAATTATGAGCCAGGCCAGGTACAAAGTGCTTTATATGCCTTGATTCAAGGGCATAGTTTTTAGTTACACCTCTCAACATTACATTCAATAGCAAAAGGGACCTTACAGACTTGATTAAATTAAGGAGACTAGAGGTGTGGGGGTTATCTTGCATTATCTGGGGGGCTCTACATCTAATTAACAGGGTCTTTGAAAGAGGGATCAGGAGATCACAACAGGTTGGAGTGACCCAAGGAAGGGCCACAATTCAAGCGATGAGCATGACCTCTACAAGCTGCAGAAGGCCAGTGAGCAAATTCTTCTCCCTGAAGCTTCCAAAGAAGCACAGCTCCATGAACCCAATTTGAACTTATAACCTTCAGGGTATAACGGAATAAAATTAAGCCACTAAATTCATGATCATGTGTTACAGCAGCAACGGGACGGTAATACGGACCTCATTACTGGAGTTGGGCTTGCTTGCTCAAATTCAAGTCTTGGCATCATTACTTGCTTCGTCCGTGAAATGGAGATGATAACGAAAGTCTGCATCTCATGGAGTGGTAGAGAAACTAATGGGATGGTGCACTGTGGCATCCTCAGCCCAGAGTCTGTCTGGCATACAAGAAGTGCTCAGTTAACGTTGGCAATTATTAGTATCATCTCATTTAATGACCACTACAGTTTCATGAGATCAGTGCTATTTTTCTCTCCGTGTTACAAAGGAGGAAACTTAATGATATATTTTAAAGTTACCCATAGTAACATAGGAGGTAAGTGACAGAACCAGATTCGACACCAGGTCTCTGCCACAGAAGCCCATGCTGATCAACTCTCGCTCAAGGACATAACACCCATTGTGCCGTTGAACACCAGTGGCATAGACAGGACACAAGGACCAGACAGGCCACAGTGCTCTCTGCACTGGTAGAAGCTGCCGAGACGAGACATCAAATAAATCTGCGTTTCTCAGGGAAGCAGAAACGCGGCTGCAGAGAGGTCAGTATCTAAGAGGTTAGCAGCCCTCTGACATCCCTGGGCCGGCCAGCCCCCAGCGGCAACTCAGGAAAGTCTGAATACTGTGTTTAGTCATTTGGGGTCTGGAATAATTGCTATTATCGTAAATGTTTTATAGCTCTCATTATGGCTCACATTTAAATATCAGTGTAGTAATACATTAATAAGTCGTCACTGCCGGACTACTGCCGGATGCAGCTCCAGATAAAGCCCTGCGTGTAACTGTGCTGTATATTCACAGTTGGCCTCCACCCAACTGTGAGCGCTTGGGCAGGGTCAAGAAGAAGCTCCTTCTATGCACAGGCGTCTTGCCATTTGCCTTTCAGAAATAAGGAGGGTACATAGTTTTCTGTCTGGGAGTCAGGCAACCACCATAACTAGGTGTCCCCCAATTTTGGAGTCTCGATCTGTGAGGCAGATGATCTTTGAAAGCATCATTTCTGTCCTAGAGGCCTTCCCAAGCCAGTGGAGAAGAAGAACCTGACCTGATGGGAGCAACAAACTCCTCGGGATTATCCGATGAGGTATTCAGAAGGCATCGTGGGTAGACAAAGACCGGATGGATACTCCCCACAGAGAGAGAGACAGAGAGAAGAAAAGATGAGCCACATAGAACTTCAAAATCAACTTCAGGGCCGGTGAGATAGCTCAGTGGCATAAGCGCCTGCCTGGCAAGTGTGAGGTCCTGAGTTCAACTCCCGGAACTCACATAAAGAAAAAAAAGGTCCGGTGATATCGCTCAGTGGCACAAGCGCTTGCTGGCAAGCATGAGGTCCTGAGGTCGACTCCTGGTACCCACATAAAAAATAAAAATAAAAAAAAAGTCAACTTCATAAAATGCCAGATTCTGTGTGAGTACAGTAGTAAAGTTATGGGCCAGGCAGAAGCAGGCAGTGTAAATTGGCTATGTTCCTTACTCTTCACCATCCTGTGGGCCTCTTTGCCATCCTAGTGCCAGACACATAACAATTGCACAAAGAAGATAGAAAGGAGGGAGGAATCTGGGCTGGGTTCTGTACCTCTGTGTAAACAAACTTGCTTCTGGCCTTCTTAGCTAAACAAATAATGAATAGGCCAAGTGATATGAGGAATAGTCTGTGCTGGGGAGATGGGATCGCTAGAATCCTTCAGACTAGGCTCTCAGGGGTCGGAGAAACAACCCGTGCAGAGCCCCAGATGGGGTGAGTATGGGAGTTACTATGGGCTGAATAAAGCTGTTTCTGTTTCCACGAGGATGGGCTGAGGGTATAAAAATGGCCAGGACAGGAATGGATTCCACCACTGTCAGTAAAACGGTGGCGTCTGTTTACCAGCCTGTGAGGTAGGTACCACTATCTGCCTCCTTCCACAGATAACGAATCGGTAGATGAGAGATGTCAATAACTTGCCCAAGACTGCACAACAAGGAACTAGGAAGATTCAACTTGAACCATGTGTGGACCAGATCACGGGGCTCTGGCAATGCACACGATGGAAAACGTCCTTGCTTTTGCAGAGCTCGTATTGTAAAGGACACTTAAGCGGAAGACGGTATATTTACTAAGAACGCAGGACAGGAGAAGTCTACTTAACCAATGAAAGCTTCCCAAGAATGACTCATTCCGGGGTCACTGGGGACCACTTGTGGCTCAGGATAGGCGATGTTTATTGGATTGGCGAGAAGAGTATCTCTGATGTGCCCCCGAGAGAAGCAGAGAAATTAAGGACTGCACCACAGTCTGTATCCAACTCTTTCTTTTTTGGATACATACTGAGGCAGGTGTGGGTCAGACTGCTGAGAACCAGGCCAGTCTTCCCATGAGTTGTCACCTCTCCGTCGGGGAGTCACGGAATCAGCTGACGCACAAAGGCCCTCCTGCTGCATAGTGCCACAGGCCTCTACAGATGGCCTCCTTAGCTTTCCTACTGCTCCCTTTAGAAGGGTAAGCCTGGGAAGTACTTGCCTATAGCTTTGGTCATCCATCAGCAGCCTTATTTCTCTCCATCCATTCACAGAGCTCACATCTTTGTCTTTGCTTTTCCCTGTACAACAGTGCCAGTCAATATCAGCATTGCATTGGGAGCTGAATTCATGGTCATGAGCTGCACAGGAAGGAGGAGACTTAGCTCTTTTCACCGAGCTCCCACACTCATTTGAGATAAGACATCTTTGAAGGGTCAGAATATACTTGGAAAGTACGGATTAACTGCATGTAGCATCAGGTGCGAGGCAACATGCACAGTGGACGAAGTGAGAAGGGAGTGAAAGAGAGCTAGATTCAGATCCGCTCTGCAGAGCTCAGCAGCTGTGGTCGTTGGGAAAATCACTGCGCCACTCTGCAGCTCGGCCACTTCATCTGTCGCACAAACATAATGTTTACTTTGTGGGGTTGTATGTCACTAAGCAATATGTCATACGTCTGTTTTTTTCTCTCTAAAAGAGGATAATAACATGTAACTGCTATTGTCATTATAAGAATTAGAGATTTTATAATGAAACACTGAGCACATAGTGGAATTTCAGGGAGGGAAATTATCACTCAGGGTGGATAAACAAATACTAGGAGAGCAGCAGAGAGGAAGTGGATCTTGTCATCATCTGGAAACCTGTCCACTGACTCATTCATGGCTGTTGACTTAGGGTCCTTTTGCAGTCACGGCCCTCCCTCCCCCTTCTGTGAACATCTGGGTTCTGCAGCCTGCTCCCCCAATGACCAATTCCTTTCTCTTCTTTCCACAGCACACTCAACAACAACAACATTAGCCGCATCCTGGTCACCAGCTTCAACCACATGCCAAAGATCCGGACTCTGTGAGTAAAATACCCTGCTCCTCCCTGCCTTGCCTGACCTCAGCTAGCGCAAAGTGCAGGAGTACACTGCTGCTCAAACCTACCATGCTATTACTGGGCAAATGGTTCTAGTTCTGCTGTTAACTATAGGTGAGTGCTGGCTGATTCAGGGAAGGTTCACGGTGCTGCCCGTGGTTCTCAGCACTGTTCTGCACCAGGAAGACTCAGTGCCCTTCCCCCTTGGACTGTGAGAATCCTTCTTGTATTGTTTACTGTGTTTTCTGCTTTAATAGGAAGATTGCTTAGAACATACAGAACTGTAACTTAAGGATTCACCATTGACTTAGGTCATGTAGCAGTGGCAGTTCTGTCCTAATGCCAACAGTTACAGTTGTTTCCCCCTCTAGGACTGGTGAACAGAGGGAATCTTTGCTCCTTCTCTCTATCCCACCACAGCCCCACACACTACATTCCTTTGCTCACCTGCTCACTGGACAATTATTCTGATATTAGAATGTGATAACTTGGTTCTGTGTCTTTATGAGCGTCTTGATGAGCTTAAGCCCTCCAGCCTGTGTACCCAGGAGGCAAATCTCCCCATGATGCCTAGAACTTAGAGTGTTTCTGGTATTCTCGATACATGGGGAACCCCCCTCCACTCTCATCAAAAACCCCTGTGTAGGTTTCTCTGCAGATAGACTTGGTTGCCTTTTCCCGACAGCTTGTGCTTGACACTTGTCCTGTGTTGATAGGGCCTCAGTGGCATTTGCTTCACAGTCATAGGAAAGATCAAGCTCCTGAGAGCTTTCAATCAAATCCATCTGGAGCTAATGTGATGAGTGAGAATCCTGCTAGGCCCTTTATTAACTCTGTGACCTCCATTCCCTCCTCTATAAATAGGGGTTGTGCAAGGATCAGATGGAATTAGATTTGTACAGTATCTGGCATGTGGTAGATAATGAATGATATTGATTATAAAATTATTATCATACTATTTGTCTAAAATCTAAACTGAACAATTCAAGCAACCAACTTTCCTATGCTCATCGAGCAACGTGGGATCCTTGAGATTTAAAAATCCTTAGTCCGGGTTTTCCCAGAGTTGGACCCCTTAGACTGGCAACATCAGAATCACCTGGAACTTTTTACAAAAGCAGATCCCCAGGCCCCACCGCAGACCCGTGGAGTCAGGATTGTAGGGCATGCACCCCAAAATCTCGTTTTAACCAGCTCTCCAGGAGCTTTATGTGCTGATATATTTTGAGAGCTGCTGCATTTGTGAAAAAATGACTTTATCTCCAGGTGACGATGAAACAAAGACCAATGAAGCAGTTTATAAGGAGGCAATACAGGGTAACCTAAGAAGAAAAGAACTTGGAGTCAGGTAGACCTGAGTTTAAATGCGAGCTCTGCCACTTTGGGCATATTTCTTCATCCTTTTAGTCAAGTAAAGTAAGTTAATAAATGCTTACCTCATAGTCATTGAGAATGAAATGTGCTTTAGCACATTAAGTGCCTAGCTCAGGGTGTGTACACAACAAATACAAGTTATTATACAGAGTAATAATAATTCAAGCCAAGCTTCCACATTCACTCCCCAAATTTTCCCCTGGATCCCTTCAGTGTTAGCAGTCCTCAGCCAGGAGAATCAATCCCTTTCCCTCCCTCTTAAAATGGCATGTTGCATTAATAGAATTTTAAGGAGAAGCCATTTGGTCTTCAAAGACCTCTTCAAAGTCCCTAGCAAACCACAGTTCAGCTGGAGAAGTTGTAGCCCAGGGCTCCTAGGCAAGAAGCCAAAACTAAGTCTCAGGATGCTGGGCCTGCATCAGCCCAGACAAATGGGTACACAGAAGAAAAATGGTTCTCATCTACAGAGAGCAGTACCCCAGCTTCTCTGACTCTTCCTCTGTGTTTTGTACTTCCTCTCTTTGTTACTTTCAGTTTAGGAGGAACAATAACAGAAGCAAGGCTGGGGTCATAGGAGTGCGAAGGAGATGCTTAGGCCTGGATCTTAGGTGCTTTGTTTGGGGTGCACTGGAGTGGGAGAAGAGGGCAAGAGGGTTTTGTCTCCTTGTTTCTGTTGTCACTCTCCTCTGTGGTCCTGAGTATTCATCTCATGAGTTCAGATCAATCAGTCAATCTTGTCTGCTCTCTTTGCTCCCTGCCGGCTGCCATTTTCTCTTTAGTTTAATTTCAGAGATGGCTCTGTATGGAACTCCCTGGAGATGAGCTGACTAATCCCCCTTCACGTAATTAAACTGTTGGGGGGTGTCTGGTGGTAGTGGTGGAGGAGGGAGAAGGAGAGAGGAAGGAAGTCATAAATGGGATTTCCAAAGGAAAGCTTTTATATTGAATTCAGAAAGCCACATTTTATAGAAAATGAACAGTGACCCTCTCTAAAAGGATTTGCTGGAAATTTAATTTAGCGTCTGTGGCTAAAAGGCACCTTTTGTAAATTGGCATTTGTACTCATTCACCTTATGTTCTGTAAAGGTGGTTTCATCAACATGGAATATGTTGTGTCCATCAACAAAAGGTTGCAGAGCAACATGCAGGAACCTCCTAGCACCTTGATGCTTTGGTGTCTAAATAAGAAGCTATAGACTGGTATGGGCAGGCCCATGGGTTACGAGACTGAAGTCTGGAATAGTCTCCTCTGAATCATAAGAATAACAAACATTTCTTCAGTGGTTCATTGTGTGCCAGGCCTGGTGCTAAGTATCTCCCAAGAATTGTTTCAGTCCTCACAATACCCCTAAGAAGAGGCACCATTCTCCTCCCCATTTTAAAGATGATAACCCTAAAAGCCAGAGTGAAATCACCACCAAAATTCGAAGTCAAAAAGCATAGAGCCAATGTCAAACTCAGGCAGTTTGACATCCACACCCAAATTCATACCATTCAGAAGGAACAGAAGCAGAAGAACGTGTGCTGAGTGTTCAGGGGAAGGGGAGACCAGGGCTTTCACATGGCCCAAGAGCCAATGAAGGCCACTGTCCCCCAATGTCATCACTGTCACAACTCGCCCCAATTGTGGAAGGTAATTAAAATAATTTCCCCTCACTTAGAAGCATTAGAATTATTTCTGGCAATGTTCAAGCTCAAGTTTCACGATCACCATGATCATTTTTCTTTTAATAGTAGTGTTTGGGATGGTATTGCTCAGTTTGATGTCCCAAATATGATGTGAAAGGTGGACTGAAATAATCTGCCCCCAGATTGACTTACCTAGTTTTTCTGATGGATAAAATTCCTAGAGGAGGGAACTGAGCTTAGGCCCTGTCCCAGGCTTTTGACAAGAGGCTTTGAGTAGCTTCCACACTGGGTCACATCTTTTCTGTGGTCCCACTTGGGAGGAGAGAAGTTCCCAGGATGATGGGCAAAAGAATAGGAGCATCTGTAGCAAGGTTAAGAAGAGATGTAGCATAGTGCTGGCCAGCTGGGATTGAGAAAGAACCAACCTAGCATCATCTTCCAGAAGGGAGATCGCTGATGTTTTAGTTATCCCAGAAATGAATCAGCCCAGTAAGGACCTGACTCATCCAAACCTCATCTTGCTGTTCCATTGCTCTCTTGCCCTTTGTCAGAGCTGACAAGAATGTGTTTGCACTGGTCATCCTCAGGGACCCATGCTTATTGCCTCACAGTGAAACCCCCTCGTCTTATCACCCATACCTCACTGCCAGATAAGGAAACTGCCTTTTCACATAAAAGCCAAGCTAATCAAATGGCTCTGATTCTCGGGGCACATGGAAGGAATGCTGCACCTCGGTCCGCACTGCCACTGCTGCCTGCCTTGTGTTCCACCCTTTCTCATGACGGACCCACTGCAGCGTTTATACCCAGGGGGAGTGTACTGGCATAGTATTCTCTCCTCTCCATTTTGCTCTGTAGGAAACAGTAATGCACCACCTGAAAATGCACTGCTCATCTTTCCCTTTGCCCTTGGCACAAAGTGATCCTACTGAGTGACTAAACAGAGGGCTTGCTTTACTCCTGAATCTGAGCTCCTTCCCACCAGCTTAGTCCTGGCGCTCTCTCTATCCCCTTCCCAACTGTCACACCTGTGTTCAGAGTGCGGGCTAAGAGGAAGCCAAGCTTGCTTCAGCTCAGGGGGTCTGATCTTTGAAACTGAAAAGGAAAAATGTCTTAGAACCCGTGTAGTCACTGTACCCAGGCCCTAGAAGCTTCTGAATGTGTACTCATCTTACTTTGAAATACAAAAAGAAAATTGTATCAAAATTAATAGTTTTTAAAACAAAATCATACCCAAAAAAGTACATTTTATGTGCGATATGGGTTAATCTAATCTCTGAAATAATGGGATCGGGGCAGCCAAGGCCCCCATCGGCCCTGGCCTGCTGGAGCTTTGTGCCCTTACAGCCGCAGGAAGGCCCGGCCAGCGTACAGCTGAGTTAGCTGCACTTGGCTCGTGGTTGGCAGTGCTGACCTTATGCTGAGTGGAACGTGGTCAGGAGCCCTTCAGCTTGCCCGTTATAGGCACCCAAGCCACTGCTTCAGGCTGCCACTCAGTATTAATAGGCTTGACACAGAGCACTTGGAAGTCCCAAGATAACTGTAGCTGATTAGCATGTCTAGGATGAGGCATTTGAAATTTGCATCAGAAATTCAAGCCTGATGCTTCTAAAACTCACCCACCACCACTTCCAATGACAGGGCTGTAGGGAATTTGGAAGTTGAAAACCGCCGATAGAGAGTCCTGAGGAAGAGTATTTAGAATCCCTGAATATTCTTAGCCACTCATGGATAGGAAGTTCAAGTCATTTAACCAGATGGGATTCCCCCTCAGAAGTGGAACAGGCAGATCCCTCCAGGGAACTTTACTCACTCAAGGGCAAGAAATTGATCTGTAATCACAGCTCCCAGAGGAGGAAAGCCAAAGAGTTCTGGAACTGGTTGGGAAATCCTTTCAGAGACACTTAAATCAGTCAAAATGGCAAATCCAGCAAGTGGAATTAAATTGAGCAAAGAGGGAGAGGCGCTATGAAGAGATTGCTATGAATTTCAATACCTTAGGAGGGCAGAGAGAAGGTATATCCTTCAGGAAGTACCCCTAACTTCGCGCCCTACTCACCTGATCTAGTGTGCACAAGAGGTATTGGTTTTAGGCCCAACATTTCCTGCAGTGGGCTGCTGAAGGGCATTAGGAAGGGAAGGAAGGAGAACCGACAGGAAAAGCTGCAGTGCCACAACATACAAGGCCTTGAGGTTGAGAACCCTGTTTCAAGCTATCTGTAACTCTGCTAGCTAAAATATTAAAATACGCTAAGAATGACCCTTTTGTAAGTTTGACGCAATTGGGATGGTACAGTATTGGCACTCTCCCTCCTCTATGTGCTTGCATGAGAAAGGAAAGAGTGAAATTATTAAGAAATAGGAATTGCTCGAAACCCCAAGGGCATCCACTGGATGGCCTACACATGCAGATAATTTGTGGCTTGGCAAAAATGGGCTGAGGCTTCTGTTTTCAGGAGCACAGAAGGAAATGTTTCCCCGGGCTGTTGAGAATTATCACACTGGGGAAGCGGGCATCGGAGGTTTGGCCCACTCCATTCAGCCAAGTGCAGCCTCCTCTCTTCACTTATGACAGCGTCTTCGCTCTCTTCTTCTCCTAGGCGCCTCCACTCCAACCACCTGTACTGTGACTGCCACCTGGCCTGGCTCTCCGATTGGTTGCGACAGAGAAGGACGATTGGCCAATTCACACTCTGCATGGCTCCTGTGCACCTGAGGGGCTTCAATGTGGCAGATGTGCAGAAGAAAGAGTATGTGTGTCCAGGTGAGGCTGCCCCACGTTCTCTCCCTTTCTGGGCTATGACTCAGCCACCCACAAGCTCTTCCCACTGTGACCACAGCCTTGAACATACCCCAGCCCAGAGGCAGGTGTAGAAGAACCCCATAGGGGTCCCAAGTACATAGTTGTCATTTGAAGAAATCTGGAGTTCCTCAGGGGATTCAAAGAAAGAAGGTTTTTGATGTCTGGTGATGGAAAATGCTAAAGGAACTCCTAAATCGCTTTCTGTTAACTCCAGTGGTGCTAGTAAACTGAACATTTGCTGAGCCATGTGTCATAAGGAAACGGGTATAATGGAGGTGAAAATCTGAACTCTGCCCCTTCCTAGTATGTGACTTTGGCAAGTTACCACTTGTCTGCAAAATGGAAATAATAATAGCACATAACTCGAAGGACGGGTGGTAGGAGTAAGAGAAATAATGCAATAAAGCACTTAGCATCGTACACAGCACTTTGTAACAGCTAAATAAGTGGAGCTTAATTATTAGAATTTAGTAGGCCCGCAAAATGCGCTCAGTAAACATAAGGGTTTGATCTGTGGGTAATTAAAGTGTAATAGTGGCACAGATTGCCTCTGTGTCACACAGAACAGAGCTGTGCAGACACATAACTGAAGGTAGCTCAGATCTCCAGGGTTGGGAAGTGCCTGAGTAACCTCAGATCTTCCCAGAGAGTGTTGCTTTTAAGCCAGGTCCTAAATCTTGTTTGCTTGCTTTTTACTTTTCATTGACATCCTCTACTTTTTCCTCTCCTGGTGGCAAAGAAGTAAAGCTGATCCTTTGATTTTGTTTTTCAAAAAGACAATATTGCACTGGGGAGTTTCCCAAAAGGGTGTACAGGTTTCTAACAACCCCACGGCCCCACAGGCTGAGCTTGGGAAGTTGGTGTGCAGGAGGGAGCAAGAACCACAGGGAGGTGAGCTTACATGCCTCTGCACTCGTCTCAACTCTGATGACTTTTAATACTGAGAACTTACTGAGTCCCGCTGTGCTCCTGGGCCCCAGTGTGGCCCAGAGTGCAAACTGACCCTCTCCTGCTCTTAGGCTGCGTTTGTACTATGCAAGAATTACCTTGACTTTGATTTCATCTCTCTCTGTGCTGCTTCTTCCTGTCACATTATTACTTCAGCACGTTATGTGTTCTCCAAAAACATTTTTTTTTTTTTTTTTTTTTTGTGGGTACCGGGGGGACGACCTCAGGACCTCGCGCGCCAGCAGGCGCCCGTGCCACTGAGCGATATCACCGGCCCCTTTTTCGTATGTGGGTTCCGGGAGTCGAACTCGGGCCTTCGCGCTTGCAAGGCAGGCGCTTAAGCCGCTGAGCCGTCTCACCAGCCCTCTCCAAAAACATTTTTAACTTGTCTCAGAGCAGTACCTCAATAGCTTCCTCTAGACACCCACTTAGAAATCACTTCCCATCACACATGTATAACAAAACCGTTTATCACATGGCCACCAAATTCAAATATAGCGACTGTAATTGGTGTAATTATTAGGCAAAGGGCGCAATATCGGCATAAGTGCCAGGGAAAGAAATAATTATAGAGTGCAGGAGTCATCGAAGAGCTACTGAGAAAAACTAATTAGAGAGAATGTTAAAACACATCATTATAGGTGGGTGCTGAGTTTAATGCAGCGCTCAACCATGAACGCCACTCTGTCCTGCGAGTACCTTCCTGTCAAGAGTGGTAAGACACTGTTTACCCAACAACAGTTAAGATCCAAAACCCATGGGAGTGAGGGCTGCCTTTCCTAAGTCCTGGAAATGCTGATGCCCCAAATTTCCCTCCTGAGACAAAACTAGATCTAACAAGTGGATCTTGTTAGTTATACGGGAGCATCCTTAATACCTTCCCTGTTTATAGCAGTCAAGGCCATTCCGTATGATGGTCCCTGTAGCCTCTACTATGAAGCCAGGCGTCTTTTGAGGACAGGAGAACTTCAGTTCCAAACATCAGTATCTAGTTAACTCCACCCTCTCACCTATAGTATGAATTGAGGGAAGTGGCATATAGGAACCCCTGTGCTGAGGAATTCTTTAAATGCTTTACCTAGCACCGACAGACTAAAAACTAGATGCTGTGAGGGGTTCATTTAGAAAAGGTCACAGTCAGTTATAATGGTCTAGAGGAAATGGTACATTGAATATCCACGATGAGTGAACTACCACCATCATTAGGGTGTGAGAAGTGCATACCCCACAAAAAGTACTCCTTTGTTAAAGGTAGTTTGCCAGAGGAAATGGTGTGGAGCAAGGCTCCATCTGGGCAGTCAGACTCTGATACCCTGAGAAGGAGATCAAAGAGAAAGAAGGGCCTCGCTTGGGTGCTGACCACCCCACACGCACCATGGAGGGCGCAGCGAGGGCGCAGCAAGGGCTCCAAATGAGGTTGTTTTGTGTGGACTTGTCAGTAGTTGTTTAAAGCTGCAAAACCACAAACGTTCCCCCTTCCAGCCGTTTCCCTAACAAGTCAAGTAGAATGGGACTTCGGTCACGAAACAGAGAAACGAGAACTTCTCTTAAAATCTAGAGGTCATCTGCTTGGGAGAAGGAGGCATGGGGCACTAATTAAGCCATCCCTGCCTCTGGCATTATTAGCAGTGGTCTCTATCAACCGGCACAAGAAAAGCTCCCCAGGCCCTTTAGTGATATCGAAAAATTCACCAAACGCAGGACTCGGGAGACAGGAAAGAGCTTTATCGCACTCAGCCTGGGAGGGCTGTGCCTGCCCAAGTCCCTGATATCTCCCTTTGAATTAAATCCAGCCGTCTGGAGCCCAGCCTTTTCTCCACAGAAGGCCCGGAGATGGGCTCCTTATCACTCCCACTAACCCCCAAATTTGCTAGCAGCACACTTTGGCAAAATTCATCTCTATCGACTCTACCCTTCCAGTCAAAGATATTCATTTTCTTTGCCTGAGAAGGCATTGGGAATTTTTCACCAAGGTGCAAGAATATACCTTTATTTTATTTTTTCGTTAACATATTCTCTGTTATGCAACCTGCCTACTTGGTGCGTGCTGAAAGGGTTTCTCTGTTCATTTCTCTTATTTGGAGAGGAAGGCCGGGGCCTGAGTGGCACAAGAACCCACAGGCCGTGCTTCCTTCTTATTGCTTGGCCAGGCCAGAACTTCGTCAAAGTTCATAATAATACACCAGAGAAAAAGTTCACATTACGGAAGCTGCAAGTTGTTTTCTTTTTTCATCAAAAGAGATTTTTTTTTTCCCATGTGTTCCTTTCCTGGTTACTCTGTGAGAGTTTCTACCTCCCTAGTTCATAATTTATGGCTATTAGTTAAATATGTGACCTCCTATATCAATTACCTGTTTCCTTTGAATATTTTTGAGTCCATTGGTTTGTCTATCTGCTTCACGCTTTTCTACCCATGGCCTTGAATATATGGTATCTTTTCATAAAGATATTAATTTCGTCTTCTAGTAATAGGGGGCCACATCTTATATTTTTTCAGATGTTCCCTTTCCTAGGATGAGTCTTGAGCCCAATAGCTTATCCATAAACACTTCCTCATTTATTATTAAAAATGAAATACACTTATCTCCCTGGAAACAAGAGACTTTCCTCTTCTTCTTATTCTTCTTTCTTTTCTTTCATTTTTTTTTTTTTATATATAAATTGGGACTAGTTACTAAGTAAAAAGATAATTAAGGTAAGCCATGACTAGCCACCCATCTCCTTAGGAGGTTTTAATTAAAACACCATAATTGAACATTGCAAGAATGAGATTATTAGGTTTATTTAGCCATTTCCAAAATTATCATGCCTCTGGTATTTAAATCGCACTCATTTATATTCTCATCATAATTGCCCAAGCTCCATTGACATTGCAGTCTGTTGTTGGCTTTTGAAAGGCCAGAGGCCAGAAGGGAGGCTTAATTTGAATACTGGAATTAATTTATTTCTATGTACAAGGCCATCAGATTTATTTTTTACTCTGAGTGATTTTTTTTTTTCAGACAGAAAGAAACAGAAGAGCGTCCACCCCTTGCTAGTGTCATTTACACAATCCCCATCTTGGCCCCTGAACCTGCAATTCCTGCCTCTGAGGCTCTGGTGATTTTCTATTTCACAGCAATAAGCAGAAGTTTTCTGGGTATCTTGCTGGCAGAGGAGACCGAAAGAACAACAACAGACCAAACGTTAGGACATTGTTGTCCCATAGCTGTATAATCTCGGGCAGTTTGCTTAACCTTCTCTCTCTACAATTTTTTCATCAATGAAATGGGAGTAGCGGTCATAAGAACCTAAATCACGACTATTGTGAGCACCAAGTCAGTTAATACATACGAGACATTTAATGTAGTGTCTGGCACGTAGTAGGTGCTAGCTGCTTCTGTGAGAATGATGGTTATGCTTAATTTGGCCACCACAGTGTCCTTGGCATTTACTGTCCTATCTTGGGGCTTCTGTTCCCTTGCCATCTCTGTGGGCCTGTCTTGGTCTGAATTCAATGATCTTCGCCCCTTCCTCTGGGCAGACAAGTAAGGGCCTTGTGCTTTCAGCGTAACTGTCATCCCCATTTTCCTCATTAGAAAAAGAATTAAAGATGAGGTTACAGCTGGGCAGGAACCAGCTCCTTGTCATGGGCCTGTCTTTCCTTTCTCCAAGAACTAGAGAGAGAGCTCTACAGTCAGAAGAGCCAACTAGTATACTGCCCGTGCTGGCAGCTGCAGACACTGTCCCAAGAAGAGGTGTGGCTGGGAATACATGCCTGCCCTCTCACTGTGCAAATGCCCTCATTCTGTGCTTTGGTAATTAATGCCAAGCAGGAAGGAGCTGACATCTCCGTTCTCCTACACTCTGCCCTGACCTCCCTCAAGATGTCAGGTGTGGTCCTGGGGGTCTTGGGAAATAGCCGAACACTGCAAGTACTAGTTTCCACCTGGTCTGCCACAGAAGCAGCTTGGGCTTTGAATCAAGAGTCCAGAACTTAAGTGATGATGAACACAGCCACTAGAGGGAAGACGCATCCCCATCTCCCCCATCTGTTTGGGAACATTCTTCCACCTCAGTGGAGCGGTATTCTAGTCCCACTGAAAGACTTTCAAGAACAGATAGCTTGGGGACTTAAAAACAAAACAAGTGAAGAGCAGGTCCACATGTGCTTCTTAATTGATAAGAGAACATCGTAGAAAGTAGATCACAGGGGTTTTATGGGCTGGTCCATTCATACGCTCTGATTTACAGCCACTGTGTTTGCCAATAGATGGGCTCACTCGAGGACAGTGGGGATTCATTGAACGTGTGTACCAGAAGAGCCCACACACGCGTGCAGACAGATGCAGAGCTAGATATTCCTTTCATCAAAGATAGGTAGAGGGATTTCTTCTATCCCAATATAGAAATGTGATTCTCATTCCTCTCTGCTTCCCAGCTTATTGGGCCGTTGTTTGTTTGGGGGGAGGGTAGGTGTGTCCTCCTGCCCCTGACTTCCCCAACACATGTGCACAGGAAGGGCTAGGAGGGAGGGATTGCTGACATTGCACAGCACAGCCCCTAGGACAGCTTGACCTGTGCAGGTGAGAGAGGCCCCCAGGGAGAACCAGGTGACTGACGGATGTGCTTTGCCAGCCCTGAGAGCCACAGTGGATAGAAGCAAGCGTCAGGCAGTAGAGTTCCATCTTCTGGGGCCGCTTCACCTCCCCACTTCACAGTCCATACTGTGTACCAGAGTCGGGGCGCTCAGAACTCGGGGCCCTTCCTGTGGGCCCTTCCAGAAGGACCGTGCACCTCTGTACCTTGGTGACTTTCAACTCAACCTCAGCGTCAGGGCTAGTTTCCTTCATGCGTCCACCCTCTTATTTGTCCATGGTATGTTTGTCAAGTTCATGTTCTGAGTCAAGCCCTGTTTTAGGCACAGAAAATACAACAGTGATTAAGACTCAAGAAAGTCACTGCCCTTACAGAATTTGCATTCTGGTTCAGTGTGTCCAAAGACAAAGTGAAGGGGAAGCGCTTCACCGGCACTCGCAGGCACTCGGGCCCATGTGAAATGGGCGTGTTCCGCTGGCAGGAATCAGGGGAAGACACTTGCAGGGAAAGTGAACCTGTCTTTCAACCTCATCTGGAATCTGAAGTGCTGTGTTTAATGGAGATGATAACATCCTCGCCATCCTCCTGGGCATGAATGCCTACCTAGGGAGCCGCTGGCTCAGGGTGCTGACAGGGGCTATAATTACAGTTGCTTCTCTCTGTGTAAATTAAAGGTGTTGTTAGTGACCTGGTTAAGGAATCTTTTTCAAAGGCATTTTTGCCTGGACAATATCCATTGAAAAGGAGCGCATACTGCCAACGGAATCAGAGCCGCCCTGGGAAAGACCCAGCCAGGTCCCAGGGGACCCAGCACTGCAACCTGGGCCTGGTTTAGAATAGAATTCGGTTCAGCAGCAGTCAGAAGGGGCAGCTTTGAGGGGGAAAAAAAAAAAAACTCCACATCAGAACTTCTTGTTGCCAGTAGGAGCCGCATTTTCTAATGTGCCCCATACAAGTTACTCTCTTGACAGATCGGAAGAGGGACTGCCTTTCCATCCTTCTGCCGGCGCTGGGTGTGGCAGTGCCCCCTGGCCTGGCCTGAGCAGGTACATGCTTCCCTTGACGTGAAGGGCACACAGGCACGGCCGTTTTCCTCAGGGAATAGCAGCTGCTCTTCAAAAGCCCCAGAACCCAGACCAACTGCTCCCGGCCTCCTGTGGATGTGAGCGGTGGATGGGAGCCCTCACGCGGTCGCTGCTCCGTGTGCCTGCTAAGAGGGGTGGAACGGAGCGGGAAACTCCCCGGTTAAGAGTCTGCTCCCTTTACTGCCATCCTCCTGAGGAACGGAGCAGTTGACCTGTAGTCCCAGTGACGACTTCAGAAATCACATCATTCAAAACTCCTTACTCAGCGAGATGGTAGCAGAGAAGCTCAGAGCAGGTACTGTGACCTGCCCGAGGCCTGGCAGACATTGAATGACAAAGCAAAACCCAATACTGGTAGCAACTAACATCACTAAGCTCTTTCTTACTCTGTGCCAGGCGTTCTTCTAAATCCTTTTCATGCATCAACTTCGCTTGTTTTCGGCTTCACAACAAATCCACGCTGTGAAATAACTATTGTGATTTTCCCCATTTTGTAATTGGGGAAAACCGAAGCACAGGGAATTAAGAACAAAGTGGTAGAACCAAGATTCAAACCGAGGCAGAGAGACTCCAAAGGCCACACTCTCGACCACACCACCCTCCCGTTCCTGAGCTGCTGTCTCTCTTTGTTGCTACTTTCTCAGAAATGTTTAGTCTTTTCCAGTTCGGAACAATGCCAGTATCTCCACTCTCCTTAGGAGAATGTTCCGGTTGGGATCGTAGTGGAAGTCATCAGCTCACTGGCATTTTCCGTGGTCTCCATTGGCTCTCCTAGTGTGGCCCTGGGGACTTTTAAGTCTTTGTATGCCAGATAAGAATATGTTCTCAAACATACCATCTAAGAGGATATTTTAAAATTTTTGTTTTGTGTGTATGTGAGCTCAAAGAGCAGTAAGACTCTCTGGTCATTGGACTGGCACTTTCTAGGAAGATCCCAAATTAGGGCATCGACTTGAGCATCTACAGTGAGGTCTCCTCTTGGGGTCATGAGTACCACTGAATGTGGAGGTGGGACCCTCCATGTCCACATGAGGACTTTCCCCAGCCTGATCACTCATCTGTTTCAGCCACTGTAGCTATACTCATTCTGGCTTTAATTTCTCCATGAACAGAGAACAAACCATAAATTGTTTTCCCTGCAGACATGTTCCATCTTTCATATTTAATCTGCATCCAAGAGCCACCAGCCAGGGGTTCCGTGTGCAAGTAGAGAGGTGCTCTGCAGAGTTGGTCCAAGCTTGATCTCAGCCCAGGGCCCTTTGCTCAGAGGGACATCTGAAAAGACCCTGAAGCGACCACTGCTGGCCTGATCCAAAAGGCTTGGGATGGGGCCCTGGGAGGCCCACTGGGTAGGGTTTCCCTTTTAGACCATAACATCCAATTTTTAAAAAAACAACAACAACAGAAAAACATGTGTTTGAGATTCTTACCTCACTTTGAGGTAGTGATCAAAGCATGGAAATGTTTACAATGTCTTTCAAATATTTAAATGTATTTCTTGTATTTGGATTTGATGTGACCACCAGAGAAAGCCATTCAGGTTCTTAGTGACTGTGAATCCTGAGTTAGATTAGTGATGGATATGTTTGTGTTTGGCTTTCTAAATAAGCTCCTAGGGTGCCATTTGCGTGGGGTTTTATCACTTTGCTTTAAATTCACACTGGTTATTACCTCAAACAAGATGAAAAACTGACTCCAAAATATGGAGTAACTCAGCTACCTTTATTCTAGTGAGATAAGTTTTATTTGCATGTTTCCTGAATATAAAAGCTATTCAGGGCCGGTGAGATAGCTCAGTGGCATAAGCGCCTACCTGGCAGGCGTGAGGTCCTGAGTTCGACTCCCGGTACCCACATAAAGGAGAAAAAGGGCCAGTGATATTGTTCAGCGGCACAAGCGCCTGCTGGCAAGCGCAAGGTCCTGAGTTCAACTCCCAGTACCCACATAAAAAAAAAAAAAAAACGCTATTCAGAAATGGCTTAGGTATCACTGCTGGTGAATGTAGGAACATTTTGACATCAATGCCCCAAATGGGGATAATCTGCCACCTTTCTCCCTCTGTTTTGATATCTCTAGTGGCTTCTAACCAGTAAAAAAAAAAAAAAAAGGTTGTGTCTACAGCCTTTTTTTTATTCCAACCAATAAAACAAATGTTGCGTCAGCATCCAATCATCAGGTAAAATCGAAAAACTCAGGGCACCATTCAGATGTTGAACATCCTGAAAAAGCGAAAAAGCTGTCTGTCTCAGTGGCCCTTTGGATTCCAGTGGCATATGTTCTTGAGTGACTAACTCTGAGGAATCCTCTTTCTATGCAAGCTTAGGATGGTAGGATAACAGAGCAGTTAGAACAAATGAAGACGAGTGAGGTCAAGGTCAGACTCTCTCCTGTGACTCCTAGGAGAGGAGAGATGTCAGTTGGTGATAATTTGTCAGCTAACTTATCAGGCAAGTCTGCATCCTTGGGAAGCTAGCTGGTGCCAGGTTTCTCCCAGCATAGACGTGAGTCATGGACATTGTGCTCTGGCCCCACAGGTCCCCATTCAGAGGCTCCATCCTGCAATGCCAACTCCCTTTTATGCCCTTCCACCTGCACTTGCAGTAATAATATCGTGGACTGTCGAGGAAAGGGCTTGACCGAAATCCCGGCCAACTTGCCAGAGAGCATCATTGAAATGTAAGTACCCCAATTTGCCACCCCTCTATCCCAGGTGAGTTCACCTCTCTGTCCCCACCAATCTACTAGACTATCAGCATATTGGGATTTTAAAGCTGACCATTAGAACCACTCAGGCATCTGTTTGCTGGCCCAGATAAGATAGGTCAGTGGTCAGGAGCATAGACTCCAGGACAGAGTCAGCACAGTGCAGGCCCTAGGCCAAATATACCCACCATCTATTTTTGTAAAGTTTTTTTTTAATGTTATTAGTACATATTTGTTATACATATTGGTCACATTCATCACAGGGAATTTGTACCTGTATATAATATATCTTGATTCTTCTTTTTTTTTCATATGCTCCTCCCCTCCTTTCAACCCTTCTCCCCTCCCCATTTACAAATGCTTTGTTTCCTTCTATTCTCTTTTTTTCTCTTTCCCCTTCCTTCCCTTTCTCCCCCTCCCCACTTTGTTCCCTTTCCCATTTGAACATGTTCTTCCTACTTCCCAGTATCTATCCTTCATTATGCTCCTTGTTTACCTTTTGGATTTCCCCTAAAAGAGGAACAATGCAATTGTAAATAAAGTTTTATTAGAACACATCCACCCACATTTGTTCATGTTCTATATATTTGCCCACTCTTTTGCAGCAGTGTTGAATATTTGCAACAAAAGATCATGTGGCCCACAAAGCCTAAAATATATTCTGTCTGGTCCTTTCCAATGAGCTGGCCAATCCCTTCCCTAGAGTTATGCTGTGTTTGTATCCCAACTCTCCCGTGTACTGCTTGTATGACCACAAGTAAAATAATTGCTCTCTTTCAGCTTTAGTTTTCTTACCTACAATAATGTCATAATGATAGAATTATACTTCAATGGGTCACAGTGAAAACTAAATGAAATACTGGATGTGAAGCACTTGAAACAGTCCTTGGTATGTGGACTAGTGCTTTATAAAACAGTGGTTGTGGTGGAAGAGGGAAAAGTACAAAAGCCGAACTGGTCTAATACTGTCACTGTCTGAGATGGGGACTGAGCTCTCAGTAATTTCGAATCACTTCAGATTTTTGTCCTACTTGTTAGATCTTCCGGTAGAGACAAGATGGTGCATGGTCGTGTGTATGTACCTGAGGTAAAAGCTTCCGTCAAATGTGTTTGTTCATATAGCACATCCTAGTCCAACCTTTGTTCATACACGAGAAAATGTCCAGGGTCTTGTTCTTGAATGAGTAGTGTATCAGTCAACACTGACCTCAAGATCATGCTTTAAATGACCATAGTTGTTCTCATTTTCTGTCTTCACCTTTAGATGGCTTTATTGACAACGTCGTTATTTGTAAGCTTTCTACTGAAAACATCATTAGATAAAGTCCCCCAAGCAAAAGGTGAATTTCCCTGGCCTCTCTGCTTCTGCATCATCTCTTCCTCTTTTCCCCTCCTCCACCTCTTCTTCCTTCCTTCCCCATATGTATTCTCTATTCCCAATTCATTCCAACAGACGGCCCATTGGCTCTTTCATTCATTTGCATATTCATTCAGCAAATATCTGTTGTAAGTCCACTGTGTTGCAGCCATTGTTTTACGCTGGGAGAGGCAGCAATGAACAAAATAGACAAAATTTCTGCCTCTATGACTTTTGTATCTGGGGGTGGGATGGATAAACAATAAACAGAGTAAATGATATAATCTGCTGGCAGGTGGTAGATTCTTTGGAGAAAAATGAAACAAGGACAGGACTTGAAGCAAGTGAGAAAAAAAGTGGCTATCTGGAGGAAGAATGTAATAGGTAGGGGGAAGCATGTTCAAAGGCTCTGAGGTGGGTGTGTGTGTGGTGTACCAAAGGTCAGCATGGCTAGAATGGAGCCAGTAAAGGGGAAGGCAGCAGAGGATGAGGTCAGAAAGGTAATGAGGGTAATGCCAGACCATGAGGCATTTTAAGAACTAGTTTTACCCCTATGTAGAGCGGAACATATAGCCTACAATAGTGGAGTTCTACTTTCTTCTTTCTTCTACTTTGCCATCTTTTCCTGATTCCCTTTAAAGCTGTCCTCCGCAAGCCCAGTGGGTGCAACCTATGCCTCCACACCCTTCCTGCAGGCAGCAGCTGCTCAGCAAGGCCTTTTTCCTGCCATCCATGTCTTTGTGGCTTTCACCCACCTTCTTTCAGCCCTCATCCCTCCTTTCCCCCAGCACAACGATGAGCCGTCCCCTTCCCATGACCTTGATCCCGCAGGCTGCTGACCTGGCGCAGGAGAGCCCCCTCAGCACTCCTGCTCACTCCAGGCTTCCCTTTCTCCTCTGGACTGTTCTCACTGCCTCTCTTGCTGCACTAGTGCTCCCCTCCTTCCTTTCTCTTCCCTTTTCTCTCCCTCTCCCCAACCATGACCTTTCTACTCCACTTCCTACCCCTGTCTCCCCAGTTCACCCTGTGCTCCCCTCCCTGCAAGCCCTCCTCTTCGCCCTTCACCCTCACCAAAATGGCACTCCAGCCTCCCCACGTGGATGTTCAAGACAGGACTCCTGCCAGTCCCCATCTCATGGCAGAGTCCCAAAGACTGTTCCTCTTTTTCACTGCCTTACCTCCTTCCTGTCTCCTTCCATCTGCCATCTTTTGTCTTTTTTCTTTGGCAACCATAGACCTTCCCTTGGCCAGGTTTCAAAACCACAGTCTGATGGAAGAGGCCAATCTAAGTCATCAGGCTATGATCAGTGGCCCCCACCCCCACCCTGACTTGGGAGCCCTGTGCCTGCCCATCTTTCTGCCCTGCTTCACACCTCTGTGCCCATCGTTGAGGCCTCACAGGTACATAGGTCAGGCCTCCAGGCGAGAGAAATTACAAATATTCACACTGGAAGTACCTTATGCAGGCCAGACCATACCTGGATGGTGAGGCTCATATCTGGATGTTAAATTTTAAAAGAGACATTGACGAGCTAGAGTAGTAATTGCCAAAAGGCTGTCTGATTATCATTGAGTTTTTCCCAATATGTGGTAAAGTGAGAAAGTTTAGAACAAGGTGATATTTTTCTATATTCACTTTGAAAGAATATCCTTTATTTTAAGTTCCTGGAATTTGTTACTCAGTTATTGTTTTATAAAAATGCCTTTTATATTGTTTTGTTTTATGAGACAGGGTCTCACTATGTAGTTCAGGATGGCCTTGAAGTCACTATGTAGCCCAAGCTGGTCTCAAACTCATGGAGATCCTCTTGCCTCATCCTCCTGACCACTGAAACTATAGGCATGTGCCACCATGCCTGGCACTGCCCTTTATTTTTACAAAACTATGATCACTAAAGAAAGAATACATATGTGTTCTATATATGTATAATTACATGTAATTACATAATCCTAAATTTATATATACACATACATTGACTTAATTGGAAAAGTAAAAGAAACTGCCTGGCCTATGAAATCCCAAAATCTGGGAATGACTAACACAACCACAGTGTTTTCAAACATAAAACATCAACCAATTGATTGAGAGTATCAATCATGGACTCAGGCAGACCCACATCCCAGGGCTCGCCTTGCCGATAGCCATTTGCAAATGACTTTTTTTCCTTCAGTACTGAAGGTTGAACCCAGAGACACTCTACCGCTGAGCTACATCCTCCCAGCCCTTTTTATTTTTATTTTGAGACAGGGCATTGCTAAGTTTCCCAGGCTGGCCTCAAAATTGCAGTTCCTCTTGCCTTAGCCTCCCAAGTAGCTGGGATTACAACTGTGTGCAAATAACTTTACTGTGCCTTGGTTTCCTCAACTGAAAGGTTTAGAGACTAATGGTGTGTCCTTAATGGTTCCTAGGAAGGCTAAATGAATGTATGGTATAAGATGCTTAGGCACAGGACATCCTAAATTACCAATGAATGTTGTTCTTGTATAGCTACAGCTACAATACTTACTACCACTTTAGTTAGGGACAATGACAAGGATTGGAAACAAAAGCAGGTACTACCAATGCAAGAGATTTCTCCATAAAGAAAGGTCAGTTCTGTCAGGCATGGTGGCACATGCCTTTAATCCCAACCTCTGGGACACTGAGGCAGGATCAAAAGTTCAAGCCCAGCCTGGGTAACTTAGTGAGACGCTGTCTCAAAATAAAAAGGGGCTTTGGAGGTAGCAAAGTGTGAAGGCCCTGGGTTCAATTCCCAGTGTGGAAGGAAGGAAGGAAGGAAGGAAGGAAGGAAGGAAGGAAGGAATGAAAAGAGAGGGGGAAGGAAGGGGACGGGGTGGGAGAGGGAGGAAAGAAAGAAAACTGGTTCTTCACAAGGTGATGGTTGAGAGAATAAGCTCCAGACAGAAGCTAGCCACATGCATTATTACTTGAACCTGGGAGTAGCTCATCTTCGTGCAAATGTATGCAGATATAGTCATAAGGCTGCCCCTGCTCACTGGGCACCCACGGTCTACCAGATGGATTGCACAGGACTCTTCTTGTGGTGTTTGTTTCGCTCTTCCTTTGTGATGAAATGAAGCTGAGAAGCTGAAGCACATGAGGCACGTCTCTCTGGTTGTGGAGGGTAGTTCGAGCAGTAGCATGTAAAACAGAACCTGCGGGGAGGGAAGAGACTTGCTTCTCCTAGCAGCAATACAGCCAGGCCTGGTGACCAGCACGTTAGCCTAAAAGTCTCTAAAGCAGCTAAAATGCATCCTCGTAGCAGTGAGAAGAGACCAGCAGACCGGTGGAAAGATAGGAAAACAAAAAGGAACAGAGTTGGGACAGCAGGACATGCCCAGGAGAAATAGGAATGTCTGGTTTATGACACCGAAGACATCCAAACATGACTTTTTGTTTTTGATACTGAGAATTCCACCTCTGGCCCATGGCCACCTATAGAATCCAGATTTGTACATCCCCCTTAAGAACGCTTGGTATCGGGCCAGTGAGATGGCTCAATGGCGCAAGTGCCTGCCTGGCAAGCACAAGGGCCAGAGTTCGACTTCCGGAACCCACATACGAAAAAAGGGCCGGTGATATCGCTCAGTAACACGGGTGCCTTCTGGCGCGCGAGGTCCTGAGGTCGACCCCCGGTACCCACAAAAAAAAAAAAAAAAAAAGAATGCTTGGTATCATTTCAGACTCTGCATTCCCTCTCCTCAATCCTGAGCTGCTAATGATTCTTTTAAATGGCCTTAACCTTGGGAGAGGTTCTGCACTCTCCAGCGTTTGGAAGGGGTGCCTCTCTCATGCAAAGCAATCTGGCAGACTCTCTTAGATTTTTTTTCCAAAGCCAAGGCAGCTCAGAGGAGTGTGTGCTGGTCTCTTCCCATACCACAGCCAATTCCTCTAAAAATAGCTTTCTTCCAGAGAACCTACGGCGAGATGGTTCACTAGATTTTCCTCGAAACTCAGCTCCTGTCAAGGGCACTGTCCACAGTGCTCCCTGATGCTTCCCTGAACCAGCTCCAGCCCCCAGCCAGGAGAGATTCGGGGAAGTGCAAGAGGCCTGCACACTCCTCTGTTCTGTGGTCCTTGGGTACCCTCCTGGGCCTTCAAAAGCCCTGGAAGCACCGTCTGTGCTTGAAGAGCCCTTCAATCCCATTTTTTATCTGCGATGACTAGGCAGTTGCTTAACAATAACAGATACCCCCATTGCACCAGTCACTGAGAGGGGTAAAGAGAGAGAACTAAAGACAAAATAAAGCAGCAAACAGCCGAAGAGCCAGTGCTGTCTAGAAACGGTAGACCCCAGTGACTCTGAAATGTGCTGAGAGCACTGGTGTTCCGAGCCTATGCCCAGGGAAGGCAGAGAGATGGAGTGAGGCAGACGCAGGTAGGATAAGGAGAAGCTTCTCTGGCAGCACAGTGGTTCCCAACAGGCTTGGGGCCAACAGTCTTGCAATTTTTGAGTCCTAGTTCTACCTCTGACTTTGGGTACATTTCTTAGCATCTCATGCCTCTCTCAGTTTCCCCCTTTGCAAAATGGGAGTCATCATAATCTACCTAGAGATTTTTCCATGAAGATTGAAGAACATAACGTGTGAAGGTTAACACAGTGTTAGGAGGCTTCTGAAAAGAAAAATGGAATTGAGAAAGCAAAAACCTATACCCATGTATGCATGTGCAGCATGATAGAATGATTTAATCTCTAATTCCAATGCTGCTCTTTTTTAAGATAAAAGATGTCATCTGTAGGTCTGTACACATGTATCTGATCGAAAGAATTAATCTGGTACCACATCTGCACCTCTGTGGTCCAGAGGTGAGGCCAGGTGTTCTGCAGAAGGAAGTTAGAGATGGCTTGCATCAGACTGGCCATCCATCCTCGTCTTTGCTGTGAACTAAACATTTAAACTCAGTAGAGGGGTCTAGGCCTCACAGCAAGAAGCAATGATAACGGAATGGAGAGAGGAGTGCGATGCTGTAGATGTTGGGCCCAGAGCGCAACCTTGAAAAGGACCTTCTCCTTCGGCTCTGTACCAAGCGTAGTGAAGCATCAGGAATGGGACCGTCAGGCAGAGTCATTGTCTGGTCTCCAACCAAATGGCCCGAGATGACTTGGGGGAAGGATAAACATGGCATTTCCTCCCTTCAGCGGGATCTGGACATCCTAACGAGAGTTCCTAAGTCAAAGACTAAGAGAGATGAGAAAAAGTTAAGAAATCATGAGGGGGCATTTATGGGAAGCACAGTATAGCCTAGGAGTTATGAACCTGAGTACTATTTGCATCAGACCAAGCCATTCACTAGCTAACTGACCTTAAGCAAATTGACCTCTTGTACCACAACTTCCTCATCCATAAAATGGTTTTTTTGTTTTGTTTTGGTTTTGGTTTTGGTACCGGGAATCGAACTCAGGGCCTTGCGCTTGCCTGGCAGGCGCTGTGCCACTGAGCTACATTCCCAGCCCTAAAATGGGTATTTTAAAAATACTTCTGCTTCATAATATTGTTGACGGTAGTAGTGCGAGCCAGTGTGTGGCAAGCACAGTGTCTGACATATAGAAAACCCTCAATAAACAGTAGATGTTCATCATACCATCATCATTGCAAGCCCCATTAGAATTGCCACACAGTTGCTGCACCTCTTCACAGGTGACTTGCAGACATGTCCCCACACAGGCAGTGCCCCTGCCAGTCTCTCTGGCATCACATTGGCTTATGTGCTGTTAGAAATACATTGTGTTCAGTCACATGTTTGCAAATGACAGATCATTAAGAAAGCACCCGAGGAACGAGGGCGAATCAATACAGAGCACGAATGGCTGAAATCCCCATCAGATGTTCCCATTGTTTCTGCTGGTGCAGAAAGATGTTCAGATGTCTGATTTGTGTGTTTGTTTTTATGCTACTCCTATTAAATCAGTTTGCAGCCTGAAGAACATTTGCCAGACAAAGGGAGACACATGTGCCAGTTAAGAGACCTAAAACAGCTGTTGGCTTCAGACACATCCCAAAATGTGACAGTTTTTGCAAATGCTAATGCTTCTTTTTGTTCTTTACACTGAAGTTGCTTTTTTTCCTCCCACTGGAAGACTAGGTTGTTGCCTCCGTGTTCCAGGCTGCAGAACTGGGCAATGTATTTAACCTAGCAAGGGGTCCCTGCTTCATAGGGACTGTATGTACACATGCACACATGTATGTGCACACTCTGGGTCTGCTCCGTGACAGAGGTGTCATTTTCCCAGCAGATGAGCTGACAAGGACTAAAACAATGAAGGCTCCATAAAGCTCAGTGGTTGAAAGTCCAGGCTTTGGAATCAGAAGAACTTGGTGGGAGTCCCGGCTGTAAGCCCCTGCTGGCTTTGTGAATTTGGGCAAGTGACTTTGCCTCTCTGGGCCTCAGTTTTCTCATATTTAAAATGGAGATAATGATAACTAATAAGGTCCGCCTCAGAGGGGTGTCAATGTTAAGTTAGACATACCATGTAAGACTCACTACAGTGCCTGGTAACTTGATCTGAGCACCCGAAACACACTGCCTCTTATCGCTGTTGTTATCCATGCCCGTGCCTCTACTTTATCTCTAAGGTACACAGACGAGTCACACCTACCCCCACCCGCACACCCCAGACAAACCTCTGATGCCTCCTAGGGCAAGGTTAATTCCCATCATCATGGCCTTGATGCTCCATTAAGGGGCAGATGTTCAGCTGGTATCCAAACAGCACAAGAAGCCAGGAGACTGCGGGCGATACCTGTCCCCAGATCCCTAGAGTGAGCAAGCGCGAGGAGCTGGGGATGCAGGGCAAGGCGTCTGCCAGGGTTAACAGGCTAAGCTGGGAATTCCTTGTTCTTTGTCCAAAAGCAATGCCACTGTACTCCATTCTTGTATTTTATATATACAGTTCTCCCTCCATATCCATGGGGAGTTGCTTCATGACCCTCCACAAATACTCCCACCAAAATCCTCCACTGCTCAGGTTTCTTATATAAAATGGTGCGGTAGTCACATATAACCTGTGCACATCCTCCCATATACTTAAATCATCTCTAGATTATTTATAATGTCTAACATAGTGTAAATGCTATGTAAATAGTTGTTAAACTGTATTGTTTAGAATAATGACAAGAAAGAAATCTGTACCTGTTCAGTAGAGATGCAGTTTTTTTCTTAATATTTTTGAACCTCAGTTGATTGAATGTGGGTATGTTACCCATGGATACGAAGGGCTGACAGTATTCGCATCTATATTCCGTCTTTGCTCAGCTCCTGCATCCTTTCACCTACTTCATGAATTGAACAGTAGGGTCTTAATCTCCTAAACTTTTCCCAGTTCCCCGTTTTCACAAATGTACAGTGGCAATGTATCGAATAGATAGAAAAAAAGAGACATCAGTTCTGTGACTTACTATATCCTTCACTTTGAACAGGTTATTTGACCCTTCTAGGTTTTCTTTTCCTCATCTGAAAAATGGAGCAATGCAGCTGGCTTTATAGGCATAAAGTGTAAAAGAAAAATCAACTAAACTCCATAAATGATTGCGCTTCTTATCTATTACAGTACAAATAAAATTCAGTGTTGTGATAGAGCATGTCGGGATCATCTCTATCAACAGATTATTAACACCTTGGGACTAGTATCACATTCTGCTCTTTGGCCCATCCCTCCGCTGGTTCTTACTCATCACTGAAATGAAGTTAATTGATTAGGAACTGCACCAAGAACCAGCAGATCTCGCACCCCACCCTAGTCTGTCTTTCAGAGGCTGTTGGCCTGCAGCAGGAAGTAGTAGATCCTCCTGCAAAAGCCAACGGGGTTGCCGTCATTACAGACGGGCTCTCCCCAGAGGCACCAGCCAGCCAAAACCCCTTGCCAAAATGGCAAGTGAGTCCCAGGATTCCTGGAGAGCACGTGCCACCTGACTGGCAGCCCCAGAGCTGCTTTCTCGGCTGAGAAATTCCTGCTGAACTCTGTACTCAACTGGAAAATGAGACTGTCCTTGGAACTTCTCAGTAAAGACAGGCTCCTCTGTGGGTGGCTGTATCCAGTAGCCCACAGTCCCTGAAACCCTGTGGCAAGCTTTGGTGGCTCATGATGAGCCCGTCAGCCAGCCAGACCCCTGTCCAGCCTGCCTATAGCTGCAGTCCCAGCAAAGAACCCTTCCTGTCCCTCTCCAGCAGGGCACAAAGACATTGTTAATAGACCATGGCAGTCTCATTTGTAGACTCCATTCATCCAGCAGCTAAGAATGATCTGTCCTGATACTCCCTCTCTCCTCTCACCCGCCCTCCCCCATCCTCCCCCAACCTTTCCCCCTTCCTTTTTCCTGGAGAGTGATTTGTCTGTATTATGGGTAGGCCTGACAAACCATTCCACATTAGCAGCTCAGATGTTGTTTGAAATGGGAAAATTGCTGGCAAACTGCTCCATTAGCAGTTCCAGTAACAAATACTCTATTCCCCCAATGAAGATGAGATGGCAGAGGCACAAATTAATACAACTGTCTCCCCCACTCTGCAGTGGGGATTGCTCTTCAAGATGAATGGGCTTGGCCCAGCCAGAAATGTGCATCCTCTAGATGTAGCCTCCAAGGAAGCCCATTCCTCTCCTCTCTCCCTTTTGCTTCCTCCACTTTCCCCCCTCCACTCACACCTTTTTTTAAGTCTTCCCAGCTGAGGGTTTGGGGAACATCAGTGCCAAATGAGGAGGTGATGAAAAGATCTGCACCTCAGGGAGAAGAGAGATGGATGGGGATGTGATGCTGAGTCCTCAGCCTGGACTGGGGTGTCATTCATCATCTGTAATAGAGCACCCCGCCTCCTGCTCATGCCTGTTTCCCACTACACCTGTTCTGGTGATGGGAAGTCATTTGAGAGATCAAAGCATAAAGAATGGAAACGATGACTTACTCCCCATGGCCTCTCCTCTTCCTAGTCCTGGGCCCTGGGCCTGCAGCATCTCTTTCTCTTTCCAGAGCAACAAGAGCAGAAGCATTTCAAGAAGTCCATGTGACACTGAAGCCGCAGATTCCAGCAGCAGCCCAGGAGAGTGGTCTTGCCCGGGCCCCTGGGGCCTCAGGTTGTCAGAGAACCAGTGTGATAAATGGCAGGCTGGGAGCCTAAAGACTTCCTGATTACTTGTCCACCGTATTAAAACAGCCAATTGAAAAACCCAGAAATGAAGTCAGCTGTTGAAATTTCTCCCCTTTAGCTGTGTGGTTGAAATTTTCACTGAATAGTGACATGATTTCATGACATATAAGCATTGCTGGCCATGGTCCATCTCTTTTTATTTTTCCATTTTCCCTTTGACTTTTCAGCATTCTGCTTGGCTACTTACAGCTTTCTCTAGAGGCAGCTTGTAATAAGCAAGACTCGAGAACCCTCAAGGAGAAACCATCCTTTTTAGATTTCTCTAAAGATTCTTAGACCCTTGGATGGTTCTCTGCATTCCAGAAACTGACCATACTTGCTGTCACAGGATTTTCTCTATCTCCTATCACCGGAATGTGTGCCTTCCAATCAGAGACACCAGCCTGTCCTCAAGGCCAGAGAACACAGTGGCCCTCAGTAACCACTTGTTGACAAATGAATGGCTAACTGGCTCTTCTCTGTTGTTCCCCTCAGACGCCTAGAACAGAACTCCATCAAATCCATCCCTGCAGGAGCCTTCACCCAATACAAGAAACTGAAGCGAATGTGAGTTCCCCTGGGAACAACTGAGCCCAAATATTTTTGTGGTGGTGGTAGTGGTGGTGGTGGTGGTGGTGGTGGAGGTGGTGGAGGTGGTGGTGGTGGTGGAGGTGGTGGAGGTGGAGGTGGTGGTGGTGGAGGTGGTGGAGGTGGTGGTGGTGGTGGAGGTGGTGGTGGTGGAGGTGGTGGTGGTGGAGGTGGTGGTGGTGGAGGTGGTGGAGGTGGTGGTGGTGGTGGTAGAGGTGGTGGAGGTGGTGGAGGTGGTGGTGGTGGTAGAGGTGGTGGTGGTGGTAGAGGTGGTGGAGGTGGTGGAGGTGGTGGTGGTAGAGGTGGTGGTAGAGATGGTGGTGGTGGTGGAGGTGGTGGTGGTGGTGGTAGAGGTGGTATGTTTGTATGTTGGGGAGGGTGGGTATCTGCAATGTGTAATAGGTAGCCTTTCCAGTTGACAGAGCACATCCACCTTTAGACCCAGGATACATTCCTAATATTGGCAGGTAAGGCTCAGAAGTATTGTACGCAGCTCGTGAGGCACAGGAGCTTAGATATGTAGAGCTAGGTGCCTCCCATTCAGAGCAAAGTGAAATTGTCTGTGTGGGAGGAAGAGATACAGTGGTCCCCCCGAAAACCCATGTTGCCATTTTTAATGTCTATGACTATAGAGACAGAGACCTAAAGGGGGCGTTTGAAAGACACCTGTGAGTGGCCCCACAGCTGTCCATATGACCATCACCAACACCCCTACACTCATGTGTACATTCACGTCATAATACTTAGTGACCGTCTTCTACACCAGGATCTGTAGAGAGCAGGGAGCAGAGACAAGCACCGTACTCATGGAGCCTCCATTCAAGTGGGAGAATGTAGGAACACAGGAAATAAGTATCTGAAATTGACATGTACTAGAAAGTAAAACAAATGAATGAAGGAGACAGAATGCTGGTGGGCTGGGCTTTCAGGTGGGTTTCCCCTGAAGGCTTCTTATGTGTAGGCGGCCTGAATGAAGGGGGAGATGATAGTGCGCTTTCAAGGGCACTGTCCCAGCCAGTGGGAAGAGCAAGTGAAAGGCCTGAGACACATGTGTGGTGATCTGTGGACCAGCAAGGAGGAGTAAACAAGGGAAGAGGGTGGAAATGGTGTTGGAGGGTTAGGTAGGGCCTAGATTGCATGAGCCCTTAGGCCTTTCTATTCTTTCTAAGAGAAATAAGAAGCCTTAGAGGATTTAGCTAACAAGGAGTCATACAGCTTGGCTTGATCATGGTCATATGACTTGTCCACGGTCAAACCCAACATCCTAACGGCTACTGCAGCCAATATCACACCCACCATTACATCATGTCAACCCCTGGTGACACGAGCCTGCTGTAACCCCTCTCCACAGCCTTTGACAGCACCATTGCATCATTGCCCTTAGCTCCTCCATGGTGATGGTGTCATCATCCATCCCTGTCACATGCCAACTTCGAGCAGTGCTCTGTGAGGCACTCAGCACTGGGCATTCTGAAGGGAAACAAGTAGGATTCAGAAATGGCCCAACCATTGCCATAATAGTTATTAAGATTCTGGAGGGAGATCCCTTCCCCTTTTTTTAGGCTGGGAAACCATTTCTCTAGCCCAGAAATCGAGATGCCATTTTCAATTCCATTTGCTTACTCTCTGTGCCCACCCACAGCCACCCCACAGAAGAAAGAGAGAGGGCAGGCATATGCATGGACTGGACCACGCTTCTTCCTTCCACCCAGGCCAATTCACTGGTTTCCCTTGAATGGGAGGGCCTACATTAACAAGGTCGGCTGGTTCCTATTATGTTAAAAATAAAAGTCCCTGTGAAACAGTGGCATTAGTAGGCTTTACCCTCAGATTTCAGGAAGCCAACTTCCCATCTCCCTGGGAATCCAAAGCAAACAAGACTTTCTCCCAGTGCAATTCCAGAAGTGGAAACCACCATAATGAGGCAGCTCTAAATGTGGACTTCTTCCCTCCCCTTGGCAGTGTTCCTGCTGGAGGAGCTGTATAAATACAGGCCTTAATATTTAAAATCTTGGGTCATTAATCTCCTGGTGTCCCTGCTTCCCCAGCTCATGCTCCACACACACACCCCATTCATTTTTAAAGCCCAGCTTGATTATGCAGCCATTTAGTAATTTCAGTGAAAAATGACAAGTTCAATCACTGCCCCAACCTATATCTCTTGCATGATTTAAGTTACTGCTCTAATTTTTTGTGAAGTCCAGGTAATTTAGAGCTTGGCTGTGTTTCACCATCATTTTTCCATCCTATAGGAATTGCCATGATTGGTGCATTCAAAATTCATAAGACCTTTCTGTTGTGACCTGGGAAGAGAATTTAATTCTTGATTATTTCTGATGCTGCCAATATTTATTATGATGCCCTTTTTTCCCGCAAGAGGATGGCAGTAGGGAAGAGCCCACTTAAAGTTTTTTGCCTAATAGAACTTCGGAAGTCCAGACTGAAGTTTAATGGCTTGGGAGAAGTAGAGTCCTAGGTAATAATGGATTTCAAATTCTTAAGTGTGAATTTCTCTTAGGTATCCATGATTGGTTTATTCCCAATATTTGACGAAAGAAATTTCTCCCTCAGCTGTGACTGAACTACATCCTGTTCTTATCTCTTTTTTAAAAAGTGAATTATCCATGAATAGGCTCTGTCCTTACCTACTTCTAATGGTCACCTTAGTATTAAAAAATATTCCAGTAGGGCCGGTGAGATGGCTCAGCGGCTTAAGCGCCTGCCCGGCAAGCACGAGGGCCCGAGTTCGACTCCCGGAACCCACATACAAAAAAGGGGCTGGTGATATCGCTCAGTGGCACGGGTGCCTGCTGGCGCGCGAGGTCCTGAGGTTGACCCCCCGGTACCCACAAAAAAAAAAAAAATATTCCAGTAGCTGGGCTTGATAGCCCATGCCTGTGATCCCAGTTGTTCAGGAGACTGAGGCAGAAGGATCCCAAGTCCAAGGCCAGCTTGGGCAACTTAGGAAGACCTTGTCTTAAAATTTTTAAAAAGGCCTGGGGGTGTGGCTTAGCAGTAGAGCTTTTGGCTAACGTGTGAGGCCCTGGATTGAATCCCACACTATATTGTACATACATACACACCTGTCGTATTCATACATAAATACATACATACATACATGCATGCATGCATACGTAATCACTCCCAAATTTTTTTTGAAAAACTGCTGTCATGGTAGAAAAGCCATTTGGAGGGAAAGTAGAAAACACTGGAGATTACTCCACTGCCTGGTTTTATAGAGTTGGTTTACTGATAGCCCTGACACCTTGAGGCCAAACCCGGGTTGTTTAGCCAGATGGTGTGTAGAGTTCTTTACATTGCTCGTAGGTAGAACGGTCTTGCACAGCTCCAAGACTTCCTAGTATCTCACACTTACATTCCTGTTTAACTCTTGTGTGGCTGAACTTGCCTCCTCAGTCTCTAAAAGCCACCACTGTTGGTCATCTAGTGTATAACTTCAGGGGACTGAAGTGGGTCTGAAACTGATCCGATTCTAAACCACCACAGCTAAAGTAAGACCCATGGGCCCTCTGTGTGGGAACATCCTGGAGATTTGTAAAATATGCAGATTTCCACCTCTTAAACCCCAGCCCACCAAGTCAGACTTTCTGGGGGTGCATTGTAGAATACCCTAGGGAGGTTTGAGAGCCATTGGTCAAGGGTGACCGCAATATGCAAGGTCAGTTCTAGGACCGCCTCTTGGCAGACAGGGCAGGGGATAGTGTAGAGGTCGGTGGTCATCTGAAGCCTTCCCCAGTCTACCTTCCTATATCACGCCACTGTGCGCTGCATCCATGATAGTGAAACAACAAGAACAGCCTTAAGCTTGGGGTCAGGAGACTTAAGATGCCCACTCTGGACCCAAATGACTTTGTCCAGTCAGCTGTGGCTCCTTGACTTCTCAGGGATGCTGTTTCCTTCCTGCAGAATTAACAGTTAAGACAAAGCATTCCATACGATCTCACTTACACATGCGATCTTTAAAAGTCCGCCTCGTAGAAGCAGAGTAGAATGATAGGTCCCAGAGCCTCTGGGAGAGGTGAGGGTCACGGCAAACTGGGGAGATGTTGGCCAAAAGATACAACATTTCAGCTGGGCAGGAGAAAGAAATTCAAGAGATCTGTTGTATGACATGGTGACCATTGTTAACAACAAGGGATTGTATACTTGAAATTGCTGACAGACCATTTTAAATGTCCTCCCGACAAGTAAATGATGAACATGTGCGGTAATGTATGAGTGAAATAGCTTGATTTGGCCAGTACACAGTGAATACACATTTCAGAGCATCATGTTCTGAAACATGATTTCACAAAATTGGGTGGAAAAGGTAATCAGTAGGGTCAATTCCCAGCTAAACTATCATTTCAATTCCCAATCTCCATCATCTCCAAAACCCTCAGACCTCTCACCTCATGCTGTAGGGAAGGTTGAGGCCAAAAGTCTAATTGTGGACTGAAAACCCAATTGCCTTCACAGATGTGAGGCAGAGGGCTTCCCCACTGGCTGCAGGGCTTCCCCTTGCCTGCTATAGGTCTGAGTACCTCCAAGGGACAACAAATGACCGGGAGAAAAAAAGAGTCAAAATAGGCCTTCTCCCTAGTCTGATCTGAGCAAACCCTGCTTGCTTGCTGCAATCCTTTGCTAGGCAGCCACGCAGAGGGTGAGCAAGATTAGGATAATCCGGGGTATTTGCTTGTTAAGACCCTTATACAAAAACGGAGCGCTAAAGAAAAGCCCAGTGTAAGCTGATGAGTTTGCGAGCTCATTCTGTGGATTTGTTAGAGGCGATCTCGCCAGCTAAAGGGATAAACTAGACAGCTGTGTAGAAGAGGCCCTAACCTGTGAAATATCTTTCAACTTACAGGCTTTGGGAATGGTGAGGGAAGGGAGCAGAGGTCCAGCCCAAGGTGGTAGCAAGGCCCTTGCCGAGGCAGCTAGGCGAAGGAGGGAACGGCCTCGAGCATGCTGTCCCTCGTGTGTGCTTCAGGGGCTGGGTGTCTGGCCTCGCTGCAGGCAACTGCTTATAGCTTGCTCAGTTTTGCTCTCTTCTCAATATCCACTTGTCTCCTCCTTGTTGACCTGCAAGGACCCTAGCTCTCCCTCTCCTGCATAAAAGCAAGGAGACATTGATTTATTTTGTTAAAGAAAAAGAACTGGAGAGGTTTGTTGTCACAGGAAATTGGAGCGTCTCTCCTTGGAGTGATGGAAACCCAAAGGCCAGCCTTGAACTAATGACTCTGAGGGAGAGAATCTGAAGGGCCATTAGCAAGAATGAGTGACCAGTTCTCAGAGGTCCCTGGGGTACTGAAAATTGGCAGTCCAGGACCTCTGTGAAGGAGCTGGGTCAGGAGGTTGCTCTGCACCTGTAAGACCAGGTTAGCCATCTCATAGCCAGTGATCCTTCTGTCACCCGACACTTTCTCAGACACATTATCCAAAACCCCAGACGTTGTCACCTTCCTGTGCTTGCTCCCAAGTGAGGAATGTGAACAGCCAGTGACAAACCCATATCTCAAAGGCGTCCCTTGAGAATTCTGTGATTCGCTTACATCACACATCCTAGGGGATGTATCAAGCCAGACAGAGGTTTAAATCCCTGCCCCAAAACTCCTTTTAGGTCAGGAAGGAAATTCACTGGGGAGTCACTGGGGTGTCTTTCTGGGAGATAAATAAGCATTTGCTGAGGCATAAGACAAAAAGGCTCTGCTTAAAGGAACCCTGGCCTGTGAGTCTGATTCCAGTGTCATTAACTGATTAATAACAAGACCGAAGACAAAGCCCCTAGACAGGGGTTTGCACCTACAAAGTGAGGCCCACATGTGCTACAGCCAAGGCACCGTGGATGAGAGTCCATTGAAACCCAAGCATCGTGGATTTGTGCCAACTCCGAATGGCACGAAGTTATGTCTTTTGTTACCAGGCAGTGGAAATGAATGATATAGGTGCCTTCTCTCATGCTGTGAAGAAAAGAATCGCGCAATTGATCAATTAGTCCTTACCATTTTAAATGCCTGAACTGCTTGATTTGCACTTAGGGATGGCTATTATCACCTTCGAACTGCATTCTCAGATTCTCCTGTTAATGCTTTCAGAGACATCAGCAAGAATCAGATATCGGACATAGCTCCAGATGCCTTCCAGGGCCTGAAGTCCCTCACATCGCTGTAAGTGGGGCCTGGTTTGGGGGGGCGTCCGTATATTTCAGGAGGTGTTTCTCGAGGCTTTCTGTTCCCTAACACACTTGTGGCAACCTGGTGAAAGAAACAAATATTTCTTCAGGGGAAATTGATCTTGGGGAATATTTCTACAACTCAAATGCATTATTTTTATTGATTAAGTGCCCAGCAGCTTTCCCAGTTATTGGTTTCTAATTCAAATGCATCTTCGCCCCTGTCCTCGCTCCCTCCCCCATAAGCCGCAGCAGTGCTGTCTCTAGGGAGGACAGAGGCGAGAATGGTAATGTGTGTCTATTGCTGAGAGTCCCTTGCTTCCCAGCCATAGATGTGTCCTTGTCAAAAGAAGGGCTTATTTTCTTCTGCTAATTTTTAGACTTTTTCTCCTAACCAACCTCATGGCCAATGTTCTGAAAAGATACATACCCCATCCTATTCCCCTCCATCCTTTGATTTTGAAACCTGTAGGCAGCCCACTGGAGCCACCCGGAGCAGGAAGGTATGCAGTTGTGTCCCGATTTCCTGGGTGGCTCACTGTGGGGCATAAGGAAGTCACATGAGCATTCCATGCCTGTGCAGAAAGATGGGGACAGTGGCATCTTCCCCACCTAACACATTCAGTGATCTTGCTTACAATAATGCAGTAGTCAGTAGCACTTATTGAGCACTGACTGTTTACCACTGTGTATTGTTCTAGGAGGCTTTTGTTTTGTTTTGTTTTGTTTTGTTTTGTGTTTCAATACTGGGGATTGAACCCAAGGCCTTTGCACTGAGCTACATCCCCATCCCTTTTTAAAATTTTTTATTTTGAGACAAGGCCTCACTAAATTGCAAAGAGGCTGAGCTTGAACTTGTGATTCTCCTGCCTAAACTCCTCAGAGTGCTGGGATTACAGGCATGTGGTATCACACCCGGCTGTGTTCTAGGAGTCTTAACGGGTGTAATTCTCACAACAACCTAAACTATAGAATCTACTAACTCTCTTTGACAGATAAAGAAGTTGAGTAACCAAACCTCCTTATCTGTTTTGTGCCTGGCTGTGTTCCTGGTACCTTGAACTGTACCTTGCATATGATTCTTTTAAAAATCCTGTTAGAACAAGTAAATGTAGCCTATCCAAAGTCTCCAGTAATAAGTGGGAGAGGCAGGATATGGATCCAACCTGTCTGGCTCCAGAACCTGTGCTCTTGATCTCCATGCTTTGGAAACTCTTGATATACTGTGGAAAGTCAAATGTAAGGTACAGTAAAGTCTTCATTGATTGATATTATTTAAATCATCCGGGATTTGAGGCAGCAGGGAAGATGCTCAGAGGCAAGTTGTCCATGTTTTGCTTCTCTATGCAACCTGTTTGCCCTATGTGTGAAAGAGCAGGTAATAAGAGGTGCATCCCTCGCCCCCTACCTGGCCCCATCCCATTGGGCAGGGGCTGAGGACAGGGAAGTCTCTGATTCAGCTGTTGTCTGATGCCTGCCGAGTAAATTAGTTTCATTTATCAAAAAGAACATCTGGCTGGGATATCAAAGACAGGACTGTGTGTGAGATTAGCGTCTGCATATTGTGCCGAAGATCACAGACGGAAAGGGAGAGCGACTGTCTGCCCCTGTACCCTATCTCTACCCTCTACCCTTCCCATTCCCACTCCCTTTGTCTGCCTTTCCTCAGCTGCGATTTAGGGACAGTCTAAGGACAGTGAAATGCTTTCTGTCTTGCAGGAAAAGAAATTCAAAATGTAGCTACTGAACATGAATTTGCTATGCCGCTAACCAGTTCTCAAATCCATACTGAGCATTGTTTAGGGAAACTGCCTCTCACCACGATTTATGCATCCATCAATTCAGTAGATGCCTACTGTGTACTGAGCAGTGTCATGAGCACTAAGAATGTGGCAGTGAACTAGAAAGACAAGACTCATGGCCCCATGGAGCTGACAGTTTCATATAAACTCATCCAATCCCAGCTCAGAAGCAGCCAGGTTAAAGAGCTGGAGAGCCCTTCCCGATACCTGTTTGTTTGTTCATTCATTCATTCAAAAGATATTTATTGTGCTAAACATGTTCTAGCCTTGATTTTAGGGCCCCAGCTATGAGCAAATCCCATATTGTCACCATATTCATGGAGCCTAAATTCAAGGGAGCCGTTGGGGTGACATAAAAGTTAAAAATAAATAAATATAAAAGTAATATAAAAATGAATGCTTTGAAGAAATAATTATAGAGTAACAGGTGATGAAAAACATTAATTGAAATATCTAGAAGCCTTCCAAGGAAGAGATGTTGGGGCTCAGACCTGAAAGACAGGAAGATAGTTAAGCCAGGCTCTGGGGTGGGAATCTGGTAGAGTCACTCACAGGTGTCCCTAAGGTGGGTGCACAGGCAAGTGAAGTGATCCAGTGTGCTTGGAGATAGCCCATCGGGAGGCGTGACTGGTGGAATGAGGACTCCCTGCCCCAAGCCTCCCAGCGCCACCAGCTCCACCGCTTGTGCTGCACTCGGAGTTCTGACATCCACTGAGATGAGCCGACAGTGGCATTACTACATTTGGCACAGTGAGCAGTGGGACATAAATATGAATTACAAATGTGAGCTCGAGCCATCATGCTGACTTCTATTTAGTCATTAATTTGTTGAAACATTAATGAAACACACCCGCAGGCTGCTGGAGATGCTCACTCTTCACTCCCAGTGGCGTCTGGAAATGGGGGATTTGGTTTATCGCTCCCATTTACCATTTCCTCATCCTAACATTGTGCCTCCTCAAATGAGTATCTCAGCTGGGATTTGTGATCCAAGCGGGAATTAAACAGTGTATTCATTCCATTCACTTTAGGGCCCCTAGAGGGGATTTTAACAAAAACAAACTAACCAAGCCTTCCTTAGCCCAGTTCCTTGATCAGAGAGAAGGCTGGACCCAAGAGACAGCAAGGCCCACTGTGGAGGGAAGCGGAAAAGCCAGAAGGGCCTTGTTGTTGCTATGTGGAGGTTCAACATGGTCCGGATTCAGAGAGCCGCTGGCCTGTAGGCTGGAGGGGCAAAGGCGGTAGATTCCTTCCCCAGACCTTATGCTTCGTGGAAGATGAGGCCTGTGACTAGCAGATACCAGTTGTGAGGGACAGTGTCAGCCTGAAACAGAGAGAGGGGCAAGGGGATTCTGAGTTCTTGGCTCCCTGGATTTCAAAGTATGGGAAAGAAGGATGGAAACAGAAGCTTCTTAGCTTTTCCTACAAGCCAGTCTTTGATTCAGCAATCCCCAAGCCATCTGCAGAGGCCCCCAGGTACCTAGAGCCCTGTCTAGATGGATGATTAAAAGACTCAGCTCAGGAATTCCTAGGATGCAATAGGATTTTAAAAGGAACATTCTATAGGCTGGGCTCAGCCTGATCGATACCCATTGAAGACACAGAGCTGGCCGGCCTCCCGCATGCTTATTTATTGCTGGGGTGTGAGTCACGTTTGCAGCTCAGGGAGGCACCACAAAGGGGCTGCTGCTTCCTCTTGTGGGTGATGTATTGGGCCGGGCTGCCCAGGAGCGAAGCAGGATGGAGCCCATCTCTCTTGCCTCTGGGACAGCCTGCCCCTCCAGCCCTGGGCTGCCCTTGCCTGACTCTGTCTCACTGATGAGGAGAAAGGATGAGGCAGGCCAAGGAAGGAGGTGGCCCAAGATCCTGCACCCAGTACTGACAGAGGTGATGACCTCTTCCATGAGTGGGTTCTGGTGGCCTCACATCATGGTGACTACTGTCATCCACTCTCTTCCAGAGTTCTCTATGGGAACAAGATCACCGAGATTGCCAAGGGACTGTTTGATGGGCTGGTGTCCCTGCAGCTACTGTGAGTAGGCACCTTGTCACTGTTTGCATCTCTGGGACTGTTTGAAGGCTCTTCCCTGAAAAGGTGGATCCGAGCTCTGGAGCATTCTTTGACTTTATGCACACCATGAGGAAACAAAACCTTCTGAGCTGTCCATCTCTCACTTCCTTCGCCCCTTTTACTGTGGCTGGAGAGCTGGAGAATTGACAGAGGGACGCAGAGATCAATGTGCACATGCCTGCAAGATACAGTCAGAACCCTGGCCCAGGCATAAATCACTAACCTTTGGTTAAGAAAGAGTGGAATCCTTCAAGAGGAAGTATCTTGCAGAGGTGTGCTCAGGTTTAGGGAACTAAAACATTCGCAGGCTAAATTCTAACATGAACGCAAAAACAGAGCTGCTGCTAGAGATCTGACCTTGAAGAAGAGTAGAGGTGGGGTGAAATGATTAGAGAAGAGTGTAATCAGTCACAGGTGTGACTCTCTCTGGGCAAGATATAGCTGAGAGCAGAAGTGTTTGTTTAATTTAAAGGAAGATTTGTTGCTTCAAATTTTAAGCTCTGAGATTATTTATTTGCATTTATTTCATTCCAGACATTTAAGCTCAGATGTTTGAAGAAGATAATTGAACTCTGATGTAGAGATGGGAAGAAAAGAATTTAGCTTATACTATATTTTAAGATTTTATGATGAGGGGAGAATCACCTCTGGTGTGTGATTAGGTAATGTAGATGTGCTGTGAGTGTGGGACTCTGTGTCTGTGTGTGTGTGTGTGTGTGTGTGTGTGTGTGCATGCATGTATATGTCTCCTCTGACCATCACAGGTCCCTATTGGCAATAGAAATTGATCTTGAGTGTCCTGTGAGCAGTGGAAAATACAGTGGTACCTCGATTCACTAACTTAATTCTTTCCATGACTCTGGTCAAAAAAAAAGTTCGTAAATTGAGGCCTCACTGTATCGGGTCTCAGAGAGATAATGACTTGCCTTCCATCACACAGCAAAATAGGTGTGGAAAGTTAAGTAGCACCTCCATGCTCTTGTGATTTAGGAGATGTTTGCAGAGGTGTGCATCTGAGTGCAACCAGGCTGTCTGTGTAATTCTGTCTTCCTGTTATAAAATTAACGTCAAGTCACAGGCAATAAGGAAGAGGCCTCTCTGCCTCCTGTGTGCAATTAAGAAGAATCCAGTGTCAGTTTGCAGGGCAGGGAGTCCAGCTGGATCTTCAAATGGGTGGGAGATGCAGGAACAAAGAGGGAGGGAAGGAGGTGGGCCACACACCCTATGTGGTTGATACCCACTACTCTTCTTGAAAAACTAAGACTTTTCTTCCAGCGCTCACATCCTTACTCTCTACCCTTCTCACGGCCTTTAAGACTCAGCTCCAAACAGATTCTTCTAGGATGACACAGTAATGTGAGTCATGCTGGGATGAGATACCCAGCAAGTTTCGGGGCAGCAGATCCATCATAGCAATAGTCAGACTTATTTGGCAAAGCTAAATAAAAGCCAGAGAGAGAAAAATCTCTCTTTCTCTGCACCTCCCTGTCTCTTTCTCCAGGTATGTTTGGTTCCATGTGTCTCTATGTGGGCATATTCTTGCTCAGAGGTCTTAGCCCTCAGTGAGCCTCTGAGGCTGTGTTTTAGAATGGCAGCCTAGGGCTCTACAGGGAGCTGGGAATTTCACAGATGGTATTCTTTGCTCCTGGCAAAGAAACTGCAAGTTATAGCTGCTACCACAAGGCTGGTTAACTATAGCCATTAATCCCCTGGAAAAAGAATAACAAAGGCAGCCACGTGGAGGTAGATGTGAGGGTGTTGTGTCCTGCCAGGCTGGTGTGGATGTCCTTTTATCATCTGTGTGTTTGTGTGTGGAAGGAAAAGTGTCCTTGTACACACTAAGGAGATATCATATGTGCATCAGAGTGCCTAGCACAGTGAATAGCATTATCGAAAATTCTAGAAGGAGTATTTTTAAAGAAAGGAAATGCGTCCCCACTCCAGAGTAACAATACAAGTTTACTAAAACCAGTAGGACATTGTCTGCGCTGGGAAGGCAGCTCCAGGTGAATTGCACTGGTTTGCACAGGTGGAATTGACTGGCTGGGGGGTAAAGACAAAGCCTCTCCCTCTATCGAGACTAGGAGTTGACACAACTCAAGTAGGCTTGCTTTCCAGAAAGAAGTGGCACCTCGGGCTTGAGTAGCCATCATTGAGTTTGACCTGCTGGTGAGCAGTTGGAAAGCAGGTCCTGATTAGATCTAATTTAGTGTTCAGCTGGCTATAGATTGGATTTTCCCTGTTAGACTGGAGACGCTCTGATAAGAAATCTCTGATTAGAACAACCTGGTAGTCTGGGTAATTTCCTCTCCTTTGACTCAGAGGCTTTCTGTGAGAGGTTAGGTTTTTTCCTTCCTTTTCCGTCTCTCAGATGATTGGTCCATCATAAAGCACAGCTGTCTCTGCCCCATGTATGGTCCTGGATATTTCCTTTCTGGCACTTCTGGCGATGCCACCAGTGACAAAGTGGGTACATTGCAGTTGGTCGTCCTGCCCTTCCCCTCCTGGTGTCTCTGGACTTTTCAGCCATCTGGACATGCCGTCCAGTATGCACCCAGCCCACCCCCCATGGCGGAGAGAATCACGGCATCTTTTTCTGGGGCGATCAACACTCATAACAGGATATCCCAGAATTTCTCAGAGGCTACAGCAAATGAGTCTACAAAGACATGCTTCAGTGATCCCAGGGGATGCCCCTAAATATAATACCCTGTCTTCTGGAGCCACATAAGGGCTACCTCCTTTGGTTCCAGTTCCAAGATCTTACAGTTCAAAGGAACCTCAGGGCTCCAATCATAACCTCCCACCTGGCTGACGCAGGAACTACCACCCTCCCACTCCCCACCAAACACCTTCTCCTGTCACTCGCCACTCATTCGCAGATGGTTTCTGTGATAAATCCTTACTGCACAGGTCGTATACTAACCCTCCCACCTAGCTCCTGGGAAACTTAGAAAAGTCTGTTACTGCCTTCACATGTTTGAAAATAGATAGTATCTCCCTGTAATCAATCCTGAACAGGTTCAGTTCCTGCAGCCACTCAGTGCAGAAACACACATTCATTTTTTGTTACTAGCAACACTTAACTGTCTTTGGGAATGCAGGTCTGTCAGCTCCGCCCCTTAAAACAGATTGCTAGAAAGTGAGTTGAGCACCCATTTGGACAATAGGATAGGTGTTTGAAACTGAAATATCCCACATGGAGGCATCGGAAAATCCAAGGTTGGAACCCCATTTCATTCCCTCCATCACCCTCCCCACCCGGGCTCCTGGGACATCTGTGGAGGTGGTGACCCTCTCCACGGCAGCCAGGCACATCCCCTCCAATCCTTGCCTTGTCGCTCAGAGCCCACCCTTCCCAAAGCAGGAATAGCAGTCAGCATATCACGAGGGTTCCTGCAATGGCCAGCTGCAAGCTATGTTTTACAGGTCTCCTGGGAATAAGGTCTTCATTTGGCACTCACTGATTGCAGGTCATTCATGGCAAAGTCACTCAAATGGGAAGGGTGGCCCTTTGAGGTGGAAGCTTTTAAACCTGCTGCAGGAGGTTTTAAGCCAAACCAGACTGTCTCCGGGCTGGAATAAGTTATGACAACCCAGACACCTGTTGTTCAGTTTTCTTGGAAGGCAGACAAAACCATTTGAGACTCTTGGAGTTCGCCAAGCAACATGCCAATTACAGAGCACTGATCGAAACTTCACTCCATATAACTCACTTTCCCTCACCAGCTGTTTCACATGAACTACTTACTACTGCGAACATTTATTACATCATTGGCAGGCTCCAGGATCTGCACTAAACAATTCTATATGCACCATCTCAGTTTATCTTTACAACAGTGTTTAGGGGAAGGTATCGAAAGGCCCATTTTACAGATAGGGAGACTAAGGCTTAAGTAACGTGGCCATGGTCATTCTGCACATAATTGAGCCAGGATTGGAACCTGGGCTGCCTGGCTCAGGAGTCTATAACCTTAACCACAACACATCCTTCAAGAGACTTCTTCAGACCCAGTCATGGGAAGATGTGCAGAGCTAGTGTTGTAATACAGTGAGCAAGAACTCCTCACTGGCCCGAGCCAGGGAGAAGGTGCCCATAAAGTGACTATTAATCCGTTCCTCCTGTTACACAGTATGTATCATGAGCTGCTGCCTCCATGGAGCTTTCCCTACTCCATTGTCATCCCCCATGCACGTATGCTCTGAACCCTGTAATAGGTGATCAAGGACCTCCTGTTTCCCGAGCAAGACTCAGCTGGGGTGGATGACGAGAATCCTTTCTGGCAGCAGAAACATCATAACTTGGGGGTGCACTCTCAGCTAAGGGATTCTTCCCCTCAGGGTCCTGGCATTTCTTACAGAAATCCCTGGGGAGGCCTAAGTCCTATGCTTGGTGAGTGAGTGAATGGTTTGCCCCCTCTTGCAGGACTCATTAATCACCAAGTAGGAAGCTATTAGGAAAGTGACCACCCAAAAAGTTTTGTGGGAAGGAATGGCTAAGCCAAGCCATGATAGGCCATGTCCTCTGGTCTTTTGATAACCAGGTAACAGTTCTCCCTCTCTCATCTCTCAGGGTCTCAGCTGTCCTCTGATTCCCTGAAAAAAAAAAAAAAAAAAATCCCTTGGCTTGTCTCTAATCCTTGTGCCCTCTTCCTGTCTCTGGAGTGGAGGAGGTCTTGTTTTTGAGGCAGGCCACCCAATTACATTCGACTCCATGTGCTCTGTTTCCTTGACATCAGGAATCACCATGACAACAGTGCAGCCATGATCAGGAGAGAAGGGGAAGTTGTCTCTGCCCCTGGATGGGACTTAGAGGGCTCCTGTTTCCTCCTGTGATTGGTTAGCATGATGTGGCCTAAAGCATCCATTTGCAACCCAGAGAAGATACTGGTCAGGATCAGATTTCCTCCATATTGTGGTTCCAGGCATCTCCAGGTTGCTCCCCCTATCCAGCCTTAGTAGGTTGCCAAAGGTCAAAATAAACCCCCCGTATTTAGTAGGGGAAGGATGAGAACAAAGTTCTAAGACAAGAAAGTGGTTGTTATATTTAATGGATGAAGAAATTCAGCAAAGGGTTAATTCTAGAGAAATAAAAGAGAGGGGAGGCGTGTTAATGAAGAAGGGGTGACTGGCTATCCTGCAGCTCATGGACCCAGAACTCCCCTCGCTGGTGTTTATGCCCACGTGTAATGGTGGTAAATACCCCCAGAGGCACGCAGAGTACTTTTGCTTAGTAACAAAGACCATTATGACCCATTCTTTAACAATCATTCTCCCACCGGAGGAACCGGAGAAACAGTATCTCCATTTGAGTGTATAGGAGATGGAAGCCGATTCCTCAGGCTTGTTTTAGGAAAAGGATGTCCACAAAGCTTCCCTCTGGACCGGAACCTGCATTATGTTCTTATCTACTCCAGAATCTTTCCGGGAAGAGTTCTGCCCCTTCGGGAAAGGTCCTCTGACCTCTTTCTTGGTACCAGTTTTCTGAAAAGACCTTGTACTCTGGAGTTTGGAATGTGTTTTAGCATTTTCAGACAAACACACGAGGAGGAGGAACAAAATTGGTGTCTTCCACAGCCCTGTGGCCAGGTCTGGAGACTATAAATACCACCCAGAATGAGAGCTCTGGGCCACTGAATCAGCACGTGGATTGCTAGAGTTGCCAAGGTGATTCTAATGCAATTTATCATCAACCTGGCTCCAGGTGTTTGTGTTTTCCAAACCCCGCAGCAAAGGCCTGTGGGCTCCAGGAGAATCTCACTGAGGATGGGATAAGACCAAGGGCAGTGGCTAAAAATGGGGACTCAGTGGTCTGTAGCCCTGTTAGTCTCATAGGGAGACTGGTCATGCTGGGCCCTTTTTACAAATGTGAGTGGACTCCTTGTCCTCCTGTTGTCCATCTTCCCATGCCTCTGGACCCTGAATGAAAGAAGCTGCAAGATGCCATGAGTGATGACAATTCCTGAGCCTTTTCTGGCCAGGACAGTCCAGTTCCTAGCAGAACTTGAGTCATGAGAGCCCTTCCTACCCTAGGCTCAGGGTGCTCCGTTCCCCCCACTCACAGTGACTTCTGTTTCCTGCCCTTTTCCTAAAGGCAACGCTTCTGGAAGGGATCATCTTTCCTTAGCATCACTGTGTTGAGTAGTCAACAGGCTGAGTGCTAATACCTCTTGACACAGAACATATGTGGAAGGTGCTCTGAGCAGAGAGGGAGGCAGTACAACTCAGAGCTAATGTGTGGAAATACATTTAGAGGTGATACATAGACACATCCGTTCTCCAATGTGCCGCTCCCCTTCAATTACTCTGAGGGGAGTATGGCTCTTGTTTTGTGTTATTGTAAAATCACCACTGAGTTGATGAAAGCAGCTACTAAGAGAGTTCCTCCACTTCCTTCCGCAGCATTAGGTGACTCCCAAAGTCTTTAGTGAGATGGAGCTGGATGTCAGGAATGAAGTCTTTGGGCTAAGATAGCATAGATATTAACTTACCACTTACACACAGGCTGAGGAACTCTATGCAAAGTTATTTAAGCTCTCTGAATTCCAGAAGCATCATTTGTCAAGTGGAGATAGCATTTCCTGCATAGGACTGTAGAGTATTCAAGGAATTGATATTTGTAAGGTGCAGGTATTTGGCCAGTGCGTGTTTACCTGTTCACCACACCTGATTCTCTCTTTCTATTTATATGACCTCTGAGGTTCCTTTGGGAGGTGGGCCTGGGATAGATGACCCCAGAAGACAGACAGCTCTGCTAACAGGAGAGATAGTTGTGAACATGATATGCCCCCAGCCACCCAACTCACTGGATCCAACAACAGCTCAGGCTGATAACTACCTGGGGTATCAAAATCTTCAGTTTGAGTACCAGATAGCCTCTAGAATGATACAAGCCAGAACATTCCACCATGTGGGAAGCATGCTATTTCCTCTGCCTCATTGTTATCTCCTGGCCTTCCCATAGTACAGAAAAATGCAGGATGAGGAGAATACAGAGCCAGGCGTACCTGTTTTGTGCAAATGCAAGACACTCAGTAAAGAGCTTGCCCTTTGTGCCAGTGACAGTTTGATGAACATTCCTGCCTGAGACTGCTTCCTAAGAGTCAGCCAAACTTCTCACATCTCCATACTCCTGGGAGGCAAGCAGGGTCTTCCTGGCCCAACCACACCTACCCCCTGAAGCACATCCACGTACATCACAAGGCTAGAAAAACAGCCACTCCCCAGATACAGGGAGCATGGAAAAGGGAATATATATGGATTTTAGATACTGGATGAAAGACAAGTTCTGAAATCAGAGAGGCTAGAGTTTCACTTACTACTGGGCGGCCTTGGTCAAGTCTATCACCACTGGGACTCAGTTTCCTCATAAGAAAAATGAAGATTATCATAGCACAGCCATGAGGGCTCAGGAAAGTAGCTCAGGAAAAGCGCTTTGGAAAATGCTTGGCACAGGGCCGTACACACAGATGGGACCTCTAGAAATGACTCTATTATTTCACATAGCAGTTACACTACTGCTCGTCAAAGGGAAAAGAGCTGGGACAGATAATGCATCCTAAAGTTCTCCAAAGAGGGAGAATTAGCCCGTCTAGTCAAAGAGGGGGGCCTGTGTTGAAGTCTTAAAAAAAACCCAAGTCCTATTTCAAATACAGATTGGACATTCCTAATCCAAAAAGCTGAAGCACTCCAAAGTCTGAACCTTCTTGATCACTGACTTGATACCATAAGTGGAAAATTCCACATCTTACCTCCTGTGGCAAGTTATAATCAAAATGTAGATGCACTAAAAATGTATAAAATTGTCTTTAGGCTCTGTGTATAAGATGTATATGAGCCATAAACAAATGTCATGTTTAGACATGGGTCCCATCCCCAAATACCTCATTTTGTGTGAGGTGTAATTGTATTGATTGGAAAATATGGTGAATGTTTACATTTTTAACATTTTATTACAGTAAAAGATGCATTGCCTAATCACCCTCAAAATAGTCCTCCTCGTTTCTAACACATTTATCCTATCATTCTTGCTACTTTCTGAAGTAGTTTTGGAAGTCCTTTTTTGTGTTCTTAGTTTCTCTGTCATGGCTGCTTCCACATCCTGAATCGATTCAAAACATTTACCTTTCATGGTCATTTTGATTTGGGGGAAGAGCCAGAACTTGCAGGGTGCCAGGTGCAGTGAATAAGGTGGACGAGGACACAGCATGATGTTTTCATGAGTTTGCCTTTCCATTGGACATCACTTGGCAGCAGCATTCGCCATATTTTTAGTCACACCTCTAAAGACACTCCCAAAAGAGAACTTCCAGAACTGCTTCAGAAAGTGGCAAGAATGATGGGATAAGTGTGTTCAAAAGAGAGAGGAGTATTGGGAGGAGGGTTAATGGTCATGTCTTTTTACTATAATAATTTTTTAAAATTTAAACATTCACTGTATATTTTGATCACCCCTTATACAGTATATGCAAATATTCCAGAATCTGAAAAAATCTGAAATCCCGAACACTTCTGGTCCCAAGCATTTTGGATAAGAGATATTCAACCTGTAGTTTGATTCGCTTCATAGTGTGTTGCTTTAAAAAAAAAAAAAAAAATACCTCCCAGCTTTCATCTATAGACCAGATAGCTCAGAGCTCCTTTGTGAAAGCCCAACTGAGCTGAGTAGCTGCCATCCTTCCTCCCAGAATAGAGAGGGTAAAGGGACAAGCCGTTAGATCTTGCTGGTGCTGGGAATCAGGCCCTCCTCAGCATCTCATTCTCCATAAGGAGCTTAATTTTATCTCTACACCTACGCGTCTTGCCTGAGGAAGCTGAGCAGCCTGGGAGAGGATGAGTGACCAAGAGACTGTGCCCTCTTCTGCTTTCTCTTGCTCCCTGCTTCCTGAGCTCTGCACCTTGTGCTCTTTGCCTACTAATTCTGATAGCCCAGGTTGTTTTGAAGTTTGCATCTCTGATACAACATCCCATCCTGAGAGCCCCAGGAGCAACAGGAAACAGAAACACCTGGAGGAGAAAAAGAGGCCCAGACAGGCCTGGTGGGCAAGGAGGGTTGCCGGGGTAGCATTCAGTTTGAAGGTATTTTCAAGGGGAGTCAACATTGCTGTTTTTCTGTCCGCATGGCCATACTCCTTGTCCAGTATCCTTGGCCATCCTCCTTGTCTTTCTTGTCCCCAGAAACTGGACACTGCAGTGGGCTCATGAATCTGTGCCAAGTTCTCAAATCTAAATTCCTGTTCAGGCATGGATGGTAAACTAGACTAGTGAAGGATGCACACTAGGGAGTAGTGAGAACTGTGGACCAAAAAAGGCCTATGTTCTATCCAAAAGGGGCAGCCACTCCATAACTGCCTCCTGTGGACTCACTTCTGAAAACAAAAAAATTTCTCAAGAGAAAATAGAAATCTGAGAAGTGCGTGTGTGCTGTATGCAATATCCCACCTTTTAAAACACAGACAAGGCTGTGTTTTAGTAAGTAGAGTTGAAATATGGTCGAACGAAGGGGCTGTCCTCAGGCCATCAGATAAGCTGACCATGTCTCTTTAATGAATAGTTCAACATTTCCCTGCAAGATGATGCATTCAGAAGGCTCCGAATATCAAGATTTGGAGAAAATCATTTACTACTTACTTTTTAAACAAAACAAAAAAATTGTATGTTTGAAGAATCCATTCTGACCTGGTTGTTTGGCTCTGTTGGGTCTGTCTTCTGGCTTTTATCTCTGTTTCTCTGCTCCACAACATCCTCCTTCAAATGCCTCCAAAGTGGAACGACCTTGACCATAATTTAATACAGAGAGCACAAGAAATTCTTGGGGAAAATGCTACAAAGGGGCTAGACAGATGGGTGGTGTAGATAAGGATTCATAAAGGAGAACTTGAACTCTCTAGAGACCCACATTATCTTAACTACTTCCATCATGCTCCCAGGAAACAGGCATGACCTTGAACAAGCCCATCAAACTCTCAGCTTCCGTTTCCTCACCTGTAACTAGTGAGGATAGCACTGCCCATCTGCCCAGGTTATTGCAAGAATAATAGGATGTTGAGAAAGCACTTCAGAAAACAGAGAGAGTATTCTAGCAACATGAGCTGTTTTCCAGTGTGAGGCAGGAGTACATCTGTGTGGACCCCAGGGACCTTGCCCATTATTAGCCAAATTAAACAGGCAGTTCTTCCGCTTGTCACTGCTAACAGCTGCTGCTTGCACGCGGGGTGCACAGGGGACCCCTGGGAGGATGGAGCCCGCAGCAAGGGAGAGGTGGCATGATGCTTTAGCACCTATGGGCAGCCCACCATTACCAACTCCAGTGCTCCTGGGTTCTTCCATTGAGAGACTCCTGAGGCAAGGCAGCCCCTTGCAGATCTCGTGGGTCAGTCTCCACAAGGGAAGTTCTGTGCCAGCCTTGAAAATCAGCATTTTCAAAAGTCAACATTTTTGCTGTTTAGTGTTCATCCCTCTCCCCACCTCTTTCATGCAAGAAAGAGTGAAAAATGATTTTACTCTGGTTTCAAGAAAACAACTAGTCCGTCTAGGATCAGAAAGAAAATTCTTAGCCCTCACATTCGCTTGGCTTGATTGCTCCATTCTGGAAAACTTTGCTATGACCCTCATGGCATCTGCTGGACCAACACTTCAGCTAAAAGGCAGTTTCCTGTGACACTTCCTAGAGGAGACAGGGAAGGGTCTGAAGGGCTTAAAAACACAGCAGAACAGGTCCACAGTGGATAGGAAAGCTGATTGGGGGGGTCAGTGCCACCTTAGGGGAGGGATCCCTCTTTCGTGTGCCATATGGAATTGGGTATGTCTTAATAAAGAATTGGCACTAAGAATAAAGGGAGAAATAAGATAGATGTCATTTGTGCCATTGCAGAGCTGACATTCTTATGCAGGAGGCAAATGGTAGAAAACAAATATCCTTATATCACAAGTTGAGAAGAGTCTTAGGAAGGAAATTAATAGCAGCAATGACAGACAGTACTGGGGGCTGGGGTGGGTCCTACTGAGATGAGGTGATCAGAAGAGGACTCTCTGCAGAAGTGGCATTTGCACAGAGGAGGAGAATCTGACCTTGCTGAAAGAAGGCAAAGAGAGGGTTCAAAGGCCCTGACAAAGATGCGTGGGGTGTATCTCAGGATGAAACGGCAGCTGGTAGAACAGAGAGTAGTGAGTGCGGTGAGAATGAGTACAGGGCACAGGGCAGAGGTCCAATCCCACGAGGCTCCCCTCATCCTCTGGGTATGCGTATGAGTGCCTGTGTGTGTGTATAAGAGAGAGAATTCATGTGTATGTGCGCAAGCCTATACAAGGGGTACATTTTTTCTGAGAGGATGACCTACAACTTTCATCAGATTGCCAATGAGATCAGTGATCCAAAAGAGTTCTCTAAATCAAAATTGCTCTTAGTCAATCAACTAAAGCTTTGAAACAATTGTGCCAAGTAATTTCTTTTTTTTTTTTTTTTTTTTGGCTCCTGCAAGCTCTGAATCCTAAAGCAGAAAGTGCAGTGCACAGGCTGGCATATCAGGTCTTCCTCAGTGCCTGTGGGTGCTCAAGAAGGCTCCAGGTGATAGGCGCGTGTGACACAGTGTCCATGGTGACAGGCAGTGCAAAGCCCAGGGGTGCTCAGAGTTCGGGTGGGCACAGAAATGCAGTTTCTCTCCTTCTACCCTGCAGCAGGAGCTCAAGTCTGCAAGGCCAAACACTGGCAGCTCTGCAGTCACAGGCCCTGCTGCAGATACAGCCCTTGCTCTGCTGGTAATTACCAGGATGACAGACTCACCTACCTCTCTTCTGCTTGCAGCCTCCTCAATGCCAACAAGATCAACTGCTTGCGGGTGAACACCTTCCAGGACCTGCAGAACCTCAACTTACTCTCCCTGTATGACAACAAGCTGCAGACCATCAGCAAGGGGCTGTTTGCTCCTCTGCAGTCCATCCAGACACTGTGAGTATGCTGCCCGGGCAGCCAGAGACCCCAGGTGCCCAGCCACACAAACACCCAGGTGAAGGCAAACTGAGCACGTGCCCAAGGAGCGCATGCAGGGAGAATGCAATGATAAAAACAGCAGGGCATACCTGTGCTGAGCATTTAGGCAGGGCTCAACACCAAGTACGTGCCCTGTTTTAAAACCTGTAACCCTTAGGACCCCAGGAGGTCAGGTGCTATTTTTGTCTGCAGTTTATATGTGAGGAAATGCACAGAGAGACAAGGTAACTTATTCAAGGTCACCCAGCTAGTAAGAAGTGGGATTTGAATGCAGGCACAATCACTACTGCTACTGTTTCTGAGTAGATGCGTTTCTGCCAATAACCAATTCCTGGACCTTGACACATCTGCGAAACCAAGCCTCTGAGACAGGCACCCTGGGAATGTTTCAGCTTTCTCTTTGGGAAGTATTTTCGCACTGGCACTACGGCAGGTGTGTATAAGTATTGCAGAAAATAGATGACATCCGAGTACAGATTTTAACCCATGTTTTTGACGGCTGCCATCTCAAGTTTAGACCCAAACCCCAGACCAGGAGCCTTGAGCTTCCTGATACCTTGTAAGTCACCCAGTACTTTTGCCCCATAGCCAGAAGACAGGAAGCAACACAGAGCAAGAGCAGCTGCTGTACAGACATTGCAAACCATGTGCCAAGCTCTGTGTTCAGTGCTCTGCAGAGTTTTTCTTACTGAACCGGAGAGGCAAGGCCCACGGCACTCACAGGATAAGGATAATATCAATACCCACTACTATATATGGAACACTCGCCTATGCCAGTTGCTGAGCCAGCTGCTCTGTATGCCTGGTGTCACCGAGCTTAGAGAAATAAAACGCATTTTACCCTAAGTGTAAACTCTGACTTGTTTTGCCCATCGGAATTGGTGTGGGTGAGAGCAGAGATGATCATAGTGGGTCCTGCCACGAGCAGGGAGAGCTGGGAGCCTGATTCCCCGGACCAGATGCTGGCTGCATCTGTGCCTGTCTTTGGCAGCCAGGCGGCTGTAGGCCCTCTCTTTGAGTCCTGTCTGAAAGGTACACCCCCAGGCCCCTTGGGGCGATGAGGGAGGGAACCCTACACTGGATTGTCAGGGCCCAGTGCCAGGCAGGGTGATGGTGGTGGAAGGAGGCACTATGGGTCACTCCTAATTAACAGTCTGTCCCTCTTGCAGCCACTTAGCCCAAAACCCATTTGTGTGCGACTGCCACTTGAAGTGGCTGGCTGACTACCTCCAGGACAACCCCATCGAGACGAGCGGGGCCCGCTGCAGCAGCCCACGCAGGCTTGCCAACAAGCGCATCAGCCAGATCAAGAGCAAGAAGTTCCGCTGCTCAGGTAATCAGGTTACAGGGGCTGGGCCCCACTTTCTGACTCAGAAAACAGCAGCCCGAGAGGCCAGTAATCCAATCTGGAGGACAGCAAGCGCCGTAATGGCTCCTGGGGAGCATCTTTGCAAATTAAATTGGGGAAATTCAGTTAGCCCTGCAGAAAACCAATTACCTTATGGATTTAAAATAACACACTCACACACACACACACACACTCTCTCACTCTCACTCACTCATACTCTCTCTCTTTCTCTCTCTCTTTCTCTCTCTCTCTCTCAAAGCAGGGGGATGGGGAGACAGAACCCAGGTAGCAGCTTAGCCCGGGAGCTAGGCAGAAATTAGGAGACCAGGCAGTCTTTGTATACGCACCCTTGAAAGGAGGCAAAGATTTATACTTTCGTTTCCAAAGCATGTTCCCTAAATAGCAGCTAGAGAAATAAATGTAGCCCAGGCCAAGCTCCAGGCACTGTAGTAATCTGAGTCCCCTCAAAGACGGACTTTGCTATAGTCACAGGACCGCAATGTACTCTAGGTTTCACAGACGGCATCACTGTCTCCTCTGACCAGATGGCTGCACTCTGGTGACAGAGAGGACAGCCGAGAATCTGGAAAGAAGCAAAGCCTTGTTCTCCCATGACCAGGCTGTCTCTGGAAACCTTCTTCCCCACTGCATCCAGGAAAGACATGGGGACAAATGGCAGGGGAATTCTCGGCCCATCTCATAAGGAAAGGGAGCGCTTCATGACTGATAGCCAGCTGAGCGGGCAGTTACAAATTACTATCACTGGTGTTGCTTTCTACTGGAAAAAAAATCACCAAGCTGCACTGTGCTCCCAATGGTGAGAGATTAATAGCATAAGGTGCTAAGATGGGCCAGACCCAACCCTCACAATCTGGATCTCAGCAGGCACAGAGCTCCTGGCCTGCCCGAGAGCATGTTCTGTGAGTGAGTTTTCCCAGGGAGCGTGCCAGTGTGGGCACTGGCCTTCCGGACAGGACTGGCAGGCAGACTTCTTCTTGCACAACGTTCTTAAGTCAGATTCTTTAGTCAGCGTCTCCAGGATGATGATCTTTAGCTATTTTATTTCACTTTATTTCACATTTTTTTAGCAGAAGCAAATACCTGAAGATGGCTTAGAGAGCCCACAGGGCCTTCGTGGCACTCTGAGGGATTGGTACCACTTTGCCTTCCCCAGTGATGTTGAGTATTACAGTGATCTCTCACCTAGGAGGAGTGCTGTGCGGACGGAATGCTTCTAGTTTGCCTTGCCCTTCCAGTAATCTCTCCAGGTCAGCAGGAGAGGTCCCTGTTCTACAGCAGAGGGAGCTGAGGGCTCAGAAGTGAAAGTGCACCCCAAGGTCACAGTTGTCAAACGGTGGGGGCAGGACCAGAACCCAGATCTACTCACTCCTCAACACCTTAACACTCACATACCTCGCAGCATCTTGGAAAGAAGGCACATTTGGGAAGGAGCACTTAGGAAGGACTGGTTTCCTTCCCAGTCTCCTGCCCACCTCCAGCTCCTGGACTTTTTTCTTAGCTTCCTTTCTGGGCCCAGCAGCATCTCTGGGAAGAAAATGTCTGAGCATCAGCGGTCACACTAGTCCTTTCTCAGGCCCTTTCCTCATGACCATCAGCAGTCTTATCCCATCTGCCCAGGGCTGAGTTCATTAGCTTGGCCAGTTAGTAAAACCCAAGAAAGGGGGCAGTAGGAGTCAGGCGAAGACGGGACACCATATGTCAACCTTGACCATGAGGCTCATGAGTGTCCTGCCCATATCTTACCTCTCAGACTGGTGTCAAGGCCCTGGTGGCAGGGCAGGGATGCAGACAGCCGAGGATCTGAGGACTGGCATTTCTGTGGAACACAATCTTGGCAGTGGCCTAGGAATAACTGTGGGCTTGGTTTGGCAGCAGCAAGGTAGCCATGGTAGGTACAGAAATAACTAAATTGGAGAAAAAGAAATAGAAAGTAGAAAAATAAAGCACAATTTTAACTCTAGCTCTGCCACTACCTACCTATTTACTATCTACCTATCTACCTTTGCACTTGCAGGATCCTGGCTTCTTTTTCTATGTGGGATAGAAATAGTTACAAATAAAAAAGAAATAGGGAGGAGGGAAAGGTTCTTCGAATGACCTTGTCTAAAATATCATTTTTAAAAAAACAATGCTAAGCATAAAGCTTATTCCTACAGAGGCAGAGGCGTTTAGAGCTGTAACGAGTCTGACATATGGCATTCTATATGCTTTTATGTTATGGAGCTGCAGGGAAGAGTCCGAGAGAGCTACCACTGAGCTCCAGGGGCGTTGGCCTTGAGAAGCACCAGGACCCAGACCTGCCTCAGCCTCAAGGCGATACAGAAACTATAGACTGAAACCTCTGGCTTTCCAGGAAGTTCCCAAAGAAAGAAGGAGGGGAGGTGACACGTACTAGAGTTGACAGATAATAACTCCGCATTTTATTTGCCCCTAAAAGCACCCCCTTGGAAAGACAGCTGATGTAATTAGGAGCCAATTTGAGGGCTGCTCCTGTGATATGTAGAGCCCTCCTTAGGCAGGGCGTCTGGTTTCCCAGCTGCTTTGCTCTGCCTCCCTCTATCAGCTGTATCCGCACTCTAGGCAGTGAGATCCGTTTAAGGGTGGATGTTGCCATCTGGGTAATCTGACCATAAGATTAAGTCCTACTGCACAGACCCCATCTGGCTCCCTGGGTCCTCAGGCCCATCCCTAAGGAGCACCTGGCAGTTGAAAGATGCTGTCTGTCTTCCATCACGCACCCCTGCTTTATGTGAGAAGGAACTCTCACGATGAAAATACAGCACTGGGGGTGTGGCTCAGTGGTAGTGTGCTTGCCTGCCACACACGAAGTCCTGGGTTTGCTTCCCAGCACTGCACAAAAAGAAAGAAGAAACAGAAAAGCTCAGAAGGAGGGGCTCTGTGTCCAAAGATAGCCCACAGTGAAGTATCTTAGAGACCTCAGAGGCCATCCAGTCCATTCTAGAGATAAAGGCACTGAGACCCATGCAACAGAAAAGTCCTGTGGAAGATACAGGTTATTATCTTCAGGGCAAGGTCTGAAACCTAGGACTTCTGCCATACTGTAAAGATTCTTGACAGTTTATTTCCAAACCCCTCTGTGTCCTGGGGAAGGAAACCGAAGACAAGGAAAAGGAGATTTTAAGGCTTCAGGGGGATGAAATGGTTGGACTTACCCTGCTCAGGCAACTGAGGTCCTGATCAAACTCCAAGATGAATCTCAGAACCAAAGTGTTCCCAGACCCCTGCATGTCTAGGTGTTAAAGTGAAGTGGAGTCCAGATTACAGTTTCTGGCACTAGTCTGTAAGATGTGCAGGCTTACGAAGATGGAGGGACCAGTCATGACCATGGCTGGGCCCATCACCGCAGACCACTTGCATACTATCAAGATCTGAGAACATCTTATCAAAGAACCCGGTCCCCAAAAAACATTGTAGAGGAACAGCGACCCTGTCCTTCCTGCCAGAGGTCATGTGGCAAAGGTCTAAGTCCCCTGACTTAAAGTTTTACACATCTCTGCCAAGTGGAAGGAAGTCCCAAGTTAGCAGATACATGAAAATGTCCCCCGATCTGTCACAGATAGGGATATAAAGACCGACTATCCTCACCTGGGTCACCCTGCCCATCCCCATGATTCCTAGCCAGGGAGATCAGAAAGGACCCTGGACTATGTGTCTTCCCTTAATCAGTTGATGTACCCCTTTTTCTCCCTTAGTCTGAAAGAGGCCCTTCATCAGGAGCCACTATTCACTGTCTACGCACTGGCCACCACCTCTGTGACAGTCAGTGTTCTCAGATCATAATAATTATAGAGTTCTCAGCCCCAAACCAAAGGCCTCATTGGCCTCCCTGCCTTTCTCTGCGACCAGGAAGTTTTTTTTAATGTCACACACCTTCTCTACTAAACTTCAAATGGTTTGGAATGAATGCCCATCAGCCAGAGGGTTTCTAGGGCTCCTGAAGGACATTGAGGAGACTCCTGAGTTATTGAATGTCAAAGGCAGGAGGGTCTCTTCTAAAGAAGGGCACTGTGACTTCGCTACCCCACCAGGGGCTGTGGTTTCTTTTTTAAGAGAATAGAGGAATGGCCTGTGACAGAACCACTTTGCAGTTGGAAATGGCCCTAAAAAGCAGGCAGAAGTTGCATTGCTGAGCTCGATGCCTTGTTAGATTTAACGGTGTGGTAGAAGGGAGGTCAGCGCACAACTTGGGCTTAGGGTGTGACACAGACATCTCGGTGTTCTTGGCTTCACTTGGGAAGGATGCATTCTGCCCTGATGCTCCTGAGTATGGGAGTCGGATGGTTTCCCGCCTGTTATTCTCCTTCCTCTTTTGTCTCCCCTGGGGCGGGGAACAAGGGCGGCGGGGCTGCCTTTGGAAGCATTCCGGTGGAACTGCACTCCGGGTACTAATCACGCTCCGTGGGGGCCTGCTACGGCTTCCGCTTCTCCACGCTGCTTCCTCTGAGTGCTCCTGTCCTCTCTCTGACGCTGCTTCCTGACCTTGACTCTGACCGGTCGCCGCGGGGCTTTCCTTTGTGCTTGATCTAACCATGTGGTGGAACGATGGAAACGGAACATGGTTCTGTCAAGCACCGCGGAAAGCACCGCGCTCTCCTGCAGCATGGCCCGCCACAGCCGCCACCACCGCTGGACACTTCTCCTCTGCTCTGGAGCACCGCAGCCCACAACCTGCCAGACCCCACCTGTCCCCATCTCAACTTACAAAGGGCAGGAGGGTGGGAGTCTCGAGGGCTTCAGGTGCAGGGTGAAATCAGGATGGTGAAGCACACTGAGGCCGAGCTCATATCTGTCTACATCACCCTCCCAAAAGATGCCTCTGTCCCCCAAATCTAGTCAGGATGCCGACCAAGGAGGAACAGCTGGGTTCAAACCTTCCATTTGAAGAGAACAAGTATCCCCAAGGCATATTCCCTGTTGTCTCATGAGAGAATCCCAGCCCCAGGTCATTTCCCCAAGTGGTAACTAACCCAAAAAGGAATCCATGCTGCTTGTGACCCTTACCTCCAACTTCTTGGTGTCCACTTCATTGGAAATGCATGTGAGCATGACAATGGCTGAGACTGCCATGAGTCTGAGACTTTGACCTTAACCTAAGTCTCCTTCTGAACCTGACCCCCCCACACTCCTCCTAGATACTTTGGCCCTGACCCCATCAGACCTAAAGTTCAGTCTGTTTCCTTGACCTTCAGGCACAGTTAATCCAGAGGTGCTGGGCTCTTCACTAGATGCTCACTCAGTGCAAGGTGGGGGCTGCGCAGACCCTGCTTTCTGTGACCTTAGGAAGAGAGATCTTAGTACCTCTTATCTTGCTTGTTTCTTACATCCTAGGCCCAGAATAACCAGAAGGTTTTGTTTTGGATTCCTGCTCTAGAGTCTATGTCTTATCTCATGAGTGAGCTATGGTGAGCTCTGATTTAAAACTAGGAGTTGGACTTCGTGTTCCCATCAAGGTGTGTGACTCAGAGCGAGGGGCCTAACCATGGATGGGTAATACATTGTTTTGTTTACCTTTGAATTTTTTAACATACATCGAGTGCTAACTATAGGCTAGGCACTGAAATATTTTATGTCATTGCCTTGTTTGATTTTTACAAAACTCTAAATTCCATTTTATAGATAAAGATATTGAGGCGCAGAGAAGTTAACTAGCTTGCCCAGCGTCATCTCACTCCAGACTGGCTGTAGTTTACCTCTGTACTATTCAGCCTTCCCAGCTATGGTCATTCCCATTTTATGAACTTTGACTTGAGTTGATGAGGAGTTAAAAAAATTTTAATAGCCCCTTCCAAATTTATATCTGTTTTTATAAATAACTTGAGTAAGAAAGAAAAACAGTACTGTTCAACCAACTTTTCCTCTCCAGTGTGAACATACCAAGATCTCATTGGGTACAGAGCAAATCCTCAAGCCTGGAGAAACTCCCTTTCCCTTCTCACAGATGGGGACATGCTGCATTCCTTGGCATTGCTCTGCCATGCCAGGGGCCAGGTCTGCCTTTGGGAATGGATCCATTATGGCATCCTTCCCTCAGCCCCTCCTGCCCTGCAACAGCAGGCTGTGACTATCCAGTGCTGTGGGGATTACCCTCTGCTACAGGCAGATGGCTGCTCTCATACTAGACTCCAATGGGGATAGATTACTAAAACAGCTCCTAGCCCAGCTGATAGCCATACTCCTGCTAAAGTAGTTAGTGTCTTCCAGCCACTGCTATGTGGTCCCTGGCCTTGAGTGGATGTCCATGCACCGGGCAACGTTCTCTTGATTCCATTCACCACTTATGACCTTTGCTGGTCCACACCACTTTCTTTTCAAGCTGTTGAGCCTGGACAGGCCTTCATAATCCACCTGATTCCTCTTTCTGCTCTTTTCCTTCTTTCTCTCATCCCACCCATCATTAAGAATATTGAGGGTAGAGGAGGAAAGCTCTACACATATGAGTTGACAGCACCCTACTGATCAAAAAATGATAAATATGTGACTTCAAACCAATGAACTAGTTGCCCAATGGATGACACAAAATACAGACTGCTTAAAATGCAGATACCCTAGTTCTGGTGTTGACCTCTGATCTCAACTCAGCCAAGTCCATCCAAAGAACAAGAGGTTTGGCACTCTTCCGGCCCCAACGTCAGACCTTTCATGTTACTTGTGTTCCTCGCAGGAAGTAACTATAGAGAGGAATTTATAATAAAACTGAGTTGCTGTGGATTTCTACCCTTCACCCCCACCTCGTCTATTAAAGCTTGTCTGTGATCACATACTAAGTGTCGTTGTTCTCAGCTGCCTGCAAAAGGGGAGGAGGGCTACAGGGCAAGAGCAGGCACAATGCCAGATGACATCAGCCCTTCCAAGGCCCATTTCAGCTGGGCTTCAGTTTTATGGCCCTTCTTCAAATCCTCAGAGATCTCTCCCGTCTGAACTCACCCCAAAGAAGAGAAGCAGCAGCCTATTTCAGTTGGTTCTCTCTTGCTAAGTATTTCTGGCAGTGACAGATATGCATTGAGATTGAAATTGACTTTTAAAGCTCTGGAAAAGTTAAAAATACTTTTGGGTAGTTATGAGCATTAGGCATAACAAATGGCTCCGAGAAACCCTGGGTAGTTTCGGTAATGAAGTATGAAGTGATGGAGGTGGCATTTCAGGCTGGCTCAGATTGGGGAGCGAACTTCTTTGGTTATGTACATGTGCCGTTATTAACATTTCTGGCTCCTACTCATAGAAAATATCACCGTGCAGCCCCCTCGTTATTGCAAACCGGGGCAATAACAAAAACAGCAGGGGGAAAATGCCGCAAAGAACACATTAGTCCATCGAATCTAATTGCAAAATCATTTCATTAAAATGGGTCAGTGACTCCATTGCAGAGGTCCACCAGTTATAATCTAACTGTACTACTGAGAGCAATTCCCACTAACTACAGACTGCTCTCACCTTGATTAAAACGAAAATGCATTTAATAGGCGACTGTCCCCAGCCAGCGCACGGCTGCAGGCTCATCGTGTTGAAGAGCAAACTGTGCTCCCTTCTGTCTGTCTGTCTTTAATCAGCAGTAGCATTCCTCTGCTTTGCAAGGATCCCATTATAGACATATTCTGAAAGAAAAATACACACACATGTGCAAAATGCCCCCTTCACACCATCACCATGTGGGTGCCCTGGTAGGGAACAAGAAGAGTGAGTCATCATCTGGCAGGATCTGCAAAATGAAATTCTCCCAGGACCCAACATGCTGAAGTGTCTGGGGGAAATGGTCCAGGTCAAAGTTACTCAGTGGGATTGATGCTTGCAAGCTGAGGGCAAGAGATTTGCATAATACACTGGATCAGGAAGCTACCCAAGTAGCTGTGAGGATAATGGGCAAGGACTGTGTTCATGCAAGCCTGGGGCTGAAGCAGTGATGAAAGAAGGGGATGGGAGGGCACTGAGAGGGACAGGAAGAGGCATCGGGGCTGCTGCTCTCTCTATTTTAAGTAGACACTCTCAAGGGCATGCCCCATCAGCAGTTAGTACAGGGAGACGATATGAGCGGAGAGACAACGAAATGGAGAGAGACCTCCACTTTCTCCCTCACCATAGCCCACTGGAGGAGGAAGCCTGTTCCACCCACCTCCGCCTAGAGGCACTGGGATAAATTTTTTTTTTTTTAAGTCAAAAAGCACATTTGCAGTAAAACATAGCATTAGTCACATGAGCCCTGGCAGCAGCCTGCCTGGTTTTGTCCCACCGCCCTCTACTGAGCACCCAGTAGGCCTCACTTTGCTCATCTATGAAATGGAGTTAGAACCTCAGGGTATCACAGGGATTAAATGGAATCACTCATTTGAAGTTTAAAGAATGGCGCCTGCTTCGTGGTACATGCTCAGTAAATGTCCGCTATGACCATTGGCTCCACTGATGTTTTACTGGTCTCTGACCTGCTACATGTTCTGCCAAGTTCTAGGAAAGAATAGCAGCAGAATCACAAGCATCCACGCTAACTTGCCTCCTTCCAGGAGACTCCAGTCCCTTAGTCTTTGATCTTCACATCAACCTCTGTGATAGAAGAGCAGTTACTTGATTCCGTTTTGCCTGTGAAGAGACTTGAGCTAGTAATTAGCAAAGCCCAGCCAAACCCATGCTCTCCCCTGCTAAATCCTGCAAGTTCCTCAGGCCCCACATTGCTGCTGATGCACATAAGATCAAGGCAATGCCCCCACTCGCTCAGCAAACCAGTGATGTCCACACTCTGTGAAACACTGCACCAGTACACACAGGACACTCAGCGGCCAGTGGCACACTGCTTGTGCATGGGACAGATGTAGATCCAGCACTTGTTTGGAGCCTGGTAGTGTGCTAATGAAATGTGAAGGGTGAGAGGACGAAGATGATCCAGCCCCATCCATGAGCTCGTGTCTGACAGGAGGACCAGAGTGCCCCCATTGCCACCAGCATAATTCATGGGCTCACACAGGTCTACTTGGCTGCTCCCCCGGGCATCTCAGAGACATCAGATTGCTGGTCTCCTTACCGTTACTGTGTGACCTTGAGAGAAATGTGATTTGGAAACGATAACTCTCAGCTCCAAATTTGAGCTCATGGGAAATGGCCTTCCACCATAGTTAAACAAAACTTACTGTCTCAGACGGAGGTCAAATCTGACCCTCAAATGCATCCTGCTTATCTTGACAGTGTTTCCAATTTGAATTCATTACCAGTGTTTTTTAAATACCTGGACTCTTTTAGGAAAAACAAAGGAAAAAAGGAATATTGGGCACCTCTTAGGGAAATTCCCAAGCATTAAGACTGTGGGCTCCAATTCTCCAGATAACCTCATTGTCGTCTTTCCGATATCAAAGGCAGACATCAGTGGTCATTTATGGCTATATACTTGGCTTCCTTCACTCCATTATCTGCAAGGCCTGGAAGACAACTGAGTTAGTGACCTTTTCCCATATCTTATTTCCACTCCTGGAACACACCCCCATGAAATCTTTATCAAAATCTCTTCCATTTGGATTATTATGAACATTTAGAGGGCCCTTGGATGAGAGGAATCACGGAGCATGTAGCCTCCCTGAAAGTATCTGCTGGATTCTATACATAGGTATCTTGGATCATTTCTCTGGGCAGAGCGTTCATAATTTTTATCAGCTTCTCAATAAGATCTGTGACCCACAAAAGCATTAAAAGCCTATATCTTAAGCCTGGCTTTCCTGAGGACAGAAACTGATGATGACAAAGACCACATGGAAAGCAGAGGAGGCTGGGGAGAAGGCAGGGAAAGCATGGACAAGGTGGCCAAATAATGAAGGTGACACCACTGTGTCTGTCCTTTAACTCCACTACACACATGACCCCAACTCATCTGGCCGCCTTGTCTCCTCACCCCCACTACCCACAACCTCAGGCCTTGAGCCAGAGAACCCAAGTGACACTGCCACCCTCTTTGGCCCCGCCCAGGCTCTGAGGACTACCGCAGCAGGTTCAGCAGTGAGTGCTTCATGGACCTCATGTGCCCGGAGAAGTGCCGCTGTGAGGGCACCATTGTGGACTGCTCTAACCAGAAGCTGGCCCGCGTCCCAAGCCACCTTCCAGAATATGTCACCGACCTGTAAGTCCTACCTTTGCATGAACTTCCTATCCCTCCCTACTCATACCCAGGGACATTGAGCCAGCTTGGATAGGTCTCCTGGCGGTGACCCCTTCTGGCTCAGTCATATGAGCACTCCTTGGCCTTTCTCTATGTACTAGGCCAGTGGTGGAAAACCTTTGGCACATGCGCCACAGCTGGCTGTTTGTTATCACTGAAAGAGCAAAAAGGTTTGCCATCACTCTACTAGGCTGAGGACAGACACCCAAGCATCTGTGGACAACTTGCTTGCAAAGAAAGACAGTTCGTTCATTTTAAAATATTTTTAAAATGCTAGGACTGTGTTAGGCCCATGGTTTCAACAGTGAATAAAGCATATAACCCTTACTGGCCATATGGAACTTATACAGTAGTACCTTGGTTCACAAATGCTTCTGTTTGCAAACAATTCAATTCACAAACAAAAGCATTTGGCAAAATTCTGCTTCATTCGCAAACTCCAAATCGGGTGACAAACACGACCACTGCCATCTTCCCCATACAAACACAAATGCAGCCATTTTCCTCAAAATTGAAAACAAATGAAGTTTTTAAACCAAGGTACCACTGTAGTTCTTTCTAGTTCACCAGAAACATAAGGATTCAATGAAAAATTGCAAAAGAGCAAGGAAACAATTACTGTAGAAGGATTAAATATTATCCGATCCTCCTACTAGCCATGCTAATAAAAGGTATGTTGTTTTATTCAGAAGTGGAAAAGCTAAAAACATACAGCATAATAGGTAATAAAGGCCCAGTACGAGGGAGCAGTGGGACCCATGTCTGATGCCTCTCTCCTCCGTCTTCCTGAATTTTGCCACCTTGCTTCTGAGATCTGAGGCTAGTTTGTTAGCTGCAAAATGGGGTAAATAGTACCTAGCTTCGGGCCAGTGAGATGGCTCAGCGGCATAAGCGCCTGCCTGGCAAGCACGAGGGCCCGAGTTCGACTCCCGGAACCCACATATGAAAAAAGGGCCGGTGATATCGCTCAGCGGCACGGGTGCCTGCCGGCGCGCGAGGTCCTGAGGTCAACCCCTGGTACCCACAAAAAAAAAAAAAAAAAAAAAAAAAAAAATAGTACCTAGCTTCTAGGTTGAAACATTAAGAAAGAAACACAAGCGCAGTCTTCATCTTTAACCCTGGAGTGGGTTAAGCCCCAAGTAAATGGCGGGAGAGTTATTATCCTTAGTATCTCTTTGACTTTGCATTGTAGGATACAGCAACCTGCTCCCCTTGAGTACGTAGAGACATTGAGCATGGGGTCCTGAGATGCCTCTGGTAGAGGGAAGTGGTCAGGAAGCAGCCAAGTGGCTTGGAGCCGTGGGAGACCCTGGAGAAACCTTCCTCTGGGTTTTAAGTTGCCATTGGTACCCACGTAGAATGAAAGCAGATACTTGGTTATTGATTGGACACCAGAAAAAAAGTGTCAAGATATGGGCAAGAAGTCCCTTAACTCACCCACCCCCAGTCAAAGAGGACTTCCTGAAGGAGGAAAAGGAGGCAAGTTGATGGTCTCTTTCCTGCCCTTTCTCCTTTCTAAGCACCTCACGTTGGTGGGGCAGATGCTGAAGTTTTCTGTAGCTCTGTTGAGTTTTGTGGAATCTGAGTTTCAGATAACAACTCAGCTGAAGCCATGCGGGGAGGCCAGGCAGGGGACAGCAAAGTAGGTGCCTCATCCTCAGCTAATCCTCCTTCTCTTCTTGCCTCCTGTGCAGGCGACTGAATGATAATGACATATCTGTTCTGGAGGCCACCAGCATCTTCAAGAAGTTGCCCAACCTGCGGAAAATGTAAGTCGGATCAGGAGTACAGCCAGGGTCTGTGTTCAGACTAGAGTAGAATGCTAGGACTCTGGTGTCCCCTCACCCACTGCTTCGATGCTTCAGCCTCCTCCTGACCCCTGCTGTGGATGTATTGGGAAGCAGGACATGTAGACACAGATCAAAATGAAATGTCACGACTTGTAAATCATCAAGCTTTATGCATTCCGTGCCACCCTTACCCATCCTGCATCCTCTGGGCTCACCCCTTCCCCCACCCCACACCCACTGTACAGCCCAGAGGTGATGAGAGGGAGCCGGGTAAGAACCAGCAGTGGAGCACAGGTGTCTGCGGGGCCTGTTGCTTGGCGATTTTGATGAGGTGACAGTTTAAAGTCTGCTTTTAGATGGAATTGAAAGATTCCTGCATTGATGAAGCTTGTCACAGTGACAGTGCTAGCTACTGTCACCATGGGTTTCAGTCTAGGCATCCTGGGTCTGACCAGAACCTGGACTTATGCAAAGGACCCACGTGCTCTTATGGTCTCTCCACTATAGAACCTCCTGTTGTCACAAGGCAACCCCCTTGCACTGCCTAGGAATTGGAGCCAAGTCCCAACTATGACAAGTACAACACTGCTGTACCATTAGAGTCCTCATCCTGGGTGAGGGGCCTCGTTCCCTGCCTCAGCGCATCAGTTCATTGAGTCCTCACTCACCCATCTCCTGCTGGCTTCATCTTCCCCTTTGTGCAGATGAGGGAGCTGGACTTGGAGAGGTTCAATGACTTTTCTAGGATCACACAGCAAATGATGTCAGAACTGGCACTGAGACTTGGCTCCATCTGCCATCACACTAGTGTAAGGTGGGGCTTACTTCCCGCCTCTTCCCAGGCACCCCAGCAGAGGTACCAGCACAGAGAGGGGGCCCTTTACCATCTGATTACCAGGACACTCTTGTCTTTGACCTCCACTCTTCATGATCCATATCGCCTGGCTCAGAATTTGGGTGTCTGCTTCTGCAACAAGGGAAATAGAGTCAATTCTCATTATTCACAGATTCCATATTTGCAAATTCACCTACTCACTAAAATTTATGTAGCTCTGAAATCAAGACACTTTATGCTTTCACAATCATTATTAGCTATGCACAGGGCACCAAAAAAGTGGCGTCGCTCTCCATGCATCCCCTACATGGGATATGCATGTTCTTACGTGAGCTTGGACAAGGTGATGCTCTGCGTTCTCATTTCTACGTTCATATTGTAAACAAGTGTCCCTTTTGTGGTTTCTTCAGTGGCATGTACTTTGCATTTTTGTACTTCTCACTGGAAAGCACATTAAAATGGCCCCCAGCACAGCGCTGACATGCTGTCCACAGATCCGAAGCCTAAGGAGGCTGTGCTTTGCTGGACAGAGGAAATACATGTGTTAGGGACCCTTAGCTCACTCAGGCGCAAGTTACAGTGATGCTGGCTGAGTGTAATATTAATAAATCAATAATACATTAAATAAGGTCTATAAACAGAAACATTGACAAAGCAAGCTTGCATATTGATGGGCTGCTTAAAATGCCATGAGCAGAGGCTCACAGGAACCCAACCCTGTGTTTCTTCTAGGAGCCGTGCTTTGGTGCTCACTAACTAACTCAGTGTTCCTGGTATCAAGGTAGAGCATAACTAGCATGAGTAATGAGAATTGGCTATAACTCCTTATTTCTTCACACTCGCTGCATGCCCGTGCATCAGTGCCCTGCAGACAATGAGGACAGACACCATCTAGGTCCTGTGCAGTGTCTAGATCTCATCAGGGCTGCTCATGCCTCTTCCCTGCCTGCCTGCAGCCACAACCTGGGCTGCAGCCCCAGTGACTGGGACTGGAACTGAGAGCAGGGACGAGCACTCTGAGGGGACAGCCGAGGCCGGGGCACATATGGCTGCTGGCAGGAATCATGGCTGACACCGTGGTCCAGTACCCTACTAGCTTCAGAGTCCCAGCACAACTATTACCTATCACCTGCCAGATGTCCTTTCAGTTCAGAGCAGACAAATGTACACTTTATTTTTACCTCAAGATAAAAATTTCCATGCATATGAGTGTGAAGCAGATACTAAATGAGCCAGGATGGCCACGTGCCTATTTGCCAAGTAAGCAGCATCCAGTAGTCTTTGCTTCTATGAAGAAATGTGCACTCCCCCATTTTAGGCGAAACATGCACTTTGTGTCTGTCATTCATCTTCCCACTTTTGTAAGGAACATGAGCAAAGAGAACTATTTCTGTACCCCAAGGAAAACAACAGAACCAACACGTGATGGGTGGCAGCCAACTCTCTGCCTTAGCAACCATGCAACGAAAGGGAGTAGGGGGAACTGTGGCAAAATGCAGGCCTCCATCACATCCAAAGAGGCAGATGTTCCTCAGCGTGTCCCCATATTTACCATGCTAGAATCGAGGTCACAGCTGCCAAATATTTCTATTTCTTAAAAGCAGCCAGAAACTCAGGTGTGAGGAAAACCTGCATCCATCCTGAGTTCAGTTCTGTCCCTCCCCAGCTGTGTGACCCTGGGAATGTCCTTCCACTCTATGGGCCTTGGTTTCTTTATTTGCAGAGTAGAAATAAATTTATCTTCCTTGTAAGGGATGATGAGGATCAAAAGTAAATATGGAGTCTGGGGATGCAGCTCAGTGGTAGAGCATGTGCCTAATATGTGCAAGGCTCTGGATTTAGCACTGTACAAAAAAAAGAAAAAGCAAATATAAAGAGATAAGGATGAAAGGGATGGCCTGTGGCCATGGTACTGGGAAGAGAGCATGCAGGAAGACAGGAAAGGACATCGCAGTTGAGTGACCAGGAGTAGCCTGTTATAAATCTATAATGGGGGCTGTACACCCAGGAGCCTGGGGAGTAGCAAATTTCCAGAGTGGTTGGCTGCAAGGGTATAATCATAATGATAATATTATTAGTAATAATAGCAACTAATACTGAGACACTTTACTCTGTGCCAGATAGAACTGATATTAATTCATTTAACCCTCTCCAAGAGAAACAAGCTTGAGACTTCTTCAATTTACAAATGAGGAAGCTGTCCAAGGTCAGAACTCGAGTGGCTGAGTCAGGAACCAGAAGTAGTGACAGTTCAGGTTATCTGGGGAAAATACGCCCCGCCTGAAGGCAGTAAATGTGTGCATGTGTGCATCTCTGTGTGTGCATAAATCCGTGTGTACACATCCATACCAACCAACCAAATGACCCAATGGGACAAATCCAATCCCAAAGGCCACCAGCTACAACCACTGATTTTAAATTTTTAAGTGACTTGAAGGTATTTCTTTTCCTTTGTTGTTTTTTTGTTTGTTTGTTTTATTTTTTTTTTATTTTTTTTTTTTTGTGGGTACCGGGGGGGTCGACCTCAGGACCTCGCGCGCCAACAGGCACCCGTGCCACTGAGCGATATCACCGGCCCCTTTTCCGTATGTGGGATCCGGGAGTCGAACTCGGGCCCTCGCGCTTGCAAGGCAGGCGCTTACGCCACTGAGCCATCTCACCGGCCCTGTTTTATTTTTTTGAGACAAGCTCTGACTATACAGTCCAGGCCAGCCTTGAACTTGCTCTGTAGCCAAAGCTGGCTTTGAACATGGAGCCAGGTGGTTGGGCTCTGCTGTACTTTCTGCACCTTTGGGACCTTGGCTGTCAGTTGGAATAGTGAAGCTAAGCCCCTCCTCCTTGAGAGTTCCATGAGTATTGCATGTGCTGAGGGATGCACTGGATTATTGCAAAGTGTCATTGCTACTATGGCAACTCAATACAGCATTTCAAATCACATCATGGCTAGGGGTGGAGCTCAGTCTTAGCCCTAAATTAGATCCCCAGACTACAAAAAGAAAAGAAGAAAAGAGAAGGGAGGGGAGGGGAGGGGAGGAGGGGAGAGAAGACCAACTGATGTAACATTTGGAGTCAAAACCTCTCTCAAGTAAACTTCCAGGTCACTCCAGGTCACTTCTGACACTGACTCTCAACCAGAGGCTAAAAACTAGTGGTCCTTCAGCCAAAATCAGGTGTACATTTTTTGATTTGTTGTCAGTTGTTGTATTTTTAATGAGAATCAATTGCCCACTTTTAAAAACCTGGAGTTCTCACAAAAACTAAAAAGCTTGGATTGCTGGCCTCTTTGGGAATATCAGATGCTCTGGCAGAACTGGTTCCACCTTTCCAAATGGGTCCAGTTGAATTGAACTAAGGAGTAGTTGCCCCCTTAGATCATACATGTGCTTCTGGGTCACCTTTGTCCCCCACTGGGCCTGCTTCTGTCACCATTAAGTCACCTGCCAGACATAGACACATGAACTCGCAGCCCTCACTTGGAGTAGAATTTCTGCCTCAAAGAGAGAGACAGGACTGTAAGGCAATGGACAGGACGTCCTCATCCTGACCATGCCAGAGCACTGCTCGATCACGACCCAGTGTCCTCAGCTTCCAGAATGCTCCGTTCAGCTTTCCCCATTACATTTCTCTCTGAGACTGGGCTCCTAATAGGATTCCAGCTCATTCCCTGTTGCCAAAGTTGATGGGCCACCCTGCAACACTGAGATGACATAACCCAAGGAGAGGCCAGAGCTCGCCTTATTGGCAGCCAGCCCAACCCGACAGCCTGGGGACAATGAGAGCAAGGTTGACAGGACCAGTAGCTGACAGAGGCACTGGGGCTGGGGTGAGAGTTGCTGAGGCCAAGTCCTCTCAGGTGTAAGACTCCATCCTCATCAGGATCAAAGCCATGAGGAGGCAGTTTTCTTTCAGGTAGATCAGGTAGAAAATAAAATGAAGGAGGCCCCCTGATGACCCTGGTTTTGTATTTTGGGGTGCTCTGGTATCTGGGGCTTCTTCAGGAAGATACCCCCACACTAGAAATATGTCAGGGCTCTACAAAACCCCAGTGTACTCATATTTTTTCCAAAATGTTTACCCCAAAAATCACACTCTGACCTCCAGCCTTACCACAGCCTGCAGTGGCCAACAGTGCTCTGATGGATGGAGAAAGAGCAAGCAGCCTGCTTTTCTGGAAAATTCTATCTCCTCCTTTTGACTCTCCTTCTGTTTTTCATTCTCTCAGCCTGAGGAAATGCAATTCACAAACCTTACAGTAATGTGATGTTAATTTTGCTGGTTTAAAGAAACAGATGTCAGGAAATGGGAACCCTCCCACTTCTTAGCTGCTTTACTTCGCCTTCACTGCCTGGCCCTTCTACTTCCGTCCCCTGAGCAGCCCAACTCCCTGCAGCCAAACTCCCTCCTTCAGCATTCTGATGAGTTATGGCCAGTAGTGGAACCTTTAGTTCTCCTCCCACATCTAATTTGGCAGTAATTTGAAGTCTCCCTAACACATGACCTTCATTCCCTAGGTTATCCCAGACCAGGGCTACTGGGATTGATAAGAAACCAGCTGAGTTTCAGGATGCCTCAGGAAGCGAGAACTGCTCAGGAGCCTCCTGGCTCTCAGGCCTTGGAGGGGCTTTGGGATAGGGCTTTTGGGGTGTCGGTCCCATTTTCTCAGCATAACAGGAAGGGGAGGAGGAGAGCAGGGTCATGGCAAGGAACAGATGATTTGAGAGAGGACCACAGCATTGCCCGTCTCCTCTACACCCACCCGCCTGTGCCCACGGGTGCGGGCATTGCTGCTCCTCGGGGGCCCAGTCTGTACTGGGGAGAAAAAGGAAATCTGCTGACTCCCAGAGCTGCCTGTGGGCTTGGATCTGCCTTCAGATGCAGATTTTCAGGTTTGCAGGAAACTGATGCTGCAAGACTATGCAAACACCATCCAGTTCTGTTCCATCCACCTGGCTGAACATTCCTGTGGTCCATGGAAGCGCCCTCCTTTGCCTTCCCAGGAGAACCTGAGAAGTGGATGCCTCGCAGCTCCTAGAAGCTGCCTGCTGCCCCAGTCTCGGACCTGGCCTGTGGTTGCAGTGGTCTCTGGGCCCCACAGGGAAGGGTTTGAGCTCTGACCTCAGTGCACAAACTAGCAACCACAGCACCAGCACTCACATCCCCAATCCTGAATTCTTAAAGCAAGTAATATAAGGCAGGGAGTTCCATGTCACCAAAGAAATATTCTTTCATAGAAGGCACAGTTCAATGGAGGGATTTTTCTGTGCCAGTAAAACCTGACTTTACATCCCAGGCCTCTCAGCTATGTAACTACACTCAAGTTACTTAATCTCTCTGAACCTCAATCCCCTTACCCCTAAAGTAGGCAGTAATAGTCCCTGTCTGAGGGGTGTTGTTTTGATGCATTGCTGTGATTATGAAGGTGAGATACCTAATGTACCTACTATGTAAAAAGTACTGACCAGAAAGTGTCCTCTTATATCAGGAATTCCTATGAGAGACCTGGGCATTCCACAAATGGCTAACCTCCACAGGAAGGGGACATATTTTGTATTTTTTCTCCCACCTTCTTCTCAAAACTCACTGCCTAAGCTAGACGTGGTACGTGCCTGCAATCCTAGCACTCTGAAAGGCTGAGGCAGGAGGGTCTTAAATTCTATCCCAGCTTGGGCAATCTAGCAACTTAGTGAGAACTTTCTTAAAATAAAACTTTTTAAAAAGGATATAGCTCAGTAAGAAGGTGCCTAGCACTGCAAAATAAGTAAATAAATAATTTAAAAAATAAGCTAGGTGTGGTGGCACATGCCTATAACCCCAGCACTCAGGAGACTGAGGCAGGAAGACTAGCATGTACTTAAGGCCAGCCTGAACTACAAAGTGAGCTTCAAAAGAAAACAAAAAACAAAATTTAAATATCACTCCTTATCAAGACTATCTGATAAAAAGAGATTATAAGTTTTAGATTCACTGTATTAAACCTACCAGTCCCCCAGGTCAAGGAAAAGATAATTACACTAAAAAACCTCTTCAGGTGCTATGCAGCCTGCTTCACAAAGGCGGCCCCTCCTACAGGGGGCTGCAGTCCCTTTCCCGGGCACAGGGACAGAGGACTGAACACCAGGGACCTGAGACCGAGCTCCCCCCCCACCTTCCTGGGCTCCATCCAAGCCCCTGAAGGTCCCCAGCTGTGATCACCATTCACCCTGACCCTCTGTCCTTCCTTCTAGAAACCTGAGCAACAATAAAATCAAGGAGGTGCGAGAGGGCGCCTTTGATGGAGCAGCTGGAGTGCAGGAGCTGATGCTGACGGGGAACCAGCTGGAGACTGTGCACGGGCGCATGTTCCGAGGCCTCAGCGGCCTCAAGACCCTGTGAGTGCCGGGCCTGGACCAAGCCCCAGGGGACGGGAGGGCAGGGGAATCAGAGAGGCGTGTGCAAGCCAGCAGCAGCAGACCAGGCCAGGGCACTCTCCTGACCTGCAGGATCCCTTCTTGCCTCCAGCCGGGGTCGGCAGACTCTTCCCACCTTCAATGGGAAGCAGTTAGCAAGCTATGCAGCCCAGCACACAACCCCAACTCAGAACCACTCGTAGATGTTCCTACTAGGAGGAGGCACACAGACATGTTCACCCCCAAACACAGACGTAATCCTCACATTCATAAAAAAGACAGACGCACCGACACATGCCCCGTGCACACAAACACATCGCAGCAGGTGCACATGTACAAACACCTCACATACACAACGCTCACACCCACAGTTACTTGTTGGTCTTCCCTTGTCCTCCCAGAAATATACACACCACCATAACAGCCACGGGATACACGTGTGCACACACATACACCTGGCTCATGCTTCCACAGTGAGTACAGCGTGCACAGACAAGAATGTGTACACACACACACACACACAGACTTAGCCCCAGTGGGGATCTAGGCCTTGCTTATCACAGGACAAAGCTAAGTGGTGGGCTAAGCTCGGGAGCTGGCACGATTGTCCCACCTGTTACCCAAGCACCCTCTGGGAGGAAGGCGGATGCCTCTGCGCCCTCACACCCATCCCCTCCCTGCAGGATGCTGAGGAGCAACGCAATCAGCTGTGTGGACAATGACACCTTCGCTGGCCTGAGCTCCGTGAGGCTGCTTTCCCTCTATGACAATCGGATCACCACCATCACCCCCGGAGCCTTCACCACGCTGGTCTCCCTGTCCACCATGTAAGTGTCCACGGCCCACTCCTCTGGGCTCCTCCACCACAGATCTCCCCAACCGCCCCCTCCAGGTCTCTCCTATCTTTGGCCAAAGCCATGTGTCCAGCTGTTTACTTAGTGAACATTTGTGAGGCTCCCTCAATATGCTGAGCACCACGTAACTACTGAGAATGGACAGACCTGGCCCCTTCTTCCTGCAGTCACAGAGTAATGAACTGCCACAGAGGAGAAGACCTCAGTGATATAAACACCCAACAAAAGCTTATTTGAGAAACTGTATTCTGGGGGTTAGCTTGCTGAAGACAGTGGGAAATGCATTTCTTTCAGCAGAAAGAGCATGTACAAAGGCCCTGTGGTTGGTTGGAGCAGAGTAAATACACAGGGCTGAGCAAAGTCCAGTACGGCTGTGAATATGAAGGGGCATGATGTCAGACAAGGCTTGGAGAGAAAGCCAGGGCCAGGCTGCAAGGCTGCTGTGGGCCAATTTTACTCTCTACCCTGAGAATATTAAGAATACCGGGCCGGTGAGATGGCTCAGCGGCTTAAGCGCCTGCCCGGCAAGCGCGAGGGCCCAAGTTTGACTCCCGGATCCCACATACAAAAAAGGGGCCGGTGATATCGCTCAGCGGCACGCGCGCCTACTGGCGCGCGAGGTCCTGAGGTCGACCCCCCGGTACCCACCAAAAAAAAAAAAAAAAAAAAAAAAGAATACCAATACTACTTTGAAGTAGATCGGGGATGTGATCAGCGAGGGGTTGTAAAAAGGTATCCCTGACTGCTTCCGTGTTCATCACAATCAGAGCGGGAATCCAGCTTTCCAGTTCACCGTGTTGACTCTAGAGCCAAACTTCTAGGTTCAAACCCTGGCTTCTCCTCTCATTCTCTGTGCAACCTTAGAAAAGTTGCTTCATTTCTCTCTCCTTCAGTTCTCCTTCTGCATAGCCCACCTCCTAGGATCCTTCCAAGGACTGAATCTATCCAAATCCGTAAAGCACACAGTGAGTGCCTGCAGTGTAGACGATGCTTGACACACACGTGTTTTACAGTTGCTCATATTTCTGTGGGGCTCTGTTCTCCTTAGTTGCTGGTAATTGTCCCATCTCTACCCTTCCCCCAAAGCCCTTTGAGAGACAGAAAGTCCAGTTGCTGCCACCCCTTATACTCCCCGCACACCCCTCTCATGCGGCACAGAAGCTTGGGGTGTAGAATGGCTTCAAGCCCTCATGCTGTCCAGGCCCTTGTGACCTCCCTCCAGCCAGCTCCCCAACTTCCCACCCTCCCTGCGCACCCCCACTGGCTGGAGCACCCTCCCTCCTGGCCCTCCTTCCCCTGCATCCACGCTCAGGGCCACTTCCCCACCCCACCGTGGCCGTCACTCCCAAGCCCTCCGGCCCTGCTGTCCTCATTTTTATGTAACACCGACTGTTTTCTAAGATAAACTATAGAGAACTCACTACTGTTAATCATATACTATCTGCCATCCTTTGTGTAAGTTCCAGAAGGACAGGGAGTTGCAGCTGTTTCACTCACTGCTTATCCCACCATCCAACCCTTCAACTGCAGCTGCCCCTGCTGAGACCTCTGCTGAGAGCCTGAGTTGATGCCCAGTCTGCGATGTTGGATGAGTGAATGAATGTGATAAATGAGTGGCACCATCAGGAGGGGACAATGGGTTAGGGACTGACACTGGTGGCTTGATTCATGTCAGCCCATTTTTAGCACCTCCACCACCAAAAGCCATGTCAGATGCCCAGGGGGCGGAGTCACTTGCAGGGAGCAGGCTCTGCCATGTGGGGAACTTGACCAGCGTCCCACCTCGCCGAGAGTCGGGGCGGCCTCGTACCCGGGAAAGCTGGCCCCCGAGCTCTTGAGTTCGCTGTCTCAGGGCAGCCACCCAAGGGCTCTCTGGCCTTGACGCGCTCCCTGAGCATTCTTTTCCTCATTTGTGGAGTGAGAACAGTGTTCTCTCCTCACAGGGTGGTTGTGACAAGTGTGACTGTGGTGACGCTGCATGAAGCGCTTAGCATGGTCCCAGTCCTACAGCAGACACTCGTGGTGACAGCTGCTACGATTCCCTCATCTGCCCATCAGTCTGGCCATGTCACTTCACACATGCGGACAGAGTGCCTGTGAGGATGTCCGGGTAGGTCCTGGACACAGGCAAGCAGCCCTGGCCCCTCTCATGGACTTAAGAGTCCAAAGCAAAGGCCCATGTGAAGCCCATGCAGAAACCAGACGCTACTCACCATGCCGCCACCAGGGAGGACGTGAAGGGGTGGGGGAGAAGATGGCCCGGGGCAGACTGCTCCATGTTACACGAGCAGCTCGGCGATGCTGCTTGGCTGAGGTGTTGGAGCCAAGGGCTGCAGGAGGAGGAGAATCGGCAGGCACACTGTGGAAAGCCATATTCTGCCAACAGGAAGGAACTGCAGGCCGTTCCCACAGCTGGCACTGGGCAAGAGCCTGCATCCATGTCCTCTAGTGGAGGCCTACAGCGAGACACCTGCAGAGTGTGCCTGGGTTTAGGAGGGGATCTGCAGTCCCTTTCCACACCTCCTCTGTGCCCCATGGAGCGCTGGGCCTGGGCTGCAGGAGCTTATCCCACTCAGAGAGGCCTCTCCCTCCCCAGAAACCTACTGTCCAACCCCTTCAACTGCAACTGCCACCTGGCCTGGCTCGGCAAGTGGCTGCGGAAGAGGCGCATCGTCAGCGGGAACCCCCGGTGCCAGAAGCCCTTCTTCCTGAAGGAGATTCCCATCCAGGATGTGGCCAGCCAGGACTTCACCTGCGAGGGTGAGCACCAGGAGGGCAGGGGCAGAGGTGCGTGTGAAGGCGAGGAGGCGCAACTGAGCTGCAGCTCAGGACCCTGGAGGAGATCTGACCTCTCCACCCTGTGGGCACAGGACAGATTCACTGCTAGCCAGCCTGGCTCCTTTTTGCAAATTAAGAAAAAGTGCCCCTTTCTGAGGTTGTTTTACTTCCACCAGTCAGAAACCTTCCATAATGTGCTGATTGCAGTAAAATAAGACACTGCACTACAACGAGACATTGCCATGTGTGAGGACACTGTTGTACCGAATACACTAAGGCACCATGTCCACAGTGAGACCGGCATCCCTTAGACGGCTGACACCTTGTGCTGTATATAACTATACAGCTGTTCACGGGAGCCCTAGGCCTGAGTCTTCCTGCCTGTGTCATAGTGAAGCTTAGAGCGTGAGAAACAGACTTCAAGAAAAAGACTGTCGCTGGCTAGGGGATATGAACACAGGAAGATCTGAGGCTTTAGGTCTCAGCATCCTAGAGGCCCTATTTGTTTAAATGAATCCAACCAGCACAGTTCCTTACTTAATCAATTTGAGATCATCTGAGGACAGATGAACTGGTTTGCAGATTAACTGAGGTTAACGTATAATGGGGACCAGGGGCAAACCACCTAGGAGGGACTATGTAGTGATAGGAAGGGAGAAAGAGGAAGGCAAAAGACAGGACTCTGCCCCCCACCCTCACTACTCCTTCAGTCTTTAGTTTATTCCTGATCTGGTTATCAATGATCTCTTGCCTATCTATTACTCTGGCTAATCAAATCTCAGCCACCTTGGTAGTCTTCACTTTATGTCAAGTGCAGTGAGAGGCAGGCAACCCTTCCCATGACCCAACCATGGATGAGCCGCACAGCTACCTTAATCCTGGCTTTAGCTCAAAGTCAGATGCACGAGAGAGCCTGCCCTTGCTGGGAACTACTTGACCACCTCACCCCAGCCTTGCTCACCTGCTCCCCGTGGCAGGGCTCCCCTCCCACCGCACTCACCCTATTGGGGTTCTCCACAGGCAACGACGAGAGCAGCTGCCAGCTGAGCCCGCGCTGTCCGGAGCAGTGCACCTGCGTGGACACAGTGGTGCGATGCAGCAACAAGGGCCTCCGCGCCCTCCCGAAAGGCATGCCCAAGGACGTGACCGAGCTGTAAGTCCCCTGCCCTTGGAATGCCCTGCAGACTCATCACCCCCAGCATCCACACACAGTACCCCCAGTATCCCAAGCAAGACTGTTGGTGGGATGCCCTTCTTCAATGGGTCCAAGAAGGGCTTCCCCAAAATAGAGGCATCAACTTTGACAGGGAACAGGAAGCCCGGCTCGCCCCAAGCCTCAGCCTGTCAGGGGAGGAATATCTGACCCTGCTCTCCCTAAGAAATCCAAAGTACAAATGGAAGGTTACTGCCTCACGTTCTCTATCCTCCCTCTAGGCCTCTGCTCTGCACCCTGCCTGCCTAGAGTCCTCGGCTATTTATCTGTCTGACTCCAGCAAAGATGCAGGTTAAGCATGAGCACATCTTCCAGGCACACCCTGGCTAGCAGCGCACTTTTATCTAGTACGATTGTAGTCCACCTTCAGACAACCCTACCAAGCATATGGCCCCATTTTACAGATGAGGTCTTAGTGCTGAGTCTTCTTCATTCTCAGAGCAGGAGCTTTTTTATCCCACACTCCTGACAGTTGTTCCTCAGACCTGCCCACAACATAGGCTCCCAGTTCAATGAAAAGCCGCCTTTCTATTCCCAAAGGGCTTTCAGTATTGCAAAGAAAACTTTCTTGTGCCCCCTAGAAGGTTCCAACAGGCAGGCAAGGCCCAGTCCTGCAGTCAGGAGACTTGCTCTCTGGGACGCAACTGGGGCCAGATGAGCAGCACACACTTGCACTACCAAGCCAGCCGACATTCACACTTGCACTCATTCGCGCCTTTGTTCACTCACCCAGCATGTAGGGATTAGGTGCCTCATGTGTCAGGCCCTCTGCTAATGCTAGAAGGACAGTGGTGAGTAAACCAAGTGTGACTCCAACACTCATGGTGCTTATGGTTAATCAGGGAAGGTAGACATTAGTTTCATCCACTTAGAAGCATGTGTGATGTGACAGCCATGAAAAATGCTACAAAAGAGCCAGGCGTGGTGGTATACACCTGAATTCCTAGTACTTGGGAGGTTGAGGCAGGAGGATCAACATGAGTTTGAGGCCAGCCTGAGCTATACAGTGAGTTCAAGGCAAGCCTGAGATACAGAATGAGACCCTCCAAAAAAAAAAAAAAAAAAATGTGCTAAGGACAAGAGATAGAAGGTTCACATCCTAAAGAGAGAAGTTAGCCTCAGTGTGAAGTTGAGAGGAGCTTCCCTAGGGAAATGGTGCTGGCGTATTTCCGTCAGAGGGAATGAGCAGCTCTGCAGACACAAGTCACTGCACAGAGCTAAGGCAGGAGCTAGCAGAAGCCCAGAGTGTCCGAGCAGTGACACTCACACACCGCACATCTCCTGCTTGCATTTTGACACTCTCTCCCCAGACTCCCAGCTCACCGCTTTCCCTGGGCCAGCACAGCGTGTGTGCTCAGACACGAGCCACAAGATGTGACCCAGAGCCCCCCAGGCAGTGCTTCCCTCACCTGCCCTGCCAGGTCCTGGGGAAGGACCGGAGCATGCCAGGATCTCAGAAGAGAGGTAGATCCTTGAAGTGGTGGTAGCTCCTGGCATTTCCTGATGCTCAGGGAGGTCGTGACCAGCAGAGCCAGCCCCAGGGAAGGATGGAAGTCTGACAGTCACTACAAAGCCACATCAGCCATGGCTTTGGGCTGAGACCATGCCCTTGAAGATCCGAATGAGCAAATACAGTGTGGTGTTGAGCAGTGCCCTGGGATGGGGAGCTGCAAACATGACCTAGGAACACACTCCTCTCTGGCCAATTGAGTGCCAAGTGACACATGTCAAAAAAAAGAAAATGCCATGGAAACAAGCCCATGGATGCCCTTCCCCAAAACTCATGACACAAAGACTGAAATAACAAAGATAATTGGATGCAATTGTGAACCAAGCCTCCATACAGTGAGAGACCTGAGAGTCTGCTTTGGAAGTAGCAGAACTTTCCTCAGCCAGGCAAGGTCCCCAGGGCTCTCCAAGGAAGGCCACCGTTTCTGTTTTTAAGCCATCTCCTTGCTGGCCATGGGGAGGATGCCTGGAGAGAGACAAGCAGGTAAATGTGGATCCAAGGAAGTGGGAGCTTACAGGCCATGCATACTGTGGCATGGCTGCCAGCTCAGAAATGCTGGGTATCCTCAGACCCAGGGCTTCCAGTGCTTTCAGCTCCCTCAGGCACCATCAGCTATCTCAGGCAGAGATGCCACCTTACAACACAAATAATTCACTAAGAAGCAAAACAAATCTATCTTAGTCACTTTCTATTACTGAGACAAGATACCCAACACCCACGTTTTATTTTCGCTCATGTTTTCAGTCCATAGTCAACTGCTCCAAGGCAGAAAGGGCATGGTGGAGAGAAGTAAAAATCACTTGCCCCAGTCTTGACATAAACCATAACAGTTATCTAGTGTTTTCTCTAAAGGGCAGCTTGTAGGGGTCTGTTGCTAGCACAGAAAGTCCAGAAGTACCATCCATGCTCAGTGTCATCCCAGTGGGAAGTGACTTTTCCTCCATGGTCAGACCCTGCATACTTCCACTAGCCCTTGTCTCTGTCTCCTCTCAACTCTATCTTTGCAGGTGAGATAAGCAGGGCAGAGCCTTCCTTTACCTCACCAGTCTTTGTAAGTCCTCCATGAAGTAGACCTACGATGCCAGTTGCCCACCTTAGGGGGAGAAACTTGGAGAGAAGTAAAAATCACTTGCCCCAGTCCCATTGCTGGTCAGCAGGCCAGTCAGGTTTAGGAAAAAGGCTTGCAGGGCCAGCATCCTCTGCTCTTACCCATTACACCCAAGGTTTTAAAACTTTTGGGTCTCAGGATATTTTTATGCTTTTCAAAAGCATCCATGACTCCAAGAATTGTGTCTGTGTGAGTTCTATCTACTGGTATTTAACACATTAGGAATTAACACTGAGATATTTTTAAATGTGCATCTTTATTCCATTTAAAAATAATTTTATACACATTTCTATAAGAAGCATATTTTCATGTTAAATACAGCAAAAACAATTTCATTCAGAGCAATGGTGCTGTCCTGTATTTCTGTGAATCTCTGTGCTGTCTGGATTCATAGATGACAGTTGGCTCTTCCCGTCTGCTTTACATTCATCCCACTGTGATACATTGTTTGGGGTAAAGTAGAAGCAGAAAATCTAGGTGTGTGGTTGGAAAAGTGGAGAGTATTTTAAGAGCCTGTTCAAATAATTACGGATATTTTTCTTTGATGCCATACTCGAGCACAACCAGTGGTAGTTTCTGAAAGGCTTGTTGAATGGAACCTATACCCACAGCAGTGAACTTCACCTCCTCTCTTATACAAGACCCACTGGTCTGTCTTGACCTTTAGATGGACCTTTCTTTCCCCCATGCATAATCTTGTAATATCACCCATTGGTCATTTGGAAAATAGTGGCTCACTGAGATATGCAGATTTTCCAAGTGTTGACACATTGCATTGTACAATATAAAATAATATCATGTCTACTGATATTACCACCAGTCACATCAGAAAGTCTTTACGTTAAAGTTGCCAAGCTCAGTGTGGCAGTTACAAGTTTTCTAAAGTTTTAATTTTCACTTGGAAGCTCAAATTTTACCGCTAGCAGCAAATAGCAGCATTGGTTTGCCTTGAGGTGACAGGCTCACTTTGTTCATTTTTCAAGAAACTGACTACTAAATACCCCTGCCTGAATAACCAGTTTGCCAGCCATTCTTTAAAAAAAAAAAAAAAAAGTGTTTCTTGAAAAAATTAATAACCAGCTAGTTCAGTGAATGACAATGACACAGATGCTTTGCCTCGTGACAGCCATGTGCTTCACAGGCAGATGTGTGCTATACACACATCCCATTTTGTCACCCATGTTAAAGAAAGTTGAGTTAGTATAATTAATAATTTGCCCTGCTTCATTCAAGGACATCGTGAAGTGGAACTTGCTTTCTTAGTTCTATCTGCAAGTTCACAGAAAATATAAGGCTGCTGATGTCATTTAGCGCCACTGCCCTGACCCGTGCTGAAGTGCCAGTAGTTGTCCCCTCTACTGACTGTCTACTATCAGTGCAAATGTCAGCCCAGGGCAAAAAGGAAAACCATACTTTAATCTTATTGAAACAGTAGTTTTGGCCTCATACACCCCTGAAAGGGTCTCAAAGACTCACAGCGGTCTGTGGGTGACACTAAAAACCATGCCAGTCATTATAAATTGGCATGGTTTATAAGCCTACAGAATCTTGAAAGCAGGAAGGAAGCAGGTACAGGACATTTCAGCCCCCAAGTCAGCTCTCAGAAAGTAAATTATTATTATGTAAATACCTTTTCAGAAATCAAGCTTATCTAAGTTGCTTCCATGTATGGCAATGCTTACAAACATCAAGTGTTCCTGGTTCTGGATGCAAGTTCTGCAAGCCTACATCTTCTTAAAGGCTAGAGAACAGAATCAGAATCTAATGCTGGGGAACAATGGCCATCCACAGCCTGCCCATGATTAAATTCCAGGAAATTTGGGTACTAATTTTGGTATGAGGATCATGGTCATGGATTTGTTGTCCTACAGTTGATAGCCCGAGGAGAGGAGAGGGGACAAGTGACATCTCCCCCAGGCACAGTGGTCGGAGACAGGATTTGTGTTAGACATGAGGTCTGACCACATCCTGGGAGCAGTGGGCACGTGAGTGTACTGTGCACACATGCGCACGGCACCAACAGGAGCCGGGATAGGCAGGGCTTGAGCAGGAGGCAGGAGGGCCGGCGCAGGGCTGAGACCCACATCCTGGAGAGGGAGTGCAGCAGGCAGTGAGGACAAGGATGCATTGGCTAAAGGAGAGGGAGGGCTTGGCCTGGCACTGTCAACTCCAAAGACTTAGAGAATGGGAGTCTGGGGTCCGGAAAGCAGCTCTATGCTTTCTCCTCATCTGTAGTTTAATTGTAGGGTGGACATACATGCAGGAGAAGGGCAGAGCAATACAGTCTGTGATGAGCACAAAGAAGTGGTGGCCACAGTAGGGACTCTGCGGTAGGGAGGGATCCCGGAAGTTTCACTCACACTGGCCTTCAAGAAAGCAAGGAAGAATGTGTTGTGTACAATGAAACCACCACTGTCACTGGGGATGGCACATTCACTGTGGGCCTTGTGAATATTAATAGATATTCTCTTTTAATCTGGCCAACAGCTCTTCAAGGCGAGTTGTGCTATTCCCATTTGAAATATAACTGAGGCTAGAAAGGTTGAATATTTTTAATTTTAAAAAATTTCGGTGGACACATAATAGCTGTATCTGTTTAGGGGATACAGTGTGACATTTCAGCGCATGTATACAATGTATAATGATCAGATCAGAGTGGCATATCTATTACCTCAAGCATTTATCATTTCTTTCTAGCAGAAACATTCAGAATCCTCTCTACTAGCTCTTTTGAAATATACAATTAATTGTTGTCAACCATAGTTTCCCTACCATGCTACAGAACAATGAGGTGATTTCTCCTATCCAATTTCACCCTGCACCCAATAGCCATCCTCTCTCCATGTCTGCTTTCTCACTATTCTCCCCAGCATCTGGTCACCACTACTCTATTCTCTACTTCTACGAGTTCAATTTTCTTACCTTTCATATATAAGAGAGAACATGCACTATTTGTCTTTCTGTACCTGGTTGAATAATTTTTATGATCATGCTGCCAATAAAAAGCAGAGCATAGATTCATGCCAGGGTCTGCCTGACCCTGCTGCTCCATCAGTAAACCATAGCCTTCCAGTGGCAGAGGCCCAAGTCTCTGTAGTGCTGCCCAGTGGCCTGGTTTGTTAATGATATGCAGTGGACAGCCATGAGTCCTCTCAAAATCTGCCATCTGCAGTTAAGTGGGGAGACGGCAAAGCCAGGACCCCTGCCACATGATCTGGGTACCTGTCAGTGTTCTGGCCCTGTCCATGGTGATAGCTGGGCATTCTCTGGCCATGCCAGCTGCTGCCCGGAAAGAGGCTGCTTCCTCTTGCCTCCATGCCGAGCATGCTCCCCAGAGCACTGAACAGAGCCTCTGGCCCACACTGACTGCATGCTTGCCTTTCTCTGGCCTAGGAGAGAGACAAAAATGTGCCTCTAGCCAACTGAGGGCAGTTGATCCCATCTTTGGAGAAGGGGATACCCTTAGGAGTTCAGGCACAGGCCTTGGCCCAGCTGAGACCTCAGCAGATGGCATCCGGCACTGCTGGGCAATGGGGAACCTGGGAGGCCTGAGTACAGGCTGAGCGCTAAGAAAGCTCCCTTCACTTGTTCAAGTATGCATGGAGTTTATCGTAGGATGCTGTCAGAGGAGCTGGGGGTACTGCAGCTAATGCAACAGTAACATCCCTGATCTCAGAAACTTAGAATGGGGAGAAAAGATAAGAAAGCTAACCAGTAAGTGACCCGTTTCAGATAAGGAATACAGTAGGAATTCCCAGGAAAGTACACATACAATGTGTAATGATCAGATCAAAGTGGTATATCTATTACCTCAAGCATTTATCATTTCTTTCTAGCAGGAACATTCAAAATCCTAGAAAATTTCTAGAAATGACTAGAAAATACATGTTTTCAGGAGCTCCACAAGGTGGAAAATCTTATATTGAAGAAACCCAGGTCATGAGATGCAGCAAAGGGAATAAGAAAGAGGAATGTGTGTACTAGAAACCTGAGAAGGCACATGTAAGTTCTGCGGGCCAGGCGACAGCTGACTCCTTGTCCCCAGAGAAATGCAAGAGCCAAGGAAGAATTTTAAGCAGGAAAGTGGCCTGATCCAATTCTCATTTTAGAAGTACTGCCCTGGGTGAAGAATAGGGAACAGACTGCCAAGAATCAATTCTTTTGATAAGCATATGCATTACTGGATATAGATATATATGTGTATGTGTGTATGTGTATGTATGTGTACATATATTCAAAATTATCAAGATCTATCCACAGAGACTCTCATTGAATTTTCACAATCACATCAAGGCAATGATTATTATAATCCTTATTGTACAACTGAGTGCAAACTCAGAGAAGTTCAGTCCCTTGTCCAAGATCACACAGCTATTACAGAGCCATAATGTAAGCCTCCACTACCCCACATCGCCCCAGGCCTCTAGCAGAAATCCAGAGGCCCGGGGTCTGGTGGAAGGTGTCTGCCCTCCCCCTCCATCACTATTCAGCTGGTGCTAGCACCCTTTGTGGGTATTTGTTAGTTCTGCAAAGCTTGAAGCAGTGATGAGAGCATCCATTCAAAGAGATCCGAGTGGGTTTTCGTGCTAGGCAGATGTATCCTCGTGTGCTTGTGCTGGGGCTGGAGCGGAGCATTTAAATGCAGGTCAATGCAAAGGCTGACCTGCTGGAAGTGCTCTGGCAGTTCTGAGGCTGTGGGGCAGAGGGCAGTCTTCTGAAATGGTCCCTCTGGGGCCTGAGCTGCAGTTATAGGCAACTTTGGAGTGTAGAGTTTTCATCAAGGGCTTCCTACAAAGGGAGCTTTCCCTCACAGCCACATCTGCATTTCTGAAAGTGGAAACTTTTGATTCTGCATCTTCCAAGCTGCCATGCCAGGTCACTGGGGACATTCTATGCTGAAAGCAGCTCCCACTCGGCTCTGCATTGCCAAATGCAGCGCCACCTGGGGAGTTCTAGGGTTTCATCTCTGGATGATGTTGCCTGAACAATGTGTTGCCAGGCAATGTGTGGGAAAGCCGTGGTGAAACAGACATGCTTCTGCCAACGTTAATCACAGAGTCACACCAAAGATGTCACCACACAGTTAAATGCAGTGAAGAAAACACACCCAAAGCTTTGGGGCCTATAATGTCACCTGTGAGTGTGGAGGCTGATATAAGGGAGATCAAATGGTGCTAGAACTGAGATCTGGGCATTGTAGGAGATAACCAGGTAAGGAGGAAGGAAAAGGACCAGTACAGGCAAAGGCCTGAACTCCCTCCCCTCAAGGAGGGTTGGGACATCTGAGGAAGCACAGGGCCAATGGAGCTGTAACCAGCAGTGAAGGGAAAGTTTTATCTGAGGTGAACCAGAACAGGGAGGCTAATTTCATGTGTCAGTTCCATGAGGCTGTGGTACCCAGTTAGTCCGGATGTTGCTGTGAATGCATTTTATAGATGCAAGTAGTACCTACAATCAGTAGACTTTTTAAGTAATAGTGATTACAGTTCCTAATGTGGAAGTGGGTCACATCTAATCAGTTGAGGATTTTAAGGAGGTGGAAGGACTAAGGTTTCCCAGAGAAAAAGGAATTCTGCTCCAGAATTTCTGAGAGCTGTAGAGATCCTGCTTGAGTTTCCCATCCACTATTAGCCTGGCCTATGAATTTTAGACTTGCCAGCTCCACAGTAGTGTAAGCCAATTCCTTAATATAAGTTCATATCACACAGAGAGAGAGAGTAAAAAGATGAAAATGACAAAAATTTAGGTTAAAGATCTTGATTGGCTTTAATTTTGTGATTCTAACCAGGCAACACTTCATTTCGTAAAATAAAATGAGTGTTCCATTGGGCTGACTAGAAAAGCTTAGTTTCTCAGAGAGAGAAGAGCTGAAAAAAGCAGAAACAACAAAAATAGGACTGGTCACTTCAAAATTACTTTCCTTGTAAAGCCCAGACAGGGAAACAGAACCATAGGAAAATATCTGATTGGTTAATACCAGGTTACTTTAGATGACTTTTGTATAAGGGTTAGAGCAAAGAGCACTTTCTGATTTTGTCTATTAAAACTAGCCCGCTTAGGAAATTTGCTTCTTACCTCATTTTTCCTGGTATCTTGCAAGGTCAGCTGAACAGCTTAGTTTCAGTTTGTTGGTGGGGTATTTTAGCATGGGTGATTCTGTTTTGGTTTTTAGTCTGGTCTATTGGAGCCTAGTGCTGGAACCTAGTCCAAAACCATGGTCTCCTGAAATTTTTATACACACACACATACACACCATTTGGTTTTGTTTCTCTGGAGAACCCTTACTATTACAAGGACTGACCACAGAGGTCTTCTCAGATTTAGGCAGAAGTTGGGTGGCTGTGTTCTAACAAGGAATGGGAGCTACCAAAGGTTTTAAGCAGGGACAGAGGCTACATTGGCATAGTGCAGATCAGAGCCCAGCTGTGGCCCACAGCTGGCTCTGAGGGCACCAGTAGCTCCAGATGCAGCCATCACGCTGTCCATCCTCCAGGGTCCGGACTCCCTGTCTCAGGTAAGAATGCTGTCAGCATCCCTGAATTCCAGTGGTCATTTATGCTTCCATTCAACTGTCAGAAAATCCCTACATTTGCAGAGCATGGCCTGGCATACAGTGTAGCCTGGGCCAGGCACAGGACATTCTTTTTTTTTTTTTTTTTTTTTTTTTGTGGGTACCAGGGGTCGACCTCAGGAGCTCGCACGCCAGTAGGCGCCCGTGCCACTGAGCGATATCACTGGCCCTTTTCTCGTATGTGGGTTCTGGGAGTCGAACTCGGGCCCTCACGCTTGCCAGGCAGGCGCTTACACCACTGAGCCATCTCACCAGCCCAGGACATTCTTGAGTATGGGCTTTGGTTTTCTCTTTGTAACCCAGAGTCCTATTCAAGAAATAGTTGAGCCCCTATTATGAGCTGAACACTATACTATGTACTGGGGATATAGCAAGAAACAAAACTGGCAAAAATCTCTGCCCTCATAGAACTTACAGGCTAGCAGGGTTCAGAGAAAACATAAATTCTGTAGTAGAATATAATTAGCTCCCATTGTACCCATGGGTTCTGCATCTTCAGACTCGACCAACTGTAGACTGAAAATATATGGGAAAGGAATTGCATCTGTAATGAACAAGTGCAGATATTTTGTCATTTTTCCTAAACAATACAGTAAAAAGAAAACTGTTTATATAGCATTTATATGAATTATGTATTATAAACCACCTAGAGATGATTTAAAAGAATACAGGAAGATACACATTATGCGCAAATATGATGGCTTTTTTTTTTTTTGGATACTGGGAATCGAACTCAGGACCTCACACTTGCCAGGCAGGCACTGTGCCACTGAGGAATATCCCCAGCCCCCTGATGGCATTTTATATGAGGGACTTGAGCATCCTTGAATTTTGGTATCAGTGGGGTACTGTAACCAACCCTCCATGGGACAACTGTATATAATCTCAAAACCATAATGACTTAAGTTGACAATAAGGAGTTCGAAGTGCAAAGATGAAACTGCGCTGAGTTGACTACTCTTGCTCCAAAATCCAACAGACAGGAGTTTACATCCTGTTCCGACACTTACTGTTTAATTCTCTGAGCCTTAGCAAAATACCTTCCATCCCAGCTCCAGAGAATTAGATGAGGTAATAGACCTGAGTCTATCCTAAAGCACTGGGACTAAACCTCAGAGAGCACTGGTGAGTTTAGTTTGAGTTCTGGTCTTGTCCTTGTCCTGTGTTGTCTGTGAGATAAAGTTATATACCTTAAAATAAGCAGAACTGTAATTAGTATCACCCAGTCCATTAAGTCCAGATATACATCAGACACCCAGGTGGGCGACCAGAACACATGGGCCCACCCCTTCCCAAAATGTTCATATTTTAGAAGTCATAGATAAGCCAAGGTTAATGATGTCAGCCGCACACCCTTGCTACATGCCCTGCTTCCCTACTGGATCAATATTGATTGATCCAATTAAGTAGCTATACTTGTAATTTTATTGGTTGATTATAGTTTGACCTACACTGTACCCATATTTGTGACTTTGCTGTATAAATAACCCCTGACAAAGGGACTTGGTGGCAACCCACTTTTAGAACCTCTTCTGTCCCTCAGGAACTATTCCTAATCCTCAATAAACCTTTCCTACTCCTAAAAATATAATTTAAAAATTTTTTAAGTTACTTACCTTAAGGCAAACAACAAGCCTAACCCATGGCCATCTTCATCTGCACTTCTCATGTGCCTTCTGCAAATATCCCAGCAAGGAGACACAAGATTTGGGCATTTTGTTCTGGTTTCTATCTTAGGGGCCTCAGGTTTGCTAAGTAGTCATAGCAAACCAATGGAAACCAGAGAATGCACAGAATGAGGGGAGCAGAGATGAGGGTAAATGTTGTATCTTAGTTATTTTCTCATTGCTTGGACATAATACCCAACACCTACAAGTGAAAGGAGGAAAGGTTTATTTTAGCTCACAGTTTGTAAAGATTTCAGTCCATAGTCAGCTGGCTCCAAGGCAGGGTGGCATAGCAGAGGGGCACAGCAGAGGAGAAACAGCCCATGGCAGGGTAAGCAGGAAGCAGCATGTGCAATCAAGGGAAGTTGAGGAATATGTACCCTCCAGGCCACACCCACAGTGATCCACCTTCTCCCACCAGGCTGCACCTCCCAGCATCACACACCCATGATCGAATCACCTTCCAAAAGCCCCACCTATAAATGCACAAGACTTTGGAGGGACATCTAGATATAAGCTATCACATGTCAGTCACCACAGCTTCCTAGGGTTAGACTTCCTCAGGAGAAATGCTTCCTGGACCATCACTCATGGCCTGCCCTGCTCCATCATCTAGCCACAACTTCCAAGTTTCCCAACACACCGCATTCTACACCACACTTCCTGTGATTGTGCGGGCCAGTGCCCTTCAGCCTGTGCAAACCCTGGAATCCTACCATCTCACCTCCCTGTCCAAGGGGGAAGGCTGGAGGCCTCCTGTATACTAACCCCCTACCCCGCTGAGTCCTGCCCCTATTGAAGTACAGGGCCACCATCCACACAGAATGCCAAGGCCCTGCAACCTCTTGTTCAGGGAAGGACAGAGACAACCCAGAAGCTCTGGTCAACCTTGGCCTCTACATCTGCTTCAAAAGACGTGACCTCCAAGGCCTCAGCGTGGTCCGCCTCGTACCCATTGTCCTCCCCAGCCCATGAGATTTCAGCCTCCACACCTTCTTTCCCTGCCATGATGCTTAAATTTGGGGCCCTCTACAAGCTGTCCTTGGGCTGGCTTCCCTCTCTCCCACCTCTGCTCTTTCTCATCTTATATCTCAACTGCTGCTTTCTGCACTGAACCCCAGGGCATTCTCCAACACAGCACTCTGCTACTTCCCTCCAAAGCACAGATTGTAATTTGCAATTCATGTCTCTCTCTGTGTGTGCCCCCCTCTTTACTCTCTTCCATCAGTTTTTATTCATTTTAGTTTGGGTTTTGTTTCTTTGAGAAAGGGTCTCATTATGTTACCCAGACTGGCCTCAAACTTATGATCCTCCTGCCTCAGCCTCCTGAGTAGGTAGATTACAGGCATGTACCACCATGCCCAGTTGCCGTAAGATTTTTAATCATGCAAAAGCAGTAGCCATTGCTGCTGTCTTATTCACCAGTACATTCAGTACCTGAAACATCACAGATATTGAATGAATACTTATGCCTGAATAAATGAATACATGAACAAATGGATTTCTCTCAGCTCTTCTTCCTGTAGGCATCATCTAAGCATGTCCATGGCTGAATTTTAGGCCACCTGATAAAACTTCCTGCAGACAGACATGGAATCTGGCTCCCCAGCATCTAGCATAGCTCTTGGCATATAATAGGTACACAAAAGTATCAAAAACCAAAGGGACATTAATCCAATATCCCATGGCCACCAAAGAGCTTATCAGGTCCTACCTGGTATTCTGTGCTATGAGAATACCTGGGGACTGACCATAGGAAGAGAGTCTTAATTATAAAAGTAAACCCGGTTCAGTCATTGACAAACTTGTCCATATCCTATTCTAACTCACTTCTTCCCCCACTCAGTCACTTTGTGGAAAGGGACAAAAGGCACCAGGCAGCGTGTTCATACCTCGTTACTCAGTGTGGCCAGTAGACCAGTGGTTCCCACTACCAGGAAGCTTGTGAGAAGTGCAGATTCTCCAACTTACTCCAGGCTTACTGGATCGGAATCTGCTTTCCTATCAAGATTACAGATGGTTTGCGTGTATGTTAAACTTTGAGAAGCACTGAGCTATAGCAAAAGATAGATCCTGAGTCTGTCCTGGAGCTAAAGGCAGGCATTGCCTGGATAAAGAGCATCAACTTAGTGTTGACAGTGGAGAGTAAACACTGTGAGAGCTTTGAATCAAGAGAAATTCACCCAGAAGAGTCAAGCACATCTTGTAACCTTCTTAATGGTTTCTCAATTTTGTTCTGTGCACAATAGAAAGCTTGGAAAAGGGGCTTTATAGCAAGAGTAGGAGTGAACGAACTGGCCTATGTCCCCGCTTGAGGGTAGTCATAATCTTGATAGGTAGTAACAGCCTTTGTAATTCATGACTGTAATTTCAATGAAACCTCCTCCTCTGATCTTAAACCACACTTGAGTTTCCTGCCTCACATTCATTGAGCAATCAGTGCAAAACCTGGAGTCCAGGCTAAGCCTTTATCTGTCCAGGAGAGGCCTCATCTATTGAGCACATCTTCATTCTGAAGCCCTGTCCCCTTCAGCCATATGGTCCTCCTGCTGGGAACTGTAGTACAGTGTTCTAGGTAACAGAGATAAGCTCCTCTTTTCTCAGTGTCTTTTTTTTTTTTTTTTTTTTTTTTTTTTGAGACAAGGTCTCACTTTGTAGTTCACGCTGCCCTTGAACTCACTATGTAGCCAACGCTGGCCTCAAACTCATGGCAACCCTCCTGCCTCAGCCTTCCGAGTGTTAGGATTACAGGCATCTGCCACCATGCCTGGCTTACTTTTCTCAGTTTCCAAATTCACACTGGAGATTCTCAATATTCGATTAAAGTTCCTAAGATGAATTTTGGATCACTTCTACTGTCCTCCGGGAGCCAAATAGAAGCCATACAAAATCATGGTGAGAGTACAGGTTGAGAGACCTGGGTTCAAGTCCTAGTTCAACCACTTGCTGGCTATGCAAACTTGGGCAAGTTTTTTAACATCTCTGATCTTCTGCTTTCTGTCAACTAAATCTCTGCTATATAAGGATATTGTGATGGCTTAATATCAATTGAGTATTTGATTTATTAAACTTATCTGATTTATTCAGCTTATCTGAAAAAGTGACCAATCATGCAGTCTTTTTCCCACATGCTGTCACTCTGCACCTCTTTTCAGGTACCTGGAAGGAAACCACTTAACAGCCGTGCCCAGAGAGCTGTCTGCCCTCCGACACCTGACGCTTATGTAAGGACCCGGATGTTGGGTTGGACATGTATTTTTGGCTCCTGGGGTAACTCGGGAAACTGGTGTGGAGGGTAAGAGAGAAGAGTGCTGCTGGCTGAGGCAGCCTTTCCTAACTTTTTTCCCTGGGTGGAGAGAGGGAAATGCAACTAGGAGGAACAGATGGCCAAGACTTACCCATGCAGAATACCCAGAGCCTGGCATCATGGGGCACCCGAGCCATCTTCCTGCTTGGCTTGGGGAGGGGCGAGGCCTCTGACCTTCCAGGTTCCTAATTGAACTCCTGAGCCTCCTGTCTCCAGCTTCTTGCAAGCTGAGGCTGTGCTTAGATTTGCTGAAAGCATAAAATGGGCATTTCTCCTTTCTCCTCCTTTAATTCCATGTGAAACATTCAAGTAGATGGTTCAAGCCAAGGATGCTTCAGGTGGTAGCTGCTACTACCTCCAAGTCTTCCAAGAACTCAGAAACCCCCTAATGAGAAGCAGGGGTGCTGGGCATGGGCCAGGCTTGGGAAGCCAGGCAGCACGCTGCCTGCCACAATGGGGCCCAGGTTGGGGCAGAAGAATTTTCGGGGCTGGTGGTAACTGATGTCCGTGTCTGCTTAGGAGGGCAGGGGGCCAGGCCACAAGAGAAAAATGAGGGCTCTTTCAGAATGAAAGAGCATCACTCTTTGGAAAGAAGCAGGCCCACTGATGAAAGGTAGGAAAAAAGCCACCTGTGTTTGGCCTGGATTCTTGGATACCGTCAAACCTGTGTCTAGATGGGGATACTATGGACATTTGAAGCCAGATAGTTCTTGGATGTGGGGAGCTGGTGTGGATATTGTGGAATGTTTACCAGCATCCCTGACTCCTACTAGATACTAGTGGCACTTCTCCCAGTAGTGACAACCAAAATGTCTTCAGACATTGCCTAATGTCATTGGAAGAGCAAAAGTTCCCCTAGTTAGGAACCACTGCTCTATAGCAGTGATTATGAATGTCAGCTGATTAGAAAACTCTCAAGGAGGAGGATGAGCAGGAGGGGAGGAGGAAGAGGAAGAGGAGTTGGTTTTAATACTTATGCTAAAGCCAATGCTGGACCATTTAAATCAAAATATCTGGGCACAAAACTCAGCTATTGGAGGATTTAAAAGCTCTCCAGGTGATTCAAATGTGGAGCTAATGTTGCCACTGCTCTGGGTATTTATCTCCAAGGAAAAGCTGTAGATACATTTATTCCATACTATCAGAATCCCTCTTGGGATGAATGAAGTTCGTGGGGGTGTATGGGTAGGTAGATGGACTGATGGATGTGTCAGTGGACGGATGGATGAGTGAATGAGTAAGCGGGTGAATGAGTAGGTGGACAGATAGGAGGATGGGTGGGTGGGTGCATGAGTGGATGGATACATAGATGGGCAGATGGATGAATTTATTGGTGGAATTCACGTATGATATTTTGGAATGGCCTCCTTCAGATGCAATTTTCATTAAACTTTGACCCTTTTGTTTCACTTTTCCCAGTGACCTGAGCAACAACAGCATTGGCGTGCTGACCAATTACACCTTCAGCAATATGTCTCACCTCTCTACTCTGTGAGTACAGCGAGAGTCCATACTTACTGTTCTCATGGGCCTAGAAGTAAGTGACCATCCTTTCCCACATCCCCTCAGCCTTAGGTTCCAGGTGAAGGGTAAGCCTTAGTCATCAAAAGGAAAATAAAGTAGGTCAGAACTTTGCTGCCTAGGCAGACAGAGAAACTGGGAGAAACTGGAATTTCATTACTTCTGAAGAAGATTGTCTGTAAAATAGCTTCCAGGATGTGTGACTTCTCTTTCCCAGTGGAGGGTTTCCCTACGCAATTACATTTGCACAGATCCATTTATTTTCCATTAGCTTTGCATGTCATAAGCACACACCATGTGACAGCAGAGAGAAGTTATGGAAAGCTGGTGAGAGAGCCAGCCTGCTATGGTACATGGCGGGAACCTGGAAAGCTGAAGCTCGTGAGCGTCCTGCACCTCATGAGAAGTTTCTCTTTCCTTTATTTTTAGGAGGCTTTTGTCAATATATTAAGACTGGGAAATTGAAGAAGCTTTTTGCTCTGACTGGCCCACAGTGTAAATAGTGCACCGTGAGTAGTAAGAATAGGACCAGCTAACAGACTCCTTCCTTTCTCCCTTTCCACAGGATCCTGAGCTACAACCGGCTGAGATGCATCCCTATCCACGCTTTCAATGGGCTGCCGTCTCTCCGAGTGCTGTGAGTACTTGGGGCCCCTGTGCTGAGCAACCCAGTACTGGGTAACAGCAGGAGGAATGCTGAGCACTCCCCTTCCTCACTCTCCTTTGCTCCAGGCCCACACCTCCCACCCAGCCCTCTTATTTGCTCAAAGAGATACAGAGAGTATCCCTGAGAGTCACCCACTCCTGGGGTGCAGCCCATTACTGCTTGTGGGACCTTGGGCACCTCACATAACTCCTTTGAGTCTCTATCTCTTTATGTGTAAAATGGGATCGGCAGTGCTTCCCTTTTGAAGGTAGGGATGTGTAGTTACACCCTGCCCTCTGGTAGTGAGCACTATGTGTGGCACGGAGCCTCATTTTGATGATCAGCCTGTGTGCAGGTGTGGCATCTGGTCTCAGAGGAGTGACTCAGTGTGGTCATCCTCTGCACGGAAACAAAGCTCGCATACCAGAGATCACAGGAGCCTGTTCCAGCTCACAGAGAGTTGGCTCAGAGTGTGATTTACCAAAAGAAAAAGTAGTTTTAATAAGCTGCCAATATTTAAGTAACTCAGGGTCCTCCCCTCCTCACTCAGGGAAATCCTAACTTCCACATTCTGTTAGAAAATTGAAAGTCCTGGCCATGCAAGGGCCTTGCCTCTGCGTTCCTTCATGGCTGAGCAGCCCTGCAGCTTTGGACAGGGCTGTACAGTCCGCAGCCTCCACACCTGTCCCACCCTTGTCATCTGCCTGGCCCCATCCTACAGTTAAGTCGGGGCAGCCTACTTGAGGTAGATTTGCTCTGTACAAAGTCTAGAGGGCCATGGAGTCACCTGCTTTCCAAGCACAGCTCTATTCCTCCCTCATTGTGTGTCTTTTCATCCATAAAAATCAGATAATTATGGTAATTGCCTCACAGAGTCTTATAAGGATTAAGTGAGATGCTGTATGTAAAGGACTTAGCATAGTCCTGAATAACTAACTTAAAGATAGTAATACGTAATGTATTAACCATTGTTACCCTCCTATTATGTTGGTTTGAAAATTTGTTCTTCTTTTGATTTGTTTTGTTTTTTCTTCTCTTTAAAATAAAAAAAAAAAGGACTTAGCATAGGACTGGCCACTGTAAACACCCATTCGTTATTACTGTTCTCTCTTCATAGCTCACTAGGGCAGGAAGGCATCCAGCCTAGGCCCTATCTATCACCTGATTTTCGTGCTTTTCCATCTTGCATTTATTTTACTTGTAAAAGATACTGTGAATGGATCCTTGACTATCAACCCTTGAATGATATTCTCATGAGGACTGAGATGCCAAACACTGCCCAAACCTGTCAACCTGTTCCATTTCTGGCCCATTATTACTATAATAATAATAATGACCATATTTGATGGGGCTTTTCATGGCCATTTCTTCATATAACCTTTTGTGACAATGCTGTCAGTTTGAGCAGATACCAATTTTAAAAATGGGGAAACTGAGGCCCACATTGAAGTAGAAATGGGGAAACTGAGGTGAAGTAGATAGCCAAGGTCTACTAGTCAGTCACAATCCATTTCCTGATTCTGAGTCCCAGCACCCTTCCCAGGGCCTGGTAGCAGTCAGCAAACAGCACCCAACAAGCTGGTCCATTCCAGCCAGAGGCTCCAGGCTGATGTGATTTATTGAACTCCACAGAACACCCATGTCAGCAACAACTCCCACCACATGTCATCTGCACTGTTATTAAAAATCAATTCTCTGGGGGCAGAGAAGTACCCGCACTGACAGTATGCAATCTGTTATTGTCACTTATTTATTATCCACCCTCTCTGGGGAATTGGAGAATGGAAACATCAGCTGAACCATTTTCCCATTTCCAATTGAACACAACAGGAGATGAGCGTGTCTTATTGGCCAGGGTGAAAGCTGGACCAGTGTCCCCTTCCCAACCCCCACTATCCCCCCTCAATCCGAGCCTATTACCTGCCATCCGTGTCTAACAGTTCTGTGTGTGGGTTTGCTGATGGGGGTGCTACCAATTTTAAGCTGATCTGTGTGCATATGCTTTTAATTAAAGTAGCTCTGATTGAGACAATTCAATGCGTAAAAGGGAGAGAAAAATAGCACTGGCCTGTCGATCTGCTATCTACTGGGGTAGTGGGGTGAGCATCAGCAGCCTGTCCAGGGTGTCTTTACTGCCTTGTATGTCCCTCCCTGGCACCAGTACTATCGTTAGTCAATCTGAACATACAATACCCTGGTGCCTGCTTCTTGACTTCAGAATTAGTAGGCTTTTAGCATCACTGTTTTAGAATCATAGGATCTCAGATATAAAAAGAGATCTCCCAAACCCTCAATCCAACCATCTGTCTCAGTGGGGAGCAAACATTTACTGCATAAAGGCCAATTCAGGAAAAATAAAAGTGTTTACAGGCTACATTTTTATGATATTTGTATCCTTTCTCCCAGTAATTGTACATGTAGGAATTTATGTTAAAGAATAATTCAAAATGAGAGAAAGTTTCTATGCATTAAGATCTTTGTTGCACTGTTATTTTTAACCTAAATTTTAAATACCACCTACAAGGGCCACGGTGGGGAAATGTTTAAGGAAGCTATAATACAACCAGTCAATGAAGTGTAGTTATTAAAAGAGGTGAAGAAGAAAACTAGATAGCAGTGTGGGGAAGGGTTTATCACACAGCATTTACATGGATAAAGAAATATAACTTAATTATAACTCGTTCATATTTATGCCTATGAAGAAAGACTGTCAGGGAACAAATGAAAAAATATCATTAATAACCAGCTATTGACATAGTTGTTTCTGTAATAAGTGAAGGCAAAATTAGAGATGAATGAAGATGTAACATATTTACAAGTTAGGGAGTGGAGAGAAAGGTTTTTGAAATCAGGAGTTACATTATCTGCAGCTGCATTTGAACATTTGTATAGCCTGTTTCTGAAGGTTTCATTGTTATGAAAATTCTAATGAAAATTTCAGAAATGATCAATGCTTAGTGTTTGACACAAAGAGGAAGATGAATATTAAAAGTTCAGCCACACACAAAGGTCAAAAAAGTGATCAGAAAGCAATAGAGGACTTGGGTATGCAGTATGTATGAGTGCGTGTGTGGATGTGTGGTATCGGTGGGGGGTGCTGTGTATGTGTGGTGTAGAGTGTGTGTATGTGTGTGCTGTGCATATGTCTGGTTTGTGTGTGGTGAGGGTATATGTGTAGGGTGTGTTTGTGTGTGGGTATAAATGCATTTCAGTGCACAAAACGAGGGTGGTCAGTAGCCTTGAGTACAAAACATTGTGTGAAAACCTTTTCCTACTTCACTCCTAACCTAAAAATAGCTAGAAGAGCACATTCTTTTGCACACTGCAGTTCTTCAGGGACCCATGCACGCCCTGATCTTTGCCCCACACTGAGTCACATGCCTTGGATGCGTGTGGTCCCCAATGTCACTCTCCATTCCCAGCCACAGGAGGCCGCCTGGAATCACTTAGTGCCTGGAAGGCTGCTCAGTGTGTGCTCGTGAGGCAGCCAGTGGGGTTATCATTCATCATACTCACTATTTTTAGCACCAGGTCCCTGAAGTAATACTGTGCTGTTTACACCCATGCAGCTTACAGACTGCATGAATCCTTCCTACAACAAACCACCCTGTGAAGGGCTCCATTTGCCCTTTCCTTGATTATCTTCCAAACTAAGAGCTCACTCCCTTACCACACAACTCAGCTACACATTTTTTTTTTTAATGTGGGTACTGGGAGTTGACCTCAGGACCTCGCACTTGCCAGCAAGTGCTTATGCAGCTGAGCAATATCACCGGCCCTTTTTTTTCCTTTATTTGGGTTCCGGGAGTCAAACTCAGGACCTTGTGCTTGCCAGGCAGGCACTTATGCCACTGAGCTATCTCACCGGCCCTCAGCTACACTTTTGATCAGTTGTTAAACATCAGAAAATTCTTCACGTGAGCCCAAAGGTACTCCTTGTGCAAACCATGATCACCATGATCTGGGCTTGGCCCTTTCATAGTTCCAAAATAAAAATAAATAAAAAGTTTAGCTATAAAATCTTACATATGAAGATGTCTTAGAAAGTTTTCTGCCCAGATCTTTCTTTTATAAGCTAAGGAGATCAATTTAGAAAGGTCAGTGACTCATTCGGGATTTTTCTCCTATTCATCCTTTCCTAAATGCACACTGTGGCTTGGTTGCTGTGCTAAATCCGGGTGGGGGACATCAGTGAATGAGCCATGAGTGCTAATCTCGGGAGCCTTGGTCTGCAGGGGAAGTAGTCAGTAAGCACCTGCAGTGCAGGGGACACCTGAGAGAAGGACCATAGGATACAATGTGAGGCTCAGAACCCAGTCCGGGCCACCCACAAGGCTTTCTGAAAGAACAGACCATGACTGAGCACTGCACCTGGGGCCGAGTGCTTCAGTTAAATTATCACATCACTCTTTGCCCTGTGGTGAAGAATATACCACAATTGTCTCCATTTCACAGAGGAGTAAACTGAGGCCAAGTGAGATGAGGTAACTTGCCCACAGTGACACAACCCATGGACAGTGGTATTGGGATTTGCCTCCAAGACTATTTGCTTTCGGAATCATTCCTCTTAACCTCTACTTCCAAGGCTGAGACCAAGAATCTAGTTACTGGAGGGTTACTGGAGTAGGGATGAGAGTGAGGAACCTTCTTGGCGGGAAGTATACAAGTGCCTGAAGAGAGGCCCTGAAGTCAGTATGGGTGAGCGGACCGAGGGAGTCACGAGAAGCTGCAGGGGTGGCTGGAATGTGGCGTCCGGGCTAGAGCAGGGAGATGTTGCAGAACAGCCACAGGTGCGGGTGAGCCAAGGCTGGAGCCCATGTCTCCCCGCTCCCAGCCCAGTGCTCTTCTCACCACATCCTACCTTCATCCCTGTCACAGGGAATTACTGTCTTTCTCCACACCCCTGTCAGACTTTCCCTGAAAACCAGAGGGTCATGGTCTATTAGGAATGAAGTGTTTTCTTCCTTGCCCAGAGAGGCCTCTAATGTGTGGAAGGGCGGACTTCGAAGAAAGGTGATGGGCCCAGGGCCACTCTGCCAAATTTAGTGTGTGTCCTCTCCAGCCCTGGGGTTGAGCATTAGGACCTTCTACCACCTTATAAATGAGCAAAATGCATGATTTCAAGTTTCGACTCTATTCAAGCCTAAAAAGAGAATTTATCAATTCAGGTAACTGAAAACTTTAGTGGTAAGTAATGGGCTGTGTGGCTGCATGCAGTGTTCCAGGGTCGCTCTCAGAAATGTGGCACTCTCTGCCTCTGAGCCCTTTTTTCTGAGTAGGTTTCACTCTCAGGCAGTCTTTCTCAACTTGAGGGACAGAGCATCCACTTAGCAGGCCCACAGAAGGAAACCATTGACTTCATAGGTCCAGAGAAAGCCAAGAAGTGTAGGGAAGTTCCAACTGCCCCTCTGTGAAAGTTCATCTCTAAGTCTATTGAATAGACAGATTGAGAAAAAGGTATATGAACACACATGCACATGAGAGCCATATAAAATACGAAAATGCAAAGCAGGACCAGATGAGTGAGGCTTAAATAACTTCTTCATGGAAAAGAATGCATTGGGGTACGGTGGGCAATTTTAGAGGGGCGGTAAATAACATTTAAGGGAGAGAATGAGCCCAGGAAATGGGGACAAAGTCCCTCTAGGCTCTTGCTATGGTGTTTGGTTTTCAGTCTCCTCTGTGATGTAAGTTTACTCTTGCTGGGTTAATGAAATGTTAGTAAGAAAATTGAAGGTACTTATATTGCTTTGTGGTTGATCTGGTCTTTGATAAGGGAACTTGGGAAAGTTCCTTCCTATGCTTCGGAAAAGGATCAAGAGAAATTGGGGGAAAGGTAGGTGGCAGGGATGTAGGGTATGGTCAGAGAGACCTTGAAGCTGCTCCTACAGTCCAGCATGTCACAGCACCATACTTTGGGGTGTCATTTTCTGAGCCTCCCAACCCACTGAGATCACATGTTCAACTTCAGACCACACACTGTGACTACAGTGGGCCAGACCTGAACTGTGACTCTACCCAGGAGACCACACCTCTTGGACTGAGAACTGGAGAGGGTGATTCCCAGTGGGTGAGAGAGGACCTGCTACAGAAAAGATGGCATTGACACTAAGCAACCCACACCCCTCAAAATATGTCTGCCTCTTCAAATAGATACTAGGAATTCCTTTATTTTAGAGTTGAAAAACTGAGGTACAGAAGGATGATCAGTTGTCTTGATTTACAAAGCCAGAGTATCAGAGCAAGGATTCCAACCCAGGCAGTCTGACTCCAGAGCCTTGGTTCGTAACCCTAGGTGACCTACGAGTGGTCTGGCCTGGTCAAAAGCAAAGTCACCTACCCCAACCCACATTTAGGTCTAGAGTAGCTGCTAACATCCTTGTACAAACTGTGAGCACCTGGTGATTCAAAGACTCAAGGTTTAAGGAGCACAGAACTGAAAAGGTGGTGAAGTCCTAGTCTTGTTCTAATGATGCCATCATCTGTATCTTGAAATTCTCAAGTGTGCCTTTAACATCCCCTAATAATCAGAAAGTGGAAGGGAGTCTCAAGCCTTGAAGGTGAGCCATTGGGAGTTCTGAGAGTTGCTAGTCGGGCTCAGTGCCTGTGAAGTGTGAGGGAGAAGGGAAGGGAATACAGAGTGTTTCTTGGGAAAGCGCACTCATCCTCTTCTCTGCCATCATTTCAGATGGTGGTTTGACGTGGAAGAGTCTTCCTTAGGAGGCCAACCAGCATGAGAACTTGCAGTACAGGCAGATTTCTCTAGATTTTTCTAGAGTTGTCATGGTAAATTATGGCCCCATTATTCTACAGCTTTAGAGTGCTCAGCAGCCCAGCGCGCAATAAATGGGAAGCTGAAAGAGTAAATAAGATCCAAAATGTACATTAGATATTGTAAAATGGGAAGAACCTGTTCAAAAGGAAGAGAAACTGGGATGGGAGAAATGGAGAAAAGAAGGAAGGGAAAAGCAAAAAAATAAATAAATAAAAATTAAAAAAATATATATATATAAAAGATAGTTAAGATAGACACACTACTAATTTCTCTTAGTTCATTGAAAAGAAAGGTTCATGCTAATATTGTTTGGACAATTGAATACCGGTATCTTGTACTCTGAGTAACTAATTTAAAGATAATACATAACCATTGTTACCCTCATATTATGTTGTTTTGAAATTTTGTTCTGTTTTTTTCTCTTTAAAATAAAAATTAAAAAAAAAAAAGAAAGGAAAAGAAACTGAATGGTGCTAATAAGCACATTAGGAAGTACTTCTAGCTCCTCCTTACCAGGGATATGAGAAGCCACCATGAACACTGTTTGGAAAACTATTAGCCATCTTCCAGCTGTCCTGGCTGCCTAAGAATGGAGGATGACTTTCACCTTGACAATCTCACCCACTAACTGTGAGGGGACCAGAAGGAGCTGATGGTGATGAGGACAACAATGGATGATAACTATGAGAAAAAAGAAGAGGAGAGGAGGGGTTGGGAGGTAGCTTAGTGATAAGCATATGCTTAGCTTGTGCAGGGTCTAGGTTCCACGGGCAGCAGGATAGATACACAGATGACATAGATACATAGACAGACAGACAGACAGACAGACAGAACACCAGCCCAGTAGATAGAGAGGGAGATCCTGTAGGAGGAGGAGGGAAATGAGGGCCTTGCCAGAAAGCAATAGGAGAAAACTGTCTAAGTCCTTGGCCCTTAAAGTGGCATCAGTCTCAGCACACCTAGAAACTTGGCAAAAACACAGAATCTCAGATCCCACCCATACCCACAGAATCAGTATCACTGGTGATGGGGCTTAAAAATCTGCATATTTGAGTGCTCATTCAATGTGAAAGCCCCCCCATACTTTACTAAGTGTAATTAAGTTCCCATCTCTGGTTCAGCCGGAAGACCCAGGACAGGCTAAGTTCAGTTGAAAGGAAAACAAAAGAGCTGGTTCATTAGTTACCATCCTGTTTATACTTGCACTGTCAATGCTAATTGCCTCTTTGTTTTACTAGGGCTCCCCGCCTGCAGTAAAGTTATTAGTCCTTACCCTTAAGGGGGCTTTATCACCAGCACAGCTGATGGTGCTCATCAGTCACTAAAGAATCCTGCGAATTCCTGCGACTCTCACCCACCTTGCATTTCATAGACCAGACCCAAAGTGAGCCATCGGGGTGGGGATTTTTTTATGCAGTTGATGATTAATCCTTTAATGGAGGATATAATCCCTGAATTGTAGATGGGCTCTCATTCCTTAAGCACAGAGCAATGTTCACTCTGTTTTTACACAGACCTATCCTCTAGGCATTTGTCAAAGGCTCGGTATATGTGGCTACTTTGCAAGTGAGAATAGCTCTTAGCTGCCTACACCCTAGGGTAGAAAGAGGCGTGACTGATACCAAGCCCATTGCCTGACCCCTTGGGCTGGCTGTCAGAAGATGCACTTAACTATAAAGAAATCAACTAATAACAAATGCTGGAGGGGCTGTGAGGATAAAGGAACCCTTCTTCACTGTTGGTGGGAGTGTCGACTGGTACAGCCACTGTGGAAATCAGTGTGGAGATTCCTCAAAAAACTAGGGTTGGAGGTCCCATTTGACCCAGCTATTCCCCTTCCGGGCATCTTCCCAGAAGAATTAAAAACATCGTACCACAGCGATATATGTGCACCCATGTTTATAGCAGCACAATTTGTAATAGCCAGATCTTGGAAACAACCCAAATGCCCATCAACTGAGGAATGGATAAGAAAGATGTGGTATTTTTATACAATGGAGTACTATTCAGCCATAAAGAAGGATAAACTGGAGACTTTTATAGGTAAATGGATGCAACTCGAGAAAATACTCAGAAGTGAAATAAACCAGAAGCACATGTGTAAGCATCGTATTGTCTCTCTAGTATGAGAAACTGAAAGAGTAAATAAGATCCAAAATGTACAATAGACACGGTGAATCAAAAAGAAACTGGTCAAAAGGAAAGAGAGACTGGAATAGGGAAAAGAAAGAAGGGAAAGGGAAAAAAATTGTATATATATATAAGATGGTTAAGATAGATACACTACCAATTTTACTTAGTTCATTGAAGAGTAAGGTTTGTGCCAATAATGTTTGGACAATTGAATGCTAATGTCTGGTATCCTGAATAACTAACTTAAAGATAGTAATACGTAATGTATTAACCATTGTTACCCTCCTATTATGTTGTTTTGAAAATTTGTTCTTCTTTTGATTTGTTTTGTTTTTTTCTTCTCTTTAAAAAAAAAAAAAAAAAGATGCACTTAGACGCACGCTAGTGCCAGACTCATGTATGCACATGGCCAATACCAAGCCCTTTCCCATAAAGACAAGTGTCTGGTTCCAGGGAACACCCAGGACCTAAGTACCACCTCCCTCTACCACCTGAGCTGGGATTGATAGCATTTCTCGATCTACCTTAAAACTTCTTAAGGGGAGTTTGAAGGGAACCAATTTTTTTGGTTTTTGTTCGTTTGGTACTAAGAATCGAACTCATGACCTCGCACTTGCCAGGCAGGCGCTGTGCCACTGAGGTATATCCCCAGCCGGGGAATGAATCTATTGAACTCCTTTATTTATGCCAGATTTTCTTCAAGATCCTTTCACCAATGTTAATAATGGTTCATCATTTAGCACTTAGAAAATGCCAGCCTCTTGTCCGCATGGATTAATACATCCAGCACAACCTTTTGTGGCAAATCTTACCATGTTCACTAGGAAACCGAGGCTTAGAGAAGGTAAAGCACAGCTGGTAAGTGGTAGAGTTAGGGTCCGAATGCAGGCAAGGTGGCTCCCAAGCTTACGATCTTAACCATAGGAAAAGAACATCATATCCCTGAAACTTCAGGGACTCCTATAGGGAGATCTGCCTCTCCATTTTTCAGATACAGAAATGGAGGCCCAGAAAAATATCCCACCACTAAAATGGACTGATTTCTGATTCCATCCCAGGTCTGTCAGCTATAAAAGTGCAGCTTCTTCTTCCCCAAACCCTCTGCCCTCCATCCCTGCTCCTGAGCCAGGCTGAGGAGCACCCACACCGCTGCAGCAAAGGGGCAGCTGCTGCTCCTAGAGAACAGGCTGGGAGACCAAGGCGGTACGCTGGGTTCAGACTGTGACTGGGTACAACCTTCTGACCTGTCCCTTCTGCCTTAGAACCCTTCATGGCAATGACATTTCCAGCGTTCCTGAAGGCTCCTTCAATGATCTGACATCTCTTTCCCACCTGTAAGTAGCCATAATTCTTCCCAATGTGCATTCACTCAAAGCAGAAAATTAGGATAGTGCCAGCAACAGTTTGGTGTATATTCTTTCCATACGTATAGATGGTCGTTCCTGCAAATCTGCAGACTGGCCTGGGAGACCCCATGCTACCAAAATCCCTTTTTTTTTAATTTTTATTTTTTCGGTACTGGGAATCAAACTCACAACCTCACGCTTGCCAGGCAGGCACTGTGCCACTGAGCTACATCCCTGGCCCCCAAAATCCCTTATATTAAATGGCATAATATTTCCATGTAGCCTATTCACACCCTCCTGTATACTTTAAATCATCTCTTGATTATTTTCGGTACCTGACACAATGTAAATGCTATATAAATAGTTGTTGTGCTATATTGGTTAGAGAATAATGACAAGAAAACAGGTCTATTCATGTCCAGTACAGATGCAATTTTTTACTGTTCTTTCCAATCCACATTTGGTTGAACTGCAGGTATGGAACCTGAAGATTCAGAAGACCAACTGTAGTTTATTTTATGACAGTGTATTTATACTGCCCACATTTATCTTTTTCTCTGCTTCGGATGCCTTCAAAGGAGATGCAATTCTGTAAACTGTAAATATTTAATAAGAACTACCAGAAAACACTTACTATGTGCCAAACATGTAGTTGGATTATCAAATTTATTTCTCACAGCAGTAAGGCATTTTATCCCTTTATACATGATGAAAGTAAAACTTAGAAAGTGAAAGAATTTGCCCAAGAGTTGCCTAGCCAGTAAGTAGCAGAGCCACAGGTGAACTCCAGGTCTCCCCTGACTCCACAGCACATATTCTTAACCATTCTGCATTCTGGAGCAAGTTTCCCCTTCTTACTTCACACAAGGAATATTAATTGACTAGCTGAAAATCACCTATGAAGCTACTGAGACTTGGACAGGAACTCAAGTTCCTTAACTCCCAGAATAGCCTTCTCTTCCCCAGATGAGGGATTTCCAAGTTTTTTTTTTGGATTTTGATTGCATTCCTCTGTTGGGGAAAATTTTTTGAGTTTCTATTCCTTTTATATGTATATTTAATTATTTTCATATTGTATATATTATGATATTGACATTATGTATATTATAAAACATTCAAAATAGAAATGGTAATTCATAGGGTCTATTTGAAGTTCTAGTATTTTCTTCCAGATATTGCTTTTAGAAATATCTACAATGAACTGTGCCCTCCTTGCCAGCATCTTCGAGCTGACTGGTCTTAAGCTGCTTCATAAATTCTGGATTTCAGAATCTTCTCTGTAAAATATATCCTGCAGTGGACCCTCCAGTCAGGGACAGGAGCCAGACAATGAGATGACCATAGGTCCAGAAAGCTTCTTGGAGAAAGCAGGCTTGGGTTAGGCTCAGGATAGAATTTTATAAGGGTAGTAAGAGCAAAACCTCAGAAGTGAAAGGGATTCGGGTGAGGGTTAGAACATCTACCTGGTTGGAAATACACTCTGGAGACACTGACGTGGCTCCTGTGGATGCCGGTCTCCATGTCAGACATTCTCAATCGAACCAAAGTTGAAAAATTCTGCTTTTCCAGGGACCCAAGGAGAAGGAGCCCATGGGCCAGGTTGGGAAGGGGGCCCTAACTTCTTGTTCTGCCTCTTAGGGCACTGGGAACCAACCCACTCCATTGTGACTGCAGTCTGCGTTGGTTGTCAGAGTGGGTGAAGGCAGGGTACAAGGAGCCTGGCATTGCCCGCTGCAGTAGCCCTGAGTCCATGGCAGACAGACTCCTGCTCACCACTCCCACCCACCGGTTCCAGTGCACAGGTAGGCTCTGCCCACCCACCCACTTCCCCGCCCACATCCTGTCAGAACTGGGCATCTCAACAGACGTGACTTCTAACACCATTGCCTGTCTCTCCCGTGGCTCTCAGAGAGACGCTAATGCTGAAATCAATATGGAAACATGTCTAAAGATCTTTTATCATTCTGTCCCCCATGGCCTTCTGCTGCCTTGTTTGTTTGATTTGTTGATTGGTTGGTTTTTGTGCTGGAGATTGAACCTAGGGCCTGCAGCATGCTAAGCATGTACACCACTGAGCCGCATCCCCAGATTCTGTTGTCATAGTCACCCCTCAATATCCACGGGGAGGCCGGTGAGATGGCTCAGCGGCATAAACGCCTGCCTGGCAAGTGTGAGGGCCCGAGTTCGACTCCCGGAACCCACATACGAAAAAGGGGCCGGTGATATTGCTCAGCGGCACGGGCGCCTGCTGGCACGCGAGGTCCTGAGGTCGACCCCCAGTACCCACAAAAAAAAATATATATATATATATCCACGGGGAACTGGTTCTAGGATCCCCACAGATACATACCAAAATGTGAGGACACTCTTTTATATAAAATGGTGTTGTATTTGCATATAACTTATGTAGATCTTGCTACATATTTTAAATCATCTCTAGAGTATTTATAATACCTAATATAATATAAATGCTATATAAAAAGTTATACTTTATTGTTTAGGAATTCTGACCCCCAAAAAGAAGTCTGTGCATGTTTAGTATAGGCAAAATTGTTTTTCCAAGTATTTCTCATCTGCTGTTGATTGAATCTATGTATGCAGGATACCGAGGTCCAACTATACTTCCTCACTGACATCTGTACATATTTTTCCATAATTGAGAGCATCTTTAATTTGCATTTTTACCCATCATTAGATTTTCCCATTTTACTACAGCAAACTTTTGTATATGTGATTTGTATTGGCTGCATCATTATTATGATAACAAACTACTGAGGTTCTCGTAATGTGGTAGTGTCTTGTTTACTTTTCTCATTGCTAAGAGAATACCACAAGTTAAAGGAGGAAATGTTTATTTCAGCTCAGTTTATAGAGGTTTTAGTCCATAGTTGTTTGACTGCAAGGCAAGGTGACATGGCAGAGGGGCACTGCAGAGGAGAAACAGTTTATGGCGTGGCAGTGCAGGTAGAAGGCAGCAAGCAGCAAGTGAAATAGCAGAAGGAGCAACAGCAAGCCTGGCTCTCCCTTTTATCCCATCCAGGTTACCAGCCTTTTGAGTGGTGTCACCCACACGCAAGGGGCACCCTTAATCCTAGAGTAACACCCTTAATCCCAGCATCACATCCATAACCCCAATATCACACACCCTGGATCCACCCACCTCCCAAAAGTCCTATGTATAGTCATGAGGCTTTGAGGGGGGACATCTAGATACAAGCCATAACAGGTAGGCACTCTGTTAAGCAGGTTTTTATTAATTAGTACATGTTAATGATGTACAGGGCAGTAATGTTTGTTTTGGAGAATTAGTACCTACATATAACATATCTTGATCATTTTCAATCCCTTTACCCTTCTCTCTCTTATATCCCACCTCCCCTTGATTTCCAAGAGCCTACCTTCTAGTTTCCTATTATCCCTATTTTATTCACTTATTTATATTTTAGATTTCTCATATAACAGAAAATAATATTTAATTCTGAGTCTGGCCTATTTTGTTTAACATGATGGTCTTGAGTTCCATCTACTTTCCTGCAAATGACATGACTTTATTCTTTGTGGCTAAATAATATTCTGTCATTTATATATAAGCCACACTCTCCATTCATCTGTTAAGCATCTAGTCTCTTTCACAGCCTCAGTATTGTGAACTGTGCTATAAACATTGGTGTGAGTGTATCACTATACTATGCCATCTCTAACTCTTCCAGGAATATACCCGGGAGTGGTAATGCTGCATCAAATGGTATTTCTATTTTTAGGTTTTTGAGGAATCTCCATACTGATTTCCACAGCAGCTGTACTAGTATACATTCTCACCAACATTGTAGGAGTCGCACCCCATCCCCACCTCCCACTCTATACCCCCCCACCAACCTCCACCCTTCACATCCTTGCCAGCATTCATTGCTTTTTGTCTTTTTGATGAGAGGCATTCTGGCTGGGGTGAAATGGAATCTCCATGTAGTTTTTGATTTGCATTCCCTAATGGCTAACAATGTTGAACGTGTTTTCAGATACTGTACTTATTGGCCATTTATACTTCTTTTGAAACAATCTCTACTTGGTCAATTTGCCAACTTTTTTATTGGGTTATTTGTTTTCTGGAGGTTATTTTTTTAATATTTTAGACGTTAATCCTCTATCAGAAGAGTAGCTAGCAGAGAATTTTTCCTATTTTGTGGGTTGTCTCTTCACCACCTGCTTCTGAGACACCTGATCTGATACTAAAAAGACCCAAGTAGCCCTACAGTGATGGTTCTCGATCTTGGCTGCACATGCTGGAATCTTCTGAGGAGCTTTAAAAATTACTAGTGCTTAGGTCCTGCTCTCTAGGTCTTGATTAAGTTGGTCTGGAATACAGCTTATCAGGGACCTTCCTGGTTTTAGCACTGAAATCTCTGTGTCCCAGGAACCTGTCCCAGGTAAGCCAGGACAGAAGGGCTTCCCCCTATCCTCACGTGAAGACAGGTTGAACCTGCTAGTACAAGCTTTCAACCAGGACCTTCTCCTCAACCTCCAAAAATGGTCACTCACCAGAGCTAATCACAAGCTATCTGGAGGCTGAAGATGTTAGCTCCAAGATCCTTTAACACATTCTTGATGGGGCTGTAATTCATACCTCTCACTGCCAGGTGGCTCTGAGCCACCACTGGTGCATGCATGACTGTCCCATGTGACAGTCGCATCAGGTTCCAGCTGGTGGGAACACGTTAAAGTTCTGACAGTAAGTGGGGCCGATATACCCAGGGCTTGTGGTCAAAGCTGGCTGTAGCAGCAGGACACCGTCTCTTTGCAAAGCTCTATATGGGGACGATGAACTCCTCTCAGCCCTTACAGCTGAAAAAGCAAGAGACAGGTGAAACTATCATGGAGACAAAGTGTCCCTGAGCACACTGTCAGCATAGCTGCTGTGACCTCTGGGGCCATCCATTTCCTCCCTCTAGGGCTTACACACAGGACTTCTATGTGTCTGTTAGGCCTAGGCATCACTCCTCAGCCTGGTACAGACTGTTCCATGCAAAAGGGTGTTTGGGGGCTAAAAAGGTCCAAATAGAGCCTGGGCCAGGAGCTTCCTGGAATATAAAAAGATACACAGGGGGTTTTAAATTATGGCACATTGTTTGCAGATTAGCACCCAAATCGGATCAGACTAATTGCAGTAATTGATTTGACTGCAGAAGTGCTTCTGTATGACACCCCACTGTGATTTTTACTCACTGGACAATGGTTGAATTAATGGGACTCTAGCCAGATTGGATGAGCTGGCAGAAGAGAGCCGGCTGCCCTCTGGGTTTGAAGATGGGGAGGGGCTAGGGCAGAGGGGAATGGAAGTGTGATAGCCTGCTCAGAAACCTACCATCAACACTCTGGTTTTGCTGCCAGGTCCTGTGGACATCAATATTGTGGCCAAATGCAATGCTTGCCTCTCCAGCCCATGCAAGAACAATGGGACGTGCACTCCAGACCCTGTGGAGCAGTACCGCTGCACCTGCCCCTACAGCTACAAGGTAAGGCGGCAGACCTGTCCCCTGTTCAGGCCCTAGGCTCCTCCTGGGTCCTGGCCCCATGGAGGGGCACTGCCCTGGTGCCCACCCAGCTGACTCTTATCTAGGGCAGCCTGAATAGCTGTTTACCTCCCACCCCTGAAAGTGCTGGCTTCAGCATGATGAGGATACATGGATGGGGGATTCAAAAGCCTGGGGTTTGCCTAGCCCACCCACATGTTGACTAACTCAGGTCAGCCAGCAGAAGAATTGAGACCCCAGTTCATCCTTCTGTCCTCCCCAGAAGCCCAGACTAATTCCAAGACACTCCTTCCCTCCTAACACTATCCAGAACATATTATCCTGCCTCCCTACCAACATGCGTAGAGTATGGGTATGTACTTGGCCTTTTGCTCACCCTTTCTTTTTATACTCCCAGTGAACCTATGAAGATGGCCTCATTAATTCCTATTTTACCTATGAGGAAACTGGGCTTGAGATTGTCAACAGGGTTTGACTCAGTGTGAGCAATAGGTTTGGGATTAGGACCCAGGGCCGTATGATTCACAAGCTAAAGTCTTCTCCCCTGGAGGGTTTCGTAGATAGCTGAGCCCCTCGCTATGCCTCACTGGATTCAGCAGGGCTGTAGCTTGGTCCTCTTCTGCAGGACTCCCCCAGGTTCTAGCTTTCTAAGTCACCCTTCCCAAAGTACTGAGCAAACCAAGAGTTTCAAGATAGCCCAGCAGCCCTTCCAATGCACACACCTGGTACAGGCTGAGTGACAGGGGTTGGCACTGCCACATCTCCATCCCCAGAGGGAGTGTGCATGTGTAGTGACAAGCTTGAGAGGCAGAGTCCCTCTTGGCAACAGGAGTACCTGGTGGCTTCCTCAGCTGTGGCCATGCTTCCAGTGGATGGTGTCAGACTGCCACCTATTGGCCTGGGACAAGAGATCCCTAGGGTTGTCTTTGAAGCCAGACATCCCTAAAGCCTCAAACTCACTAGAGCCCCAGATCTCTGCATCCTGCACACTCACACAAACAATTTTTGGTGGGTAAGAGGAGAAATTGAGAGCAGACCTGCTCAGGAGGCATGATCCTCTGAAACCGCCTTGTTACGGGTTCAGTAGAGAAAACTCAGACTGTGGAATTGCAGAGAAGCATGTGTGGATTCTAGCTTTGTCATTTACTAGCTGTATGGCAGTGGCCAGTAGCTCCACCTCAGCCTTCCCACCTGCACATGAGGACCTGTCTCACAGGTTTGTTGTGAGAATCATGTGTACAGTAATGAATGTAATACACCTAGGCCAGAACCTGGCAGTCAGTAAGCAGTCAGCCAACTAGCATACTGCTGGCTACCCTTACCTTCACCCTTGCCTGCTGGTCCCTTGTGCCAGGGTGCAAGATGAGTCATCATGCTACTGCTTTCATCAGGGATTATCAGTCTGCGACACTGTGGACTGTCAGTGACCTTCAGTCATCCTCTTAGAACCGTGATACACGCATACATAACATCCCCTAGTCTGATGTACATGTCTAGTTCTTTTCTTTCTCCCTCCCCTTCTTTCTTTGCTTTCCTTCCTTTTCTTTCTTCTCTGTGATACTAGGGATTGAAGCCAGCACCTCCTGCCTACTTAACAAGTACTCTACCACTGAACTATATCCCCCCGCCCAAGTATAATTCTCTTTTTAATCAACTAAGGCTCAGTTACTCAACCAGACCTTATGCGTGTATTAGTTCCATCTGTAATTTTTATAATCACCTTCAGAGATGGATGGTATCATCCCCACTTTACAGATAAGTTAAACTATTCACATTCTCAGCTTGCTTCCTTCTCTTTAGAACTGTCTGAGTCTGAAAGTCCAGGCTTCTTCTAACTACACTTGAAACCATTAGTTTCAGAGCAAAGAGTGTCTCTATGGGGCTGCTCCAGGGTAATGCCACTTGTCTTAACTTTGTTCATAAGATTACGAACATCTTTCAGATTTCAGAAGACTCTGAACAAGGATTTTTAACCTTAAAAAACCCCTGGGCTTACTGTGGAAGTCAGTGTGGAGATTCCTCAAAAAACTAGGATTGGAGGTCCCATTTGACCCAGCTATTCCCCTTCTGGGCATCTTCCCAGAAGAATTAAAAACATCATACCACAGTGATATATGTGCACCCATGTTTATAGCAGCACAATTTGTAATAGCCAGATCTTGGAAACAACCCAAATGCCCATCAACTGAGGAATGGATAAGAAAGATGTGGTACTTTTATACAATGGAGTACTATTCAGCCATAAAGAAGGATAAACTGGAGACTTTTATAGGTAAATGGATGCAACTCGAGAAAATACTCATAAGTGAAATAAACTGGACGCACATGTGTAAGCATCGTATTGTCTCTCTAGTATGAGAAACTGAAAGAATAAATAAGATCCAAAATGTACAATAGACACGGTGAATCAAAAAGAAACTGGTCAATAGGAAAGAGAGACTGGAATGGGGAAAAGAAAGAAGGGAAAGGGAAAAAAAATTGTATATATATATATAAGATGGTTAAGATAGATACACTACCAATTTTACTTAGTTCATTGAAGAGTAAGGTTTGAGCCAATAATGTTTGGTCAATTGAATGCTAATGTCTGGTATCCTGAATAACTAACTTAAAGATAATAATACATAATGCATTGACCATTGTTACCCTCATATTATGTTGTTTTGAAAATTTGTTCTTGTTTTGATTTGTTTTGTTTTTTCTTCTCTTTAAAAAAAAAAAAAAAAAAACCCTGGGCTTGAGCAGGTCTCGGGTTCATGATGGTGATGATACTACCACTCCTGGAGTGGCGGCTCTGCCTGACAGTGTGTGAAACGAGGTAGATGGGCTGTCTTGCATGCTCTTCATCAAAGCCCGAGGACAGCGATGGCTAACCTTTTAGAGCTTTCCATGATACAAACAGTCTGCTGCAACACTCGTGCCATAGGTTCACCACCACTGCCCTAGGATATAGTTCCTAAAATGACCCATGCCTTTACAGTTGAAAAAACTGAGCATAGTAGATGAGGGAGTTAAGACTCAAAGCTCAGAGCCAAATGATTCCAGAACCCAGGCTCTTGGCCGCTTTCTTCACTGCCCATTGGCAAGTATAGTGATTGCAGGGACTGGGGAGGCTGCTGGCTGTTTAGAACCTTTCTGCATCTCCAGTGTAGAGAATCAGAGTATAGTGGTGAAAAGAACACCACCCAGGCCCCTCCAGAGCTGTTTCTACCTGGCCACATGACCTTTGACAGCTCCTGCTCTTCGCCCCTCAGTTTTCTCAACTGTAAAATGGAGCAAGTTGAACCAAAGGGATCATTCAAATGCAGATTTCACCCCGTGCTAAGTTCATTCCTCCTGCCTCCCTTCTCACTGGGCTCACAGATCTACCTAAGCACAACCACAAAGGTAGTAGTTCTGGATAAGGTGCTAAGCTGACAGCAATCCCTAGTCACCCACAAAACCAAGCTCAAAACTGAGGCACTTACCTAGCTATTTCCAGATACCTCATTCATTTGATTAGCTGCAAGACTTTGGGAAGCCACAATATGACGAAACAGCACAGCAATTTAAGTCCATTATCTCACATAGTACTCTTACTCATCCTATGAAATAAGTTTTATTATCTTCTTTTGATAGGTGAAGAAACAAAGCTCATAAAGTTCAAAGAACTTAGGCAAAATCTCACACCTAGGAAGCACATGCGCTAAAACCAGAACCAGTTATCTCTTACAAGAAAATCTGGACCTTTAATCATTTCTTTAGTCACTGATTCTGTCTCAGCCTTTTTCCCACCTGTGAATGTGAACAGTCATACCCATCTGCAGAGCTGTAATAAGGATGAAAGGGGTCACACATGGACTTAGCCTGCCTCCCTCAGTGCCAGGATTCAGTAAACATTTTACAAAGGATAACGATCTTCCTGCTATTCTAAGATTTGGGGAAATAAATTCTGTTGGCTGGTTCTTTTTCAGCCATTTATCTTCACACATTTAGTGTCTCAGAGCAGTGCTTCTCAAACTATAATGTTTACAAGATCTCACTGACATGCAGGCTGTGATTCATGAGACCTGAGGTCAGGCCTGAGATTGTACATTTTTAATAAGCTCCCATGGGATGCCAATGCTGCTAGTCCAGGGACCACACTTTGAGTAGCAAGGTCTTAGATCAGCCTTCCCAGGCCCAACTCAGAAAGACATTCCAGTGGGGACAGCTTTTTTTTTTTTTTTTTTTGTGGGTACCGGGGGGTCGACCTCAGGACCTCGCGCGCCAACAGGCACCTGTGCCTCTGAGCGATATCACCGGCCCCTTTTTCGTATGTGGGTTCCGGAAGTCGAACTCGGGCCCTCGCGCTTGCAAGGCAGGCGCTTATGCCGCTGAGCCATCTCACCGGCCCTCCAGTGGGGACAGCTTTTGCCAATCCCTTTTTTAAAGGAAGCCACCACCATGTCCATGTCTTCCCCCCCACCACACATATAGACACACATGCACACACAGCAGAATGGGGAATAGAAATTGAAGGAGGACCAAACAGCATCATAAACCTGGTGGATTTGAGCAAAACACAGCTGAAAAGAACTGAATTGGGCTAATTAGCCAGGCATTGGCAAGGGTGATTATTTCTAAGAACTCATAAGTGACAGAAATTCCCTCCTCCAGCTCCAATTACCAAGGCATCATGCACTAGGATCTGCCTCTAGGATATCTGTGTTCTTGCATAAAGGGCTGGCAGAGACACAACCACCTCTACTTCTACCCTCTGGAGTATTCACCCCAGAGTCACTGGGTACTTGCCCAGAGTAGGAAGGCTGGCCGAGACAGGAGCTAGGGACACCCTGGAACTACAGTTTATAGCACCAAACAAAGACCTGAAAAAAGCCAGGTGTGGGGGTGCATTCCTATAATCCCAGCACTCTGGAGGCTGAGGCAGGAGGATTGCCATGAGTTCGAGGCCAGCCTGCACTACAAAGTGAGACATTGTCTCAAACAAACAAATACACAAAGACCTGAAAACATATTTTAATCAACCGCATTCAACCCTGCTCCAGACCCCAGGCATTATCATTGCCATCATTTACAGTGTTGCCATCATGTACTAGGTGTCTTAGGGGTACGTGATTTTTCTCATTATTAGTTAACTCCTCATGGGGTAGGTCAGAGTTGAGTACTCTTTATCTGAAATGCATGGAACTAGAATTGTTTCAGATTTCAGATTTTGGAATATTTGCATATGTGTAACGAGATAACTTGGGTATAGAACCCAATTCTAAAAAAAAATTCTCTTATGTTTCATATAGACCTTTTATATGTACCCTGTAATTATATACAACATTTTTGCCATATCTGTATTTTGACTGCAAGCCATCACGTGAAGGCAGGTGTGAAGTCAGTGCTTAAAAGATTTCAGGTTTTGGACCATTTCAGATTTTGGATTTTTAGATTAGAGATACTCAACCTATATTCCCATTTCATAGGGGATGAAAACAAGGCTTAGAGAGAACTAGTCATTTCTTCAAGGCACACAGCAGCCAACCTAGGCTTTGCACTCTGAATGGCCAAACTGTATAACCTAGGTTTTAAGAAGATCAGAGTAAGTGGTCTAGCATAGAGGGCCCTGCACTGACTTTGGACCCAGACATCTGGGATAGGCTGCTTCCTGCCTGTTGCACGTACTACAGTGCAATCTTGGACCAATTACCTCACTTTTCAAGTCTGCCTTCCCTATCTGTGAAAATGAGTGTAATTATAATTGCAGTGATCTCATAGGGTTCTTGTGAACGTTATATGCAATCATGAATATAAAACACTTAGCATGAGGGATGGAAAATGTGCTCAATAATGTGAGTGAGAATTAGTACTATAGTTTCATACACTGACTTCTGGAACCAGGCCTTGTTGCTGTGGTTTAGGATACACCCAGCTACCACCCCAAACTGCACTCTCCCTCTCCCCACTGAGAAACCTCTGACTGGCCCTTAAACTGTGATGGGACATGAACTTGCATTACAAGGCAGACAGAGGTAGCCTGTGGCTCCTGCCTGCTGGAGAAGGGGCCTGAGGCTGCAGTGTTTGAAAAGGTAGCAGGATGCCTTTGAGAGTGTCCACAGCAGAGGCTGTCCTGGGCCAAGACTGCAGGCTTAGTTGGCAGTCACCACACAGCCAGGAAGCCCCAGTCCCATGCCATCACAGGCACTGGCAGCAGCAGAAGAGGGAAGCAGACTTTCTCAGGCAGATGGCGAGCAGGTGGTGGTGGCGGTGGGAGGGCTCCCATGATCACCCCCGCCTGGCATGCACCCAAGCCCTGAACCTACAGCCCAGAAACACACATGGTAGATACCTCCCCGGGGCCATGCTACCAAGTCCTGCAGAGGGCTACTTGCCAGTACTTGGGTGCCAGCCTGGTCCTTCTGTCCCAAAGCAAAAGCAGGTGCCAAAGGGTCAAGAAGAGCTGGGCTGCTTCCTGGAACACTGAGTCTAATGTCCACCCTCCTTGGTGCCTTTGTCCTTGCTGTTCTTTCTGCCTGACATGATCCTCCCCACCTGCCACACAGTTGGCTTCTTGTCAGCTCCAGCATTCCCTTCAGAGGAGCCTGGTCCAAAGAAACCTCCCTCAGCCTGGCCTAACCTTGGACTCACCTGCAGAACTCTGGAATAAATACCAACACCTGTGGACACTCGCAAAGCAATGGAGGATGAATCTCTGAGGGGCTGGCATCTTCTAGGGGCGAAGATCTATTGGCTCAGTCCACCTTCAGCCTCAGTCTGCCCTACTCAAGTTGCAGATTATAGTGAGACCTCAGTGAGACTAACAGTAATGCCATCCACTAGCATACAGTAGGATGCTAGGATGCCTACTGTATGCTAAGTGGGTTACACAACTGCACCACTTCCTTATGTGAAAGCTCTAGTTCCATTCTCGTAACAGCCCTGTCAGAAGTCAGAGGCTTTTTTGCAAGGTCAAGCTCAGCCAAGCAGGAAGAGGTGGTGCTGGAATGTGAAGCCAGTTTCACCTGCATCCAAACGCGGTGTTCTTGCCCTGCAATGTAGGATAGAAAAGGGAATGAACTGAGGGAAGTAGGGAAGCTGCAGCCTGTACTCTGGGACTCTCAGAATTCTTCCTTTTCTCGCTATGACATGGGGGCTCCCTCTGGCTGGCTCCTAGTCACACATCCTGTCCTGGAGGCTTCTTTTTTTTTTTTTTTTTTTTTTTTTTTTTTTTTTTTTTTTTTTTTTTGTGGGTACCGGGGGGACGACCTCAGGACCTCGCGCGCCAACAGGCACCCGTGCCGCTGAGCGATATCACCGGCCCCTTTTTGGTATGTGGGATCCGGGAGTCGAACTCGGGCCTTCGCGCTTGCAAGGCAGGCGCTTACGCCGCTGAGCCATCTCACCGGCCCACCTGGAGGCTTCTTGCCACCATCTCAGCTTCATCCCAGAAGATGCTGAGTCATAGCAGCCATCGAAGTCCTCTTCACCAGGTGCTTCTCTCCCTTCTGCTCCTCAGGGCAAGGACTGCACTGTGCCCATCAACACCTGCATCCAGAACCCGTGTCAGCACGGAGGCACTTGCCACCTGAGTGAGAGCCACAAGGATGGGTTCAGGTAACAGCTCCCCCTGGGCTCCTCTCATGGGCAGACTCCACATATAATTGATGGCAAGGTTTTTTGTACCCCATAGAGAAAGTGAAATTATTTCTACTGTACAGATAAGCAAACTGAGGCATCAAAGAGATAAACCCTTTGTGTGGAGTTACAGAGTAGATATTGGCACAGAGATTTGAATCCAATACTAGCCTCTCCTGTCTGAGCCAGGAAGTCTCCAAGGAAGGCTACGGCTGCTAGCTAAAGTCAGAGAAGTATGGAATGCTGACTGAAAATCCTGCCAGCCTGGCAATCCTGCCACTCTTTTCTGGGTTATAAATAATAATAATAAATAATAATAATAATAGGCGATATCAATGACAGTGCTCCCATGTGCCAGGCACTGACTAGTCATGCATCTTATCTAAGTCTTTTCATGACCCTATCTGGGAGGAAGGTCCTGTACTCATTGAATGTGTGGGAAACCAAGGCACAGAGCTTGATTTGCTCTAAGTCGTATATCCTAACACTGGTTCCTGGATCTCAACCCCACCTCCAGTCCTCTCCTCACTGGCATTAAGGTCTCAGGAAGGAAAAAGGATAGAAACCATTTAAGTTAAGCTGTCCTTGGGGTGGCATTAGGCCTTTTGCCAAACCTCAGGCCCCCTTCCTGCTTCCTGCCTTCCCCAGCAGCTTTCAGATGCCCAGGTTCCCCAGCCTATTAGCACGGCAGATGCAGACCATCAGGAAGTGGATCCTTTGGCACAGCAGGCTGGGCAGCTGCCCCTCTACATTAAGGCGAGGCCCCTGTGCCAAGCTCTGGGCCGATGTCCTAGAGCTCAGGTTGCAAACAATTCATTATCAGAAGCACTATGCCAGAGGCTGCTGTGTGGTCTGTGGAAGAATCAAGTTCTGGGCTCCCAGTTCTCCCTCCTGGGGGAACCCAGCCCGCCCACATGTCCTCCTGCCAAGCCAGCCCCATCAAACCCTGACTCTTGAAAAGTGAGACTCAAGGCGGACTTCCTGTTTCTGCCTGGAGTCAGCCAAACCACCCACTTCCTCCTGCTCACTGAAAGCGAGAGTGAGGAGAAGGGACAGGGGAATCTCAACTCCAGGGCTGAAAGCCTTGCTGTGCCCACCACAGAGAGGAGCTTCCTCCGCAGACTATCATGTGTCACCCAGTGTCTTGTTTCCATCCTAGGTCTTTGAGGAGTTTCAAATGAACAGGAACTATTTCCAAACCTTAATTTGAAAGGCAAAAGGCCCAGATCTATAGGATTCAGGAAATGGGTTAGAAGGTTAGGGCAACAAGGCAAAGGCTGGGGACACTACACTTTGTGTGTGCTTCCTGAGGAGGAGGAAGGGTCTTCTGCAGGATGTCAGCTCTAGGCAGGCTGGCAAGAGGTGCTGGTCAGGAAGAGCTTTGTGCCCTTTTCCCTCTTAGAGGCATTCCCTAGGCCTGCCATAACAAAGGACAACAGGGCAGCAATGTATTTCCTCATGGTTCTGAAGCTAGAAGTCCAAACTCAGGTGTCTGGAGTTTATTCTGCTGCCTTCCTTTGTCTACAAAGGAGATTACTCCACCACAGAAGAACTACAGGAAGGAAAGTTTAGAAGACAGCTATGGGAATTTAAGCCAAATCCAGGAAACCACTTCCAGCTGGGAAATGGTAGAGAGACATTGCTGGTAGGAATTGCCCCCAGGGGCAAGGTAGCCGGCAAGGACCAGGGAGACAGAACATTGCCTGGAGACGGGAGGCTGGCTGACATGACCTTGAAGTTCCCCCGAGTCCCCTGGCTCAGGACCCCCAGGCACTGTGTGTCCAGAATGTTGTCTTGGGCCTCCCTGCAAAGCAGGGACCTGACTAATCGTATTTCCCACCCTCTGCCTTCTTCTCTACCCACCCCTTTCCTGGCCTCTGGCTCCCCTGCGACCCCTCACACCTAAAGCTGCTCCTGCCCCCTGGGCTTTGAGGGGCAGCGGTGCGAAGTCAACCCAGACGACTGCGAGGACAATGACTGTGAAAACAATGCCACCTGTGTGGACGGGATCAACAACTACGTGTGTGTGTGCCCACCTAACTACGCAGGTGAGGGTCGAGGGGGCACCGGCCTGCGACTGTGGAACGGGGTGGAAGAAGTCACTAGAAGAATCTCATTTTCTTTACGGTATCCTTAAAGGAGAAGGGACCCCACCCTCTTCCTCTCTATGAACAAAGCTAAGATCCCAAGACCGTGACAGGCCGTGAGGGACTCCCCCCAAACCCTAGACTGACTCATCCATCTCCTGCACCCCCACTCCCGCCCCCAGCGGGTCCCTGGCTCCTTCCCTCTTTGGAGCAGGTTTCAGGGCCCTTCCAGCTGTTTGTTCACTCCGTGTCTTTGAGGTTGGCAGGGAGGCACAGGCACTGTGTGAGGTCTAGGCAACCATCTCTGGAAATCTCCATTTTCCAGACATTCTACTAGGAGCTTGGGACATAAAACCAAGCAAGACAAAGTTCCTTCTCATAAAAAGTTCATGGTCAAATAGAGAGAAACACGTGGATTCAGTAGAATGAGAACATATCCTGTGTAAACCCAGGGAGTGCTGGGAACACAAAGCAGAGCATGTCCCAGCGGGAGAGTATGGGAAGTCTCCTCACAGGAGGTATTATTTCACATTCTACCTACCCACCCCAGAACAAAACATCTTCACTTCCTACCATAGCCTGCCCCAATGAAAAGAGTGAAATACACCATTAGATCATGAAGCAAAATTCTACTGGTTAGTGCAAACACAGCTTACTTTGTTATGAAATCAACCTAACGTGGCATGTACCAGACTAGGATTCCACAAATTCTATGAATTCTTTGAGGAGAAATCTACATGGATTTAAAAAAAAAAAAAAAAAGCCTTGGAATTACTGCATATAGTAATAGCCCTCTTCTTGGGGCTTGTAATGTAAATCAGTATGTTAAAGGTTCTGAAAATTCCTGCTTTAAAGAAACCTTTTAAGTTTGTTTAACCCAGCAGTTCCCAAACTTAGGTGATCTCAGACATTCCCTCTAACCCCACCATACAACACCATTACCATCTACAGGTATTGTGTTATAAAAACCATATTTTGGAAATACTGGCCTAAGGCAAGGATTAAATGAGGATGGTACAACTCAGGGACTGCCAAGTCCTTGCCCAATGGAACCTGGTTTTATGTCAAGAATGAAATGGGAAATGGGACAATTCAGGTAATGCATATGAACAGAAGCAACCCTCAGGACAGCAGAGAAGGAAGCCAAGTTGCTGCATTTGCCCCTCAGATCCTTTGCTTTGAAGCCTCCACCCCAGTAGCCATGTACTCCTAAGCACATTCATGGAACTGATGGCATGTTTCAAGGCCTACTGGGCAAAACCACCCACCCTATTAGTCCTGAGCTTCCTGGCTCGACAAGGCTTTGTGCTGGGAGGATGTACAGGCAAATCTCCCTTCTGTCCAAAATCTTCCATCTTCTGAGAGAACAGTTGCAAACACAAGTTGCATTAGCAACAGGCAGCACTTACTTTGTACCTACTATATACGTAGCTACTAGAGACACCAAGAAATCTAAAGCATATTCTCAGCCCACAAGGTGCTTCTGGTCTACCTAAGATAAGAGGAAGCACTGGATAAGGTTAAGTCATTATTCCATGAACAGAGGTGCTCAAGATGGGTTCTGCATGTGCCAGAGAAGGGGCCTGAACTGAGTTCATAGCAGGCAGCTGGGTAGTGGAAGGGAAGCTGAGGAGACATGCCCCCTGTCTCAGTGGAACCCACTGTTAACTGCAGGTGACCAAGCTGCTCTTGGGATTGCAGCCTATTGCACTTTGTGCCCAAGAGTGGGGCACTGTGGTTTCTCTGTCCCAAAAAACATCCTACACTGATATTCATCTGCTTCTTTGGGTCCTCCAGGTGACAAGGAAGAGAGAGAGGCCCAACACAGTGGCCTCTGTGGTCCTGAGTGGATAATGTGCAGGGGAGTGATTGAAAGACCCTTCTCAGGACAAGACAGGAGCCAGCTTGTCCCCACCTCAGCAGGGAGCAGGCTGTCATTCATCCACTGCCCAGCCACCCCCCAGGATCGCCTTCTGCTCTGTCCCCTGGGATCAGCAGCCCAGGCAGCCTCCTCTTACCCCTATTCTCACCCCAAGTCCTGGAGAGAACTTCCATGGTTAGAAGTTTCCCTCTCAGATCACTCTCTACCTAATTTAGCTGGGTGGAATTTGAAGTAACCCAAAAGTCAGACCTTAAAATCCTGCATTGCTTGGGAGACCCCACCCACTGCATTCCTAAAATACATATTCAGTGGTGTGAGCTTATGGGGGCTCATAAGCAGGGGCCATCCTGGGTATTTATGACCCATAGGCATTTTGCAGCACTGAAAACTTCAAAGGCAGTATATCCAGAGACCAGAACTTTAAATTCCTTTCATATTTCCTTCCCTGAAAAACCCAAAGGGCTTCCTTATCTGTTGCAGGTGAGCAAGGCTGCTCAGCCCAGTCGGCTTTTCCAAGCAGCCCCATCTGACCTCCTAGGCAAGGTTATGAGTCTCCTTTGTGCTTCCAGAGTTTACCCCCATGGTGGCACTCACAACTCGGGGCTGTAATTGCCTGCCTGTACATCTCCCCCATTAAGCCATGGGGGAGGACAGGATTGGGTCGCATCTACATGAGAGATGCTCAGTAAATTGATGGGGAATAAAAAATAAATAAGCATTCAGGTCAGGGTTTGGGCTATGGTATCAGCATGATCAAATAAAACAGCCAAATGATGTTGCCATGACAGTGGCCAAGAGAGACCCTGGGATCTTCCCATTGCTACTGCTAGGGAAAACAAGGCAGAGGTACAGAAGGAAGGCTACCTACCCCAAGAGAAGTATGTGGGGCTCCTGATATCCATGACCTCATGACCAGGGGTCAGATAAATCTGACCTTCTTGCCTGAGGACCCCTTATGCCAGAGTTATTTCCCTGCTCCTGCCAGGTGAGCTGTGTGATGAGGTGATTGACCACTGTGTGCCCGAGATGAACCTCTGTCAACATGAGGCCAAGTGCATCTCCCTGGACAAAGGATTCAGGTAAGGCATGGCTTCATTGCCCCAGCACAGGGCCCTGTGAACTCTGCCTCCAACAGTCTGGATTTGAGCCTTTGGGATAGCTGGTTCCCTCTATGTCTCTCCTTTCCAAAGCTAACAAAGCACAGCCATCCTACAGATATACTTGGTCCCCTTCCCCGTATGCAGCCTTCACAGTGCTCTGCTTCCCATGGCTACAGCAAGTTTTCCAGCTTATGCATCTTGGGGGAGGGGGAGGGGAGGACAGGAGCCCTGACTTGGTTCAGCAGCCACAGCCATTGATGGAGCTGTCTCCATAGCAAGCAGCAGAGCCAGAAAGCATCTAGGGAGCACATGAGCAATTCTAAGGTGGGTGGGGGAGCTGCCCCTGGAGAGGCCATACAATTCCTGAGCCTGAGAATCTAACGGCCCTCCTGGGAAGTCCTTCCTGGGCTCTCTGCCACCTTGTTCCTCCATGCCCTGTCACAAAGACTTATGTCATTGTCTTTTCTGTAGAAGATCCTAAACCCGTCAAGACCTGGTATTTTCTGACAGTGATAGATCCCAGGACCCTGTGGCCAGGGTCTATCTCCAAAGCTGCCTTCCATACACAGTTACCCACTCTCCTACCCAGCAGGCTCTGTGTGACACAGATGAAAGCCTCTAGCACCAAGGAATCAGGGTGTGGGGTCAGGCAGAGACTGGAGCAGCTGGAGCCCCCAGCATGAGCTCTTAGCAAACACCAGGAGCACCCCTACTGAGCCTTCCCTAAGGATGAGGGCCCTGGGTCTAGAGCTCAGTACAAGGCTGCTGAGTCTCTAAGAATAGTGGCCAGGCTTTTGTCCAGTGGCAACTCCAGCCCCTGGGGACAGGAGCTCCACCACAGGTCTTGGTGGGTCCAGGAGTTCTCACCTTGAGCCTGGCCACGCCTCAGTCACTGGGCAGCAAGTTCTCAGACCCTGGGTGTTTGAGACTCTGATTCTATCCTGCAAAGATTAGCGCTTCATGCAGACCCAGAATCTTCAGAAGCCAAAGGCTAATGACATAGAATCACAGAATCTTAGGGATTCAGAACTGTGAATTTGGGCCAGGGATATAGCTCAGTGGTGCAGCGCCTGCCTGGCAAGTGTGAGGTCCTGAGTTCGATTCCCAATACCCATAAAAAGAACTGAATTCTTAGAGGCCTCTTAGAATCCTAAAATCTAAGAATCATAGGTTCTAGTTATTGTCCCCAGCCTAGCCATCAGTCCACAGATCATCATTTGTGCAGACTACTGTGGAGACTATAAGGTGGTTTGGTTCCTGTCCTGAAGGCCCTTGTTGTGGGACCTAAGGAGGAATATTTGAGGAAACATTTAGATAAAAAAGGAAGTTTTTAACCCTTTACTTCTGGCTCTGGGTAGTCTTGGGGTTCTGAGAAAGGAAAAACCTACTAGAACACAGAAGGAAGCCCCACCCCATTGCAGATGGGTTCTGAGCCGGATAGAATCTGGATGTAAGGAAGGGTGAGAAGGTGGCAGGAGCATGTCTTTCCTTGTGTTACCCTTTTCTGTTTTGACATCCCAAGCCTAGAGCTCATCACTAGTAAAAATGTAAGAGGTATAATAGGGCCTCTGTTCTGCTGAGACCAAAGGAAGTACCATCCTGTTCAAACACACCCTACCTGCCCCATGCTCCTCTAAGATCTGCCAGGTGGGACTTTCAGACAGCTGTCATCTGAGTGTGAGGGGGAGGAGCGCCTCCCACACTCCCACTCTCCACCCCAGGATTTGGCTTCACTTGAAGTCCTGTGCTGGGAGGTGGGGCAGAGCGGAATGAAGGGCAAAAGGTGGGGAGAGAAACATTGGCAACATAAACTTGGACCCAAAGCAGAGCAGGCTTGTGCTCACTTCAACAGCACCTATACAAAGCACAGCAGGCTATACTGGCTGGCAAGTGCTTTGGGTGTGCCTAGAAAAGGGCAGTGAATGGGACTGTGAGCAGTAAAGAATGAGTGCTGGGCCAGGGATATAGCTCAGCAGCACGGCTCCTGCCTGGCAAGCGCGAGGTCATGAGTTGGATTCCCAATACCAAAAAAAAAAAAAAAAAAAAGAGTGCCAAGAGAGAGATGAATGGCATTCTAGGCCTAGTGGACAGACAGCAAGCTCAGAGGATGCTTTCTTGAGAGGGCATGGAGACTGGGCAGAGGTGGGCTGGGTGCAGGTTTGGAGCAGGAATTCTAGGGAATAATAGCTGCCAGGTTATCGTGATCCTTTAATACTTGATCCTAGAAATCTCACTCTCTTTTGTAACTAAGACTCCTTGAGTTCTAGAATAATGTAGGAAAGAAAGAAGCCAGTCAAGTTTTTGTAATCTTAGATATTTTATATCTGTGTAATGTCTCTTAGAAGCTACTATCTTTTTTTTTTTTTTTTGTGGGTACCGGGGGGTCGACCTCAGGACCTCGCGTGCCAACAGGCACCCGTGCCACTGAGTGATATCACCGGCCCCTTTTTCGTATGTGGGATCCGGGAGTCGAACTCGGGCCCTCGCGCTTGCAAGGCAGGCGCTTACGCTGCTGAGCCATCTCACCGGCCCCAAAAGCTACTATCTTAAGAAGGTCTACTATACAGCTCAATAATGTTAGTTTTTTATTCAAATGCATTTAAATCAGTGCCACATTTTCTCTCTGTCCCCTCCCATCACCAAACAACTCCTATCCCAGTCACCATGATCTTTGTTTTTGTTATTTTCCTAGAGGGATATTAATAAGAGAGACACAGTCAGCATGACCTTTGGCTAGGTATGAAGATATTTGTCCTTGGAGATCTCCTGTATACTCTTCTAATGAGGTCTCAATGGAGGGTAGATAGTATCTGCCTATAAACACTGAAAATAACAACAAAAACAAAGATCCTGATGACTAGCCTGTGCTGAGAACTTGCCCTGTGCCAAGTTTGCTGGCCAAATACATATAAGTGATGGGTCAGGTCTTAGCAGATTTTGCCATTTTTGAGCACAGGTTTAGTCAATCCTTGGATTCTGGAGCTGTTCCCTTCAAAGACTCATTACCCCTTCCATCTCTTTCCTTGCCATGAAACCTGCAGTTTGCACCATGTTCTTCTGACCCCAGCAATGCCGGCTCCATCCCACTTCCATCCACTGCTCAAGGGGAGGAGTGAAGCGAGGGGAAGAAGGACCATCCTCTACCTCGACTCTTCCCCATTCAGGCCCCTTGTGGGACAATTTAAGTATTCAGTGTTCCTGCTTGCCCCTCCACCACCCTCCCCATATCAACTCCCTGTCCCTGTTCCACCTCTTGGATAGGTTGTGGTTAGTATTTTTACTCTGTCCAATAGAATTCAGCTGTTAGACTCAGAGAAGTGCAAAAGCTTTGCAGGAGACAGAGAAGCCGGTATGCACTGTGTGTATCTGCAGGTGCACCTAAGCCCCAGACCTCGGTGCCCTCAAGTCTGTTTCCATGCTGAGGTTTTAGTTTAGTGTTACCCTAGACCAAAAAAAACCCAGAGATGCATATTCAGGGAGCCCCAGTGCCTGCCAAGTAGCTTTTTCCCCCCTAGATTTCCCCCCCTAGATTTCCAGCCTGGGCTGGCAGAGCTCCTGACACACCGCTCTTTAGGGAAGAGCTAGATCCTTGTGCAGGGCTGGAGTGGGGCCACAGCTCCCATCTCCTCTCCTGGGAAATATGTACAAGCCATTTTATTAAAGGGTAACAGATTTTGCTCTTCTTAGTTCAAATCTCTAGAAAGCCATTTTATTAAAGGGTAACAGATTTTGCTCTTCTTAGTTCAAATCTCTAGAAAGGGTGAACAAGCTATGAAACAAAATCAAAGGAAGTGAAAACAGCATCATTTTCATCATCATCATTCCCATCATCTCCATATCAAATTGACTGTTTACTCAATGTTCAGTGCACTCCACAGAGTCTATCATTTAATTTTTAAAGCAACGATAAGAGGTGGAGTTATTTATTGTCAACTGCATTTAGAGATAAAGAAAATGAGAGACTCAGAGATAAGAAGTGGCTGATACACTTAGAACAGTGACTGGCACATAGTAAGTGTAAACTATCACTGAGTGGGGTTCACAAAGAAGTGATTTCAGTATTCTCTGGACTCTGGTTTCTTCCTGATGCTAGACCCTCCCTTGCAGGGCTCTGGGAGAACTCAATGAGACATTCCATGAAAGGTGCTTAGCACGGTGCCTGGCACAAAGGAAGGACACATCCGAGGTCAGTTCTAGGTAGAAGGTGGCAGGTCCAAGCCAAAATCTGAATGATTCCATCCTGTGTTCCTCTGTCTGGCTCCTAAAAACAGGACCTGCCCCCTACGTGAAGCAGAGATCTTGAGCTCAGGGAACAAAGACTGGGGACCACTAGTGAGGCCTAATCATAGAGCCAGACCTGATGGACCTGTAAGGAACTTGAGTACATAGAAAGAGAGAGGGGCTACCTGGTGAAGGAAGGTATAAAAGCTACTGCCAGAAAGCTGGCCTGGCCCTGAGGGATAGCTCCACTCTGCCTGTGTTCCAGGTGTGAATGTGTCCCTGGCTACAGCGGGAAGCTCTGCGAGACAGACAGTGATGACTGCGTGGCTCACAAGTGCCGCCATGGTGCCCAGTGTGTGGACACGGTCAATGGCTACACGTGCATCTGCCCCCAGGGCTTCAGGTATGGCAGAGGGCACTTTGGGAAAGTGGCAGACTAGACCACTATGGCAGGGGGTGGAGATCAAGGCCCAGGCGGCTATATAGCTACTCAGGGCAACTCCATGTACATGTTATGCTTGAGCCTGATTCCATCTAATGAAAGCCCAGCTTTCACCTTGGACCCCAGCTTACAGGGTGGGGTCACCACATGCCCGTGTAGGCCAGAATCTTTCTTCTAGCTAGACCACAAATATATGGTATCCCAGTAGCAGAAAAAGAGGTCAGGGCTCGGGGTGTGGCTTAGAGTGGATGCTTAGCATGCACAAGGCCCTGTGCTAAATCTCCAGTACCACAAAAGAGCGAGGCAGGGGGAGGGGAAGGAAGGAGGGAGAGAAGGAGGAGTGAAAAGGAAAAAGAAGAGGAGAGAGAGAAGGGGAAGAAGGAAGAGAGGGAAAGAAGAAAAGAGAGAAGAGAGAAAATGGCAGTGATTTAGAGGATTTGGGGTCAGTCTCCAGAGTCAGCGAAGCCGGAAGAAAAGGGGAATGAGAGGCACCGGCCAGGTGTTAGACGTTTGCACGGTGTGTAGAAGCAGCCCAGGGTCCTGGGCTAGCTCTTAACACTGCTTGGGAGGGACAGTAGGGGATTGGGGGAGGCAGGGGCCATACTTAAGAGGGCTTAGACTGGGGTACAGTTCCATGTGCACCAGTATTCACTAGATGGCATAAATGCAGAATACGTAAATTATGAGTCTATGAGCCTGGAAAGAGCCATGGAGTTCTCAAGACCAGTGTTTCTCAAAGCTCAGCTGAGATCATCTGCATCAGAGGTGGGTGAAAATAAAAAATCCTGAGCCCCATCCCAGAGCTACCAAATTAAAATTTGGCGATGGCAAAAAATAGGGCTGAGAGTCTGTACTTTTTAAAAAATTATGATAAAATATACATACAAAATTTACCATCTTAACTGTTTTTAAAGATGTAGATCCTTGGAATTATAGATGCAGCCATTACCGCCAGAACTTGTGCATCTTGCAAAACGGAAACTCTTACTATCAAACAACTTTGTACCCTCCCTGAAGCCCCCAGTAACCTCTACTCCACTTTCTGTTACACGAATATGACTATCCAGCTGCCTCATTTAAATAGAGTCATGGTGTTGTCCTTGGTGGCTTACTTCACTTAGCATGGTGTTCTCAAGGTCTCCCCGTGCCGTGGCGCGTGTCAGAATTTCCTCCCCTTCGAGGGTGAGCGGTGCCCCACTGGCTACGCCACGTTTTTACCCATTCATTTGTCCAGGGAAGAGAGTCTGTATTTCAGCAAATTCATCCCAGGCGATTTTGATGACACTCGAATGTGGGGACCTGAACTCTCATCTAATTCAGTTTTTCTTTAAAAATTGAGGAACTGGGACTTAGAGGAAGCAAGGACTTCCCCCAGTCAGTGGCACGGCTGGAACCAGACCCTGGAACTAGACTCATGTCCCATCTCACACCGCCTTTCTGTTGGATCTTCTTTGTAAATGAGTGGGTGTCACCTCTTCACCCCCTTCCCATCCCACCCATGCTGCTCTACCTCCTTCCAGTGGGGTCTTCTGTGAGCACCCCCCACCCATGGTCCTGCTACAGACCAGCCCCTGTGACCAGCACGAGTGCCAGAACGGGGCCCAGTGCATCGTGGTACAGCAGGAGCCCACCTGCCGCTGCCCACCAGGCTTCGCCGGCCCCAGGTGCGAGAAGCTCATCACCGTCAACTTCGTGGGCAAGGACTCCTATGTGGAACTGGCCTCTGCCAAGGTCCGGCCCCAGGCCAACATCTCCCTGCAGGTACGTCCCATCTCACCCTGCCCTTGCAAGGGTTCTAACATGCCAAGTTCTGATTGTTCAGAAAACAGCTGGGGATCCCGGATGGCAGCAGTCCTGCCCTTTCCTCCCAAACATAATCAAGGTCAACACTCAGCTTTGGGGAAGCTGGACCAGGCTGTCTAGAGACATCTAGAGATAGCCCTGGGCCAGCTCCACTGCACGCAGCAGCCCCATTCCAGTCTCATTCACGGATTCCGCTAGAAAATACTTGTTCCACTGTTATATGCCGGGCACAATGCTGGGAAGTGGGAATTCAACAGTAAACAAGACAGACAAAGCACTTGGATGAGCCAACATGGCAAGGAAAGTGACAGTGACAACCGAGGTGCTGTGGGAGCACATAGCAGGGGCGTAACCCTCACTTAAGAATCAGAAAAGGCTCTCAGAGGCAGAAATAAGGTTAGAGCTGAAGGATGAGTAGTTTATCTGACAAATAGAAGAGTAGTGACTGAGGGGATAGGGTGAAGAACAGAGACTGGGAGAATCTAGCTGAGAAATCAGCATGTGCAAAGGCCCAGAGGCACAAACAAGCAGAACATTTTGGGGTAATGGAAAACCATTTAGTATGAACCAAGTTTTTCTTCTAAATAACTTTTTCAGGTTCCTTGCCTTTGGACCAGAGCACATTCATTCCAAACTGTATTTTTGGTCAACCTAAGTGTTGTTCTAGGGGTGGAGGTGGGCAGAGAAGGTTTATGATAGATAAAGGACAGGCCCCTGACTACAGGATGGTTCTGAGGAGCAGGCTCAGAGACACCACAGCAGGCTGCCAACCCATTAATGGCCTCTGCCACTTGGGAGTCGGTACTGTGGACACTAACTCAGCCTCTTCCATCCTTTTGGTGATGGTCACATTAGCCCTGGCTTAACCTGGAGTGTATGGGGAAAATGATCATTCAATAAACACCTACCTGACTGGTACCATCTAGGCCCTGGAAGTGCAGAAATGCAGGAAAAGTTCAAACTGCCTCCCGCCGCGGAGCTTGCAGCCAATGGGCAGGCCTCTGAGAGGAGGGCTGATGCTGCGCATAAGCAGAAAGGAATTTCCGGTTGCCGCCACCCCCTTTAGCCCTCCTCCCTCAGGCACATGACATTAGGTCCCCACTGGCCAGGGCAGCACCCAGTGTCCCAGACATCCAGGTGTCCTCTCACACTTACCTGTTGCACATCCCGTTCCTTAGGCTAGACAGGTGCCAGGCAGTGGGGACCCACAGACCTAGCAGAGACTCATCCCTGCTGCCCCTCTGTGAGCAGCTTCGGAAGCTGGTGGCTCTCAGCCTTGACAGACCTTAGCATGTCCTGGAAAGCTTTTAAAGTATGCTTGCCTGAGCCACCCCTGAGAGACGCAGATGGACTTGCTGAAGCCCAGACACCTGTGTTTTTAAGAGTCCCAGGGTGACTCTCGGCGCAGTACATGATTCATAGTATACATTGACTTACATGGTAGTTGTTGGCCTTTTGTTTCTATTATTGTTATGCTTCGTGTGAAGAGACTGAGGCCTCCAAAGGGGCAGGCACTTTGGTGGGGCCATTTCAGAACCCAGAGGAAGAAGACAGATTAGAGCTTGGGCCTCCTGACAAACGTAAATACAGTCACCCTCCATATCCACAGGTTCGACATCCACAGATTCATCCAACCTCAGATTGAAAATATTTGGGGAAAAAAAAAAAACTGGCAGTGTTACTGCACATAGATAGACTTTTTCCTTGTCATTATCCCCTAAATGATATAGTTAACTATTTACATTTACCTAGCATTTATATTGAGTTAGTATTATCAGTAATTTAGAGATTTAAAGTATGAGAGGATATGCATGTTATATGCAATTTTATATGCAAATATTATGCCATTTTATATAAGGAATTTCAGCATCATCAGAATTTTGGTATCCTCAAGGGATCCTGAACCAACCCTCTGCAAGTACCAAGGGAACGCTGTATATGAACACAGTAGTACATAGTGGGCGGTTAATAAGTATTTGTTGAAGTAAGTCACTTGCTTAATCAGCATTTGCAGAAGTATAAATATAGATTTTGCCTTCTGGGAATTTACTGACTAGAGGGAGGAGAAAAGATGGACAGGAACTCAGATCTGGGCTGGGGACAGAAGCAGCCACCTGGAAGGAGGTGCTGAGATGGGTCCTGAGGGGTTGGGCCTCAGCTAAGCTCTAACCCACATGCCCTGGCTGCTCTCTCCAGGTGGCCACTGACAAGGACAATGGCATCCTTCTTTACAAGGGAGACAATGACCCCCTGGCACTGGAACTGTACCAGGGCCATGTGAGGCTCGTCTACGACAGCTTGAGCTCCCCTCCAACCACAGTGTACAGGTAAGGGCCACACCCACTCAGCCACTGCACTTGTCTCTGCAGAGAAGATACTGGGTGACTCTAATGTGTCCTCCCTCTTCCTACACATACACACACACTCACACACACACACTCACAGAATGGCAGGTAGGCGGGAAGAGGCCGTGTTGGGGACAGAGGCAGGAGAGGAAGGCAGGCCCACGCGGAGAGATGACACCTCATTACCATAAGATAAATGACCAACTGGCTACTGTGCATGGAGCCAGGTGCTGCAATGGGGCAAGGCTGCTTAATGAGATGCCCTTTTCAAAATGTCATCGTAATCTTTTATTGGTTTAAAAAAGAAAATAGGACAATTAGCATGCAACTTAAGGGGGAGAAATTCAAGAGCATTCGGGGAATAGACTACTGCTTAAGTGACTTTCAAACAGTTCTGAAGGACAGTTTTTCCTAAACTTCAGTCTTTTCAGCTGTCACTTTGTGCATTAGTCAGCTTCTCATTACTGTTAACAAAATTCCGAAGATAATCAATTTATAAAGAGGAAAGGTTCATTTTGGCTCACAGTTTTGGAGGTTTTAGTCCATGGTTTCTTGGCCCCATCACTTTAGACTCGTGCTAAGACAACATACCATGGCAGGGAGCACATGATGGAGCAAACTGCTTGCCTCATGGAAGCAAAGAGAGGCACTTCCACCGTCTCCTCAGTGTTGCACACCCAGTAGCCGGAAGACCTCCCACACGTCCTACAGGTTCCACCACCTCCTGATAATGAAATAGGCTGGGATCCAAGTCTTCAATATATGAGTCTTTGGGGGATACCCAGGATTGAAGCTACAGCACCCTGATTTTCACATTATCTGCATAAAAGTTATACAATTACTTCATAAGCTACCTTATGTCAACTTTCAAACAGCTCACTTTTTAAATTCAGCTTCATATTACTATCTGAGAAATCACAATTATGAAGTTCAGTATGTTAAATATTTTCCTACTTCTCAGTAAGATGTGTATGGATTGAGCATCCCTAATCTGAAATCTGAAGTTCTCCAAAATCTGAAACTTTCTGAGAACCAACATGACACTCAAAATTTTTCAGATTTTAGAGCATTTTGGGATAGGGATTCTCAACTGTTAAAGTCTATGCAAATATTCCAAAATCTGAAACTACAAAATCTGATATACTTCTGGTCCTAAGCATTTCAGATAAGGGATACCCACCTTGTACTAAACAACTATTAAAATAAAAAATTATTTATAAACATATTCATAATAGTTTAAATAATTACTAGAATTTTTAAGTGTCTACGTTTCCCCTAAAATCATATAAAACCAGAAGGAGATCCAAACTCAATGAGAAGCCATCTTCTCCCTTGAGAAGCAAGAGCATATTTCATTGGGATTAGTGAAGAGCAGCAACTTTGGACCTTTATAACTGAATCTTTATGTTGAACTCAAGAATATTACATACATAGAAGCAAACCACCCTGCAGGATTACGGGGGGGGGGACGTTCACTCCTTCACACATGCTGTCATCAAGGCCCCTAACTCTCCTCCAACAAACCCACTTTGAAAACCATTGTTTAAAACCAGTGGTTTGGGAAGGGGGATGTAGCTCAGTGGTAGAGTACTTGCCTAGCATGCATGAGGCCCTGGTTTCGATCCACAACACCAGAAAAAAAGGCGGTGGCTCTCAGAGTGTGGTCCCCGAAGCAGCAGCACTAGTTTCACAGGGGAACTTAGTAGAAAGGCACATTTTCAGACCCTACCCTGGGACTACTGAATCCAAAGCTTGGGGTTGGCCCCAACAGATCTGTGTTTTAAGGAATCTTTTGATACATAAGTTTCAGTTTACACATGAAAACAACTGGAAAAGGGGCAATTTGAGTTGGATCTGAACAAAGGGAAGAGATGAGCAAGAGAACAGATGAGCCAGCTAGTCTGGGAGAGCAACAAAGACAAGATAGGAAAAACGACAAGGGCACTTGCTAGAGCAGAAGGCTCATCGTGGAAGGTGAGGAGTGACAAGAGCAGCCTAGTCAGGGATTTCTGGGTATAGCAAACACCAGGAGGAAGAGCTTACCCAATGGCCTCTGCGCATCCTGAAGACTGGGCCTCTTAACATCTGTGTTCCTGGAATCCATGGGCCAAGTGGAGAGGACAGAGAGCCAAAAAGACCAGGCCAGGTGTAGCCTGACAAACCATATGCCTGACAAGAAGTATCTGGTATCACACTGACTTGCATTTAAACAAGTGACTCTATCTCTTGCCTTAGTTGCCTCCAGGTATACTGTGGACAATTTCAGGAGATGGTTCCTGGGGTGTTGTTGAAGGTTGAGAGAGTGCTTGGCAAACTTGAGTAGTGATAGGGACCTGTAGAGGAGAGGAGGTGAAAACCAGGCTTTCAGGGGTACCTAGGCAGTTATCCCCAAGCAGTCCAACATCCTCTTGCCCTGCTAGTGACTGTTAGGAGCAATGGCTTGGTAAAAGATGATGTTGGTAGTAAGAATGTAGAATCACTATGCTGAATTACGAGATGGGAAAACAGAATTGCTGCATCCCAAAGCTCTCATTAGACAGTCATGAAGTTCAGGAAGTGGCCCTGGAAGGCACCAGACTCTTGGCCCAATCCATGGGAGGAGCTGAGACACACCTGTCCAGGCAAGCCTGACTTGGATTCTCAAGCCAAGCCTGGTGATAGATCTCTAGTGCCCTTCAGCTCATGATCATAAGGGGCCCCAGGCTCCAGAAATCCCATGTTAAAAATGGTTTTGCTTCCTGATACATTCCTCTGAGACAATCCTGTTTTTGTCCTTGTACAGGTTGAATATCTTTTACCCAAAATGCTTGAGACTAGAAGTGTTTTTTTATTTCAAATGCTTTCATATTTGGGAATATTTGCATGTACATGGGGATGGGATCCAAATCTAAACATGAAATTCACTTGTGTTTCATATAAATCAAATACACAGAGCCTAAAGGGAATTTTATATACTCTTTTTACTGTGCCTGTGCTTTGACTGTGACCCATTACATGAGGTCAGGTATGGAATTTTTTGCTTGTGACATCATGTTGGCATTCGAATTTTTTCGGACTTCGGAGTATTTTGGATCTCATAATTTCAGATTAGAGGAGCTCAGCCTGTAGTACTCTCTTCCGCTCACTGATTTGGTAAACACCCATCAGGCACCTTGCTTGGTCCAGGCCTGGGCCAGATATAGGAAACACAGAATTAAACACACAGCCCAGCAGGAAAGACACACACATGAACCAGCAGTAGCAGAATAAAACACATCCCAGTGGAGACACCAGCATCATGCTGTGAGGACACTTCTGAAAAAAATGCAAATGTTTTTGCATGGAGGACCAGAAAAGGGTCCCTAGAAGAGATAATGTTTGTGCTGAGGGTTGCCTTACACGGAGAAGCATTTCCACAGTCTAGAAAGGGTAGAGGCCCCGGGGAGGGAGGTACCTCATCAGTAGAAGTTGTGCTGGAAGAGCCTCAAGTTAATGAAGGGCACAGGCTGAGCTATCAGCAGCTGAGGGGCTCAGGAGGCCATTCTAGGGAAAAAAGAAAAAAGAAAAAGGTCTTCCCTTAGAGTCATTTCAGTGACTCCCTGGCAACCCAGGAAGGCAACCTCAGTCTTGGGGTGAGAGCCAGAAAACCGAACTGGAGCCAACCTATCAGGGGAGTTGGGAGCCTGCAGACTTCCGCCCACTGAGAACCCCACAGACAGCCCTGTGGTAAGGATAGGCAGTGAGCGCCCCTGCAGAACGCTGGGTCCCAGGGTCTTCCTCCTGCTGATACCTGCTTTTGTTCAGCTACTCAGCCGTGGTAATGGGAGGTGGTGAAGGCACATTAAGAGTCTATCAGGTCCCCGGGGAAATGCACAAAAAGGCCCCCTGAGCCCTGCCTGCTTTATAATGGGACAGACTTCTCTAATCTTCAGTAGCAAGGCTTGTTAGAGAGCAAATTCACCAGCCTTCAAAGCCAAGGGACCACACAAGTAAAAGTCATGGGGCAGCAGGGCTGTATGTGCATTAGGGAGCACTAGGGACTGAGGTAGTCTGAAGGGCGCTGGCCACATACAGAGGGGCAGCTGACCTCAGCGCCAACAGATGCTGCCATGGGGGAATACAGATTATCAAGAGAAGCTGAAAAGGCTGATTTCTGTGTGAAATATCCCAATTTTTAAATGTCTGGCATTTTAAAATGGCAGGCAAGCTCTACCTGGCACAGTGCATGTTCCTGGGGGTCTTAATTACCACAATTCCATTTACTGCCGAGATCTTTGTTTCATTTGAGCCTCAGCACAAGCTAAGCAAGCAGCATTATTCCTCTTTGAGGGATAAGAAGTCTGATATTCAGAGGACGCTACTAAGTGGCAGAGTTGGGGTTTAAACCCAGGTCAGGCTTCCACCAAAATGTGCTCTGCCAGCTCCCCCACCCTACCTCCTTGCTGGCTACAGGGCCAGAAGAGAGAACACGAGAGTGCAAGAGTCAAGCTGCTGTCGAACTAAATTGCAGGCCCTTTTTGTTCTTATGGGGCTTTACCACCACCTATTGGTCACATTTGACATCCAGGTGAGGATCACCAGCCCCTGGAGGAATGACTGCCCTCACAATCCCTTTTTTGAACAGTGGGATAGGGTCCTGTGGCTGGGAGATGGGACCATTTCCACTGTAACACTGCTCTGGGCACTTTAAGTCTCTTGTTTCCAAATACCAAAAGAACTGTGCCTCCCACCTGGGTGTGTTAAGGTTAAATGGGAGAAGTCAGATACCTTTGGTACCTTTGCATAGAGCTCCTGGCCCCTCCTAAACACTCAACATACACCTACCCACCATGGTTAAAAGCAGAAGAGAAGTTAATGGCCAACATGACCAGAACATGTGGTCATGCCAGTCCCAGGCGGGAGCCATGCAGCACAGCTCTGCCACCTTCCATGCTGTCTCCCTCCCCCTTCGTGCTGCCTCAGTCTGACCCACTAGATAATGAGAAACACTCTCAGGGCATCCTTCTTTCCCCTGAAATCCCTAAATATCTCTCCAGGAGACTAATTTCTGGAGCTTGGCACCATACTATGACCATTTCTTTTAATGCAAACAACAGGGTTTCATTTGTTTGTTTCTCTTGTTTTATAGTGATAGAGTCATTCTTCCCATTGGTATTTTACTTCAAAGGCCAAGACATTTTTTAAGGCAAGTAGAAATGGAGCATTCTTGATCTGGGGATGGTGGTAATCAGAACTTTCAGCATCGCCCATCCCAAACCTCCAGGGATCCGCCATGTAAAATCACTGGCCTTAGGCACTGTTTCCAGGAAACTCTAGTTAAGATGAACCAGGAACAAGGTGACCCATTAACCCATGACTGACTGGCACAGATAAGGTTATGGAAGTCTGGATTTGAAATCCATCTTGACTTTGAACCTCAATTCCATCACTTCCAAGCACTCTGTTCTTGGTCAAGTTCTTTATGTTGCTTCCCTGTAACATGGAGCTCACAAGAATACACTCCTCAGCAATGGTAATAAGCCAGTGGAAATATACAGAACCTCGAAGCCCTGAGCAGCTGTGAGGCTGAGGAATCAGGAGTCAGGATCTACGATGGTCCACTGACTTACTCTACCAGCCCAGTCCCCAGACTGAGCATGAAGGGGCTGTCTCCTGGCTGGCTGCCCTCAGAGGCCATGCACCAGGACCTAGGCTGGCTGGGGAACTCGGGAGGCAGAGAACAAAGCCAGCAGCCAGGAAGGATCTGGTGTGTGTGCTCACTGTATTTGTGTGCATCTAGAATGCAAACAGCTGCCACTCCTCCCTAAACCTTAATGCTAGAAGTGCCCAGACCACCCAGACCTGCAGCCACTCCTACAGCTCCCTTCAGGGGTGGCAGCCACCCAGCATTTATTACATCTGGGCTGGGGAGCTGGATGCCCAAATCTCATGTGTTGAAGGCTTGGCTGCCTTCCTGTGTTACTACTGAGAGGCAATGGAACTTCAAGGAGGTGGAGCCTAGAGAGAGGAAAGTGCCACTGGGGCATGCCCTTGAAGGGGATACTGGGCACTGGCCCCTTCTCTCTGGTGTTTTGCTTCCTGGTTGCAATGAGGTGAAAAGGCCTTCTCCGCCACATGCTCCCGCCATGATGTACTATGCCACTGCAGACCCAAAACAACAGGGCCAAGTGACTGTGGACAAAAATCTCAAAACTGTGAGCCAAAACAAACCTTTCCTCCTTTATTTGTTTTTAATTTTAGTTTCGCTACAAATTCTATCTGTGGTATATACTATTCAGGTGACCTCAGACAAAGCACTAAACCTCTCTGGGCAGCAGTGTCTTTATCTGTGAAATGGGATGTCTGGTATCTAGAGATACCCCATTTCATAGAGTTATGATGTTCAAATAATAAGACCCAGGTAGCGTCATGTCTGGCCCATCATACGCCCTTGGAGTGGCTGCTGGGACTGGCAGAGGCACCATGAGGAAGGGGGGTGGGTACCTTGGTTCAAACCTTTTCTCTGTCATTTATTAGCTATGAAGTCTTGGGTAAACTATGTAATTTACCTGAGCTTCCATCTCATTTCTGTAATGGGAACAACAAACTCACTTGGCAGGAGTGTTGTAAGGCATTATTTCCCCAAATGTGGTACAACATGACATTGGTGGCCCATGAGATGAATTTAGGTGGGACAAAAACAAAGTACTGGTATTTTAACTGAAAGAATTTACTTCCTATGCACTGGAAAAAATTAAAATCACCCTAAAACATTTTTTTCCTGGAACAGCATCTCTAGAGCAATACCAACCTTATATGCTTACTGATATTCACAGAAAATATGGGACAACTGAATGGGAAATGCATTAAGTAAGGAATGTCCAGGTGGTGCACAAGTAGAGCCACAATTAAGAAGGTGATTGAAGGATAGATTACCTAGCCCTATTAATGCAAATACATAATGATTGCTAAATGCAGTACCTGACACTAGACAGGATTTTGTAATAGAAGGAAAAAATACTACAAAGGGCATTATTGGGTCCACTGAAAAATTGGAACAGATGATAAAGAATGGTATGAATATTATAGTTAGCTATGCTGTATTTCTCTGAGAGAATATCCCCATCTTTGTGAAATGCACAGTGAGATATTCTGGGGTTAAGGACCACAATATATATATATATCTTTTCTTTAAATGGTTCAGGAAATTTGTGGATGGGGGAAATAAATGATAATGCAAATGTGGGTAAATAGGAGAAAGAAACTGGGTTGAATTTTCTGTTCTACATCTTTGCAACATATTTAAGTTTGAAGTTGTTTCCAAATAAAAAGTAAAAGCCGGATGTGGTGGCACATGCCTATAATCCCAGAACTTGGGAGGCTGAGGCAAGATTGCCTCGAGGTCAAGGTCAGCCTGAACTATATAGCAAGACCCTGTCTCAAAAAACAAACAACATGGGGGCCGGTGAGATGGCTCAGCGGCATAAGCACCTGCCTGGCAAGCGCAAGGGCCCGAGTTCGACTCCCGGAACCCACATACGAAAAAAGGGGCCAGTGATATCACTCAGTGGCATGGGCGCCTGCTGGTGCGCAAGGTCCTGAGGTCAACCCCCGGTACCCACAAAAAAAAAAAAAAAAACAGAATAGATAGATAGATAGATAGATAGATAGATAGATAGATAGATAGATAGATAGATAGATAGAAGGATAGATGGATAGTAAAACAAAATGGAAGTGCTGCTGGGCAAGTCGGCAGCCCAGTGCCTGGCCATGGAAGGCACTCAGGAAGATTTTTGGCTGTTTCCTTTCTTTCCTGCCTAGTGTGGAGACAGTAAATGATGGGCAATTCCACAGCGTGGAGCTGGTGATGCTAAACCAGACCTTGAACCTGGTGGTGGATAAAGGAGCACCAAAGAGCCTTGGGAAGCTCCAGAAGCAACCAGCAGTAGGCATCAACAGCCCCCTCTACCTTGGAGGTAACAGTCCCCTCCCTAAACCTCTCGCTGACTCCTCTCCACTCCCCTTCTCAGCATCTGCACCCAGACCTACCTCAGGGGCTCCTTGCTCACAGCTCGGCACCCACTGCCAATCAGGAAAGCCAATCAGGAAAGATCTCCTGGAGGAAGTAATGGCAAAGCTGATACTTCAGAGGGTGAATAGGCATTAGCCAGCCATGGAAACAAGAGCACTTTGGACACATGCTTGGAAAGGAAACAGCAGGACTCTTTGTGGGAACTTCAAGGTGTGCGGAGAGGTGTTGAGGATGGGGGTAAGGTGCAGATGGGTTGGGAAGGGTGAGAAAAGAAGCAGGAGACTGAAGCAGGTCTAGGCTCTAGGCTGTAGGCTTAGGGTCACAGTCCCTCTGCTCTCTCCCTCCTTGGACACTGTAAGGGTCAGTTGATGAATGGAGAAGCACAAGTCTGAGATGAAGGTGGTAAAAAGGCAAAAAAAAAAAAAACCCAAGTTGCTACCAGTCTAGTAGAGACTGGGACTGAAATGTAGCCCCCAAGCTGATGGTCCTCGAAGAGCTATGTGCAGAAAAAGCCACCGGAGTAGTTTGTTCAACACAGATGTCAGAGGTGATACCAAGAGATGCTAAGGTGCTTGCATAAGCCCAAGAATCTGCACTGTTGGGCCAACCACTGCCCAGATGCAGGGAGCCAGGAAATGCACCTGGCCCAGAACCATCCCAGAAGGGACAGTTTCTCCCCAGAGGAAGGCTGCTGCTCCCCTCCCCTGAACCTGCTCCAGGTATAGCCAGAGCAACCCTGAGTCCTATGCTTCCAGCCAGTACACTGGCCTCGGGCTTTCTGTGTACAAGGTGGGCAGCTAGCGGTACAAAGAGGAGAGAAAACACAAGTCAGACTCGATTGGAAAGCAAATCAGGTCTCTACCAAGTCTCTCAAAGATCCTGGAAAGAGAGGTACACAGCGCAGAGGGCAGCAGTCTGAAACCTTGAACCCCAAAGTTCCACTAATAAAGACCATTGCCCACACCATATCCTCTCCCCCAAACTTCAGCTCGCTTTTCCTGGGTTGTCTGGCAGGGCTGGAATAAGGGGATGCCCAGGCGAGGGAGAATAGCAGAGGAAGTTGGTGTACAATCCATCCCGCCTATGAGGAGTAGTGGTTCTCAGTTGAGCCAGAGGGACCACATGGCAGTGGGTGACCAGAACCTCTCATTTTTTTCTAGGGAGGTACAAACTATAGACCTTTATGAGAAATTTTCTATATTTAAATATTAGCAACAAATTTAAATTTTCAAGTAGTCCTATTGTAGGACCAAGGATGCCTGTCCTTATGTGGATAAGCCCCAGGTTTTGGACCTTGATTTGAACAGCAGAGGCCCCAGGCTCTACATCAAGAAAGGCGAGTTCTCACCCTGAGGACTGATGGGTGCTGGGTGTGGCAGACTAGATGGGCAGGGGAGGACTTTCAGGCTGTCCTGGCCCTTCTCCCGCAGGTATTCCCACCTCCACGGGCCTCTCAGCCTTGCGTCAGGGCACTGACCGGCCATTGGGTGGATTCCATGGCTGCATCCATGAAGTGCGCATCAATAATGAGCTACAGGACTTCAAGGCTCTCCCACCGCAGTCCCTGGGGGTCTCTCCAGGCTGCAAGTCCTGCACTGTGTGCAAGCATGGCCTGTGCCGCTCAGTGGAGAAAGACAGTGTGGTATGTGAGTGCCACCTGGGCTGGACTGGCCCACTGTGTGACCAGGAAGTCCGGGACCCCTGCTTCAGCCACAGGTCAGTGTCCTGCAAGATCCAGACTCCCTGCATACATGCTGTCTCTGCCCTCCCCTGAGGAGGGGGCACTGATGGAGACAGCAGAATTGGGACGATACTGAGGAAACTGCTTTAAAAAATTGAGAGGCTGAGTTTGTAAATCTAAGCAGCTGGTCTCACTCAGAAACATCAGCATGCACAGGCCTTGCTCAAAACTCTTGTCTTTGCCAAATGGCCTTAGAACCTGCCGGGACCTGCCACAAGCCACCAGGCCACCTCTGTGTGACTAAAGAAAGGTGCCCTTTTGGGGAGATAGTACCTACATGCACTTGGCATGGCAAGTAGAATGAGGGTAAATTTCAGTCCCTTGGCAATTGCCCTCAGTAAGACACCAGGGCTGCATAAGCATGCACAGCTGAATCATGTTTAATGGTTTAATCACTTATTATTCATTGAACAAATATGTACTGAGGGTCTACTATGTGCCAGGCCTCATGCTAAATATAAGAGATGCAGTATTCCTAATGTTAAGAAATATGAATCAGCCAAAAATAACACGAGAGCCAAAACTGGTTATTTGGTTGGCTGAACAAGCTGGAAAATAATACTTTGGATCAGGAAGGAAGGACAGCTATAAAGGGTTTGAGCCTCCTGTTGCTTTTGAGTATGTATAACTCTAGAATTAATATGAATCCTAGCTCTGAATGTCATCCCAGTAGGGATGTTTTCAGATTTTGGAATTCCTGCATATACATAATGAGATGGGACCAAAAACCTAAACATGAAATTCATTTATGTTTCCTATGCAGTTTATATACATAACCTAAAGGTGATTTTATGCAAGATTTTTAGAGCATCTACATTTTGACTGCAACACATCACATGAGGTCAGGTGTGGAATTTTCCACTTGCAATATCATATCGGTGCTCAAAAAGTTTAGAACTTTGGAACATGTTGGATTTCAGATTTTGGATTAGGAATGCTCACCCTGTAGTGGTAGTAGCAATAGCTTTATTATCATTTAAGATGCCAAAGCCATTAAAATGTTTACAAAACGTTTATATTCTTCTAAGCAGTAACTTGCCACTTAGATACATGAGTCCTGGTTTGTGTGTGTAAAACTAACCTCTATTGTGGTCACAGTTAGAAATGGACATTGGGTGAGGCTCACAAGCTTCCTGTTTGTTGGCCGCTGCAACAGGGTATTTAAGAGAAGAGAGATGCTCAGCCACTGGCTGGAAGAGGACACAACATGGGATGGAGGCCACTTGGACTGCACTCAGTCAAAGGGCCTACAACTCTGAGTTGTTTGGTTTAAGTATGGTTCCTAGCTGGGGTGGAGAAAGGGTGTCTCTAGTAGCACTAATTCTGGTCTGGTTCCTTCCTCTTCCTCCTCTTCTCTGCCCCCAGCTGCAACCATGGAAAGTGTGTGGCAATCGGGAACTCATACATGTGCAAATGTGCTGAGGGCTACGGAGGGGCTTTGTGTGACCACAAGAATGATTCTGCCAATGCATGCTCAGCCTTCAAGTGCCACCATGGGCAGTGCCACATCTCAGATCGAGGGGAGCCCTCTTGCCTGTGCCAGCCTGGCTTTACTGGGGAGCACTGTGAACAAGGTGAGTCTAGTATGCTCATGGGAGTGAGGACCTGGGAGAAACAGAGCTGGAGTTGTACTCCCATAATCAGAATACGTAGGCTTCAGTGCCAGCTGTGCCACTTATATGATGTGTGGGCTTGGTTCTGTCACTTTCAAGCCTTAATTCCCTCATCTGGAAAATGGTGGCAGTATTCTACCTTTTTGTATCAGATATCACTGTTGCAATAACAAACTAGCTCCCAAACAGCACCTCAAACCACAGTAAACATTTTTTTTCATCTGATATGGTTTTGGTGGGTCAGAAATTTAAAGACAGTTTAGCTGGAGTCTCTCAAGAATGGACTTAAAGTGAAGGCTGCAGTTTTGTAGAGGCTAACCTGAGGCAGCAAGAACTGCTTCCAATGTGGTGCATTCCTATTGTGGTGGTTGTTGGCAGGAGGCCTCAGTTTCTCCCTGTGTGTCTCTACATGGGCTACTTGGCAGTCCTTGTGACAGGGAAGCCAGCTTCCTACAGAGTTAACAATTCAAGAGAGCAAGAAGGAAGCCACAAGTTATCATGTGATCTTACCGTGGGAACAACTTGCACTGTCGTTCCTACATCACACTGGTTACATGGATCAGTTGCATTCACTGAGGAAGGGACCCCAGAGGGGACATAGATATCAGGAAGTGGTGGTCACTGGGAGCCACTTTAGAGCCTGACTACCATATTGCCTTATAGGGCTGTTGGGAGGAGCACATGAGATGTAAAGTTCATGGTACCAGACACAGTGCTAAGAATGTGATAGCTGAACTGTATAACCCAGTTTCATGAAAAGTCTGGGTTAAGAGTCTTAAAAGTTGGAAGCAACATTGTTGTCATGAGGAAAAAGCACAAGTTCTGTCACTTAGCACCCATGTGCCTAGGAGAAACACACTTTAACTCTCCGGGTCATTAGTCCTTATGTAACTCAGCACCTCCTGCAGAGGTATAATGTAAAGGTTGAGATCATAGTAAGTACAGGATCAAGACTCTTGAGGAACACCAGCAAGATGGCTCACTAGAGAAGGCTAACAGATGCATCCCTTAACACACAAAAGAACCCAACCAGTAGATAAAGAACTGCATTCTGACTGGCATATCTAACAGAGTGCTGGAATACAGCAAGGGAGTGGGGAGGCCCTCAGACCACAGATACCCAAGGTGGCAGCAGGAAGAGGGGGGTGGAGCACCCCGTTACCCACATTGGCTCAAAGACAGGAGGGACCTCTACTTGCAGGGGAAAGGTAGGCAGGAGCACCCCCCAACACACACACACACACACGCACGCACACTGACACCACCCCCGCCGCCGTACACCTGAAACCACAGCTACTGCTAGAGTGTGTCATGACCTGGCGGCCAGAAGGCACTGCATCTCTCCATCTTTCATCCACCTTCCACACTCATGTGAGTGAATGCAGTGCTGGGATGCCAGCTGCTTAAGTCTAGGAACAAGGTGATACCTGAACCCAACAGACACCCTGCACAGCAGGAGGCTGACCTGATCTGCAGGACCTGCTACACATGGCCCCTCAACTTGAGAACCAGCCTAGTGCTCAACCAGTGAAGCTACACCATGACTATCCCAGACTCCCGCAGTGCAGGACACTGAAGCACTCTGAGGTGTCACTGACACTAATTATAGCAGAACTCCATGGAGACTACACTATTGCATTGACCTAGAACCAAAGCCAACACACACTACCCAAATGACACCTACAGCACACCTTCAGGAGAAAGTCTTCTTCTACAAAAGCTACTCCATAAAATTGGAAGAGACAGCTGTTCTACCAGATGCAGATATCAACATAGGGATACAAGAAACATGAAAAAGCAAGAAAACATGATACCAAATGAACACAACAATTCTCCAGTAACTGATCACAAAGAAAATGTGTGAAAGAAGAATTTGAGATAATGATCCTAAAGAAACTCAGTGAGATACAAGAGAGTACAGACAGATAATTCAATGAAACTAGAAAAATAATTCATGACCTGAGAGATTCAATAAAGCCATAAAAATGAAGAGCCTAACAAATTTTGGTGCTGAACAAATAAATGAAATCAAAAATGTAGAATTTCAACAATCAAGCAGAAGAAAAAATTTCTAAATTTGAAGACAAGTCCTTTGAAAGAATCTAATCAGAGGGACGAACAGAAAAAACTAAATCAAGAAAAGCCATTAAAGTAATAGCACACCATCAAGTAAAAAATTATCACATTACAGAATCCCAAGAGGAAGAAAAGAGAAGAGCACAGAACACTTATTTAATGAGCTAATAGCTGAAAAATACCCAAATCTTAGAAGAGAGATGGATACCTGGATTCAGGAAGTTCAAGGGCCACTAAATAGATTCAGTCCAAAATGATCCTCTCTCCAAGGCACATTTATATCAAATTGTTAAACATCAAAGCAAGGAAAAAATTCTGCAAGCAGCAAAACAAATGCACCGAATCACGTGAAATATTCCCCCTTAGACTATCAACAGATTTCTCAGCAGAAACTGGATTTCAGGAACCAATGAGATAATATGTTCAAAGTGCTGAACTAAAAGCCTGCCAGTCAAGAATACTTTATCCGGGCTGGTGAGATGGCTCAGCGGCTTAAGCGCCTGCCTTGCAAGCGCGAGGGCCCGAGTTCGACTCCCGGATCCCACATACGAAAAAGGGGCCGGTGATATCGCTCAGCGGCACGGGTGCCTGTTGGCGCGTGAGGTCCTGAGGTCGACCCCCCGGTACCCACAAAAAAAAAAAAAAAAAAATACTTTATCCTACAATGCTATCCTTCAGAAACGAAGAAGAAATCGTCTTTCTCAGACAAGCAAAAGCTGAGGTACTTTGTCATCACTAGATCAGCCTTACAAGACATGCTTAAGAGAGTACTCCAACTAGGAGTGAAGAACAACTCCCTGGCAGAAATAAATTTATAATCAAGTTAAAAATAGGCCATTACTGTAATGATAGCATATAAATCTTCAGATCCCTAATATGAAAGTTAAAAGTCAACATGGTCAAGAACTGTGGCCAAAATAAATTAAGAAATATAAAACATAAAAATGTAAGTTAAGGCAACTAAAGTATAAATTGTAGGGAGAGGGCAAGACTATTTGTAAGTGATCAGAGTTGTTACCAGCTAAAAATAGTCTATTATAACTACAAAATTCTTTATGATAACCTCACAATAACCTTACAGAAACACACAGACACAAATGAAAATGAGAAAGGAACCAAAGCTTAGCACTACAAAAGACCACAAAGGTGCCTGGTGTGGCGGCACACACCTATAGTCCCAGCACTTGGGAGGCTGAGGCAGGAAGATTGCTGAGAGTTCGAGGCCAGCCTGGACTACATAGTGAAACCCTGTTTAAAAAACAAAAACAAAAAAAACCCACAAAGGTAAATAAAAAAGGGAAGTGGAAAGGATTTACAAAACAACCAGGAAGCAATTAACAAAGTGTCAAGAGTAAACCCTTACATATCAATAATAACCTTGAAAATAAATGGATTAAGTTCCCCAGTTGTGGACCAGAGGTGTACAGTAGCGCAGTGGTAGAATGCTTGTTTAGCATGTCTAAGTTTCTGGCTTCGATCTTCAGCCTTACAAAAATAAAAGATACAGAGTGGCTGAACAGATTTATAAAACAAGACCAAACTCTATGCTGCCTACAAGAGGCTTACTTCATCTGTCAGGAGACTTAAGAACTGAAAGTGAAGGGATGGAAAAGATAGTCCATGCAAATGGAAACCAAAAGTAACCAGAGTAGCTATATAAGATGACAAAGACTTTAAATCAAAAATTGTGGGCCAGGTGTGGTGGCACACACCTGTAATCCCAGCCCTTGGGAGGCTGAGGCAGCAGACTCCCTGTTAGTTTGAGGCCAGCCTGGGCTACATAAGTGAGTTGAAGGCCAGCCTGCACTGCATAGTGAGACCCCGTCTCAAAAAAAAAAAAATCAAAAATTGTAAGAGATAAGGCCATTATATAAGGTGAAAGAGGCCAATTCAGCTAGACAATATAACAACTGTAAATATATACATATGTGAATATGTAAAGAATATCTGAATAGATCTAAATGGAGAGATAGACTGCAATAGAATCAGAGTAGGGAATGTCACCCTGCTCTGATGAATGGACAGATCATCCAGACAGAAACTCAACGAAGGACTGGAATTAAATGGAACTATAGACCAAATGGAACTAATAGATATTTATAGAACATGTCATCTAACAGCTGCAGAATTCACATTCTTTTCATCAGCATATGGAATGTTTCCAGAATAGAGCGTAGGTGAAGCCACAAAACAAGTCTTAAATTTAAGAAGATAGAAGTCATGTCATGTATCTTTTTAAACCACGATAGTATAAAACTAAAATAACTGTAGTAACTTTGGAAACTTTACAAATACATGGAAATCAAACAACATGCTTTTGAATAACCAGTGGGCCAATGAAGAAATCAAAAGGCATATTTTAAAATGTCTTAAGACGAAGAAATCAACCAATAACACAAGTTGGTGAGGCTGTGGGGAAAAGGGAACCCTTCTCCACTGTTGGTGGGAATGTAAATTAGTACAACCGCTTGGAAATCAGTATGGAGATTCCTCAAAAAACTGAACTAGAGGTTCCATCTGACCCAACTGTTCCCCTACTAGGTGTTTTCCTACACAAGTTAAATGCATCATAGCACAGTGATACATGCATAACCATGTTTATAGCAGCATAGTTCATAATAGCTAAATCTTGGAAACAGCCATATGCCCATCAACAGATGAATGGATAAAGAAAATGTGGTATTTATATATAATGAAGTACTACTCTACCATAAAAGAAGGGTAGGGCCGGTGAGATGGCTCAGTGGCGTAAGCGCTTGCCTGTCAAGTGCGAGGGCCTGAGTTCGACTCCCAGATCCCACGTATGAAAAAAGGCCCGGTGATATCGCTCAGTGGCATGGGTGCCTGCTGGCGCACGAGGTCCTGGGGTTGACCCCTGGTACCCACACAAAAAAAAAAAAAAAAAATGGGTAAACCTGAGTCATTTTTAGGTAAATAGGTGTACTTTGATACCATAATTTTGAGTGAAGTAAATCAGACACACAAGTTTAAATATCACATTGTTTCTCTTGTGTGAGAAACCCAAAGGGTAAATAAGGAATAAAATGGAGGATAAATATTGGGATGTAGGAAGAACATGTTCAAATGGGAAGGGAAACAAGATGAGGGGAGGGAAGGAAGAGAAAAGGGATTTTTTTTTTTAAAGAGAAGAAAAAACAAAACAAATCAAAAAAAAGAACAAATTTTCAAAACAACATAATATGAGGGTAACAATGGTCAATGCATTACGTATTATTATCTTTAAGTTAGTTATTCAGGATACCAGACATTAGCATTCAATTGACCAAACATTATTGGCTCAAACCTTACTCTTCAATGAACTAAGTAAAATTGGTAGTGTATCTATCTTAACCATCTTATATATATATACAGTTTTTTTCCCTTTCCCTTCTTTCTTTTCCCTATTCCAGTCTCTCTTTCCTATTGACCAGTTTCTTTTTGATTCACCGTGTCTATTGTACATTTTGGATCTTATTTACTCTTTCAGTTTCTCATACTAGAGAGACAATACGATGCTTACACATGTGCGTCTGGTTTATTTCACTTATGAGTATTTTCTCGAGTTGCATCCATTTACCTATAAAAGTCTCCAGTTTATCCTTCTTTATGGCTGAATAGTACTCCATTGTATAAAAATACCACATCTTTCTTATCCATTCCTCAGTTGATGGGCATTTAGGTTGTTTCCAAGATCTGGCTATTACAAATTGTGCTGCTATAAACATGGGTGCACATATATCACTGTGGTACGATTTTTAATTCTTCTGGGAAGATGCCCGGAAGGGGAATAGCTGGGTCAAATGGGACCTCCAACCCTAGTTTTTTGAGGAATCTCCACACTGACTTCCACAGTGGCTGTACCCGTCGACACTCCCACCAACAGTGAAGAAGGGTTCCTTTTTCCCCACAGCCCCTCCAGCATTTGTTATTAGTTGATTTCTTTATAGTAGCCATTCTTTCTGGAGTGAGATGGTATCTCAGTGTTGTTTTAATTTGCATCTCTCGAATGACTAGTGATGTTGCACATTTTTTTGTATATTTATTTGCCATTAGTATTTCTTCATCTGAGAAATGTGTATTCATCTCAGATGCCCATTTTTGCAGTGGGTCTTTAAATTTGGGAGGTCTGATTTTTTTGAGTTCTTTATATGTTCTCGATAGTAATCCTTTGTCTGAGGAACAGCTGGCAAACATTTTTTTTCCACGTTGTGGGTTGTCTTTTCACTCTGTTGGTGGTTTCTCTTGCTGTGCAAAAGCTTTTTAATAAGATGAGATCCCAGTTATTGATTCTTTGGGATAGTTCCCATGCGGTTGAGTTTTTATTCATAAAGTCTTTGCCTACACCAATGTCTCCAAGGGTTTTACCTATTCTACCTTCCAGCAGATTTAATATTTCTGTTTTAATATTTAGATCTCTGATCCATTTTGAATTTAGTTTAGTGCATGGTGAAAGATATGGGTCTAGTTTTAATCTTCAGCATGTGTAGAGCCAGTTTTTCCAGCACCATTTATTAAAGAGGCTATCTTTCTTCCAGTGAATGTGTTTGGCACCTTTGTCAAAGATAAGGTGGCTTAGTATGTCTGGGGTTGTTTCAGCATCTTCTAATCTGTTCCATTGATCTTCAGGTCTATTTTTTGCCAGTACCACACTGTTTTTATCACAGTAGCTTTATAGTATAATTTCAAGTCAGGGATTGTGATGCCCCCTGCCTTGCCTTTGTTACCCAGAATTGCCTTTGCTATTCTAGGTCTCTTCTGATTCCAAATGAATTTTAGGATTGTTTTCTCTAATTCTGTGAGATATGCTGTTGGAATTTTGATTGGAATTGCATTAAATCTATATAACAATTTTGGAAGCATGGCCATTTTCACTATATTGGTTCTTCCTATCCAGGAGCAAGGGATATCTTTCCATTTTCTGATATCCTCTCCAATCTCCTTTTTCAGAGTACTGTAGTTTTCAGTGTAGAGGTCTTTTACATCCTTTGTGAGGTTGATTCCTAGGTATTTCATTTTTTTGGATGTTATTGTGAAAGGTATTGTTTCCCTAATTTCTCTTTCAGTAAGTTTGTTATTTGTGTACAGGAAGGCTATTGACTTTTGAGTATTGACTTCGTATCCAGCTACACTACTGAATTTGCTTATTAAATCTAGCAGTTTTTTAGTGGAGTTTTTGGGGTCTTCTGTGTAGAGTATCATGTCATCTGCAAATAATGATAATTTAACTTCTTCCTTTCCAATCATTATTCCTTTTATTTCTTTCTCTTGTCTAATTGCTCTGGCTAAAGTTTCCAGAACTATGTTGAATAAGAGTGGGGACAGTGGACATCCTTATCTTGTTCCTGATTTTAGAGGGAAGGCTTTCAGTTTTTGGCCATTTAGTATAATATTGGCTGTTGGTGGGCCGGTGAGATGGCTCAGTGGCTTAAGCGCCTGCCCGGCAAGCGCGAGGGCCCGAGTTCGACTCCCGGAACCCACATATGAAAAAGGGGCCGGTGATATCGCTCAGTGGCACGGGCGCCTGCTGGCGCGCGAGGTCCTGAGGTCGACCCCCCGGTGCCCACAAAAAAAAAAAAAAAAAAAAAAATATTGGCTGTTGGTTTGTCATAGATAGCTTTTACCAGGTTGAGATAAAGACCCTCTATTCCAATTTTCTGTAGGGTTTTTATCATGAAAAGGTGCTGGACTTTGTCAAAAGCTTTTTCTGCATCTATTGAGATGATCATGTGATTTTGGCCTTTGGTTCTGTTAATATGGTGTATTACATTTATTGATTTACGTATGTTGAACCATCCCTGCATCCCAGGGATGAATCCAACTTGGTCATGGTGTATAATCTTCTTGATGATTTGTTGGATTCTGTTTGCCAGTATCTTATTAAGGATTTTTGCATCTATGTTCATTAGGGAGATTGGCCTGTAGTTCTCTTTCTTAGTTGGGTCCTTCTCTGGTTTTGGTATCAGGGTAATGCTTGCTTCCAGGAATGAATTTGTGAGTATTGCTTCCAGAAAAGGGATTTTTTAAAAAGAATGGAAAGGAGCTGGGCGTGGTGGTGCATGCCTGTAATCCCCAGCACTCGGGAAGCTGAGGCAGGAGGATTGCCCAAATTCGAGGCCAGCCTATGCTACATAGTGAGTTCAAGGCCAGCCTGAACTACATAGAGAGACACTGTCCCCCAAAAAAAATGGAAAGTAAAAAAGAATGGAAAGTAAAAATGGAAAGAAAGCTTTTGTAAGTGGGGAAAAGAAGAAAAGTTGAAGGGAGGGGAAGGGAATGGGAAAAAAAGAATTAAAATATGTTATGTATAGGTACAGATCCCCTATGATGAATGTGATCATTATGTATGGTAAATATGTTAAAATAAAATATATTAAGACAAATGAAAATGGGAACACATCATATAAGACTCATGGGGTACAGGAAAAACTGCTCTAAGAGGGAAGTTTTTATCAAAAAATACCTACATGATAAAAAGAAAAATGATCTCAACCTGAAATTATATGTCAAGGAATTAGGAAAAGAACAAATGAAACTCAATACTAGAAGAAATAGACTATAAAACAGTACAAAATGTCAACAAAATTAAGAGTTGGTTCTTTGAAAAGATCAACAAAATTGAAAGGCTTTAAACAAGACTAAGAAAAGCAAAGAAGAGAGAAAGCAAAAAAATCAAAGATTAAAAAAAGGGGACATTACAACTGGTACTACAGAAATGCTAATGCTCATAAGAGACTATTATGAGTAACTATACGCAAACAAATCGGATAACCTAGAAGAAATAAATACATTTCTGGATACGTAATACCTACCAAAATTGAATTATGAAGAAAGATAATCTGAACACCCCAATAAGAAATATGAAACTAAAGCAGTACTGAAAAGTCTCACATCAAAGAAAAGACCAGTATTAAGAAGTCTCCCATCAAAGAAAAGCCTCATGGCTTCAGTGCTACATTCTATCAAACATTTAAAAAAAGAACTAATGCCATTTCTTCTCAAACTATTCTAGAAAATTGAAGAGGGTGGAATATGTTCAGCTCATTCTACAACACCAGCACTTCCCTGAGACTGACAGAAGCAACAAAAAAAGAGAAAGCTGAAGGCCAGTATCCCCAATAAAAATAGATGCAAAACCCTCAACGAAATAAAAGCAACCCAATTTCATGGAAAAGATCACTAAATACAATCAAAGTAAGATTCATTCCAGATATGCAAGGATGGTTCAAGGCAAATCGATAAATGTGATACATCACATTAACAAAAGGACAAAACTGAACAATCATTTTGATAGATGCAGAAAATCTGACAAAATTCAACATCACTTCATTATAAAAACTCTCGAAAATTTAGTTATGGAAGGTAGGTACCCTGACACAACAAAAGCATTGTATGAAAAACCCACAGCTAATACCACAGAGAGGGGAGAAACATTGAAAATTTTTCCTCTAAGATCTGGAGGATGCCCACTTTCATCACTGCTATTTGACATAATACAAAAAAATCACACCCGGAGCAATCAGGCAAGAGAAAGAAAACACATACAAATTGAAAAAACCATTTAAATTGTTCTTGTTTGCAGATGACATGATCTTATACACACACACACACACACACACACACACACAAATCCTAGAAGAAATCAATTTAGTAAAGTTTCAGGATTCAAAAGTCAGAATGCCAGAATCAATAGTGCTCTCATAGTGAACTATAAAAAAAAGAAATCAAGCAATTCCATTTAAATAGTTACAAAATAAAGACCTAGGAAATAAACTTAACCAAGGAAGTAAAAGATTTCTACAATAAAAACTAAAACATTGACAAAATTGAAAGAGAAACAAATAAATGGAAAAAATCCCATGTTCGTGGATTGGAAGAATTATTGTTAAAATGTCCATACTACCCAAATCATTCTACAGTTTCAATGCAATGTCTATCAAAATTTCAATGAAAACTTTTTCAATGAAAAATTTCAATAGAAAAAACAATCCTAAAATTAATGTGGAACCACAAAAGACCCTGAGTAGCCAATGCAATCTAAGGCAAAAAGAGCAAAGCTAGAAGCATCACTTTACCCGAATTCAAAATATACTACAAAGCTACAGTAACTACAACAGCATGGCAGTGACATAAAAGCAGACGCAAAGAATAGAAAGCCCAGAAATAAATCCATATATCTACAGCCAGCTGATTTTTGACAGAGATGCCAAAAAACACACATTGGGAAAAGGACAGTCTCTTTAATGAATAGGTTTGGAAAAACCTGGATATCCACATAGAACAGAATGAAAGAAGACCCTATGTATCACCATATACAAAAATCAACTCAAAATAGATCAAAGACTTAAAAACAAGAAAAGATACTGTAAGACTAAAAAAATAGAGTATGAACAGTTCATGATATTAGACTGAGCAAGGATTTTTTAATAAGGCCTCAAAAGCACAGGCAACAAAGCAAAAATAGATAAATGGGATTATAGTAAATTAAAAAGCATCTGTACAGCAAAGAAATCAACAGAGTGAAAAGAGAACTTACAGCATGAGAGAAAATATTTGCAAACTATATATCCAGAAATTGTTATATCCAGGGGCTGGTGAGATGGCTCAGCGGCTTAAGCGCCTGCCCTGCAAGCGCGAGGGCCCGAGTTCGACTCCCGGAACCCACATACGAAAAAGGGGCCGGTGATATCGCTCAGCGGCACGGGCGCCTCCTGGTGCGCAAGGTCCTGAGGTCGACCCCCCGGTACCCACAAAAAAAAAAAAAAAAAAAAAAAAGAAATTGTTATATCCAGAACATAACAAGAGAGGGAGGGCGAGAGAGAGGGAGTGCACACGTGCAAGCTCAGAAAGAAAGAAGGGAGGAAGAGAGGGGGTGAGGGAGGCAAAGGAGAAAAGAAAAAGATCTAATTTGAAAATGGGCTAAAGACCTGAATATATATTTCTGAAAAAGCATACAAATGGCCAAGAGGCACTAATATCCACTAATAATCAGGGAAATGGAAATCAAAGCCATAATGAGATGTCACTTCACACCTGCTAAACGTACTAGCAAGGAGAAAACAGAATGCGTACACACTATTAGTGGGGAATGTGAAATAGTACAGCCATTATGGGAAACAGTATGGAAAAACAATAATTAAAAGTAGAACTATCATATGATTCAATCTTATGATTTATATATGTAAAAGAAATAAAATCAGTATATCAAACAAACATCTATATTCCCATGTTTTTTGCAGCACCATTTACAATAGCCAAGTTATGGAATCAATTTGTGTCCATCAATAGATAAGTGGATAAAGAAAATATGGTATATATTTTAGATATATGTTTTTTCACATGGTTACCAGCCTTTAAAAGTTTCTTTCTTTTAAGAGAAAAAACAATAAAAGCAATGATGCAGAGTTTCAAAACAAGCTAAGAGGGAATTAACAATGGTTAATATGTTGCGTATTGTTATCTTCAAAGTAGTTGCTCAGATTACAAGATAAAGGCATGAAAAATTGATCAAATATAAGCACAAACCATTCTTTTCAATGAATAGAAATTAGTAGTATAATTATCTTAGTTATCTTGTGTGTGTGTGTGTATTCTTTTCCCTTCTTTTGTCCTTTCCCCCATCCCAGTTGTTCTTTCCTTTTGAGTAGTTTCTTCCCCTTTCACATTATCTAGTGTACATTTTGGATCTTACTCTTTCAGTTCCTTACACTAGGGAAACAATACAAGGTTTACACGTGCAAGTCTAACTTCACTTATGAGTATGGCATCAAGTTGCATCCATTTACCTATAAAAGCCATGAGTTTATCCTTCTTTATAGCTGAGTAGTACCCCATTGTATAAAAACACCACATCTTTTTTATCCATTCCTTGGCTGATGGACATTTAGGTTGTTTCCAAGATTTAGCTATTATAAATTGTGCTGCTATAAACATGGGTGTACATATATCACTGTGGTATGATGTTTTTCATTCTTCTGGGAAAATATCCAGAAGGGAAATAGTTGGGTCGAATGGGACCTCTAATTCTAGTTTTTTGAGGAATCTCCATAAATATATATGTTATATATACACATATAGTGGAATACTACTCAGCCATAAAAAAGGATGAAATCCTGTCATTTGTGACAATATTGATAAACCTAGAGGACATTATGTTAAGTGAAGTAAGCCCAAAACAAAAATACCAATATTCAATATTGTATGATACACTTATATGTGCACTCTAAAAAAGTTGATCTCAGAATTTGAGAGTAGAACAGTGTTTACCAGCACCTGGGGAAGGGAGGAGAAACAGATGATAGGGAGATATTGGTGTGCTGTTGCACCATAGGGTGACTATAATTAACAACAATGTGTATTTCAAAATACAAAAGATTTTGAGCGTTCTCACCACAAAGAAATATGTTTGAGATGAAGATAAGGTAATTACCCTAATTTGATCATTTCACAATGTATACTGTAACAAAACATCACACACTGTACCCTGTAAGCATATGCAATTATTGTCAATTAAAATAAAAATTTAAAATATAAGTAAAAATAAGAAAACAAAGTTAAAGATCCTCAAAGTATAGATTTTAACAGAGAATAAACTAACGTAGAGGTGAAAGACTTGAGTGTAGAAAGTGACCGCCCGGGGACTCTCTGGAGGGGAGGGAGTCTGAGCAGTCAGAAGAGTCTTTTTGCTTCTCGCCTCCTCTTGCTTTTCTTTTGCAATTTTGGTCCTTGGGACACCTTGACGTTGCAAATGTTCTTCTCACAGGCATGTCTAACCTATGGCCCATAAGCCACTTGCCTTCTCTTTTTTTTTCGGTTTTATAATAAATAATAAAGTTTTATTACTTATATATATTAATTATATGTTTTGTATGCTGCTCAAGACAATTCTTCATTCAGTGTGGCCCAGGCAAGCCACATGTTAGAGATACCAGCTCTAGTCTCTCCCGTCCTCCTCCTGCCACTGGATCAACAGAAGACAGGCATTCGGCGTATCCATGCACAGAAACCTCAGACTACTTCCCCCACTAATGGTCCCTTTGTTGTATACTTTGGGCTTGGGCTCCAAAAAGGAAAATTAAAGTCAAATTATAATAAAATTAAAATGGTTCTATCTCACCTTGCAGGTTTTTAATCCTACGTGGACACTGCCACCAGCTAGATGCTAGGCCAGCCACCCTGTCACCCAAGGACTCCTTCACATCTCATACCCAGATAAAATACTGTTCTTAGCCAAAACTGCTCATTTTTTTAAATTTATTAACTACTTTATTTTGAAATAATTTCAGGCTTACAGAACAATTATCAGGATAGTATAAAGAGATCTCATATTTTCTTTACCCTGATTTTTGTTTTGTGTAGTACTGGGGATGTAATCCAATGCTTATGTACACTTGGCAAGCACTATACCACTGAACTATATCCCCAGCCCTCCAGTTGTTACCACATCACCATATCTGTACTCTTTCCCCCATTATACCCACACAACCATTATCACTAGACTCTTTCTGAAACTTAACCTAATTTTAAAATTTTAACACAGCTCCCAGGCATCATATTAAAATACCTAAAGCTTTAAAATGTGTAAGGCCCTCTTCTCCTTCAGCCTCCTCTGATGTTTGTAAGAGACTGTTAATTAATAGATCAATGTGTCACCATTTTCCAGACAAGGAAACAGAATCAAGGATGACAAATGACCTGCCCAGGCTAAGGTTGGGGATCCTGGTTGCAAGTCCACCACCACCCTAATCAGTGCCTTGTTCCAGACATTCTCTCACTGTCACAAGGACAGTAGAGAGCTGAAAGGGAAAAATGTTCAAGCAGACCTAGGGGTCCTCCTTCCCTGCCCTCTAGTTTTATCTAGGGCTTCCAGAAAAGCTCATCCCTGAAGGCCTTTTTACATCAACTCTTGCTCCTTACTCAGATTGCAACTCCATAACCACTTCCCAAAGAAGCCTCCTTGGCCCTCAGCCAGGTCAAATTCCATTGCTATGCACTCTCATATAAGTATGTCCTGGGCCGGTGAGATAGCTCAGTGGCATAAGCGCCTGCCTGGCAAGCGCAAGGTCCTGAGTTCGACTCCCGGTACCCACATTAAAAAATAAATACATAAATAAATAAATAAATAAATACATACATACATACATACATACGTCCCTTTCTTCACAGTACCTACCTCACTTTCTCATTATAGATCTATACACTTACATAATCATATAATTAGTGTCCACACTGTAGACCAAGGGAGGCAGGCGACTGAGGGGTTTGGGCCAAACTGGGCCTCTCCTGCTGCGTCCAAAGCACTCCGTCTGTCCATCGTTGCAATGCAAGGAGGCGGACTCAGCTTTGCCAGATGTCCTGCTTTTCAGAGAAGCCAGAAATCCAAATTCTTAAGTGAAACCCCCTGATTTTTTAAATGTTTAAATATTTACTTTTTTAAGCGTGTGTAGTGCAATCAAAACTTGTCTGGGGATAGCATTTAGCTTACAATCTGGTAGTTTGCCTCATCCAGTCTAGAGTTTCAGCTCCTTGAAAGGAAGGACAGTCCTGCGCTGACTGCCGTTATATCCTCAGGGCTTCATTATAAGCCTGGTGACCTGGCACAGAGAAGGCACTTAACGTGTGCGAACAGTTGAGTGGATGGATGGCTTGGTGAGTGGGTGGATGGACGCACAGATAGACGAGGGAATGAATGCGTACTTGTGGTCTTCACATCACAGATGTTTCAAACACCCTCCCTAGGAACTACTCATGCCACCTGCACCACCAGTACCATGACACTACCTCTTCTGCCCTCTGCAGAGAATCCGTGTCTGGGGGAGGTTGTCCGAGAAGCAATTCACCGTCAGAAAGGTTACACATCATGTGCCACAGCCTCCAAAGTGCCCATAATGGAATGTCGTGGGGGCTGCGGGCCCCAGTGCTGCCAACCCATCCGTAGCAAGCGGCGGAAATATGTCTTCCAGTGCACAGACGGCTCCTCATTCGTGGAAGAGGTGGAGAGACACTTAGAGTGTGGCTGCCGCCCATGTTCCTAAGCCCCTCTGCCAGCATGCCCACCCGCCGCTTCTCAGACTCCAGCTTGGTGGGGCTCGGGACAGCCACGTGGGCCCCCTTTGAGATTCAGAATGAAGGAGAGAAAGCTGGAGAGGAAGAAAAAAAGAGAATATTAAGTATATTGTAAAATAAACAAAAAATAGAACTTATTTTTATTATGGAAAGTGACTATTTTCATCTTTTATTATATAAATATATCTCACCGTCTGAGTATATGTACCATATAGTGAGTTATTTTTACTGAGTTGTTTTGTGATGTGTATTTTTTGTGTTTTTATAAACAGCTGTTTTAAAATTTTAAGACAAAAAAGACTAATAAAAAATGTTTTAAACGAAAGGATAAGCATTAAGAAATGAGAGCCTGTGTGAGGAAGGAGGAGGAAGTTTTTATGATTGTGAAGCACTCACGTGTCAGCAGAAACCAAGACCTCTTACTGAGCTCAGGAAAAAGGAGTAAGAGGAAGACAGAAAGAAAAGATTGTTCTTGGTTTCTAGTTTCTAACTCCTTTTTTTCTCTTCCCTAAAATCACCCAGTTTTTAAGGGTTCTGGTTATCTCTACCCAAGATGACTGTTGCTTCCAGGAGAAAGCAGCCCTGGCCTTCCTGAGTCCTGCTGCAGGCTCTAAACAGTTGTTCTCTGTCTGCCGTGGGCGCACTGCAAGGTCTGGGACCCCACGAAGACCTCTTTTCTCCTTCCTTGGAGGCCCTGGTTTCCATTAGAGACCTGATTACCTAGACCTTGCCGAACATTTAATCTGATCCTATTTTACCAATTTTAAAACAGCTCTCTTCTCTGTAAGAAGGTACTCTTGGGTGAGGCAAAGGAAGCAGGGTAAGGGTCATACAGCTTCCTTAGGCCCTTCCTCCCCGTCCAGCTAATTTCACATTGGAATGAACAAGACAGCAGTCAGTCTGATGCTGGCAGGAAAAGGGCCAGGAGCCAAGCCTGCCCACAACACTCAGATGTCCAACAGGGCCTCCGCCACCTGATCCTCCAGATGACCATCACAGTGATGAAGACCAACTGCCCATCTGCAACACCTTCCAGTGCATATCTGAACTCTGCTTTATTCACCCCTGCCTCTGGGGAGAGTAGAGCAATGAGCCCTATTTCATAGATGAGGAAACCTAGGCTCTGTAACTTGCTGTAAACCACCCATCTGCTAAGTGAAGGACCCAAAACTGGAATCCAGACTCAAAGCTCTAGATTCTTCTCCAGAATGGCTGAATACAGGAGATTCGGGCAGGTTAAATTCATCAACAGAGCCCTAAATTAAAAAGCAGATATCTTCTCCTCACTTTTTTCCCCTGCTTTTATTCTGCTTTATTTTTCCTTGTTCTGCCTCCCTCTTATACAGAAAAATACTAGCTAGAACCAGGACTTAGGTATCTAGGAAATGTGAGCAAAGGCAGCTGGTCCAGCCTCTGACCCTGTTCTTAAATGACCTTCCCTGTCCCTGTCTTCCCACATCTCTTCTCCACCTTCATGTGCCCCCCAGGACCCCTAATCAGTTAGTACATGTCACCCAGGGGCTCTGCCGTTCCCACCAACTCCCTGGCTCCCATCATCCATCCCTCCTTGCCCAAGAGCCTCCACTGCTTATAGCGCAGGGAGGACAGTTTGGGATCTTTCAGCTCTGAGTGTCCCCAAAGGAACCTAGTTGCTTTGTGGGGACCAATGGTGAGCCAAAGACTCAAAGGAAGAAAAAGGAAAATAAAGGAACATAAGGCAAGGTGAAGACAAGCAGGGAGGGATTTGCTAGAGAAATTTACTTTAAAATATGCATGTGGATATGTATTATGTTCTGGGTACTGTATCTTATGGATTTGTTCATAGACTTATTTAGCATTAACTACATTATATCAGATATTCTATTTACTATACATATTTATATACATTCGATTCTAACAACAATCTTGTTAAAAACATTATTGATCCACTTTACAGTTGAGTAGACTGAAACACAGAGAAGTTAAAGAATTTACCAAAGAGAAGATACTAATAAATTGCAGAGCTAGGATTTGAACCCAGTCTGTCAGGCTCTAGAACTTGCTCATTTAACCATTAAACCACTCTGCTGCTTCAGAGAAAGAAACATATCCCACCTTTAAGGATCTTATAGTCTGAGGTACAAACAGTGATGAAAATGGACATTTATATATCCCCTAGTGGCAGTTTAAAGAAGAGAAGTGCTGTCTAGAGGAGGGAATTTCCAATCCTGGGTCTTGGAGGATAAACAGCAGTTTGCCTGTGAATTTTCCCTGAAACAGCCTAATAAAAAGCAGTAAAATGTGAAGAGTTCTGGCATGTTTGCCAGCCAGAGGTCCTGGGTGGCAGGAGTATGAGATGCACACTGGGAAACAGAAACAGGGTAGATGTGAAGGCAGGGCTTAAACCACAAAGAGCTACACGTGCCAGGCCAGGCCACAGAGGGTCAGAGAGAGTTTCAGCAAAGGAAAAGCGAGACAAGTTCTGATTGAGAGACAGAACTGGTAGCAAAGTAAAGGTGAGTCTCTAGCACCCAAAATGGCCTTGGCGCTCCTAGGTGTTCACTCTGTGGCTAGAAAACATTAATTTCAAGGTGGATCCCAAGTCTTTTTGGTAGCTCAGATGCTCAGCCCTGCAAGGGGTGAGCTGGGATCTGGCCAACACTCTTCCCTCCCCCCCCCCAGCCCCGGCAGGTCCATCTGATCCTTATTCCACTACCAACACCCTTAACTAGCCTCTCCCCACCCAGTACAAAGTCCAGGTGGCCTGCCACTTCAAGAGCCTCGCCCAGGGCCACTGGTGTTCTGGGAGGACTCACCAGGCTACTGGCTTTCCCTCTGCCTCCCCAAGGGTCTCAAAGCCTCCCTCTTCCACTCACCTTCTGGGCTTATTCCTGAATCCAGCCACAGTCAGCCAAAACAGCAAAAAGTCCTGATTCTATCTTGGTGCAGCTTGCAGTGGGTAGATTTTGAGCCTTCCCCTCAATTTTGGAAGAATTAACTTTAAGAAATGTCAAATGCAAAGAACATTTTTTTAAAATCCTTCCCAAAATGAAGTATCTCTAACAAAGTTAAAAACTCACTATCTCCTTGAATAGCCAAAATTCTCAGAACAGAAAGCCCCAGGACAGGAAGGCATCTGTTGTTTAATTTGCACCCTGAAAAGTATGGTTTAGTGTTTGTGTGGGCACACATGTCCAGAAGGGGCCGCTCAGCCCTATTTCCCCTGAGCAGCATCAGGAAAAGGGAAAGTCACGTGAAGGCCCCTCAAGTAGCTGATGAAAGGATGTATTTAAAAGCTCTGTAAAATATGAACTAAAAACCTGAAATGTAAGATGTTGTTATATTACTGTTGTTTTTGCTATTACTGCAATGCCAAAAAGCCCTTTTAGAAGATAACTTTGCCTTTTCAATCTCATTCTAAGGGGTCTGATGCTTCAGAAAGATGAAGACGACAAAGGGGAAGGAAGCAAGGGGCAAAGATAGGAAGGCAGACCTCCCAGGACCAGAGAAAGAAAGGAAAATAGCAGTTGGGTGACCCTCAGGTGACCAGAAATGGCCAGGTCAGGAATGGAGGCAACTTTGCCATGCACCAGAGACAAAGCTATCCCCAGACTGCACCCTAAAGCCAGGCAGTCACCCATTCCCTCTGCTGGGAGCAGAAGGCCAAAGCAGCAAGTGACCTGCTCCTCAAACACTGGCAGGATCCCAGATATTTCAGCTGGAGGAACCTGTGGTAGGTCACTTGGGGTAGGAAAAGAAAGAAATAGTGACTGTACCACAGGGCAAAGTCATGCAGTCAGCCAATTAATGTCAGAGGTGGAGAGAGACCCAGGTGTCCACCCGGGCAAAGTTCTTCTGTTACATCATAGTGAACATCCAGGCAGAGAGAAGCCTGAGATAGACCTTGCAACCCCAAAGAGCGTCCTCCGGCTTCCCCGGTATACATCTCCGGTGCACTCTCGGACGGCCCAGCAGCTGGAGGCACAGTCTGCTTTGGTGGTATCATCCATGTTTTCTCCTGTGGGTTAAACAGTACCAACTGAAACACTCGGGAACAACTGGTCAAAGATGCCAGCTATCAGGACCAATAAAGGCAGAATTGGGCATTTGGCAAAGCTTATTTCTCTAACTCAACAATAGATTAAGTAGGAAATTTTTAAGACTTTTTAAAAGCAATGTGATAGTGTCCCTTTCCCAGAATGGAATAATGTGCATTTGCATTCTTTTTCTCAACAGACTGTCATATTCTGATATCATTTAAATAAATGGGTGAGTCACAGAGGGAGCTACACAATGCTCTTGTGATTACTGCAACTCTACCCTGCTGTATGTGTGTTTTATTTTCATCCCAGACTTTCATGTCCCCCAGGGCATGGTAGTGAACCTATGGCTTGCTTGCCGCCACAGGCTGTTTGTTATCATTGAAAGCTCTAAAAGGTTTGCCATCACTGCTCTAAGGCAAAAAGTCTTCATTCCTGGGTTCTGGGCAACTCTGGTATAGAATTACACTCCTCGTTTAAGGACCAAGTTTCATCCATGTGACTAGGTCAAGTAGGTCATTACATGAATTGGTCTCTAAATGAGGAATTGTATATATTAGGTACATCAAATATTCAGAACAAAGAAATGATCAAAGAAAACTCCAACTCGGTGACCTTGCTTTTATTTGTATAACTCTTACATGCAGTACTGTAATGTATAATAGAACATAAAACTATAGTACTGAACTGTACAGTACAATCAGCAAAAATTACATGGATAAACCTGGATAAACAAGGTGTACTGTGCAAAAAAAAGACAATGAGGCTCTATAAACAAGATGTACAGAACAGTACCAAAAAAAAAGATGGGTCATCCCAACAGTAATTAAACAGGTAGGTCATTAAATGAGTAATATCTGTAGTTGAAAAAAATCAATTTCTTGGACCATGAAGTGAGAAAAATGGATCCAGAGATCCACCACAGACACAGCCACAGAAAGAAGATCCAACATATGGCTGAGGGTCTGCAGGGGATGACCTGGTTTATACAGCTGCAGACTGGATGATAAGGGTCACAGGGAAGAAAGCCACTCTGGTTTGAGGAATGCCCAATTAAATGCTCTCCTTTATTCATTCATTCGATAAACATTTATTGAGCACATACTATGTGCCAGGTATTGTCCTAGACATTTGATCAAGACAAAGTCCTTGTTCTTCTGGAAAACAAACTTTAACTACAGGGTATGTGCCAATCAACAAAGGCAGTGATAACAGGTAGCCATAAATTCAGTTCAGACAACAAAGTGAAGGAGATATGAAAGAATGACCTTTCCCACTGAGGTCAGTGGAAGCCTTTCTGAAGAACCAGGACATGGGGATGAGGTAAAGTACCAAGAAATAAAGGAAAAAGGAACAAGACCATGCAACACTCACTAGATACCTGCTCTCAGAGAGGCAGAAGCCCGAGCGTCTTAGTAGGCCAGAGTGGATGACAAGGGCAAGAGTAGTCACCTGGCAGGCTCAGTGCCGGGGCACCCTCAGAAGGCTACGGATGTGTCGAATGAGAACCGTTATGGGTACAGAGGCTGCCAAAGGCTGGCTGAAGATCACCTTAGCATCCCTGGCAGAAAGCTTTACATGTCCCCTGTGGAGACCCCACTGAGAGCAAAACACTGGCAGGCAGTAAATGCACCAAGTGCTAGAAAAGGGGCCCGACCCTATGGCTGCAGGCCTGTGGCTTCTCTTTGGTATTCCTTGACCAAGACAGCCACACAGGCCAGGTGCCCTGAGGCTCCATCAAACACCCATTTGATGTTAGTTTGATACCTTCTCGTGTAAATGACTCTGAAATGGAAAGGGAGTGGATGTGGTACTGACACACTCCACGTCAGACTGTGGGATATCCCTGCCAGGAGCGGCTGTGACCCAGGAATTCACACCTTCCTTTTGCTTTTTTTGAGTTTTTTATTAGTACCTGTTTGCATTACATGATTACATTCCTTGCAGAGAGATGGTACATGGATGTACATAACACATCTCAACTCTTGTTTTTCATCCCTTTCCCTCCCCGTCCTCCCACTCCCTCCATCTCTTGATCCTCTTCCCGTTTGAAAAAAAAATCATGTCCCTACTTCTTATTATCTAGTCTTTATTTTGCTCTTCATTTACATTTTGGATTTCTCGTATAAGAGAAACTATGCGATATTTCAGATTGTGTGTCTGATTTATTTCACCTAACATTATGGTCTGAAGGTGCATTTTCACACTTCCTCTTTTTTATGATTGACCAGGAGCCCTCTTCTCAGGTTTGGGAGCCTGAGGTACACGTTAAGCTTCCCTACTTTGAAATTCCAAAATCTGAAATGCTTCAAACTCTTAAACACTTAGATGGCATCACAAATGGAAAATTCTACAACATGAAATCTTTATGCATAAAATTATTTAAAACTTCACATTAAAATTATCTTCAGGGCTCAAGGATATAGCTCAGTCATAAAGCACTCACCTAGAATGCAACAAGTCTAAGGTTCCATACCCAGAACTAAAAAAGTACCTTCGAGCTACGTGCATAAGGCATATATGAAACAAAAATTAGCTTTGTATGTAAACTTGAGTCACAACCCCAAGGTGTCTCATTATGTATACACAAATATTCCAAATTCTGAAAGAATCCAAAAACCCAAAGTACTTCTTGTCCCAACCATTTCAGACAAGGTATACTCAACCTGAAAACTGATCTCTCTCAAATTCCCTTTTGTATCACTCTACTGCAGAGGTTCCAACAGAGAGATTTACCAACACCCCATGACATATTTGGTATCTGGAGATATTCTTAATTGAATAACTGGGACATAGGGTACTACTGACATCTACTGTATATAGACCAGAGAGGATGCTAAACATTCTAAAATACATAGGGGAGCACCCACAACAAAGAATTTTCCAGCCGGTGAGATGGCTCAGCGGCTTAAGCGCCTGCCCGGCAGGCGCAAGGGCCCGAGTTCGACTCCCAGAACCCACATACGAAAAAGGGGCCGGTGATATCGCTCAGCGGCACGGGCGCCTGCTGGCGCGCGAGGTCCTGAAGTCGACCCCCCGGTACCCACAAAAAAAAAAAAAAAACATAAATTGACAGTGTTTTTATACAATAATAGCAAAGTAACTGAAACAAATAAAGAAAACAATTTGATTATAATTGGTACAGAAAAGAAATACTTTGGAATAAATTTAACCAAGGAGCTGAAAAATACACTGAAAACTATGACACATTAGGGGAAGAAATTAAAGATGCCACAGATACAGAGACAGATATACTCTGTTCATGAATTAGAAGAACCAGTATTATTAAAATATCCATATTACACAAAGCTATCTACAGATTCAATGCAATCCCTGTCAAAATACTAATGACATTTGCCAAAGAAATAGAAAAAAGTCCCAAATTTCATGTGAACCAAAAAAGGCCTTGAATAGCCAACTTTAAACAAAAAGAACAAAATTGGAGGCATCAAACTGATTTACATAAAAATATACTACAGATATAGTAACCAAAAAAGCATGGCACAGGCATGAAAACAGACATGCAGGCCAGTGGTACAGAATAGAGAGCCCAGAAATAAATCCATACGGCTACGGCTGACTTTCAACAATGGTGGCAAGAATATATACTAAGGAAAGGAGAGCCCCTTCATAATGATGTTGAAGAAATTGGATATACACATGTAGAAGAATGAAATAAGCACTTGTTTATCATATACAAAAAAAATCTGCTCAAAGCAGATTAGAGACTTAAATGTAAGACTTGAAACTATGAAATGACTATAACAAAACATAGAGGTAAAGCTTTATGACCTTGGTCTGGGCAAGGATTTTTAAAAAGCACAGCCAACAAAACCAAAAACAGAAAATGGGATTACATCAAACTAAAAAGCATCTGCACACCAAAGGAAACAATCAGAGTGAAGAGACAACTACAGAATAGAAGGAAAGGGTTGTAAATCATATATCTAATAAAGACTTAATACCCAGAACAACAAACTCAATAGCAAAACAAAACTAAAACAATCCAATTTTTAAATAGTCAAAAGTCCTCAATAGATACTTTTCAGAAAAAAAAAAAAAAAAAAAAGACATACAAGCGGCCAATAGGTATATGCAAAAAAATGTTCAACATCTTTAACCATCAGGGAAATGCAAACTAAAACCATGAGAAGCCACCTTGCTCCAGTTAGAATGGCTATAATCAAAAAGTCTAAAGATAGTAAGTGTTGGCAAGAATGTGAGTAAAGGAAACCCTTACACATATTGGTGGGACAATAAATTTGTACAACCATTATGAAAAATAGTATAGCGGTGCCTCAAAAATTTACAAATAAAACAAGACAGCTAACTAGAGGTTCTTGGCACACTTCTCTTTATAACAAAAGACCACAAGAAGTTGAACAATTGCTTTCTTAAAGCAGTGTTTGAGGCAGAGCATCGGAGTGAAGTGAAAATGGGTCAGACACTGCAGAGCACAGAAATACACAGTGGCCTTATAAAGAAGGGAACTAAGCACACACATCTATCATCCCATCTCTCAAAATTAATCCTGAATCAAGAAGGATCTCATCCACAGGGAAAAGGGTAAGCAGGAGGCCCCTGGGAGTCTGTGCTCACACCACAGAAACCTGAGGCACGGACTGCTGGAGAACCCTATGGCCCTCACAGGCCCAGAGTTCAATTTAGGGGGCTGCCAGCTTGTCCCACGGCTGCATTGCCCTGGAGAAAGAGCTCAGCCCACACTGGGTCCTGCTCAGTACAGGTTCTTGCTGCACAGTTCCATCTTAAGACCATGCCCACCCAGGGCCCTACAGAGCAGCCAGAAAGCTATGCCCTAGCAACCTCCACTGACGCGGCCCTTTGCAACAGTCAGGCATTGCCACCTCCATCCTGCAGCCCTGGGAAGCACCTGGTTGATGTAACCTGAACAGCTTGGCTTGCAGAGGCCCCCACGAAACAGTTGGGCACACTACCCATCCTCCCAGTGCCACAGAAGCTGCTAGGTAATTCTGCACCCCGTCCCCTCAAACCCAGGAAGTAGCCAGGTACCCCATCAATCCTCTCATTACCCCAGTAGAAGCTGAGTGGCCTGGCCCATGGATCCTTGACCCCAGGAAGCAATTGGGCTACCAGCCCAGAGTGCTCAGCCCACCAGTGTTCCTGAGATGCAGCCAGGCAGCCCCACCGTCCTATCGTCAACCCGCAAACACAGCTGGATAAACTGCTCTGAGCAACTTACCCAGCCCACAGAGGTCCAGGAAATCAGACAGATAGCCCCACCCACCCACCCATGACCTCAGGAAGCAGCCTTGCAGCCTTGCAGCCTTTTCTATGTGGTTCAGCCTGCTAAAGCCCCCAAGAAGCACTTTGTGGTAAATAAGGGGGTTTGGGGTTACATTTTGGCACTCTGATCTCTAAAAGGTTCCCCATCACTGCTCTAGGATGAGAAAAAAAAAGTTCACTTTCACAACTCACTCAATCTAGTAATGGGGGTCTTAACCAAAGCATTAAGACAAAGAAATAAAGGGCTTCCAAACTAGAAAGGAAGAAGTCAAATTATCCACTTGCAGATGACATGATTTAATATGTAGAATAATCTAGAGACTCCACCAAAAGAACTGTTAGGACTGATTAATTCAGTAAGCTTAAAGAAGTTCAGTAAGATTACATGACACAAAATTAACATGTAAAAATCAGTAGCTTTTTTAATACACCAATGATAAAAATGCTAAGGAAGAAAACAAGAATTCAATTCCATTCACAATGGCTACAGAAAATAAAATACCAAGGAATAAATTTAACCAAGGAAGTGAATGACCTTTACAATAAAAATTACAAAACACTGATCAAAGAAATTGAAGGTGACACACAAAAAAGAAGGATGTTTCATGTTTTTGCTTGGAAGAATATTCTTAAAATGTCCGTATTACTCACTGACCCACAGATTTCATGCAATGTCTATGAAAATACCAATGATAAATAGAAAAAACAATACTAAAATTTGTATAGAACCATAAAAGATGCTGAATTAGCCAAAGCATTCCTTACAAAAAGAACAAAGCAAACCTCACGGGAACTATCCCAAAGAATCAATAACTGGGATCTCATCTTATTAAAAAGCTTTTGCACAGCAAGAGAAACCACCAACAGAGTGAAAAGACAACCCACAATGTGGGAAAAAATGTTTGCCAACTGTTCCTCAGACAAAGGATTACTATCGAGAACATATAAAGAACTCAAAAAAATCAGACCTCCCAAATTTAAAGACCCACTCCAAAAATGGGCATCTGAGATGAATACACATTTCTCAGATGAAGAAATACTAATGGCAAATAAATATACAAAAAAATGTGCAACATCACTAGTCATTCGAGAGATGCAAATTAAAACAACACTGAGATACCATCTCACCCCAGAAAGAATGGCTACTATTAAGAAATCAACTAATAACAAATGCTGGAGGGGCTCTGGGGGAAAAAGGAACCCTTCTTCACTGTTGGTGGGAGTGTCGACGGGTACAGCCACTGTGGAAGTCAGTGTGGAGATTCCTCAGAAAACTAGGGTTGGAGGTCCCATTTGACCCAGCTATTCCCCTTCCGGGCATCTTCCCAGAAGAATTAAAAATCGTACCACAGTGATATATGTGCACCCATGTTTATAGCAGCACAATTTGTAATAGCCAGATCTTGGAAACAACCTAAATGCCCATCAACTGAAGAATGGATAAGAAAGATGTGGTAGTTTTATACAATGGAGTACTATTCAGCTATAAAGAAGGATAAACTGGAGACTTTTATAGGTAAATGGATGCAACTCGAGAAAATACTCATAAGTGAAATAAACTGGACGCACATGTGTAAGCATCGTATTGTCTCTCTAGTATGAGAAACTGAAAGAGTAAATAAGATCCAAAATGTACAATAGACACGGTGAATCAAAAAGAAACTGGTCAATAAGAAAGAGAGACTGGAATGGGGAAAAGAAAGAAGGGAAAGGGAAAAAAATTGTGTATGTATATAAGATGGTTAAGATAGATACACTACCAGTTTTACTTAGTTCATTGAAGAGTAAGGTTTGAGCCAATAATGTTTGGACAATTGAATGCTAATGTCTGGTATTCTGAATAACTAACTTAAAGATAATAATACGTAATACATTGACCATTGTTACCCTGATATTATGTTGTTTTGAAAATTTGTTCTTTTTTTTGATTTGTTTTGTTTTTTCTTCTCTTTAAAATAAAATACAAAAAAAAAAAAGAACAAAGCAGGAAGCATTACAATACCTGACTTCAAAATGTACCGCAAAACAATGGTAACTAAAACAGGGTTGTACTGACAGATACGTAGACCAGTGGAATAGAATATAAAGCCCACAAATAAATCCACATATTTATAGCCAACTCTTTTCGAGAAAAGAGGCAATACACATTGAAGAAATAAAAGCCTCTTCATATGCAGAAGAAAATAGATCGTTATTTCTCACAAATTACAAAGACCAACTGTTATGGTTTAGACTTTTTAAAAACTCCCTCCCCAAGCCTCATGTGTTCAGAGGCGGGGCTTTTAGAAAGTGCTTGGATCATGGGGGCTCCATACTCATTGGGATTAATCCACTGATGAATCCATAGCTGAATGTGCCCATTAGGAGGTAGGGCCTAGTTGAAAAAGGCAGGTGACTGGGGTGTAACCTGGAAGGGTGTCTCTCTCTCCCCAACTCCTCTCTTCTCTCTGTTTCCTGGCCCCCATGACATGAGCAACTTTTCCTCTGCTATCCCCTTTGCCATGCCATGTCACTTCTGCCTTAGGGCCAGCTGACCATGAACTGTAACTGTGGGCCAAAATAAACCTCTCCTTAAGTTGCAGGTCTTGGGCCGGTGAGATGGCTCAGCGGCGTAAGCGCCTGCTTTGCAAGCGCGAGGGCCCGAGTTCGACTCCCGGAACCCACATACGAAAAAGGGGCCGGTGATATCGCTCAGCGGCACGGGTGCCTGTTGGCGCGCGAGGTCCTGAGGTCGACCCCCTGGTACCCACAAAAAAAAAAAAAAAAGTTGCAGGTCTTGTGTGTTTTGTCTTCGTGACAAGGACAATGACTAAGGCACCAACTCAAAATGGATTAACAACCTACATGTAAGACTTGAATCTATTAAACTACTACCAGTAGAAGAAAATATAGGAGAAAAACTTTACGACATCAGCCTTGGCAAAGATTTTTGGGTTATGAACCCAACAGCACAAGCAACAAAAGCAAAAGTAGACAAATAAGGGCCGGTGAGATGGCTCAGCGGCTTAAGCGCCTGCCCGGCAAGCACGAGGGCCCGAGTTCGACTCCCGGAACCCACATATGAAAAAAGGGCCGGTGATATCGCTCAGCGGCACAGGTGCCTGCTGGCGCATGAGGTCCTGAGGTCGACCCCCCGGTACCCACAAAAAAAAAAAAAAAGTAGACAAATAGGGTTACAAGAAACTAAAAAATGTCTTCACAGCAAAGGAAACGGCATACTGAAGAGACAATCTGCAGAATGGTAGAAACACAAGCTGTGAATCTGATAAAAGGTTGGTATCCAGACTACATAAGGAATGCAAGCAATCCAACAGAAAAAAAAACCTGGTTCAAAACTGGGCAAGAGATTTAAACAGACATTTCTCAAAAGGCATACAAATAGACAATAAATATATAAGAAAAAAAGCTTGTATCACTCTTCATCAGAGAAATGAAAATCCAAACCACAATGAGATATCACCTCCCTCCAGTAAGAACCATTATTATCTAAAACACAAAGTTATGAAAAATAGTATGGAAGTTCCTTTAAAAAATTAAAAATAGAACTAACAAATGATCCAGCATTCCCACTGATGGGTGTATACCAAAAGGAAATTAAATCTGTTTGCCAAAAACGCACCTGCACTCCCATGTTTACTGCAGCACTATTCACAACAGCCAAGACTTGGAATCAACATACCATCAGCGCATGATTTGCCAAAGACAATGTGGTGTATGTACACAATGGAACATTATTCAGCCATAAAAAGAATGAAATGCTGTCACCTGTGACATGAATGAACCTGGAAGGCATTATGTTAAGTGAAATAAACTGGGCACAGAAGGACAAATCATGCATAATCTCACTCATACAAGAAATCTAAAAGAGTTAACCTCTTAGAAGCAGACAATAGCATAATGGTTACCAGAGGCTGGGGAGGGAGGAAAGGAAGGATGAATGGGGAGAGGTTGGTCAATGGATACAAAATTATAGTTAGATAAGAGAAATTAGATTTGGTGTTCTATTGTACAGTAGGGTAAAGTTAACAATGTATATTTCAAAACAGCTAGAAGAGATTTTATGTATTCTCACCAGAAAAACTATGTTTAAGGTGATTAATATACCAATTACTCTGATTTGATCATTACCGAATGTATACATGTAACATCAAATTATTCCCTATAAATATGTACAATTATGTGTCAATCAAAAAGAGAAAAATTTTAAAGCAACCTAAATATATATCTTCACTTAAATTGGAGGGAGGGGAATGGAGTGACAGTAAGTGTCAAGGAGGAAGAGAGAATAGCTGCTGAACCCTGCTCTGAGTCTAGAATAAAATATACAGTCATTAGCTGAGGAGGGATTTATTCATCTTTCAAGGTGAGCCCATTCCAATGACCTTGTTTTGAAAATTATTTCATCTTCCATATTATTTTGATAGTAGGTGACAGGATTTAAGAGCAACATTTGGAGAAGTGGAAGACTGCCTGGTTATAGGTAAGGTGAATTCACAGGATGAGAAGGTGAAAACACTGACACTCACTACACACGTGGTCTCGATCACACATTTAGACCAATGCAAAGCTGCTGGCGGATTATCTCCTCTCCATTTAACCAGTGAGTGGATGAGCGGGAAGATCTGAATCACATGGCAGAAATGGCAGATTTGAACCAGGTGGGTCCAAGCCCAATGCCCACATCCTTTCCAACATCATGATTTGCACACACCAATCCCTTGATGAATAATTAGATTATTTCCCACACAGAGTGTCTTGAGAAAAATACTGGAGCCCATGAGATTAAGGAAAGCTGATTAATTAATCAAGAGACTGAAAATCCTGTGTAAGTGCTGGAGTAAATCCAGGGCAACTATTGGGGGAAGTAATGTGAACAGCTCTCTTGTATAGAATGCTATGTCAGGGCCGGTGAGACGGCTCAGCGGCTTAAGCGCCTGCCTTGCAAGCGCGAAGGCCCGAGTTCGACTCCCGGATCCCACATACGAAAAAGGGGCCGGTGATATCGCTCAGTGGCACGGGTGCCTGTTGGCGCGCGAGGTCCTGAGGTTGTCCCCCCGGTACCCACAAAAAAAATAAATAAATAAATAGAATGCTATGTCAGACATTTTGTACTTTGTCCCCAGTCCTCACAAAAATTCCACAAGGGAGGGATTATTATCCCAAATTATAAAGAACTTGAATCTTAGCAGAGTGAGGTCATTCCCTGGGGTTCCACAGCTAGAAAACTGCAGAGCTATGATTCAGACCTGGGTCTGAATCTAAGAGAACATGTTTTTCTACTCTATCATGCAGCACCACCTTTGCACATGTAAACAATGATATATAGCATACATTGTCCATAGGTGGAAAATGGGCCTACGAGATCTCTTTTCCAAAGATGAGAGAAGGTTATGAGCCACGAAAGCCTAAGTCAGTCTGAGTCTTAGTCCGTAATTACCCAGACACAATGGTAAGGCTGACCTTTCCCCAGCCACCTCCAACGCATGACCATGAGATTCATCATCCCTATGCATCTTCATGAACAAAGTGGTCATGAAAAGAAGGGTAGCATCACTGTTCTGTTATCAATAACCACTAACTGTTCCTGTGCTAAAGAAAGCAGGTGCACAGGAGTCCTAGGGCTGCCACTGACCTGCTGTCAGATAACTCCCTGCAAAATAAAAACAGGGGTGAGGGAGCTGGGGAAATGTACTTGCACCTAGAAAAGCCACCAGGTAAGAATTGACTGTATGGCCAGGTCTGGTGGCGAATGCCTATAATCCCAGCACCTGGGAGGCTGAGGCAGGAGGATTGCCATGAGTTCGAGGCCAGCTGTATGAAATAAAGTTATGTGACTACACTTTGTTAAAACTAGAAGAACAATGAAGATATGAACAAGTCCTAGAGACTGTATCTAACTGTTTTCATTTCTGTGGCTGCTGTAACAAAGCACCACAAACTGACTTCAAAAGCAGAAATATAGTCTCACAGTTCAGGGGACCAGAAGTCCAAAAGTGAAGGTGCCAATGAAGTTGGTTCCTTCTAGATTCTATGAGGTCCAGGTCTCTCTCCCTGACTTTTTTTTTTTTTTTTTTTTTTTTTTTTTTTTGGTGGTACTGAGATGGAACTCAGGGCCTTTGCACTGAGCTACATCCCCATCCTCATCCCTTTTTGTATTTTGACACAAGGTCTAAGTTGTTCAGGCAGGACTTGAACTTGCTATCCTCCTGCCTCAGCCTCCAAGAATGCTGGGATTACAGGTGTACACAACCACACTCAGTTTCTCCTGGCTTGGAGATGCATTGCTCCAACTCCACCTGTAATTATATGGCTTTGAGTAACTGGGTGTCCCTGTCTCTTTTAGGCCCACTTTCCTTGGATTTAAGGCCCATCCTTATCCAGTATTTCATTATGAGCCTTAAGTATACCTGCCAAGACAGTATTTCCAAACAAAGTCACATGGGAGACCAGAATGTTCCTCCCCACAATATGAAGGATTGTTAAGCTTTTTTTTTTTAATGTGGGTACCGGGAGTCGACCTCAGGACTCACACTTGCCAGCAGGTGCTTGTGCCACTGAGCGATATCACCGGCCATTTTCTTCCTTTATCTGGGTTCCGGGAGTTGACTCAGGACCTTGCACTTGCCAGGCAGGCACTTGCACCGCTGAGCCATCACATTGGCCCTTAAGTCAATTTTTTAAAAAAATAGAAATACTTTCTGCCCTCCTCCATATGCTTAAAAGTAAGACATAAATTCGTGAAGGCATCCTCTTGACCCCTCTAGCAGGAAAGACAGAAGCTATTCTCCAGAGACAACTACAGCCCCTTCGCTGAGGGTACCAGAGAAGTCCACATCATGAACCTTTCCAACAAACCCTCATCTACCATTAGTTTTCCATATATCTACCTTCCCAGTTTCCCTGCCTCAGGAAGCCTATAACTGTTACTTTGTCTCGTCAGTTCTCTAAAATGTATTGTTCTTTGTCCAAGATCACATATAACCCTTGGAGTTACTGGTCATTGAGGTTTCTCTTATACCATATGCACTGCATGTGTTAGTAAACTTGTTTAGTTTGTTCTCTTCCTGTTAATCTGTCCACTCTCCATTCATTTCATAAACTCAAATATCGAAACTTCAGAGATAGAAAGTTTCATCTCCTTTATAGTCACCTTCTAAGATTCTGGGTGAACATAAATTTTCGAAGACTATTCAAACCACTACATAATCTAATGTCTTCACTTACAGTTAAGGAAGCTAAGGCCTGAAAAGTAAGGTAACTAGCCCAAGGTCATACGATTTCACACAATTACACACGCGTAAGCAGTATCATACAGGAGAGGAAGGGTACGGTGTGATTTTCAGAGCCTCATACCTCGGTTTATGAGTCCTCATAAATCAAGATAAATAAGCCCATCCTGTGTGACTAAAGCTCCGGGGAGCCTGTCCAAAATACATTCTAACTGCAATCCATATTTCTGCCACCCAGGAAACAGAAAGGGGGAAGCATTTAGCTCCACAGAAACATTACTGAAGACAGAGAAACCAGAGAGCGATTAGTGCATCGCCAACCACTCTTAACACAGACACACAGTTGGAGAAAAACCTCCACCTCCACTTTCCTCACCCTACAATTTCCTCCAATTGCAGTTTCAAAAGTCTTCCTCAATATCAGGCAACAAAGTACTCGACTTGACCTGCAGTTTATGATGAGTATCCTCAAAGCATGTCCTCACAGCCAGCCGCTTGAAAAGGAAGATGCAATCTGATCCCGTCGCTGTTTTGCCATGACTTTTTGCCCAATTAGAAATACAGCTTGGTGAAAATCCAGCCCCACCACAGTTGCGTTAGGCTGCATTTGTTCCTTCATGGGCACAGAGCACCTGGTTCCAGTCGAGAGCCACGCAGCACCTCTCTTCCAAGTGGCCTGGCCCAGAAGGCCCAGCCATGGTACTTAAAACATCCTGGCTGGGGATAATTGGTTTCCCAACCAAATTCAGCTGCTGGGGCCTGATCAGAAAGTGCTGGGTTTCTTCTTTTCCTAAATTGAATTAATCCCCACCCCCAAGCTCTCTGACCTTGTTTCTTTCCTTTCTTTGGCTTAATTCCTGGAAAATGGCGTCTGGAAATGCCTGAAGACTATTTGGGTTGGCTCCAAAGCTTTAGGGAGAAAAGACAAGGTACAAAAGAGATGATGATGAGGAAAGAAGTCAGACACAAAGGTCATATATTGTATCATTCCATTTATAGAGCAAGTAACAAATAGGTAAATATGCACAGACAGAAAGCAGACTGGCAATTACCAGAGGCTGGCGGAGGGGAATGAGGAGTGACTACTTAATAAGTAGTCTCCTTTGAAGGTGAAGAAAATGTTTTGGAAGCCGACAGCTAATGCTGTACAACCCTGTGAATGTACTGACACTGAATGATATGCTTTAAAATGGTTAATTTCATGTTATGTGAACTTTACCTCAATTAAAAGAGATACAAAGACAAAAAGGGGAGAGCAATGAGAAAGGAAGCCTTGCAGCTGGAGCGGAGCTTTCACAGAGTTGCTAAGATACTCTCACAACACAGGGCCTAGTTTAAATGAACCCCTCCCTTTCCCACACAAGGCCTTAAGCAGATCTTGCCCTAAGCAGCTTCCCCAGGTACTTCAGCAGAGGATTTGTGCCCCTGGGCCAGACAGTTGCCCCCCTACAGCTAAGAAAGTTCTGCCTTTTAATGCATTAGCCTAATTCTAGGCATTTTTCTCTGACAGATGATGCTTGTAAAGGGGGCGGGGGGAGCTACCTATTTCGGGAGTAATTTCAGAAGAAATTGACAGATTACTAGACATATATGAATTACCAAAGGTAAATCAAGAAGATATAAAAATTCTAAGTAACCCAATACCAGTCAATGAAATTGAATTAAAAAAAAAAAAAAAAAACTACCAACAAAGAAAGCCCAGGTACTGACAGATTCACTGCTGAATTGTACAAGAAATCTAGAGATCTAATGCCACGACTCCTCAAACTCTTTAATGAAATTGAAAAGGAAGCAATACTCCCAAACTCATTCCTAGAAGCAAGCATTAAACTTGATTCCAAAACCAAAGAAGGATACAAACAAAAAAGAGAACTACAGGCCAACCTCCTTAATGAACATAGGTGCAAAAATCCTCAATAAGATACTGGCAAACAGACTGCAGCAAATCACCAAGACTATACACCATGACCAAGTAAGATTCATCCCAGGGATGCAGGAATGGTTCAGCATACACTAATCAATAAACACAATACACCACATTGATGGAACCAAGGACAAAAATCACACGATCATCTCAATAGACACAGAAAAAGCATTTGACAAAGTCCACCGATTCGTGATAAAAAAAAAAACCTACAGAAAACTGGAATAGATGGTGTTTATCTCAATCTGATAAAAGCCATCTGTGACAAACAAAAGCCAACATCAGACTAAATGGTCAAAAACTGAAAGCTTTCACTCTAAAATCAGAAACAAGACAAGGATGCCCACTATCACCACTCTTATTCAATATAGTTCTGGGAACATTAGCCGGAGCAATTAGGCGAGAGAAAGAAATAAAAGGAATAAAGATAGGAAAAGAAGGAAGCGAAATTATCATTATTTGTGGATGACATGGTACTCTACATAGAAGACCCCCAAAACTCCACCAAAAGACTCCTAGATTTAATAACCATATTCAGTAAGATAGCAGGATACAAAGTCAGCACTCAAAATTCAATAGCATTCTTGTTTACAAATAATAAACTCACTGAGAGAGAAATTAGGGAAACAACACCTTTCACAATAACATCCAAAAAAATGAAAAATTTAAGAATAAATCTAACAAAGGAAGTAATAGACCTCTACACTTAAAACTACGGTACTCTGAAAAAGGAGATCGAAGAGGATATCAGAAATGGGAAAGATATCCCCTGTTCTTGGGTAGCCAAAACCAGTATAGTGAAAATGGCCATACTTCCAAAACTGTAATACAGATTTAATGCAATCCTGATCAAAATACCAACAGTGTACCTCACAGAACTAGAGAAAAACAATCCTAAAATTCATGTGGAACCAGAAGAGACCTAGAATAACAAAAGCAATTCTGGGCAACAAAGGCAAGGCAGGGGGCACCACAATCCCTGACTTGAAATTATACTACAAAGCTACCATGATAAAAAGAGCATGGTACTGAACAAAAAATAAAAACAGACACCAGGAATCAATGGAAGAGAATAGAAGATGCAGAACCAACCCCACACACACTCAGCTACCTTTTCTTTGACAGAGGGGCCAAACACATTCACTGGAAGAAAGATAGCCTTTTTAATAAATGGTGCTTGGAAAATTGGCTTTCCACATGCCAAAGATTAAACCTAGACCCATATCTCTCACCATGTACTAAACTAAAATCAAAATGGATCAAAGAACTAAATATTAAAACAGAAACAGGTAATCTGATGGAAAATAAAATAGGTGAAATTCTAGAAGACACAGGTGGCAAAGACTTTATGAACAAAACCCAGACAGCAAAGGAAATATTACAAAGAATCAACAACTGGGATCTCATCTTATTAAAAAGCTTTTGCACAGGAAGAGAAACCACTAACAGAGTGAAGGGAAAAAATTCCCCTGTGGGAAAAAATTTTTGCCAGCTGTTTCTCAGACAAAGGACTACAATCTAGAATATGTAAAGAACTCAAAAATATCAGACCCCTCCAAATTTAAAGATCCAATCCAAAAATGGGCATCTGAAATGAATAGATACTTTTCAGATGAAGAAGTAGAAACAGCAAATAAATATATGAAAAAATGTTTAACATCACTGGTCATTGAGAGATGCAAATTAAAACAACACTGAGATTCCATCTCACTCCAGAAAGAATGGCTATCATCAAGAAATCAACCAATAACAAGTGTTGGTGAGGCTGTGGGATAAAGGAACCCTTCTCCACTGTTGGTGGGAGTTTAAACTGGTACAACCACTATGGAAATCTGTGTGGAGATTCCTCAAAAAACTAAAACTAGAGGTTCCATTTGAGCCAGATATTCCCCTTGGTATCCTCCCAAAAGAGTTAAAAGCATCCTATCACAGCATATATGCACACCCATGTTTATAGCAGCATAATTTGTAATAACTAAATCTTGGAAACAGCCTAGATGCCCATCAATGGATGAATGGATAAAGAAAATGTGGTTTTTATATATAGTGCAGTACTACTTTGCCATAAAGAAGGATAAACTTGAGACATTTTTAAGTAAATGGATGCACCTTGAGATTATCCTTTTAAGTGAAGTAAATTGGACACACATTTAAATATCACGTTGTTTCTCTTGTGTGAGAAACGCAAAGGGTAAACAAGGAGCAAACTGGAGGATAGATATTGGCAAGTAGGAAGAAATGTTCAAATGGGAAGGGAAACAAGAGATGGAGGAGGAGGGAGGGAAAGAAGGGACAAAGGATTAAAAAAACCAAAGAATGGAAGGAAAAAAAATAGAAACAAAGCTTCTGTAAATGGAATGAGGAACAAGGGCTGAAGGGAGGGAAAGAGGTATAGGGAAAAAAAGAATTAAGATATATTATGTAGGGCTGTAAATTCTCTATGATGAATATGAGCACTATGTATGGCAAGTATGTACTAATAAAATTTTTTTCAAAAAACAAAGCTCTATGATGTCATAAATCCAAAAATTCAAAAACACATTAATTGAAATAATAACTTCAGTAGATAGAATAACACCATATTGGATACTCTCAAAATACAAAATGAAAGTGAAGACACATTAATTATCCAAACTAAATCACAATGGGAAAATTATTTTTTAAAATATAGCTTTAAGGGAACAACCTCATATAGTTTGATATCTGTCATTACAGCCTCAGAAAAAGAGAATGAAGATTGGACAAAAGTATCTGCAGAAATTATGGCAGGAGTTGGGGATGTAGTTCAGAAGTAGAGCACTTGCCTAGTATGCTTAAGGCCCTAGATTTGATTTTCAGCAACACACACACACGCACACACAAACACACACAAAACTCACAACTAACAGAAATTATGGCTAAAAATTTTTCAAATTCAATAGAAAAATTCAATCCACAGATTTAAGAAACTCAGAAAATCTAAAACACGGTTAATACAAGGAAAACCATGTCTAGTCAAATCACAATCAAATTACTGATAACTGAAGAGAAAATTATAACGATATCCAGGGGAAAAATACATTACCTACAGAGAAACAATTTATTACATTTCAGAAAAATGGAGGCCAGGAGACAATGGTATCTTTAGAAAGCACAGGGAACAAAGAAAGCAGTCCACTCCTGTAACACCTGTGGAAAACTACCCACACGTGAAAATTACTAATATTATTTTGGTGCTGAAGATTGAACCCAGAGCCCCATGCATGCTAGGCAAGCACTCTATTCCTGAGGTATATCACCAGCCCTAAAAATTATTTTCTTCATCCATCTGCTGGCAGTAAAAGAAAATTTCACGTTTTGTCATTTACACAAAAGCACCCACGAGATTTTTTTCTAAGTCCCAACTCTACAAATGCACTGGCTATGTGCCACTTAACTTCACTGAACCTAAATCCATATCTGTAAACTGGGGTGACAATAGTATTGACATCTGATAGAGCTGATGAAAAAACTGAAGAAAAGTAGAAATGTGAAGTACTTAATACCTAATATATAATAGGCTAGAGATTGGGTTGGGGGAATAGGAAAGTAATAGACAATGTGGACCACACCTTCTAAAGATCTTTCCAACTCCCTATACAACTAAGCTGTAAGGCCAAGGACACGGGACAAGACTCAAGATAGACTAAGACTTCAATCACAGGTGCTTTTTCTTTAAGTACTTGGGGTTGAATAAAAACACATCTGTGATCCCAGAGCATGGAATCACACATGTTTCAGCTACCTGGATTGACAGTAAACAAAAGGTAGCTCCCTGGATTACACAGAAAGGCTGTTACTGAAAGAAGAGATAAATGAAGTGGGAAGGAAAATAACAAATATTCACCCTAGGCTCTAAAGGCAGATTATAGTTTTTCCTCACGAAAGATGGATAGGTAAACAAATTGGCTGAGAGACAGAACACAAGGCATTAAAATTAGGACAGAGGGACGCACAGGGCATAGAGAAGCAAAAAGAGAAAAGAAAAAGGAATGGTCAGGGAAGGCTTCCTGGAAAAACTAAAATTAGAAATGAATATTTTGGGACAAGTCAGGGTTCCGAAACAAAGAAGAAAACCAATTTTTTAGGCAAGTGAAAAGAAGTGATCTGGTAGAGATTATGACCTTCCTTGTAAACCATGCTAAGATGTGATAAGAAATTTGAATTGGTCCTCCAATGAAGAGCTTTCAAAGTTTTTTCTAAAACCCTCAATAATAAAAATTATTTTACATGGCAACCTGGACCACATGTACATACATATATACTTCATATATACATAGATATATGTATGTATAAATCTCAACAAAGCTACTTTGAAAAGTGTAGCAGTTTTCATAAAGTTATCATACATGTACTCTGTAATCCAGAAATGTCATTCCTGTTTGCACGACCAAATAGAGCATGTGCTTAGCATGCACAAAGGCCCTGGGTTCAATTCCCAAAAGAAAGAATGAAAGAAAGAGAGAGATAGGGGGAGAGAGAGGAATAAGTACATCTGCAAAAAGACACATACAAGAATATTCACAGTAGCTTTGTGAATAACCTGGCAACAACCCAAATATTCATCAACAGGAGAAATGGATAATTACACTGTAGTGTATTCATACAATGGAATAAAACAATGAAAACAGACAAATTACAGCTACATGCAACATTATGAATATATCTCATGGACCTAATATTGAGCTAAAGAAGCCAAACCCCAAAGGAGTATAAATTATTTGGTTCCATTTATATGAAATTCAAGAACAAATAAAACAGATTGGTGATTTTAATAGTCAGAGTAGTGATTCTCTGAACGGGAGAGCGTGACTGGGAAGGGGCAGGAGTGAGTCTTCTGGGATACCAGACATATTATATATCTTGCTGTGAGTGGTGGTTAAATAAGAATATGCATATATAAAAATGCACCAAGCTGTACACTTAAGGCTTGGGCACTTTAGTGAATATAAGCTATACTTCAACGCAAAGTTACTTAAAATTATATATGTCAAAACTATACTAAATAACATGTCAAGTAGGATGTCTCAGATTCCCACTTAGAATATATACTTAACTTTCTAAAAACCAGAAATATTTCACAGAACAATATTTATATGTAATTCAGGCTGACACTCAGTTTTTTTTTTTTAATTTAATGCTGGTTACCACTCAGTAAAGTGATTCCACAACCCACTAATAAGCCATAATCCGTTATTTGAAAAACAGTTATAGACAGTAGGGAATCCCTGCAGGGTTTTAAGAAGAGGATTGACATGAACGGGCTAGTGTTTTAGAAAACTCTAGTGCAGTGATCTAAGATGTGAGACTAGAGCCAGGGGACCAGGTTTGAGGAAGGGCCTTAGAAGCGGGGAGGCAGAACTTTTAGGTTGTGGAATTTTGTCTGCCTTTTTGGGCCGCACAATCCACCTCTCATTCTTCATCAGACCAGGGCCCTAACCCCACCTGGAGTCAACCTCACTGGTTCTGCAGGCCATGGCATCCAGACACCCCTTGGAGTAGAAAGCAGAGAGGAGCCACATCCACTCCTTCCACCATCAGAGAGCATTACAAGGATATGGGGCAGAAACCTTCCTTCCCTTTTTCTTCCTAACAAGCAGTGGTACAAGCAGTGGTTGTCCCATGAACACTCTTAGAGACTGAGATCTAGGGAAGAGCTGATGAGGAAAGAAAGCAATTTGTTGTAACCTGTTCTTTCAACCCCCATCTCTGTATTTCCACATGAGTGTCCTCAGGTGAGAAGCTGCTGAAATGCCTCAGCTCTGAGCTAAGCAAGATGTTTCTTTCCTGTCATCCACATCCTGGGAGAATTCTAGGAGTAGAGGAAGATACCAGTCGGAAATCCCAAAGTCATTCTGAGTGGAGCTCTCTGAAGGAGGATGCTGAGAGTATTTCCAGGAGCCCCCATCACTGTGCCAGACACTGTGAAAGTTACTTTATTGACACGTGTTATTTCCTACAACTGTGCTGTAGAATAGACCTGTAGAACAGAATAGACAGAATCACCTTCAAGGTTAAAGAAAGTAAGCCTCAGAGAAGAGAAGTGACACATGTACCCAAAGTCCTGTGACTGAGGGGTGATAAAGCCAGGCTTACAATCTGGGTCTGCCTGGCAAAAGTCTAAGTTCTATCTCAATAAGAAGCCTAATAGGATGAGTGCATCTGTCTTGGCTGGAGATGCTGCCTAGGCCTGGTTCATGCATGTCCCCATGGGCTCTGGGAAATGTCCCAGGGAGAGAGGAGAAATGAGGCCATACGCTGTCTGGGTAATACTGGGATTTCACACATTCTTTTCGAAGTGTGGTAACTGAGGACTTTTCCCCCCATAACTTTAATCCTTTTCTCAGCTAGGGCAGAGGTCCTCACTGCAACAGGTCTCACAGCTCCAGGACCTGGCACTGGGCCACTTAGGCAGTTGCTCTGCTACTCTGTCTCTCTGGCCATGGACAAAAAGCCACACAGCAAGAGAAGGGAGGGAGAGGAGAGGTCTGGAAGAGCCATGTCTCTGGAGACCTAGCCCAGGCTGGACCAACCACCATCTGTGTATTTCCACATGAGTGTCCTCAGGTGAGAAGCTGCTGAAATGCCTCAGCTCGGAGCTAAGCAAGATGTTTCTTTCCTGTCACCCACATCCTGGGAGAATTCTAGGAGTAGAGGAAGATACCACTCAGAAATCCCGAAGTCATTCTGAGTGGAGCTCTCCCAAGGAGGATGCTGAGGATGAGTATTTCCGGGAGCCCCCACCACTGTGCCTACTGAGGATGAACTACCAGCGCTCTCACTCTCTGTCTTCAGCCACCAGCCTGCCAATCCTCAGTGTCTCTGCCCCATTCCATGTCCTCACGCTATGGCCAGTTTTCATGTGTTTTCAGACACAGCCATCTGTTCTAGGTCACCCTGAAACTCCAGGAGACACTTGTCATATTCTCTAAGTGGTCCTCACTTCCCTTAAGGTATGTATGAGCAGAGAGACAAAACACACAATACTACTCTGCCCTTAGTCACTCTCTCCATCATCTTACTACACCTATTATACCTTCAGAATTGTATTGGGAGTAGATGTTTCTGATCTCCACTTAGCATATTCTTGTGCCTAGCTTGTCTAGCACCTCCCCTTAGCAAATGGTGGACTCTCGACACCTTTTATTCTCCAGTATGCTCAGCTAGGTAGGTCCTGATGAGCAAGATAAGCAGAATATTAGAAAATTAAGAATACAGTTATGTTCCTCCCCAGATGTACCTTCCTTCCTTACTTTCTTCCTTCCTTCTTTTTATATAGCTGAGAATATTGGATAAATTCCACCCCCTTAATCACACACACACCACCCCCATTACACACTCATATACAACAAATACCTGAAAACAGGGTCTAAGAGACCTGGATGGAGGTGTTATCTCCAATATTCTCACCTGAGCCCAAAAATCC